>JARLTB010000207.1:485000-1967500 GCA_030141615.1 Unio pictorum | reverse complement strand
AATATGAAATTTTATCTTAAGCTACAATTAAAAACGGAAAACTTGGAGCGTATAATATTGTAACAATTTTTTAAAATAAATTCCAAATCCAGATAAGCCACAGATAGTGGAAAATAAAAAGCCGGTTCTTCACGAATCATTCTCTGTGACATGTAACACCTCCTATGAAGTAGACTGCCTAACCTACCACTGGAGAAAAAACGGCGTGTATCAAAATTATACGGCCAGTAATCAAGGAGATTCTTCCACATTGACATTTGCAAACTTAACCATGATGGATAATTCGAGCAAATTAAAGTGTCAGGTGGGGATAGAAAAATGCACTGATGTGGACTTTACAAACCGCAACTGTAGTTCTAAAGAAAGTGACCTTTACACAGATCTTCCATTATGTAAGTAATGTAGTGAAATTTCTAAGCTTTCATATTTTCATAATTTTTTTTTTATATCGTATCAACCATATTGTTAATATAATGAACTTTGTTACCAGCTGCGTCGTCCATGCATGCAACTATGACCAAGTATATAACAATTATTATACTTTAAAAATATAGTACAATAAGTGTTGTTACATTTAACACTCTTATTGTAATAAAATGAATTTTATGTATTATCGTGTTCAGTTGCTGCCCATTATGTAATAAATGGTATTAAGATTAATATAACTACTATAAGCTATATTAATCAATGTTCTAAAAACAAATTATTTTGGGGCTTTTTGTTTGGTTTGGTTTTGATCTGAATCGTTGCTGGCCCTGATATTTTAATAAGTGGGGGGGGGGGTATTGTTCTCTGAAATAAAGTTATTACAGTAGGGGTTGTAATTGCATACATACTTTAATGCAGTGTCATTGCTACCCATTTTGTAATAGATCTTCTGTCAATCAAACCACCACGAACTAAATATTCAAATATTATATTTATTTGAAATAGATGTTGATCCTAATATTTAAAATAAAAGACTATTCGACTTATTTTTTCTGCAAGAAAACTGCTAATACAATATAATATGAACTTAGCAAGGTGACTGTCTCTTATTAAATAAATACGACATTATGTTTGGTGATTTAAAGCTATTGTTACTCATTTTGTTAGAGGTTTTTTGTTTTATTTTCACCTTAAACCCATTATTGGTAATATAATGCAAAGGAAATAGGAACTAATGATACACCATGGCAGCTGACTCGTGATGTAAGACGGGTATGGAACCCATTATCCTTTGATTATGAGACCGACGTTCTACCAACTCAGCTATCCCGGATACCTTTGTGCGATTAAACTACCCTGAGCTTAAGATTGTCATGTTCTTTAATTTGATATAATCAACCATTGGTTAGAGAATCTGTAAACATGTGTCCATTTCTACATTCAAATGTGAATTGCGTGACCTGCTTACGGACACTGAACACAAATTATGACTTAATTTCAGTTTGGAAGCAACACTCATCTATATTCAATTTATCAGTCGTGTTAAAACATCGTTCTCATGTTTTAAAATCTCTGCTGAAGAAACGTTGATGTTACATTTTATCAAGACGTTTCCTTTTTCTCGAAAATGTGTACAGTCGGTTTTAGTGTCGAACAGTTAGTTATACGAAACTGTATAGCTGGTAAGGAATATTGAGTAGCAGCAACATGTCATTTAAGTTCAGAGAAAATTGAAAGTACTGAACAAAGTATTAAGTGCTTTACCATGAGTTGTAATTGCAGTGCGTATTTAATTCCTTTTCTTTCTTTTCTTGTTGTAAAAAAATGAAATTCAGATGGACCCTTCAACGTATCCTTGGATATTAACGAAAGCGATATTTATCTGATGGAAAAACAAACATTTAGAGTCAAGTGTTCTGCCGACTGTTTCCCGAAGTGCACTTTTCGATGGAAAGGTTTTTATATCAATGTCGAGGAAGAAGAACTAAAAATCAGCAGCTTTGTATCCAGAATGTCTGGAGGATATGCATGTATTGTAAAAAATCGAATAACAGATGCCACGGTGGAATCCAACCCCTTTTTTCTGCACTACGTGCAAGGTATTCGATCTTGATATTGATTCATACACTTACATGTATAAATCTGATTTAACATGTTTCATGATTCATTTACGAAATGTCACAATATAACCTTATACAATGTCAGTTTCTGGTATGAAGGCACAAAAGGTAAAATGCAATTTTATTAAAATCCAATGACATGTCTAGTTGAAAATTATACGTTTCTAAAATATGTTTCAACGATGTAGTTTGTCACAAGATGAATACCTTGTTAATGATAATTTTACTTCATACTAATATTTATAACCGTTTTGGATTACTCACAATAGTGTGCTTGCTTAGGTACACAAAGGGGAGACCGTATTTAACACGTGTCATAAAGTGCATAATAAGTCAACATGGTATGTAGACTTTATATAGGACCCATCTCTGTCATCTTAGCTTTCCTACAGTACAATAAATTTCTGGACAATAATGAACCTATTTATCAAACTAACACTGAGTGTTCTCTCTTCAAGTCTATGTCTCCAAAGGGGATTGGTTTTCCACGTAAATTAAAACAGGCTAATTACTTCGAGCTTAAAATTATTGACCTTGCATAAATATAAAATGTGCGGGTTCATATTTTAAATTAAACCCCAAAATTGTTCACGAGAGTTATTATTGTAAAATTAATATTCACAAACATTGCATTGCATTGAAAAACACCGCTGCTCGGATCATTCTTAGAGTACCACGATCAGAGCACACCTCCCCGCTGCTCTGTACCCTACACTGGCTAACCATTCCATCCAGAATCAAATACAAAATTTGTTCTATGTGCTACGTTTCACTGACGGAATCCAATCCAGCATACCTATCTGGCCTCACATGTGTACACACCAGCAAGATACGTACGCTACTCTTCTGACAAACGTATACTCATTATTCTCACTATGAAAACGAAGTCATATGGACAACGTTCTTTTGCCAGTTGAAATTAGACACAAAGACAGTGATCCCTTTCAAGAGTGCTCTTAAAGCTCACCTTTATTGACTACAAGAACAAACTTAAAGACCTAATAATGTTTCCTACCTTAACTATTTTCAGCATTTTTTTAATTTTTTTTCTGATTTCATGGTTTGTTTTTTGTTTTGTTTTTGTAGTCATATCATTATTAATGTTATAAAGCGCTTAGAGCTTCTAAACATTAAGAGTTATACAAAGTCCTCATTATTATTATTATTATTATTATTATTATTATTATTATTATTATTATTATTAATTTTTATTATTATTATAAAATCCATCTATCTAGTCATCAGTACAACCATCTATCCATCTACCCATTCATACTCAAAATATTCGGAATCCGAAGACGGTTTTGTCGATGCTTCATTGCACACAAAAAAAATGTTTTGTTTGTGTGTTGCCCTTCTGCGTCTCCGTTATTGTTTTTTTTAATTATCCCTATGTTTTCTTTTCTTATCAGATGTTACCGAATTGTCTTCCCCGCCTGGAGAAAATCAAGGTGAATATATAAAGTATTATTCTTACCACAAAATTCTGTTCTGCATAGAAACCATGTCAGGCAGAGTACTTTAATTTAAATCGATATGTTGAAAATGAATTAACACTATAAATCATTCAACATGTCTTCATTCTAGTGCTCAGACAGATTAGACTCCATTGATTGACTTCGTAGAAAACAACTTTTAATTAAAATTCTTTTTAATAAAGTTAACGAAATATGAATCATGCACGTTTGAATATATTCATGTCTTACAAAACCTATCTATTTAACACATCGATGATACAATGATGTTTGCCATTCGTAAAATTACACGCATATTTGTTCATCAAAGTTATGCTAAATCAATAGAAGTTTTTATCATTGATATTTCAGATTGCATATTACATCAAACTGAAACAACATGCGCTATTATTAATTTAAATTTAATTTAATTTAATCTTAATTTCAATTGGGTAAATTTCTCTTGCTGTCCCCATGTATTCATTAACTTCTATTTCACAAAGAAAATTCGTTCATCATTACTAGCAAATACAGTCTTTATTTCCTCTTTCAGGCCCCCGACCAGAACAATATTGGTTAGTTCCAGTTATTGTTTCTGGTTTTCTCGTCACGGCTGGACTCGTCACGAAGAATTGAATTCGATAAGCGACATCGGTGAGCTAAATGTTCAAAAGAACCACTTACCACTTGCAAAGGTCAAGTAAGCATACAAATATATATATATATATATATATATATATATATATATATATATATATATATATATATATATATATATATATATATATATATATATATATATATATATATATTAATAATCACCTAGTTTTGTTTGATCTTGCATTGGTTGTAAGGAAGTTTGGACTGTTATTTTTGTAAGTCTGTTCATTTATAATTCTCAATCTTGCAAATATGATATGTAGGCAGAAGACATGTACTGCTGTATGCAACGGAAAATGGTGAAAAGATCGATGCTCTTTTTAATCCTGATACTGGCACACAGTCGCAGGACTTAAACAAATCAAGACATGATAACTGTGCACTGAACCTTCAGGAAGACATTTCTACTACAATTGATGAGGTCATATCAAACAATGAGTCTCTCTGTCTCTCTGTCTCTCTCTCTCTCTCTCTCTCTCTTGCTCTGGTGGTCTAGTGGTTAGAACGTCCACCTCGATGCGGGAGATCGCGGCTTCGAATCCCGCAACGTATGAAGATGGCACTAATAAGCTGTATCGTAAGGCGCTCATCATTAAAGGGAATAGTGTTAGGACTGGTTGGCTTGGTGTCAGGATAATGTTACTGGGTGGGACATGATGTCACATGCCTGTGGCATGATGCTCTAGTGCTAGACAACATAGCTATAAACTGTCAGACTGTGGACATCGTAGTGAAATGATTGAAAAATTCTTAAAGCTACCTTAAAAATTATAATCTCTCTCTCTCTCTCTCTCTCTCTCTCTCTCTCTCTCTCTCTCTCTCTCTCTCTCTCTGTGCTGGTTTTAAAATGTTCGTTGTTTGTTAATGTAACCCAGATCTTTACTACTGTGACTATAAAGTATGCTCAAATGTATTTTTGTAAAGTGGAGGAAACTAATATTAAGATCTACTTCAAAAGAATGTTTAAAGCATATAGATTTTACACTAAAGCAATCGCCCCTGTAGTTGTACACACTATATATGTGAATCGTTGGAGTAGTGTTTCTATCAACGGCTTGATTCGATCACATTTTATGTCTTTTCAATGAGAATTTTTGTTTTTATCATATAGTTTGTGGTGCCGTTGATTAGTAATAAAAAGTAGAGTATGTCGACAAAACCGGAGAAGATCATCGAAGACGAATGTAGACGACCGTTGCCTGTTACAAATAATGTTTTCTGTGATAAAACGTGGAAACGCAGAGAAACTAGCAAGCGTGCATGTGGCTTTCATAGCGCAGTCCGTATTATATATGACCTGTTTTTAAAACAAGACGTCATAAAAGGCAATATAGATTCATGTTATGACTATCTGCATTCTATTTTCCCGGCACTTGTACGGTAATATCATAATGTCATATGTTTAAATTCTGTTAGGTTGTGTTTTACGTAATTCACACAGAAATATAAATTGTAAATTATCTTTCCTAATGATGATAAGAATACACGTCCTTATGAAGAAGAGAAAAAAGACAGAACCTAAGTGGGGTTTGAATGTGATTCTCTTGCAAGGATATGCTATTACTGCACCAAGCTAATGACAATGTGGCATATGCAATTCTTGGCTTAAAATGCTATCAATATCCAGATTATTTATTTTCGAAAAGCTATCAATCAGAGTAGCGTAAACTAAAATATAATCAGAGAGAAAAAGGTATGATTATCCGTCTGTTCATCACCACCTCTGAGTAAAACTGTTGTTGACGCTGTATTCGGCCTCCGTACATCTTCCATCTTACCTCGTTCGTCGCCAGTCAGCAAAACTATTTTTCAATATGTGAAAAATCTCTGAGCTGATTCGGATCAAAACTTCGTTGGACTGCTTCTTCTGCTAAAAGTATGTTCGGTGTCGCCTTTCTAGTAACGGCGTGACTTTAATAGTGTACAAAATGGTAAGACTACTTTTGGCTTTTCCAGAACGGCTGAACAATCTTCATCAAATTTGGTAGGAATGTTTCTTAGAAATGCTCAATCAAAAGTGTTATGTGTATCTCTCTAGTAACGACATGGTTTCATTTGCAAATGGGTGGAAATATGATTTATATTCTTTCTCTAAAACGGCTGTTTCTTCAGAGATGCTCTTTTAAAAATATGTCCTTAGTTGTTCGCCTAGAATCGGTGTGGCTTGCATATCAACCAAATGTAAAACATATTGTCCGCTTCGTCTTTATACTGATCTGGACAGTCCTAATCAGACATGGTATGAACCATTCGTAGGGCATGCTCTATCAAATTTTGGTCCCGTATGACTTCCCATTGCCTAGTTACGGCTTCATGAAAAACACAGTGGAAAGCATACAAATTATCACATTAAGAATGGTTAAAACATGTCCCATCTAGCAAAGACGAAGTTAACACAGTTAAACATAATGTCAAATACAACGGATGTATACGAAATAGCAGAAAATTATTCAAGGCACCTGACGCATTTAATGTTTAAACCAGTGTGTGCCAGGTGAGAGATGGGCAAATTGTCCTAATATATTGAACCCAAGGAACAGTTTTGAAACTGTTTGAAAATATATCGATGCTACTTGTCCAAAACCACGTGACACTGGTATATGTTTAATTTGTCTGAAAAACTTATGATGATCATCATAATAAGAATGATACTGGGCATCAGGCTTCGTTACATTAGCATGAAACTTTTTTATTTTATTTTTAGAAAATGGTCAAAATGTGCAATATGCAAATGATGAGCCTATTCTAATACATGCATCTGTGTCATTTTGGTGATTAATTAGTTTAATTTTATGGATTACTTCTCAGTGCACAAAAGTGATGGATTTGAAAAATTTGGGTAATGTGTACTTTATCTTTTAAAATTTCGTCCGGCCCCGGCGCGTTGAAATAAAATAGACTCGGTCAACAGGGAAAAACTGACTGAAATGTATTCTTTTTTTCAGTCTGCCGAGTCGGTATATTGTTATGCAAGAGACGAGGTTTCAGAGAAAAATTTGAATGAAACTGGAAGTAGTACTGGACACGGATACAACACTTCAATGGAAATGTGTCCTACTGTGAAAGCAGATGTGCATGTACCAGATGAGGACAATGAGGGCTATCTAACCCCACTAAGTGATCTTTCCAGTCATGTTGACATGAGCGAGATGGGAGAAACCAACCAGTCGGGAGCAGATCAAACAACTATAACCCCAATAAACGAGTTATTCTGTCCGAATGAAGCACATGTTTGTCAATATGAGAAAATCGAAGTGCCTGAAACCGAACATTCTTATATAACCCTAATTGTTTGATGGTCATCAATATAATCGAATTACTTGCACAATAAAGGATTATATCTCAAATGTGCATAAAAATATTTTTAACCTGAATAATCAAGTATCATATTTTACTATCTTAAAATTTATTATATTTTCAGTGTCTAAAATTAGATTGCATGCTTTTCTAATTTATTATTAAATTTATCAGTCATTATTGAATATGCTTTATTTTGTTATTGTTTTTATTTGCTTGTTCTTCTCTCAAAATTTAAACATAATGCATCATTTATTTATTTGCAAGTGTTCTTTTTTATATAAGTACACTGAATATTACATAAGTATTTTGTTTTCTATCTACATAGTCAAATATTGTTTGATATAACCTGATTTTATCTACGATAAATGAATCAAAAGTTTATTTTGACAATAATCGTCGTTGTGACCAAATTAGAAATGCGACTAATAATCACGAGGAAGAAAAGAGCCAAACAATGTAATCGTAGAAATAATCAGATACAAACAAGAATACAAGTATTACAATCACAGGATATGCTTTTACGTCATCTTTACTTTAGTGTATTAGGTCAATTTATATTATGATGAATCTAAGGAAGTATATGCATTGTTTAAATTCGAAATGGCAAGAACAGAGTTTGAGTCATGATCACTTTAATTTCCTTTCATTTAACTAAACAATTCATTTCAGTCATTGTGTTCTCTAGATGACACCACTCCGGTGCTGTAAGTGGTTAAGACGTCCGCCTCAGATGCGGCAGTTTGCGGGTTTGAACAATCGTCGTGTCATACGAAAGATTAGTAGTAACGATAGTAACAGCTGCCTCGTTTGACGCTCAGCATTAAGAGGTTAGTGTTAGGGCTGGTCGACCTGATGTCAGGATAATGTGACTGGGTGGGACATGATGCCACCTGTCTGTGGCATGAATACCCAGTGCTTGACATCACTATAAACTGGCTGACTGCAGACATCGTAGTGATATGACTGAAACATTATTAAAGTTATGTTACAAATCCAAATCATACATACACACATGCGTGCACACACGGACTGTATCATACTTTACCCTCCCTGAAAGAGATTTTAATCCAAGAGAATCTTAAGAGCCCTTTACACACTCCATATGTGTTGATTATAATGATTATACGTAAAACCATAAAACATTCACAGCAAAAACGAAACGATGAAATATTCACACCACACGGCGCTTGCAGGGCATGTAGTGCTTGTTTTATTCTGCATTAAAATATCGAGAGAATTACACTTTATATCAGGGGACATACATATCATGTAAAGAAAATCAAACGTATATGCTTAGGATCAGAAACAAATAAAGGAAAATTCATAACACGCAAAAATGCACGAAAAGAAAAGGGCAATGAACAGCATACAAAGATAAATGCATTATGTAAAGTGCAGTTTGTGAAATGTCATAAATTCTACAAATGACAAATTATAACTGCATTTGTTGTATTGTACGTATTTTAATATACCACTGCATGTATTGTATTGTACGTATTTTAATATACCACTGCATTTGTTATATTGTACGTATTTTAATATACCACTGCATGTGTTATATTGTACGTATTTTAATATACCACTGCATGTGTTATATTGTACGTATTTTAATATACCACTGCATGTGTTGTATTGTACGTATTTTAATATACCACTTCATGTGTTATATTGTACGTATTTTAATATACCACTGCATGTGTTATATTGTACGTATTTTAATATACCACTGCATGTGTTATATTGTACGTATTTTAATATACCACTCCATGTGTTATATTGTACGTATTTTAATATACCACTGCATGTGTTGTATTGTACGTATTTTAATATACCACTCCATGTGTTGTATTGTACGTATTTTAATATACCACTGCATGTGTTATATTGTACGTATTTTAATATACCACTGCATGTGTTATATTGTACGTATTTTAATATACCACTGCATGTGTTATATTGTACGTATTTTAATATACCACTGCATGTGTTATATTGTACGTATTTTAATATACCACTGCATGTGTTATATTGTACGTATTTTAATATACCACTGCATGTGTTATATTGCACGTCCTTTAGTATACTGTTGTATGTGTACTTTGTACGTTATTTAGTATACCATTGCATTTGTTGTCTTGTACGGCTTTTAATATATTGTTGCACAAGTTGATACTGTACGTCCTTTAGTAAGCAGATGCATAGGATGCAAGTCCCATTATGTTGAGACTGCGATTATTTTTTTTAGACAATTAAATTGATAACGACAGATCTGAACGTTTGCCACCTAAATTATTTTCTTTTACAGTAACATTGTGCACTTTTGAACAAGTGAGAATATGTCAGGTCATTTCAAAATCTAACGAGCTTTAAATGTTATGCTGGACTTTCTAATTTTTTAGACATAATTAATTGGTCGTCACACTTTTTGTGGGGAATGAAAGAGGAAAACAAAGAAACAAATGAGAGAAATTAATGGATAAATATTCCTAACCGAAAGTTAACATCAACAATACTAATAACAACAACAACAACAGCCATTAAACGATTCAACTACACACTTATCATCATGTTTCATCAACACAAACAACAAGAACACAGTAATAATAATAATAATAATAATAATATAATAATAATAAATTACGATAGGCACACACAACGTAATTATATTTTAAAAAAACTCGAAATAGCCTTTATTAAGGATGAGATAATGAAACGTGCGGCATTCACTTTATATTTTGTATGATTTTTGCTAGGAATCTAAAAAGATTCACTGTAGAAAAAAAACAAATAAACTCCATTATCTGTTCTAAGGTCCCAAAAAATCTTTTCTACTATCTTCCATACAAGGAATATACCACGGTATGCAGCATCAATTTGAGGGATAAAATGTCAGATGTTCATTGAATGTGGGGTCAGGAAATAATAATCAGCCAAATTAATCTAGGCAATTCAATAGGTGATATTTTACATTTTAGACATAAAATGTAAAATAAATTAAATAAAGTGTCTTTATTCTAAGCCATGTGATGGGTCTACTTTATCCTGCTATTTATTCCATCTGTTGGTACATGCAGATATTTATAAGTGTGTTTGCTATGTTTGATAACTGATCTTACACTGTTTAAGAATATGGGGTCAAGCCTTAAAACGTGATTTGAGAATTATGAAGGATACGCCTCGGCCTCTGGAATTTTGACCACTTCTGCCAATTGGTGGTGTGGGAGTTGTTAAAACAAGGAGTAGCGTTATCCAAGAGGTTTTCTCAGGTCTAAATCTTTGGAGAGGAACTCATAGTGTGCAGAACATGCAAATAAGTCGAATAATATCACAATAACAAAAAAATAAATTGTCCATAAATACTTGCTCGAAACATTAAGTATGTGTTTATTTCTCCGAGTAATATGAATCACGTCTGTATTTTTATGACTGCCTCGAGAAAATATCCGACCTAGATTTTATTGTTTGTCAGCATTACATCATCGCAGGCAAGTAAATTATTAATAAATCAACAGAGTTCATCTACTGACGGAACATCATCAATATCGGTGATGAAATTAATTATATCATCACCATTTTCATTCAACAATTTTTCGTTTTCAATAAAAGAATTAAGCACATCGTAGCTTCTTTGATCAACTGATGAATTTACTAAATATAATTTATTTAAACTTCAACCATATCAATGTTAGATTAAGTAAGTTGTTTTACTTGCTCTTGTTTTCGTGTCGCTGAGAAATCAATGTCATCCATGTTGTATAAATATAATAAATAATATGAATTTATATTGTGTTAAATGCATAGCATCCGTCAATACAAGTGGATTAGCAACAATCATGACAAGAAAATTGTAGACACGCACTTACCGGAAAGTATGTAAAATGTGGTACAAAACTGAAAATTTGTCTCTTTTTCAAACAATATTAGGTGATATAGCTGCTTGACTCTTACAATTACCAATAGTTCCAAGGGCTAAATACCCAGCAGACAAGACATCGTCCAGGATCGAATTATTGTAGTCCTAGAACCCTACATGATATCCTACTTGACGAGCGATATCAACCAAGACCTGGAGAGTATCCAATAAATGAGATTGAGAAAGCATGTCATATTTATGATGTAGCATATTAGAAAAAGATTGACAACAACGAAATATTGCAGCTGCAAAGTACAAAACAGACTCAGTACGCGCAGTTTGATGTCAGTTCTACTAATTAAGTTCATTAAGCAGATATTTTGGTTTTACCACACGATATTATTGAAACCGGTAGACGACAATACACATACAAATACACGTTGACTGTTGTTGACGTTGCGAGTAGGTATAAAGAAGCAGAACCATTATCAACTAAACAGCTGATGAAGTTGCATCTACTTTTAACCAAATTTCTCAACGAATATCAGGACCTCAAGGTTGTCGAACTATTGCCATAATTATTACAGGTTGATACTGGCAACGATTTTATTGGTGCAGTATTAACTCTGATGACAAAACATAGCGTCAAAAACAGACAAGGACATACCGCAATTCATCGCGATCAGACAATCGATGAACTATTTAATCGAACAATCGCTGAGCCGTTATTTGGATTCCATATGCAAATGAAATATGTATGAACAAGTTTAAACATATATGAGATCTAGCGAATGAGTTGCAAAAAACTAACAAGTATGATAACTGCCTTGAAAAATGAGATTACACGTGCAATTTCTATGAAACCCATTAATGTGATCACAAAAAACATATATGCATACAACTACCTGATTTTTCGAAACAACCAGTACTAGGTAATGTGACTGTAAGATATTTATATAAACCCTGTGAACTTGAAGGTGGCACAAACGAGCGACTGATCCTACTTGGAGTGTGACGACACATAACCTTTCCAGGGTGGTATGATCCACGTGTAGACCTGCAATCTATAGACTGAATTCAACTGCTCCGCGACGTGGATTTCTACGCCAACAATTGCAAATAATTCTGGAAGATACACAATCACCACCGTCTTTTTGTTAGACTAACACCTCGACTTCAATTACACTCAAGACAGGTCAGCAATACAATTTCACACGTCTGACCAAGACTACTAATAACTCTATCCACGGTAAATTGTCTTGGATTATTATTCGAATATTGACACAACATTACAGTGTTACAGCTCGCACAATGATTATTCTGACGTTGTTTTAATGTGATGATAATTTTAGTATCGAGATCAGTCGCGCATATTTTTATTAATTTGTTTATAACTATTTATTTTACTATATCAACAGCTGAAATATTCTTCTGACTCGAGATACTGTGAAATAATCTAACTTCGACCAGTCGATACGGTCCTCTACGATCCAAACATTTGTCTCAGAGAAGGTTATTCCGTTTGACGAATGAATGGTTATAGTATAGTTATAGTATATCTTGCAGTCCACGGAGTTTTCTCCATCGTTAATGGGCTCTCAACAACACTGACTAAAACAATATCATTTAACACAAAATTTTGTTTCCTCCTTGGCTCTGTCAATGGTGCTGGTATATCAACGTCGGTAATTGGATGTCGCGTATCATCTGATCGATAACACAATGGTATGGGTAGGTTTGAAAGTTTTTCTTTATGTACCAGAAATAATCGTTATTAAAGTGTATCACGAACTATCTTTATACTTTCTACTATCAAATCATCTAGTCTCCACACTTGCAGAAAATAGTTTTAATAGGAGTTTCTGACATTATCTTGCGCATTATTTCACAATGAATTTTATTCCGTTGTAGTCTAATTAATTTCTTAAACTCTTAATTCTGGATCAAGCGCTCAAAGATCATCATTTTTGTCCTCATATTAATCTACGAACATTTTAGCCATTCGTGTGGAGACACACAAAAGTGGCGGTTAACAGTGAGCGCCGCACATTATCACATCATCATGCTTTGGGTTGCCAATAACCAATCAAGAAATAATTTTAACGTTTCTAACGACACTGCACATATTTCATCCCAAACAATAATCTTTGGAATCTATTTCTCACACATTCGTTCAAGAGTCCATTTATCTCCTTTCATTTAAAGGATTTATGACACATGCATGATTTCCCATTTCTTTCTTTCATTTCTTTTGCCAGTATGTGTGTGGGAGTTAAAACGATCATATCAAAATTTCGAAAATATTCAATCGAACGAGTTTTTTTTACCAGAACATATAGACCTCTTAAGATAAACTGTTTTATTCCTTGCCACATGATCATATACCGGTGGCGCAGAAGAAAGCTTTAATGTTTGATCATTTTTGTAATAAATATCTTTGATTTCAACGTTGGAAGATTCAAAATAACTATCTTTTCTTATTTTATTCTCCATTTGCCCCGTGATGCATAATTACTAGGGCATAACCGATTTTTGATCCGGAAATCGGATTCCACCGGATAGTATGAACTTCCGATTAATCGGAGTCCGACAAGGCAGGAACGACAGATTCGGATAATAAAACTAATAAAGTTGAATTTCTATAGCACCGTGTCTAACACTGCGTGTCATTCGATAGTGCGTTAATAAAGTTAAATAAGAAGTCAGAAAAGTCCAATATGGTCAACACAACCACGCTGTGAGACAATCTATTTGAACTGGCGGGTAAAAACCGGAAATGAAGCCGGATATGGTAGAGTACTAAGTAACATGCTAGACACGGCAAAACCAGATACCAGAAACCCGAAAACGGAAGATGAAATTTTTTAGAAAAAAAATACGGATTTAGCATTTCCGATTAATTGAATCGTATCCGGAATCGGAAAAATTTCATGCCCAAAATCCGGAATCGGAAATCGTTAGAAAAATGCTAATCGGTTATGCCCTAATAATTACAAATATTATTTTCCCCCAACAATCCTGCATATATTTTATTGATATAGAATAAACCTGTAGCGACTCTGACAGCAAGCTCTGAAACTCTGTTTATCATCGATAATAGATGTATCCAAACATGCGCGAAAACCGAAGCTCTTAAATGATTAAACAGCGGCGACTCACCACCATTGTAACTAAACATTGTACCTAATATCGTTCCGTCTGATAAATTACCAGTTAATATTCTGTCAAGATCTTTTGCGATTTTATTCTCAGAATCAGATATAACAGGATATTTATTTTGTTGCGGTGACCAAACTTGTTTCTGCGGACAATGTCATAACATTTATATATTTACAACTAACGATATCAATATCTGTTTAATCAGGCATATATCGTACTAATACTACTGGTGCCCATATTTTTTCTGGAAATTGTTTGTTCATTATGATCAATAATTTAAATAGAACCTCCTGTCGATTTATATTTCGATTCGTGCAAAATTCATAGATTTTAGATCATCATGGGTTTATCATTTATCGGATATTTTGCATAAATAACTGCAGTTACAAATGCATTCGTTCATAACACGATTTGTCGATACCAGTCAACATTACTGGTCTTGTAGGTTTACTCAGTATAGAAACGTTTCCATTTTGAAGTCGGATTGATTCGTGTTTTTCACGATAATCATTAACTTTTTCTGTCCACTCATTTAATTTTCACATCTTTGATCCGTTAAACCATTTCAACGTATCGCGTTTGTGAAGTGTTCCATTACTCGCTCAGCGACACAGTTAAACATTGACAAAGTCAGAACGAACATTTCTTTGGTTTTATATCATTAACGCATAGGATATATTCAGTGGATATATTGCATAAACAACTGATACTGTAATTATGTTGTTAGAAAGAGAAATGCAACATCAATGAAAGTAATTGGACAAAGTCCGTGATATAATCCTTGATAGCGTCCCTGTTATAATTAATACGGTATAACTCTGTTTTATAAAGATAGAGCCTATATCGTATAAATATTTTGTATTTCCTGACAAACAATGTTTTAGTTGGCTTTTTAAGAAACATTATCCTTATTTTTCTAAATCTGTGACGTTTATTGCTTCATCTGGATTTAATCAGCGATAATAATTAAGAAAAAACAAACAACGAAAATAATTTTGATCTTCTACGTATCGGTTAGCTTATGCAGCATAGAACCCGTTATATCATTGGGATCCTTCCATTAATTTCTTGCAATTCAACAGACAAGCACGCACTCCCGCCACGTCACCATTTGGTGAGTGCCCGTTTGCACTCTTCCGTGGTGGAATTTGTAAGAGGGTGTGCAGTTTGTTGTACGTAAAGAAAGCCCCGTATAACAGTCTGCGACGAGCTGAACCTGTCCCCATCTAACGAGGAGCTATGGAAGGCCATTTAACAGATGAACTGTGGCAGAGCACCAGGTATTGATGTAATCCCTGCAGAAGTATTCAAATGTCTTGGCAGAGAAGCATTTGCAGTTTTCCATGACACCCTCAGCGGCATATGGGACGAAAAGGAAATGTTAGCAGATATACTAGACGTCACTATCATCTCCCTGTACAAGAATAAAGTCGCTAGATATGACAGCAACAGCTATAGAGGAATCTCTCTGCTCTCAGTTGCAGAGAAAAGTCTTGCCCGCACCATCTTGAAGAGACTTGTCGCAATCATATTAAACGAGCTGCTACATGAATCACAGTGTCGGATCCGTCCAGTCCGCAGCACAGTTGATATCTTCACAGTACCTTCCTTACCAATGCTTTCGACTCTGTAAATAGAGAAGCCCTGTTGTTCGTCTTTGGAAAAATTGGCTGCTCCAGAAGTTCACTAAACTTATCCAGTTGTTCCATGACGTTATGTAGGGAGGAGTCTCGGCCAATTAGAACTACTTCATGTGCTATTAAACCCCTTCTTCACCCAGTGAAGGACCTAAACATTGAAGTCTACATCTTGAATCGCATTGATGGATCACTGTTTGATCTGCGTCGGTTCTCTGCAGTAACAAATATACTAGGAAGACCACTTCCCTGTGATCTGTTTGCAGATAACTGTACACAAGGATAACCAAATGAAGATCATTATTAAGTTTTATGAGGTCTAATAACAACCCTGGATAAAACAGAGGTAATTATTTCGCCAGCTTTGTACACAAGCTGACCACAACCCACTATGAAGTTCGAAGGTGACATTTTATGAACATGGATAGCTTTACATAACTGGGAAGCAAAAGGCCTTCAGACGTTTTGCTGTACAATTAAATTACCGGCAGGGTCCGAGAAGCAAGCCAAAGAACCCTACGAAGACTTCGTGTTAGAGTCCTGCAACAAAAATACGTTTGGATGCCAACCAAGATCAAGATCTATAAAGCTGTCATCCTCGAGTCCCAGATCTACGGCCGTGAAACCTGGACTGCATAAGGCTGGCATCTGAAGCAGTTCGAGCAATTCTACGTTCGCTCACAACGATCAAACAGGGATGTCACTGACATGACAGAGTGTCCAACTTAGATATCCGGAACATGGCCGGTGTTCCTAGAATTGATGAACTGCTGCTGAAAGCTTAGGTCAAAGAGTCTAGCCATGCCATTCAGAAGGGTCAGACCAGAATGCCAAGACAGTTCTGATATTGTGGGCTCGAGTACGGAAAAATGAAACAAGACCGCCCCAGGAAAAGGAACAAAGACAACTATAGGTGTAACCTCAGATGGTTCAGAATCATACCCAGCGAGTTTTAAGCCTCGGCCAACGACCGGTCCACCTGGAACACGCATATCGCACATGCTGTTGAACTAGTATAGGATGACCGCCACCAACGACTCACAACTATGAGAAAGAAACCGACTCATCACAACTTCTCAGACCATCGTGTCTACATACTCCCTCTTCCCATCCTGTAACATCATGTGTGCATCAAGCTTTGGACACATGAGCCACATGCGTAGTCACCGTGGTCTGCACTACTAGCGTCATCATCTGACACGATGGAGAACTGAATATGATGCTATGATTTCGAATTGAGTAATATTGTGTTCTTCTTTTATATTTATTGGATATTGTTAACAGCAAGGTACTTTGAAAAGATCTTTAATTTTAATTTTCTTTACTTATATCGTTACATTTTAAAGTAACGAATATATTGTTAGGTATGCGCTTGAATAAACCTTACACAAGATTCGGCAATTATCTATTGATCCGAGAGGAAACCACGTGTTTTATTGTGTTGACTATAATATGGTAATTGTAATGACAAACAAGGATAATAATTATTAAACTGCCTGATTTAATATTTGTAATATTCCCAATTTATTACAGTGCACGCGTGACTGACACGTGATCCTTTTTATTATTTAATATTTACAATATATTTGCTATTTTGCAACTTAGAACTAACTTTGACCACTGACGTGTTGTCCACTATATGGTATGCATGGTGAACATGTTATTAGCGTGGAACTATTCTACAGAAAGAAAGGATAAGATAAGACAGCTTCAGTGGTACTACAACAATACTACGTTGATGTGCTATAACTCATAGTTCCGTGTATTTCCCCTATCACTTTTATACGAGGTCAAGGTTGAACAGTACGGAATATTGGTGATACTCTTAAAGAAAACTTATACTCCAACGACAGAGAAGAATATACATTGTATCCAAAAGTATATGGGGGGTTTCACAATATGCAATAAATTCTCCTAACAGTGCCTGGTTTGTAATATGTTGGGCATTTCTTCTTCTTCTTCTTCTTCTTCTTCTTCTTCTTCTTCTTCTTCTTCTTCTTCTTCTTCTTCTTCTTCTTCTTCATCTATACTTGTTGAATGATAAGTAAGTATTCTTAACCTGAGATAGATAAAAGCAAATAAAAAAGTGTTTACCAAAACTGTCACTGATTTTGGAGTAAGGTCAGCAATATCAATACGCGCGCGCTTCTGCGTGTGTACTTATTTGTGTGTGAGAGCGAGTATGTGTGTTAGGATTCCATATTTTAACTTTGAAAATAGAAGACACTCCGGAAAGTGTGTGGATATGTATCAATTACATATATAGATTTAATGACCGAAAAGGATGATATATCGTGAAAGAAAGGAGATACGGCAACCACTCTGTGCTGTGTGTGTGTGTGTGTGTGTGTGTGTGTGTGTGTGTGTGTGTTTATATGGTGGTAAACCTTGTTTAATACAAAACTGAAATTATGATAAGAGTGTGTTTTCATGTCAAAGTTCACACAGAATAGGAAAGAATGCAAGTGTCCTAGTATTTGAATATTAACTACATTATCATTTAAGTGCAATTCAATACGGAAACTGAAACGAATTCTCGTTTAGAACGGGATATTAGCAGTTTCGACAGTTTGTATTGTTTGTTTACAATCTAGTTTTCTCTTTTTATTTACAGAACCATTTGTACACAAGTATAGGACAACTTATCGTTCATTCAAGAAGCTTCATTTATTATTCGCCGAGCTCATGTGGTGTACCACATTTGTCACCAAATAGAGAATTGAAGGAATGCTGAGCCCCGTGGTATGTCTCCTCAGTGGTTGTTTAACATAATTGCCCTGCATATATATATATATATATATATATATATATATATATATATATATATATATATATATATATATGAAAAGACCATTTTCATTCTCAGTCAGAGTTTGGCGAAGATTATGGTGAACTCAAATAGGTGGCATATGCATATTATGCCAGAATTAATCATTGTGTAAAATTGCAGTTCTTGTGCATTGGAAAATCTTTAAACGGAACACTCACACGTCGTGCAAATGCTATACATTGAACTAAGTAGGCCAGTGCACATTGAGACGGAAATAATAATCAGTGGGTTGGGACCCAGGCCGAATCATAGCACAGACCTATAAAATGATAATAACAGCTGCCTAGCTAGGCGCTCAGCATTAAGAGGTTGCTAGGACCGGTTGGCCTGGTGTCAGGATAATGTGACTGGATGAGACATCATGCTACACGTATGCGGATTGATGACACAGTGCTAGACATCACGATAAACTGCCACAATGCAGACATCGTACATATATGCCTGCAAAATTATTAAAGCTACGTTAAAAATCAAAATCACACACACACAGATAATTGTTTTCATGCGAAACTTCAAATTTCCATAACTCTAAAATGATGATGTCATTATCTTTGCATCTATTACGATTGTTTTCATGACTTAACACTGACCACATCAGAATATGGCTATGGTCAGTATATTTTGGTGCAAGCTATTACGAAGAATATTTCTTTATATTTATACGCATCATAATATTAGATCACACTCTTCACATAACATTAACAGACATTGCTTTCAGCAAATGTTGATCCCACAAATAGTGGCAGTGTATGCACAATTGCATCTTCTAGTACATGCCGGTCCAATTGTGCAATGTGCATCTTTTTATGTTGTATTTCTGGATGTTTGGAATCGCAAAGCAGTTTAAATCAGGCCTAGTCATAGATGCATGTTTATGGTACACTGTAACAATCTCTATCCCTCACTGTTTTATGTGCCAATTCAACTTGCCAAAGTCTGAATTTTGCATGTATGTGTTGAACACTGTCGTTGCGATCTACTTGCTATGTCCAGCAATGTAGAATCCAAAATGACGCCCTGTTATTGCATAGAAAGGGTGGGTGGGTTTAAAGACTGGCTTGGTGCAAAGAGCTTATGCCTGATTTCATGTACTGGAATATATTTCAGGCGCTAGGATATGCCACCTTCATCCACATCATTTCGTATTTCGTTTAGTAATAATGTGCTAACAGTAGCGCCAACATATCTGTGTTACGTGCAGACACAAGAACAACTCCTGCACTTGTGTGCATATATGCACAATGCAGGGCAAGCTTCGTATATGCCCCTTAATGCTTCGCCTGGCGCTTTTGAATGTAAAAGTTCAGGGCTGGATGTCTGTACATCGTTCTCTGTCTTGACTTCAGTGACAGCAGCTTGTGTATTATCTGTAGTAGCAGTTGCAATCAAATAGTCAGTGGGTCTTGTACATTTGGATCGCCCAGTGCATCTGTCAGTTCAGCAATGTTCGTGACTCATTCGAGTTTTGAGGTGAAACTACAAGGGTTTGGGTATATATCGCCAGGCAGGATGCTTTACCAACAATATTCTCTGGTGAACAGATTACACTCTTGATCATCACATTGGGTAGGATGCGTTTGTTGCCAGTCAATTGATTGTCATTTGTTTATGCAAGGGCAGTTGTCACAGTCATCAGCTCGTGTTGTAATGTCTATACAGATCCATCTTCCAACCTGGTAGGCACTGACATATAATCCTGTCTGCCGTCATAGGAGATAATTTACCTTCGCTTCTGTTTTTAATTCACAGTCAGTACATATGACTTGTGCCGGGGATCTCTGCATTTGACTTATATTTCCCGCCAAATGATAAAATCACTAGTATTAATAATCAATAATCAAGAGAACATCATAGGACTTGTCTGGTGCAAAATTATGTAATTTCTAAAGAAATCACACAAGGTATTTGAATCTTTCCTGCCTCATTTCATTCTAGATGGTTTGGTTTCATTGTATATCATTGGGTCATCATGATTGACCATAAACATTGTTGGCGTTCGGGTTGAATTTAGTCCCTCCTCACCAAGGTCAGTGTCAGCTTTGTCGAATATTTGGTCAACGGGATTCCGGATGGGGTGGGAGGTACACCAGGATTTTAATTAAAAGCGTTCTTTGAAATGACTGATTCCATCCTAACAAAGTTAGTTTTGTACTTCTCGACATTAATTTCATCAGGTATATAGTTATTCGTCTTAGTCAAGTACACTTAACCCCACATAGCATAGTTAGTACCCTTATAGAGATAAACGAAAGGAAGCATTTGACAAAAAGGAAGGATGTAAATCTAACAGAGAATTTGACGAACATGAGCAGTATACAGATCATCTGCCTCTATGCTGAATATAAATTCAGTTATGATCCTATAAGACGCTAGACCATCACAATCGTATGCATCGTTCGATCGTGCTGAGTTAACTAAATCTTCCTTCGGCCTATGGTCCTTTCTGCTCCTATAAATATGACAGGAGCTGTGGAAGCAGTAGTAATTTACATAGGTTCCAGTGTCAGGTTATGTACACGTACTCTCTTTGCAAACTATGTTCTGGCCGTTGTCGTTTGTGTTAAAATTGATTCCAAATTGCAATGCTCTATCCAGACGTTTTCCAATCCTGATTCTTGAATAGGTTGTCCCAAGAAAGTAGGTTGGCCTGTGGAGGACTTAAATTTGAGGAATCCAAACATCCATTTAAGCTCCATCCGTGTAGAAATGAGAGCTTGCTCAACTGTAAGCATTGCTTCTTTTGATGAAGAGAGGCTGCTACACGTGGAACCCTTTTTATGATCGTATTCATTGTTCCTATGCCTTTATGTTGATAGTAGTAATATTTCCAAATGTGTTTTAGATTTGTTTCTGTTTCTGTTTTTGGTTGACAAAATTAATATGGTTCTTTTCTGTTGATGTTGGCTTAAAAGATGCACATTTTAATTGGTTGTTATTAGTTGGCCGTACTTAATTTGTTCGGTACTGTTACTTGTGATAACAATGATCGTCGTGGCTCTCCTCGTAGTATGGTATTTTCGGACAAGACGCCATCCAGTTACGTTCGGTTCGCTCTACTCTGTGCAAAGACCACGCATTTAGCATCTTAACTTTCATTCCTAATAAGAGAATGTGTCAGCATATTATATATGAAAACACCTCCTGACTTAATTGTCGAAATTCAATAATTGACACATCTATATTTCTCTAATCGACCTTTTAGGCCATGTTGTTGTGTGAGAAAGTATTAAACAATACACAAGATTGTATGACAAGCTCACGCTCAGGCTCATATGAAAATGAATCCAGATCTAAATGTTGTAGATATAAAACAAAGACTTTCGCATCAAGACACTGCTTCCAATTTATATTAAATGAATTCAAAACTAGGATTCTTCGTAATCTTACCAATTCAAATAATTATCAATCCCTTGTTATTATGCCCTAAGATTTCGTCTCCAATGCGGTCAAATCTGATTCATCGATTAAAATTTTATTTCATATTACGTAGATCTCTGATTCAATAACGATCGATTATGTTTATATAGGAAAAAAATGTCTTTATTTCGTCATTGTTAGATTTACGTTAGATCGTGAAATAATAATGTGAACAATCACTAAACATACATATTTGTGGATGCATAGGGACGTTATTAAATTTCAAAATGAACTTAGGACACTTTAACCGTTGCTGTGGTCGACGGAAACAGCAATGGACCATGCTTCAGACTTTAGAATTACTTACCTATGTTAATAAACCTTTCTTATGTACAAACATACACACATGTAAACATAACGAAATTGTCTTTGTTTTATTTCACTCAAAACCAAACCTGAAACTACAAAGAGAGCCATGGAAGGTCGTGTGGAACGTGCACCACTTCAACTGTACGTGAGTCAACAGCTCTAATAATTTTATATAGTATAGTATGATCTTGAGCATACAATAATAATATGTGCGAAACATTATCAAAAGATTTATCCTTTCTTGCAATACAACTTCTCATTTTCTATTTTCTGCTGCAGTATATCCAAAAGACTGTTTCTGAAGAGCACTACTTTGTTAATTTGTTATCCCGCGGTGGTCACGATTGTAAAATTGAGAAGTATTATAGAAGAACCAGAAATAATAAAAGAACAACTAAAGAAGCAACCAAAACATTTTTTAAAAAGAACATTAATGCGAAATAAAAAGTGTATGCCTCTGGGTTTATTTAAGCGATTGGCGTAAAGTTTAACCCAAAGAGTAAATTTTGTCATCTACATTATTATGCGCCGGTCGATTTGTGTATCGTTTTGAATATTGTAGACTACAACACGAGACAGCTGATTGTTTAAAGATGGTTATGCCCTAATATTTTTAAGACTATGTTTAAGAAACATACATTTGTGTATTATAGACAGCTACTAATTAAGTGCAGACTGAAACAGTTGGAAACAACGAATCAATGTTTTTGATGTTTCAGATCATGTTCTACATAAAACGCATATACTGTGATGGCTTTCTAAAGTAAATATTAAATAATACCTAAAGAATCCTTTTCCTTTTTCTTCAGTAAAGGCAGTTATCGAGCCGAAGCTTCACAAAGCAGACATAATAATTTTCTAAAATGTTTGCTTTCTTTCAAACAGATGAAGTTAATCTTATGATATCATGTAGACAGGGCTCAAAATAAGTTGAAGCCTGTTTTCGTGAGGTAAATGTACACTGGTATTAAATACAAATATATAATAACTAATAATATCCGGGGTTCATTATACTTTTTTGAACATAAATTTTTAAACCCACATAAATGTAAGTTAATTGTTTAGCGAGTTTATATCACTACTAAGGTCCGATTTCGTGTATTTTTAATACTATGGCGAAGTTAACCTCTTGTTAAATGGTCTTGCATCATCATAAAGCTTCTTAATGTAGTTCGCATCAAAACACTTTTTGAAGACTTAACAAAAGTTGATGCATCCGACAAGAATTTGTTCCATTGTCAGGTCTCTTTGACAGCGTACGCACTCTAGTCAAGCTTCACCCTTCGGAATATATGCGAGTTGGATACAATCACACCTAATCTCCGCAGTTTGTTTTATATGAGGGTTGTTGCTCTCTAGTAATTGGATAGACGTTACGACGCTTTTTAGTGAAGTTTTAATTCTTTTCAGGCGTAGTTTCTTTGAAACAAAACCCTACTTTAGAGTCTGGTTGACCTCTCCTCTCATAGAACTTTTCAATGTTCCATAAATATACAAAATATACAGTGATAAAAGATGGAGTCATTACTAAGTTTATTCAAACTAGAATATGATGAAGGTTAATTGTATGCGTTAAAATTTATATTTCTCAACGTTTTAATGCTTGAAATTCATTGTTAATATTTGGCTCATGTTCATTATTAATTGTTTAATTTCAGATGGACTTTCTCCCGGTTCCGGTCAAAACCAAAATATTCAAAGCAATATTAACATTGATTTGGATAATTCGTACACAGCTTTAAAGACAGAATTCCTGGCTCTAAAAGAAAGTATTAGCTTTTGAAATCCTGGTTTTGTTCTGAAATGTACTTTTTCTGAATGAGTTTTCAGTTTCTGGTTACTTTGGTTAGACACATTTATACTTGTATGTTGCAGTTTCGGATTAATTTAAGATAACATTATCGTTTACAAGCGAAACTGTAACGTCATTATATTGTATGTTTCTTATCCCAATTACGAAAGAGTTTACAATTAACACTACCTAAAGTTTTGCAAGTTCAAAGTTTTTTCTACCATCATCAGCTGTGCAGTTGAATGAGTATTGTTAAAAACATCTCTCCAATAAATGTACCTTTAACGTTGGATTACTAATTACTAGTACCCCATAAATATGACAGCCGACGTAAATGTCACAGCTTGATCTTCACTTCCTTTTAACGACGTAGGGCTTCTCTCTTTTTAAAACGATTATTTCACATTTTCTCGTAGAAGAACTGTCATGATTAGCTGGATATGTTTTATTCTGTATATAACTTTACAGGAGCAAAAATGCATCTTTTGTTATACAACATAAAACATTCAAACCATTTCTTCACCAGCAAATGAATGTGCTAAGACTTCTTGTTATGGCAAATGTTTATGTCTGATGACTTGTTATTCTCCATTCGATTAGAGGCATATCGATATATTTTCAGCATGATAGCTGTGATTGTCATGTTTAACAGTTTGCCTGAAAATAGGATGATATGGACTATTTTCCTTGGCCATTTTGACTAATTACAGATCATGATGATGTTGTAGTCTCAGTGTTAGTAACTGGGGGATAGGAAAATATAACACTAGTTCTGTGTGGTCATCGAAAACCTTACTGTAGATAGTCTAGGCTTCGTGAGTAGATTGAAACCAGTCTAGAAACCTATCGATGTAAAATAGAAAATATACAGGTTTGGAGGGCCATGATTTGTTGATAATTAAAAGGAACATTTCGGAAAAACGAACCTTTTGATAGCTTACTCTCTTTGTAGCTAAGAAGCATTATGCTAATATCCCAATGGTGCAATTTCAGCCCATTTACAGACTTCACCTTGAAACTGTCTTTGCTGAAACTGAGTCCTAATTATTTTGATGCGGAATTGAAAACCTGTGTGTCACGTTGTAAGGATTAATCAGATTGCAACATGTATATGTTAGACCCTGAAGCTAATAATTTCGTGACTATTTCCTCAATTGTTGTAATATATTACGGCAAAGTAATTGTACTTTAATTATTGTAGTATGTATACATTAGTACGTAGAATTACCATTTGTAGGGTTTGATTCGTTCGTAGTGTTTGATCTACATGCATATTTTGAGATATGAGCACTGTTTAAATATAGCATTAATATTATAATTCGCTATTTGGTTAATTCGTAGTAACCTCGTGCATTTATTCATTCGATATTCTAAATTTGCAAATGTTGAATTGAATTATTAACTTTGTATAATGCATCTGATTATGTCATATTGTTCTGGATAATAAGAATTTATATATACCGTGTACACAGAGAGAATAGGTATTTCGATGTGCACGAATGCGTGACTAAAAACAGTAATGACTTATCTGATGATATTGTTGTTTAGTGTGAGTTAGATAGCTAGAGGAATATTCTATGCTAATGTCCTTGTGTGTTAATACAGGAAGCTTTGTGGGATCGGAGGAACTGTAGGAGACAAAGGGAAATACCACAGTGCAGTTGGTCCGAGCCTCTTCTAGACAAAGAAAAAAGAAGAACAAAAGCAATAGTTAAACGGACTGGAGGGAATTGGATTACCAGTCCGGAGAAAGATAATTCAGATGAGTAGGAACACAGGATAGTAGGAAAATCTATCACACTACGTAAGATGATGAAATAGACCGTCACTTGGTCGAGTGAAAGACGAATGATAAGGTTTTAATTTGAATTTTATTGGCGCTCAGAATTAAGATATTAGTGTTATGACTGGTAGCCCGGATGTCAGGATAATGCGACTGAGTGGGACATAATGCTACATATCTGATGTATGATGCCCCAGTGCTAGACACTGTATAAACTACCACACTGCATATATCGTATGCAGATATGATCCAAATTGTTCAAGTACTGTGAGCATCCCAAAACACACACCATCTTTTTCAACAGATAATGGGGAAAGAATATATTACTACCACTACAACTAATATTCATAGAAAATGGTATGAAACTACTGAAACAACAACCCTATCAAAGTTAAACTATGCATTTTGTCTAGGATATTCGAGGACTCCTGCTCTTACCCATAGCTAAGTAATCCTTGCAATGTATTTATGTTAACTTTACTCACAAACAAGAATGTTATGTTGTTTTCAATTTGATATATGGTATGTAAAAATATAATTAAGACATTTTAATAATATCTGAAATGACGATCTAGTTTTGTTTATAAACAAGGTTCGTTGTCTAGTCTCATACGAGTTATCTCCCGTGCATTTCAACTGATATGATTGTGTTATTCAAATTTAATGTCAATGGAGACTTTGCAAATACAACCAGAACCATTTAGAAAGAAATTCCTTACTTTTACCTTCAATATGCCAAAGTCATGATAAAATTACAATCTCTTAAAAGCAGGACTAGGAGGACAATAAAAGAAACCTGAAAATCAGTAGACCAGAAGAATGAGGACGAACCCACCATTTTATACGAGCCTTATTTTGTTAAAATAAAGGCTTTATTTTGTATGTAAAAAATTATCCGCGTGTACATATTCGTGTGTGTGAAATTGTTCGCGTGGGTGCTTCCTAATTGGTCCGTGTATTTATATATATATATATATATATATATATATATATATATATATATATATATATATATATATATATATATATATATATATATATATATATTAGGGCATAACCGACTTTTGATCCGGAAATCGGATTCCACCGGATAGTATGAACTTCCGATTAATCGGAGTCGGACAAGGCAGGAATGACCAATTCGGATAATAAAAATAATAAAGTTGAATTTCTATAGCACCGTGTCTAACACTGCGTGTCATTCGATAGTGCGTTAATAAAGTTAAATAAGAAGTCAGAAAAGTCCAATATGGTCAACACAACCACGCTGTGAGGCAATCTATTTGAACCGGCGGGTAAAAACCGGAAATGAAGCCGGATATGGTAAAGTACTAAGTAACATGCTAGACACGGCAAAACCAGATACCAGAAACCCGGAAACGGAAGATGACATTTTTTAGAAGAAAAAAAAATACGGATTTAGCATTTCTGATTAATTGAATCGTATCCGGAATCGGAAAAATTTCATGCCCAAATCCGGAATCGGAAATCGGTAGAAAAATGCTAATCGGTTATGCCCTAATATATATATATATATATATATATATATATATATATATATATATATATATATATATATATATATATATATATATATATATATATATACATGCATACATACATACATTATCGGGTGGTTGCCACAATTAAAAAGTCGTGTTATTTATAATGGCAAATATCGGAGAATCATATTTTACTAGACTATCGAGAGAGAGATTGGCCGCGATTAAAAAGTCTATTCCAGTATGAGATAAACTTTTATAAAAAAAAAAAAAACCTTCAACAGCGACAAGACTCACATGTTGATTTTGTAACTGGTACAGAACAGTTATTTAAACCAATTACTACAACTGCTAAGGAAGTTATATATGGAAAAGAGGGGGATGAATCAATGAGAGGGATTCTTCCTGAACTTGGAAAAATATCAAAAAATATTGGACAAATTACACACACACCCCTTTGTAAAAGAGAATTTTATAACTAAACTTGAAAAATACTGAATTGATTAAAAAGATTCGTGAACAATTTATCGAAGATCTTGGAAATACTAAAGAATCTTATTTACCTGTGAAAATATTTTAAGTTTATATGATAAATCTAAAGCGTTAGAGCCGAGTTATGAAAGTGTAAGCGATGATATCTTTATTAGGTGGTCATATCGTATATATTACCCAAAAAAAGAGGATTAACAAGGATGATTATGATTTTGATGACTTCGTTGAAGAAATAAAAAAGAAACGGTACAGAATATTAAACATTACCATCTGATGAATATCCTTCACCACAACAACGATTGTATACAGAATTAGGAAACGCTGATAAACAACTTATAAAGGTAAGAGGGGAAAAATCCGGACTCGTGGAAGGAAAAAACGGTGAGGGGTTTACAGGAAATGGTTTAGGTGTTTGTCCAAATAATGTCATTGGCGATGTATCCCGGTTGGAAGTTCTCATCGAGTGTAAACGAGCTGGAAATAATTCTCCGGAGATAGTTAACGACGCTGCTGATATCTGTTAGCGATTATATCAGGGTGACGTAATAGATATTAGTTTATATCGATCTCTCATCGATGAAATCGTAGACGACTATCATAGTGATTAAATGTTTTAGATAAACGGACGTCATATAAGATGATTATACATGATCAACGACGACAACAGATCAGATTGTAAATTCAATACTGCCAGTATATAAAGCAATTTATGGAGATGGACTGGGACATCTTATTCGGGATTTATTCACCAGAATCGCTCCTAACGTTTTACCACTCGCGAAACAACTTTCGATGAAAGCAATTGGTGTTATTCGTGATAAAGCTACTGGCGCTGTTGGTGATCTCGCTAGAAAAGCTTTTTCTACCGTCAAAGATAGATTAATGAAACTAATACATAAACATCAAATAGTCCAACCTGTAAATTTACCCGTTACTGAGATTATGCCAGCGAGTGTCAGTTAAGTAATAAATCAAACTGCAAATAAAAAACTAGCAGAGTTGGGTGGGACGTCTGATAAACAACGAGAGAAAAATATTATCGCGAGTATGATAGCGGGGAGTGGTATTCGTTCTAGACGATAATTATTATAAAATAATTGAAGAGATATCTAATCCCGAATGCGATATAGATGTACCGGTGCCGAAAAATACTTCTCTACATGATTTTCAAGAATATTCATATGATGCAAAGACTCCCGATGCTCGGGGCAGAATTGATCTTCAAGTTAGGATACCAGTATATATTTTCTACCTTCTTAGGGATATACTGAAATTGATGGTCGACTTTTAAAAGCTGATAATACCGGCTATGGAGCTGGTGATCGAGTTGGGTTTGTTAATAATGGTATCATGGCGTTGTTTAACAGCGCTAGGTATATTATCGATAAAAGAGAAATTGAGGAGATTCACAAGAATGTTGATATCGCGACGACTATACTAGGTTTAGCGAGATATTCAGATGATTATGCAAGAACTGCTGTGCCGTCTATGCTGTTTGTAAAAGATTCAACTGATCATCCAGAAAATCGAACTGTAACGATGAACGCTGCTGAAAATGCAGTCATATCCATGAACAGAGATTACAACCTGGGATTTCCAACTCGTAGAACACTATTAAACGACAACGAGGAATTTTCATGTACGATTCCACTCTCATATATTCGGGTTTTGCCGTGATGATAAAAAGGTTATATTCGGTGCAAAACATACAATTGTACTTAACAGAAAAGGTGATGATAATGATGCGATCTGGCGTGCTGGTGCTTTTGTTGATGCTGGTGGTGCTGTTGTTGTTCCCGATGTTGATTCTCGTAAGGTAACTTTTCAAAACTCACATTGTGGATGCCATCATTGACTCCATCAATTACTCAAGAACAACGACTAATCTCTTTTATGGAATCAGGTGGTAAATCACTGTTATCTTGGCTATTGATGACTACAAGTAGTTCAGCTGGTCATGACCGGGGTTTATTTACATGGCAAATAGCATCACAACAAGGGATATCAGCTCCGAGACATGTTCTCATTGCATTTCTAGAAAATGCAAGAATAAATAATGAAGAGAAAACAACTATGATATTTGATCCGTTTAATGTTTTACAGGTTTCATTGAGAATAAACGGACATCAAGAACCATCCGAAGATATAGTAATGAGTTTTGATCAAAATCACGTTGCACGGGCATATCATCGTTTGATGACTTTCCTACCACGCGACTGAAATATCGACACGGGTTTGTTAATATCTCAGCGTGATTTTACAACGTTGTATCCAATCTACTACTTTTCACTAGAGCATTTGGAACTATATCGGCAATCTGTCGTTGATATAATCCTCCGAGCTCATGTAGGTGTTATCCCTCTTCCTGGTTTTAAAGCAATTGCTGTTATTCTCAGTGATAAATCAATGATGCTCGAAGGTGCTGGTGGAAGGATAAAAGTCGTTGACGCCCCAGTAGGAAACATGCAACAATTAGATCAATATATTATTTAAATAAAAATGTGGTTCAGTCATGTTAATGTCACGTTGACTCCGGGTCAAGCAAAGAAATTACAATCGCGTAATGCTAGCACATGTGGTGCAAAAATAACTTAGAAACGAGATCAGATTGCTAACGTTGGGCTAAATAAAATATCATTGACTAAAACTCAACTTAATCATTTCAATAAAGCGCTAAACGCAAACACTCGTGTTCAATTTGTATGTGCTCCCTCTGCGCTCAAAAATATGATTAAATCAGAAGGTATGTTTCCTCTCCTCGCCGCGATTCCTGTGTTGTTTGCTGTGGCGGCCACCGCTGTCGCTAAAGCTTCTGCGTTAGGTGCTGCTACCGGGCACGGATATAAAAAAAATAAAGGGAAAAGGCTTGAGACTACCCAGAACTTATCTAGGAAAGTGTCTGAGACTCCCAGGAACCTACCTGAATTAGGTTTTACCCCGATGTCAAATTTTGATTTAATCGAAGCTGTTCGGAAATCCCGTGTAAAGAATTTCGGAGGTGTTTTTATGAAAGATCAATTACCAAATCAACCATACAATCCTGCAACTGGTATTATTCATCTCGATGATAACACTGGACCTGGAACTCATTGGGTCGTATACGCGATTGATCCACGGGAGGTTATTGATTTTGACTCTTGCGGGCTAGAGCCGCCTAAGGAATTTCTCAAATACATCCACGGGTTAAAAGTCCCTGTTTGGTATTCAACGTTACCTACGCAGACAATGACCGACCCTCCGATATGTGGCCGAGAAGTTATTAATGTCCTCACCGCGATCTTAAAATCTACCAAACAACCAACCAAAACAATACAACACATGAATACACCAGCGATAACTTTTTAAAGAGATCTTAAATGTATAATGGCAGATATTGGGGATGATCTCTCTCACAAAAAAAACAGAGGGTGCTTCAATCGAGGTTGTAAAGAAGTTTATCAATGATGCACTATCTGAAACATTAAACCTGGTAGACGTATCTCCGGATGAAATAGTTGTATTTCAAGACCAACAGGGTAAATTGAAAACGAGTGATGATTCCCAGAAAGATAGTTAAACTCAACGAGGTAACTAAAGGCGCTATCGCGTTGTTTGATTCCCAAGGCAGACTTAAACCCGGTATTCTTTTTTTCAACCGTGGTAGATAAACTAACAATTGAACAACGATTATATATCATCGACGAATACATTAAGAGCACTACGATCTTTTTATGATGCTCACATAATACGGGTTTACTGGTTTACAAAAGACTTACAGCATTATTGAGAAACCCGTGTATGATTTCTTCGGAATTACAACGGTGGTATCTATGAAACTCGCTGATGTAAAAACCATCGATGATAAACTAACAACGCTGCGAGTTGAATATGATGAACATATAAATAAACAGTTTACACATCTCCATAATAATTTTGGAAAGGTTGACGACGCTCTTGATAATTTCTTTGGAAAACCGGCAACGGTTCTTATGAAACTCGTTGATGTAAAAACATCAATCGACAAGGTTAAAAAAAAAACTCATGAGGCTATCAAGGATGATTTTCCTCGTATGATTAGCACACTTGATAAAGTTAAAATTCCTCATAAACGAAATATCAATAATGTGTATTCGATGCTTCATGAATCTTTCTCTTGGACACCTCAAAATAATATTTCTTGATGTTACCGCTGATATTAAAGGTATATACAGATTAACTCTGGTTTCACCGACTCAATTTAATTTATCATCAAGTTCATCCGCTGGTGTTAATAATATTATCAGCGCGGTAATAGACAAGGGATCAACTGAACGATTCAGGATAACATTTACTGACCTTAGTTTATTTCGAACATCGATCACATGGTACGTAGAATTTGTAGTTGATTTAAGAAAACAACTGAATTAAATAATGACCATTCAGCAGTATCGATGCGATCAAGTCAGAGATCAAACTAAACTCAAAGATCTTACAAACGAGTATCAAACAAAAGTTTACAAAATATCATTGACGTATTACTCAAATTGACATAATCGTGTACTCGGTTTCAGGTGTTATCGCTGGAACCGGTGTGATATTATCGTCGGTGACAATGATCGCTCCTGTAGTCGTTCCAGTTTGTATATCCGAGGAAACAACAATCACAGGAATTCTTGGAATCATCACAAAAAATATCATGTAGTCAGCGTAAACTACATGATTACACCGGTTAATTCCATACCGCGTCAACTGCGTATTCACAAATATCCCCCGATGACATCGTCGAGCCTCGATGACACTATAATATCCGATGATGAAATCTCCGCGTTGATTAACATTTACGACTTCGCGATGTCAAAATTAGAAAAACATATGGATAATAAGGTCACTGACATCGCTGATGGCATCACAACAATAATTACTTCAACAAATAGTCGATAACACCACTCCGGTGAAAACAACTATGATATCAATCACGGCAAACAAACCTGAATTCAGCGTTGACTTTCCAAATCCGATTCCGGTAAAGGAAATCGCGCTCACTCAATTACAAGTATATTACAGTTGGTTTAATATCCGACCGGACTCATTCGCTGGTAAAACAACCAATAACACATTGGTGTTCTCGAATAACAACAAACCGGACGGTACTCCAAATTGGAAAACCGTGTATCTCCCAAAGGGAAGTTATCAAATTGAACGAATCAATAATGAAATTCAACGCAGAATAAAATCTATCACGGGGGTAGAATCTAAGATCGTGTTAACAGTTTATGAACCATTGTTGTCAACCGACATCGAAATAAACTTCCCTGGGTACTCCATGGATAACTCGTTAATCAGAACTATATTAGGATGGCCTGAAAATCCACCACCGGAAAAACCGCGTTCACCCGAACCTAAAAAACAGATTATGTCTCAGATAATAAATCATATTATGATGACTATTATTCTAGACACTTGCCTCCTAATACTATTTTACATTTCTTATATAAAAAAGAATTCGATTTTAGTTTCTCTTTTAGGGGGAATCGGTTATTTAAATGGAAAGGGGGATATCCAGAGAATGTGTTACTAGGTGATATTACGAGTTCTTTTGATGTTCTTAATAAGGAATATAAAAAATATCTATATAAATTACGGCGGAGTTTTCAAGAACATAGTATCGATTTATCATCAAAAGCCTCAATTATCAGATACACGGAAATACTAAATCAAATTGCATCTGATATGGAAGTAATTAACCTACGACTTGTTCAAGCTCTATTATATGCCGAATATGTTTCTGATAGAATAGAATTTGTAAACATTTAATATACGCGTAGAAGATATTTCAACATTTAAACTTCCCGGGTACAACGTACCAGAAATAAAAACAAATCCCTCAACGATCTCATCGAAGAATATTTTCCTTTGTTACTCACCGGATGGACAAAACAACTGTCATCACCGGTGTCAAATATTCTCCGATATAATAACTCCCAAGATGGTTCAGGTAGATGTATCACCTCGGAACGTTGATATAGCCTCAATCATCTCTGTGAATCTCTCATGTGATTTCATCAACGGAAGTTACAACGCGAATACTAAATCATCACATCAAGCATCTCAAGGTTATATTTTATACACTTTTTCTCCTCAAGTTCCTTCTGGAAGTTTGATCGTACAAACACCGATTAATCCATAATATTTAGCGTGTAATAATCGCTGGATATAAAAACTTAATTTTAAACTCATTGATCAAAATTCTAACTTGATTGATTTACGAGATGAGCAATAGCAAATTACTCTTGATGTAAAGTCATAGACTTTCATGCTAGACTACTATCGTCGTAGATGAAAATCCTTAGGATTTTGGTAATTAAAAATTATAACAGTTATAATAATGTATCATCACACGCGAATATACATCCATGATAAACAACAGCTCGACGACGCGATCAGAAAGTCATTCGCAGGGACAATTACTGGAGGTTTTGATATAGTCATTGACGAATTCGGCAATGATAGATATCTGCTGACACAACACCAACTTGATCAACTTTATCGTGATCATGTTACTATGATCTCATATACACGCGATCAGATCTTTAATTATGCTCACTTGAGTATTTCTCTGGAACATCTCAAAGAAATTTTATCGAGGCCCCCCATGATATCAAAAGTATAGTAGAGGATCTCCCCATGCAACAAAAAATTCTTTGAAAACCCCCAACAAATTTAAATAAGTTCTATGATTACTGACTATAATTATTACCATGATTTATTTTATTTCTGTGATTACCGCGATAATTTCTGTCCTGTAATTTCCCAATATTTTTTTTTTCAAAATTTATTTTCAAATATATATGAGGGTTCCAACTTATCTTACCGCCGATGACGAAAAAAAAATTTCTCGTTGCTACCCGCGTTGAGTTCGGATAATTGTTGATATTTCAATCTCAGGTTTTCCGCGACCTCGCGATAATATTTTACTTCGTTGAAGATCGTTGCTAGTTTTTCCGGGGTCATCATTTTAAAAGGACGATTTCAATCGTGTTGAAAAATTTCGAACTGTTGCGCGATCGTTGATATAGTTCATCTTTCATATATATTATACGAAAATATTTTTTTATCTAAATTGTTATTTTCATATACTAAAAAAATAACGCGAACGTAAATGACACCCAGTCATTAAATTTTTTCGAGTATGTTGATTTGATTATTATTATGGCAACTTGTACCACAGATTCTGGATGAATATTAAAATGTTTAGCGGCGGATGATATCAACTGAAATTTTTCAATCGAGTTATCCATAAATGCAAATACAGTTCTTGGTCGTCGATTTATACTTTTTTGAGGATTCGAATTAAGAGAATTCTCACTAGGAGTAATAACTCTCAAGTTATCAATATGATTGTCAAGAGAATTTAGGTTAACATGATCAATAACTAAACCCTTACTGATCAACCCGTTAAAACAGTCGTAGATAAACCGATGAGCTAAACGAAGTTTCCCACCGATAGCAACTCTTACATAAACTATATTATCAACCCGACCGATTTTTATTTTTTTTTGACGATGTTTAACGATTCCATCACGAGATGCTTCGAAGTCGACGTAAATAGGATGCGATACGAATTCGTTTTAACTCATATTCGTTTTAGAATTTATTTATCTAAATTGTTATTTCTATTATCCTAATCGTGAGGAGTTTGTATAATCTTAGTTTTAGTGTTATGATCGTAGTACCATTTGAGTGCTCTGTAGTTTTTAGCTCCACAACTGATACATAATTCTGTTTTAATCGTACTCCAACATCGCACCCGATACAAGTTTTGGCCCTGAGCTTCCTCGACGGATATTTTGCGTATGATACCCACATAAATCTTTTCTGCAGAGTTTACCACAACTAGTTGTAGATCAACTGATAACCAATTGCAATTGTTCATTATACATAAATATTTTATTTAAATATTTATTTTAATAGTAATAATAATGGGAATATCTAAAGTTACTAATACAAACCCGACTAGGCAACGTAAAGTTTTTTGACTCAGATCAACGGAAAAAAACCTCGACCGTGGATGTCAAAAATTAATAACAGTATCAACCACGTAAAATATGAATTTCTTGAAGAAGGCGCAGCTTATGTTTGGTCGAGGTTTCGAACCACACGGGAATATTATCCAGGATAAATCGTGAATCAATAAGATATTACATTGAGATAAAATATAGTGAAATTTATAGAGAAAAATGGAAGGTTTATAATCATCGCGAACGCGTATTAACTTAAAACAACCTGTGATCATCAACGATAAAACTAAACCAGGTTTGTTAACTGGGATTGATAGCAGATATTACAATCGAGGATATACGGTAACCGCGCTGACTTACTGGATATATCCGATAAATCAACCAGATATTAATAAACTTCCCCTGATGAGAGTTGGATCGCGGTTAAATGATGTCGTTGAACGAGTTACTTAACACTTTAAACATGCTGGACGTGGAAACGGTTTAACTGATTTAAGAAAACCCAAGATAAAATAATGGGCTGAATAAGTTAAAGATACGAAGCTTCAATAAACGATGTTGCTTAATTAGAAGAAAAAGAAAAAAAATTCCGATAATCGTAAAAACTATAACCGGGGAAATATTACACTCGTCGGAACATTATCAAAAATGTGCAGCTCCGATTGAACTCATCGATCATATTTCTCATGCGTGGAGTAATTCTGTACGACTATTTAAACAAGAACGAGTAGTAAAATACTTATCAGGAGATATGATTGATTATATTTATCAGTTGAGTAAATCAGATCCAGTATCAGTATGGTTATTTAAAAGCGATGAAGAGGAATACGATCAATTTGTAAGGCCCAATGGAGAATTATATCGAACAGAAAAACTTCATAACGAGATGAATAAACTCGCGAGACGGTATTCGAGCGACATCGAAGATATTACACGGAATTGTTTTACTGTTCCATCCGTCGCAGCTCATTTTTCCAGAAAAAATATTCATGGAAACTAAACAAACTCGAATTTCTCGATGTTGTTCGAGCGAATTGTGTTGAATACCGCCATGGTGGATTATGGAATAAAAAATACGATAACAAGGATATGATTTCCGTTGACATGATTGCGTGTTACCCTGGAAGTTTTCTTGGACGTGGTGAATGCAACGAATACTTTAAACGGTTTGGTCATCCCACACATGAAATGACCAGATTCACCATAAACGGACCTTTATCTGATTTTGATTTGACAGATTTTGCTAGTGTAATATCGTTTAATCTCGCTGAAAATGTTCATCCGATTTGTTATGTTTGGTTTGGAAGACATTTTTCGACGGAGAAATGGGCTCCGATAGTACTATAAAGTTTTATGCTTGATGAAAACATGTTGACATCGTTGACTGTCTCCGAGGCGATTATATCATATCGGAAACAGACCAAAGTTTGGTTGCCAACTCCGGAAAAATGCGATGATTATGACAAATATTCCGAGGATGAAAAAATCGCGAAGAATCTAGGTTTAAGAATAATTGGCAAATTTACCCAGGGTGGATCATGTGATCATAAACGACGTTGTACACGATTAATTTTTGATTTTCCTGAAAGCGATTTTATAATCGCAGATACAACTCTCGATAAAAAAAAAATTCTAGGAAAAACACTTGTTTATCAACCGGGGAAAAAATTGGAACTATCGTCGAATATTTTGAAGGTGAATCACCACAATACACTGATTTTAGAAATTTATATTGATTTATATAGCATTGATTATTGCATTTTTTCTATTAACGATTTCGCTACCAACTTCATATTTAGAAATATTCTTTTTGAAAATAAATATTCTGTAAGTAATAAAGAAAAATGCTTCGGAACTCTATTTCAAATTAGTATTCTATTTTAGATTTAGTAAAATAATTTTTTTCAAAAGGTATTGTTACACTAATCGCTAAAATTGAATTTGTACTCATTTATTATTATGAATTTAGTCGAAATATAATTATTTGTATTATATGCTAAAGGGCAGAAATAATATAAATGTATAAAGTTGGTAAGCTGGAAGTAAGGTTGTAATTTTGTATGTATTTCTTTAATTTAAAATAAATGTGTTTGTAGATATATATATCTAGAATGTAATTTTATACATTAATCACTTGCTAAAATAAAGTTAAATCATTCATCGAGAATAGAGAACTCTGTCTTTCTCACAGTCGTTCCCGTTACCTCTCGTAGCATTCCCCAAGAATGTAGACGTATCTACACAGTTATGAGTGACACCTCTTGTTTAGAGAGCCATAACTCTCTTATATATATATATATATATATATATATAGAGAGAGAGAGAGAGAGAGAGAGAGAGAGAGAGAGAGAAGAGAGAGAGAGAGAGAGAGAGAGAGAGAGAGAGAGAGAGAGAGAGAGAGAGAAGAACAAGAAGAAGATTATAAGGATCGAATAATAGGACGAATTCCAATATAACAAAAACATGAACGAGGCGCTTTCACTTAGTGGGCTTTCTTACACGTGAAAGAAACAAAATATCACAGCCCCCAAGAAGTGAACACTACTTCCCAAGACAACCCAAAACAGGAAAAAGAAAGGTTCTGTCTGCTCGTTTAGCCAAACATTTTAATGTGTTGTTTGTACTAACTAAATCAAACTCACTGAGAAAACAAATCATTCAAAAAGCACCTAAGAAATCATCGATACCGTGTGTGAATGTTATTGTAATGTCTTGAAAGAAACGGTAACTTTGTCCATTACTACCGGAACGTTCTTCGCCATATGATTAAGAAATAGGTCAAAAGATAAAAGATGAAGATTCTACCAATGATGACTGGATCATTGCTCAAAGTGGCTGCTACTTTGTTAGGATCGATTGAGGACCACATTTAGAAGGCATCATAAGACGATAAAAGGACCTCTTTTCTAATAGGTCATATACGTGTACCTTGGAAAGCTGGCTTTAGTTCCCTACAAACGATGAATGGAATTCAATCATTAATACGAACAATGTACATCACATTTACGTACGAATCCTAAAGTCTCCGAGATGTCACCGTTACAACAAGAATAACTACTGTTAATCGATCGCACAGATTTGTCAGAAACGAAAACATCTCAACGATACTATCAAGTCTTACAACGTCTTCAGCTCTTTCAGTACCAAGCATTAGACGAAACAGTTAAACCAACTCGGAGAGATTTCAAGGCGATCATGAAAGCGAGCCCAGTGTTACGAAGACGAACGCAGACTCGAGGATGCAATGAAACGAGGATGCCAAGGAGTGTTTCAAACTACTTCTGCTCCCACGCTAACTCAAATGATTTCCACATCCCTAATGACATCTTCTCCAACTCCCAAATGAGAAAAATAAAATATTTGGTCTAAACGGTTATGAGGGAAGAGAGAAGTGAAAAATAGAAATTAAAAAGTGACACCTTTATAACCACCGAAGGCGCCTACTCATTTGGGCCATCTGACACGTCAAGGACCTGTAAAGCCACGAATCGAAGAGTAGTATCGGTGAACTGTGGGCTGCTTATTGAAGAACGTCATCATGGAAACCCTTTTAGCTTTTTACTACAATCCTGCCCATCCTGCAAATTGCAAAGGAGTTCAAACATTGCATCGTTCTGCTAAAACTAAACTTAAACGCGTACCATTAGCCAACGTGCGAAGATGATCATAATAACAAACAAGATATAAGTTACACAAACCTATTCGACAAAAAATTTCCAGACGTCAAACCAAAGTGGATGGCGTCGATCATCAATGGCACGCCAATTTATAGGATGTCTCTCAGTCACGTGTTTAGGCTTCAATAAACAGTAACATAGAAAAAGTGAAATCAACAAGCTTTGTAAAATTTAACAAATAAATTATTTCACTGGAAAAAGATTATAAAAATAGAAAAAGATCTTACAGTTTTAAAAGTCAAATCTCAAAAACAAATTCCAAGAATAATCCACTAATTAACTTACAAAAGTCCTAGTAGTGAAATCCAAGATGGAAGACGATGACCTATACTGAAGTCTGTTTTGCTTGCTTATTCCTTGTACAAACACAAAATTTAACACTCCGGCGTTGGAAATCTTGATAAACTGTCTTTCTCCAAGAATTATGTATGTGCACATCAAATATTTCCAGATATATGAATACATTCTTAAAAATCCAAATGACCTGAAGAAACGTTGACATGGTTTTGAAAATTGGCTACAACAAAACAAAATGACTAACGTCAGATATAAAAGCCCAGAACTAAACTATGTTTCACTAAGCAAAGACTATATTGTATTCTAATACGCTGTTTCGGAAAAAAATTCCCCAATTGCAAAATCAAGAAAATCGGAAAGGAGTCACTTCATTGTTTATATCACATACACCTAACATGACCCCGACGAGAACCATTCGTTTTATTTTAAGTATAACAAGTTCATTACTTCTTAATTTACTAGTCCCATCTTGACCTTGACCACATCCAATCATCTTAAAATTAAACTAAAACCTGTTTACGTGGTAGCCACTAACCTTGACTCAAAGCCAGGATCTAGGTAAACATTTTTAAACGCCAAAGAATTATTCGGGCCAACTGATTTTCAGAAGACGAAAACCACATCATCTCTAGTGAATGAATTTACATTAGAATACAGGAAATGGACATTCATTTTAGACCATCGAGATTCCAAAATAAGACTCAGTATCGTTAAACGTTTTCAACGCACTTTAAAAGAACGCATGTTAAATTTATTTTAAACATCAACACACTCAAGTATATCGACGTGCTACCCCATCTCGTCTGATCCTACAACCAATCGTACCATTATAGCAATGGATTCACGCCCGAAGAAGTATCCTTGAGAGCGAAGTGGCAGTGTTTGATCGACTGTTTGGAACGTCACCCACTGCCCCCAATAAAGGTAAAATATTAACAACTGGAGATTGGATTCTCATTGCAAAAACCAAACACACCTTCGACAAAGATTATTTACTTAACTCAGCAAGCCTCTTCGTTACTGAGAGTTATTGTTTTCAAAGTTGATTCTGACAATGCTGCTTCGTATGAGTAAGGTGAAAACGCGCATCCCGTTCGTTGTAAATAATGTAAGTACTCGCTATCTTCCTCTTAGTAATTACATTTTGACAGTGTTAACGTTGATATACAAGGAGATCTGGGACTAAATATTTCATTATCGAAATGAAAAGTCACGGGAAATCCACATTTTTTATAATAATTTTCTAGCGAATAATAATGCATGTATCATGTATACCAATGGGTAGATATGCTCAAATCCGCTTTACGTGCTGTGGCAAACATCTTAAACCAGATGTTCATTCGCAAAAGGTGTTTCAGTGACTCGAAAAAAAGAATTTCTTGAAAATGAAATGAGTGCTAAATAAAACCAAAAACAAAGACTTCCTGAGAGTAGAAAAATGTGTTACTTTAACACATTAACCCCTAGCGACGACTTTACGGGGCATGAGGTAGTAGCCTACTTCCAAGGTCTGTAGCGTCAAGGTCATACATAATAAACTAAAGTGGGTGGTATCATAGAAAGGTAGACAGATGTAGCTCTACAATGATAGCAAATAATCTGGACATTTTAGTTGCACTACAAAATACAGAGGGAAAAACCGAAGTTTTTGGACCCGTTATTTTTTCCACCCAAAAATCGCCCATGGTCGGATTCCGAATTTGTGTTATACTAACCAATGAAAAACATTTTCTTTAGCACGACTAACCATTTGTCTAACGGAATATTGCTTGGAAATATATGTATTATGATGTATTCAGAAATAGTCCCCAAAATGTGTTTCCTACTCGCATTTCATGTGAAAAAATAACAGAAACCTCCAGGAGTTAATGTGTTAAACAGTCACTTTTCATGATACCACAAAATTTGAATATTCCTCGCGAATTTAATCACTTGTGTATCAACACTGCACATGAATTAAAAATTTTGCCATTCTGAGACAATTTTCTAATTTTTTTTTCTTCAAAATTCTTGTTAGCCTGTAAAGTACCATTTTGGCTCGACTAGAGGCCCTATAAAGTTGTTTCAAGTTTATAGTCAAGCATTCTTTCTTCGTGTACACCGCAGCAAGAACAAGCCAAAAAGAGACGTCGAAACCCATTCAGAGCACATAAACACTTTCGAAGAAAACGTAAGAAGTCATGGACACTTAATGAAACAAAAAATGATGCACTGAAATTTTTACGAATATCATTCATCATGATGACGATGCAGGAATCATAATGGGTAGAATTTCATATCGTGTAGTCTTTGACTACCTCAGCTCCTATCAAAATCAAAATCAAAAGACAGATTTATCTGAATAACAGTTACATGTACCGGGTTTTCAAAGTTATGTAATCGGAAATCACGACTCCAATCAGTGATGTCAGAGTAGCTCCCGTCAACAATTTAATGCATTCGTTGTACAGCGATTTTGGATATGTACCTTAACAATCTGGTCCACAGTGGCATGGATATTTACCGTTACCTTGATACTCTCTTGATGTGCCGAAAAGAAGATAAGAACTAACCTTAAGATGTTTCCGTGGTGTGGAAAACAGACACTCTGGAGACCATCAACAAAGCAGACATAACAGAAGCCGAAGATCCTCACAATGTTGGATTTTAAAACCGTCGAAACAAAGTCAAACAAGAGCGCTGATTAGAACTGATGAATCATCTGCATTTTGACATGTGGTTGTAAGACAAATATCTTTTGAACACACTGGATGAATACCAGTTTAGTAGCGTTTTCCATTTGATGGCTAATGCTAGCGAGTACAAAATCATCAACGAAGAGGCCCCAATTATATGTGCACCGTGAAGACGTTTTACACAGAGTGGGAAACGACATCAATCAAACATTGAACAGAACGTATCCGATACGACTAGTGGAAGTAAAAACCTGCATCAGTGCCCCTAAACTTATATCTAAAATCGAAAATCATCTTTTACAATGACAGTTTACCAAATGTCTATTCATCTGCATCATCAACAATGCAGCCTTCAATGGAGGGCAATTCAGCCATCAACGGAGCCATCGATCAACGTTTCCAAGATATAAGTTGCTCGAGATCCCCAGAAATTGTGTACCATAGACTTCAAACCTTACTATACTCAGAAAAATTACTTGAGAGAGATATTATCACTGCATGCATCCATGGGACAGCTAGGTACACTACAATTAGTATAAGGATGATGCAGGAAAATACAGGATATCTCCAACCTATAAAATCAGGCCAACTTCGTGTGGAACGTCAGTTTTCAACAAATTTAAAACTACATAGTCATCTTGTATGTAGAATTTGACAATAATCTGGATCCAACAGCTTGAAAGAAGTGATTATAGACTGCCAGAAGCTATAGAATACGAATAATCTCTGTATATGGGTAACTAGCATGCATTAGAGCCCCGAACAAGAATGAATGAACTACAGAAAAGAATGACAACGAGACAGGCATGTTGTCGAAAACATCAATTAGTCTCCAGTTTTGCCAACGATGTGGCAGAAGGAATTACAGCTCTCTCCGTGAAGATTGTTCATTATTTTAACACTATAAATTATTGATGATGAGCCCAGAAGAAATGTTGGAATGGTGTCTCGATGACACTTGGAATGATGTCTCGGCAAAGACAGAGCTCAGAAAGTGGTATAAAGACTTGTGTGGCTATTCCTTCCCTCTAGTTACGTCTATGTAGATCAAACGCATCGAAGTTCTCTTGAAACAGAGTACGGATACGACGCGTGGTTAAACGGGTTACTTGACATATTTTCAAGAAGAATCCCAGGCGTGAATTACGAGTCAGCATTCCCTGTGCAGAGAAAAAGCAAGAGCAAGAGTTTATATAACTGGGAACTTCATTACCTTCTGATTCACATTTCGTACACTGGCAAAATGAGAGTATCTTGGATCAGTGAAAGTCTAGTTTGACTCCTGAATGTATCAACCTTGGCAATACATTCCTGTTTAAAATTGTTGACTTAAAGAGCAAGCGTTTGTCGATCCGACCAACCATCATTGCATTGTATTGAACTTTTATACTTTGTATTAAAAGCACACAATCGCACGCACACTTCATGTTGAAAGGGGATTTTTTTTATATTGAGTATGGGGTGTTGGATAGTGTAAGTGGCGTGTTTGTTAGTATGATTGTGGAATTTAATCTCCTTCTTTTACACCCTACGCGTGAATAGCAGGTGAGAGGACTCTAAATAAGGCAGTTTGGATTGTGTGTATGGGTGTTGGATGGTCGACCGTGACTCCCATGTTCAATCAAGTAGACTACTATAAGTGTTTGGATAGTAGTCAACACGTTGGTGTTGGATTTAAGATATGACATGTTCAATTGCTTTAACAAGTAGATAATGGCTCTTGCTCAGAATGATGGTGTTTGATTGTATAAGTAGAATGCTTGCATACTTATCAAAAACTGGTTATTGGATTGTTTATATGATGCGTTGAATTGTAATCAAAGAGTAGTTACTGAATAATATATATCTTTGGATTGTATATGAAATGTTACCATGATATTTTCCCTTGTCACAATTGACTTATAAACACTTAAACCTATAAACCCATTTCATTATTAAAGCTATCAACCAATTTAACATGGGTTTTCCCATACTTGCATATAATGGCGCCTATTGAGGTCAACTCCAATAATGTTATATGTTACTTCATTGAGGTCTGCCACTTACAACATTGTTACCGCTTGAGCCCAAGTGTTTCTCCACTTTTGAACATATGGACACTTTTTACCTATATTTGTTTCAAATGGCAGCTGCATGATAACCCATATAGACCCCATATGACCCCCACACACACACACACACCAGTTCGAATACACTACTATTCCCATAGTTACCGCCTTTGCGGTCAACTCTAACATTGTTACTGTAAAATTCGAGTGAGGTGAGCCACATGCAACACTGTTACCGTTTGACCCTATAAACACTTTTTACCCTATTAACCCATTCCCATGTTAAACCGATCAACGTTTATGCACTATGATATTATGATATGACCTCCAAGTGTCATCTTCATGTAAGTCTAAGGGCGCCTATTGCCTATATAGTATGATCTGACCCTCATATATATATATATATATATATATATATATATATATATATATATATATATATATATATATATATATATATATATATATGTATGTGTGTGTGTGTGTGTGTGTGTGTGTGTGTGTGTGTGTGTGTGTGTGTGTGTGTGTGAGAGAGAGAGAGAGAGAGAGAGAGAGAGAGAGATTTGGATTCTAACCGTAGCTTTAAAAAATTCAGTCACATCGGTACGATGTCGGTGGTGCGGCAGTTTATAGTGATGTCTAGCAAATGGACATCATGCCGCAGAAATGTAGCATGATGTCTCACCCAGTCACAGTATCCTGACACCGGACCGACCAGTACTAACACTGACTTCTTAATGTTGAGCGCCCAGCGAGGCATCTGCTAGTACCATTTTTATCAGTCTTTGGTATAAATTGACCTGGGTTAGAACCCGTGAATCAAGACATGTTGATAGTTTGAAAAAATGCAGTTTGCAAAATTGGATAAGTATGTTGGGGTTAAATGGCAAATTGACAAAGATTTCAATGAAATTCTTCAGAGTACTAGAAGATGCTAGAACTTATATTTCACGTGGAACACTATGTGTGATGCCTAAAATGGTGCTAGCAAAAAGACCTTCCCTTGGCCTGACATAATTCACTCTCACTCTAACGGACAAACAAGGGCTAAATGTCAATGCTTTAAAGAAATTAGAAATTTAAACTCGATAAAATCCATTGTTTCTACTGATCTAGAGATATAGCCATTTTAGGTATGCCCGATTTGCTTAAAGTACGGGATGCAACTTTTGCTGCTGGGACTGACTCCTATTTTTCCCAAAGTAGGAGACCTGAACTCCTAGTTTTAAAATCCTAGCGAGACCTCTGTATAATGTTTGTCCTACTGAATACTCCTACCAATGTGCACAGTGCCCGATCTGCCGGCACACACTGCAATGTCTGATTTGTGTGTCTGTGCAAATTGCATCTGCATCCATCTTCTAAGCAATTACATACGGTAGACAAATAGGTATATCATGGTATTTTTAGCGAATTACTGGTCTCGGGTTTCGGAAATTTATGATAAAAAATATGAACCCAATCTAAACGTATGACATGTTTGATATGCTGTAAATGTGTATTGAAGCAAGAAAGAACTAAATATATTAATATCCAGGATCCGATTAAAAATTTCTGTGCTTGGGCTACAGGATTTTGTATGAATATGTCAGACAATTCAAAACTAATATAATGGGCAAAATATATGTTTTGGTTATAAATAAGCGCAAGAATATTTTTAAGCCTTTCATTAGCAGGGAATTTTTGTTTAAAAAAAGAACTGCACCCCTCCCCCATAATAACAAAATGGTATGACCTTTAGTGATACTTAAGAAAGCAAATAAATGTACATGCACAATTTGATTCATGATTTGTCTTCACTTCACGCAGTAGTTGCATTTGTCTTTGCGTTTGCTAAGTAACTGTTTGGAAACAATGTTGTTAAAACCATCTCCGCAATACCAATGGACGTTACGTGAATAGATCAAGTGGCCTATTTCAGTTTTAAGTCCGACTCAATAATATATTCCGTTTATGTAAAGAATCCACTTGGTGAGTACACATGTATAACATGTACCTTTATCTTATAATTTGTGGATGGGTGGGGCTTACTTACTTAATTCCCAAGATAATTGTTATTTATAAATATCGCTTGTACAATTTTAATTAATTTCCTACACAAATCAGAGCAATATTAGTTTTCAAAGCTGTTTTTTACAAATCATATCCCCCATTTGAAAATGATTTAGGCACCAAAGAGTTCAATAAAAAGCCAAAATAGGTAAATGATATTTATAATTTGTGGAAATTCTTTCTCAAAAATACTAAAGTACTAGTAAATCAGGGGTCTCAAACTCGCGGCCCGCGGGCCATTTGAGGCCCGCGAGACGATATTTTGCGGCCCGCTACCTAACAGTAAAGTTTAGTGTTAATGCGGCCCGCGTGTTTTCCCCATTCTCATATCGATAATGTGACCCTCCGCGACGGTTTCAGTCGAATCTCACCGACTAGTCTAATTCTGATTTTTATTATGTTTGTATAGGTTTGGACGTTGATTATTATGGTAAAAACCGTTATAAAATTGGACTAAAAGTTTTTATTTTATAGCATTTTATGAGACAAACATGGCCAAAGTGCGGTTTTGAGAAAACACGCTTCGAATGTTGTATAAACATATATCAAAAGTTTAAAAAGTCAGTTAGTGTGTAATACACAACCATAATTGTTTAAATCGTAGCAATCTGACACAGTATCAAAGATTCCCTATTAAAATTGCCGCTAGTGTGTAGAGTGACGAGTGAGGGAAATTCCGAGCCTGTCAGCTTGGTCACTTTCAAAATAGGGTTAGTCAAAAAGGCCTTTTCTACGATAAAAAAATCAAAATTCATTCTCCCTACAATAGCATCTTCCTTTGCATCAATAATTCATAAATATTGCCAGCTCCTGCCTTCTGTTTGAACACGTTTTAGTTTTAAAATCGCTAGTGGGAATCGCCATATTTTTATTTTTATTTTATGCTTTTTCGTCTTTGTTTATCATAAGCTCATTATTTTCATAGCATTTATTAGCTGAATATTTTTACGATAGATCACCGGGAATTTTATTTTCTTACTAAGGATATAATGCCGTTAACAATGATACGCAATGTGACGGCCGGGTCTACTTGTGGAGTTTAGGGGTGACGCGATGCTCAATATTCGAGTTTTAATGTCTTGTTGGCCTAATTTTTGGAACAAACTAGCATAAGTATGTGCAGTGATTTGTTATTGCTTTAGCCAAAATTAATGTAGATTTATTTACTGTAACTAAAACTGTAGAAAAATGTTCGTTGATTCAATATCAGCCAAAAGGTCATTGTTACCACCCGTCTTTTTTCAACGCTAGCGCAAAACTAGCTTTGGTGACATACGACTGAAACCATCGTGGAGGGTCACATATTACATTATTATTTTAAATTATCAAGCAATATATATTTCATACATCAGAAATTACGTCATAATTCGGGAATTCACTCTCTGACTACTTCAGCCTCATTTATTATGTTGTTTTCTAAATCTTCCTAAGAGCAAAGAGTGGAAGGAAAATATATTTTATCACACAGTGCAAATACGTTTTTTGTCACCCGACCGCAGTCATGTCTTTCTCAAAACCTGCTGTGAAGAGAAAGGGTGGCGATGAGCACAGTCAATTTCAGGAGAAGTGGGAGACGGATTACTGTTTTGTTGAGCACAGGGGCATTCCGACGTGCCTTATATGCACTGAGAAAGTTGCGGTGCACAAGGAGTACAACATCAGACGTCATTATTTAACCAGACATGCTGAGGAGTATGCAAAATAACAGGGAGATGAGAGAGAGGCCCGGGTCGCTAAACTTAAAACATGTATACTGAGGCAGCAAAATGTTTTCAAGAAAGCAAACAAAGAAAGTGATGCAGCAGTTGAAGCTAGTTACGTGGTGAGTGAGATGATTGCTAAGGCAGGAAAGTCATTCAAAGAAGGCGAGTTCATCAAAAATTGCATGTTACAAGCTGCAAGTATAGTCTGTCCGGAAAAGAAGGGTCGGTTTAGCTCCATCAGCCTTTCAGCCAACACAGTGGCAGAGCGCATTTCTGAGCTGTCAGGTAACATTTATGGTCAACTGTGTGAGAAAGGTAAACATTTCCATGCATATTTAGTTGCTCTTGATGAGAGCGCAGATGTTACTGACACTGCACAGCTCGCAATATATGTCCGTGGTGTTGATGATATTTTTGAAGTGATGGAGGAGTTGCTCAAAGTGATTCCAATGCATGGCCAGACCACTGCTCAGGATATATTCCGTCAGCTGTGTGATGCCATTGTGGATGCCGGTTTACCGTGGAAAAATTTTGCAGGAATAACAACCGACGGAGCGCCATCAATGACAAGGAAAATAAATGGACTCGTGGCACATGTTCAAAAAAAACTGGAAGAGGAAGGTGTGGAAGAGGCCGTTGCTCTACACTGCATTATCCATCAGCAGGCCCTTTTCAGTAAATGCCTGAAGTTTGACAATGTGATGTCTGACGTTGTGAAATGCATCAACCATATCAGATCCAGGGGCTTGAAGCACCGGCAGTTCCGCGCCTTTTTAGAGGAAATAGAGTCAGCATATGAGGATGTTATCTACTTTACCGAGGTACGTTGGCTTAGTATGGGAAACGTCTTGAAAAGGTTTTCTGAGTTGAGAGCAGAAATAAAAGCCTTCATGGAGAAGGATGGGGTGATTGTTCCTGTACTAAGTAATCCCAAATGGCTCATGGACTTGGCTTTTCTTGTTGTCATTACACAGGAGCTGAATATACTCAACAAGAAGTTACAAGGCCAGGGGCAGCTTGTCAGTGTTGCCTATGACAATGTCAGGGCATTCTGCACAAAATTTGTGTTATGGAAAGCCCAGCTTTCTCAGAGAAACTTCTGCCATTTCCCAACATGCAAAGTACTCATGGACTCGGGCACACCATTCAGAAGTAAGTATACTGATGCCATTGCAAAGCTACAGGAAGAATTTGATCACAGGTTTGCAGACTCCAAAACACACAGAGCCACTTTTCAAATTTTTGCTGACCCTTTCTCCTTCAATGTGGAAGATGCCCTTCCCCACCCCCGAGCTTGAAATGGAGCTGATTGATCTTCAGTGCAATTCTGAACTCAAGGCTAAGTTGAGGGAGGTGAATGGAAAAACAGACAAGCTTGGACAATTTATGAGAGAATTGCCCTCCACCTTCCCTGAAATTTCCAGGTTGTTCAAGCGGATCATGTGCCTTTTTGGAGTACCTATGTGTGTGAAAAGCTCTTTTCCACTATGAACTTTAACAAGTCAAAGTTCAGGGCCAAACTTACTGATGAGCATCTTCAAGCTATACTGAGGGTCTCAGTTGCTTCCTCACTCAAGCCAAATGTTGCTCAGCTGTGTAAGAAGAAGCGCTGCCAGGTCTCTGGCAACAAAGAGTAGGAGGAAGTAAGTGAAGCCTATGTTCTTGAGAACCCTTAATGTTTTTATTTGTTATTAATAAAGATTGAGCAGATTGTAACAGTTGTACTTTATTGAATTTGTAATCGCTTTTTTGTGGAATACTTGATGCGGCCCAGTCTCCCCCAGACTCTACCTCCTGAGGCCATCGGATAATTTGAGTTTGAGACCCCTGTACTAGTTAGTTCATTAAAATAAAACAAAAAACGGGAAACAAAGAGTTTTTAAAAAACCAATGCAGATTTTTTAAAATTTACCTTTGAAGTGCATTATATATCGGTTGGAGGACATGGTTGTTTATGACAATTAGAAATATATATTAATTAAGCAATACTTACGAAAATTTAAAGCTTTTGTTTCTAGAATAGAACGAAATTATCTTGTCTACATATCGAGTGACATGGGGAAAATCGGCATAAAGTATTATGATGTCACATTTTGATGATTCCAGATCTTTCCTGATCACACATGCGCACAGTTTCGATACTTACCTGTATTTGGCAACATCCCTATCTAGCATGTCTTTTTCCCGGACGAATATCACAATGCAATTCGTTAACTAATCGTTTAAACAAATGACATATTTTTAAAAAATTAGCGGCAGAATAACACCACTGTGCTCTCGTATAATAACAGACAACCGCGACATTTTACCGAGATCATTTTAATCTGACGGCCAGTTGGAAAATATTGCATCAGACTTAAGGACTTCAGCGTAGACTTGTCGGCGATGGTGCAAAGTGAATGTTAATACTTGTATGCAGTTTGTATCGAGTGTCATGACTTATGAGACCAGAAATATTTACACGTGTCTGACGAGACATGTACATATAACTTGCCCGTAATATTGCACGAAATTCTTTCGAACCAGACCACCCCTCCAACGTTCCCGTAACGAAAACAAATTACCTCAAAAATTAATTTCTTTAAACTAAGATACACGAAATATGGTTATAATTAGAAGTGTTTATGTACAAATCGGCGGAAGAATACCGTTTAAAGACAGTTTGGGTCATTCTCAGTCCTTTCCTTTCCCTACCATTCATGTTAGACGTTGACCTAGTTCTACAATGTAAGACGTCTCCCCTGTAATTTTAGTTTAGGTAGACCTATGTAGGAATACACGTGGACTATCATATTTATGATGAAAACAAAACAGGGTCAATGTTTGACATTTTAGGTCATTCCACCATACCCCAGAACGTTGCGGGTCCCAAACAGCAGCAATATATGACCCTACGCTTAGACATGTTTACATGTATGACAGCTTGTAAATTAATTTTTGTTTTCAAAGCATTACCATTGAAATACATTTTTAAATTTAAAATATGTAACAGCAACCTGAACCATGAATTTATGGATGAACACACGTTATAATAGAAAAATACTACCCATCATGTAGAAAACGTTGATTGAACATATAGGTATTTACAATAGCAACATACTCACTTACCAAAGACGTTTTCTTGAATTTGAAAGCTTTAAAGAAAAGTACATCATCAGTGAAGATTAGCTTGCCTTCCACGGTGTCACACGGATTGTAAGATCATTACGTAGAAACTACAACCTAAACCTGAATACAGGCATGAATGCCAGACCTTTTATCCATTGCTAATGGTGATTAAGAATGTATTTTTCACTGTGATAAGGTTGTAAAGATTTTTAGAAATTACTTGAAAGTGAATGTTCAACATAAGTGTAACTTTGATAATAATGTCGCTTGTCCTAATATAAGCTCTAAAGTATTCTAGGAAAAAAACTTTAAAAAATTACAGTGGTTTCATTATTGAGTTATACATAGAATTCTGTTGATAAATACTCTGTTGTATAAAATACATGCTAAGGACACAGATAAAATATATGTTTTATAATGGCTTATCAAAAACGATAGTGCATTTGTTTTTAAATGTAATGAGTATAATAGATTATGGAGTGATGAATCTTACTGGAGATGAAATGCAATGCAATACTTCTTAATTCAAATCCCAAATGGTTTACTTGCATTTGAATGAAAACCCTTTATATTTTATTCTTCTTGCCAAAATATACATGTACACATGAAAAGAGACACACACATAAAATGCTCTTAAAAGTTTCTTTATAAAAGATTATATACATGTATTAGAAAATACATTACATTCAGAGCAAAAGAAAATGTTTCATGAAAAGTTGGAAATATTGGGAATTAATACTTCTTTCCAAGTATAATTAAATATTGTTACACTCTATATTGTTACAACTCTTTGGTCTTAAGTTAAACAACCGATGAAAGAGCGAAAAACAAACCTTTTTGTAAAATTCAATACAAAGTGAACATTTTACAAGAACATTCAGTACTGTGAATTAAATCCCCAAACGTTTAAAATGTTTTGTCACACATCAAAAAGATTAAACTTCCAATATAATTCTAAATAAGCTTCAATGTTTACTGTGCTGATGTGCCTGCAAGTCTTGAATGGGCTGATGTGCCTATAAGTCTTGAATCGGCTGATGTACCTGTAAGTCTTGAATGGGCTGATGTACCTGTAAGTCTTGAATGGGCTAATGTGCCTGTAAGTCTTGAATGGGCTGATGTGCCTGTAAGTCTTGAATGGGCTGATGTACCTGTAAGTCTTGAATGGGCTAATGTGCCTGTAAGTCTTGAATGGGCTGATGTGCCTGTAAGTCTTGATTGGGCTGATGTACCTGTAAGTCTTGAATGGGCTGATGTGCCTGTAAGTCTTGAATGGGCTGATGTACCTGTAAGTCTTGAATGGGCTGATGTACCTGTAAGTCTTGAATGGGCTGATGTGCCTGTAAGTCTTGAATGGGCTGATGTGCCTGTAGGTCTTGAATGGGCTAATGTGTCAGCAAGTCTTGAATGGGCTGATGTACCTGTAAGTCTTGAATGGGCTGATGTACCTGTAAGTCTTAAATGGGCTGATGTGCCTGTACGTCTTGAATGGGCTGATGTGCCTGTAAGTCTTGAATGGGCTGATGTGCCTGTAAGTCTTGAATGGGCTAATGTGTCAGTAAGTCTTGAATGGGCTGATGTGCCTGTAAGTCTTGAATGTGCTAATGTGTCAGTTGCCTGGAAGGTCATGATGTGTCAAGTCTTTTGATATTCTACAAAAAAAAACAATCCAAACTGTTCTTGACTGAATCTGCTAAATTTTCCAATTTAGTCTTTTAGTTCAAAATATTGAGTGCTTGGAAATTCCAGTGAATAATCATTTGAATAAATAAATCTAAATTAAAAACTGAGTACAGCAATAAACCTGATTCCAGTGGGATGTTAAGATAGGAATGAGAACTATTTCAAATAAACAGCACTGATATAAAAAGCTAAGACACAATAAGAGAGCCAGGTTGTAGGTCATTTCCTTTCTAAAACATTTAAAGTTGTCAACATCTTGAGAACTTACAAATGACTCAGATTCAAATATATTGACCTCCATTGATAATGATCATAATATTTAATATATATGATGCTGTTTATAAAATGAATACCCTTATTTAGATACATTATGAACTTGATATTGGACTAAAGTATACGCAGGTTATAAATTCACATATAATCATGGAGAAATAGCTAACAATCTGTTAAATATACAAAACAATATGCACAAACTTACATATATGTATGGACTGGAATACAACCGTGAACTAGATACTCCTTTACTCTTCCTCTCTTTGTGCAACTTATTTTCACAAAATTGAATTAGATGTAACTAGATTGTTTTGTAATAATTACAACTGAGACGACTTGTGATAAATATGGTCTGTCACCATTACAGATCCATGAACAGGAAACAAAAACAAAATGTTTAAAAATTGTTTAAAAATAAAATAATTGTTTTTGGTACCTGCAGTTTTACGGTTTTAGTTTTTGCCTGAAAATGCATTGGATTTAATGACTTGGAAGCGTTATTAATTGAATTTGTTTTGTTCGTAAATAAAGTTGATTGATGGTTCAGTCAGGATGCACATGTATGTATGTATGTATGTATGTATGTATGTATGTATGTATGTATGTATGTATGTATGTATGTATGTATGTATGTATGTATGTATGTATGTATGTATGTATGTATGTATGTATGTGTATTTGTGTGTGTGTGTGTGTGTGTATGGATGTGTATGTATGTATGTATGGATGGATGGATGGATGGATGGATGGATGGATAGATGGATGTGTGTGTGTGTGTGTGTGTGTGTGTGTTAAGCAGAATGAAAAAGCTGTCTCTGAATTCTACAAGAGAATGTTTTATACTGCTAGACATAATTCATCTAATACAAAGAGTACTATTATACAGGTTCGAGAATGTTTAATTCATGCTTTACGGAGATTCGAACCAAGGTCTGTGGGTGAACAATAGCCATCGCTTTCCGGTAAACACCAATCTATATTCCATTACAACTGAGTACACCAAAAAATCATCCTGCTGTGTCGGTGTTATATGCACTCGTGCATTGCAGATACACTCACATGGCGACCTAGCAATTATATCTCATCTATCTACAGTCAGTTCAGCCTCGTATTAAAATAATTAAGGTATATAAGATTAATTGCTATCCCTGTATTCCACAGGATAATGCTTGACAATTATAATTAGATTTGTACTGTATGGAGATTTGAACCCAGGTATGTGGGTAAATGGCACCCTTTGTCTTGCCTACATTCACCTGTCCATATTCCATCAGAAAAAAGCACACATCACTAAAACGAAAACATACATCACCCCTTAAATTATTTGTGTGTGTATGCGTGTGTTTATATACATAGGTATATGTATGTATATCTATTTCATTGTTCATAAAACATGTTCACTTCAAGAAGTGTCTACAATGTATACATTTCGTTTATTTTCTTCAGGCTCTTTTAATTTTCAAACATTTCATAATGTAAAAATACGATACATGTATATTTGTCTTTTTCAGTATTCTTGATCAGTGCTTGAATACCTCCTTTGATGCTTGCTATACCTTAGTGCTCGACATACTCAGTTATTGCCAGTACATTAGTGTGCTAGTGGTTGGTGTCAACGATGGCCATTCCTCTTCGGAATTATCATTGCTGCTGCCGAGATGTATGCAGTCAGGTTGTGACAAAGTCCATGGCATGGAGAAGAACAACTGAGGTATGTAACTCATTTGAAATTATTATTATTATTATGCTAAGCATTAACAGTGTAATTCATTATTAATGTAATGAAAGTGTGCGAAGTACCTTGCAATAATTGGGTGTCATTGGCAAAAGCTTAGCCTTAAAATGCTGCAATAATGTATTGGCTCCATTCAAGTATAGAGGGGAAAAGGAATTTGTCATCATAAACAAGGTTTCAAATATCAGAACTTAACAAATCCCTAAATCAGATAGGGTTATATAACTTTAAAAATAGATATATCAGAAATGTGTGCAAAAACATGTCTGGGATGTTTATGATTATTGTTGATTTTTGTCATTTCAAGCAAAAGCTTTGAAAAAAACATCAGTATAGTTATCAGATTTTACTCAATGTTGTGGCACACAATTGACTTGGAAACATTAGATTCTTCATATTTTTGTCCAATTTTTTAAACGTTATTCTGTCTTTTTGCTTTCTTTCTTTTCATTATAAATTGTCTTAAAAATTAATCACACTTGAATGTTAATTGTGCTTTCTATTTTATTTATGGAGTAAACTAAAACTTCAAAGCGATGTTACCACTGTTCACAAACTTGTCATTCTTAATACATATTAATTTTTAATACAGATGGATTCAATTTCGCTGAAGAAGGGTCCCGGAGTGGAAGAAGCACAAAAGAACAAATATTTAATCGCAGGGTTCTGTGTGAAAAGTACTCGCAACATCAACAAAACATCTATCGTGTGTTCATAGATTTCAAAAAGGCTTTTGACAGAGTGTGGCATGAGACATTGTGGGCCACAATGAAGGAGTACAACATGGGTCAAATATTGACCAATACCATCAAGCAGCTGTACGCCAAGGCTACCAGTGCAGTAATTGCTCAAGGTTATGTGGGGGACTGGTTTTACTTAGCGCACATCATAAAGTCAGAGGACAGGAACTGGAAACAGCGGGCCAGTTCAAATATCTTAGTTCCATAATCACCGAAGAGGGATCAAGAGCATAAATGTTGTCACGAGCAGCATAAACAACGACAACTATGTCAAAGCTAAGACCCATCTGGAGAGACAAGAATATATGTCTGAAAACTACAATCGGACTATTGTGAGCACTAGTCATCTCAATCTTTTTGTATTCATGAGAGTCCTGGACCAGGCACTTCAACTGAGATGCTACAGAACCATCCTTTGCATCTCTTACATGGACCACATCACAAATGAAGAAGTGCGTAACACCATCAGCAATATAGAGAATTTTTATTTTGGAGAATTTATAACACCTGTATTAATCAAGAGATTTAACATACGAAGTGCAAGTTGTGATTGACTGCTGCCAACCGAGGTTATCTTATCATAACGCAAATTAAATTGTAATGCTCACCATAACTATGACTGGTTCCATCCATATTCACTCCTTCTGGTATCGATAGCAAATAAAACCGATGACATCAAATGACATACATTAAAAACTTCAAATCAACAATTTTAGGATGTACTTGTACCGCGCAGGTGGCCTAGTAGTTAGAGCGTCCGCTACGGAATCGGAAGGTCGTGGGTTCGATCCCCTGCCGAGTCATACCAAAGACTTAGAAAAATGGTACCAACAGCTGCCTCGCTTGGCGTTCAGCATTAAGAGGTTAATGTTAGGACTCGTCGGCCTGGTGTCAGGATAATGGGACTGGGTGGGACATCATGCTACATATATGCGGCATGATGCTCCAGTGCTAGACATCACTATAAACTGCCTCATTGCAGACATGGTAGCGATATCACTAAAAAAAATTGTTAAAGCTACGATAAAAAATTCCTAATCACACATACACACACTATGTACTTGTCTATGTTTGTGTTTCAATTCAACTCCGTTACCTTTCAATAGTATTTTCAGAGGGGCTTGTTTTCCTTTTTATACATTACATTTATTTGGGACAATTAAAGATCAATGTCAGCGGTGCCGTTAAAGAAGAATAATACATAATAATACACACACACACACACACACACACACATATATATATATATATATATATATATATATATATATATATATATATATATATATATATATATATATATAAACATTGATACATACATACCACCATATGTGCATACAAAAAAATGTTCCCAATACTATGAAAGTCAATTATCATGACACAAGCTAAGCCTCAATGGAACAGACCATAACACTACGAAGAATCCAGATATTGTAGTAAATTAAATACACACCACAAAACATCTTATTATTTGGCCACATAACTGATGCCTATGTTGGTAGGATTAGAGACACCTCCAAAAACTACGTAAGTTTTACTTTGTGTTCGTACACGTAATCCAAGCCAGATTTAATTTTAATTCTCAGTTTCGTTTAATTGATAATCTATGTGCAAAATATTTTTAGCCGAGTGTCACGTTACTTTAACTACTAATGAATACTACTGTAAAATATTACTTTGTACAGTATAGTTTGAGAAAAGAGGTATGTACTTATATCATACAATTGCGTACATAAGAGAGAATGGATGGAGAGTTTACGAAGGAAGAAATGGTATGCGTAGTTTGAAGTTCCATAATTAATAGTCCTTCCTCTGTTTCTACTCATCTCTTGACACAGGAAGAACACACAGCTGTAGCCCAGCAACGAGAGGTGTGTCTTAAGAATGTACAGCCAGATTTGCCTTCTTGTATCCATTAACGGTAATATTATTGTGCATAGTTAGATGTGCCGATCTTAACTCTAGGAGCATAATTAGGAAACAGTGTAAAAATAAAGGAAAATTAAATGGTAATTTTAAACACCAAAACAAAAAGAAACTAAGATGGATACATGCGATTTGAGAATATGCTCACAAAGATTTCTGGTCGCCATTGAACACGGGACTTATCGTTGCTACAGACAAATAATATGTATGTCATGTCTAGTCAAGTCAGTCATCATCAATAGACATGCCTTGTTTTACCTAGGGAGTTGTCAGTTACAGTAGTAGTAGTAATTTATTGTTGTGGCCATAATTTATAGCTGTAGCCAAAGGCAATTTGAAACTTTAATTCCGTTCAAACACTTAGTATTAATACTTTCTTTTTGGGTATTCGTTATGTTACTAATAGGATTAGTTCGTGTACATGTCATGGGGTTTATAAACGTCGCCAATATAAATGCATCGATTCATAAGAAAAAACTTTATTTCTCTATTAATTTTAGTTCTGTTATTTAAACGGTTTTTAAATTTTTTAAAATGCTATCAATCTTATAATCCATTTGTAAACGGGCCATCTTAACCAAGTAATAATAAAGCAGAAAATATATCATGTAGTTTGTTGTCATGTAACATTTTCTTTCAACTCAGTCTGTAGCTACATAATGGATAATACAGAACTCGCAATGCATGGTTTCATCATAAACAATGTTCGACATACATTGATCAAATCTTATTCAAACATTTCAGAAAGACATTGGTATTACCTCGAAATAAACACAAATGTAACAAACTGTTCTATTGTAGATTATTGAGTATTTAGGTTGGGAAAGAGAAAAGGCCGATTGGGACCAAATAGCAAATAAATCCTTGTGGAGTTTTAAAATACTAATTTTAACATATGATTGGATTTATCATGCCTAAGAAATGAAAACCCGTTTCTGGTGGGAAGTCTTCTTAAAGAGATCATGTTATTGTAGTCTAAGGTATCGTGCTATCTTTGATTTAAGATTTCGTACCAATTGCTTTTAGCACTCGTATGAAGAAGATAGTTTTGTCACTTACACGTCTCATTGAGCGTCCATTGGAAGAACATAAAAGAACAATAAAAACATACCTTACGTCTTTGCTTTCAGCATGACTGCACTTCAGTCTCACCCTCTTGTAACACGTATTCGTGTTTGGTATGCCTTCAGTTGCAAGAAGAATCATTAATACATGTAAATGTATTAGTCGCCAGTCTCAAAGAAGTAATGGGACGGTTTACTTTGGCAGCATGCTAATTACTTTACTTTTAAGTACCTCATCAAACGTAACGCTTTTCTAAATAAAACCTTAACGTGACGTTGTGACAGTATATACAAGAATCGATACTCAAACAATACAACAAATCATAATGAAACCTGGTGATAGTGTACTTTTTTTATTAGTTCTAAAGACGCGATCCTAATTGCAAAGCTAACACAAATAAAAAGTTATATCCTCTAAAAATGGCATCTTACCCTAAAAAAGCGGTAGTGTCAGAAGTTCACAAACAAATGTCCAAGAAATATAAGAAACGTCCCAAGAATACCATATACAGCCAAACAGAGAGGAATTACTTCTCCATGAATCGAACCCTCTCGGTGATGGGGTCTTCTCCCCTGCTATACCTACTCTACTTAATTTTCACAGTGATGCCAGACATTAATTGAAACACATTTCTAAAGGACCTTTATCTTCTTCGGCAAAAGGGACATCATCTTATTGTTCAGCTTCTGATACTGCAGCCATTTATTAAATCAAATTAAAGCAAATAATCATCGACTGATACCCATACTAAAAAGTAGATAGAACGTACCGAAAATCAGAGCAGATCGGAAAGATACCTTTCACTTAAGTATTTTTGATGGTATAACAAAATGTGTACACTACCCTGACCCTCACCCCAAAGTCAGCCTTTATTCACCAAGGGAAACGAAATTGATTAGATTAACTAATTTAAGTTTTGCCGTTACTGACTAAATCCAATCTTCTAATGCAAAAACATATCACTCGAAAGCACTTCAAGCAATCTACCGCGGAAGCGGGAGGTCGTGGGTTCGATCCCAGGCCGAGTCATCCAAAAGACTGGTGTCAGGATAATGTGACTGGGTGGGGACAACATGATACGTGTCTGCAGCATGATGCCCCAGTGCTAGACATCGCTATAAACTGTCTCACTGCAGATATCGTAGCTATATGACTGACAAATTGTTGAAGCTACGTTTAAAAAACATCCTAATCAAACAAACAAACTTTTGTACAAGAGCCATAAACAACGCTTAGTAAAACAGTGGAACCCGGAAATACTGAAAAGGATAAGACCCATCTTTCAAAATAAAAGAATGCTTTTTAGACGTAGTTATTTTATACCCATAATTATAAGAGCCTTGTTAAATATTTCTGTTTCATTGTTTTGATCTATATTTGGACAACGTTTAGGAGGAGATAGGATATAAATAAAAAAGATAAGAAGATACAAAGACAACCTTTTCAGGACTGACATCATTCTTGACCGGTGAGGCTTATGTGCAGAGGAACATTCCCTTCAGTTAATTAGAAACGATGGATTTAGCTGCATTGCTGGTACGAACTACGAACAACTTTTATCTCATACACTCCAAATCATACACTCATGTGACATAAAATTACAATTATGAATGGAGCTGTCAGTAACTCATTCACCACAAACGTGTTGACAACACAGCTAAACCTATTCTGAAAGATTTCAAGACGATCTCAAAAAGCGAATCCAAAGTCCTCAATATAGACAAAGTCATAAGAATTTAAGAAGAAGAAGATGAAGAAGAAGAATATAATTGACATATTCTGAGTGTGTGTGTGTGTGTGTGTGTGTGTGTGTGTGTGTGAAATGTTTTCTTGTATATCTTAGTTCGTGCGATTCGTCGATGATCTTTGTATTGATGAAGAATTGCAGACAACTTTAAAGTAGGAATTAGCAAGAAGCTTTTAGTTTATTAGAATGAACTGGTGGAGAAGATGAACTGCTTTCCTACAAACGTCATAGAAGGACACCACTTCCCAATGGAGATGGTAAAAGAGATTTATAAGGAAGTCATCAAGATCAAAGCAGCCTGTGTAGATTCAAGAAAGAAACTCAACAATGAAGAAAAAAAGAAATTGACAGCTTGACATAATGGAATAAAAACGGGATAACAGTACAAGAGAAAAGAAGAGAAATTAGTTATCCAGATTAGATGTGAGAGGATGACAAGGAGGGGTAGAATTAAGACTCGGGAGAGTAGTCCAATGAGCATTTGCATTGAGACAGGAGATAAGGATATCTGTAAAATATAGCTACTAATATTATTTGCAGTAACATGTTTGTGTCTGTGTATGCTTGTTGTTGTCTATGTTTATGTTGTTTCGAGATAGATCAGCGTCATAGGTAACAACAACGTAAGCGATAGTTTCAGGTTATTGAAGAAAAAAACCAATTTCGTCAATTATTTTATTCCAATAGAGATATGGAAAAACTACACAAATTAAAGTGCCTCAATTTCATTAAGTGTTCAAATGTCGTTGAATTTTGCTTTGAACACATTTCATTTTATAAGATTTCGTTCATTGCACGTCTAACCGGATGATCATCACTGAAACAATAAACGGGTCGGATTATGATTACCACCAAGCCTCTGATAGAGCCGCAATTATCCGAGTTACAGTCGAAGAGTCGATGTTTTTTTCTATACCATTCACCTATAAAATATAACTGTACAACGTGTTTCAAATGTAGTATGTCCTTCATTTATGTTTTTTTAAATTTTATTTGACCGAAAACCTTTTCAAAAGTAAACAGCAACAGTAGACATCTGAAAACATTTTGGAATTAACCAAATTTGATCCAATAAAGTAGCTCCTTTTGGTTAACATGTCAGATTCATTTCCTGGTAACTTACTTTCAGATGGACCAAACAATATATCCCCGAGTCTAAATGAAAGCCATTTTTATCTCAAGGAATATGAGCCTTTCATAATTGGTTGTTTAGCCAAGTGCAATCCAAATTGCACATCGGACTGACGTATAATACATTGTTATGTGATACAATACGAGAAGGGAATATCCGAATATGATGAAAGAAAGAAACAAAACTGGTTCGGGTGAAATGTTCTCTTTCAGTTAACATTATTATGACACTTAAACCCTTTATAGAAAATTGGAAATGCGAACTAATTTGGCCTCTGAATCAGAATCACAATAAATCTACAATTTGTAGAGGTTTAACTCGGTTTAAATCGCTTCTAATCTCATAATATTAATTTAAAGAGGTAGGCAATAATAACGAATGTACTAATCTGATTTTATTTATCTATAAATATGAAACCGCTTTATCAAAAATAGTCGTAAACATAATGAGGACAAAAGAATTTTAAGAATGGAAAAACATGAAAAAAATAAAATATTTTCTGCTTGAAAGGATGTTTGTTATGTGTGAAGCAAGAGTTTTATTAAAACGACCAGCAGAGACGGCAAGCCGACCTAATTGTATAAGGTCCTATTTGTTAAACTAGGGCTCCTTACAAAAATGAAAAAATAACGTCAATAACTCCAAACCGAAGGCTCTAACTTTCGAGAGAGTCTCACTCGGTTAGTTATTTTTGTTACTAGCTGATGTCCTGGTATTTTTCTAAAACAGTATGCGCGTGATTTTTATCCGCTGACCCTTTATTGAGGTCACGCCCTCTCTGATGTTACGTTATCAAGACCGATTCGATATCTTGATCTAGGATCATGTACATTTATCGTTATAAAACTGTGTGGGGTAGTTTCTGTACGTGAGAAAACGTTTTTACATTTAATTATATCTATATCTCAACTGCACCAGGTTTGAAGAATATTTCTAAGTGTATGGTATCAACTCCATTAATACAGCTAAAATATTACAGTTATCTCTGATCACTTTCGAAAATTGTGTGTTTTGTTGAGTGACATAAATCATGTCTGTGTTTTTATGTCTACCTTGCGAATATATCTGAGCTGGATTGGACTGTTTGTCCAGCATCACATCATCGTATACAACTACATTTATTAGTTTTCCATGAATCTCATCTACAGATGGCGCTTCATTAATATCAGTGATAAACTCTATAACATCATCGCCACTTTCATTTTTCGTCGCTGCCTTTTCATTGAAATCCGATAAAAAGATGTGATAAAAGTGCATGACTCTATACGTATCTCTTTCATTTTTCTCGTACGTCTGTGGGTAGGGGTATTGTAGTATTTATCCTGATAAAGTTGCTACTATTAATGGAAAGTTTAGTAATTTTTCTAACTTAGATATATCATTAATTGTGGCTCAAGTATAGTTTTTACTAATTCAGCGTACTCGTTTATTTATTTTTAAGTCTTAAATCATTTAGTCAATTTCCACGTATTGCGTTTGTAAAAACTTTTTTTTTTAAAAATCATCGATGAGATCACCGAGTTAATTTTATAGTATGTCTGGGTCATACGGGGGGATACATTAAGTTTGGTAGATCAGCTTCTTTTATCGAGTGCCTGCTAAGGAATATTTGTTTATTTGTGTTATCTGAATTAATAACCATTTATATGAGCGTTCGATAAATAAGTTTAACATCAAATTGTATTTGATTTAATATTTAAATTTGTTTGATAATATTATCTCGTAGTAATGACAAATAAACAAGATACTCGGTAAATTAGCGACTCACAATTTCTCGTTGTTGTTTGTGACTTTTATTATAGCTATACAAATTACAGGCGAAACCTCCACTAATACCAGCCGTACCTATTATATTTCTTCTTTAAAAACAATACACTTCATCATCACCTTCGAATACAAGTTTACAATCATAACTATCTTCGCTTGTTAATGAGCTTACAATTAGAGTGTTCCTATGATACAAAGTAAAATGTCTCAAGATTGTCTCAAGTAAAATGAGACAGTTTTGGTTCAGGTGGTGGTGGTGGTACCTCAGGAGGAACTTCAAGCCATATTACAGCAGTTCTATTTGATGATTGATTAATACCACGGCATAATCTTGCGAATTTATTTATATCGCAGCTGATAATGTTCGTTCGTGAATAGCTAATTTATTTATTCTTTTCCTGTAAAAGATTTAATTCTAAGTTAAAAATTCATCATTGATATATTCGATATCATAAGAACATTTTGGTATTACAATAACCATCCAAGCGGGTGTTCCGTCTGGTATATTTTTATTTGCTATTACCAATGAATTATTTGACTGTTGACCCCCTAATTATTTTCAGCGGATATTTGGCCAACTATAATATACTCGTAATTGTGCTAATGAAATTTCCTTAAGTGGAAAAGCAGTTGGAAAATTTATGCTAAATTCAGGATTGGTGGAATTTATTTATATCATTGTTGTCTTTGGTGGAGTTGCATTCGTATGCAGTCGCGGAGGTATTCAACTTCATTATATACTCGTGTAGTTTATTCTGGCTACATGTAGATATTTCTTTTGTTGCAATTATATTATGAACACCAGCAATTGTTGCTGGGGCTGAAACACAAAATGTTACAACTGATGGTGCAATCACTAATGGTGTTATTGTCTATATCAATAAACCTGTTCTAGCAGTAACAATATATACAATATCAACAATGATTATACGCCGGCGATGCTCTTTTTTATTGTGTGCTCATCAATTATATCTTTCAGGTTAGTTCGCAATTCACGCACTTGATTGTATATATACTGTTGCACGTTCATTATATTATGAGCTTAAAATAATTACAAATTCTGCATAACATGAGTGACGCTGATGCTAAATTGCCACTGATGGGGGCTATTCCAAATGTCTCAGTGGATCCATTTTATATTATTACACTTACATTAGTAACGCCGTTGGATAGAATTGATGGTACGTTAAATTGTCTAGATGAAATCAACGTTAATCTGTGTATACCTCGAACAGATACACTAATTTGAACAGTTATTTTGAGGTATCCAGGTAAAGGATCCATGCTGTACCATGTACACGGTATTTATATTTTGTTTATGTGGTATTTTAATCTTATCAAACTTTTCAGCGATAACAGGAAAATCACTAGCAATATTATCCTAGGTTTGATCGTTTCAATGCTCGTCTTGATATCAGAAAGTTTCATGAAAACAGTCAACGGAGTACCAAAGAAAATATTTGTGATTTCATCAATTTTTCTAACATTTCTACGGAGATTAGGAAACGCGTTTACATGAAAATCATACTCTGCCCGTAGCGTTGATAGTTTATTGTCGACGGTGCTGTAGTTAACAGCTACATAACATTTTGTTACCGCATACTTTTCGGATACTGGATCTCCAAGTACGGCTATATATATATATATATATATATATATATATATATATATATATATATATATATATATATATATATATATATATATATATATATATATACATATATATATATATATATATATATATATATATATATATATATATATATATATATATATATATATATATATATATATATATATATATATATATATATATATATATATATATATATATATATATATATATATCTCGATCTAAATCAATGTCGCCAACAAAGGCTGCCTCCGGTAAAGCTAGTGTGTATACTTTGTTCCGCTTCTTGATCTATTAAGGCTGCTAGTTTTTGATCCGCGGCTTGGCTTATTATTTTACTGACATTGGCGGATATAATGTCAGTACTGGGTAATTTTACTGGTGGTGGTTTGCTTCGTATTACTCGTGTTAGTCTTTCCTTGGCTGCAGTAAAGGCCTTACTGGCAACATTACTAATAACACCAGGAGCGTTTTCATCAATAATAGCTTTCATTGATAATTCTTTTGTGATTGAAGCTATTTTTGGAACCAATATTGCAAATAACCTTTGAATAGCATTACCAAGACCATCACAGTAAGTTGCTTTATAGAATAGTAATCGTGAATTTGTTAGTGTGACTAGTAGAAATTGATTTTTTAGTAAAATTAATAAGATTGCTATTTTCTTTAAATTGTATTAAAGTAATGTTTTATATTAAAGTAAGTTCTAAAGTGTGTTAAGATTAATTTCATTTATTTCCAAAGCACAACTATATATTAATGGAAGGAAAATAGTTGATGTGCAAAGCATAAGTTGGCAACGTAAATCACTAGCTATACGAATGTACATTATTGTGTGGAATTAGGTTATAAAGCAAAAATCTTACTGGGTCAGTCAGCTCCTAAGTCTTATCAGTGAAACATATATTCTGTAAAACCAAGCATTGGCAAAAGTCTAATTCGGTTAATAACAAATTAGAACAAACTTTCGTGCTGACGTAAATACAGAATGGTTCTTATCTAATAATGGACAGTCGTCGCTACAAAATGGTTCTTATCTAATGATGGACAAACATCGCTGCTGGCTTAGTATGTTAAAACATTGTTGCTGGTTTAGAATATGAAGGAATTATCATATTTGGACCTAACTGGTGCCAAACGAATATAGATAAACTACAAATTTGAGTTTTACCTTATGTCAGGTGACGTCAGTTAAGCCGGTTTTGACCGGAATAAACTGATTCTTACCTGAAGAGAGAGGACATATTTTCTCACCGATACCTTAAACCTGACACAAGATGCGTATAAATAGACCACGCATTAAAGGGTCAGGTCAGTTCCGTATCGATGGGAAAATAGACTTTGCCTTCTCATTTCAGATGTAGCTGTCTTATCATCGCGGCGACACTCTTTTAAGAGAGCCTGAACTCCTTTCTTCTTTCTTTCTCTCTCTCTCTCTCTCTCTCTCTCTCTCTCTCTCTCTCTCTCTTGCTCTCATGTTATGACAACAATCAATCTATTTTTTCATCCATAACAAGTGGATGGAGAATATGACAGATCTCTGGACCCTCTCGCAGAGCCAATGTCCCCAAGATGTAGCCTATCTACACCGTTATGAGTGACTATTTCTTTTGAGACAGTGTTTTCATAACATTATTGGAGAAGATTTTTTGAAAAACGATATTTGTGGACTAACATCATGAATAAAGGTGTCACACGTATAATTATGATCCATGCGAGAGACTCGCACCAACATCTTTGCTATCATGAGACATCACGCCGTCAGCTACACTACGTCAACTCAGGAATGACAGAACAACTCTTCTGTGATTTTCGTATTTTTTCGCCTACACGAAGGGTCAGTTCTAAGACATCAGCACCAATATCATCACATTGGGAATAAAAGAACACGTACAAACTGAGAGGCTTACCAGCATAAAATGCATATCGCCGATGAGAATTCTTCCTGTAGTATCACTTGAAACATCCCACATGTCGAATGTATATACCTCCAGCGCCGAAACCAAGCTACCCACAACCCAGACTGAAATACAACTATCGTTAAACAGAGATTTCCGTGGACATAACAGCAACACCTCCGCTGGACCCAGAGTCAACGACAGCCGCATTAACATTTTTCTTTCCAGTGACAGTGACTTGAACTTGTACAATTTGAACTCTTTCATTATTACAGACAATACGTGCATTGTTTACTATTCCTTAATATACAATTCATTCATAGGAAGACAATTTCTGGACTGTAGTAATTCACACAGGTATGTTTATTGCTCTATATTAAATTGTTTCTTATAATATAAATAGTATAAGGTTAATGCGTTAATTGATATTCCTAAACAACTGATCTAATTTTTGCTGTATTTCTTATGTAGTAACATTCTTATTGCTTATATCTACTACAGTAAAATTCCTCACAGTTGTAATGCTTTGCCTACAGAGCTTGAATGAAACAACTGACGTTTCTTGCATCCTTCGCCTAAGCTATCAAAAAAACCTGTTCGTACTGAGATCTGAAACCACCATATACATGATACGCTAGCAGCATATTTAACATAGCCTTACCGTATTCACCTATCTGAGGGAGAATTGTAAATTCCGCCTAGCCGTCTCAAACATATTGACTTCAGATGTTTCTTTCTTGTCAGCCCAACGGGTTCGACAATGTTTTAGAGGTTTTACTCTCACGATTTCATACCATTGTATGAATGTATGTACCTTATGGTACTGTAGGAACGGCTCTAATGCCTACCTACCAGCCAGTTAGAAGAGGTGCTTTTCCTTCACTGGTTTTGCAACATCAATTGATGTTGACGTAAATGTATGTTGAAATGATATAAAATAGTCAAAGTGTCCGAGCGATTACTCGAAACCGAGTACACGTAATGCATAGATCTCACGACATGAGCAGCTATTGACCTATATACGGCCAGCTTCTGAGTCAAGTTGGTTTGAAACGATTACGGCAATACATTATCTTTCACACGTCACAGAAAGCGTTGATAATACACGTACATTTCAAAGCTGCACTAGACCATATCGTACCAAACGATTAAAAGATATTTTCACTTACTTTTCTTAGGTTAATTCAATGGCGATACATATTCATACATGCACAGGTCAAAGTTTGATTGCAAGTGAACATATATCATGGTTATTAAGGCTAGAACAACATTATATTGTCAGTTTCCTAACTCTCGATTAATACTAATTTTTTTACGCCATTTTCTTTGCAACTATTCTTTCTTCAAAGCTATTGGTAATTTTTGTTGAACTAGGAAGATCAGCTCAATATCGGCTCACTAGCATTATTCATAAGAACAAGAATTCATTCATTACACTTGGCTGAAGCAATATAATAACGTAGTCACCCTTACATATGTTCTGCTGATGTTATGCAAATAAATATAAAAGAGAAGAAGAGACAAAAGAAGAAAAAAAAAAAAAGTAAAAAAAAAGAGTAAACTAAAATAGAAAAAGCAAACTAAAGATACCAAGAACTGAATGCTACTATTTTGTGTTACAATCGTCTGACAGACTAGTTTATATGTAGGTTTTTTAGAATGTTATATTCTAAAGCTGTTTAAGTTACGTAAACTTTCAATTTTTATTTAATATCGTACCACGTTACGTTACTGTATTTTATGAAGGTATTCAATGTTGCTAAGTTTCTTCCATTGTGCTTTTGGGGAATGTTATCACGAATTTTTCATTGTACTCTTTATTGTATTTTTTCGAATTTGACTGAGTATTGTGCAATACACTTCCCATTGTGTTTTGGGAATTTTATCAAATATTTTGCATTGTGCTCCTAATTGTACTTTTTGAATTTGACTGAGTATTTACAATGTACTTTCTCATTGTATTTTTTTGTATTTTACCTGGTATTTTGCAATATATTTTGCAGTGTTTACATTGTATCTTTAAACTTTGCTAAAATGTCTCGCAATCTTTTTTTTATTTTCTTATCTTTCACCTTTTACCTTGTTTTCATGAATAAAATTGATTTTACTTTTCGAGCCTCGAGGTCTCGGCTCAAATAAACCAGAGGATATTATTAGGAATTGATTTTTTAGTAAAATTAATAAGATTGCTATTTTCTTTAAATTGTATAAAAGTAATGTTTTATATTAAAGTAAGTTCTAAAGTGTGTTAAGATTAATTTCATTTATTTCCAAGGCACAACTATATATTAATGGAAGGAAAATAGTTGATGCGCAAAGCATAAGTTGGCAACGTAAATCACTAGCTATACGAATGTATATTATTGTTTGGAATTAGGTTATAAAGCAAAAATCTTACTGGGTCAGTCAGCTCCTAAGTCTTATCAGTGAAATATATATTCTGTAAAACCAGGCATTGGCAAAGGTCTAATTCCGTTAATAAAGAATTAGAACAAAGTTTCGTGCTGACGTAAATATAGAATGGTTCTTATCTAATGATGGACAGTCGTCGCTACAAAATGGTTCTTATCTAATGATGGACAGACATCGCAGCTGGCTTAGTATGTTAAAACATTGTTGCTGCTTTAGAATATGAAGGAATTATCATATTTGGACCTAACTGGTGCCAAACGAATATAGATAAACTATAAATTTGAGTTTTACTTTATGTCAGATAACGTCAATTAAGCCGGTTTTGACCGGGAGAAACTGATTCCTACCTGAAGAGAGAGGACATATTTTCTCACCGATACCTTAAACCTGACACAAGATGCGTATAAATAGCCCACGCATTAAAGGGTCAGGTTAGTTCCGTATCGATGGGAAAATAGACTTTTGCCTTCTCATTTCAGATGTAGCTGTTTTATCATCGTGGCGGCACGCCTTTAAGAGAGCCTCTCTCTTCCTTCTTTTCTCTCTCTCGCTCTCTCTTGTCATAACATGACCATTGCAGGTCCACGGTGTCGTTGATGTATGATCATCTTATTTGTTATCCATTTATCTAATCAATATGACAGTTAAATGCTAATATATATAATACCACCTTGAAATAATCGTCGACAAATATCAGCGGCTTCATTAATTATTTGTAGTGAGTTATTTGGAGCTCGTTTCCCTACTATGAGAATTTCTAATCGTGCTATGTCGGAAAGAATCTTATTAGGGCAGGCAATAAGACCACTGTCCCCAGTGCAGGTAATACCACTTCCAGTATCACCAGGAGGATCATAATATTCTTCTTCTTTTGTTTTTAGTTAATCTAATTTTGCATAAAACTTTAAAAACGCCGAATCATTCCTTATAATACTACAATTATTATTATTATAAATTTTAAAGATCATCTTACGATAATCAGCTTTGTAAAGTCCATGATATTTTTGTACCATATCAGAAAACTAATTCGAATCATCTGCAGTATATTTCGCTAATTGATCATCATCCATATCTTTAATTTTTTCACAAGTCTCTGGTTCAAGTTTATCAATTAATGTTTGAACGGATATAAGAATTCACTTCTCCTGTGGTTTCTGCTATTTTTGTTCTTTCTTTCGCTGTTTTTGTTCTCCTATTTGTTTGCTGTTTAGTTTTTCATTTTGATCATACACTTTGTCTGCCACAATGATAGATCATATAATGATGCACTTTTTGTGTCGATTCAACTTGTTTTAGTATTAATATAATAAAACACATCAGTCCAGTAGTGTAGACTAGAAATATATTTTCCATATGTCTGTTTCAACATGTTTTTTTTTTCATAAGTCGTAACAACAAGAGCTGGAAACACATCTGGATCAGTTTTACGATTGCTGTTATAGCATCTTCGGTAAATTTATTACGTAATTCTTTGATTATTTCTCTTTAGTAATAGGTTTTGCTATTTGAAGCATTCGACCAGGAAGATCTTGTAAAAGTCTTGATGTTTCTTCAGCTTTCTTAGCTATTTGTTCAAGTTGAGGAAGAAGAGGTTTAGTTGTTTCAGTAACAGGTTTAAATAATTGTTGAGAACTTTCTGCATAATCAACCTGAGATTCAAGGCGTTCTAGTAATTTTCGCCTGACAGGTGTACTGGTAGAAATTTCTTAATTGGTTCAAATCGCTCACGGGCCAAACGAGTGGCTAATGCTTCACCAACCATTGTTGATATAACAATGATTTAATTCACAGCAGCAGAGAGACGTGACCTCGAAAAAGGATCACGCACAAATTTTGTTAAAAAAATACCAAGACATCAGCTAGTAACAAAATAACTAATCGAGTAAGACTCTCTCGAAAGTTAGAGGCTTTGGTTTGGTGTTATTGACCATATTGTGATGTTCTTTTGTAACACGCCTTATTTTAACAAATATAACCTTATAAAATTAGGCCGGCTCGCCCTCTTTGCTGCTAAACGTAATGGTTTTGGGGCTTTGCATGGATTTGTCTCCATTAGAATTGTCAGGATACGTTTTGTTTACTCTAAATTTGACGCGAAGTCTAAAGTGAAATGGGTTTGTCTGATAAATCCTTACCTGATTTATACTTCTTTTGTATCATGCTTTATCTCGACAGTCAGAGTTGACTCGTCAAGTGATAAATATAAATAAATGTTGGTGCAAACAGTTATACAGTTGTAATGAAAACAGTGAAATATAACTATATTAGACAATTAAGGGTTCATATTTTCATCGTTTCTGGGTAAGTTTATTTTATTTACTGCTACTTTAAGGCCGTTCTTCTTAATGTAGAGGACGATTATATTAGGATTTTCAATTGCGATTAATAAATGTCCGTTAAATTGTCAACAAATTGGAAATCTAAGCTTGGAATTGGGCTAAAGTTAGTTTATAAAGAAGGTCATAAGGTTTTAAAATATCCCACTTCTGCTAAACGTCTGAAACAAATACTACTAAGTTTCCATTTCAACACATACTTAAACGGAATCTTGTTGGTGTATTTATGTTAGATTTTCGAAATGCATTTAACCAAGTCACTCATAATATTCCACATCAGACATTATGAATTTATAGATGTTCATTCTAATGACATATTATATGTATCATATTTAAAGCAGAAGATATCAAATTATTTGTGTTGATGGCATTTTAAATTAGTCTCTCTTTTGCTTTAGGAGTTCCTAAAGAGTATATGTTAGCGCTTTAATTTTCCCTCATTTATGCATATAGTGTCCCAAATTCTTTGTTGTCTTGATCTGAAATAGCTGCTGAGGTTAGTGAAAGTACTTCTCTCGTCTCTGTCCAACGTGTCTCATATGATTTCACGAAACGATTTAAAAAACCACTCTAAATACATGTGTTAGATAGAGGAGGAAAAGCTTTCTTCAATCAGTAGCAAGCAGACATTGTCCCAAATGTATTATATGTTTCAGGATGCCCTGTCGGAATACTCCTACACACCAGAGGAAGAAATCGAGAAAATTTCACATCAAACCGGAGGGAGTACCGAACATGTATTTTACGATTATACCCGTTCTATAGGTGTGAAAGCTGACGGGAATAAAACAGATGAAACAGCGATATTACTCCTCTGTTTGAAATGCTTCAGCAAACTTCTGTGCTTCGAAAAGATCATACAGGTATAATCTGAAGAAATGATTTTTAAGTTCAATATATATATATATATATATATATATATATATATATATATATATATATATATATATATATATATATATATATATATATATATATATATATATATATATATATATATATATATATATATATATATATATATATATATATATATATATATATATATATATATATATATCTGTGTGTGTGTCAGGGTGAAGGAATTTATGTGAATAAAGCAAATGAAACCTCTACAACCCCAAATTACTGGGTAACTATCAATATCAGAGAACCACCGCTACACAACGGATTCCATGTCAGCAATGAATAACTACCGTTTAAACCTTAAGTAACAATGCTACATGTGTTTAAAAGTTAAGGACACATACAATTTCGTAGGGTATTTCATAGAATTGATGAGCTTAAATACGAGGGGGGGGGGGGAAACAATGTGATAATATATTGAGCAAATTATGACACAATGCAGATACATTTATAAAACAGAGATAGGCAACTACTGAACAGAAAAAAGCCTTTTTAACATCACGTGACGGTTCGTGAGTTAACGAGAGCAAAAGTGGTACAGCCATGAAAGATAGTCTGTTCTAATCACGCGAGTTTTCATACTGCTTTTCGAAATACTTATGGCATATATCAGCATTATATAACACCGAAATGATCAAAATAAAGTACAGAGTCTTTGGCATTTTGTGAGATAAGAATTTCACTATGTTCCTTACGAGTTCAATGGCGCTTGTTGCATCTGCAGGTAAACTAGTGGTGGTGTATTATCTCCGTTAAAATAATGTTATATTTTTTTGACATTCCTTTATATAGATAATATGATGTATATCTTAAATTTGCGCAAGAGTTTGAAAAGCTAAATTTAATTTTAGCTATAACTGCCCTATCCCGGGTCTTTCACTTTCTAGTCTTATATGTTTGCTAACAGCTTATGCATAGTCTAAGAGTAGTTTTCCTCCCATTAACTGCAATTTTATTGGCACTTTTCTTAGCACTGCCATGTTTATTTTCGGGAATTTTTTCCTTGCTTGTAGCTTTTAGTTATTTATATTTTCTGCCCTCTATTCTCAAATAGGTTTCCATGTATAGGGCATTAGTTGTTCGCAACCTTTATAAACACACACAGAGATACATACATACATACATACATACATACGTACGTACGTACGTACGTACGCACGCACGCACATACATACATACATACATACATACATACATACATACATACATACATACATACATACATACATACATACATACATACATACATACATACATACTGTCAAGTGCCAAATTTTTCGTCAGTGAAATCCATTAATTAATTCTTAGTCTAGCCGACAATTAACTGTCTTCGAGTAGAGTTTGGATGAAGGAATGTTTTCTTACCTCAGGTCACGCTGGTCCTATGTTTATAGTAATAACCAATTGGTAGTATGACGGGGTAGAAAAGGGAAACTTCTCACCTGAAGCTGTCAAAAATGATTGAGACAAATGAAAGGTGGCATTTTGACACATTTTAAACAGTTTTCCAAATGTCTGTAGGAATAGCATTTATTCCGATTGGTCAAATTTAGGATCAGGGGGTTGGGTCGATCTCTAATGTTGAAGGGAATATATACTACGAATCAAATGATTTTAGTCAATCTAGGAAAACCTCTGCAAGAGACGGTCAACATTATTAATTCCAACATAGGAGAAGACTCCGAACGTTCTTTGAAAGAAAGACGTCCGTAAACAAAATTGTGGTTCCAGGGGAAAACTGAATTTGGAACGATTGTAAGACGCCAAAAACACAAGGAAAATAGTTTGTTTGAAGAAAGAGTGAGAGATAGCGAGGAAGTCGAAATTCAAAAGGAGGGAAAAGAAGTTAGAAGTCAGAGTTGTGGAATCCCACGTTGAACCAAAGGGCAAGCTAAAGTCGTGACGCACGCAGAAGGAAAAAACAGTCGTCGAACAAGGTCATTGTGAATTTCCCAAGCAGTCCGATGTTAATGAACACTCGATTTCTCGATTAACGGCTAAATTCATCTATTTTATTAGTGTTTGAATTTTAATTAATGTATCCATTATTTTAAAGCTTCGGTTAAAGTGCTTCTGAACTAAGAATATTCAGAAGGAACGAAATTGCAATTTACTGTGTCATTCTTCTCTTGATTGTATTTTAATTAAATTCTTAATTTATCTTTACGGGGGCTCGTGTGTTGTTTTGTTTAAGATGCCGTCTCAGATTACCATAGCCATTCTAACCGGGAAAATCACACAGTAGAGGTCATTCCTTAGATAAACGAGTATTAGCGGGAGGCGGTTTTGAGTGTTGTTTTCCAAGTTGCGCAATACCTCTGACCTGGGACTTGTGCAATATTGTACTAATAGCGCTTGATACCGAGCATATCCGTTACAAAGTGGAGTGCTCGTCCTGGGATTTGAAAATTTTCATTGCGATTGAATTAATCTGAACGTATTTTGAACAAAAGCATAAATTTGTTATTATTATTAAGTAGGAATCGAGTGAATCAAACATTGTCTGCTATTTTTGTATACTTGAATATCGTGCATGCAAATTCTTTACGTTAAAAGTGTATTGTAGAATTTGAGATTTATACCTTCTGTGTGAAGTTATGATAAAGTGTTAGGAGCGGTATTGCCTAAATATTCTCTTGAGACAAGAGCCAATTTGGGCCAGTACTGTATTTTGGACAGCAATTAATCACGTCTCGTTAACAGTTCCCTGCTGCGCGGAGTCTGGGTTACTGGAATGTTTGCCTGGTCAATTATTTTTGACTGACTTGACCTGTCCATCTCGCTGCAGATAAGGTATATTACGGTTCAAACTATTTTGGTACGGAAGAATTCGGTTTGTTTAGGTCAGTTAAGGGCGTAGTTCTAGGTAAAATAAAAGAAGGACATAATGGCGATAGACAGACAGTTACTAAAGGAATTTAAATCCATTGGCAAGGACGAACTTGGGTACGACGGAGACAAGCTATCTGAGTTTATGGAACGTAGCTTGAAAGAACATAAGGAAGAAAAAGCTAGAGAAAGGGAACGAGAGAAGGAGAAAGAAATGGAATTAGCCCGACTACAGGCGGAAGATAAAGCTTGAGAGAAGGAGAAAGAAATTGAACTAGCCCGACTACATGCTGAAGGAGCCAGACTACAGGCGGAAGATAAAGCTAGAGAAAGAGATCATGAGCTAGCCATGGAGAGACTAAGGCTCGAAGCCGAGTTCAGGAGGGGTGAAGAATCGAACGTACTTCCGGAAACCCCAAGTAGTCGTTTGGAAGACAGACGACCCATACAGTTAACTATGCCGATGTTCATCGACAAAGATGAAATAATTGACAACTTTTTGACGCAGTTTGAAAAGTTGGCCCTGGTCCACCAAATACCTAAGGACCAGTGGGCCATCAATATTTGAGGCTTTTTGCAGGGGGCGGCGAAAGATGTGTACCACAATATGACCCCAGCCGAGATAGACGATTATGACGCTTTGAAGAAAGCTTTACTTCGCCACTATGAGTTGTCAGCGGAAACGTTCCGGAAACTTTTTAGGGAATCGTCAAAAAGGGCTACCGAAACACACGCGCAATTTCACAGTCGAGTGCGCGTGATTTTTGATAAATGGATGAAAATGTCTGGCACCGCGTTAACGTACGAAGGTATACGCGAAGAGATTTTAAAAGAACACGTGTTAAGTACCTACAGAAAAGATTTAATTGTGTTTTGGGCGGAGCGCGAATTCTCAACTTTGGATGAGATAAGCGTAATGGCCGAGCGCTATGAGAGCGCGCATGCGCGTCCAACTATTTGGAATGGTAGGGACCGACCTGGAATCGGTGAGCTTAGAAAGACCACTGAGGTGGCACCCCAGAGACGAAATGGTCAAAATGGTGGGAGGCCAGGGGCCGGAAATCCCAGCCAAGTACATTTCCGTGGGTCGGGAAAGACTCAAGAGGTAGATAGGGATACCTCGGGTAGAAGAGGTGAGCCAGTGTGTTATGGCTGTAATAAACCAGGCCATGCTGTCAAGGACTGTAGAAAGTATCGTCCGACAACGGTTAATTCGGTAACTCCGAATACTGTTAAGAAAGGGAAAACAGTGGAGTCTACGAATGTAGCAAAGGCTACGGTAAATGGTGAGGAAGCCACGGTGCTCTATGACACCGGCTGTAGCTACCCGGCCTTGGTAGATCGTAGATGCGTCAAACCTGAAGATTATACAGGTGAGACGGTGGAAGTCCAGTTTGCTAACAGGACGAAGGATTCGCTTCCGGTCGTTAGCATAGACCTTGATTCGCCATATGTAAAAGGGCGAATTCAAGCAGCGTGTTTGTCGGGACTGTCTCATGACGTAATATTAGGGTGTAGGTATGTGTTACCCCAACCTAACCCAATGACGTGTAACCCTATACATGTCGGGTCAGTGGAGACGAGGGCTATGAAGCAAAGGTCAGGGTCGAAGCCGCTAAGATCCGTGACTTCGCCCATAGACATTTTGGTACCTGGTGAGTTAGAGAAGCTTCAAAAGGAAGATCTGTCTCTTGACAAGGTACGTAGGTACGCGACGGACGGGTCCGTACGGAAATTGCCAGACGGCGAGGTTAAGTTCTCAACAAGCGCGATATTTTGTATCGGTACGCCAAGAAAGGGGTCGATACGTTTAAGCAAGTTGTGGTACCCGTAGGGAAGCGCGACGAAGTGCTTAGGTTAGCACATGAGGGTCTTCTCGGAAGCCACATGGGTGTGGCGAAGACCAGAGATAGGTTGGTGAGGGAGTTTTATTGGCCAGGTGTGCATGGGGATGTGAGGAGGTTTTGTTTGTCATGTGACAAGTGTCAGCGAGTGGCACCGAAGACCTCCCATCGCCCAGTGCCACTAGGAACCACCCCACTAATTGACGAACCTTTCTCGAGAGTGGCGATGGATTTGGTAGGTCCGATTAAGCCGGCAGCCGAAAGTGGAAATCGGTATATATTAACGGTCGTAGATTACGCTACCCGGTACCCGGAGGCAGTGGCCTTGAAAAGCATTGACTCAGTCACGGTGGCTGATGCCTTGTTAAGGGTGTGGTCGAGAGTCGGAGTTCCAGACGAGATACTGACCGACCAAGGAACGCAGTTCGTGAGCCAGGTGATGGAAGAGGTAAATAGATTACTCTCCATTGACACCTGACGACTACCCCGTACCACCCGCAGTGTAATGGGTTGGTAGAACGTTTCAATGGGACATTGAAACAAGTTTTGAAGAAGGTTTGTGAAGGTCGACCTAGGGATTGGGATCGATACCTTCCGGCGATACTGTTTGCGTATCGAGAGGTACCGCAGGCAAGTTTGGGTTTTTCACCTTTTGAGTTAGTTTATGGGTGGACGGTGAGGGGGCCCATGGCTGTACTGAAACAATTATGGACGGATGAGCAAGCATCCGAAGAAGTGCGTACAACATACCAATATGTTGTCGACTTGCGTAACAAACTGGAAGAAGTTTGTAAATTGGCTCAGGAAAATCTCTGCGACACAAGGGGACGTCAAGCCAAATATTACAACAAGAAGGCGAAGGAACGTCACTTTGAGGTGGGTCACAGGGTGTTGTTGTTGTTGCCATTGGAGCACAACAAGCTGCAAGTCTCATGGAGGGGACCCTTTGTAGTAACCGAGAAGAAAGGTGGATAGAACTACCGTATCCGAGTAGGGGATAAGGACAAGTTGTTCCACGTGAATCTTCTGAAGCGTTACCGTGTGCGAGAACCACCAACGGAGTTCGTGGTGGCTACCGTCGTAACGGAAGAACCCGACGACAACTCAGAGCAGGCGGAAGTACTCCCTAGTTGTCCGTTAACGAGGGAGGAAACCTACGTCGATGTTGCACTTGACGTTACGTTAACGTCAGACCAACGTAAAGAGGTGGAGTCGGTACTTCAAGAACATTCGAACGTCTTAACCGAGAGACCTGGGAAGACAGAGCTGGAGGACACGTTAACCCCAGAGAGTTCAAAGGTCAAACAACTTAGGGACGCATTACGACCGTCTACTAAGACTGAAGTTAGATCTTTTTTAGGTTTGGCAGGGTACTATAGGAGATATGTCGCAAATTTTAGTGCTATTGCGAGTCTATTGACTGACTTGACTCGGAAAAAAGCGCCGACCAAAGTAGTATGGACAGATGCATGTGAACGCGCATTTCAGACGCTAAAAGACAGACTGACGTCAGACGCCATAGTTAAGTATCCTGACGTGACACGGGATTTTGTTTTGAGGACAGATGCTTGTGATAGAGGTTTAGGTGCAGTGTTATTGCAAGAATACGAGGGAAGCTTATTTCCAGTTGCGTATGGGAGTAGGACACTGTCAACTGCGGAAATTAACTATTCAGTGTCTGAGAAGGAATGCTTGGCGATTATCTTTGGAATAACTAAGTTCCAACTTTATTTGTACGGTAGGAAGTTTACTTTGGAAACAGATCACCATCCGTTGGCGTATTTGGCTTAGGCGAAATTAACTAACGGTCGATTAATGAGATGGTCACTGTTTCAACAAAAGTATCAGATTCAAGTGCGGTACATCAAAGGTAGGGATAATGTAGGAGCGGATTGTTTAAGTCGGTTAGGAATGTCTGAAGTGAATAAGTCACCTAAGGACATGTAACGGGAGCAGTATAGTTCACCGAAAGATTTGGGAGAGTAAAAATACCGATTTTATTCTTAACAAGGGGGTAATGTCAAGTGCCAATTTTTTCGTCAGTGAAATCCATTAATTATTTCTTAATCTAGCCGACAATTAAATGTCTTCGAGTAGAGTTTGGATGAAGGAATGTTTTCTTACCTCAGGTCACGCTGGTCCTATGTTTATAGTAAAAACGAATTGGTAGTATGACGGGGTAGAAAAGGGAAACTTCTCACCTGAAGCTGTCAAAAATGATTGAGACAAATGAAAGGTGGCATTTTGACACATTTTAAACAGTTTTCCAAATGTCTGTAGGAATAGCATTTATTCCGATTGGTCAAATGTAGGATCAGGGGGTTGGGTCGATCTCTAATGTTGAAGGGAATATATACTACGAATCAATTGATTTTAGTCAGTCTAGGAAAACCTCTGCAAGAGACGGTCAGCATTATTAATTCCAACATAGAAGAAGACTCCGACCGTTCTTTGAAAGAAAGACGTCCGTAAAATAATTGTGGTTCCAGGGGAAAACTGAATTTGGAACAATTGTAAGACGCCAAAAACACAAGGAAAATAGTTTGTTTGAAGAAAGAGTGAGAAATAGCGAGGAAGTCGAAATTCAGAAGGAGGGAAAAGAAGTTAGAAGTCAGAGTTGTGGAATCCCACGTTGAACCAAAGGGCAAGCTAAAGTCGTGACGCACGCAGAAGGAAAAACCAGTCGTCGAACAAGGTCATTGTGAATTTCCCAAGCAGTCCGATGTTAATGAACACTCGATTTCGTGATGAAATTTACTATCAGCTATTAACGGCTAAATTCATCTATTTTATTAGTGTTTGAATTTTAATTAATGTATCCATTATTTTAAAGCTTCGGTTAAAGTGCTTCTGAACTAAGAATATTCAGAAGGAACGAAATTGCAATTTACTGTGTAATTCTTCTCTTGATTGTATTTTAATTAAATTCTTAATTTATCTTTACGGGGGCTCGTGTGTTGTTTTGTTTAAGATGCCGTCTCAGATTACCATAGCCATTCTAACCGGGCAAATCACACAGTAGAGGTCATTCCTTAGATAAACGAGTATTAGCGGGAGGCGGTTTCGAGTGTTGTTTTCCAAGTTGCGCAATACCTCTGACCTGGGACTTGTGCAATATTGTACTAATAGCGCTTGATACCGTGCATATCCGTTACACATACATACATACGTACGTACGTACATACATACATACATACATACATACCAACATACATACATACATACATACATACATACATATATATATATATATATATATATATATATATATATATATATATATATATATATATATATATATATATATATATGTTTGTCTGATTAGGATATCGCTATGATATCTGCAGTGAGGCAGTTAATAGTGATATCTACCACTGGGGCATCATGCTGCAGACATGTAGCATTATGTCCCACACAGTTAAATTATCCTGACACCAGGCCGACCAGTCCTAATAATAGCATCTTAATGCTGAGCGCCAAGCGAAGCAGCTGTTAGTACTATTTTTGTCAGTCTTTGGTATGACCCGGCCCGGGAATGAACCCACGACCTCCCGCTCTCACGGCGAACGCTCTAACCACTAGCCCATCCTTGGTTGACCTTGGGTAAAATATCAATACATTAAAGCTTGATCGCAAAAGGAAAATGCTAATAGTGTTACAGGTAGTTAAATGTTGCTACCATGCAAGTCATATTCAATAAGATCAGGGTGGTAAAAGGTTTGTCCAGTTAAAAGGTGTATTGGCATTTAATTTGGATCATTTGGGAATATATTTCGGGACAAAAACATCATTCCATTGGGTTCTCAAACAATTTATATTACATTTTCAACTGCAGTCAATTTACATTCAAGATTTTATTACGAGCCTTATCCTATTCCTAGGGCAATTTTTGGGTTGCGTTTTGTTCGATAGCGAACAAAGCCTGCACCTTCCTCGCAAAAGACCTTATACTTTTTTTTCAGCAGCCACAGAGTTGTCATACTGGTAGAGAATGAGCTCGACTTTCTGCTCAGAGACGGCATTATTGTGCAGTGAATTGCACAAGTGGTCAATGGTAGTACTGACCATGGCTTGGGCCAAGACGCAAATCTCATCTCCCTTGACATTCGAGTCTAGCCGCAAACAAACGAAGACCAACTACGCAATTGCAAGGCCAATCGCGAGGTTCGCGACGACGACTGTTAACAACATAACGAATGGCTCCATGCCTACAGTGCCTCCACCCCACCACCGTAACCAGTCTTAGTGCTGCCGATCATGTTGACCACCATGACAGCTCAGTGTTTCCAATTATCAATCTCAACACATAGAGCTTTCTCATCATCTGAGATATTTTTATGTCAAAAGTCCAGTGGTTGTTTGTGTTTTAAGCATATCATAATTATACTGTCTCAATAAATTGCGGGATATCGTTGCACTAATACCTTGTCGCCATAGTAGGCAGTATTTTTATAGTTGGTATCTTCTAGACGATGGCGTGTTATCTTAGTGTGTTTTTTGTGACTCGGTGCTCAGAGAATATATTATTTGTATTTCCTATAGTGAGTCAGTCTGATGTTGGAGATACTCACAGACAAATGGTTTATATTATTTTCCCATGTCAGATTGTATTGCAAGCTGCTAGTATACTTCGTCGCTCTTGGAATCGGCAGGCCTCAACCATATGTACTGACACGTTGGTCTCACATGGTTTCCTTTTATAGCTGAGAGAATTTTCATTTGCAAAGTACAAAGATTGTTAGATTGATAGTGAATCCTGACAACTCTATGCTAACGATGAAACCCTCGCATCCATTGACATCTATGTCAGCAACCTTGTCGAAAAGCTTGTTGTAATACTTCCAGTAAGGTGTTAGTTGGAACGGAAGTATTGGTATTACGTACCATTACGGCAACACTGACATAAACATATCCTCTATTTCCTGGATGTTAATGGAGAAAAAAACGTTTGTGAAGGGTTGGTGACGGTGCCATTGTTGTTGCAGATTGCAAAATTACCACTTTACCACTTTGTGAGAGATTTGCGTTAGGTCCAGCGAACACAACAACGAAATAAGATCACGTAACCTGATAATTTGGTAGCACTAGTTCATAATTTCTAGTTGAAAGAGCACACCAGAATATTAATTGGTGCGTGTTTATCATTTAAATAAATGCATAAATAGATTGTTGTATGGAACTTTTACCATGAATATTATAGCATGATTTTATTTGATCCAGATGGACATAGAGCTGTTGGTGAATGAGGCTGTATTGGGAGTAAAGCTTGTGCTACACCAACAACCTCGAGCTCATTGCTGCCGGAGAAACAAAGGATGCGTTACGTCAGCTCTACCATGTAGAACGTATAAACTATGACGTTTACTCCGAGTATGCAAATGCGCCTAGCATAACTTCTTCTTTATAGCCCAAATTAACCTCAGTAATGCCAGGTTCAATTACTGTTTTCATAGTATGCATGATATAATATATGGATTAATGTAGCTTAAAAAAAGATGATTACAAAATGTGTTGTTATCAAGCTCAGTCCAAATGTTCTACCATCACAGCCTGTACATAACTCTCAGAAATGTGCACAAGTCCTTGATTCGGTACATATCGCCTTTTTATGCAAAGTCTTAGTTGAAGCATTTATTCTTGGGTATTGGTGGAGACAACAAACAAAAAACTTGCGGCTCACTGTAGAGGTTTCCCTTTATTTAGGTTCGGTGGGGTTCTCCCAGTATTTCAATTATTACAGAAGACTCACCTTGGCTCGTTTTTGGCAGAAACTGAAGTAGTAATTGAAAGGTGCAAAGCCTCGAGCCTCCAGTCAGCGGTGCCGACAGTTAAAGTATTGAATATGCAAAATGTGAAATTCAAATAACAACAATTTAATTAAAACCATGTCACCTGATCAAGTGACGACCTATTTCACCATCTAAGTTAGTGTGATATATTTTTCTCCTCCCTGTGCTCCTACTCATCTGAATTATCTTTCTCTGGACTGGTAATCCAATTCCCTCCAATCCGTCTAACTTCTGCCTCCGTTCTTCCTCTTTCTTTTGTCTCCCAGAGACTCAGACCAACTGCACTAGGGTAATTTCATTCGTCTCACTCGGACAAACTACACTGATGTATTTCCCTATGTCTCCCACAGTTCCTCCGATCCCTAAAAGCTTCCTGTATTAACACACAAGGCCATTAGCATAGCATATTCCCCTAGCTATCTAACTCACATTAAACAACAATATCATCAGATAAGCCATTACTTTTTTTAATCACGCATTCGTGCACATCGAAATATCCATTCTCTGTTATGTGTAGACGGTATATATAAATTTTCAATCTTAGTATACAGAACAATAACACATGATCAGACGCATTTCTGTACATTGCTCTTCTACAAAGTGTACACAAGATATCCACATATCCATGCGCTGGTATATTCATACACATGATACTCCTAGAAAGTATACACAATTAAGCGAATCCCTATTAACTAATGTTGCACACTGCAACCACTATACAAACTATAATTCAATTCAATATTTGCAAATATATAATATCAAATGAATAAATGCACGAGGCTACTACGAATTAATACAACAGCGAATGACAATAATAATTTTTCACATAAACATTGTTCATATATCAAAATATGCATGTATATTAAACACTACGAATGAATCAAATCCTACAAATGGTTAATTCTACGTAATAAAGTATACATACTGCAATAATTAAAGTACACTTTATTTGCCTTAATATTACAACGATCAAGCACTGACCTGTATTAAATCTCCTTGTAATTTCCAGAATAACAAGTTTCCCGCCAATTTCGAATGACATCGGAGTAGCTTATCTTACTCTATAATTCTTCCAAGATGGTGTAAACAACTACTGATTTAGTTCTCAAGATAATGGATTTAAGCTTGAGATTCTAATGTTGTCCACGAGCAGCAATGTGTGTTTGCCGACCATTTTTTGCGGGCGTTATTTTGGTCAACGGAGGGTTTATTTTTATTATTACCGTGTTGGTCTCAACGATGAAAACCAAGGGTTAAAACCCTACCGTTTTCACGATGACAACGTTAGTGTGTACTCGCAACATAGTAATAAAATCGATGACAAATTAACCGTACATGCGATCCAATCCGATACTATATCGCGTCCTCGGAGAAGATAAATGTATCGTTGCAAATCAGTGAGGGTTTGCCTGAGCACCACTAAAGAAATTTCGAAATTGATTAAAGTCCATATCACCGCCACACCAGGTCTGCCAAATATTTCGTAATGGATGATTGTCAACACCGTTAACAAACTGCAATTATCTCGGATCACTTTTGGAATTTGTGTGTATCGTTGAGTGCCATATATCACGTCAGAATTTTTATGTCGTCCTCGAGAAAATATCCGAGCTGGATTTTTTTGTCTATCTAACATTACATCATCGAACACAACAAGAGTGTTAATACTTCGATCGAGGTCTTCCACGGATGGCGCATCGTCGATATCTGTGATAAGCTCAATAATGTCCTCGTCGGCGATCTCTGATGCGCTTTCGTTATAATCTTTTAACAACCTGACAACAATGCTGATCATCTACGCTAGGGGCAACTAAATATAATTTGTCCCACGCCATATACTTCATTATCAGCGTGAGTAACAATTGTGTTTTACCGCTCCCTGAAGGTCCGATGATAATCATCCGTATATAATCTGGTAACATGATATTTCACAGGTTTTTTTTCTTTAATGCGGAAAAGTCAATAATCTCCATTAGATATAACTTAATAATATTATGGATTTATATTGTGTGAAATGTAGGACACGTACAGGTACACCTGATCTAACAAATGTTACGACATAAAATAAAAGAGAGGCTGTTACTGGTAAATGTGAACGATGCGGTACAAAAAAAAATTGTTTGAAAAGGAGGTGGTGATATCGCCGCCAAGTTAGCAAAACTTACAGGTACACCATGGGCAAAGTATCCAGGTGAAAAACACCTTCCAGGATATAGTTATTGTGGACCGGGAAGACGATTAGATATCAGACTTGACAACCAGAATAATCCCAACCCAGATGAAGATCCAATAAACGCCATCGATGAAGCATGTCGTGTACACGATATAGCTTATCGTAGTGGTGATCTCCAACAACGTAATCTCGCAGATGTTAGATTAATCCACGCGTTAAATTCTACCCCTGATAAATCATTTAAGGAAAAATTGTGGTTGATTAAAACCTCAATGAAAGGTAAATTGTTGTTCAATCCTAGTATATAACATGGAAGCAATTTATTATTCTCCAACAGGATACTACATGGGTAAATCCGCGATCGATAAACTCGCCAACACTGCTAAAGTAACACATAGCACAGCTGCTGATTGGTTGGCCAAACAAGCTATATGGCAAATTTATCTACCTCGTCCAAATAAGATTAAATATGTGTCATTTGATGTTAATGTCCCGAATGAAGTTCATCAGGCAGATATATTATATCTACCGCATGACACAATTAAAAAACGTCTTTACAAATATGCGTTGGCGGTAGTTGATATAGCGAGTAGATACAAGGAAGCTGAACCGTTATCAAGAAAATCATCGTATGAAGTTGCCTCTGCGTTCAAAAAGATTTATCATCGTGGTCCTCTGCGGTGGCCAAATCTTATTAAAGTTGATCCCGGTAAAGAGTTTCAAAGTGAAGTGTCGTCGGTGATGAAACAACATAACGCTGCGATTCAACAAGGACACACTGAAATCCATCGTGATCAGGCAATTGTTGAACGATTTAACATAACTCTAGCTGATAAATTGTTTCATTATCAGTATGCGAAGGAATTTATCGATGATGGGTGATCTCGTGAATGGGTTAAACGATTACAAGATGTGGTTTCAGCGATTAACAATGAGGTCACTAGAACAATAAATATAAAACCTGCCATCGCTATAACAAATAAATATATAAATAAAAAATTGATTAATTGATAAGGATCGTAATAGAGAGCTTTCTGTGATATATGTGGAGTCTAATGGTTCATTGTATTGTTTCATCCTCTGGGAGTACTTATCTAGCCAGTAAGAAGTCATCACTTAAATTTATGTGTGGGAATAAAGAAAATGTGAATTGATTGGATACAACAAAATTCTAATGACACAGAAATATTGAACAGATTTAACTCACTGAAGTTGCATTTCAATGATGAATATGAGTTTAGGTTTTAAGACTAGGAGAACAAAACACGCACGCAACATGGCTTACAAGCATAGTAGCATAAAACTGAATGTGACACTTGATTTTTGGTGACATCATCTCTAGTAATAATTGTTATATATACATAATTTGAATCAGGAAGATTGGGTCATGATATTTAGATGCACCAAGCCTCCATTTCACATCTTTATGGTCCAGGTTTTATTTTTTTATGTCTTGACCAGTAGAAGGTTCGCTTTGTGCATTCATGTGTTCTCTAGAAACATAACACTTTTTATAAAAAAAAATCACATGTGTCTATGAAACTCTGACATATATACATATTGTTTTAACTTTATTAAGCGTCAAATGATCTATAATAGCATTTCTCATCACTAGTCTCAAGGTAACTGATATGTTTGGTGGTTTGCATGATGTAGAAAACAAAACTCCACATCAACATCATGCTCATATATGAATAACTGAAAAATTCATTTTTTAAATGCTTTTAATTAAACTATGAAAATTTTCATCTGTCTCATTTAAATGCACACTGTGTAGAGAAACGTGTGCAGTTTTGGAAAACCAAAGACTAACTTCAGGAAGTATATGAATATTAATAGCTGCTTTCGTGCATTAGGAAGCCTACTTACAAGGTCTGTAGCGTCGAGGTCATGTATGATACACTAACGTCGGTGGCATTATAGAAAGATAGACAGATGTAGCTCCACAATGATAGCAAATGATCTGGACATTTTAGCTGCACTACAAAATACAGAGGGAAAACCAAGGTTTGGACCAGATTTTTTCACCCAAAATTTGCATGTCGTCCAAATATGATCTAGCGTCCAGATTTTAGACTTTATGGCCTCAGATCTCAGGCAGATGTTCTGAAGTTCCCACAGGCTGGTGAACCTGTGCAAACAGTAGGATAAGGTAGACATTTTGAAGAGTCTTTACCATGCAAAAATTATGGGTCTGTTACGAAGAGAAAAAAAGAACTCCAGCGTTTCTCCTTCTGGTCAAGCCCCAGCTAACTAACCAATGCAAAACAGTCTTTTGGTACAACTAGGCATTAGGCTAATGTAAAATTACATGGAAGTCGATGTATTATGATGTATTCAGAAATAATCCCCAAAAGGTGTTTCCTACTAGGCATTTCATGCGAAAACAGCAAAAAACCTCCAAGGGTTAATGTGTTAATACTTGACATTGAAATATGTTCAAAATATTCCAATGATCCACGTTAATTGTCAATGTTACAACAAAACCAACAGGGAGTTCTGAACAATTTGATTCTACCATTGAGTTTAGAGCCTGGTAAAATAATTCCAGACCTTATAAAAACTTCCGTCCACTAAACAAAACACATTTACATCAATACGTTTGTCCATTTATTCCAGATATGAATACAGAGAACTGCTTTGTTCAAAATGAATAATAATATATAATGAAACTAATAGAAAAATAAAGATAAAAATAATAACCAAACCCCACAGTATATTGGAATACAACGAGTACGCCTTATTACAGTATCTTGTGAGATTATAACTTTTAAAGGGTGCGATGTACTGTAACTTTAATTTTACTGTCATATGTGAAATATATAGCCCATCTGTTAAAAACATGCACAGGTGCGCAAATGCAGCTCTAGATCATGTTGTCTTCCGTGTCCTTCCGTTCAAAAGATGACCGTTTGCTAGCATCTTCTTACATCTCAAAATTTTATTGATAAGACTTGTGTCCAATATATAATCTGATAGTTTGACACTCTAATTCAAAACCAGAAAATAAGAAAATAGAAATAAAAGAATCAAACATAGACTCACAAAACACTTTCTGACATCTTTGAATTCAAAGTACAATGGTATTGTGGAATGTTAGTGCTTGTAATCAATGTGACGGTATAAAGAAATAAGAAAACACCAAGTATTGTTCAAGATCAGTATTGAGGTGAACTAGAAAGAGAGGAGACAAACAATGTACAGGTGGTGTCCAGTGCATATACCTCGTTTGATCCGGACATATTCACTGGGAATCAATGTGTCCGGAATAACGAGGATATATATCATTGAGAACCTCATCATCATCATATCACTCTGTGATACCCATACGAGCTAAAACATAAAGAACAAATTCAATACATGTCTTTTTAATTCTTACAACGCGACAAAAGGGTAATAAGACAATAAAAGATAAGTTAAAAGTGGATTACATTAAACATGTTGGTTATAAATACAGTAGTCCCCGTCTTATACGGCCACCCCTGCTGCACCGGCAAAGTGGCCTTATCAGACGGGTGGCCGTTCCAGAGGGGAGCTAAATTTATTATGAGAAGAACATGTATATGGAATGCACGTAGTAAGAAAGGTACATACTTCAAAACATTAAATATCTTCGTCTAAATGAAACATGAATCATTAAAAGGTTCTTTTTGTTAGAATAACAAATTTATTTCAACTGAATATACGTTACTTTTTTTATTGTCGTAAGTGTGATATGCGAGCGAGTATTGTTGTCATGCGCATTGCAAACGGATTCAAAAACGTCATTTACATCTTGGTACATACATAATTATCTTTCCATTTGCTCCATTTTCCCACTGCTTCTGAATAACATTCTTATCGGTTACGACTTTGTTTATTCAAATTATTTCAACATAAACTTGTTTTTTCGAGTGTTTTCTACATAAAATTGTTCGGCAAGTCACCTCCCTTGCCCCCGTTCCCCGATGTCATCGTGTAGAATAACCGACTTTCTTTTAAAATAATGTATCCGTTAACGTGATGACATTGCCATGTTTGGTAATGATTTATTCGGGAATTGTTGACTGCATGCGATTTAATTATGCAGAAATAACTTGTGTCGAGTGTACGAAATACATTCTTTGTAAAGGAAGCCATAATGTGTTGTCACGTGATTTTTCCGGTCTTTGGTACCCTGTTGATTTAAGGTTCTCTGTGTGTGCCAATGTACAAAATCTATTTTTAGCATATGCTGACCCTGTTATGATTATAACAATTACGTCTCGTTATAATCACCAAAGAGAAGAATTCGACATAGGTGTTAAACCCCAAACTCTATCATAACATTATTGAGCCCATTTCCTGTAAACATCGACTTCTATAGATAATGATATACTATAAATCTTTAGTCGAAACTTTTAACGGCGACTTGACACTCGGAGAGATGTATCTACGATAAAGATAATCAAAATTGCTTATCTTACGTCAAGATTTGAATTAATTATTGGTTCTGGATACATTTGAAGAAACTAAAGTGGCCGTTCATGAGGGGGACATTTTACATTTTTTGTACAAAATGCTGGCCGCTGTTCGCATTAGAGGGGTGGTTGCTCTTGAGGGGTACTTTTGAATACAAACTCGTCGGTGCCAAGGAATTCTGGCCGTAAGAAGGGGGTGGCCGCTGTTCGGGGGGGGGGGGGGCGTTCAAGAGGGGACTACTGTACTGAAATCAAATTAGTTCCACACAAGCTATATATTAAAATAAATGTTTACTTTCTTAAAATTTAAAATAGAAGATATCAGAAAGTTCATCATGTGCTGAACTTTGTAATAAAAATCCAATGTAAGATGGAGATTGAACCAATCTGTCTGAAAGAGTTTCATCGTACAGAATTTGTTGCAAGATCTTCATCTAGATCATCCCCAACTTTCCGCAACAGTTGACCTACCTAAAACAAAATATAACACAATTAGGCAAACAGTTAGTTATGTTTGTTGTGCGCTATCAAATAAGTATTCAGTTAATAATATCATGTAACTATTGGTTTTGAATCAGGGGAACCATTGCATTAAATTTCAATAATGTCTATCAAATACAATAAAGAAGACTAAAAAATATTCCCTTGAAAATAATTTCAATAATAACAGAGATAGTTTACTTAGATGTATGGGACCAAAAACAAATACATGATTACAAAATAACAGTAATCAAGCTAATTAGTAATAAATAAAAGGTGGTAATTAATTTTCTTGTAAAACTAGATGTGTACCAGTAAAGCGTTAGGACAAAATTATTTACCCCACCCATTTTCTGGATTTCACTTTGAAAACAAATGACAAATCTATGACACTGCTAGGAAGATCACAAACGTACTGCATTTAGCCAAATTATCCCACTAGAGTACTAAGATCACGAACACCTCCGGTGGCCTAGTGATTAGAGCGTTCGTCACGGGAATGGGAGAACGTGGGTTCAATCCCCGACTGAGTCAAACCATTACAAAAATGGTACTAACAGCTGACTCGCTTAGCATTCAGCATTAAGAGGGTAGTGTTATAACTGGTTCGCCTGGTGTCAGGATAATGTGACTGGGTGGGACATCATGCTACATGTCTGCGGCATGATGCCCCATTGCAAGACATCACTATAAACTGCCTCACTGCAGACATCGTAGTGACATGACAGAAAAATTGTTAAAGCTACGTTAAAAATCCTAATCAAACAAACAAAGAAACGTTACGGAGAGTTACAGATGCAAAGAGTTCTCTGAGATAACTAACAAACTAATGCAAGGGACATCACCTCCAAGTACCTTCTCTCCAGTAGACCTTCCAGACCTATTCGCAAATTACTTCCATGAGAAAGTGCAACCCATTAGAGATAAGCTTGACAACACAATTTCAATTGACTCGTCACCATACAGTTACGATACGAAATTTTAGCGACATCCATTAGGAGCATTTCAACCTGTCTCTAAGGATTTAGTACGGACAATCGTGATGAAGAGTGCACCAAAGTCATGGGAACTTGATCCAATTCCAACATCACCGCTGCTTGAGTGCTTATATCCAATATTGCCTTCACTAACTGATGTGCTTAATATCTCTCTCATCCGGGCAATTCCCATCATTTTTTAAAACTGCCATCATAAAGAAACTACTGAAGAAACTAAACACTTGACCATAATGATAAGGATGTCTGCGGCATGATGCCCCAGTGCAAGACATCACTATAAACTGCCTCACTGCAGACATCGTAGTGACATGACTGAAAAATTGTTAAAGCTACGTTAAAAATCCTAATCAAACAAACAAAGAAACGTTACGGAGAGTTACAGATGCAAAGAGATCTCTGAGATAACTAACAAACTAATGCAAGGGACATCACCTCCAAGTACCTTCTCTCCAGTAGACCTTCCAGACCTATTCGCAAATTACTTCCATGAGAAAGTGCAACCCATTAGAGATAAGCTTGACAACACAATTTCAATTGACTCGTCACCATACAGTTACGATACGAAATTTTAGCGACAACCATTAGGAGCATTTCAACCTGTCTCTAAGGATTTAGTACGGACAATCGTGATGAAGAGTGCACCAAAGTCATGGGAACTTGATCCAATTCCAACATCACCGCTGCTTGAGTGCTTATATCCAATATTGCCTTCACTAACTGATGTGCTTAATATCTCTCTCATCCGGGCAATTCCCATCATTTTTCAAAACTGCCATCATAAAGAAACTACTGAAGAAACTAAACACTTGACCATAATGATAAGGATAATGTGACTGGGTGGGACATCATGCTACATGTCTGCGGCATGATGCCCCAGTGCAAGACATCACTATAAACTGCCTCACTGTAGACATCGTAGTGACATGACTGAAAAATTGTCAAAGCTACGTTAAAAATCCTCTATCAAACAAACAAAGAAACGTTACGGAGAGTTACAGATGCAAAGAGATCTCTGAGATAACTAACAAACTAATGCAAGGGACATCACCTCCAAGTACATTCTCTCCAGTAGACCTTCCAGACCTATTCGCAAATTACTTCCATGAGAAAGTGCAACCCATTAGAGATGAGCTTGACAACACAATTTCAATTGACTCGTCACCATACAGTTACGATACGAAATTTTAGCGACATCCATTAGGAGCATTTCAACCTGTCTCTAAGGATTTAGTACGGACAATCGTGATGAAGAGTGCACCAAAGTCATGGGAACTTGATCCAATTCCAACATCACCGCTGCTTGAGTGCTTATATCCAATACTGCCTTCACTAACTGATGTGCTTAATATCTCTCTCATCCGGGCAATTCCCATCATTTTTTAAAACTGCCATCATAAAGAAACTACTGAAGAAACTAAACACTTGACCATAATGATTTAAAGAACCACCCCCCAGTTTCCAATTTCCCGTTCGAATACACAAAACCTTAGAAAAAGTTGTTCTAACTGAACTTGTATCTCATTTGAATTCAAACAGTCTTTTTTATCAATGTATACAGTCTGCATATCACCCTTGCCACAGTACTGAAATTACTCTTCTGAAAAATAATTATTGACATTCTCTCTGCTTTGGATAGCAGAAAGATTAGTCCTCACTCTCCTTAATTTGTCTGCAGCATTTGACACAATAGGCCATGATATATTACTTCACCGTCTCCAGCATGTATTTAGCATTCAGAATATAGCCTTACACAGTCGTTCAAGTCATACTTAGTCAACAAGACACAAATTGTATCTGCAAATGGAATAACTCCAGCCCAGTTGATCTATGTTCGTGGACCTGTTCTCTTCATTCCATACACTCAGCCAATCCCATAGATCATCACCCAGTGTCTCTCCAATTGTACGCTGATGATACTAAAATATATAAGTCTAGCCACCCAACTGAAGTTAATACTACCATTCAAGGAGTAGAGGTGCATTTCTGATGTGAAATCATGGATGACATGTAACAAGCTGCAGATGAATGATGATAAGACTGAGGCCATTCTGATAACACAAAGACTTTCTCATTTACATCCTTTACCTCAGACAATAAAAATCAACCAACATTAAATTCACACAGTCAGTACAAAACCTAGGTGTTACTCTAGACAGTACTCTCGCATTGCACCAACATGTCATGAACTGCATATCTTTAGCTGAGACGCATCAGCTCCATTCGCAAATATCTTTCGATTAATGCCACTAAAACACTTGTGTGTTCATTAGTACTTTCAAGACTGGACTATTGTAACTCAATTCTGTCTGGTTCATCTCAATATCTACTCCAGAAACTTCAAACAATTCAAAACACAGCTGCTCATTTCATCTTTGGAGTACCACAATCAAAGCACACCTACCCACTGCTCTGTACCCTACACAGGCTATCCATTTGATCTAAAATGAAACTCAAAATTTATTTCACTGACAGACTCCAGTCCAACATACCTTCCCAGCCTCACCCATGTGTACACACCAGCAAGATACTTACGCTCCTCTTCTGACAATCGTATACTCAACTGTTCCCACTATGAAAACCGAGTCATATGGACGTTCTTTTGCATGCCAGGGACCAGCAATGTGGAACAATTTCCCATTGAAATTAGACACAAAGACACAGTGACCATTTCAAGAGTGCTCTTAAAACTCACCTTTCTCGACTGATACAACAAACTTAAACACCTAATAATGTTTCGTACCTTAAATATTGTCAGTATTATTTATGTTTTACAATTTCATGCTTTTTGTTGTTTTTCTGTAGTCATATCAGTTAGATGCTGTAAAGTGCTTAGAGCATCTAAAGATTAAGTGCTATACAAAGTCCTCATTATTACTAATATCATTTTTACAAAATACAGAAGGAAAAAACCTATTTGTTTGGACTCGTTTCATTTTATTTCCACTCAAAATTCGCCCACAGTCGGAATCCGATTTTGTGTCCAGATTTTAGACTTTATGGCCTCAGATATAAGGCAGGCCGGTCTGAATTTCACACGGACACATCAACCTGTGCAAAAAGTAGGATAAGGTGGGCAGTTTGAATAAAGAGTCTTCTCCATGTGAAAATTATGAGCCCATTAAGCAAAACAAAAACAAAACAAAGAACTCAAACTTTCACCTTCTGCTCATGCATGCGCTAGCAAATCAACCAATGGAAAACATTTATTTTTAGCACAACTAGGCACTGGGCTAATGGAAAATTGCTTGGAAGTTGATGTATTAGGATGTATTCAGAAATAGTCTCCAAAAGGTGTTTCCTACTCGCATTTTATGTGAAAACAGTAAAAACCTCCAGGGCTTAATGTGTTAATACTTGACATTGAAATATGTTCAAAATATTCCAATGATCGACGTTAATTGTCAGTGTTAAAACAAAAACGACAGGGCATTCTGAATAATTTGATTCTCCTACTATTGAATTAAGAGCCTGTAAAATAATTCATGACCTTATATAAACTTCCTTCCACTAAACAAAAAACATTTTCATGAACAAGTTTGTCCATTTATTCCAGATATTGTCTGATATATGAATACAGAGAACTGCTTTGATCAAGCAACAAAATGAATAATATTATATAATGAAACTAATTGAAAAATAAAGATAAATTTAAATAAAAACCAAACACCACAGTTCTATTGAAATGCAGAGAGTACGCCATATTACAGGACTCTTGTGAGATTATATATTTTAAAGGGTGCGATGTACTGTAATGTGACATCATTTACTTTTACCGTCATATCTGTAATATATAGCCCTTCTGTTAAAAACATATGCATAGGTGCGCAAATGTAGCTCTACATCATGTTGTCTTCCGTGTCTTTCCATTCAAAAGTTGACTGTTTCTTTGCATCCTCTCACATCTCAACATTGTATTGATATAGTGTAATCCATTTTGACACTTCAAAACCACAAAAGTACAATAATAAAAATTATAGAAATAAAAAAATCAAACATGACAATTGAAAAAACTTGTTAACATGTTTGAATTAAAATTACAATGACATTGTGGAATGTTAGTGCTTGTAATCAATGTGATGGTATAAAGAAAAAAGAAATACCAAAGTATTGTTCAAGATCAGAATTGAGGTGAACTAGCAAGAGAGGAGGCAAACAATATAGAGGTGATGTCCAGCACATACATACATACATACATACTGGGAACCAATGTGTCCATATTAACGAGGCTCACTATATATATATATATATATATATATATATATATATATATATATATATATATATATATATATGAAAAGCTTACTTCGATGGCAGACAATTGATGAAAACGAGATTGTCCTAGACGTCTCAGATGTCCTGTATAAAACAAAATATAACACAATTAGGCAAACAGTTAGTTATGTTAGTTGTGCACTATCAAATAAGTATTCAGTTAGTAATATGATAAATATACATATTGGTAATGAAGTGAAGGGAAACTTTTTATGACATTAAAAAGTAATTGGGACACAAGACTACAGTTGTTGTTTTTCATGTATTATAAGTCTTGCGTCACCATAGATGTTTCTTCTCTATTGATCATCCTGTGTATTTCATCCATAATGCTACTTATTTTAAAGAAAAGAAACCATGCTTAAGAGACTATCATACTGAATTATTAGTTGGAAATATTACAAATAATCAATTGATATATTTAATTTGCTTATATTTACTTACCATTGCTACATCTTTCAGATACATATAATTTCAACAGACAGTATTGTAACCAGATTAATAACAGTATAATTTCTCCTTTTTTTACTCTACTTTAGTATTGTCATTATATGCATCAATACATTACAATTTTCAAAAGTTAAATGTACATTTTCTGATATAAAAATTTAAATATCTAACTCAGTAAAATGTTATGCCAATATTAAAACAACAAATATAGTGCTTGGTTTATCACTCCCATATAGTGTCTTTCTTTAGATCATACCCTTAACAAATGTATACTGAAGAGTTTAACTTGCGCTGCATGAAGTGTATCTATTGGTTTTGAATTAGGGATACCATTGCATTAAATTTCAATAATGTCTATAAAATACAATAAAGAAGACCAAACATTAATCCTTTGAAAATAATTTCAATAATAATACAGCAGTAGTTTACTTTGATGTAAGGGACCAAAAGCAAATACATGATTACAAAGTAACAGTAATCATGCTAATTTGTAAAAGGTGATAATTATTTTTCTTGTAAAATTAGATGGGTACCAGTACTGCGTTAGGACAAAATTATTTACCCAACCCATTTTCTGGATTTCATTTTGAAAACAATTGACAAATATGCCAACAAAATCGAAAGTCGAATGAATAACATGATCGTCTTGTCAGAATTTCACCCTATATCATGCTGATTTTTTAAATGAATATATGACATTTATGTTAATATATTCTGCCAATATGCCTAAAATATTTATAACTATTCACTGAACAAGTGTTTTTTGTCATAGAAATTACATTACTTCGAAAAAATACTTATATCACTGAAAAATGGTAAATCCTGAGTGTGTGAAACAATGTAAATAAAACAGCAACTGAAATTTGGAGAATAAAACATAAATAAAGCAAAAGCTGTATCTAATACTTTTAGGAATAAACTGAGACATAAATGACTCAAAACATGGTATGTACTGTGTCTGTACTGCACGCTACAGCACAAAACTCAGGGTCAACTTTTTTTTTTCCAAAATATATTTATGCACAATTTTTCAATGATGATTGATGATTGAAGTATTTGTAGTATATGGTAATCTAACCAGCTGATTAATGTCCTCCTGAAAAGGAAAACACTCTCACACACACATACATACATGCATATGTCACATGATCTAGGTTACATTGTGATATTACAGTATTTTGTTCCTGTTTACCATAAAATCAGATACATATTACATATTCATTATTGAGGTCCACTTTTGAATAAATTGGCTCCGGGTTAACTTGAAGTCTTTATTGACTTTAACATTATTCCATCTGGGAGGAATTAAAAAACATGTATAAAGTGACGCAAAGTAACTAATAATCATATTAGTTTATGAGATAACTGAACAATGCCAAGAGACATACAGCAATCCTGCATAATTTGTCTTGACATTTTCTGTCCTTAAATGTTGCGATACCAAAAATGTTATATTTTCACATGCATATAAGCCATAGTATATAAAACTTTAATAATTAATATTATTTTCATGTCCCAAGATTTAACATCATTACGGTAATTCCTCTATGGAGCATAAAAATAATCATTCTGACAGATCACAAAAAGATTTCTTCAATGCTAGACAGTTGAAATCTATTGAAATAAATGTTTGGAAAGCAGATTGTCCGTGTGACCAATTTGTAAACAACTTATTATTTAAGCAATGATCCACTTGCAGTGTAGTCAAAAAAGCAAAGGCAGTCATAAAACTGTATTTATGATTCAGACTGACTGGAACATTAAGTTAGTATGTAGAAAGATAAGCTGGAAGGTACTCCAGTTAATATTGCTGTTTGATAAACAACCTGGAATTTAACTATATACTATTATTATAATTAAATACTCTCACTATAACTGTTTATTTCGAGAGATATTAAGAGGGTTAATTACACTCGGCTTCACTGCTAGCATTGATTGGAGTTAGTACACAAACTAGAATGGAAAACATGAAGAAATCTGTAATCTTAAGGTTATTGCAGATGGCAAAAATAAGACCATAAACTTTGTACTCTCCATAAACTTGATCTTTAATATAATGGAGGAACTTCTATGAGAAATTACATAAACCTGAAACACAAATGTTTGACTCTATGCAGTGAATAATCACTTTGGAGAATATTACTGTGCTGAAACCATCTCCTTTTACTCAAGAGACCAAACATATTTGCTTACCAGTCTGCATTCATAACCAGATAGATTGTACTGACATGTTGCTGCTGAACTTTGTCCAATCAGTATTGCCAGTGTGAAGGGTTTTAAAAGGTTTTCTAAACCCTTAATCTGGAGAATAAGATACATGTGTACCTTCCTTTATTATGATGTATTTTGATCAACTAAAGAGTCAGCTATTTCGCAAACATCTGATATATGGACAAGTGTAGATTTAAAGGGTTACATAAGCTACAGTAGGCACAGAATCTGTGATAACTGATAGCTTACCTCAAATCTGTCAACTGCCCAACTTGCCGAAAATTGCCTTATGTGTGTGAACATTGCAAGGAAAATCAAGGCTCTCAATTAGGCGCTTAGTGTTTCTCTTTCAGCATCTTTTTGACACAAAAGTATGGAGGCAGCTTCTAGTGAGGCTAACTGTGCATATGCAGTGCTTCACTCACACCCTTCTATTCTGTGTCATACTGAAACTACAAAGTATGTCAGTAGTGTTATCTGTAGGGCATCATCTAGTTGGACATTTCAGTTAATTAACAGTTATGACAGAGGACCTTGAACAGTGAGAGCTGAAAACTGATCTCAAGCCTTTATGTTAATAGAAGTTGGAACTCAGAGATAGCATCAATGAGGCTTCTACTAACTCTATGATGTTTTATCATTTTTGATGATGCAAATACAAATCCAGCAGATTAGAGTAGTCCTGATATCAAAGATTTGCACTGGAAGACAACTCTTCTAGTATTTGGAGCACTGGCTAATGCCACCAAACAGTTTGAGAAAAAGGACCAGCCAATGTGACAGTGCTATCTTCATTAAGTATAACCCAAAATTTGTCTTGTTATGAATTCTGTACCTGACATCATGTTTACCTGTCAACGTCCGTTCCACTCGAAGCACTTGTTATGCAAGAGACCAAGAGCCTCTGTTGTCAAAATTTGATATAACATACGAGATTTCAAGTCATTCATTCGTTCTTTGATGGACTTTTAAGCATAAGCCTGTTTGAAAGCTGAATTATTCTGAATCATGGAGGTTGGTTTACGTGAACCTGGCAATCAGCAAGATTGGATCTTTTTACAGCAAGAAACTGCAGAAAAACAGAATTAAAGCTGAATGTATGCACAGAATTCATGCAGTAGTATCAAACTATGGGTTTTACCTTTTTGGTCCTTTTTGTCTCCCTTCAAACCATCCTCACCCATTTCAGTTTACATGCAAGCCTTGCCTGTGGATACTTTGTAATTTTATCCAGAGGGGCCAACACACATGTGACGTAAGCCAGACATGCGGTATAGAGTAATCATCTGGATTTCAGTGTGCTCTAAAAAGTGTCCAAAAATGTCAGCTTTTGACAAAATTCTGTACTAACTTAGAACAGCATATGTTAGCAATCAATATACACAATGAATGAATCAACAGCATACAAAGAGGTTATATAACTATCAATGAAAACTCTATTGAATTTTTTTCTTCACAGCCTGACTTACACAGGTTTTATAGCAACTTTTATGAATTGACAAAGAGCGAAATATATTATCAAAGCTGTGAATATTGAAATATTCTGCATGGAAAAGTAAATCTTGAAAAGAAACATAATTTGCCTACTGTGTCTGAAGCGAGTGATTTTTTTATTAGGTCGGTGATGAGGATTTTCAAGAGCAGGCTACAAATGCTATGGGCCATAAGAAATGGACTGATAACTGAACTCACTGCCCTTCAGTTTAGTGGAGAAAAGAAATGTATTACACTGAAGAAGAAGAGGATTTAGGCGAGTACCTGAAACAATTTTATGAAGCTATTGATAAAATCAATGAGGCAAACATGATTGAGGAAATTTATCAGCATTCCAAGAAATCTGAGGTAATTGCAGAACAATGCACAAATTGAAGTCTGGTCATACTCAAGTTGGTGTACTGCTAACTGATGGGTACTTTGAGCTAGGTGATGGGGCATTTGAGCTTATTTGGGCTGTTGCTGGGCTGCAATTCATCTTTTTTGCATTTGCAGAAAAATTTACAGTTAAATAATATGCAAAATTTTAAAACACCATTATTCCTGAGAAAGCATGATTTATAAGTTTTGATTTACCATAAAATCGCATAGTGGACTATGTGAGGCTCACCATCTGCCTAGGCTTGATATTTTTGTATATGCAGCAGGTGAAAAAACAGCAACAATTAGTGTCCATAATGCTCGAGCAGTTAAAAAAATGGGAAAAGGTCATGATAATTTTTTGTGCCATTATGAGATATTGATACTTTCTTGCGAATTAGATAAAATTCTTGCATCTATGTATCAGAATCTCCACAGCTTAGGGATGCAGCCATTGCAAAGCTGCCTGCCCTGGAAAAATATGAACTATGTGGCAAAATATGCCATTATGAGTACATGTACTATAGAACACATACACATGTATTACATGATGGCCTAGGGGCATGACCCTGTCTTAAATGTGGCATAAGGTTCAAATCACATAATCAGCTTGCAAGCCTTGTAGATCTGTTCATGAATGTTATAAAACTCACAGAAACAACCACAAACACCTGTGGCTGCACAAGTACAAAGTGATAACACAGCAACAGAATAATTGAAAATATAACCAGTACTGAAGCAATTGCAGTTTCGGATCCTGACAAAAATACCAAAAAAAGAAAACAAGCCATGAATACAATTTCTCAATAGTCATATCAGAAAGGCAGATACTCTTGAATTATCCAGACCCATATTTGTATCATAGCCAGATCCCACTACCACTACCACAACAAAAATAGCAGCAACAATTACAAATAAAATAACGGTACAGTAGTCCCCCTCTTGGATGGCCCCCCTAACCAGTGGCCACCTGCTTCTTACGGCCAGAATCCCTTGGCACCGATGAGTTTGATCTCAAAAGTACCCCTCAAGAACAGCCTACCCTCAAACGCAACCAGCAGCCAGCATTTTAGTACAAAGAATGTAAAATGTTCCTCTCATGACCTGCCATTTTTGTTTCTTCAAATGTATCCAGAACCAATGATTAATTCAAATGTTGAAGTAAGTTAAGCACGTGATTATTTCTATCGTCGATACATGTCTCCCAGTGTCAAGTTTCCATTAGAAGTGTTGACTATAGATTAATAGTACATCTATATCGTTATCTCTAAAAGTTACTGTTTACAGGAATTGGGCTCAATAATGTTATGATAGAGTTTGGGGTTTAACACCAATGTCGAGTTATTCTATTTAATAATTATTACCAGACGTAACTATTAAGATTATAACAGGGTCAGCATAAGCTAAAGATAGATATTGTGCATTGGCACCCACAAAGAACCTTGAAGAAAACAAGGTACCAGACAAAAACCGAACAATTGCGTGACAACACATTCCTGGCTTCCTTGACGAAGACTGCATTTCGTCCACTCGACACAAGTTTTGTCTGGATAATTAAATCGCATATAGTTAGCAACAACAGAATAAATCATTACCAAACATTAACACGTCATCACGTTAACAGAGACATTATTTTAGAAGTCGGTAATTTTACTTGATGACATCAGGGGGACTTGCCGAACAATTTTATGTAGAAAAGACTCGAAAAAACAAGTTTATGTTGAAATGACTAGAATAAATAAAGTCATAACCGATAAGAAGGTTATTCAGCAGCAGTGGAAAAGTGGAGCAATTGGAAAGATAATTATGTATGTACCAAGATGTAAATGACGCATTTGAATGTATTTGCAATGTGCATGACAACAATACCCACTCTCATATCACACTTACACCAAGAAAATGCACTATTAACGTATATTCAGTTGAAATAAGTTTGTTATTAAAACAGGAAAAATATTTTAATGATTCATGTTACCTTTAAACGAAGATATTAAATGCTTTGAAGTATGTAATTCTTACTAGGTACATTACATATACATGTACTTCTCAAAAAGAATGTAGTTCCCCTCTGGAAAGGCTACCCGTCTTATATTGTCACTTTCCTGGATATCAAGTGCACTTTTTATAACCTTCTTCCACATAATCTTAGAGATGACATCTTTGCAGATCATTGTTCTTTACTAAACCTATGAAACTGTACATTTTGATGCAGTTTTGTCAGTTATCAAAAATTGGTTGATGGGTTATGAAATAACATGCAAGCATCTTAATCTCCTTTAAGTTTTTCTTAGGGACTTTTTTCTTCTCGCATATCAAACCCGAAAGCAATTAACTCTAATCGAGATATGTTTAAATGCCTCTGCATTGATCTATCTTTTTAAAAATTTAAATTAAAAAAATATGGTAATGACTCTAAGTTTATTTCTAAGTATCAGCTGAGTAATTTCAGGGCTTTCTTTTGTTTAAAGATGCAATACTAGATACCATATTGGCACCATTTCTAATTTGAAGAAATGTGAAATCATAATTAGTCTTATGGTGAAAATACCAAAGAGACTTACTTTGTGTTTGACAGTTTTCACAAAATAACCATTTTTGATAAGATTTCATCAATACCTTTGTAAATAAAATCTCTCAAGAAAGATACCTGGTATCATTCTAACTAGTTGCTTTCCAGTGTTTAGCTTTTTACCGAGACACAGATGATGATGATAAAACTGAAAACAATTAGTATGGAAATAATACTGACAGTACTGTACACAATTAAAGTACTACCTTGTAGCTAATTAAAGGAACATACTATTAAATTGGTATTATACAGTATAGTTTTTTGTTCATTTACTATAAATCCTCTTTCCAATATTATAATTTAAGCTTGGGAGTTTACATTTAGTATATTGGCCTCTAAAACTAGTCAAAACCCTAATTTCCACGAGTTCAGTCATAAAACATACCTAACATCATATGACAAGCTTCACCTTCCATATTGGGTTCGCTCTCCATATTTGTATCGTTACATCGCATTGCACCTATCAAGATATTTTCAAAATTATGCTTAATTACATGTAACTTAAAGATAACTTAACGACTCTTGATTTATCATGAATAATGTTGCATTATTGCTTACCACTTATTCACATGAAATAAAAGTTGACATATGAAACTTAAATAAATAATTAGTAGAACATTTATTACATTGTGAGTATAAGTATTTCTTTTGAAGATTTATTTTCTCTTACCATGTTGTTAGATACAAACTTTCAAGAAACTGCCCTTTTAAATATATTTTAATTATCTCTTTCACTTGCTGTACATGAGAGAAAGCACGAAACAAAACAATTCACTGTTCATTTTTGTATTAAAAAATGGTTTGTTGCAGATGCAGTTGATACAATTTTGATGGTTTCTCATGGCAGTATCCTGATTTAATAAATATACCATATTTTTATCATGATTAATGTCTATGGTCAAATAATTAAATTTTACACACACTATATTTTTAAAATTGGGATAGTTTTAAGATGGGTAAATAACATTCCTGGACATCAAGTGCGTTTTTTTATCTATCATTTTAAAAATTTAAATTAAAAAAAAATGGTAATGCCTCTAAGGTCTATTTCTAAGTATCAGCTGAGTAATTTCATGGCTTTCTTTTGTTTAAAAATGCAATACTGGATACCATATTGGCACCATTTCTAATTTGAACGAATATGAAATCATAATTAGTCTTGTGGTGAAAATATCACAGAGATAACATGATTTTCAAGACAGTCATTGTGTTGACCATATAGGTAGTCCGATTGGCACCATTTTCATTTTACAACCAACTAGACTGAATGGTCTTTCTGATAAAATCCTATGTTGATTTGACCATTCATTCAGGAAAAAAGTGATAGGATTTCCTTGATTGTCACTGTAGTCAACTAAAATCAGGTCAATATCATCAGAAGTCTTCTGATAAAACTCCCATGGCAATATGTGTTTCCATTCAAAAGGAGTAACCATAACAAGATTTTTAAGATACTTCTGTGGCAGCAATTGATAGGAACATCCATTCAGGAGAAGTAGCATTAAAAGATTTCAAAAAGGCCAATCTGGATGCCATATTGGATATCTACCCAGCACCATAGTTTGGGGACTAATTGGACCATGGGAAGATTGTGTGTGTAAAATTGTTTTTTTTTCCCTCCACCATTTATACTGGCCACCACGTATAGATTTTCTTGTGTGGAAAAATGGCATTAAACCTTACAATAACAACAACCATGATGGCTTAGAAGTGTTTTTATGTTGCTACTACTGGAAAACAATTTGCTGCACATAGATGAAATAATAATGATAATAATAATCAACTCTTCTGAGAATTTTTTCAGGCAGTTTACTGCTAGTCTTTTGTTTAAATTTATTTAAGAATAAATAGGTAACTTATGTGAAAACGTTAGGAAATGTCAGGAGGGGCTTGCTAATAGAGGGAAGAATTTTTGCGATCAAAAGTTAAATGTCCCCAAAATGTTTATACCAGCAGTGGAAACACTGCTGTAATAATATCCATGTAATCTAAGAGTTTATTCACTTATAACCATGATAAAGTGCACAGAACTGTACGATTCTTAGTTGAATAATTTTAATTTGCCATTGTGCTAAAATGGAGTTGGAATGGTCATACAGATGTACAGATAGAAGGACAGAGAAATGTTCTGATAAATGGCACTTTATGCTGTCATGGTGGGGGGGGGGATAAAAAAACACTGACCTGAAATAATTGTATTTTTTTAACATTAATAATATTCCTGCTTTCCCAAAATATCCTGTTTGAATTTGCGGAAATCAACTTTCACTGATACACAAAACCATTTGACATTTCCTAACGCAAAGTTTTAGCTTGGATTATACACATATTGAGATCCATAATCTTATGACAATGTTTACAATTAATTATTTCCTTATATACATATTAGTTATTTGATATTATTTAGAAGTATACTATGTGATAAGTACAGTGTAATTCCAACTGTTAACTACTATTTATTTGCTAATATGATTTTGAAGCACATAGTTATTTTTACATAGGCCAGCTATATATTTTTCTTTACTAGCAATGGTTTTTGTTGTCATTTTAATGTTGGAAGAGTGTAGGATTCTCCAAGTTTTGTGGATTTTATATTGATTGGTTCATCCGTCTTGTTGTGTCATGGGGAAATGAGCTGCAATTATTTCAGCATTATATAGTCAATAATGGTGTTGAAACTATAGCTGATACTACGAAACATGAAAAAGTCTGATGTAAAGTCTGATGTTTTCTGAAACATGTCTTAAGCAGAATATTATAAAGGATGGAAAAAAAGAAGGAATCTTAACTATTTCACTTTAATAGATTTTAAAACTATTTGAAATTTTAAACTCAGTCAAGACACAGAAATGGTCCTAGACCTGGCTGGTTACATACAAGAATTGCTAGAATAAAAAATGGTACCCACACCATCCAGTATGTATACATAGCTGAAACAAATGTACCAGAGGCTACTCATTATAAACATTCGGGTATTATCATTGGCACATGATCGAGACAAGTGGAGGAAACTGATCAGATGTTCAGCAGCACAGTGCCTCAACGACCACACTAGGTCAAGACTCTGATGATGATGATGATTATCTTGGCTAGTGATTATCTTGGCTACTGATTCCTCATAGAACACACATATTCAATATGGGTTTATTTTCTTATGATACCTGGGAGGATTTTTAAAAAAAAGTGTGTAATAACTTGTTCGATAGAAGGAATTTACTATATTAAGATACAGATGTACAAATCTGTTTAATAAAGCATGAAATAAATATTCTTCAATAGAAGATATGGAGATTTTTAGACCCAGTTTTCAGTATTTAGCAATGGCACAGATTTTCGTGTTTTAGTTTTTAACATTTGCATTCAATATACAGAATGCTTCAATCTGCATACATTCCTTGAATTCTGTATTACAAAACATACATGTTACTCTGGACAGTACTCTCACATTGCACCAACATGTCCTGAACATATGCAAGGCTGCATATCTTGAGCTGAGATGCATCAGCTCCATTCGCAAATATCTTTCAGTTGATGTGACTAAAATACTTAAGTATTAACTAGAACTTTCAAGACTAGACTATTGTAACCCAATTCTGTCTGGTTTATCTCATAATCTACACCAGAAACTTAAAAAAGTTCAAAACACAGCTGCTCAGATCATCCTTACAGTACCACGATAAGAGCACACCTCCCTGCTGCACTGTACCCTATACTGGCTATCCATTTGATTCAGAATCAAACACAAACTTTGTTCTCTGTGCTATATTTCACTGATGGACTCCTGTCCAATATACCTGTCTGGCCTCACCCATGTGTACACACCAGCAAGATATGTAAGCTGCTCTTCTGACAATCTTATACTCATTATTCCCACTATGAAAACGAAGTCATATGGACAACGTTCTTTTACATACCAGGGCCCAGTGGAAAGTGGAATGAATTGCCAAATTGAATGACATAAAGACACAGTGATCCCTTTCAAGAGTGCTCTTAAAACTCACCTTTTCGACTGCAGATACAAACCTAATAATGTTTCCTACCGTAAATATTTTCAGCATTTTTTGGTTTTCTAATTTCATGGTGTTTGTTTTTGTAAAGCTCTTTGAGTTTCTAATGATTAGGCACTATAAAAAGTACTCATTATTATTATTAATATTATTATTCAAAAGCAAATGTTAGCTATGTATGTACACTTTTAATCTAATTTATGGCCATGTATGTGTTTTCTCTTTAATATATTGTACTACTAGAGTCACATATGCATGCATGCATAATACATACTATGACTGCATTGATTATTCAATTCCTTAACTAGTGAACAATAATACATGAACTGAATCTAAAATGTTAGATTAGAAGATTTTTGTTTATATGCATCACATATGTAAACTACATATTTAAATATATTTGTACAATGGCATCAGACGGAATTTCTTGTGTTATAGTTTCATAACAAAATTTACATAATAAATACATTTTCATTTTTGATCAATGATTTCGGTACAGAAGTGATAATATCATAAACCAGTAGCTTCTTACATCAGCACTATTTATAAAGTCCATAGCAATAGATAATTTTCATTTGTAAGTTTTTTGGTGACAGTTAATTAAGGTGCAGAGCATTCAATAATCAGGACTGAATAGACTTTGGGTAATGAAAATTTGGGTAAAAATTAAATGAATAATTTATAATTAATTTAAAATAAGTAAACGAGCAAACATGACCCATGTGACTTGCACTATAATAGTTTTCACCTAAAGATCAGTTCAGAGATTCAACATTTTGGACAACAAATTTGGCTTAAAACAAACAGAAGTCCATTTTCTAATCTGGGTTTCCTCTAAATATTCCAACGCCATTTTCCACATTTGGACATTTAGTTTGGGGTGTGGGGTCGGAGCAACTGCATATGGAATCTCATCACAATTATTATTTCCAGTTAAGTACCCACAAATCAACGTAGTTCTAGTCTATTTTTAGAACATTTCTCCTCTCATTTTAAGACCTGATTCATTATTACAACGTGAGAAAAGGGTAATAAGACAATACAAGATAAGTTAAAGTGGATGACATTAAACATGTTGGTTATAAATACTGAAATGAAATTAGTTCCACACAAGCTATATATTAAAGTAAATGTTTACTTCCTTAAAGAAACTTAAAATAGAAGATATCAGAAAGTTCATCATGTGCTGAACTTTGTAATAACAATCCCATGCAAGATGGAGATTGAAGCAATCTCTCTGATAGAGCTTCACATTACAATACCTTCACCTCGATGGGAGTCACTTTCAGAAGCCTGGATTGACAAAAAAGGGTCAGATGTCCTGCCTAAAACAAAAAATAACACAATTAGGCAAACAGTTAGTAATGTTTGTTGTGTGCAATCAAATAAGTATTAAGTTAATAATATGATAGAAATAAATATTGTTAATTAAGAGATGGAAAACTTTTTATGACATTTAAAAGTATTTGGGACACAAGACTACAGTTGTTGTTGTTTTTAATGAATTATAAGTCTTGCGTCACCTTAGATGTTTCTTCTCTACTGACCATCCTGTGTATTTCATTCATAACGCTACGTTTTTTAAAGAAAAGAAACCATGCTTAAGAGACTATCATACTGAATTATTAATTGGAAATATTACAACTAATCACTTGATATATTGAATTTGCTTATATTTACTTACCATTGCTACATCTTTCAGATACATATAATTTCAACAGACAGTATTGTAACCAGATTAATAACAGTATAACTTCTCCCTTTTCTACTCAATTGTCATTTTATGCATCAATGCATTACAATTTTCAAAAGTCAAATGTACATTTTCTGCCATAAAAATTTAAATACCTAACTCAGTAAAATGTTGTGACAATATTAAAACAACAAATATATTGCTTGGTTTATCACTCCCATATAGTGTCTTTTCTTTAGATCATGCCCTTAACACATGTATACTAAAGAGTTTAACTTGCGCTGCATGAAGTGTATCAGTTGGTTTTGAATCAGGGACACCATTGCATTAAATTTCAATAATGTCTATAAAATACAATAAAGAAGACCAAACATTAATCCTTTGAAAATAATTTCAATAATAACACAGCGGTAGTTTACTTTGATGTAAGGGACCAAAAGCAAATATATGATTACAAAGTAACAGTAATCATGCTAATATGTAAAAGGTGATAATTATTTTTCTTGCAAAATTAGATGGGTACCAGTACTGCGTTAGGACAAAATTATTTACCCAACCCATTTTCTGGATTTCACTTTGAAAACAAATGACACATATGCCAGTTATAATAAAAAAGGATCTGCCAAAACAACTAGTTCGACAAAATCGAAAGTCGAATGAATAACATGATTATCTTTTCAGAATTTCACCCTATTTTATGCTGATTCTTTAAATGAATATATGACATTTATGTTAATATATGCTGCCTATACGACTTAAATATTTATAACTATTCGCTGAACATGTGTTTTTTGTCATAGAAATTACATTACTTCGAAAAAATACTTATATCACTGAAAAATGGTAAATCCTGAGTGTAATGGCTGTCAGAATAAAAAAGGAATTGCTTGCTTGTCCTTTTTAAGAGAATTTGACTATAGTAAGAATACTATATGGTTAGTTCACAAACATCTGTATTAACAATACCCTATTTCCCAACACTGATTTTGTGATCTCTAAAATCCAATGAAGTAACAATACTACATAGCTTTCCACCAAGCCCATGTAGTAACAATACCCTATTTCCCAGCACTGATTTTGTGATCTCTAAAACCTGATGTAGTAACAATACTACATAACTCTAAACCAGACTGATGTAGTAACAATACCCTATTTCCAGCACTGTTTGCTTTCCTCAAAATCTGATGTAGTAACAATACCCTATTTCCCAGCACTGATTTTGTGATCTCTAAAAATCTGATGTAGTAACAATACTACATAGCTCTCCACCAAGCCCATGTAGTAACAATACCCTATTTCCTAGCACTGATTTTGTGATCTCTAAAACCTAATGTAGTAGCAATACTACATAACTCTATACCAGACTGATGTAGTAACAATACCCTATTTCCAGCACTGTTTGCTTTCCTCAAAATCTGATGTAGTAACAATACCTTATCTTCCAGCACTGATTTTGTGATATCTAAAATCTGATGTAGTAACAACACTACATAGCTCTCCACCAAGCCCATGTAGTAACAATACCCTCTTTCCTAGCACTGATTTTGTGATCTCTAAAACCTGATGTAGTAACAATACTACATAGCTCTCCACCAAGCCCATGTAGTAACAATACCCTCTTTCCCAGCACTGATTTTGTGATCTCTAAAACCTGATGTAGTAACAATACTACCTAGCTCTCCACCAAGAACATGTAATAACAATATCCTATCTTCCAGTACTGGTTTGTTTTCTTAAAAAATATGATGTAGTAACAATACTACATAGCTCTCCACCAAGCCCATGTAGTGACAATACCCTCTTTCCCAGCACTGATTTTGTGATCTCTAAAACCTGATGTAGTAACGATACTATCTAGCTCTCCACCAAGAACATGTAGTAACAATACCCTATCTTCCAGCACTGATTTGTTTTCTTCAAAATCTGATGCAGTAACAATACTACATAGCTCTCCACCAAGCCCATGTAGTAACAATACCATCTTTCCCAGCACTGATTTTGTGATCTCTAAAACCTGATGTAGTAACAATACTACCTAGCTCTCCACCAAGCCCATGGTAGTAACAATACTCTATCTTCCAGCACTGATTTGTTTTCTTCCAAATCTGATGTAGTAACAATACTACATAGCTCTCCACCAAACCCATGTATTTTTTAAAATTAAATATGCAGTCATGAGAATTGTAAAAATAATTTGAAAAAATGAAATGTTCATAGGCATCAACAATTCAGTGTCGCACAGAAGATTTGGAGAAAATTAAATAATTTGATGAATTTGTAAAGGCCAGATGAGAAGATCATTTTGTCTACAATATGGTGATTAACATGGATGAAACTTGAGTGTACTTTGATCTCACTGCTCAATGGACTGATGATAAAATGGGGGTTAAAAGTGTGTGAATTTGCATGACTGATGCAGATTGAGGAAAAATATCTGACTTTAGTTCTCGCAGTTTCTACTTAAAGAGATGTTTTGCCTCCAATGATAATTATTCACGGCATGAGAAAAGTAAACAAATATTCATGAACCAAAATAATAGATCATACATTTGCAGGAGAAGGGATGTGAAGATGAAATGATGAAGCAGTGGACTAAAGGGTTTTGTCTCATTTGCGCAGTTTTATATTTTTTACTATAAAACTGAAGCTGTAATTTTGGAATGATTTATAAGTTGTCCCACAACTTACTACTAAAAAATAGTGTTCCAGAACATACACTGCACAAAAAATGAGTTCAAAATTAATTTATTATGTCCCAACAAATATGGTGTCTTAACATATATGGTAAATACAGTAATACTGCTACAGAGATGAAGTTTACTGTTATGCATTAATGTTGTTTGTTAATGTGATAATATTACCATATTGATACTCATGACAGCCTTGCTGTAGTGATGTTACTTGCTAATGATTCTTAACTACTTTGTTATATCAAAACTCTTGCAGTAATATTACCATATTTGTAAGGTAATTGTTGAGTACCATTGTTTTAATCTCCAAAACCATTAGTAAGTATTATTACAATATAGACAAAGTTTAAAGCCATGCCATAATGCTGCATGCTGCATTTCTACATTGTTAAAGTTGAAATCCTTTTGTAATAATGCTATTCCAAGGAGATTGTAGGGGCTCGAGTGGCCGAGTGGTCTAAAGCGCTGTCCGTTATGGATCACTGTCATCTCACCTCTGTCTGTGTGGGTTCGACTCTAAGATTCGGCTAATGTAGTTATGTGAGATAGCTTACCAGTAGCTTCTCATGGGTCGGTGGTTCTTTCCGGGGGGTTTCCGGGTTTTTCCTCCAGCATTAATACTGGCCGCCATATATAGCCTATATTGTGCTGAAATTTCTTCCATGTAAGGCAGATATTTGGGTCATTCTTTCATTAGGAGGTTGTTTCAGTTTCATATAAATTCTGTTCTGCTCTTCCATTGATCTCTTTTCAACATATAGCCTACACATAGAGTCATTGTATCCACTAAGTGTTTTCCTCATCAATTTTCTGAAAAGATAAAAGGCACTTAACTCCAACTGCCTCTGCTTGATATAAACCTACAAATTCTTACTTTTACATTATACAGTACAACAAATTCAATGCATGAATTATAAAATACTTGAAAATGCACTAAAATCCTCTACATTTATTAGACTCATAGGAGGTGATATCTAAGATTTGTATATACATTATACATGCATATTATTTTATGCAAATAATATTCTATGTTATTTTAAGGCTGACTAAATGAATGTAGATGTGAAATATGTCATGGCTACTTTCTTGCTAAAAATGCAATTCTGGAGAAAGTGCATACATTTGATGTTGTCATATGAAAACCAAGGATAACTCTTTACATTATGAAGTGACCATGTAAGTGGACAAGTTTATCATCTGCATTAAGTTGTGTCTCTCTTCCAGTTTTGAGGCTTACAATGCATGCGAGAACTGAAAACTACATCAACTGATTTACAGATATTTCTTTATTGCTGTGATGTGCTTATATTGTTACAGCAAGAACTGTAAACATTCTGCAAATACCTAGATCTACAAAATGTATTGTTCCACACCACCTGGTTAATTAATAAATGATGACACATTTTAATCAGAAGCAGGTTATTGAAAAATCATTTAAAATAATGTAATTGCTAACTGTTACATCTGAAATCAAAATTGGTAGAATTACAATTACAATTAATTACAAGCAGAAAAGATAGAATCCTCAACTACATTGCATTTATTTTAATGTTTATAAATATTTTGTGGTATAACATTTAAGATGCTACATACCTTGGTCCTTTCAGTAAATGATGGGTTTTCCATCTGGATATTCAGGAAGCAACTGTTTGAATCTGTCAGTTTTGTAGAAGTTATTGATGATCCAAATGCATCAACATTATCTTTCTTAGTCATGTTATCTTCTTGAAAAGTGATGTGTTCCTCTGTAAATGATGTATCTGAAGCATCATGACTTTTCGACCGATCTTCTTGCAATGAACTTCCCAATTTGTCAATAAGTGATGTACCCAGAACATCAATACTTTTGGATATATCATCATCCTGCCACACATAATTGTCCATTAATGAGGTTCCTAAAGCATTATTATTATCAGTTTCATAATTGTTCTCCATGGAGTTGCCTAGTTTGTCAAAGGCAAAGTCTGTTTGACTGGCCATTTCAGTGTTAAATTACAATACATTCAAGGATTTAATTCAGGCAGCTTATAATACTATCACATTTAATAAAGCCATATGTTAAATTTTACTGCTAGATATTAGCACTTATAATACAAAGCATTGGGCATTACATGAACTACATCTAGCATAGCTAATGTTAGTGACTGGACTTTCACCAGTCATAACATTTCTACATTAATTTTACAACTAGAGAGCCATTGGGATCCCATTCAAATATAATTCCCAGCTAACTGTCCAGTTCTCAGACCCTAGTTAATTTTACAATTATAGTCCAACAAACCTGTTCCCCCCTCTGTGTCTTGCTCTGTTAGGCAAAAGAACCCCTCTGCCATTCTCAGTAACTGCTATCAACAGCTGTCAACTTTGATCTTTTCACACAATGGATTTGTCCCTTTATTTGAAGTAATTATAAAATAACTTTACCAAACCCTAGGTTTCTTCATCATACAAGTGGGGGATATGCTTTCCTTTATTCTTGAAACACCCAATTTCCTTGCATGCACTCTCATTAAAGTATATTTAAAGGTGGTATACTTATTAGAATGAATGTAGACAAAATGGGTTTGTATGGCCACTACCTAGCCTGCCCTCCTGTTAAGCACATTACCCTGTAGAAACAAAAAATAGCAACAGCCCCCCCCCCCTCTCTCTCTCTCTCTCTCTCTCTCTCTCTCTCTCTCTCTCTCTCTCTCTCTCTCTCTCTCTCTCTCTCTCTCTCTCTCTCTCTCTCTCTCTCTCTCTCTCTGGTCAGATAAGAATTTATAAAGGCTTAATTGGTTGTGAACACCTGCTCTGCATCTAACTCCGTTTACCACCATCACCAGCTTGCTAAACAAGTATGGGCTCACAACAATTAGCAAATTCCCTAGTTAGCATCCCCAGTTAGGAGAGTGCATGGATCAGATGTTTGCAGTGATAGCTTGGTGTATGCTCTTCATCTTTGATCTAAAATTCACTAACACAATAGCATCATCTGAGCATGATGGCTTAGAAGTGTCTATGTTGTTGCTGCTGGAAAACAATGTGTTGCACATAGATGACATAATAATAATAATAATAATAATAATAATAATAATAATAATAATAATAATAATAATAATATCTTATGAACTTTTGTTGGACAAATGCCAATGATGAGTTTATATTTATTTAAGAATAACCTAATCATGTTAAAAATGATTGAACGTGATTGCTAATTGAGGTAATAATTTTTGTAATCGAAAGGTCAACATCCAAAAAGTTAAAAGAAGGTATAAGAGCATTTCAAAGACTGCTTTAATATCCTGGTGATCTAAAGAATATATTAACCATTATAAAATGTATATAATTTTATGATTCTTAGTTGACCTCTTTTTGGCCATCGCACTAAAGTGGATTTGGAATGGGCATGCTGATACATGGATATAAGGACATAGAAATTTCCTGAAGGACACAAACAATTTTTTCTTTTCAAAATGCACAAGGAATACTTTTAAGGAACTAAACTATGTGATAAAGGAAGATATATTGAAAGCAACATATGACATCATGGTAAAAGTAAAACATGAATCTTTTGGAAACTTGTTTTTGAAATATTATATTATATTATATGTATCATATTGCAAAAATGAATGAAACTCTAAGTTTCTGGATGAGATAAAACCTTTCAAAGCTAAAAGACTACATTCTGAAGTAAAATCTTACAGCACTGTGCAATCTGACCAAGTATGTAAGCGAAACGTATAAATAATTATCTTATAACTTATTTTAATTTAATATTTGGAAGTGTTCCTTTCCTACAATGTTTGTCTTATGTTTAATATTTAACTTAATTAAATTGTTTGTAAAATAACTTTTTCCTATTTAACCACTAGTGGCTAGATCATCCCTCTATGATGAGGGAGGTCACGGGTTTGAACCCTGGCCGAGTCATACCAAACACTTCTAAGAATGGTACTAACAGCTGTCATGCACTCAGCATTAAGAAGTTAGTGTTAGGACAGGTTGGCCTATTGTCAGGATAATTAGGCTAGTTGGGACATCATGCTACATGTCTGCTGCATCATGCCACAGTGCTTTACATCACTAAAAACTGCCACTCTTCAGACATCATAGTGATATTACTGAATTGTTTTTAAAGCTACATTAAAAATCCAAATTACATACACTCGCACATTTAGCCTTCTTTCTATCTTGACCAGGAAGATAGCTATTCTTAACCATGCAAAACTGTAGTGTAAAGGATGTCCGCATATTACCTATTATTATCAATCATTATTTAGTATAACTGGAGTTCTAGCTTGTGTACAAGGAGAGTTAGAAAACCAGTATGCTTTTTTTTTACAAATCATCAAAAGGCTTACTCTGGCTTGGAGAGCACATAAAATCCACTTCTTTGATATGGATCACGTAAACTGGTCTCAGGGTGGAAGGGACAGTTTGTATTATCAAATTTAATGTTGCTTGTTTGTTTTTTGTTTTTTATGGTTTAACGCCATTTTTAAGCAGAATATAGGCTATACATGGTGGCCAGTATTAATGGTGGAGGAAGAACCCGGGAAAAAAACCCGGAAAGAACCACCGACCCATGAGAAGCTACTGGAAAGCTTTCTCACATAACTACATTTGCTGAATCTTAGACTCGAACCCACGCAGACAGAGGTGAGATGGCAGTGATCCATAACGGACAGCGCTTTAGACCACTCTGCCACTCGGGGCCCCTAAATTTAATGTTGCATCCACCTGTCAAATAATTTTTTTTTTTTAAATTTTTTAAATAATAAACAATACACTAGCGAGGTCAAATAGGTCCAAAACATAAGAATATCACTCACTTGGCCTGACAAATCAATCAAACACCCAAATTTTTCAATGCATTTTTCATGTTCGAAGGCCTGTCATGTTTGATAGTACATGATGTTCGTAGTGCAAACACCAGCCCTTTCCCTGAGTAATAATTTTGAAAAACATTGCCTACTTAATAGCTAGATGCAAGTCAAAATATTTGTCATCCATGCTGTTTTTGATATATTCTACTTACCTTGAACCAACATGTATATTGCTATAACTGGCTAGCTATATTTCCTTAGAGCTAACTATTATTATTTCATTAGTTACATAATGTGTAGTGATTATGTGAGGTGTACATGCCTCACATCAATTTCAAGAATAATACAAACCTAAAAGACCTAATTAACAAATATATTCATATCTTTGATAATAATATCTTACAAAAGTCACACCATAGCCTAAAGTTAAGAAATTTGCCATGTCCACTGTATCTTTAATACCTTGAGGGTTTAGTTGGTAGTTGGTGATGGGTATCCATTGGTAAGCCAAAATCAAGAAATGCTTTGCTAATAACAAATAACCAGCAATGAAGCAGACTACACAGGCTGCATCATTTTTGATTGCTGTAGATATTTTAGATAAAAAGTATAAAAAGCAAAGTTAAAATGTAAGTGACAAAAAATAGTCACAACAATACTCTTATTGATGTACAGGGCATTGGTTTTACCATTTTAAAAATATTCCTGCAACATACAATATAGTTCTCTTAACAACATTGACAATTTGTGTTTTAGATATCACCTGTAGCTTTGTTTACTTCTTCTCTTTCCTCTTTTCTCATTATCGTATTGACAATATGAACCTTTGTTTTATATGTAACCGTAGAATAACAAATCAGATATTCACTATTGCAGTTTTGGAGAAGAATGTCTCTACAAATACTAGAAGTAATGTACTCAGCAATGTCAAATATTATTAATTTTAAAATACGAATAATGGATGAGTTATTGAGAATTGCATCCATGTGTTTTGGGAACCCAGTCAGAAGAAGGGATGGCAAGAAAAATAAGGCAATACTTAATATATCTATTGCAAGATTTACAATGGGATACATATATTAGATCATGTTGAGGTTATGAATGTATCTTCAATTCTTTTGCATCCAATTCAAGGGGAATTATTTTTTTTTTTACTGAACAATAACTTTTAGTTTTCTTTACACAGTAAAGACAGATGTAAATGGCAACAAGATAGTTTTAAAATAGTTCAGCTCATAATCACAGGTATACACTTATAAACAAAGAATGATATACATGTAGTTTCACAGTATGCAGGTGACATCACTCTCACTCACCCTGGATGGCTTTTAGAAGTCCCTTAAGTCAACTCTAGATGTTATCTACTAATATTGTAAATATTCAGGACTGTGAATAAATAGTGAGAAAAAAACTAAAGGTGTATTTATATAATCAATGCAGTGAAAAACTCTCTAAACTGGTTTACTTGTTACTTAACTGATAGAGTGCAAAAAGTATATTTAAATGGTCAACTTTCTGAAAGTAATAATATTAATTGTGAATTACCACAAGTCTATATCCTTGGAGCTCTGTTATTTATTCTATTTTTCAACGATTGGAACTTCAATATCTTCCAATGACCTCTATGCAGATGATATTACACTCAGAGATTAGTAAAACCAAAACAGTACTTGAAAATAACTTACAAGATGCTCTCAACAGACGTTAAGTATTTTGCAATGAAAACCATATGATCATTAATACAGAAAAAAAATAAAGCCCTACTAGTTGCAAAATGAGCAAGGTGTGACAAACTCAAGGTTCTATTGACAGTGTGAGCCTTAATATGACCTCGCATGAAATAATTCTTGTTTTTTTTTGTAGATAACAATCTTACTTGGTCTATTTTACATTAAATACACTTCATAAAAGGTTAATTCTTATCTTTGGTTACTGAGAAAAATCAAAAGATACATTTTTCTTCAGTATAGGGTCATCTTTTATAAAAGTTATATTCAGCCATATCTGGACTACTGTAATGTAATTTGGGGTAATACCTCTAATTCAAACATAACAACACTTTTAAGACTCCAAAGAGAGCTTGCATTTCATTCTAGATCAATGTATAGACAATTTTCAGGATGCAATGAATACAGTAAAGGTTTTAAAAATACATGAAAAAATATTTTTTTAGAAACGCCAAATTGATGTATAAAGTATCCAGAAAAGCCATTCCTGTCTATCTAAGCAACAACTTTCACCAAAGAGATGCTGATGGTATTCCAAATTTAAGGTCCATAAGAAGAAAAATTACATTATACCAAGTCCAAAGAATGAATTGTTTAAAAACGTTTTCAATATACTGGTCCACTGGTATGGAACAACAATTACAACATTCCCAGTGACATAAGGCAGGCTCCGAGCATTTCTTCTTTTCATAATCAATGTCTTAAATGGATGAAATTTTTCGAAAATTGAACAGTTCTAGTAACAAAAAAATACTACCTCCTTTTCTGTAATTTTGCATCATTTTCAAAGCTGAATTTGTAAATGCAGGCTGATATTTTATGTTTTATATATGTTTATGCTTTCACAGATGCCTGTGCATGAGTTCCAGGCTTGATACTTTGAATTCTAAAATTACCTAATTATTCAGTGTCAAGCCAGACTCTTCACATCATGTTGTATATGCTGTATATATTGTACGTAAGGTAGATTAGCTCTGCAACTAATTGAGTTACTTTCTCTAAATAAAGACTTTATTATACAAAATAAAACTGCAAGTACAATAAGGTACTGTGAAGAATATTATTTAGATTGCAATACATCTTATTTTATGTATGTAGGTACATGTATTACACTCTCTATAGCGTTAGATGATATGTCAGCTTAATTATGAAAGCAGATTTAGAGAATTTATTTATTTTTACAGTTGTTGGTATGGCCATGTTTATTTAATGCTTTTGTTGAAAGGAAAATAAACATATAGCAGTTGTACATGCACATCAGTAGAGTAATTTAAAAGGTAATAATGCAATAAATTTTTGAATGTGCTATTTGTCTCATAGGAGATTGGTAATAAGAGAAAATAATCATTTAAAATAGTAACAAAATGCATATATTGAAAACAGATTAAACTTGTAATAACAAGCAAATGTTGAATCTAGTAATAACATGCATATATGTGTATAGGTCAAAGTATTTGTGTTTATATATGTGTGTGTACTAAATATGTGTACATGTAGAAAATGCTTACAATAAATATATGTTCTTTTTTCCACTCCCACTCTATTCCTCTTTTTTTTTGCACTCTCTGTCCTTAAGAGACTGCTGACATATTTGTCTCCCCCTTTCTTTTTCTTTCTGTAAAGTAGCCAATATTAAGTTCTGTATTCGGCTTAGTTTGTTGACCAATATTCCTTGTAAAGTAACCTGCTTATAATAAATTATTAGCTAGTCAATCAGATGGTTTCCTGACCCACTGTCGTTTATGTTGGCGGAATAATTTAAAAAAATGTCCCTTTCTACTATGGCAGTGGTGGCATAAAAAATGCTAACATGAAATAAGTGTGATTTCTCAACATTAATAATATTCCTGTTTTCCCAAATTGTTCTGTTAGAATCGTTCGCATTATTTTGTATCACATTTGTGCAAATCAGATTTCACTGATGCATACAACACATGATTAGTACATTGTAATGCCAAAGTTACCTACTATTTATTTGGTTATTTGATCTGATGCACATAAACTTATTTTTACATAAGTCATTCTTTACCAGTAATGTTTTCTTTTTATAGTCATATTAATACATTTTTTTAATTAGGATCCTAATTTTGCTAACATGGATATAACCTAAGCCCAATTTGCAAACATGTCAAAATTATTTTTTTTATTACCTGCATGTACTTTAATGTACACAGTCTATGACATAACATTGATAAGAATATATATATATATATATATATATATATATATATATATATGTGTGTGTGTGTGTGTGTGTATGTGTGTGTAATGGGGTGGTGGTAGATATAATGTGATTATATTTCCCATTTCTTTTGATATTAAACTGTGAGATTCTATGTGGGAAACATTTTGCGCTTATTTAGGGTACCCAATCATAATTTCACATGTCTGGATTCATTTTATCTTTCTACTTTGTGCCTATGTCACTGGAAATCATCAATTTGTGACAGTTTGACTGGGAATCCAGTTCATTGTGCTCCTAATAGTCTGTTTGTTTATAAACAAAATGCTTAATTTTAAACTACCAGTAACAGCTCTCCCTGACCAGTCTTAGTAGAATGGCCATTTGATACAGGAATGTCCAGACAAATTTAATTAATGGTTCTCTGGTCTCAGCTAATGTGTTCCAAATAGATCAGCATAAATTTGCTTTCTCACAATATATATTAAAATGATTAGTATATATAATGTACTAAGCACTTCAAATACTTTGCTAAACCAGCTCAGTTAGATGCACAAATCACTTTTTGGATTATAACAAAACAATTATTTTTTTTACGGGGTGGGGTGGGGGGGGGGAAAGAGTGCTAGGGTCAGCAACAAAAAACAGAGATTGTTGGCCAACCAGAAATACTGTACACATATTTACTTCTTAAGGCTAATGTAGTGATTTTTGCTGAGATGTGGCTTAAGGTAAATGATGAAATACAGGAAGGAAAGGTTACACTTAAGTATTTAAAAACAAACCTTCATACTGTTCTACAGTGTGATTTGAAAATTTCTGACCTTAAATGTACATGGACAGAACTTAACAATACATGTACGTGGAAGAAGGTAGTAGCTGCATGAACATAACAATCACTGATATATAACATAGCTGCTTTGGAGCAACTTGTATTGAGATAGCCCAATCCACTAAACTTAGCCATTTAATTTCATTAGATTTTATCAGAATATTTTCTCCTTCCTAAATATAAGAATATCACTGTTTGGAAACTTAAACTCAGCTAATGTGTAAGGATATAGGAATGGTCTCAAATTTAGTTGGCCACACTGAATTCACAGAAGACTAAATTAAATCAAATACAGTATCAAAAAAAGGGTACTCAGCTAACCAAATATTAATACATGGCTGAAACAAACATGCAAGAAATTACTAAATACAAACATTTGGGTGTTTTCTTAGTGATTCCTTATAGTACACACATACTCAATATATTCCTGATAGGACCTGCGGGTGAGTTTAAAACTTGAGAAAGTTTTAATTACAAACCAGATTGATTGTCTTTCGAAAAATGTACACAATGGTTATATTTTATCAAGTTTTGGCTGAACTGCAGTCTCATTTTGTTGAACTTAGGACTTAATGAACACAATTATTTCTGTATTAACATACAGATATACAAACCTATTTAAAGCATAATAAAAAAGATGGTCTTCCTTATAAGATATGGAGATATTAATGTGTGATAGTGCCACTGAATTTCATGTTTCAGTTTTTCTTTTTGTTTTATTCGATAATGCTACATGGAGCATACATTCTATGAATTTTGTAATTTTCATAAATAAATGATATCTATTTTAAGTAAATTTATGACCAGGTATGTGTATCTGCCAAAAGTTACAGTCACATTGGACCAAGAGTGACAGTCACATTGCAGTAAAGAGTGACAGTCACATTGCAGTAAAGAGTGACAGTTACACTGGATCAAGGGCAAAAGTCACATTGCACCAAAAGTAACAATCACATTGCAGTAAAGAGTAACAGTCACATTGCACCAAGAGTAACAGTCACATTGCAGTAAAGAGTAACAGTCACCTTGCAGTAAAGAGTGAGTCACATTGTACCAAGAGTAACAGTCACTTTGCATTAAAGAGTGAGTCTCATTGTACAAAGAATTAGTCACTTTGCAGTAAAGAGTGAGTCACATTGCACCAAGAGTGACAGACACATTGCAGCAAAGACTGACAGTCGCACTGCACCAAGAGCGAAAGTCACATTGCACAAAGAGTAACAGTCACTTTGAATGTTTTTTCGCTTAAAATTCATTCTGGTATGATAATCATATTAGACTAGACATGGTTATATATGTAAGTGGTTATGCCTAACATACTTGCTTAATACAAATTCAAGCATAATGGTTCCGATAACTTTTTATCCTTATCTACTAAACAACAAATTCCATTGTTATTTATTGTACACTTTTACAAAGGTGTAGGGGAGTCATGCACATGAAATTGTTGATTATGGTTAGATCTTTATTGCCATCTTTAAACAAAGGCTGATTCTGAGCTATAAACTCTGATACTTTGAAGACCATGCAACTAAGGCAGGTGCTCTGATAATTAACAGAGATTGATGTATCATTGGACAACCAGCACCAGCAAATTTGACACAGATAAGAGATAACTGTGATTGACTGTAATTAAGATGAGCTATAGAACACTTGTACTAACAGCTGAAATAATTTTCATCCTAACAACTGCATATCAAGGCTATCTTCACTAATTCCCAAGGGTCAGTGTTGAACAGAGTCAGTGTCTGAACCTTGCTGCCTCTAATGTTAACCCACTCCTTTTGAAAAGAGCATCACTCTGAATGTAAAATAAGGAAGGTCAGTTTTCTATGAATTGAATAAAGATATGGTATATTAGCTGGGTTTCTCATAAAAGGAAACATATCATTTTGCCGGGACATTTCTTAAACTCCATCCTTAGTGAAGTGACGCAGTAGTCTACCAGCATGATATGCTGGATAGATACCATGAGGTGCCAATAAAAGAGCCAAATGGCAGAGAAAAATAAGTGGGAGATAAAAGACAATCTTTTTGTGTCAAAAGATGTTTTGATGGCAGAAAAGAAGATACTTCAGATATTTGCAGAAGCAGTCAGACAGCATGTAAAGGTATTTTTCAATGTTATGATTACAATATTTGACAGAATCGATTTAATATTTTCTTTTAATTTGATAGTTATATTTTTAGTTGAATCTTTTAATCTTATATAACGTAATTTCCATTAACAAAAATTACATCAAACTGGTTAATGCAAAACTAGTAAATTATTTTCTTTTAAAGATGGATGAATATTTTATAATAGATTTTCCAAGTAATATTTATTTTTCATTTTCAAAATATATTTAGAAAGCAGCTGTGATTATCTATATCAATTATGGAAAATGTATTGACTTTAATTCAGCTGCAGATTCTTCATTAGCTTAAGAATGCCTTTATATATATCAGTAAATATTCTTTCAGGGCATTTTATATGTGAATTTCTGGTCAATTAAAATCATATTTCTTTGTAATTTTATCTTTCTTTTTCTTAGCAAACATCATTGAAACAACCAAGGAATGGGACAGATAGAGATGAAACAAAACATCAGAAACAAAAGAAAATGGAATCAACTTGAATGGTAATGTGTGTGTGTGTGATTTGGATTTTTAACATAGCCTTAACTATTTTTTAGGCATATTGTTATGATGTCTGCAGTGTGGCAGTTTATACTGATGTCTAGCATTTGAGCATCATCCCAACAAGTCACATTATCCTGACACAAGGCCAGACAGTCCTAACACTAACCTCTTAATGCCAAGTGCCTAGTGAGGTAGCTGTTAATATCACTTTTATAAGTCTTTGGTATGGCTCGGCTGGGGTTCGAACACACAATCTCTTGCATCTGAGGCGGGTGCTAACTTGCATGGCAGTCACTTCCAAATTAATTATCTGTCAGTATGTTCTTAGTGAATGTGAGCAAGGGTATAAAGTATTTTTGACTTTTGAAATACATACATATAGACTTTAAAAAGATTGTGTCCATGCCAGTGTTAGTGCTACATTATAACAGTCTTATGACCAATCCAGCCAATTCCAAAATTTTTAACTGGATGTCTTAATTTAGTTTTGGATAAGTTCTAGTAGGTATATTGATGCCCTTGAGACAATATGCATGTTCACTTATCCAGATCTTTTGTTTCATCAACTTCAGAATAGTATGTACAAATCTTTGTCCCATGAAAAGAGTGTTACCTTAACTATGGGATGACCTCAACAAGAGCAATAGCAGAAACAATAATCATCATCATTATTTGTTTTTTAAAAAAAAAACATAAATGCAAACCGAAGAATAAAAAATACATGCAACAAGTTAAGGTAGATGCAAATATTACAGGGCAAAATTTTATTGTATCTGTTTGTATTGTATTTAACTCGGAAGAAGATGGGAAATATAATTTGAAGGTATATAGTTTTCTAAATCCTTGATATATTTAATTATTTCTTTTTGTGGAGCAGCTGACCATGATATATGGGTACAGTTGTATTTACTGTACATTTTAGTAACTGATTCCTATTAAATTCAATATTATCCTTTACCCAATTCTGACCTCACAGTGGGGGATGTTACCAAATCACCATTACAACCCTAATAAAGACCTGTGAGAACCATAAATCTAGACAAAGTGGTCAACGTATGTGTAACTGACCAAACTCCCTGTTGTCATTAGTGTCAGCTAGTTGTGTATTAGATTTAAGAATTTATTTAAGCTTGTTGTTTTCTTAGAGAACTATGTGTGTGTGTGTGTGTGTGTGTGTGTGTGTGTGTGTGTGTGCAAAACATATGATACAAAATGAGGAAGTTAATTAATTATAGGTGATGACAAAAGAACAGATGATTAGCAGGTGAATTTGATTTAAGATAATTCTTCTTTAATTCATATTTGGAATATACTCAAATGAATAAAATGTGTGCAGGTGAATGAATAAATTAGTTTTTGACAGTGAATCACCTCTTTTCTCATCATCTATACATTGTCAAAGTTGTCAACACACTCCAGAAAACAAACATAAGTGGTTCTATACTATCCATTTGCATTGCTTAGGTTAGAAATAAATGCAACATAAAATTGAGATTAGAGTGCCAGAAGTATTTATGAAAAGATGGTTTATACATATTTTCTTTTGTTAATGCACATTCTGCATCAAATGTAAAACCAGATTTGTCTCTGATGAAAGATTTCTAGTTTTTCTCATTATTCTATTACTGGCTTATCATTTACTCAGGGGATTAAAAGTAACCATATATTTGACTGATCATCTCAGTGACATTGAATAAAGAAATAACAAATTAGAGAATCAAATCCATAAATGTTATTTTCCAAAATAATATAAAGAACTGCAAGCAAAGTGATTTTGAAACAAAACAGATGTAATGACGAACACTCAAAGATGCAAAGAAAATGTGAAGTTAGTATTAAAAAAATAGAATAATGTATCGCTCTTTCTCATTTAATGGTGCATTTCTGCATGATAGTTACTGATAGGCCATCCTAATATCCATTTGTCTTCCTGATCAGTTAATTTTCTCAATTCTCTTTATGCAGGACACCACTTGAATTTATACCAAATAACTAACTGATCATACAAATCCTTACATAAGTCTAAATGATCAGTGTCAGTGTCAACTTGATTTGTGAGCTTGATTCCAAATGTATACTAATTATTAATCTTTATGCAAATAAATATTAGTAATTATTTGGCATGACTCTGACTAATGTCATTAAATTCCACTTTACAATTCAATACAAATCAATAATGCCTAAAATGTATTCCCATGATACTTTTCTTTATGCTGATGTAAAAGGTTTACTCACTCATATAGCAGGTCTTTGAGCCTTTTGTCTTTAGCACATTTGTGACAGAAAATTAAATATAAATAAGCTTAGAAGTGCATATTTCTCAAGATTAAAGTCTTAATTATTTCATCTTTAATTGTTATGCAGTTGTTTTGTAAATTGGAAGGAGCAAATTAATTTTTTTCTAACTTTGATTGCAGGAAGGAAAAGGATCAGAAGGCACAGACCAAGAGTTAGCAGCTGCTGAATACAATCACCAAAAGTTTTATCTAGACATCTTTTCAGATGAAAACAGTTTATATTTTGTAAAGAACTACTAGCAAAAGTGTAGAAAGAGAAATTTACATAAAACATCAGCAAAATGTCAATGAAGCTTGATAGAAAAGACGAAAAGATTATAGATACAGCTTATCTAGAAAATTTTTGGGACACATTACCAAAGATACAATTTCAATGAAAGCTATTAACAAGGAGAGTCTAGAAGCTCAAATAAGAAATTATTTAAAATAAATCTAACAATCTTAGCACTATGAGACACAACAGCAAATTTGATATTGATGATTCAAGTATTAGTAGTATCTGGTAAGTTAATTAATGTCCCCCTCGCCACTGTCTTGACAAGTAAAAAGCATATTTAGTCAGCTGCAGTAAATTACAAAACAAAAATATACTCCAATTTTCTCACACCTGAGCCATTCTTAAAGAACAAGCTCCATTCCAGATTAATTCAAATAAATGAGCACGGTTACATTAGATCTAACTCAGTGATATACATGTGCCATAATCCATTATTTTAAGTTAAAATATAGAAAGATAAGCTGGAAGGTATTCCAGTTTTATATTGCTGTTTGGTAAACAACCTGGAATTTAACTATATACTATTATTATAATTAAATACTCTTACTATAACTGTATATTTTGAGATATATTAAGAGGGTTAATTACACTCGGCTTCACTGCTAGTATTGATGGGAGTTAGTACACAAACTAGAATGGAAAACATGAAGAAATCTGCAATCTTAAGGTTATTGCAGATGGCAAAAAATAAGACCATAAACTTTGTACTCTCCATAAACTTGATCTTTAATATAATGGAGGAACTTCTATGAGAAATTACATAAACCTGAAACACAAATGTTTGACTCTATGCAGTGAATAATCACTTTGGAGAATACTACTGTGCTGAAACCATCACCTTTTGCTCAAGAGACCAAACATATTTGCTTACCAGTCTGCATTCATAACCAGATAGATTGTACTGACATGTTGCTGCTGAACTTTGTCCAATAAGTATTGCCAGTTTTAAAGGTTTTCTAAACCCTTAATCTGGAGAATAACATACATGTGTACCTTCCTATATTAACATATTGCCTCTTACTTTACAGTGAAGAGAAACATGCACTAACTGATGTAATTGATCCACTAAAGAGTAAGCTATTTCGCAAACATCTGATATATGGACAAGTGTAGATTTAAGGATCTACATAAGCTAGAGTAGGCACAGAATCTGTGATAACTGGGATATCTGTCAACTGCCCAACTTGCCAAAAACTGTCCTATGTGTGTGAGCATTGCAGGGAAAATCAAGGCTCTCAATTAGGAGCTCAGTGTTTCTCTTTCTGCATCTTGGTAACAGACAAAAGTATGGAGGCAGCTTCTAGTGAGGCTAACTCTGTGCTTATGCAGTGTTTCACTCACACCCTTCTACTCTGTGTCATACTGAAACTACCAAGGATGTCAATAGTGATATCTGTAGGGCATCATCTAGTTGGACATTTCAGTTAATTAACAGTTATGACAGAGGACCTTGAAAAGTGAGAGCTGAAAACTGATCTCAAGCCTTTATGCTACTACCAGGTGGAACTCTGCATCAATGAGGCTACTACTAAACCTATGATGTTTTATCATTTTTGATGATGCAAATACAAATCCAGCAGATCAGAGCAGTCCTGATATCAAAGATTTGCAATGGAAGACAACTCTTCTAGTGTTTGGAGCACTGGCTAATGGCACCAAACAGTTTGAGAAAAAGGACCAACCAATGTGACAGTGCTATCTTCATTAAGCATAACCCAAAATTTGTCTTGTTCTGAATGCTGTACCTGACATCAGGTTTACCTGTCAACGTCAGTTCCACTGGAAGCACTTGTTATGCAAGAGACCAAGAGCCTCTGTTGCCAAAATTTGACATAACATACGAGCTTTCAAGTCATGCATTCGTTCTTTGATGGACTTTTAAGCATAAGCCTGTTTGAAAGCTGAATTATTCTGGATAATAATAATAATAATAATAATAATACTGAGTACTTTGTATAGCGCCTAATCTTTAAAAGCTCTATGCGCTTTACACCATCAATAATGATATGACTACACTACAGAACAACAGACAAAAGCAATGAAATTAGAAAAACATAAAAACATGCTGAAAATATATAAGATACAAAACATGATTAGGTCGCAAAGTTTGTCCCTGAAGTCGAAACAGGTCTTGAGAGCACTCTTAAAAGGGACCACTGTGTCTTTGTGTCTAATTTCAATGGGCAATTTGTTCCACGTTGCCGTGGAGATTGGTTTACATGATCCTGGCAATGAGCAAGATTGGATCTTTTTACTGCAAGAAACTGCAGAGAAACAGAATTAAAAGTGAATGTATGCATAGAATTCATGTAGTAGTATCAAACTATTGGTTTTACCTTTTTGGTCCCTTTCATCTCCCTTCAACCCATCCTCACCTAAATACCCCCCAAGACAATTCAGTCCACATGAAAGCCTTGCCTGTTGATACCTTGTAATTTTATCCACAGTGGGGCCAAAACAAATGTGACATAAGCAAGACATGCGGGGAAGAGTAATCATCTGGATTTCAGTGCTCTGAAAAGTGTCCAAAAATGGCAAAATGTCTGCCTTTGATACTACACTGTTGTAATTGTAGAAATAAAATCCCACAGAGTGTACTTACTTAGACAAGCCTATGGTAGCAATCAATACACACAATGAATGAATCAACTGCATACAGACAGGGTTTATTATTATTTATCAATGAAAACTCTGTATTGGTTTTTTTTCTTCACAGCCTGACTTGCACAGGTTTTATAGCAAGTTTTATGAATTGACAAAGTGAGAAATATATTATCTGTGCTGTGAATATTGAAATATTGTGCATGGAAAAGTAAATCTTCAAAAGAAACATAATTTGCCCACTGTGTCTAAAGCAAGTGACTTTTTTTTATTAGGTCGGTGATGAGGATTTTCAAGTGCAGGCTACAAATGCTACGGGCCATAAACAATTGACCGACAACTGAACTCACTGCTCTTCAGTAGATATAAGAAATGTATTACACTGATGCAGAAGAGGATTTAGGCAAGTACCTGAAACAATTTTATGAAGCTGTTGATAAAATCAATGAGGCAAACATGATTGAGGAAATTTATCAGCATTCCAAGAAATCTGATGTAATTGCATAACAATGCACAAATTGAAGTCTGGTCATATTCAAGTTGGTGTAGAGCTAACTAATGGGTACTTTGAGCTAGGTGACGGGGCATTTGAGCTTCTTTGGGCTGTTGCTGGGCTGCAATTCATCTTGTTTGCATTTGCAGACAAATTTACAGTTATACAATATGGAAAATTTTAAAACACCATTATTCCTGAGAAAGCATCATTTAAATGTTTTGATGTACCATAAAATTGCATAGCAGACTATGTGAGGTTCACTATCTGCCTAGGCTTGAAATTTTTGTATATGCAGCAAGTGAAAAAAACAGCAACAACTAGTGTCCATAATGCTCGAGCAGTTTACAAAAATGGGAAAAGGTTATGACAATTTGTTGTGCCCATCTGAGATATAGATACTGTTTTGCCAATTAAATAAAATTCTTGCATGTATGTATCAGAATCTCCACAGCTTAGGGATGCAGCCATTGCAAAGCTGCCTGCCCTGGAAAAATATGAACTATGTGGCAAAATATGCCATTATGAGTACATGTACTATAGAACACATACACATGTATTACATGATGGCCTAGGGGGCATGACCCTGCCTTAAATGTGGTATAAGGTTCAAATAACATAATCAGCTTGCAAGCCTTGTAGATCTGTTCATGAATGTTATAAAACTCACAGAAACAACCACAAACACCTGTGGCTGCACAAGTACAAAGTGACAACACAAAAACAGAATAATTGAAAAAATAACCAGTACTGAAGCAATTGCAGTTTCGGATCTTGACAAAATACCAAAAAGAAAACAAGCCATGAAAACAATTTCTCAAAAGTCATTTGAGAAAGGCAGATACTCTTGAATTATCCAGACCCATATTTGTATCATAGCCAGATTCCGCTACCACGGCAGCAACAACAATAGCAGCAACAATTACAAATAAAATAACGGTACAGTAGTCCATCTCTTTAATGAACCCCCTGACCAGTGAACCAACCGCTTCTTACAGCCAGAATCCCTTGGCACCAATGAGATTGTATTCAAAAGTACCCCTCAAGAATAGCCACCCCTCTAACATGACCAGCGGCCAGCATTTTAGTACAAAAAATGTAAAATGTCCCCCTCATAAGCAGCCACTTTTGTTTCTTCAAATGTATCCAGAACCAATGATCAATTCAAATCTTGATGTAAGGTAAGCAATTGATTATCTATATCATCGATACATGTCTCCCAGTGTCAAGTTTCCGTTAGAAGTGTTGACTAAAGATTAATAGTACATGTCTATCATTATCTATAAAAGTTGATGTTTACAGGAAATGGGCTCAATAATGTTATTATAGAGTTTGAAGCTTAACACCTATGTCGAGTTATTCTATTTGATAATTATAACCAGAGGTATTTGTTAAAATCTTAACAGGGTCAGCATAGGCTAAAAATAGATTTTGTACATTGGCACACAAAGAGAACCTTGAAAAAAAACACAACTGGGTACCAAACATAAACCGAAAAAATCATGTGACAACATATTTATGGCTTCCTTTACGAAGACTGCACTTTGTCCACTCGACACAAGTTTTATCTGCATAATTAAATCGCATAGTTAGCAACAACAGAATAAATCATTACCAAACATTAACACGTCATCACTTTAATGAAGACATTATTTTACTCGATGACATTGGCAGGATTTGCCAAATAATTTTATGTAGAAAAGTTTGAAAAAACTAGTTTTTGTTGAAATGACTTGAATAAATAAAGTCATAACTGATAAGATGCTTATTCGGCAGCAGTGGAAAAATTGAGCAAATGGAAAGATAATTATGTATGTAACAAGATTTCAGTGACGTTTTTGAATGCATTTGTAATGTGCACGACAACAATAACCACTCTCATATCACACTCACACCAAGTAAAAGCACTATTAACGTATATTCAGTTGAAATAAGTTTGTTATTATAACAGGAAGAACCTTTTAATGAGTAATGTTACTTTGAAACAAAGATTAAATGCTGTGAAGTATGCAACTATTTTACTACGTACATTACATGTACATGTACTTCTCATAAAAAATTTAGTCCCCCTTCTGGAAACGTCACCCGTCTTATATTACTTTCCTGGATAATCAAGTGCATTTTTTATAACCTTCTTCCACATAATCATAGAGATGACAACTTTGCTGATCATTGATACAGTCAACTCCACTTAACTGCACAACGGTTAACTGCACACTCCGGATAACTGCACGTAATCACGCCGGTCCCAATTTTTCCCAATGCTTAAAAATGTACTGTGCCATACTCCGGTTAACTGCACACTCCGGTTAACTGCACAGTCTCATGATGGGCCCGAGGGTGTGTAGTTAACCGGAGTCGACTGTATTTACAACACATATGAAACTACATTTGGATGCAGTGTTAACCCAATCCAAAATCGCAAGCTTATTTTTAATGTTGCGGCAAGCTGGTTATTTAAGCTTGCCGCAAGCTTATTTTTAAGGTTGTGGCAAGCTTGCCACAAGCTTATCGCAAGCTTATTTTTAAGGTTGTGCATGACAAGCTTGGATTTTAAACTATATATATATATATATATATATATATATATATATATATATATATAGGAAACTGACATGGCATGTACTGCCACCATATTTCTAGCCCTTGATGTGTGGAAATGACCATTTATATAAAATATTAAAAGTAAAATGTTGATATATGCTACAATGTATGTCGCAGAATTGAAACAGAGTGGATTTAGTATTAAATGAATAACTCAAACAATGTGTGAAAGATGGCAATTCATGAATTTAATTAGTTAATAAAAATATATGATGTAAAAATACAATGATTCTCACATGCTTTCAAAATACAATTGATCCAATTACTCTATACTAACATTCACACATTGACGAAAAAAAAAATATTATATATGATATTCAGATTCAAAACACTTCAGTTTAAAAAAATAGTATACACTATCCGATATTCACATAATTTTATGTACCGCCTAGGATTGAGATTCAAACAATTCAAATAAATTTCAAAAGTTCTGCACTGTAAGTACAAGATTCACAAATCTCCTGGAATTCAACTAGATTCAAAATAATCTCATGTAATTAATACAAATGTACCAATTGAAACAGCAATTGGACCAAATACACCAGTCCCTCAATAACAAATAGTAGACACATCAATATACTATAATTACCGTTATTTACTATTGCACGACATACTGAGAGAGAGAGAGAGAGAGAGAGAGAGAGAGAGAGAGAGAGAGAGAGAGAGAGAGAGAGAGAGAGAGAGATAAAGATCGTTTCTAAATATCTTCTGCAATTTTGGAATCTGGGAACATATTTTTAATTACTTCCATTAACTTGTAGGCTGTGCTCAATTTACGATCAGCTCATAGAATCACCTCGGCACGTTATCTGCTTTTGAAATATGTGCTGATTACTGACTTCCTTTCCCTTCATCATTGACAAAATACTTGTATTTCCCTAAACTAACGATGCCAATTTCGCATGATTTTCCGATTCCACGTACCGTGAAAAGTCATTCATTCCACCATGTTGTGCACATGAAAAATCTAAGTTGCAAACAGTGCTGAGCACAAAATGCACTTCTTTAGACGGTGGTTTAAGGCATGGTCACAGAGTATTATGAACTGGTAGAAAATGCTGCTTTCTATGTTTAGACATTCTATTTTCATCATCAGATTCGAGCTGAAACTTTGTTGTCGGCGGCATGTTTAAACAACCGGATGTTGAGAATGTTACAATCAGTGATGTGGCGCCGACTACAGACCCGGACGCGGACAGAAGAGACGATACAACAAAACTAACCGAAATAAAAACGCTTAAAAAATTATTTATAAAAAAATAAAAAATAAATGCAAACCTCAAATCGTATTTTAAAACCAATCACCATACTACCGTATGAATGAGCTTTATTCCATACAAATACAGTCAAATACGAACTGGTAAACAGGTCTGCAAAGGCAAAAGGGTGGGTGGGTGGCAGAGTTTTTAGTTTTTAATATTTATTTATATCAATTTCAGGATAAATTACCGTATATTGAGGAGTTAATCAAAAACATTATTCCACGTGATTCCCGTTCGATCACAGGAGTCTGACGCTGTTTCAACAATGTTAAAATTACCTACACTTTCAAATACAAAAATTGTCAATGAAACAGAAATTGGAATATTCTTTCAAAAACTAAATGCCAGAAGTTATCATCACAAAATTACAGAGACTATATTTGATGGTGCATACATTGTTGGTAAGAAGCATTTATAAGGACTTGACTTCAAATATCTTGCTGCATTAAGTCAGTCTGTAAATAACTTTGCAATCGGTAAATGCTATGTATTTTACCGGATTTTACTAAATGGAATCTTTTACCACAGTGTAAAATATAACACACATTCAAGAAATTCTTGCTCTGTTCTTTTTATATTTAATGGTGTAAAACAATGTGGACAAATTATGTTCTATGTTAAAGTTTATCCACTGTGCTGCTGTTTGATGAATGACTGCAGATGCACTCCTTCATTTTTTGCAATCTAGGAAGCTTGAATTTTACATTTTCCAAGCTTGCAGACTTGGAAAAATTCCTTTTGCAAGCTAGCTTAATTTGTGTAAGTTTGAGATTTTACAGTAAGCTTGCAGACTTTGAGAATTTCCTTAAGCTTGCAAGCTTGCAGACTTGGAAAAATTAATTTTGCAAGCTTGCGCAAGCTACCTTACTAGCTTGTACAACTTCAACTAGCTTGCTGCAAGCTTGCAGCAAGCTTGCTGCAAGCTTGTGGAAAGCATGCATTTTGGTTTGGGAATTGTCAGTTATCGAAATTAGGTTGATGGGTTATGAAATAACATGCATCATAATCTCCTTTATGTTTTTCTAAGGGAATTTTTTCTTCTTGCATATCAAACCCAAAAACAATTAACATTAATCAAGATATGTTTAAATGTATCTGCATTAATCTATCTTTTTAAAAATTTAAATTAAAAAAAAATGGTAATGGCTCTAAGGTCTATTTCTAAGTATCAGCTGAGCAATTTCATGGCTTTCTTTTGTTTAAAAATGCAATACTGGATACCATATTGGCACCATTTCTAATTTGAACGAATATGAAATCATACTTAGTCTTGTGGTGTAAATACCAGAGACTTGCTTTGTGTTTGACAGTTTTCACAAAAAAAAAAACTTTTTTGATAAGAACTCATCAAGACCTTTGTAAATAAAATCTCTCAAGAAAGATACCTGGTATCATTCTAACTAGTTGCTTTCCAGTGCTTAGCTTCCTACCAAGACACAGATGATGATGATAAAACTGAAAACAATTAGTATGGAAATAATACTGACAGTAATGTACACAATTAAAGTACTACCTTGTAGCTAATTAAAGGAACATAATATTAAATTGGTATTAGACAGTATAGTTTTTTGTTTTGATTAGGATTTTTAACATAGCTTTAACAATTTTTCAGTCATATCGCTACGATGTCTGATGTGAGGCAGTTTATAGCGATGTCTAGCACTGAGGCATCATGCCGCAGACATGTAGCATGATGTCCCACCCAGTCACATTATCCTGACACCAGGCCAACCAGTCCTAACACTAACCTCTTAATGCTGAGCGTCAAGCGAGGCAGCTGTTAGTACCATTTTTGTAAGTCTTTGGTATGACTCGGCCGGGGATCAAACCCGCGACCTCCCGCTTCCGAACGCTCTAACCACTAGACCATCAGAGCGGTTTTAGACAGTATAGTGTTTTGTTAATTTACTATAAATCCTCTTTCCAATATTATACTTCAACCTTGGGAATTTACATTAAGTATATTGGCCTCCAAAACTAGTCGAAAACCTAATTTCCACGAGTTCAGTCATAAAACATACCTTCCAGTATACCAAGAGCTTCAGGTTCGATGTTGGGTTCCTGCTCCTTATCTTCTTCCTTAAATTGCATTGCACCTATCAAGATACTTTCAAAATTATGCTTAATTACATGTAACTTAAAGATAACTTAACGACTCTTTATTTATCATCAATAATGTCTCATACTTTCCACCTATCAAGATATTTTCAAAATTATGCTTAATTACATGCAACTTAAAGATAGCTTAACGACTCTTTTTTTATCATGAAGAATGTCTCATACTTTTTGCTTACCACTTATTTACATGAAATTAAAGTTGACATATGAAACTGAAAAAAATAATTTGTAGAAACTTTATTTCATTGTTAGTATAAGTAATTCTTTGAAGATTTATTTTTTCTTACCATGTTGTTAGATGCAAACTATTATCTCTTTCACTTGCTGTACATGAGAGAAAGCACTAAACAAAACACTTCACTGTTCATTTTTGTATTAAAAAAAGGTTTGCTGCAGATGCAGTTGATAAAATTTTGATGGTTTTTCATGGCAGTATCCTGACTTAATAAATACACCATATTTTTATCAGGATTAATGTCTATGGTCAGATAATTAAATTTTACACACACTATATTTTTAAAATTGGTATAGTTTTCAGATGGGTAAATAACATTCCAGGACATCAAGTGCATTTTTGATAACCTTCTTCCACATAATCATAGAGATGTGAACTTTGCAGATCATTGTTATTTACGACACATATGACACTACATTTGGATGCAGTATTGTCAGTTATCAAAAATAGGTTAATGGGTTATGAAATAACATGCAAGCATCTTAATCTCCTTTACGTTTTTCTTAGGGACTTTTTTCTTCTCGCATATCAAACCCAAAAGCAATTAACATTAATCGAGCTATGTTTAAATGTTTCTGCATTAATCTATCTTTTTAAAAATTTAAATTAAAAAAAAAATGGTAATGGCTCTAAGGTCTATTTTTAAGTATCAAATGAGTAATTTCATGGCTTTCTTTTGTTTAAAGATGCAATACTGGATACCATATTGGCATCATTTCTAATCTGAACGAATATGAAATTATACTTAGTCTTGTGGTGAAAATACCACAGAGATTTACTTTGTGTTTGACAGTTTTCACAAAATAACCATTTTTGATAAGAACTCATCAAGACCTTTGTAAATAAAATTTCTCAAGAAAGATACCTGGTATCATTCTAAGTAGTTGCTTACCAGTGTTTAGCTTCCTACCAAGACACAGATGATGATGATAAAACTGAAAACAATTAGTATGGAAATAATACTGACAGTACTGTACACAATTAAAGTACTACCTTGTAGTTAATTAAAGAAACATAATATTAAATTGGTATTAGACAGTATAGTGTTTTGTTCATTTACTATAAATCCTCTTTCCAATATTATACTTTAAGCTAGGGAGTTTACATTAAGTATATTGGCCTCCAAAACTAGTCAAAAACCTAATTTCCACGAGATCAGTCATAAAACATACCTTCCATCATAGCTTCACATTCGATGTTGGGTTCCTGCTCCTTATCTTCTTCCTTAAATTGCATTGCACCTATCAAGATATTTTCAAAATTATGCTTAATTACATGTAACTTAAAGATAACTTAACGACTCTTTATTTATCATCAATAATATCTCATACTTTGCACCTATCAAGATATTTTCAAAATTATGCTTAATTACATGCAACTTAAAGATAGCTTAACGACTCTTTTTTTTATCATGAAGAATGTCTCATACTTTTTGCTTGCCACTTATTTACATGAAATTAAAGTTGACATATGAAACTGAAATAAATAATTTGTAGAAACTTTATTTCATTGTTAGTATAAGTAATTCTTTGAAGATTTATTTTTTCTTACCATGTTGTTAGATGCAAACTATTATCTCTTTCACATGCTGTACATGAGAGAAAGCACTAAACAAAACACTTCACTGTTCATTTTTGTATTAAAAAAAGGTTTGCTGCAGATGCAGTTGATAAAATTTTGATGGTTTTTCATGGCAGTATCCTGACTTAATAAATACACCATATTTTTATCAGGATTAATGTCTATGGTCAGATAATTAAATTTTACACACACTATATTTTTAAAATTGGTATAGTTTTCAGATGGGTAAATAACATTCCAGGACATCAAGTGCATTTTTGATAACCTTCTTCCACATAATCATAGAGATGTGAACTTTGCAGATCTTTGTTATTTACGACACATATGACACTACATTTGGATGCAGTATTGTCAGTTATCAAAAATAGGTTAATGGGTTATGAAATAACATGCAAGCATCTTAATCTCCTTTACGTTTTTCTTAGGGACTTTTTTCTTCTCGCATATCAAACCCAAAAGCAATCAACATTAATTGAGATATGTTTAAATGTTTCTGCATTGATCTATCTTTTTAAAAATTTAAATTAAATAAAAATGGTAATGGCTGTAAGGTCAATTTTTAAGTATCAAATGAGTAATTTCATGGCTTTCTTTTGTTTAAAGATGCAATACTGGATACCATATTGGCATCATTTCTAATCTGAACGAATATGAAATTATACTTAGTCTTGTGGTGAAAATACCACAGAGATTTACTTTGTGTTTGAGAGTTTTCACAAAATAACCATTTTTGATAAGAACTCATCAAGACCTTTGTAAATAAAATTTCTCAAGAAAGATACCTGGTATCATTCTAACTAGTTGCTTACCAGTGTTTAGCTTCCTACCAAGACACAGATGATGATGATAAAACTGAAAACAATTAGTATGGAAAAAATACTGACAGTACTGTACACAATTAAAGTACTACCTTGTAGTTAATTAAAGAAACATAATATTAAATTGGTATTAGACAGTATAGTGTTTTGTTCATTTACTATAAATCCTCTTTCCAATATTATACTTTAAGCTAGGGAGTTTACATTAAGTATATTGACCTCCAAAACTAGTCAAAAACCTAATTTCCACGAGATCAGTCATAAAACATACCTTCCATCATAGCTTCACATTCGATGTTGGGTTCCTGCTCCTTATCTTCTTCCTTAAATTGCATTGTACCTATCAAGATATTTTCAAAATTATGCTTAATTACATGTAACTTAAAGATAACTTAACGACTCTTTATTTATCATCAATAATGTCTCATACTTTTATCTTACCCCTTATTCACATGAAATTAAAGTTGACATGAAACTGAAATAAATAATTAGTAGAAAATTTATTTCATTGTGAGTATAGGTATTTCTTTGAAGATTTATTTTTTCTTACCATGTTGTTAGATACAAACTTTCAAGAAACTGCCCTTTTAAATATATTTGAATTATCTCTTTTAGTTGCTGTACATGAGAGAAAGCACTTAACAAAACACTTCACTGTTCATTTTTGTATTAAAAAAAAGGTTTGCTGCAGATGCAGTTGATAAAATTTTGATGGTTTTTCATGGCAGTATCCTGACTTAATAAATACACCATATTTTTATCAGGATTAATGTCTATGGTCAGATAATTAAATTTTACAAACACTATATTTTTAAAATTGGGATAGTTTTAAGATGGGTAAATAACATTCCAGGACATCAAGTGCATTTTTGATAACCTTCTTCCACATAATCATAGAGATGTGAACTTTGCAGATCATTGATATTTACGACACATATGACACTACATTTGGATGCAGTATTGTCAGTTATCAAAAATAGGTTAATGGGTTATGAAATAACATGCAAGCATCTTAATCTCCTTTACGTTTTTCTTAGGGACTTTTTTCTTCTCGCATATCAAACCCAAAAGCAATTAACATTAATCAAGATATGTTTAAATGTCTCTGCATTAATCTATCTTTTTAAAAATTTAAATTAAAAAAAAAATGGTAATGGCTCTAAGGTCTATTTCTAAGTATCAGCTGAGTAATTTCATGGCTTTCTTTTGTTTAAAAATGCAATACTGGATACCATATTGGCACCATTTCTAATCTGAACGAATATGAAATCATAATTAGTCTTGTGGTGAAAATACCACAGAGATAACATGATTTTCAAGGCAGTCATTGTGCTGACCATATAGTCCAATTTGCACCATTTTCATTTTACAACAAACTAGACTGAATAGTCTTTCTGCGAAAATCCTATGCTGATTTGATCATTCATTCAGGATAAGTGATTTAATTTCCTTGATTGTCAATGTAGTCAACTAAAATCAGCTCAATACCATAAGAAGTCTTCTGATAAAACTCCCATGGCAATATGTGTTTCCATTCAAAAGGAGTAACCATAACAAGATTTGTAAGATACTTCTATGGCAGCAATTGATAGGAACATCCATTCAGGAGAAGTAGCATAAAAAGATTTCAAAAAGGCCAATCTGGAGGCCATACTGGATATCTACCCAGCAACATAGTTTGGGGACTAATTAGACCATGGGAAGACCGTGTGTGTAAAATTGTATTTTGTTTCCTCCACCATTTATACTGGCCACCATGTATAGCCTTTCTTGTGTGGAAAAATGGCATTAAACCTTACAATAACAACAACCATGATGGCTTAGAAGTGTTTATGTTGCTACTACTGGAAAACAATTTACTGCACATAGATGAAATAATAATGATAATAATAATCAACTCTTTTGAGAATTTTTCAGGCAGTTTACTGCTAGTCTTTTGTTTAAATTTATTTAAGAATAAATAGGTAACTTCTTTGAAAATGTTAGGAAATGTCAGGAGGGGATTGCTAATAGAGGGAAGAATTTTTACAATCAAAAGTTAAAAGTCCCCAAAATATTTATACCATCAGTTGAAACATTGCTGTAATATCCCGTTAATCTAAGAGTTTATTTACTTATAACCATGATAAAGTGCACAGAACTGTATGATTCTTAGTTGAATATTTTTAATTTGCCATTGTGCTAACATTTATTTGGAATGGTCATACAGATGTACAGATATAAGGACAGAGAAATGTTCTGATGGATATGTGTAGAATATAGGAAAGCTCAGGATTTGAAGCTCGTGCGAGCTCGAGCTTGATATTTTTTTCAAGCTTTCGAGTTTGAATAGTGATGAATATGATGAATGAATGCTAAGCAGATGTCGACGCATTGTTGAAGTGTTTCCTTGTGGACATGAAATTGTCTGCTTACATTCATTGCAAGCTGCGAAATTATCCTTATCGTGCTTGTTAAAATAAGTCCAAACAGCCGATTTCTTATTTTTTTAACATCACTACTGCTTTAGAAATAAAATATAAGTAAAAATTAACAAACAAAGACCTGATACAATATGAAAAATCGCTGATAACATGTTTATGTTGTTTGAACTGTTCACAATTCAGTTTAAAAGAAATCCCTCGGGCGTTAGTTGTGCCCCTACTGCCCCATCCAGCACCAGTCATCGTCAGGCCAAACGCTTGAGAAGTTCACCGGTTCTCTCACTTGCACAAGTTGAAAAACCCATCCTCCCTGTCAGCCGCAATCATAATACTCTGAATTATTATCTTAGGAGTCCCCATCAATGACCGTTGCAAGGCAACGAATGCACACGCCAACCAACACATGGGAAAGCGTAGGCTGTGTGAATCTGTAAAGCCGCTCATTCTCACAGTCAATTAATTATCGCACGGGTTTATCCAGTCGATAATATAAAAAAGTAGAGACTTTTTCTAGGCATAAGGTCGAGCTTCGAGCCTAGGCTCGTCCCAAACTCTAGATATGTGCAAAATAAAATGGTACTTTATGCCGTCATGGTGGGGGATAAAAAACACTGACCTGAAATAATTGTATTTTTTCAACATTAATAATATTCCTGCTTTCGCAAATTGTCCTGTTTGAATTCTTGGCACATTTGCACCAATCAACTTTCACTGATACACAAAACCATTTGACATTTCCTAATGCAAAGTGTTAGCTTGGATTATACACATATTGAGATCCCAATCTCATGACAATGTTTACAATCCTTTCATCACATACATATTAGTTATTTGATATTATTTAGAAGTATACCATGATACGTACAGTGTAATTCCAACTGTTAGCTGCCATTTATTTGCTAATATTGGTGTTGAAACTATAGCTGATACTAGGAAATGTGATAAAGTCTGATGTAGCAGCAGAGAGGGTGAACAGACCACGTTTTCGAGCAAAAATAAGGCTTCCAGATAACGTTTTCGAGCAAAATATGGTCTATAGACTACGTTTTCAGACAAAAAATAAGACTTCCAACAAAATCTCATTTAACCAAAAAAAAAGTCTTCATTTTGCAAAAACGGAGATTTTACGATTTTTTAATCAATTTTGCTCGCAACGATGTGGTCATCACCCTCTCTGCTGCTATGGGTTAACAAAAAATAATAAATGATTTTAACCGAATATTTGATCCAGTCCGATACGATATCGTGTCCGAGGATCATGTAGATTTATTGTTGCGAATCTGTGCGGAGTCGACTGAGCATGACTAAAGAAATCTCGAAATTGATTGAAGTCCATATCAGAACACCATGTCTGCCAAATATTTCGTAGCGTATGTGTATCAACGCCGTTGAATACAGAAAGAATATTGCAGTTATCTCTGATGACTTTTGGAACCTGAGTGTAGCGTTGAGTGACATATATCACGTCAGTGTTTTTGTGACGCCCCCGGGAAAAGATCCTAGCAGGATTTTTTTGTTTATCCAACATTATATCGTCGTATACGACTAAATTGTTAATATCTCCATCAATATCATCAATACTCGGTGCTTCATCGATATCGGTTATAAATTCAATGGCGTTCTCACCCTTAATTTCTGAAGCGTTTTCATTAAAATCCTTTAACACTTCATAACATCGTTGATCATCTACGCTAGGGGCAATTAAATACAACTTATCCCACTTCATCCATCTCATTATTAAATTGAGCAACAATTGCGTTTTACCGGATCCAGATGGCCCGATTATAATCATCCGGATAGAGTTTGGTAGCGCTGCATGATGCTTAACTGGTTCTCTTGTTTTAGTCGCTGAAAAATCAATTATATCCATATTTCTATACATAAATTATGGATCTATATTGTATGAAGTGTAAAACGCGTACTAGCACAAATGATGTGACGACGGTTACAACTAAAAATAACAGATCAGCACTTACTGGTAGATGTGCAACATGTGGTATTAAGAAGTTCAGATTTGTTTCTACAAAATCAAAGATTTTACAATCCGGAGATGTTTTTAAAAAAAACGAGGAGGTGATATCGCAGCCAAATTGGCAAAGCTCCCTGGAACCCCATGGGCAAAGTACCCCGGAGAAAAGCACCTTCCAGGATATAGCTACTGTGGACCGGGAACCAGACTTGATATCAGACTCAATGATCAAAATCAGTCCCGACCCGGTGAAGAACCAATAAACGCCATTGATAAGGCCTGTCACCTTCATGATGTTGCTTATAAAAGCAGCAATCTGCAACACAGGCATCTCGCAGATGTGAAATTAATTCATGCGTTAAATGCTATTCCTGATAAATCCTTCAAAGAAAAATTGGCTTCATTTTTAATAAAATTGGCTATGAAAAGCAAATTGATGTTAGGTGCCGGTAATTAATAATATGGAATCAATTTATTATTCCCCAAGAGGATACTGGAGGGGTAAATCAGCAGTCCATAAACTCGCTAGCGCTGCAAAAGTGAAAAAAACCACTGCGGCTAATTGGTTATCCAAACAGGCACTATGGCAAATTTATCTACCACCGCCTAAACAAATTCAATTCTCGCATTTTGATGTGACCGCTCCTAATGAAGTTCATCAGGCTGATATATTATTTCTGCCACATGATCGTGGTTACAAATACGCTTTAACCGTAGTTGATATTGCAAGTCGATACAAAGAAGCAGAACCGTTAAAAACAAAATCAGCCACTGAAGTCGCTTCTGCATTTGAAAGGATTTATCGACGAGGTCCTCTGCACTGGCCAAATCTATTGCAGGTTGATCCTGGCAAGGAATTTCAGGGTGCAGTGTTATCTACAATGAAACATCATAATGTCACCATACGACGAGGGCATACTGCGCTACATCGCGATCAGGCCATTGTAGAACGATTTAATCGGACGATTGCTGAGCGGTTATTTGGATATCAATACGCAAAAGAATTCATTCAAGAAAAGCGATCCCGTGAATGGGTTAAAAGATTACCATCTGTGATTACTGCACTGAATAACGAGATTACTAGAACAATCAACATGAAACCTATCAACGCGATTAAAAACAAATCAATACCCGTACAACCACAAAAAGATTTCAAAGAACCAATTCTTCATAGTAATGTCACTGTTAGGTATTTATATGAACCAGGAGAGCTTGAAGGGGGTAGAAAAAGGGCTACTGATCCTATTTGGAGTGTTACTGCACACAAGATATCTACTATAACACGATCAACTGGTAGACCAGCAATCTATAAACTGGATTCAACTGCCCCTCAGCGGGGTTTTACTCGACAACAACTACAGGTAATTCCCGAGGATACTCAATTGCCACCGCATGGTCTTAACTAGCACCGTTGCGTCTATTGCACTCAAGACAAGTCAACATCACATTGTTTCTGACATGACCGAGATTGTTATTTTTTCTGTCTACGGTGAATTGGCGAGGATCCTTATCCGAATACTGCCAACGCATTATACAATTGCAACTCGCGCAGTGATTATTCTGTTGTTTCTTCAGCGTAATTATTAATTCAGCATCAATATCAAATTCTCGTTGTTTTTTTTATCCTGTTGTTTGTAACCGGAGAGTTTTTTATCAATAATTTTAACATCAATATCATCCATTGTTGTGTCATTATCATCGAAAACAATTCTTCGAAGTTGATTTATTTTTCGTACTCTGGATACTGCGAGATAGACTAAATTCGACCATTCGATGTGATTATCCACCATCCAAACAATTGTATCCGATATAGTCAATCCCTGTGAAGAGTGTATTGTTGCTGCGTATCCTAGCGTCCACGGGGATTTATTAGCACGCAATGCATCTTCAACGACATTGATATCAAGCAGCACAATATCATTTAATACGAGAATTTGTTTTTCACTCTGTCCTGGAATATCAACTTCAATGTTCTGTTTTCGTGTATCCGATGGCCTATAACAAAGGGGTACTGGAAGCGTTGCAAATTTTTCTTTATGTAATTCAAATAACTTCATCTGAAGTGTGTCCCTGACTATTTTTCTACTTGCAATTATCAAATCATTTGGTCTCCATGTTTCCCAGAAATCATTCATTGGAGTTTCTGAAATCACTTCACGCGCTATTTCGCATTGGATTCTATCCGGTTGTAATCTAATTAGCGCTTTGAATTCTCGTAATCGTTCATCAAGTGATCTATAATCAGTGGTAATTTCTTCATAATAGTCTACAAAACCCCTTAGCCATTCATGTGGAGATGCACCGACAAATGGTGGTGGTTGGCCGTGATCACCGCACATGACGACTTTTGTGTTTTTGTTTAACAACCACTCAAGAAATGTTTGTAATACATCTAATGACACTGTGCATATTTCATCCCAAATGATGATTTCAGGAATGAATTTATCACCCATACGCTCAGGAGTCCATTTGTCACCCTTCCATCGAAAGAAACTATGGTAAGTACAGGCATTTACCCCTCGCTGTATCATCTCTCTGGCGAGTCTGTGAGTCGGTGTTAGCACAATCATGGTTGACCGACGAAATAATTCAATTGCACGAGTTGTCTTTCCTGACCCACCACAACCGTTTAAATAAACTGTCTTGTATCTACATACTGGATCAGATACCGGTGGTGCATTAGAAAATTCTGATTGAATTTCAATACGGTTACAACAAAGATATTTATCATCCATGGCAACGTCTGCGGATTCACAATACTCATAAAGCATCTCCTTTTTAAATCGCCAACGCCCCCAATTTTCTTCGGGATCTGTGAATTTAGCTACAGCTGATTTGTACTTATTGTGTATATACATCGAATCAGTGGCCACTCTAACCGCGGTATTAGGAAATCTATTTATCATCGAAAATAGATTAATAGAAGCATAGGCTAGCATTGAACTTCTCAAATGTGTGTACTGGGAATTATATCCATCACAGTAGGTAACAACCGTACCCATTTTCTCACCATTGGATAGAAAAGCATCCTTACGGGATACAAGTTTTCCCTGTTTCATTAAATCCGATACAATAAAATCGTATTCAGCGACATCTATGATCAACCGCGAAGAATATTTTGCGTTGTTGTATCGTCCACCCTGGGTAAATTTACCGATTATTCTTCGTCCGAGATCTTTTGCTTGTTCTTTTTTAATTTTAAATAACTTCTTAGACCAATTTATGATTTCTTCTTCATTGAAATCAGGGAATTGTTTTCGTAGTTCGTTGATTATACGATCTAGATCGGGTTGTGGTAGCCAAACTTCTTTCTGAGCTCGATAGCATATAATAGCCTCGGAAACAATCAACGATATTAGCATACCACAATCAATCATATATCTCAATAGCACTATTGGCATCCAGGCCTTTTCAGATAGATGTCTACCGAGCCAAACATAACTACACGGATGTAACCCTGTAGCTAATTCAAATGATATCACACGAGCGAATCCGGTTAAATCAAAATTAGGCAATGGTCCATTAATCGCAACACGAGTCATTTCATGCGTGGGGTGTCCAAATCGTTTGAAGTACTCAGCGCATTCTCCATACCCGAGAAAACTTCCGGGATAACACGCGGCTATATCAATTGAAATCATACCATCACGTGAGTATTTCGTATTCCACAATCCTCCATGACCAAATCGACGCAACTCGATTTAACATCCTCGAGAAAATCACTTCGTGTTGGACGCCATGAGTTTTTTTCTCTTGCGAAGTGAGCTACCACTGATGGAATAGTAAAACTATCCGTGAGTAGTTTTTCATGGGAATTCTCCGGTGAAAAATCACTAGCGATTTTTCTCATTCTATTATCTAATTCTTCAACGCGATATAATTCACCATTTGGTTTTACAAATTGATCGAATCCTATTTCGGGATCTTCATCACTTCTAAGTAACCACACTGACACAGGATCATTTTTACACAACACATGAATAGCATCAAATAATCTCTCTTCATAGAAAACATCCCCGACGAACTCCTTAGGGATATATTTCACGGTTCGTTCTCGTGGAAATACTGTTACCGCAGGTGTCCACGCGTGTTTGTTATGATCAATAATCTGTATTGGGGCTCCTCGCGATTGATATTTCGGTTCGTATAATACTTCTCCGGTTATTGTTGTTACTGATATTGGGAATTTTAATGATGCTTCTAATTTAGCTATATCAGAAATTTTTGCACCATGCTGTTTCACTGTCAGTTCCCACTCGGTTATTTTCCTACGTCGCAGATCAGTTAGTTTATTTCCTCGGGATGCATTTGTGAAGTGTTCTATTATTCGTTCTGCTACACAATTCAGTGAACTAGAATATTTCATAGGAGCTAGTTTTGCGATATCGGGTTTATCATTTAACGGATATATCCCATAAACCATTGCTGTTACGGGATAAGATATTTCGTAGTATGGTTTGTCAATGCCGGTTAGAATTCCTGGTTTGGAATCTCTACTTACAATGACAGCTTTTTTATTCTTGAGGATTGGTTCAAATTTATCCCTAATAATCCATTTGCCATCGACTTCGATAATGAATTTGATTCGGAAAAAATACCGTTTTTCCCCAACACGTGAAATTATCACTGCTGCTTTTTCATCAGTCATGGTAGCATCAACAACACCATCAATTCGAAATGTTGACCAACAATAAGATGCTCCATCACGCTTGAATTCATTAAAACAGTCTCTGATTTTACTAATCATGGCTTTATCAAGAATTGTATTCTTTGGTGTATTAGAAACTATATCGAGATTGAATTGAGCATCTTTCCAGGGTAATCTCTTGGACGTTTTTTTTGGTTTATCGAGATTAAATTTAGGACTAATTTTTAATAATCTCTTAAACTCTTTCATGTTTCCGTCTCTTGGACGTTTTTTTGGTTTATCGAGATTAAATTTAGGATTAATTTTGTTACGTTTTTTGGGTTTATCGAGATTAAATTTAGGACTAATTTTTAATAATCTCTTAAACTCTTTCATGTTTCCGTCTCTTGGACGTTTGAGATTAATTTTGTTATGTTTTTTTGGTTTATCGAGATTAAATTTAGGACTAATTTTTAATAATCTCTTAAACTCTTTCATGTTTCCGTCTCTTGGACGTTTGAGATTAATTTTGTTACGTTTTTTTGGTTTATCGAGATTAAATTTAGGACTAATTTTTAATAATCTCTTAAACTCTTTCATGTTTCCGTCTCTTGGACGTTTTTTGGGTCTATCGATATTAAATTTAGGACTAATTTTTAATAATCTCTTAAACTCCTTATCAGCATTGAATTCAGCATTTTTCGAAGGCGTTCTCCTTAATTCCCTCATGCTATAATTAAAACAAGCATTTAAATGAAGGATTTATGTATAATGAATCACTGTAAGTGGCTTATGATTGGATCAGTAACCCCGTGTAACAAATCATGCAGAAATGAGTTTTGTGGGTATCATATGCAAAGCTTTCGACGTGGAAGCCTTGGCCCGTTACCCTGTACTCTATGTGGGGTTGGGGTCAGGGGAAAATCTCAGTTGTGTCTTAATTGCGGTGGTAAGCGATACAGGGAATTGAAGCGTTATTATGATAAAAGAATAAAAAATGGACAATCAATCAGAAATTTTGACCCTGAAAAGGTCCTTGACCCTGACAACATCAAGGATAAAATCATAAGAACTCCTCAAGACTACATCGAAAGATTCTCCAGTGATGTAATCATTAAACCAAACAATGAATTAGACAAACAATAGTATTATGTATACGAATGAACCAAGAATTCAGACAACACCCTGTGATCACAAATTATGAAGCATCCAATGATGGTGTTGTAAGAAACCGCAAACTGAAGAAACCAGTTGGTTCTGTGAATAATCAAGGGTACTTGATGTTTACTGTTAGGGAGGGAAAAGAAACTAAAACTTATCTCAATCATCGTTTCGCATTTGAGTGTTTTTATGGATTGATCGAGGATGATTTTGTTATTGATCATATCGATTCTAATCCAAAGAACAATTCTTTATCAAATCTGCAGGCTATCACACAAAGTGAGAATACCAAACGAGGGGGGACTGGGAAATACTCGAAAAAAGCGAGACCTGTGAAATCTTTGAATACGATAACTAACGAAGAAAAAATATTTCAATCAATAACCAGCGCCGGTAGGCACTTCGATATTTGTGGACCCTCAGTACGAAGAGTTGCAGAGGGGATTTATCGATCTGCGATTTCAAAGGGGACTGGACAGAAAATTCGATTTAGTTACGTCTAATGCGTCATATTTTTCTTTTAGAAATATATCATTATTATAGAATAATGAATTCTGAAAACATGAATAGCATTTTATCCGAGATTTCAAAATTGAAAAGTTGGGATATTGAACTATCAGATGGGTTAAATCCTGATCAAATCATGTCTGATTTTCAGGATATAGAATACGGAGTTAGCACTAACAAGTATATGCTACCAAAGAAGTATGCGCTCATCAAGAGAATTCAGAATTCTATTCAGGACTCTCTCGCATTTTCCAGTGACGTAAGTGTGTTCGCTCCGTTGTATACCATTGTAGAACGAATACGAAAAGAATTGGGGTACGAATACGAATTGAAAAAGGAGGTTAATTCTAAAGTTAGAAACCTACGGGCGTTAATTCAAGAAAATGAACAATTTTGATTGACCGACCATTTATCATTATTTGATTGTGACTGACCCTCAAAGAGATTTTCATTTTTTTTAGCATTTTTTGATTAAAAATGTCAAAATCAGTGAATAAAAAATTGATGGCTGGTTCGGATTGATCAAAAATAGAATGGCGAAAGTGTCAGTATTAATTATTTTATATACAATTATGACACTTTCGCCATCGATGAACGAAGCTGTTATAGGATGAAATAACGCTTCTATGATCGTGTTAAAAATTAACTGACATGTCGGACATGTAACAAAAAGTGTTTTCGTCTGTTAGGTCGGGATTGAAAAATTGTTTTGCAATTGAAACATTGTTTCTGATTTCAAATAATGGTCAATGAAGCATTAACAACCCGATTGGCTCGTGAACGATTAGATGCAATTAAGAGATTTGTACCAATTCGCGACTCTGTACGGAATAAACTGCAACAACGACAGAGTCTTCAGACTGATTTTGCTTTGGGATCTGAAGAATTGTTTAAACCAGTGACCACAGCAACGAAGGGGATAGAGCGTGCTATACGGGGGGATGTTCCCGAGACGGGGAAATCTGTTATTGGTGAACTCGAAAAAATAGCAGCGAAAACTGAACAAACAGAACAGGCCGTACAAAAAATAGAATCAAAAAGAACAGTAGATGATTTACTCGTGAGATTTAACGAAGAAGGGTTAGCAGAAATTGATAAGACTGATCCAGCAGAAATTCCTGCGCTTGTTGTTACGTCCTATGAAAACAGAAAAAAATGGTTGAAACCAGAACATCATAAATATGTTAGAAATATAACTCACTGGGCTGATATATTCTATAAAATCAAAACTGAAAAAGGTCTGATTAAGAAAGATAGTGCATCATATATTGAATATATCAATGCGGTGGGTACAGTGTATAATCAATACGAAGAGTTTAAACAACAACAAAAACCGCAAAAAACGCAAAGGCGGCGACAGCAACCTGCAAAGAAAATATCTTTTTCACCTAAAAAACAACAAATACCACGTGATGATGATGATCCTTTTGGTTATTTACAAAAAACCAATTTAGACGAAATGGAAAAAATGGATGTAGCAATGGGTTATAGCGGAAGTGGATTAAGAGATTCCAGTGGACCCCAAAGTGGGGTATGTCCTGGTAGTGTTCTCAGTGATATATCACGATTAGAAGTTCTCATCGGAGGAAAACGAGCCGGAAATAACTCACCGGAAATAATTAATGAAGCAGCTGATATCTGTAGACGATTATTTCAGGGTGGTATCATGGATATCAGCACATATCGAGATTTCATTGGCGAGTTAGTGGAAAGTGGGTATCATAGTGACTGAATTGAAAAGTCAATTGAAAAATTGTTTCTGATTTCAAATAATGATCATACACTACAATCATGATAAACCAACCCTCGTCTATGTAGTTAATTCACGGTTTCCAGTTTATAGAGCATACTACGGAGATGGTTTAGGTAATACCATTTTAGGGTTATTTGCGAGAATGGCTCCAAAAGTGATGCCGTTGGCTAAACAATTAGGAATGAAAGCAATTGATGTTATTCGTGATAAGGGTATTGGTGCTGTTGGAGATCTTGCTGGAAAAGCGTTTTCAACTGCGAAGAATAAATTAACATCATTAGTGAAATCACGGATGAAATCCAAAGGATTTTCAAAACCGTTACCGTCTACAGCGGAAATGCCTGCAAGTGTTAGTAGAGTTATAAATAACGCAGTAGATGAAAAATTAGCGTCGATGATTTTAACCCCCGACCAAAGCAATATTGCAAATATGATAGCAGGAAGTGGCTTTAAAAAACTACGACGATGAAAATGGAAAATCGCGATTTAGACTCTGATAAATAGAATAAAATGTTCAAAAAGTCACCTGATCCAGCGTTTGATATAGACGCCCTAGTCCCCAAGAATGATTCTGTACGCGATTATCAATATTACGCCTATCATGCCATAGACTCAAATAGTCGATCAAGAATTGATCTTCAAGTCCATGATACCAGTAAATACTTTCTACCCTGTGAAGCGTTTATTGAAGTAGAAGGAGAAATTGTAACAGCTGCTGATACTCCTGCTGTACCAGCACCGTATCCAGCTGGTACTCAAGTCGGTTTTGTCAATAATGGTATCATGGCGTTATTTGAGAGTGCAAAATATCTCATTGATGGAAAAGAAATTGAGTCGATAGATCGCGATGTTGATGTGGCTACAACAATAATCGGGTTAGCGAGATATTCTGATGATTATACAAGATCAGCAGGACCTTCTATGATGTTTGCAAAAGATGCTACAAATACCGCTGGAGGAAAACAATTTGTTGTAAGACGACCAAAGAATAATGCTGGCACCGCTAATATTGATGCCGAAGATATGATTATAAACAACGATGTTAATTTCAATCTAGGAGCTGCAACACGTATTTCAATGTTGCAAGGAGCGCGTAAATCATTTTCATGCGCGATTCCACTGCATCATATATTTGGATTCTGTAGAAACGTCCGAAAAGTTATTTACGGGGCGAAGCATACAGTATCGCTTGTACGAAAGAGTGATGATAGTGACGCAATCTGGAGGATTCCAGCAGACAATGCAAATCCAAATGCTGATGCCGGTAAAGTCAATTTAACAAAAATATCATTGTGGATGCCAGTGTTGACTCCAGCAATCACCGCAGAAGAACGATTACTATCATTTATGGACCAAGGAGGAAAATCATTACTAAGTTGGCTAACCGTGAGTACAGATGTTAAACAATCAAATATCAACGGGTTATTCACTTGGAACCTAGCATCAAAACAAGGCGTTTCTGCGCCACGTCATATATTTATTGCGTTACAAGATAACGCACGAGTTGGCGATCAACGTTTCAGTCATATGATATTTGATCAATTAGGTGTGAAAGACGTCTCACTGAGAATAAACGGCCAGCAGGAACCATCCGAGGATATACAACTTAATTACACAGAAAATCATATTGCACGAGTTTATCATCGTCTGTTGTCATTTATGGCACGCGATCAAAATGTGGATACTGGTTTGCAAATATCACAATATGATTTTAAAAATCTGTATCCGATCTATTACTTCTCACTGGAACATCTCGATTTGATGAGACAATCTGTTGTTGATATACATTTTAGAGCTAATGTGACTCGTGGTGCTATTGATGATTATAGAGCGGTTGCTGTCATTCTCAGTGATAAATCAATGCTACTTGAAGGTGTTGGTGGAAGAATGAGAGTGGTAGATGCACCAGTGGAAAACATGTAATTGAAATTGTAAACGATTTAGAATCAATCTTTTATGTATAATGTCATATAGTGTTATTAGTGTTGCGTTAACTCCCGGTCAATTAAAAAAATTGCAATCGGAATCAGCTAAAAAATGTGGAACCACAATCACGTTGAAACCCAACCAAATGACTGGTGGTGCAAATAAACTATCGCTGACAACTCGTCAGGTGAAACATTTCAATGATGCACTAGTAGCAAAAAGGGTGTTCAGATTACTCTTTCTGCGGCTGCTATCAAAAATATGATTAAAACAGGCGGTATATTCCCGTTGTTAGCTGCGATACCAGCATTGATTGCAGCAGCAGCCCCAGCGGTGGCTAAAGCGGCAGCGTTAGGAGCCGTTGGTACTGCAGCAGGAATGGCACTAAAGAAGGCAACTGGGAAAGGATATAAAAAAAGGGGAAAGGGTCTAAGACTACCAGGAACCCCGTATTCGTGGTACAGCGGAAAGGGTCTAAGACTAGGACCGGTTTATTAATTGAGGAACCTATGGTTCCCAAATCTTCGATGGTTCCCATGTCCAATTTTGATTTACTCGATGCTGCTAAAAAACTCGCGATTAAAAACTTTAGAGGTGTCTTTATGAAAGATCAATTACCACATCAACCAAACAGCGTTGAAACCGGAATCATTAATTTAGATAACAGCACCGGACCTGGAACTCACTGGGTTGCATACGCTATTGATCCACGTGGGATTGTCTATTTTGATTCAAATGGATTAGCCCCACCAAAAGAGTTTATGCGTTATATAAAAACCCTTCCAATGAAGACTTGGTATTCTACGCTACCAACACAAACGATGATTGACCCACCAATATGTGGCAGCGAAGTATTAAATGTCCTTAACGCTATTTCTAACTCCTTGAGTAACCCAAGCGGAAAACCACCACATGTTGTCGTGAATGAATACACTAGTAATCGCTGGAGAAAATCGAAGATTTTTCAACGAAGTCGTCAAAAACGATTTTAGAGAGAGAAAGAGTTTTACAATAACATGATTGATATTTGGGGGAGATCTTTGAAACCCAAACCCGATGGCACTGCAACCGGTGATGTAAAAAAACTAATCAAAGATGAAATAGCTGAGACGTTAAATTTAGTAAATGTTGACCCGAACGAAATAGTTGTATTTCAGGACAAACAGGGTAAATTGAAATCCAGTGATGTGTCATTGAATGACATTTTGATACGGCAGCGCGACGCCGCTGAAAACTCTATTGCGCTATATTCCAACGGTGGACAGCTTAAACCAGGCGCACTTGTGTCTACGATCACCGACGCGATTGCTACCAACGAACGTGAGCTGAATGATCTTATACGAGGTTATAATAATTTTCGCAAAAATGTCGTACATAAATTCTTTGGAACCCCGCTTGTGGTTGGCATGACTCTCGCTGAAATTAAAGACTTTTTGAATTCATTCTTCGCTAACAAGGAAGCTGGAAGGATGATGACTGCTTCAGAAATCAAGGCAAATTATCTCGAGATTTCTAAACTAATAGAAGATCAAAAACCCACTAATGACATTGTTGGTAGGTTCTTTGGAAACCCGCTTGTGGCAGGAATGATCTCGCTGAAATCAGTGAGTTTATCGGCAAGCACACTCACAATGCCTACATCGCTAATAGTTTCTTTGGTGTCCCGGCTACATCTACGATGACTCTCAAAGATATTAACATGTTTATGGTGAGACAAACAACACTTAATACCATCGTTGATAGATTTTTGGGGAGAACACCTGTGTCTGAAACCACATCGTTGACAGGCATGACTCTCGCGGAAATTAAAAGCGCTATTGACAAACAAAAGCACACCAGCGATATTGTTAATAAGTTCTTTGAGGGCAGTAGCCTCCAAGATATCACGACGAAATTTTCTAACATCGACAACCATATTAAAACCCAAGCACGGATTAGAATCAACGAACTTCTGGTTTCATTCTTTTCTAACAAGGAGGAGAGTGGAAAAACAATAGATCCTACCAAAATCAGGGTAAATTATCTCGATATTTCCGACGATCTTTTTAAACTAAAAGAAAATTTTGAAAGGATAAAGATTCCGCATCTAGACACTGAAGTTAAAAATATCGTGTATACGGTCGAGCATGGAACCATGGATTGGACAAGAGACGTTTATACTACGCTGTCTATCGGTCCCTTGGGCGGATCAATTTTCGATGATATCGCCTTGATGACGTGGATCGATGGTATCTACAGGCTAACGTGGATCTCTGTAGATCAATTTAATATGATCGCGGACGGTAAAACCTACTCTGGTGGCACCGCGACGTTTATTTTTAATGGTCGCAAACTAGATTTTAATGTCGTCGCGGTTAATAGCTCCACCATTAGAACAAAAATAATTTGGTGTTTAGAACTTGTACATGATTTTTCCGGCTGAAGTACTAGCAATTCCCGCTAACGATGACAAATAATTGAAAACGCTAGCGTTTTTAAAATAACAATGATTTCATCAACTCAATGTCGCTATGATCAAGTCAGAATTTCAGACTAGACTCAAAACCCTCACTGAGGAGTATCAAATAAAAATAAAAAAATACCGACGAAGAATCACCGCAATTGATATTACTATGTACTCGGTGTCAAGCGTTCTCGCTGGCGCCGGAATAATACTTGCATCGGTTACAATGATTGCCCCGGTCGTAGTTCCAATTTGCATTTCTGCGGTGGCTACAATCGGGGGCATATCAACCGGGATAGCAAAAAAGATATCATCATGCAGCCAGAGTAAACTGCAGAATTACTTAATTCAATTTCATATTGCATCAACCGCATATTCGCAGTTATCCCTGATGATATCGTCGTCACTCGATAATACAATTATATCAGATAGTGAATTCTCAGCGATGGTCAGTATTTTTGATTCAGCGATATCAAAATTAGAGCAACAACATGAATATAATAACAATGACAACACCGATGGAATCAGAAAACACGAACCCAAAAACAAACCCAAAAACCAAAATGATCTCAATAATCTCAACCATACCAGATTGTGAGTTCTCAGTGATGGTCAGTATTTATGATTCCGCGGTGTCAAAATTAGAAATACAACATGAGTATAATAACAATGACGACACCGATGGAATTACTTCAACGAGTAGTGGAGAACACGAACCCAGTACAAACAAGCATGATATCAATAACATCAACGGAACCCGAGTTTAGTGTGAATTTCCCTAGCCCAGTCCCCGTGAAGGAGATAGCGCTAGCAAAACTACGAGTGTATCACAGTTGGCCTAATATCAGATCAAAATCATTTGGTGGTCAACAACCCAATAATTCTTTAGTGTTTGCAAATAAGAATAAACCCGACGGAACCCCAGACTGGAACGTCGTTTCGATACCAACCGGATCATACCAAATCGAACAAATCAATAATGAATTCGCGCGTAGAATAAAATCGATTACTGGAACAGAATCGAAAATCGCTATAACAGTTCATGAGCCGACGCTATCATCCGCAATTGAGATAAGCACAGAAGGATACGTCGTAGATATCTATCAGAGTTCTATTAGAACCGTACTAGGATGGCCTGAAAAACCACCGGAAAAATCCACCACCGACTTAACCACGGATGTACAATCATATCATGAAATCAATCCCAGTTATCGAGATGATTTATCTGATATAAGAAAGGGAAAAATCGCCGATAGATTTATATTCACCAACAAAGACACATTGCAATGGGATTTTATCATTAAAAGAACAACCGACTCATCTGTTACTATTTCATTTACGCTAACTGACGTCCGTGGTTATTTTAATGAGATTAAACAATTATATGACACACAACTAGAACAACTACGGAAAACAAGATCGCAAAAACACGTTGAAATAATAAATCAACTCATATCGGACATGGAATATATCTATGAACTAATTATTCAAACAATAATTAATGACAACAGCGACAATAAACGACGATTCCTAACCGATTACAATATCACAGAAGACAATCTGCGTAATTTCAAGTTTCCGAAATACAACGCTGATGAATTAGCAAGAATTGTTAAAACCGATATCAAAGCGCTACAAAAATCAGATTCAACTGTCCTCCTCAAACATAATAATGATCCAGATGGTGGTGGTAGGCATATCGCTCCATTCAACGTGAATATATCCTCAGTGATTGCGCTCAATTTAGTATGTGATGTTATCGAAGGAAGCTATCAGATTAATCTAGAGCAATCAAATCAAGCTCAGCAGGGATATATTCTTTATTCGTTTGCACCAACAGCTCCTCCAGGATTCCTAATTATTGAAAACCCAATTAATCCTGTCTACATGCGATGCCATAATAATTCATTAACCAGAATTAATTTCAAACTCACCGACCAGTCAAAAAATCTGATTGATTTACAAGAAGAGGTGTTAGCGATTAGTTTGTTTGTAAAGTCCTAAGGACTGGATCAAATCATTTATTATTTTTTGTTAACCCATAGCAGCAGAGAGGGTGGATGACCACATCGTTGCGAGCAAAATTGATTAAAAAATCGTAAAATCTCCGTTTTGCAAAAATGGAGACTTTTTTTTTGGTTAAATGAGATTTTGTTGGAAGTCTTATTTTTTGTCTGAAAACGTAGTCTATAGGCCATATTTTGCTCGAAAACGTTATCTGGAAGCCTTATTTTTGCTCGAAAACGTGGTCTGTTCACCCTCTCTGCTGCTGATGTAATCATGTTTTTCTGAGACATGTCTTAAGCAGAATATTCTAAAGGATAAAATAAAAGAAGGAATCTTAACAATTTCACTTTAATAGATTTTAAAACTATTTTGAAATTTTAAACTCAGTCAATTTGTAAAGACACAGACATGGTCCTGGACCTGGCTGGTTACATACACAACTGAATTATTGCTAGAATAAAAAATGGTACCCACATCATCCAGTATGTATACATAGCTGAAACAAATGTACCAGAGGCTACTCATTATAAACATTCGGGTATTATCATTGGCACATGATCGAGACAAGTAGAGGGAACGGGTCAGATGTTCAGTAGCACAATGCCTCAACAACCACACTAGGTCAAGAGACTCAGATGATGATGATGATGATGATTATCTTGGCTAATGATTCCTCATAGAACACACATATTCAATAAGGTTTTTCTTTTCTAATGAGACCTGGGATTATTTCAAAAGAATTAAAAAGTATTAAATTAAAACCAGATTTATTTTCTTTGAAAAAATGGTCAAAATTGTGGTATTTTATATGTTTTGCAAAATGCAGTCTCACTTTGTTGAACTTTAGACTTGTACTGACTGATGGACAGAAGGAATTTACTATATCATGATACAGATGGGTTTTTATTGTTTTTTATGGTTTAACGTCATTTTTCAGTACAATATAGGCTATTCATGGTGGCCAGTATTAATGGTGGAGGGATAACCCGGACAACCCCTGGAAAGAACCACCGACCCACGAGAAGCTACTGGCAAGCTTTCTCACATAACTACATTTGCTGAATCTTAGACTCGAACACACGCAGACAGTGGTGAGATGGCAGTGGTCCATAATAGACAGCGCTTTAGACCACTCGGCCACTTGGGGCATCTGATACAGATGTACAAATGTGTTTAAAGCATGAAAGAAATATTCTTCAATAGAAGATATGGAGATTTTTAGACCCAGTTTTCAGTGTTTGGCAGTGGCACAGATTTTCTTGTTTCATCTTTTAACATTTGCATTCAATATACAGAATGCTTCACTCTGCATACATTCCTTGAATTCTGTATTACAAAACATGCATGCTAATCTGGACAGTACTCTCACATTGCACCAACATGTCCTGAACATACGCAAGGCTGCATATCTTGAGCTGATATGCATCAGCTCCATTTGCAAATATCTTTCAGTTGATGACACTAAAATACTTGTGTGTTCATTAGTACTTTCAAGACTAGACTATAGTAACCCAATTCTGTCTGCTTTGTCTCAATATCTACACCAGAAACTTTAAAAGGTTCAAAACACAGATGCTCAGATCATCCTCAGAGTACCATAATAAGAGTACACCTCCCCGCTGCTCTGTACCCTATACTGGCTATCCATTCGATACAGAATCAAACAAAATTTGCTTTCACTGATGGACTCCAGTCCAATATACCTGTCTGGCCTCACCCATGTGTACACACCAGCAAGATATGCATGCTCCTCTTCTGACAATCGTAAACTCATTATTCCCACTATGAAAACGAAGTCATATGGACGACATTCTTTTGCATACCAGTGCCCAGCAAAGTGGAATGAATTACCAAATTGAATAACACAAAGACACAGTGATCTCTTTCTAGAGTGCTCTTAAAACTCACCTTTTTCGATTGCAGATACAAACTTAACAATGTTTCCTACCTTAAATATTTTCAGCATTTTTTTTGTTTTCTAATTTCATGGTGTTTGTTTTTGTTTTTTGCAATCATATCTTTATAGATGTTGTAAAGCTCTTAGAGCTTCTAATGATTAGGTGCTATAAAAAGTCCTCATTATTATTAGTATTATTATTATTATTATGATTCAAAAGCAAATGTTAGATATGTGTATTCTTTTTTAGATATTGTACTACTAGAGTCACATTTGCATGCATGCATAATACACACTAATACTGCATCAGTTATTAAATTCCTTAACTAGTGAACCATAATACACATACATGAACTGAACCTAAAATGTTAGACATGAAGATTTTTATTTATATGCATCACATACATATGTAAACCACATATTTAAATATATTTGTACAATGGCATCAGACTGAATTTCTTGTTTTATAGTTTCATTAAAAAAATTACATAATAAATACATTTTCATAGAGGTGATCAAAGACCAGTAGTTTCTGACATCAGCACTATTTGTGGACAAAGATTTATGATTTATAAAGTCCATAGCAATAGATAATTTTCATACGGAAGTTTCTTGGTGACAGTTAAGGTGCAGAGCATTCAATAATCAGGACTGAATAGACTTTGGGTAATTAAAATTTGGGAAAATTTTCAAATGAATAATTTATAATTAATTTAAAATAAGTAAACGTGCACACATGACTCATGTGACTTGTACTATTATAGTTTTCACCAAAGTTCAGCTCAGAGATTCAACATTTTGGACAACAAATTTGGCTTAAAACAAATAGAAGTCCATTTTCTAATTTGGGTTTCCTCCAAATATTCCAACCCCATTTTTCACATTTGGACATTTAGGTTGGCGTGAGTGGTCAAAGCAACTGCATATCAAAAGTAGTAGCAGCATATGGCAGTCACTTACCAGTGGACCTAGCAAATTTAACTATATTATATTAAGTCATACCTGCATGAAATCGAAAAATGGCAAATATGACAAATATTATAATCGTCATCTTTAATTGTCTGACAGACCAGACGAAACCTACAGCATAGATGAAACCTGACCTGGTACTCAACATTTACATCACTAGTCACATGACTTCACAAATCTCCAACAATGATATCTGAAGTCCAATAGTCACATGATATCAACAACAAACTCCTTTTTAATGTTGTTGTTCAAATTTAATTTCAATTATATTTAATGAAAGTCAGATACCTTTTGTCAAAAACAAAAACTATAACCTAAACATATTTATTTCGAGAACAACAAAAAACCTGTCACTGTCACAGCAATTAGGCCAGTGTGATTGCAGTCATGTGATACAACAAACTCCAGAAGTTGTTCTCGGAAAAAATATAGAGAATTTTGTGTTCATTCATTGTTGTTATATTTTATACAACCAGTAGACGACTTTCATTTTTAAAAAATTCTACCTTTAAAAGTATCAGTTGTGAAATTTTGTATTAGTGTACTATATAGCAATGAAAATCATGAGTGGCAACAATTTTAATACTCACAATTTCTGAGAGAGAGTAAATAATTATTGATTTAATGCAAGTATGACTCGATTTAACATTTATGTTTGCTAGGCCATCTGCTAAGTGGCTATGCTTTGCTGCCACCATTTTGGCCTCTTGTGATGCTAGACTGGTTTTCATACCTTCCCTCTCAGGAAAGATATTAATAACTATCTCTGATGACAAAATGGTATGAGAGAGAGAGAGAGGTAATTGCTTTCTCTGAATAAGTGAACATTTACCTTGCGAACCTTTCAAAAGAGACTTACTGGCTCAATAACAATGTTAATAAAAATAAATGTTTTATGCAAATGAAAGACAATAAAACATTATCAATTTTATAATGGATATTTGATGCATTTATTTAAAACTCTTGTTTCCTCATTTGTACGGAGTTGCCAAATATTTCCTTATCAATGTATTAAGCAGTAAATGCAATCACCTGAATGTAACTTTCTCATTGTTCTTTCCAATTTATACAAAAGTATAGAATGCCTGACACATTATAATTTAGTTAATACATAAAAGAGTATTACTTACATAACCTGCATTTCTTTCTTCTGTGACAAAAATAGATGACAAAAACAATGATCGAGAAAAAAATTATCAGGGCTAAAGCTATAACTGCTGCTGTAAGGTTCACACTGTTTTCTGTATATCCTGAATCTGGAGCTGAAAGACAAAATATGTCATGTGAATTCTAATGACTATGGATAAATGGATAACTCACTAAATGTTTTGGATGTTTTGTTACGATGCAAATAATAATAATATTATTTGATGCATTTGTTCTTTCTTTCTAAAGACAATTTTCACTGTATAAAAGTTTCTTGTATTCATCATTTCCTAGTGCTGCAATTTTGATGACAAAAAAGAAAGCTGCTTTAAATGGTTTACAAATTAAGAAATGCTGATGCTACAGTAAAACTTGTCTTGAGAGACCACTGCTATGAAAGACCACCTGTTTTGAGAGACTAGAATATACATGCACAGACTTACTGATTATTGTCATGAGAGACCTTTATTTTTTGGCAGAAGGGGTGGTCTTTTAAGACAGTTTCTACTGTATTAAGGAATATTTTTACTAACCTTATTTTTATATGTAGTTTCTTAAAACATGCATATGCCAGATATTAAATACTAACATAAGGTAAATAATAGACTTTAAACTATCGTCTCTTGGTAAATACAGCAATATGAACTACTTGTAATCAACTATTACAATAAAAAATAAGCATGTTTTCACTGTAATAGTATGTTCTGCTGTGTTGTGTGTTATAGAATTATAAGTGTGAATTCTGATCATGAAAAGTGAATTACCTGGGTACAGTAATGAAATCTTACAAGATCAGTAAGATTTGTACCTATTGAATCACTAAACCGCGTGATAACTTGAACTATGTAACACACAGCAATTTAATGATTTCTAACATCATATTTTATTGTGGTCTTACAAGATCTTTCCTCAAAAAGGAAGAGAAGAAAATCCTTTACTGCAACAAGATAGGGTCGGCAAGGATTAACACATTCCTTAGCACACCAATCACAGAATATTTGACAAATTTTCATCATACAAATTAAATGTAAAACATCAACAGACATGGCATGTTGTGAGAGAATAATATTCCATGGATGTAATACCCTTGGTGTCTTGATCAACAAAGCGAGTAAGTCATTGAACCAAGACATTTGAGGCCACAGAGGTGCAATAATTAAGATCCATATCCATGTGGTGGACCCCTGATTTTGTGCATTACCTGTGGAATCAAGTGAAAGGGTGGGAAAACATCAGCAAATGGTTGATCTCAATTTAGCCCAATTCAAACTGAAGACTGCCTGGTCTGCATTTAAAATCAGTCCCAACTGTGTGACCAACGTCCAACAGAGGGTTATGTAGCTACATAATTTTTTTTGTTGGTGTTGCATATGAGCGAGCTGTCGAGATACTAGACTAAAGAATCCCCAAAAGCCTCATGCAGCTATTATTCCCATCACTATGGTAGAGATCCTGTGTGCTGAGGCTAGACTGAACAGCATGGCTTGGAAATAAAATATTTCATGTCTGATTGAGAACCAAATATATTTCTGAAGGGAGGAAAAACCAGTATGTCAAAGTTCACATCCTTGAGATCGATGGCAATTCCCCGTTAGCTGGTTTGATAGTTCTAGTTTCCATCTTGAAAGTATCTGCTTGCAGAAATTTGTTAGGTGAGAATGGTCAATAATAAGCCTAAGTTTTCTGCCCTTTTGGGAACCAGAAATAACCAGATTAGAAAGCTAGTGACCGGATATTTTTAACCCTCTCCAATGCACCCTCTAAAGAAAGGTGTGGACATCTTCCTTTAACTTGAAAAAAGGTTTGATTGATGAAAGAAGATGGGCATCTATGAGAGAGGATGGAGTTCTATCAGGTGTAGATGTAAATCCTCCTGCACAAAAGGAAAGACCTATTGTTTTTTCATTATGTTTGACCAGGCCTCCAAAAAGGGGGTCAATCAAGCACCTAACTGTAATAAAACAGCTAAGCACTGCAGGAGATGTAATGTGTCCCTACGGACAACCTCTCTTTCCCCCATTCCCCATATTTTGGAACATTATTGTAGGAAGATTGGCTACTTTGATGTTGTGGTTGCATATTATGTTTCTGGTACACATTGTGGCTGAATGTGTGCAGAATCAGGCTGGTTTCGAAGGGCCGTCATCTGATACAAAATACCAATATTGTTGATCCCTAAGTCCTGAGAGGCATAAGTGAGAATGAGGCCATAAAATAAGGTCTCTGAATCTAGGGGTGTAGCCCTCAGAAAACTTTTGCCATGTTCAAGCAAAAGTTCTAAAAGTTCAATGCTACATCTGACAAAGCCATTGCCGTAGACAATGTGTGTCATGAAGTCTTCAACAGTTGTACAAGGCAATATGTGACAATTCCTTCTCCAGTAAAATAAAGGAAACTATAGTCAATCATGGCCTTTGACTCTTTAGCCTTCAAGGATTTAAAGGAGAGGTGTAAAAATGAACCCGATAAAATAACAACTTGTGAAGCTTCATCATCCAAGTCGGGAGATTTCAGTAGCCAGGCAGGTGAATGAACCTTATAGTTCGAGGCTGATAACAAGTCTCAATGTAACAAATGGTACATAACACACTTTATTCTGTCTTGCTGCTTCTTGATTTTTTGCTCAGTTGTTTTTCAACCTCATTAACCATCAGAGAGTGAGGAAGTAGCAGTATGTCTGGTCTGGATCTTGCTCTTGACAGTTTTTCTAAACAACAAAATTCTTAGTGTCATTTGAACACTTTGTTTTTGGGAACATGTCAGAGGAAAGAATACAGTAGACTTCATTTACAGCCATGTTAAATGACAAAGTCTTCATTTCTTTGATCACATGAGAAGATGGATGTGATGGATTGGAGAACTTTGAAGAGTAGGGTACATCCTATCTTCGGGAAAATCAGTAAATTCCTTAGAATATACTAGAATCAACAAAGCATCACCATACTGTTCTGATCCCTGGTGTGAAACAGGATAAATATATCACAAACAACCTCTCTTTGGGAAAGGCCATCTCAGCATGGGGTGCAACAGATTATGTCCTCAATGTGTCATGTCATGTCAGGATAGTAAGAATTCTAATCTCTCTTTGGTCTCTTAGGAGGAGGGGGATTAACACACACTTCCCTTGATGACCTTATGTGGTAAACTTGTGATAGTCATCAGACCTCATTACCCATCAATCCTAATGGCCACATAGACATCATCCATGGCAGAGGCTGTTCTCTCCCTTAAGGATAGAAGTTATATATACAAAAGGATTGAAAAATAACATGGAAAAGGAAGGGACATCAGTCCGATTTCCTAACGCTGAAGAATGTCTAAATGCATTCTCTGAACCTGTTATGAGATTCCATGTTGTGACCACATTTCTTTATTAACAAACAACAATCACAACAAAATATGAACCCTTGTATTGTAAAACTGTTGTAATTTATATTATTATTGTTCTTATTGTATAGTATATTTTCACATCTGAATACAGTGTGGTCTTTATACAATTTATTTATCATTCACTCTATTTCTGATATGCCGTAACGACACAGCTCCCACTCAAGCACTAGTCAGTTCCCAATGATATATGCCTCACTAGACGGTTTTATTGCATTACTCTTGCCATCTTGTGATGCTGCTTTACACACATGCGTCGGTAATTTAAATCTGAGGTCAACAGCCGATAAATACACAGGTGTTCTGTTCTGACAGGGATTTATACTAAAAAAGTGAGTGTTCTAAGGATTTAAAGCAGTGGATCATTAGAAGAGGGATTATACTTACCGTCTGGATACAAAGGTTAGTATAAATAAATTTGTTAATTAATAGTGTGCAGTCCGATCGTTGGTAGTTATGGTTCACAAACGGTCCATATAGTGTTAATGCAGAAGACGGCTGATCTCACAAGCCGCCAAGACAAAATAAAAAAAAGGCTTAGAGACCATGTTAGCTGGTCTACTATATTGTCTAAGATGTCTAAGATGTCAAAGTTATCCACAGTCAAATGTATAGACTGCTCAACCCATACTGAACTTTTATCTATCTGTAACATATCAAGCTGCTTCTCATGACACAATTTCAAAATAGTCAACTATTTTTTTATTGCTGCGATGAAGCTCATGTTGATGGCTTTAAATTGGCTAGGGCCTATTGTAACATTAAAAAAAATTACTGAATCCTTCAACCTGAAAGATGAGATAATGTTCTGAGCATACTAAAGAAAATGACTCATGAACAGCCAATTTTACCTTGGAATCTACTGTTTTATCAGCAACAATAAATCAGCTATGGGGTTAAATCATGATCCTACTTTATTCACACCTCCATTTGAACTTATTTTTTCAGGGCTTGGCATACTGTAGCAGATTTTCTAAGAGGAAAGTTTGATGCAAAAGAAGTTACACACTTTCTACTGTACCATAATTATCTCATTAATTTCACTACCGTGTTTATCCTCTGCAAAAAATATGATAGTCGATGCACAAAAGTCCAACAAATTGCCGTTCTGACACTGTCTATGAAGGCAGCAAAATACAAGTTCAGCACTCCATGAAGAATTGATTTCCAAGTAACTCTCCTTGCTCTGTAACAAAAAGTATTCATGATAATACACTCCAGCTATAAATAATTCATCTTTTTGCTTCTATAACAATATCATTATAGACGGACAATTAAATAATAATAGAAGAGAGAGAGCATTATTAACTCATAACTATATAAGTCTTTCAATTACACACACCAGGTTTGTTTGATTTATGACAAAAGATGAATGTGAGTTGTCTTTTATGCTCAAATTCTGCTGTTAGAAATAATTTACTTAAACTGTCATTTGTTTGATTAATTAATTTAAAAGGAGTAATCAAAACATTTCATTTTGGTGCAAACTGCATTGTCTGAATTTTAATGGAATCAATTATAAAATATATTGTGCACTAAGGTAATCCCTTCAAACATTTTGACGACATACCACAAAGTCATAGTCTTCCGAAATTCTCCATTCAGTTGACAACTGTATTCCTCCACATGAAATTGTCGAACAAAATAGAACGTTCTCAGAATACTTTGTTAAACTTGGTTTACACTGATATGTTGGTGATTCTGTAAAAAGACAATACATGACTAATATATCATTTTCATAAAAGTTAACCTACAGATAAAAGCAGCTGCTACTACCCACACATTTATTTTTGTACCTCCAACCCCAAGGCAGTATTTGGGATAAGAAGCCTTTGATTGTCATCCAATGTGTGATTACTCACAGCCACCACTGGGATAAGAAGCCTTCATTTGTCATCCACCCACCACTTATTCTGATGGAAATCAAAGTGTTATTATTCACAGCCACCACTCCTGCCAATTTTTATTAATTCAAATTACAAGGAAGATTATGTATTGCATAAAAAATATTACCTTTGAAAACCAACCGCCATTACCAGAAGCTAGTCTAGGATCTGAAACCTTCAAATATTAAAACTGCAAATATCTGCAATAACTTCCATCTCTTTTTTTCTCATTAAAATAGAGCTTTCATATAGTTATGCATATAAGTTACATACTGTACTGACCATGTATCTTAGAACAAGGTAAAATATGACATTTTTCTTGTCCCATAACTTATGGTTAAACTTTTTGTTACCAGGATCATATATTGCAAAACTTAAAGACATGAAAAAAATTGTATTGAACATGCCACTCACCACCACCACAGGTTCCAGGAAAGTAAGTAAATAGAACTCTTGTTTGATAACACAATGTATGAAACTAAATATCTTTGTACTGGTCTTACTTTTAGGTTTTATTCTTCATAAGCAATTTATATTTAATTGAAACATAACCTCTATGCGAAATTGAGCACCTTAATGTAGCTAGCTTACACATCCAAACTGTATTTCTTATGTTGAATAAAATACATTGACATGTTCAACAATGAGAAGATAAATAAACAAATTGTGTTGGTTCTCCTCAAGGGTTTCAAAATTTTATCAAAATGAAAATTTGATACCAAAAAAATCAAAAACACCAGTAATTCATGCATGACATAGTGCATGGTGCAAAATAACCAAGAGTTATTGTATTCAGATTACCAATATAATAATATTTGCCACTCAAAAAAATAATTCTTCAATAAATTCACTTAGTGTAAATGATAATGTGTTTGCTAGCATAGGTTACAAAAATCTTAATTAATGCTGTGTATTCTCTAGTATGTTGCAAACATCAATGCATAAATTATCATGACAAGGTAGCAAATAATATTGGCTGGTTTCTAAACACAGCTGGTAAAGAGAAATAAACTCCTTGTTTAAACTTGGGTTATAACATACAAAGTTTAATTTATTTACAATGCAAGCCTCCTCCCCCAAGCTAACTTTGGATTCTTGTAAGTATGCTGATTTATTTATATACAAAGTAGGCTGACCTATGGATTCAGATGACCTTCATTTCTTTTTACCAATATTTACCGTAATATTCTCTGTAAGTGACTGCATTATGTGCAAACTATTTAAGTATATGCTGCAATAGAATTGGTTTCAATTGTAACGCATGATCACAGGAAATTCAAATAAATTGTTACCCAGAATAATTTGCACTGAGTAAGTATCTGATTTTTTGCTCAATCATAGGAAAACAAAGTGTGTGCTTCCATTACAATTTAAGTGTTCTGCACTGGAAGATAATAAAAAAGATATTACTTGGGAATTAGACCTGGCTGATGAAAATGGCAAATATAAATCAAATCATAATCGTATTGCATCAAATACAGTGTACAGAAAATCAAAATATGATACAACTAAGAGTTGTTCAGACTTAAACAAAATAATGGAAGTAATAAAATTACTAGTAAAAATGTAATGGCAAACAACATTTATGGACACTTCTCTGAATGGCAAGTTATATTAAAGTTATGTTAAATTTAATATTTTAAATTACTGAAATCCAAATAAACTTGTATCTTAGTAATATGTAGTGAAACAGATAAATGCAGTGCATACCACAGTTAATCTTGATAGTAATAGTGAATTAATAAGATAATTATATCTGAATTTAAAGTATGTATCTCTTAAATTTCCAATATTGCACTTGCAATTAGAAAATTTTCTTCTTTATGTAGGAAGAAAGGTGTGAAAAACACTAACCAGTTTTATATTTTATTATTTTTAATAAAATTTAAGTTTGAGTACATTTTTGGAGATGCAAGTTTTGAAATATTACACTTTTAAATTCCACAACTGATACCAAAATTAATCATTTTACCTGCTAAGTATCAATATTATGATTGAAAACATGTTCCAAAACCTATGTCTCAATACAAAGATCTGTAACAGTTTCCGAACATAGTACACATAAAAAGCCACTTTAGAAATTAATTTATTGCATCCCAACATATATAGCATCACCAATTATATGATAAACACAGTAACTCTATTACCTCAAATTAATAAAAATATTCAAACAAAAAAAGACTACAATGAACAAACTTTAAGGAATGAGAAATCGCATAATACATACCAAAAACTGTGAGAAAAATTGTCTGCATATTTTCAGGTGGTTCTGTGCCCAGATTCAGATATAAACTATAGTTACCAGTATCAACTGATGACACATTTTTCAAGAGGATACCCATTTTACCGATCTGCTCAGCTCTGCACTTGTACAAAGGATGCACATGAAATTCCCCAGACTCTGACACATAAGCTATTTGTGTCGATTGGTTGAAAAACCAATTTATATTTTGTACTGTCTCACTTTTTTCTAAAGAATAGTTCCACATTAATATCTTGTCTTGACCTTCACAGCAGTTAGTGTGCAATGCTTCTGTTGTCCATTTCAATCCTATATTGTTTAGAAAGGAAATAGAATAGTAAATATTCAGCCATGCTATAGTAACCTGTTATTCACATTTTTGTTTTAATCATTAATTTAAAAAAAATTTAAATCAATTTAAAAAAACTGTCTTAACAAGTTTTTAAACATTTTTACACAAGCATGATGAACTACCAGTACACAGATTATGTGATCAACATTGCTTGTAAATAGCATTGGAATGTCTTACCTTCAAAATGTGATTCTAATAAACACTCATGGGATCTGCGTGTGTTAAAATTGTGTGTTTGAACATTAAATGAACAAAATATTCGAAGTATAAGTCTCAATTCTAAAATAAAACAATGAAGGATGATCCGATCTGCACAGCTAAATGTAACTGTCAATTGTGTTTTAAGTTTAAACATTTATTAGTAGCTTGTTCTTCACACTGGAGTACTCTTGCCCAATGCACTCCAATCTTACCAGAATTGGTTGATTCTTCGCAAAGTGTGTGCAGGACAGAGGGGCTCTATTAATACTGTAATTGCTTATGCAGTGATGAGGAATGAAAAGGAATGCTGAATTGTATCTTGAATGAATAGAGCCGATTGCAGTGGTTCTTGAGAACATGTAGAATAACAGCTGCATGGTCAGTGAGATTGTTTACATACAGAACAAGCCTGAAATGGACCCAGCAGCTTATACCCTTATATAAACAACTTGGTGGGATCAACAAATTCAAGACTTGTGCCAAGGAGGCCTGACTCTTTTCCTTGCCAATATTCTTGATTCCAGATACTTGGGTTAGAACCTCAAGAGTGAGCAAAATATAGACTTTAGAATACTGCATTCAGTATCATCTGACCTGCTTTATATCAACAGTAGTAAACCACAGAGACCATGAAAAGCCATCAATCCTTACTTGAAAACTTTTGTTTACAACAAACTGCTTAATAAAAAGCACCTATGCTAAATCTGTTATCACGCCATGAAAATGTAACATTTATATGTCTAAATGTAAATATGTGTTAATTTAATTGTTGTGATTGTTGTTGTTATAGGTTTAATGCCATTTTTCAGCACATGGCAACAGTAAATGTTTATGTATGAAGAACCCAGAAATACCCCGGATGAATCAATGACCAACAAAAAGCTACTGGCAAGCTTTCTCACATACTCATGTTGGCAGAGCCTGGCATTCACACCCACACAGACAAAAGTGATATATCAGTGATCGGTGAAGATGAACATCTTTGATCACTCTGACATCAGGGGCCATTAATTGTAGTGATCTTACACTTGCATTTTAGTTACATTAAAAATATAACACTATAAACTGAGTATTCATTCTGCAAAAAAAATTAAAAACTAAATATATTCTTGCGTTGAAAAAAATCAAACTAAACTTTTTAATAAATCAAATTACTAAACATTTTATCATGCTTTTTTCCAGCACTGATTTTGTATCAATGCATGAAATATTAATTGATTAATTCTCTGATTTCACAGTATATGCTGATACCTGTGCATTAAGGGTTTTAATTGTCTGCATATATAAATAAATTGACAAATAGAAAGAAAAAAAGGCATAAAGAAACTTTACATGGAATTTAAATAAATTTCAGATCAGTCGTTTAATTTCTGGCATGTTGCTTTGAATGAGTCGTCAATAAGTTTGTTAACCCCAAGTATGCAGTTATAAAGATCTTCATTTTTTTTAATTGCAATTTATACATGTACATGGTGATACATCTGTAAGAGCTTACCTGTATCAAATAAGTGAATGGAAGTAAAAAGATAAAATAGATTATACCAAATAAGACATTCATTTCTAACAGCAATTGCTACACAATTTTTATTACCAATAGTTTGTATACATATATTTTTTTTAATCTGCATTTCGTTGTTGGTTTTATTATCATAACAAAAAAATGCTACATTGTACATGTGTTTAGTGATTTCATGATTGTTGTTACAATGGTTGCCACTTTAACCAACATTTCAGATACAAGCTAGAGTTATCTGAAAGATTTTGAATTTTAACTCAACAGAAGTAGCAGCTGGTTGAAGAACTTTGCAAAGTCTGTCATGAGGTCAACTCATTGTGGATCATTGTTCATTTTGAAAAAGACTGCTTTAGTGAAAATAGCTTTGTAAAAATACTAACACATTTTCTAACAATCCTTATGCTGGTTTATATTGTCTGAATACAAGATAAGTTACTAAATTTGGCATCGACTCCTTCAACAGCATTTCATAATGTGAGATATGGGATGAGTTCACACAATGCATGAAATTACATTCATTGTGAAAACACATGATGCAATGTAAATATCACTGAACAGGAAATCAGTAATAAACTGAGGCAATAAAAGTGGGTAATGATTCAATACTGAGTTGCATAATTTCCAGTATTTGTCAGCCCAACCAAGCAAAAAGTATTCAGAGTTTCATAAATTTAATATTAAATCATTACCCATGTAATATTCTGTTTATCACAGAAGTGGAAGGAGTTCTGAGATAAAATAATTTAATCTGATGATTCGATGCATTTTTCAATTCTAGCACATGAAAAATAGTCGCAGATGTTAATTATATTAATAATGTTTTAATTTAATAACTAGTAACATTTAAAAGTAGTATCATTTTTGAAAGTTATAATTCAAATATCAAATATCCTTCATGGTTGGATAATTGTCATTTCTTGACATTCAAAAGAGAGATGAGTTTATTTACTTCTGTAGGCTGGCCTGGGGATGGGGTGCAAGTAACAGGTTTAGGCATGGTACCTCATCTCTATCCAATGACCAATATTTATCATTTCTTTTATATACTGGCCATATTCTAATATATGTAACCTTTTCTTTCTTCCCCCAATGTAAATAGGGCTAACAACTAGAAAGATGTAGTAAATTAAACAAAATACTCCAGAATGAAGAACAAAGGAAAATTCCCTGGGTTGCAGCCAATCAATAATGAGAATATTGCACAATATTTCATGGGCATATTTGGACCAATCAGGTTCGTATAAAGTGTAATGTTAATGAGATGACAATTTAAAAATATCAAAGTGTAAACACTGTATACCAACTTGAGATACTGCACATTTAATTTTACTTCTTGAACCGCCTGTGATGATGTAGGAAAAAGCCCCACGTCCTCTCCAGCATGATGGAACAGGCAAGTAATGGAGGCACCCTATTTTCCTGTTATTGATGTTCTTGATAAGATTAATACTCAGCATTGTATAACCAGGATTATAATGGCAAAACCCTATACCTATATTGTCACGTTGTAGAAATAAAACCAGTTTTAACATGTATATGTTAGACCCTGAGACTATAATTTCTTGCTGTCAAAATGTATGAAGTTGTCCAGCCAGTTAATTGACATAGCCATAAACTAGAGAATCATGTGTTATTTTTGCCAAAGCCAGTTATGTAACATTGTTCACAGGTAAGTGACGATTTCATGTTTGGAACAATTGATCATCAAATCGTATCATAAACATCCTTGACAGATGGCTGGGAGGGGCAAGATCTGATCAATATGAACCAACCTCCTATCGAAATTGAGCAAGACGTGCCAAACATTAGAATCTCAAGTTTAAATATATCATCTTGAGAACCAAAATGTTAGTAGGGTTACAATTATTTTGCGAGAAGCAGTTGAGAAGTTCAGTAAGTCTTTTCAATCGCAACCACAATCAGCTGAGAAGTGTTTCAAAAAAGGATTATTATCATAAGGATTATCTTGATCTTCTAAGGAGAGTCCACTTTATACATTGTTTATCTTGATTTTTACTCACTCTATATACGTTGCATCGAACATTTTTCATTGTCTGGTTTTTCAGTATTTATTGAAAAATTTACAATAGGTTTTAGTAATTATCGATCAAATTAGTAATTGCTAATCATAAATGAAGCGACCAAACGTAGAAATTGGGGGGGGGGGGGGGTGACCGGCTTGCAAGGGAGGGAGCAGGATCCATTGCAAGCCCACAAACCAGCTATCAACAGAGGCAGGAAATGCAACCCCAACAGCCAATGAAGGGGATGAGATCTAAACTGAACCTATATTTTGAAGTCCATGTTGAATGATATCCTCTACGCCTATCATCAAAAAGGATGCCAGTTGATTGACTTCGGGGAAGGGGCGGAGAAAGCTCAACGGGAAGCAGAAATTTTGGCAACGTTGCAGGTTATGGGAATCGACATGGAGAAAATTGCAGCCCTACAAAACGCAGGCTACAACAAATACATGTTGTACCCAGAAGACATGCATATCCCACTGCTTAAACAGGGGACAATAACAGTCATGGGACAAAAAGCAGATGTGACCATCGCACCCCCCTTCCAGAGACAGATAGTGCCCGAATCAGTGGAAGTCCACATAATCGGTTTGCCATATCAAGTTGGTACAGTACAGTTAAATTATAAACTGTACACCAGATTTGGAATCCATAAAGTAGCCCACGTATGGGGATGGAACAGAATAACGTCTGGAGCGAGAATAATCAATGTATCCAGGGAAGACGCAAAAAAAATCCTCCCATTATTTTATTGTATGGGGATTGTGAAGCGGACAGGAAGTGCCCAAAATGTGGGAAATACGGGCACGGGCCTTGGGATTGTGGGGAAACAACAGCCTACACCCACGCCCAATGACGAGAAAACGTACGCCAATGTAACCGCAGGAATGCCAAACCATAACATAGCAAAACACTGGAAGAAATATATAAACTTATAAACGATGTGAGGGAGAAAGGAAACAAGGAAACAAAAAAAAAACACCGGAGGGGCAAGATAAGTGGATAGAAATTATGACCCCGAATAGAACTGGCTATAGAACACCGATGAAAGAAATGACAAACATCCCTATCAGTAACCCTTTTAACATACTACAAATCGATGAGGAGAAAGAAAACCTTGGACTATCAGGGGAGGAACTTATCCCCATGACCACCTCCACCCCCATCCCAAAAGGGAAAAGAACCAAAAAAAGGAACGCAATGAACTTATCCTTATCATTAGAAGAAACAAGCACAAGTGATACTAAGGAAAAGGAGAAGAAGGGGACCCTATCAATATCGCTGGATGGAGGGTCACCAAAGAGAAACCAAGATAAGGGAAACGACAAGGAAATGGACAAACCAGAAATGCACAAGGGACCGGAAGATAGAAAAATGGAGAGTGAAGAAACACAAACCATAAGCGACACTGCCTCTGAGGATCCAACTAATCATAATGTTTTTAGAGAGACCCTATTCACGTCACAGGTCACTAGCGACTTTGAAATAACAGATAGCACAATTAGGACAAATAGGGATGACCCAGGATCCCTAGATAAAGGGGTAGTTGAAAATATATATAATGCAGACATTAGCCATTTAGCATAATAATAACCATTCATACTGTTCCATAAAGCGGCAACCTGGTGAAAAACACAAATGAAGGAACAAAACCTTCGTTAAATATAAATGGAATAGATAAAGAAAAATCACAAAAACACAAATAGGAGACTATGACATACTATTTTTACAGGAAACATATAGCAAACTGACAGACGAAATAAAAGAACATTTTGAACGTGACACGGATTGCATAATTATAACTAATAACTCTACGGGAAAGGATACGAAGGGAGGGGTAGCAATTATCCTTAAAAATACACAAGGGTGCAAATGGGAGAGGGTAGAAGAAGGGGCGTTCTTTAAGGGAAGATTAATTCTTATAAAAATGGTAGGGGGTCATTTTTCAAATGTGTACATACCAGCAAATATTTACAAGAGACAAGAATTCATAGAGGAACTGGCCAAATACCTAGAAAACTATACCACGGGCAATTTTATTATAGGAGGGGATTTTAATTGGGTAGGGGATGACATAGACAGGACGGGAGGACAATCAAAAGTGGACAAACAGCTAAAAGAACCAATGGAGTATATCTTGAGATCAAAGAAACTGACTGATATATACAGATAGCTAAATATACTAAGGGTGGACCACACGTTCGAATATAAGGAAAATAAAGGAAGTTGGAGAGACAAATTTTGGGGCACACAATTAGGGACAAATAAATACAAAAAGGCAGGGAAAATAGAATATAAACTTTCGGACCATAAGTTAATTTTTGTAGAGATAAAAAAAAATAAAAGAAATAAATGGGGGAGTGGACAATGAAAGTTAAATAATAAAGTAGTAGAAAATGAAGAATTTGGGAGGGAAATCAAATCAAAAGGGAAATATAAAAATGTAAAAATCAAGGAAATTTAGATATAATACCAGAATGGGATAAACTAAAAGGAATTTTAAATAAAATAGCGATTTTTCATTCTAAATTAAGGGTTAGGAAGATAAAACTAGAAATAGAAGCTTTGGAAAATCATATAAAAACAATAACAATACAGGGCACAAAAGAAAACACAAGAAGAAAAATTAATAAAATTAAAGAAAAAAGAACACAAGGAAAGGGAAATAAAAGCCGGAAAATTTACACAATTATATAAAAATGCAGAAGGGTTATATGAAAGGGAGGAGTTAAGAAGAGGGGTGGAAAAAAACCTCGAATCATTTAACATAGGGAGGGAAAGAACGACAGACAAAACTAAAATACTTAATTATATAGAAAATTACTAAAAGGACCTATATGCTTCACAGAACATAGAAGATGAAGATATAGAAACGTACCTACGAGAAACAAATTGCGAGAAAATAACCTCATAACATAGAAGCATATGTGAGGAATTTATATCACAAGACGAAATGATAGAGACCATAAGGAAACTATCAAAAAATAAATCACCAGGAAGAGATGGAATCTCTGCAGAATTGTACCAAAACTTCTGCGGGGAATTCTCGCCAGTATTAGAATGGCTATCTAATAACATTGCATTAAGGAATCTAAACATGTCAAACACAATGAGGGAGGGTATGATAACATTAATATACAAAGGGAAGGGAGATAGGGAAGACTTAAAAAATTGGAGGCCCATCTCCCTCCTACATATTGACTATAAAATTATAAGTAAAATCTTAGCAGAAAGGGTTAAAAAGTGTTTTGATAATATTATTAATGTAAATCAAACTAGTGGCCCGAAAGGAAGGGAAATACAAAATAATATACTTAATATTAGAACTATCATAGAACACGTAAATATTACTGGAAAAAATAGTGCTATGGTACTAACTGACCAGGAAAAGGCATTTGACAGACTTGAACAAAACTATCTATACAAGACACTAGATAAATTTGGCCTTGGAAAAAAATTTCAAAATTGGACTAAACTCCTGTACAGGGATATAAACTCATGTGTACAGGTAAATGGACCTAAAAAATAATAAATAAATTTGATATTTAAAGATCAGTGAGGCAAGGATGCCCACTATCTATGTTATTATACGTAATAGCTATAGAAATACTAAGCATCAAACTCAATAAAAACCAAGAAATTAAAGGGATTAAAGTTCCAAATATCAGAGAGGAGGTGAAAATGCTACAACATGCAGATGATTGTACAAACTTCATACAAAATAAAATTTCCTATAAAGAACTGATAAAGAAATTTGAACAATTTTGGAAGTGTCGGGATCGAAAATTAATCCCGACAAAACAGAAATATTATTGACAGGAGACTGGAGAGGCAAGCAACATGGACTACCTCTCCCATTAATTAAAGACAAAGTAAAAACTTTAGTAGTAAATTTTGGAAGAAACGAGGAATTGCAAAACCTCAAGGAAATCAGGGAGAAAATTAACGAAAACATCAAAATCTGGCCGCTTACGCCACTATGCCTCATGGAACGGGCCCAAGTTGTTAAAAACTACATGTATGTGCACCTAAACTATAAAATGAAATCATTAGGCATTAAAAATAGCAAGCTAAAAATTATAGATAACGAAATTATCAAATACTTATGGGGATTTAAAATGCATTACATTAACAAAGAAACTCAATATAGGGAAAGGAAAAAGGGAGGCGTAGGCCTCCCCACCCAACCCTTTTTAAATACACCAACATTATTAATAGATTTAAAGAAATTAAAGCGGAGCCCAAAATAGCTTGGCAAGGACTCTATATATACTATTACTACTGAACTATTGTAACTCAATTATGTCTGGTTCATCACAATATGTACTCCAGAAACTTCAAAAAGTTCAAAACACAGCTGCACGGATCATCTTTAGAGTACCTCGATCAGAGCACACCTCACCACTGCTCTGCACCCTACACTGGCTATCCATTCGATACAGAATCAGACACAAAGTGTGTTCTCTGTGCTATGTTTCAATGACAGACTCCAGTCCAACATACCTGTCCAGCCTCACCCATGTGTATACACCAGCTAGATACTTACGCTCTTCTTCTGATAATCGTATACTCATTGTTCCCAATGTGAAAACAAAGTCATATGGACAAAGGTTGTTTGTACACCAGAGCCCAGCGACGTGAAACGAATTGCCGATTGAAATTAGACACAAAGACACAGTGGTCCCTTTTAAGAGTGCTCTTAAGACTCACCTGTTTCAACTGCAGGGACAAACTTAGCGACCTAATCATGTTTTGTATCTTATATGTTTTCAGCATGTTTTTATGTTTTCCAATTTCATTGTTTTTGTCATTTGTTGTTCTGTAGTGTAGTTATATCATTATTGATGGTGTAAAGCGCTTAGAGCTTCGAAAGATAGGCGCTATACAAAGTCCTCATTATTATTATTATTATTATTATTATTATTATTATTATTATTATTATTATTTCGGTTTCTCAACAAAGCAGAGAAACGACATATATAAAAACAATAAAGTAACTAAGTTATTAGAGGTACCAAGAAAATTAAGATCGATAATAGAACTCTTAAACAAATACAGGGATGCAAAGGATTTATGGGAAATTGACACTAAATCAACATACAAATGGATAACAAACAACATTATAAATAAGGGAGAAAAAAACAAAATAGAACAAGAATACATAAACATTAATTGGAATAGGGCCTGGAGGAACTGGGTCAGATTAGGCTCACTAAAAATTAAAAGCCTCCTGTTCAAATACATGCATGATGCGTGGTTGACAGGAGAGTTCACAGTGAGACGGCATATGATCAGAGTATCGCCTAAATGTCCACTGTGTAAAAATAATACATTTACAAATAAAACACACCATGGTACAATGATTAACAAACAGACCAGATAGAGTTGACCTGATTCAAACAATTAAGACAACTCAACCATATAACAGCAAACAAATCTTATATCTAGACGGGATTTTTACCTTAAAACTACTTTACGAAATAACAGAATTTATAGTCAGGAATATGAGAGCATGCGGGCAAATTATAATTATAGGAAAACAATAGATAGAAAGGGAATACATGGACCTCAGGAGGGGAAGTACTAGTAAGGAAAACACGGGGCTAAATCACAAGTTGGCAGGCCCGTGGAAGAGCTGGGAAAAGAACTCACACCTATAGGAAAAACCAGCACAGCAACACAGAGAATATACACCAGATAAGATTAGTAGCTCTCTGTTTTATCCCTCAAAGTATGCTCTCGAACTATAGTCACTAGTGATCGGAAAAAATACCGTTATTCTGTTAAAGTTCCCATGAACAAGACAGAAAGCCCGTTTATGGGGCTGACATAAAACACTTTCGGCATGGAATAGAGGTAAAAAAATAAATAAATAAAAGACGAACCTAGTCGAGGCGGGTGAAGTAAAAAATATAAAAAATGTACTGAATCCGTCTCGAAGACAGTCGCCCTATTAAATAAATAAGAAAATATAACAGGTACCGGAACGAGATAATTACAAGAATTAATCCATTAAGGGATACATAAAAATTAGCTACACCGGACTTGTACCAAATTCAAAGAAACAAAAAATAAACGGATGTATTCAAACATAAAATGACAACAAGTGCAGAAGTCTAGTGGTCCATGCACTGATAAACAACTGGGAAATTTGATCTAGCAAGAAGGCTATCCTTACATGAAAACACTGTATATATATATATATATATATATATATATATATATATATATATATATATATATATATATATATATATATATACAACAACAGACAAATAACACAACACAAATAGCATACACAGAATGCAGGAAAACCCTAACCATAGTTATCTAGAGGAATAAAAAGAGACGGAGGATTCAGAACGGTAGCTAAAGCCCGAACTGAGGATACCGTCTCATAGAAAACATTAGGGACTAAACGCTACTATGTTGCATATAATCCCGATGGGAAAAAATTTAAGGTTAGGTTAAATTTAAAAGAATTATATTATTTTAAAAAAAAACAATCAGGGGGAACTCAAACATACATAAACACACTTTTTCTAGATTATTTTTAAAATAGGAGGGGGCATCTGTCTGGTGCCTCCCGCCCCCTCCCCCCCAAAAAAAGCGAGAAGGAAGGGAAATAAAAATACTCCGAAACCATTAGTTATTGGCAGGATTCTTATTCTGGAAATAAAACAGGAGCTTCGAAACAGGTTAATTATTATTTACTTGATTGTTGTAAAATATTACTGCAAAGCAAGTGTATTTTGATTATTGATATTTTAGTATGTAGAATTACCATTGTAGTTTGATTCATTCACAGTGTTTTATATACATACATATTTTGAGATATGAGCAATGTGATATGTAGAATTAATATTGTGATTCGCTATTGGGTTAATTTGTAGTAACCTCATGCATGTATTCATTTGATATTATGAATTTGCAAATGTTGAATTGAATTATAAACTCTGTATAATATTGCAGTGTACAACATTAGTATAGGGATTTGCCTTTTTGTGTATACTTGTAGGTGTATCATGTGTATGGATATCTGCTCATGGATATGTACATATCTGTATACACTTGTAGAAGTGCAATGTACAGAAATGTGTCTGATTATAAGATATTGTTTTGTATACTATCAAATTGTTATGCTTATGTCGACGTCGAGATAAAAGATCAACGTACATCACGACAGAAGCCCTTGGTCCCAGCTTTAATAAATCTTTGTTTTCTAATCATTATGTCGACAAACTGCCAGTTCCGACCCATACTTTGTTCAACAATTAGTTGATCTTGCCGCCAGGCTTTTGATGTCGCGGTCGGATAAAAAAACATAGCAGCACATTTTCTCACCACTCTGCAGCTGGTTAAGTCTTTTATCTTGCCGCCCAGCTTATGGTTCATGTTCTTCAGATGTACTCTTACAATGACAGCATGTACATCTGTGGGTCTTTCAGCCACTGAATTTTCTGATTGTAAGTATCAGCACAGCTAAAAGGATCAATTGATAAACACAATTTTCCAATCAACAGGTGGTCGAAGCAGGACTAACAAGCCCTTAAATTTGACGTCCAGGAAATTGATGTGTACAGAGGACTCCTGTATACGTGATTGTCTGAATCCCATATATAAAAATTGCGTGAAAATACGGATTACTCGTTTCCGAGACATTTGAAAGTGATCCGTGATTAAATCAAGCTTTTTTTTTTTTGCTGTGAAAGTTTCGTTTTTAACTTTATTTACATTTACGATGGCTACCAATAGCAGGGTAAAACGCAAATTAAATTTACAGTTTCTGGAAACTAAATATCTCGCTGTTAAGGAAATTAAGGGATGAACATTTCGGAAAGAGGTCTGTGAAATTTTTTCATTTAAAAATAATACACGTTCAGGAAGGATGAAAGCTGCTGAGTCTATAAAGAAAGACTACGTTGAAGGTAACTAGGCTCCCCAAAGGAAGAAGCAGGACTGCTACATTTGAAGTCCTGGAGGAAGCACCAAAATAGTTTAATGAAGCATTATTGAAAATACTTAGAGTGGAGAACTTCGCTGCAACAAGGGGATGGTTCAGTCGCTTTAATGTTCGTCATAACGTCGGATACAAAAGTATTTGTGGAGAATACATGTACTATTGACAGTTTTTCACTTCCCTGTGAATAGCTCCATCCCCTTGGTAGCCTCAATAAGATGGGAACAGACTGACCAGAATCGAAGCCAATTTAAGTACATGTACATGAAGCATGTAAATGACAACTTCCCAACCATGTGCTAATGCCGACGTTGAATATCGTAATGTTTTTCTTATCAGGATGTAATCAATGCAATATTTTAAAGGTAACCAAAATGTAATTTGTCAATTTGTACTCAAAATTTCCATTTTTTTCTCAAAGTGTAAATGCTATTCACTGACAACGGGTCACCCTTTGCTCACGAATTTTAAATTTTATCTTCCCCCCTCCAACTTATCTCGACATCCGCCTATGTCGACAATATTTCCTCGGGCCCCAGGATGTCGAGATAAACGGATATATATATATATATATATATATATATATATATATATATATATATATATATATATACCGTGTACACTTAGCAGGGAGAATATGTATTTCGATGGGCGCAAATGCGTGACCAAAAATGGTAATGGCCTATCTGATGATATAAAAGTTAGTGTGAGTTACAGATCAAAAGGAATATGCTTTGCTAATGTCATTGTATGCATTATTTAGAAGCTTTTAGAGACCAGAGGGAATTAATCAGTGCGGTGGTCCGAGTCTGTGAGAGACAAAGGAAAAAAAGTTTGATAGACCAGAGGGAATTACCCCAGCAGTTGGTCCGAGTCTCTGGGAGACAAAAGAGAGAAAGAAGAACAGAGGGAGAAGTTGAAGGGAGAACGGAGGGAGAGAAAGGAAAGGAGAAAAAACATACAGATGAGTAGGACACAGGACAGAAGGGATTTCACACACGAATTCGTAGGATGAACTAGGCCATCACTTGTTCGAGTAATAGGGTTTTAGCTGAACTGTATTTGAGAGAATACTGTACTGTTTGAATTATATTAAACTGCTATTTAAATTTCACAATTTGTGTATTCATTAATTTAACTGTCGGCACCGCTGACTGGGGGCTCAGAGCTTTGCATCTCTCTATCACTACTTCAACTTCTGACAAAAACGAGCTAGGGTGGGTCTTCTGTACTTATTTAAATAAATTGGGAGAACCCCACCCCAAACTGTTAAGCAACAGAACCTTTACATACATTAAACGTTCTTGGATTTTTTTATAGGGTACTTACACTTACTCATCATTGTATAACCAGGATTGTAATTATATAGCTTTAAACCCTTGACCTACATCATACTTTCTCATCATCATTATGGATGTTCTTAAAAGCAGGCAACCTATATAAAGAGCATGCATGACAATGATGTTAAAGTGCAACACCGAATTTCTGACTCCATGCTAAATGGAGAGAAATAAATAGTCAGTGTTGATTACACACTGCGTGAGCACACAGACCATGTTTGCATCTCAAACTGCCTTTCTTCTCTCAAATTTATCAAATCTCCATGCCTTCATCAGTTTAGTGGGTTATAGAGACATGCAACAAACGGACCATGTAACAGATACATGTATTTAAAGGGTGAAATAATACACCTCTGTCGTGTACTGATACTATTCACAATGCACAGCCTATGAAACAATATATATATTATATATATATATATATATATATATATATATATATATATATATTAACTCATTCGGCCATGATACCGCCTTTGCGCGTAATCGAGTTTCTGCATTCAGCGGCTGATGCCGCCTTTTCGTGAAGTTTCTCGACTGCATTCAATGGCCGGTACCGCTGCTCTGCGGTCCGAATGTGTGGTCGAGAGAAAGTCTCTAATTGGTTACAAATGGGTTTTTTCCAAGAATCAGGCCCACTTGTAACCAATCAGAAATAAATTTACTTTCGTTTGGGCAAACTTTAAAGGTTTGAAAACCAAGGATTACTACTTGAGAGCCGTTTCAAAACATGCGTTCTGTTATTGAAAAATCGTAAAATGATGGCGGAAGCATGAGTGATGTTTGATGGCGGTGAGGGCGAAAATGAGGAGTTTCTCGGGTTTTTGATCTCGAAAATATTGAGTAAGTAGAGGAAAGATATGTTCGACAGTTGGATAACTTGCGAGATTTCGAATGGGACATTGAAGTTTCTTGAGATTGAATCGTCAGAAGAAGAGGATGCTGATAGCGAAAATGAAAGAGTTTCTGCCGATCTAGCAGATTGGAGTAATCGTCTTCTGCCTGTCCAAATCAATGATTTTAGTGGACCGAATCATGAACCTACAACAAACATTGACAAATTGACAAGGAAAAAAGAGGAATCTATTTTTTTTCCACTTATTATTATTTCCGGAGAAACTGTACACGGAAATTGCAAAACCAAAACATAAAATATGCCTAAAAATGCATATTGTATTAATAGTATCACCGAACAAAACGTGGTATCCAACCTGCAAAATGTGTTTATTGAACAAAGTTTTATCTGAACCAAAAACTGGATGTGAACATTGCCAAGTAAATGTATGTACAAATTGTTTCAAACCATATCACATATTAAATTTTCCTGGTTTATTTTAATGGAATTAAGTGTTCATGATGTGATATTCCTTACAATGTTGAACATAATTTTGTAAAAAGTGTATAAATAAATTATGAAAGACTTAGACAAATAGAAACAAAAATACATCACTGTGTAGACAAATTCATTTGAATTAATTGCTGAAAATTTCATGGATTAATATTGGATACAAGAGGAGAAATTAAAGTAAGTGTGGACACATGTGCATGATTTTTGTACAAAATTTTCCAAACAGGTAAATCAATCTGGGGCACAAACAGCTAGACACAGCTTAGTATGGATAGGGCACATTAGCAGTGTTATTGACAAGTTTGTTTGGTGCTGAATGAATTAATGTTAGGTCTTTTCATCTTTAGAAGGTATGTGGGTGATATGGAAGTGCTGTATTGTATTGCCTATTGGTTGCATTTCCAGTATGCAGATTACAGACTGATCATCTGTTCACATGCCTTTTTATCCTTGAGAAGATTTTAAATACAAAAACAAATCCTTCGAAACAGACTACCTATTGTCAGGCGATTTTAATTCATTCTTGCAGGCCACTTCAAGCTTCTTCATTTGATCAGATGCAGGTCTCACTGTGGCCAGTTGTTTTGATGCATACATCCTATAATAACATTTTTTATACCAATTTCATATCTTCACTTAATTTGGAAGACATGACTGCTACCTTCAAAGCAGAATAAATGGTTCAATTTCTCCTGAAAGGAAAATCTTACGTCTAGAGCAAGTTTGATTATTGGGAAGGAGATAACTTGCAACCAAATCATGTACATTGTAGTATCTACAGATGTAAAACAATGGCCACATCCACAGGTATTCATTTCTTCCAATGCACATGGAGATTACTGACAAAACCCACTCATCTTCTACAAAATATAAAGGTAATTATAACTTGTGCGGTTTGGATTTTGTTTGGATACCAATACTTTTTATGTGTGTCTCGCTGTGAATAAGCACCACTTAGTTTTGATTGGTAACTGTGAACATGAACAAACAATAACCACCAATGTAACGAATTTCACTGAGTGATACTGGAAGTGTAGCCTCCAGATTTGATCCAAGTAAACAATTTGCAAAGCAACAAAGAAACGGAATTATTAAATGATCAGTAAAGCACATGGGGAAAAACTCTGGATTATCTTTTTCGTAATATTGACATTTGTCATCCATGATTCAACATGCAGACATAATAACAGTCAGGATACTAAACCACATGATTTTGTCACCTTATTTTAATCTGTATAATGCCAGTGGGCGTTGCCAATAGTGTTTCTTTTTTTCTGACAGATCCACTAAGGGCCTGCCCCACATTGAGATAAAGAACTGTAAAGGATCAGCGAGGAGTCCATTCTGTGATGATAGCTCCACCAGTTCTGGAAAGTCTCTGAAAAAACGTTCTTCTTGCCTTGAATATGCTGACCTCTGATTGTTATGTTCTTTGGCCCAGTACAGGAGGATCCAGAGATCCACATAAAGAGAAAGGATATGTGTGCCTCCTTCATGTCAGAGATAAGCTATAATGGACATGTTGTTGGAGGACACCATGATACATCCACCCCTTACTCTGTCAATGCTAGGTATACAGCCTTTATTTTTAGATTTTTGTATAGAGGGATGATTTGGATGGGGTCCAATGTCCTTGTAGAAAGTAATGGAGGCACCCTAATTGGGAAAGGAAGGGGCTGTGAATACTGGCTCCTTCCTTTCCAGGTTCATTAGGCATGTCTTTTTTCAATTGTTTAAAGAGCCAAACAGATGAAGACATGGAAGTCCACTTTGAGGTTGCGTATTGAACTTAGGCTGTGTCTGCTTAAAGGTCCATGAGTGTGATTCACATTGACATGCTTCCCGGCTGATTATGATGTGCCAGGAATGGATGTGAAGGATCTCTGTTGATGCTCCAACAGGTCTTGAGATCCCACAGTAGGAATAAATCCTCCAAACAGACTCTAGGCTCAACCAGAGCATCCCTGAGGATGTCTTTACTATGATTGAGTAGTGCTTTGAAGAGTTAAAAAAAAACATCACATGACAGCAGATATAAAGTTCTGCCGACAAAGCCATACAAACAGAAAGTGCATTGCCAAGATCTCTTGGGCAGTTTCCAGCAGGCACTGATGGGTGGCTAGATTCAAGGATGCATCCCTCAGTAAACCAAAAGAAGCTGTTGAAAAGAGGTTGCATTGTAAAGCTATGATGACAAGCAGTCAAAAGTTCTGTTCCAGAGCTTCAATGTTGTTTAGGGAAAGTCGGGTCCAGGTTCCACTTGATATACCCACCTGCATCAAGGTGGGGAGGTTTCATGGACCACTTTGGGGAATGTACCCGACAGCTGGCAGAAGAGACCAAACGTCACAACATTGAGGAGAGAACATCACACCCTCAATGTTGTTGATTAACATTTTGACCTGCTAAAAACCTCAAATGAGTTTCCTCAATCATAGAAGAATGAAGGAAGAGCAGGTATAGTTGAGGTTGAGCCCCCAAAATCTTTTCCAAACTGGACAGATCTTTTGAGACTGTGTGGCAGATTTTGGGCACAAGTCAGAGGATAGGCAAAACACTTTATTTATTGCCTTCTTTGAAGATTATACCTCCTCTTCCACATCTAACAGAGATAAAAGAGCAGGCATAAGAGCAAGTGTTAATTGTATTTCCTCCATCTTGAACTCATTAGCATCTACCAAAATGTAGATAGCATCATTGAGGACATCATGAGCTGGAGAGTGTGTAGGTATCACTAAATCCCTAGGAGGTGAAGAGGATATTCTGCACTAAGTCCCATATTGCAACATGGTGAGTAAGAGCTGATGGAACGGCACGAGCTGGAGAAAGATGAGCTGGAGAGAGCTAAGAACATTTGTCAGTCCTGGAAGAAGTGATGCCTATATCCTTCTTAATGGTTTCCACCCACTCAAGAGGTGATGGTGTGACACGACCCACAGTACGGACTCTGTTATGATGGCAATATCCTAATGCCCAATGAGGTATATAAAATTAAGGCTTTCAGGTGGAGAGCTTCACATCCCAAAGGGATTCAATGGAATAATAGGAAAGTGGAATATCAATCCATTCCCCTAGCTTAGTCTTAGTCTGCTAGCTAGACTCCCAAAGTTCATAATGTTTTGGTAGTCAGTAGCAAAGAGGCTTTAGTGTTGTGATCATATCATACAGGATCATTAACTGATGCATCATCAAGAAAGGTGTTGTGCTGATCCCTCTTGGCGGAACACTGTACCTCTGACAGGTTGATGGTGGTGCATCTCCTCCTCAATGAGAGGCAGATATACACTATGAGAAGAACCGTGCATCTCCTCCTCCAATGAGGCATTGGCACGCTATTGTATAGGTGGGAGGCAGTGACACGCCATGAGATGAGTGCTGCATATCCTCCACAATGGGAGGTAGCCACATACTAAGTGAGTGGTGGATCTCCTACACATTGGAAAGCGTTGACAAGCTATGGGATGAGTGATGCATCTCCACCTCCAATGGAGGCAGCAACACGATGCTACATGGTCACTGTATCTCCTTAAAATTATGAGGTAGTGATGTGCTGGGAGGGATATTCTTGTCAGAGGACATATTTTTATCAGTAATAGAAAGCCAGAAAATTCTAATAAAGGAAACTTCTTTCTCTGATTACTGCAGATGAGTCTGCAAGATTCCAGCTTTCTGCAGAACATAATGCACAATGATTTTTTCTGGAACATTTAAGAGAATCTGGACGAATTTCCCAAGAAGATGTCTTGTGGTCATACTTTTTCTCAGACTGTGTCAACATTATTAACTTAATATAGTAAATAAATTAAATATTTATAACTTCACATATAATTTACTTTGTTTGCATCTACCACTTGCCCAGAGATCTATATACATGTAGTAAACAGTAGCATAATTTACAATTCTTTTTTACCATGTAAGAATGAGACTCTCTGAGTTTTATACAAGTTTTATTGACAAAATGAAGTATACATATACAATACCAATGTGAAACAATTAAATTTAAATATCAAGTATAGATACCATATATAACGTCATTTCTGTTATGTCAATCTACACTGAAGAACAATCAGTGTCTAGTGAAAGAGCTATTGTTATTGTATAAATGACTTACCAATACCTAAATATAAAATGATTTTTATGGTAAGTGTATCTGAATCATGTTGAATTTACACAAAGTAAACCCAAATTCCTGTAGGAACCAAAACCAGAGGGGAAAGGTTACCATAATAAACGAATGGACAATGTCACACCATTAGAGATTATTATTGTAGAGACCAGGCCGCAACTGCAGCTAAATAAATATGATACAGGCAAATTACCTAAGTTTATATGCCTTAATTCTCTCCATATGGTGCTTGATACATCATATGATCATACTACTTGCATTGTTACAACATTACCCTTGTTTTAACTTTGACAGATCTCAGATCACAGATCGGACAAAGACTTAAAATATAAGCCGCATGTTATGTTTTCCGTTTCCTATTACTATAGTTATATAAATAATATTAAAATTTTTAAAGCCTCTTGATTAGATACTAGATACAGTCGACTCCGGTTAACTGCACACCCTCAAACCCGTCACGAGATTGTGCATTTAACCGGAGTGTGCAGTTAACCGAAGTACGGTACAGTACAGCTTTAAATCAGCACGGCACGAATATTTGTGAAGAATAAATTTAAACAATGATTAGAATCAACTTTTTCAACTTTTACTTACATGTTAAGCTTGTTTTCCTTCCTCCGAACACAATTTCACTGATTCAACCAATGAATCAAGGAATTATAGCGAATTTCAAGAAATTCTATAGATCACTTGTTATTCGAAAACTGCTGTCAGACATTGATGGGTCATCTCCGACAGAAAAAGCGTTCAGCTCCAAAGTCGTCTGCATACTGTTTTTCGCCGTATTGTCGTTTAAATTGAATTCCGTTACGCATTTTCCATCTTTCCAACCATTCATTTTTTGGCTTGAAATCATTCAAACCCAAACGGTTTAGAGCAATGTGTCCCATGCTGAACTATGATATTTCCCACGCTATTGCTCCCTATTGGGCGCGGATATACATGTATATACCACCCTAGGTGTCCTTTACACGTCAATAATTTACAATGCTGCAATTACCATCTTAATTGTCGGCTTATTTGAAGCGGTACAGCAGTGCACTGGCAATAACTGATCATGAATATACGTTGTGCAGTTAACCGGAGTAAAATTGTATTGAATAATGTGCCACGGGCAGAAATTTATCGTGCTATTTATGATACGTAGTGTGCATTTAAGCGAAGTGCAGTTATCCGAAGTATTGTTTCCATTGAAAAGCTTTGGGGATAAAACGGGACCGGCGTGACTACGTGCAGTTATTCGGCGTGTGCAGTTAACCAACGTGCAGTTAAGTGGAGTCGACTGTACATGTCTTTTACAAAATATCATTATGTAGTTCATAAATGCACAACCAGATATTTTGCTTACCCAATGATTTCCATGCCATTACACTGAAGGTCATCACTACAATCATCCACTTTACTCTCATTTTGGTGTATATAGATGCTGTAATTATAAAATTTATATAATTAAATAAGTTTGATTCAATGACATCAAAGAAGAATATCATCATTATTAGTACATACGCACATTATGTTTCATAATCTTATATGTAGATAAATGAAATTTTGTATCCACAAACCATTTTTCTCTTTCAGTTGTGACAGTGACCTTGACGTCTGAACCCAAAATCAAAAGGCTTCTTTATTCTAAGAGCAAGCTAAGCATAAAAGTTTGTACAAGGTCCGCTGAAACATATTTAAATTTATTACACATTTCTGTCCGTGCACACAAACTGTTTTAAAATAATATGCCTAAAAATGAAACCGATTGGTCTAAAATGATACTTACTAAGGGAATCATCCCTCCATAGTGTATTCACAAGAAACCAATTAGCGGTCTTAAACTTTTCCAAACTAGTGAAATAAAATGATGATCATATTTATAATGAATTGAGACAAGTGAGCATGAGACATATTCTTAACAGCCAAATGCAAATTTCTTTAGTCACTGCAATAATTAAGAATATTTTCCTTTTTCCTTGGACTAGTGTTCTAGTAGAAACAGTTGCCACTGCAAGAAGCTGCTGGCGATCAAGATTAACATCTTCTCAAATTTGCAAACTTCAATACACTTGGTACTTTCACCCCTTTTATATGCAAAATGCCAACATGATTGCATCTGACTGAGCTGCTGACGTCCATGTTTGGCACATATAACATTGGGAATTTTACACAACATATTCAGCAGAAGAGAATCAACAGAATGTTTTCAAAACAAAACAAAAAAAATAAAATTAAAAAATTTATATATATATATATATATATATATATATATATATGCGCACCTATCTCTGGTCTTCAAACACTTTGGAGTTTTTTCTATAAGAATAATGGTAAACTCTGTCTGAATTTTCTGCACAACCTCCAATTGTGTCTTTTTTATTCATGTATTATCTCACACTTCTCAGATGATCTCTCTCTCTCTCTCTCTCTCTCTCTCTCTCTTAAATTTCTGCCGTAACGACACAGCTCCCACCCAAGCATTAGTCAATTCTCAGTGATGTATGCCTCGCTGACGGTTTTATCGCGTTACTCTTAAGAACTGGTGATGCTGCTTTACACGCATGCGTCGGTAATTTAAATCTGAGGTCAACATCCGATAAATACACAGGTGTTCTCTTCTGACAGGGATTTATACTAAAAAAATGAGTGTTCTAAAGGATTTAAGGCATTGGATCATTAGAAGAGGGATTATACTTACCGTCTGGGTACAAAGGTTAGTCTAAATAAATGTATTAATTAATGGCGTGCAGTCCGATCGTTCGCAAATATGCTTTACGAACTATCCAGCGTTGTCAATGCATAATACGGTTGGTCTAAGCCGTCAAGTCAAAATAATATTTTTAAAAAAGGCTTAGTACAGAACGCTGTGTGTTTATCACTACCACGAGTCATGCATTGAAATTCCAGGCAGTAAGAAGCTTGGATAGAAGTTTTATATTTATTTGACTTTCCAACTTCAACCGAATCCCTTTCTTTAAGACACTGTAGAAGAGATCACCAACTATATGGATTCAAGTTTGCACGGTTTTCAAAGAACTTTCTGCACATTTGCGGTCTTACAAGCTGGGGAATTTACAAAATATTTTTCGTTAAACGAAACGATTTTTTCCCGATTTTTTTGACGGAACGATTTTTTTTGTGAGAAAAAATAGTAATGCGGGAGTGTGGGATGTGGAGTTGAATTCAAGGAGTCTCCCGCAAAATACGGGAGGGTTGGCATGTCTGTCAGACAGAATCTGTGAGGCTAATTTCAAGCTGATGAAACTCATCTGTTTTCCTCGAAATAAATAAATCATATACAGTTGCTGTAAATAGAAACAAGGACAATTCTTACTCAGCAGTGATGATTTTATTTTTAATTCTCAAATTTATACAAGGGGAATTAAAGAGATGATACTAAAAATGATAAACAACTTTTAACTTATTTTTTTTTAATTTCATTTCTAAATTCATCAAAACAAGATAATACATATATTATAACATAAATAAAACGTAATTATTTGAAGGATGGCGTAATGATTATGACAGAAGCATAATGGCTGGCATGTATGATGCATTTAACCCGCAAAATACTTCTAAATTTGTAAACAACATTTTGTCGAAGTCTCTATGTGAAATCAACAAATAGTAGTAAAATTTATTATTGTAGAGTTTATCTTCTAATTTCATTTGAATATTTAGCATGTCATCCTTTCCAGATGCACTATTTGGCTACACTCGGAAATGAACACAATGCATAATTGATGACCAAGACCTCCACAGCGTAGAAATCCTTGACACATCTGTTTTGATAAACTTTGACCTTTTCTGTAAGCTGGTAATCGACTTGGTCTGCAATTTTTATTCCATCCTACAGTAACAGGACTCTTAGGCTGGGGTTTTATTATGTCATTTTAAATCGGGGGGCATGTGCAGAGAGATAGAAATTGTTTCTGACTGAAGAACTTAAGCACTTGATTCGGGGGGGGGGGGCTAATGGTAATACCTTTCTAAATTAACACAAGGTAACTAACTCTCGCAGGCCATAATCTGACCCTAAATTGACTCCTACTTTCTCAATATATCTGTACATTTAGTCACTCATAATTGGGTCTCTCTAAACACCCCAAGACTCTCCATGAACACCTTAAACTTATATAATACTCACTTAAAATTTCAACAACAGCACACACACACACACACACACACACATGCAAATATTTAGCGATAGTTTGTGTAACAGTAAATTTAGTAAGGTCGCGAGTTGCCATGGGAAACAAATCCCGTGTTGATGAATAGTATTCCGGTACAGTAATGTGAATATTATTTAACATTTATAAATAATTAGCAATACCACAAATAAGTCGTTAAATAAATTAAACAAAATGGCAAACTTATTGTATTTACATTATTTTTTTGTCTTAATAACAATTTAACTATTCTTTCATTTCTTTTTTTTTTTTGTCAAATAATAACAAGGAGCCTAAACATATCAACAATTCAAATGAATGAGAAAAGTATGGAAGGAACATCGCCATTTAATGAGGAAATTGTTATATATATATATATATATATATATATATATATATATATAGTTCGTTTCCGTAGATTATCGGAAATAGGGCCATCAACCAATACTATAAATCATTGATAGTAACAATGTCCGTATGCGTTTTATTTTCTTTTTTCCGCTTCTTGGTACGTTTCTACGAGATTTGGTGCTAATATATGCAATATTAGGGTGGTCTTGTGGTGTTTAGAGAGACCTCTCATAATTTACATCACAGTAAAAAAACACATTCCACACCTTTCCCCCATGTAATTACCTTAAATCAAGTGAGAAAACAGGAAATAATTGCATACAATCCTGCTGAGACCATTCAGTGGACCACATGCATGTCAACCACTACCACCCATGAGGTATAAGCATAATTATTGCCACTATAATTTAGGCGTAAAAAGTGTAATCTCTATATTACATGCCTGAATTACAGCACATTGAAATAAGATACATTTTTACTACTAGCCTGCTTATGCAGCTGGTCAAAATTCTTGTCACAAAGTGCAAATTCCATATCGATTAAAACCAGAATACAAATACAAAATATGTTGGCAAAATTATTTATATTCAGCACTTGTTAACTATTCTACATGTGTAAATTTCACTGAATGATCGTTTAATGGAAATCTGCAATGCGGTCAAGAGCTCAGATTGCTGCATTACATTTATCTCTCATATGCTTCTTTTAAAGTTTTTAAAGCGATGTTGTATTGCCGTTTATTGTCATTTGACTTGTTTGAAAAGATCCATCTGCTCTAACAACTGTCGTGATTTTCTTCAAAAGTACAGAATGCTTCATAACTTCCTAGCTTATCAATAAAATGAATCTGTGAGGCAAAGTAAACATTCGAAGAAACCCATCTGTTTTCATGGAAATGTGCCAATGCTATGGTCATAAATAGTAACTAAGGAAATACCTCTACACTATTTTCATGTAGCATTCAACATTTTAAGAATATCCTCAAATTTATATCAGTAGAATTATAGAGATGATAATACAAATAACAAAAACAATATTTTATAGCTTTACATGTATATTTTTTTTAAATCTACCACAAAGGTGTAATTCATATACAGTCTAACATAATGCATAATTTGTTGAAAAAAAGCGTAATGATTTAATGATTACAACAAAAGTGTAATGATTGGCATGTATGGGACATGGAAGGTGATTAGTGATTACATCCATAGTAAAGAATTGCAATGAAATTTAAACAAATAGACTCAGGGTTCCTGCCACAAGTTTAGAAAAAGATTTTAGACCTTTTTCAGATCTTTTTCAGACCAAAACCTATTACTAGCTATAACCATATGACAAGTTTATTGATCTAAAGATGGCAACAAGTGATAAATTCTAAAGAATTTTATAATTAAAATGAAATGTTTTCTGCATAATTTGAGTGTGCTGAATCTAAAATTGAACTCACATTCATTCTTTTCAGATAGATTCTCATTGAAACACATGCACCATCCACCATTTTGGTCTTGGTCACTTTTTGCAAAATCTTGACCTCATGTTATTTCAAGCTGACATCTGCATATTTGTTACATATAGCTAGTTAGAAATGTTGGGTGAACATTTAACTATAAGAATAGACTTTTCCTGTGTTTCTGGTACTTCGGAAGCCTTTCTGTACATTTTTATCAAGTGGGGCCCAGTCATGTTTGTGTGTGTGTGTGTGATTAGGATTTTTAATGTAGCTTTAACAATGTTTCAGTCATATCGCTACGATGTCTGCAGTGAGGCAGTTTATAGTGATGTCTAGTACTGGGTATCATGCCACACACATGTAATATGATGTCCCACCCAATCACATTATGCTGACACCAGGCCTGCCATTCCTAACACCAACCTCTTAATGCTGAGCGTCAAGCGAGGCAGCTCTGTTATTACCATTTTTGTAAGTCTTCGGTATGACTCCGCCAAGGCCTACAACCTCCCACTTTCACAGCGGATGCTCTAACCACTAGTCCACTAGTTTGTATTAAATACTATATGCTTGAGTCATACACATGTTGAAATTATATGTTACTCTTAAAATTTTAGTCCAAGTTTCCTCTGACGCTTGCCACCCCATTTTTGATATTGGGATTTTTATGTTGGGGTGTAGGGACAGAGCGCATTCCCTATCAAAAAGTTGGAATTCGCAGACACCAGCTATTGAGCCATAAGTACATTAAATCGATAGGGAAATAATTTATCTTCTCAGAAATTACAAGTATAAGACTGATTGTGTCTTTAATCCGTTGTCGGACGAGACGAAATTACAGCGTTGATGAATTTTTGACCTCGTTCGCACTATTTGCATTGCTAGTCACATGACTAGCCAAATCTCGCGGCCGATACGCATACTACGTCATAGGTCAAATAGTCACGTGATAACAACAAAACCGCGTTGTGTAGCTTCAGCGTGATCAATCTGCCTCTTTCCAGGACGACGCGACAAAGACACGTTTCCGGTTGGTGTCATCTCAATTAATATATTGAAAACCATGTGTTCTTTCATGTTATTATAGAAATTGCGTGACATTCATTCACTATTTTTGAGTGTTTGTTTCATCAACATTGGGAAATAATTGTACTTGTACTATGATGGAGTGTTCCTGCTGCAGAACAGAATTTCAGAAAAAATAAAATAAATGATTTAAAAGAATAGAGATTCATTCTAAATTTAAAGGTGGACCTAGTGCTGCAGAATCACTAGAAAAAAACATATTCTGTGACATGCACGCCTGAAAAATATGCATTCATTTGTACTGAATGCAGCTTGACAATAAAATCCCTGGATATAATCAAGACTAACCTTGATGAAGTAGAGTTGAAATTCAGAAAAATTAGAAAATCAGTCGTATTAGGAACTAATATTCAAATCACGCCAAAACACCGCGGAATTGCTAAGAAAGCCAAGGTTATCTCAACACCAAGAAAAGTATACCAACCAAAGATGATCTCAAGAAAATCTTTGACAGAAGAAATGGTAAGTACATATACAGCTATAACATCTATCAGCATTCTAGACAACCATTTCTTATTATAACTCAGCGTAAGTTCTATATTGTACAAATGTAAAATCAAATTTTGAAGTTGATTGTTCCATGTATGGAACAAGAAAAGATTAAACTAACCTGTAAACATGCCATCCATATCTAGGAATAATTGTGACTTTCTGTTTTCTTAAACCAGGTATCACCTACTGTAAATAACACTCGCATTGGGAAGGCAATAGAACTTTTGGGACTCTCATGATACAGAAATGGTCTGCGACAACTCTTTAAACATAGCAAATTTGCCAAGAAAGCTGCAGTTTATGTCATTTGTGATGCAGTGAAGCAGGAGATCTGTAGCTTTACAAAAATGGTTTCAATGGTGGATTGTGATCAAATTTGAATTTTGAATGGGACACAATGATGTATGATGCCAATAAATGTTGAACCAGTTTGCTTGAATAACATATTTGATATATTGGACAACTTAACAAGGGATGGCAATACTTCTGGGGAATGCATAAGATAATGTAAGACAAAGTCAGCCATCTCGTCCAACTTCCTGTCACAACTGGAGCAATGTTGGGGGCAAATCCCATATTACTACTATGGACACATCTGGAATATCTATTACCATACCTACTGCTACAGTAGTAATCCGAATTCTGATGGTGCTGTCACTTCTATGGAAAATATTCATAATACGCTCCTTTATCTATGTGGGCATGAACCATTTCTATCAAACGATTCAATATTGCCTTTTCCCCATCATAAGCTTTATCATTAAGTGTGGAATGAAACCATATATATAATTGTTAACACATGCTTATTGAGTTTCATCATACATCCATTCTGAATAATCTCAGTGTTTACCCATTCAAGTTCCTCTTTATATTTTTCAGAGCTTTTGGTGTCACAAAGTTAAATATTTGGCCTGCAAAAGTATCAAATTTATGCAATGTTATATACAGTCATGTACATTTATCTAATTTCTGAAAGATGACTTTCATATAATGAATGAAAATTACATGCCCCCCAATTATGACATACAGCATCTTACAAATGTATAGGTGTACTATTTTGACCAGGTAGATTCTTTGCCTAGCCAATTCCGGTCTTATCCAAATGTAATAAATAAGTCTCACCAATTTTAACTTGTGGAGAATTATTATCCGGTTTAATGCATCTCTTCTAGCAATGTCATAAGAGCCTGAGTTGACAAAATAAATAGTACAAATAATAAAAACAGATTGAAGGTATATGTACTACTACCTTTTATCCACTTATGTATTATGTTAAAATATCTAGGATATGTACACAGTTATTTTCTTTAGTGATGATTGCCTAATAGTATATTCTGAAATCATTATATTTGTAGCAATATTTATAAATTATATACCTATTTGGCAATACAGAAATAACATTTAATTTGTCACTTCTCAGCCATAGGGTTTGTGCAATATCATTCTTTATTTCAGTTGTTGCAGTTGCAGTCAGTGTTAGTACGGGACTTTCAGTAATACTTTGGAGTATTTCAACCTTTAGGTACTCTTCCCTGAAGTTCAGCCCCCTGAAACAAATGACAACCAGATTATTCTAAAAGAAGTTTATTTAAATTTATATTTAAAATTATATTATTAGACAATATTGATCCAATTTTATGATTTAAATTAAACATAAATATATATTAATGCCATCAAATACATTTTTCCAGTCCGTATGTACATGCCTATTTTTATTCCTTGATGTTTGATTTATTTCAAAGTTAAACTTCTATCTTGCTAGAGTAAAATATTATATATATATATATATATATATATATATATATATATATATATGAATGTTTGTTTGTTTGTTTGTTTGTTTGTGTTGTATGCGTTCCTATACCGTTCATCCGATTCCGATTAAACTTTGGTGAGTTGTTCTGCGCACGCCCGCGAAGGTTTCTGAATTAGTACAACCATTAAAATTGTAACAATTAACAAATGTGTTTTTGCGACATTCACCGTGTGTTCGCTGTGAACTGTAGGCGCCTTTAGACACGTCACGTGATCGAACAGTAGGCGCCTTTAGATACGTCACGTGATCGAACAGTAGGCGACTTAGATACGTCACGTGATCGAACAGTAGGCGCCTTAGATTCGTCACGTGATCGAACACGGTCTGTAGCGATACCTAATTCCACGTGTCTTCGGTGTGAAATGTAGGCGCCTTAGATACGTCATGTTTACTTAGTTACGTTTTGTTCGCGCCTTGGTTACGTCAAACAATCGCGGTGTGAATTTGTAATAGTCGTTACAAAGCATTACTTTCGCTGTCTAATCAATTATGCCACCTAACGAAAAGCTATTGGTCGATCTACACCTCAAGCACGAAAGATAAAGGCATCACGAGCTTCAGAAACAGACGAGCAACGGAAAGCAAGATTGGAAACCGTTCGAGTTTGCACTGCTCAAACCCGATCATCTGAAACAGACGAGCAACGGGAAGCAAGATTGCAAACCGTTCGAGTTCATACTGCTCAAGCCCGATCATCTGAAACAGACGAACAACGGGAAGCAAGATTGCAAACCGTTCGAGTTCACACTGCTCAAGCCCGATCATCTGAAACAGACGAACAACGGGAAACAAGGTTGCAAGCCGTTCGAGTTCGCACTGCTCAATCCAGACGAACAATGCACGCTGATTTAAATCTTAGTGCATTCCATTATAATGCAAATTATGATTACAGTATTCATCCAAGTGTGTTTATTGGAAAAATGGATAAATCATGCGTGTATTGCAATGCCCTCAAATTTAAGAATGAAACACCAGGAATGTGCTGCGCGGGTAGAAAAGTGAAATTGCCAGAATTACATTCACCACCCGAACCATTATCAACGTTGGTATCAGGTGACACAAGCCAATCGAAACATTTCTTGGCAAACATACGGAAGTACAATTCATGTTTCCCAATGACATCGTTCGGTGCAACAAATATCGTGCGCGAGAATTACATGCCAACATTTACTGTGCAAGGGCAAATTTATCATCGTGCAGGATCACTACTACCACTACCGAACGCAGATCACAAATTTCTTCAAATTTATTTCATGGGAAACACTCATGAACAAATCGATCAACGTTGTCAATTCAATACTGGCACTAAACGAGAAATAGTCGCTGCATTACAAACTTTATTCGATCAACACAACGAATTAATTCGATTGTTCATAACTGCCCTTGAACAAATGCCAACTGATGACTACAAAGTCGTAGTTAGAGCAGACAAAACACCTGTCGGCCAACACGAAAGACAGTACAATGCACCAACAATTCATGAAGTGGAGATCGTTATAGTTGGCGAAGAATTTAACTCGCGTGAATTAATTCTTCATCGCACAAATGGTGATGTTCAAGGAGTCTCAGAAACTCATCGCTCATACGACGGATTGCAATATCCGATTTTATTTTGGCATGGAGAAGATGGATATCATTTCAACATCTTAATGAGAAATCCACAAACAAATGAGGAAAGGAATAAGAAAGTCAGTGCCATGAAATACTATTCATATAGATTGATGATTCGTGAAAACGCTGAAAATCATATCTTGAAATGTCGACAATTGTTCCATCAATACATTGTCGACATGTATGCGAAAATCGAAACCGAACGACTCCTCTACATTCGATTAAATCAAACCAAGTTGCGTTCCAAAGAGTACATTCATTTACGTGATGCAGTTGTTAATGATGGCAATGTGAATCTCAATGAATTCGGAAAAATTGTCATACTACCGGCCACATTTACAGGGAGTCCACGGCACATGCATGAATACGCACAAGATGCAATGACATATGTTCGCGCATATGGCCGTCCAGATTTGTTTATTACCTTCACATGCAATCCGACGTGGGATGAAATACAAAAACTTTCATTACCTGGACAATCATTATCGGATCGTCATGATATTTCCGCGCGTGTGTTCAAACAAAAATTGAAATCTTTAATAGATTTCATTGTCAAGCATCATGTTTTTGGAAATACACGCTGTTGGATGTATTCCATTGAATGGCAAAAAAGAGGTTTGCTATATGCACACATTTTGATATGGTTCATCCAAAAAGTCACACCAGATCAAATTGATCAAGTCATCTCAGCAGAAATACCAGATGTCGATATTGATAAAGATTTATTTGAAATCGTCACCAAAAACATGATTCATGGTCCATGTGGCTTACTCAACAACAATTCACCATGCATGTCTGATGGGAAATGCACGAAACGATACCCAAGACATTTACTTGCCGAGACTATCACTGGTAATGACGGATATCCACTCTATCGTCGGCGATCAACTAAAGATGGTGGCAAATCCATAACTTTAAAAGTACAAAACAAAAATTCACCTATACTTTCGAAAACGTACAAATTCACCTATACTTTCGAAAACAAGGTCAAGCAGTTGAAGGACATCGCAATTTATATTCGACCGACACATTAGGCCGTCTATACACTGTTCACCCAAACAATGCAGAATGCTTTTACTTGCGATTACTGTTAATTAACGTACGTGGACCGACGTCCTTCCAAGAACTGAGAACAGTAAACGGTCAAGTATGTGCCACTTATCGTGAAGCTTGCCAAGAATTAAATCTTTTGGAAAACGATGCACATTGGGACACTTCACTCGCTGATGCATCGAATACTGCTCAACCACAGCAAATACGCACGTTATTTGCAATCATATTGACAACCTGCTTCCCATGGAATCCAAAAGATCTTTGGGAAAAATACAAAGACTGCATGAGTGAAGACATCTTACATCGTTTGCGTGCAACAAATCAAAATCCGGACCTTCAATTAACACCAAACGTGTATAATGAGGCATTGGTTTCGATTGAGGAGATATGTTTGGCAATCGCTAACAAAGCATTGGTACAATTGTGAATGGCTGCTCCGAAACGATCTGCAAACGACCTTTTCGATCGTGATTTGCAACGAGAAACACACTTTGATGTCGACGAATTGGGTACATTTGTTCAAACAAATCTTCCGAAATTGGTTCCGGAACAACGCATAGCGTATGATAGAATTATGCATGCAAATTACAAGCCAAAGCGGTGGATTGTATTTCCTAGATGCGCCCGGAGGCACAGGAAAAACTTTTCTCATTTCACTTATTTTGGCAACTATACGATCACGACACAATATTGCACTGGCAATCGCATCATCTGGAATTGCAGCAACTCTTTTGGATGGCGGTCGAACAGCGCATTCAGCACTGAAATTGCCGTTGAATATGCAAATCACCGACACACCAACATGCAGTATCAAAAAAAATTCTGGAATGGGTAAAGTACTCCAATCATGTCAACTCATTATATGGGACGAATGTACTATGGAGCACAAAAAGGCTTTGGAAGCGCTTTACTGTACACTAAAAGATTCGAGAGGAAATGAACAGTTCTTCGGTGGCGCACTTATTTTATTGTCTGATGGTTTTCGACAAACTCTAACAGTTATACCACGTTCAACAGCTGCTGATGAATTAAATGCATGTCTCAGATCATAAGTTTTATGGCGACACGTCCAGAAATTGACTTTGTATACCAATATGCGTGTAGAACTACAATACGATGCATCCGCTGAACATTTCGCAAAACAATTGTTGGATATTGGGAATGGGAAAATGGAAATCGATGAATCCACACAATGTATCACGTTGCCAACAAGCTTCTGTAAAATTACAGGAACCACAGACGAATTGATTCACAAAGTTTTCCCAAATATCGCACAGAATTACATAAATCATCAGTGGATCAGTTAACGTGCTATATTAGCAGCCAAAAACAACGATGCTAATGCCATCAACTTCAGCATTCAAAAACAAATACCAGGCGAAGCGACAACGAATAAGTTCATAGATACTGTAATGAATCAAGACGAAGTTGTCAATTATCCAATTGAATTCTTAAATTCACTTGATTTGCCAGGCATGCCGCCGCACGTTTTAACATTGAAAATTGGCGTACCTATCATTCTTCTCCGAAACATAAATCCACCACGACTTTGCAATGGTACCAGGCTGTCAGTGAAAACGTTAATGAACAGTATCATCGAAGCTACAATTTTAAATGGAAAATTTAGAGGAGAAGATGTAGTGTTGCCACGCATCCCTATGATCCCGACAGATATGCCATTCGAATTCAAACGTTTGCAGTTTCCGGTGCGACTCGCATTTGCAATTACCATCTACAAAGCACAGGGACAATCGTTACAAGTGTGTGGACTAAATTTGGAAAATCCATGCTTCTCACATGGACAGATGTATGTGGCCTGCTCACGCGTTGGAAAACCTTCTGATTTATTCATATACGCACCAGACAGAAAAACAAAAAATATTGTGTATCCAAAGCACTTCAGTAAACATAATAGGCTATTTGACAGTATGAAAAAAATATATGTTTGTTTCTTCGTTTGTGTCGTATGCGTTCCTATACCGTTCGTCCGATTGCGATAAAACTTTGGTGAGTATCAACAGCTGTATGAAATTCATAATCTGTAGCGATACCTAAAATTGCTTGTGTTCGGTGTGAACTGTAGGCGCCATAGATACGTCACGTGATCGAACACGGTCTGGTTTGGCTGAAACTATGATGACGTAAATCAACAGCTGTATGAAATTCATAATCGGTAGCGATACCTAGAACGCCTTCGGTAAAGTAACCACTTATTGTGGGCTCGATAAATACCACTAAATAATCTGAGATGCATTCCAGAAACCAGTCAAATAGTCTATTAAAACACAAACACTTTCTTTCTTTCAGTGGCATTGCAATGCATGCCAGGATTAAAACACAAACACTTTCTTTCTTTCAGTGGCATTGCAACGCATGCCGGGTACTTGCTAGTATATATATATATATATATATATATATATATATATATATATATATATATATATATATATATATATATATATACATGAATGTTTGTTTGTTTGTGTCATATGCGTTCCTATACCGTTCATCCGATTGCGATAAAACTTTGGTGAGTTGTTCTGCGCACGCCCGCGAAGGTTTCTGAATTAGTACAACCATTTAAATTGTACAATTAACAAATGTGTGTATTTCATATAGTTTTGCGACATTTACCGTGTCTTCGCTGTGAACTGTATGCTCCTTAGATACGTCACGTGATCGAACAGTAGGCGCCTTAAATACGTCACGTGATCGAACACGGTCTGGATTGGCTGAAACTATGATGACGTAAATCAACAGCTGTATGAAATTCATAATCGGTAGCGATACCTAATTTCGCGTGTGCTCGGTGTGAATTGTAGGCGCCTTACATACGGCATGTTTACTTAGTTACGTTATTTCGCGCCTTGGTATCGTCAAACAATGTATATATATATATATATATATATATATATATATATATATATATATATATATATATATATATATATATACAGCTACCATCTATGTCTTCCTTCTCAATTCCTTCATGGATTCCATGTTTTAATGTTATGGTCTTTCAATGCTTTCACCTGATTAGTTATCAGTGATTTCAAAGGTGATATGACCAAACTTATATGTTGCTTAGGAGAGTGTATCTGCAATCAAATTATTTTGCTAAACTTTGTTTTTAAGAAAATATAATTTGTCTTACTCAAAGATTATCTTATTGTCATTAACATATGAAAGCAATTGACCTATTCATATTAAACCTATATCACTGTGCTTAACTTTAATGTGGTCATTCAATTGTGTCTTTACATTACTTTGGTATTGAACCATTTTATAGTTATATCTGTTATTACATAAATATAATCTTTTCATATATTTTCAAAGCAAAAGAAGTATAGTGTTTATGAACTTAACATAACTCAGCTGCATTTATTCAGTGTTAATCACACTAATGTGATAATGTGAGTTAAATCTCTCTCTCTCTCTCTCTCTCTCTCTCTGGCAAGAGATTCCGTGTCTTTACCTGCCATGTTGCAGTATAGATTTGTACCAATACGTCTATTCCAGTATTGAGGAAAGAAGACCAAAACAAATCGAAAATAGTTAAGGAAATTCACGCAATGTCTAGAATAACATGAAAGAACACATGGTTTTCAACATATTAATTGAGATGACGCCAACCGGAAACGTGTCTTTGTCGCATCGTCCTGGAAAGAGGCAGATTGATCACGCTGAAGCTACACGACAACGCGGTTTTGTTGTTATCACGTGACTATTTGACCTATGACGTAGTATGCGTATCGATCGCGAGATTTGGCTAGTCATGTGACTAGCAATGCAAATAGTACGAACGAGGTCAAAAAATCATCAACACTCTAATTTCGTCTCTTCCGACAACAGATTAAAGACACAATCAGTGTTATACTTGTAATTTCTGAGAAGATAAATTATTTCCCTATCGATTTAATGTACTTATGGCTCAATATAAGGTCATTAAAGTTTTCTAGGCCTGTTAGGAGGCGAGTACCCCATGCCGGCGAATTCCAACTTTTCGATAGGGGAATACGCTCTGACCCTTCACCCCAACATAAAAAACCAAATATCAAAAATGGGGTGGCAAGGGTCAGAAGAACTCGGACTAGAGAAACTCTTTTTCGTTATATTTATACAATGCTGTAAAGATATTTTTCAACAAGAACTAAATGGAGAGCTAAACTGAATGGATTACGATTTTATGATAAGATCAGAAATAATCGGAGTTGTTAGTATTATATGTTAGATCTAAAGAGCTTACTTCTACTCTTCATACAGTGTTTGGTTCTTAAGCATGTGATGCATCCGACTCGGCTTTAATAGTGAAAGTACGATAGTCTGGTTCACTGCTAAGAATAAAAACTCAGTGAGCATTTTAAGCATTTTAATCAGGGAACCAGACTAAAAGTGTAATGACGTCATCAACCATAATATCGACAATCGTAATTATAACTAGATATTTCTATGCAGAAAATTCATATACAATTATCATATGATACACTCTGAAATACAAGGCAAGTTACAAATTTTATTTGTGAAATTACTTGCAGAGTGTTTTTCATCCCGTGGCAGAATCGGCTACTTCCGCCTACTGTAGGGTTCTGTAGCTCACAAACGTAATATGGAACAAAAATATATCTGCTCAAAACACGTATCAGCGCTGGGAACCAATTAGTCTGGTTCCCTAATATGTATGCTCTCTACGTGTATAGATCTCACTGGACAGTTATTTGGCAAATTTTCATCCGAAGATGACCTATTCCAGAATAAAGATAATAATATTACATTAAAGATACAAATAAAATTTTAAAAAAACTAAAGACTTTTGTTCAAAGGATGCTTCCAATATTCTGACTGAGGTATTAAAGTTAATTCCTTATTCAACTAGTGACATTTATACTCAACCAACACTCCCACCAACATCTTTTTTTTCTACATTCATTTCTTTTACAGGAAAGAGGTATTTTGAATATTGTCCTGTGACAAGACAGCTAAAAGAATCAGTATGTGTGCTATGCATGAACAATGTTCAATAATAATAATAATAATAATAATAATAATAATAATGAGGACTTTGTATTGTAACGTGCCAAGGGGTCAAGGTCAAATAAAATGGAATAGATGGACAACTCACATCTTTTTCAGTTACTAGATCTCTCCAGTGAATTGTAGTGTCAATAAATGATGTGTTCACCACAATGGTCCTATTTAGATAATAAACACACAAACGAAAACAAATATAAATAGTCAACACAGTTTATTATATGACTTCCAGGATGTATATGTTTGCTCACAAACTTAAGAGCTCAAAATGCTGAAATATAATATTTACTAATTTTCAGAACATTTGTTTTGATAAAGCTTATTAAAACACTAGTTTCAATGGTATATTGCATGTAAAAAAAGCAACATCAATGTTCACTTTGTCCCAAATTAATCTTGTACACACACAACAACAAAAAAAATAAGTTAGTGTGTCTCAAAATGTGTTTGTATGACGTACCGAAGTGGTAAGGATATTTGTGCATCCAATCAATGTTCGGAACCAGACCCGGGTTTGTGTTTATAGTACTACTAGCAAGTACCCGGCATGCGTTGCAATGCCACTTAAAGAAAGAAAGTGTTTGTTTTAATCCTGGCATGCGTTGCAATGCCACTGAAAGAACGAAAGTGTTTATGTTTTAATAGACTATTTGACTGGTTTCTGGAAACCATCTCAGATTATTTAGTGGTATTTATCTAGCCCACAATAAGTGGTTACCTTACCGAAGGCGTTTTAGGTATCGCTACCGATTATGATTTCATACAGCTGTTGATTTACGTCGTCATAGTTTCAGCCAATCCAGACCGTGTTCGATAACGTGACGTATATAAGGCGCCTACAGTTCACACCGAACACACGCGATTTTAGGTATTGCTACCGATTATGAATTTCATACAGCTGTTGATACTCACCAAAGTTTTATCGCAGTCGGATGAACGGTATAGGAACGCATACGACACAAAGAAAGAAACAAAGAAACATACATTTTTTTCATACTGTCAAATAGCCTATTCTGTGTATTGAAATGCTTTTGGATACACAATATTTTTTGTTTTTCTGTCTGGTGCGTATATGAATAAATCAGAAGGTTTTCCAACGCGTGAGCAGGCCACATACAGTTGTCCATGTGAGAAGCATGGATTTTCCAAATTTAGTCCACACACTTGTAGCGATTGTCCATGTGCTTTGTTTATGGTAATTGCAAATGCGATTCGCACCGGAAACTGCAAACGTTTGAATTCGAATGGCATATCTGTCGGAATCATAGGGATGCGTGGCAGCAGTACATCTTCTCCTTTAAATTTTCCATTTAAAATTGTAGCTTCAATGATATTATTCATTAACTTTTGCACTGAAAGCCTGGTACCGTTGCAAAGTCGTCGTGGATTTATGTTTTGGAGAAGAATGATAGGTACGCCAATTGTTAATGTTAAAACGTGCGGCGGCATGCCTGGCAAATCAAGTGAATTTAAGAATTCAGTTGGATAATTGACAACTTCGTCTTGATTCATTACAGTATCGATGGACTTATACGTTGTCGCTTCGCCTGGTATTTGCTTTTGAATGCTGAAGTTGATGGCATTAACATCGTTGTTTTGGGCTGCTAATATAGCACGTTCACTGATCCACTGATGATTTTTGTAATTCTTTGCGATATTTGGGAAAACTTAGTGAATCAATTCGTCTGTGGTTCCTGTAATTTTACAGAAGCTTATTCGCAACGTGATACATTGTGTGGATTCATCAATTTCCATTTTCCCATTCCCAATATCCAACTATTGTTTTGCGAAATGTTCAGCGGATGCATCGTATTGTAGTTCTACACGCATATTGGTCTTCAAAGTCAATTTCTGCACGTGTCGCCATAAAACTGATGATTTGAGACATGCATTTAATTCATCAGCAGCTGTTGAACGTGGTATAACTGGTAGAGTTTGTCGAAAATCATCAGACAATAAAATAAGTGCGCCACCGAAGAACTGTTCATTTCCTCTCGAATCTTTTAGTGTACAGTGAAGCGCTTCCAAAGCCTTTTTGTGCGCCATAGTACATTCGTCCCATATAATGAGTTGACATGATTGGAGTACTTTACCCATTCCAGATTTTTTGTTGATACTGCATGTTGGTGTGTCGGTGATTTGCATATTCAACGGCAATTTCAGTGCTGAATGCGCTGTTCGACCACCCTCCAAAAGAGTTGCAGCAATTCCAGATGATGCGATTGCCAGTGCAATATTGTGTCGTGATCGTATAGTTGCCAAAATAGTGAAATGAGAAAAGTTTTTCCTGTGCCTCCCGGCGCATCTAGGAAATACAATCCACCGCTTTGGCTTGTAATTTGCATGCATAATTCTATCATACGCTATGCGTTGTTCTGGAACCAATTTCGGAAGATTTGTTTGAACAAATGTACCCAATTCGTCGACATCAAAGTGTGTTTCTCGTTGCAAATCACAAAATCGAAAAGGTCGTTTGCAGATCGTTTCGGAGCAGCCATTCCCAATTGTACCAATGCTTTGTTAGCGATTGCCAAACATATCTCCTCAATCGAAACCAATGCCTCATTATACACGTTTGGTGTGAATTGAAGGTCCGGAGTTTGATTTGTTGCACGCAAACGATGTAAGATGTCTTCACTCATGTAGTCTTTGTATTTTTCCCAAAGATCTTTTGGATTGCATGGGAAACACGTTGTCAATATGATTGCAAAGAACGTACGTATTTGCTGTGGTTGAGCAGTATTCAATGCATCAGCGAGCGAAGTGTCCCAATGTGCATCGTTTTCCAAAAGATTTAATTCTTGGCAAGCTTCACGATAAGTGGCACATCCTTGACCGTTTACTGTTCTCAGTTCTTGGAAGGATGTCGGTCCACGTACGTTAATTAACAGTAATCGCAAGTAAAATCATTCTGCATTGTTTGAGTGAACAGTGTATAGACGGCCTAATGTGTCGGTCGAATATAAATTGCGATGTCCTTCAACTGCTTGACCTTGTTTTCGAAAGTATAGGTGAATTTTTGTTTTGTACTTTTAAAGTTATGGATTTGCCACCATCTTTAGTTGATCGCCGACGATAGAGTGGATATCCGTCATTACCAGTGATAGTCTCGGCAAGTAAGTGTCTTGGGTATCGTTTCGTACGTTTCCCATCAGACATGCATGGTGAATTGTTGTTGAGTAAGCCACATGGACCATGAATCATGTTTTTGGTGACGACTTCAAATAAGTCTTTATCAATATCGACATCTGGTATTTCTGCTGAGATGACTTGATCAATTTGATCTGGTGTGACTTTTTTGGATGAACCATATAAAAATGTGTGCATGTGGCAAACCTCTTTTTTGCCATTCAATGGAATATATCCAACAGCGTGTCTATCTAAAAACATGATGCTTGACAATGAAATCTATTAAAGATTTCAATTTTTGTTTGAACACACGCGCGGAAATATCATGACGATCCGATGATGATTTTCCAGTTAACAAAAGTTCTTGTATTTCATCCCATGTAGGATTGCATGTGAAGGTAATAAAAAATTTAATATGTCATTGCATCTTGTGCGTATTCATGCATGTGCCATGGACTCCCTGTAAATGTGGCCGGTAGTATGACAATTTTTCCGAATTCATTGAGATTCACATTGCATCATTAACAGCTGCATCACGTAAATGAATGTACTCTTCGGAACGCAACTTGGTTTGATTTAATCGAATGTAGAGGAGTCGTTCGGTTTCGATTTTCGCAAAAATATCGACAATGTATTGATGGAACAATTGTCGACATTTCAAGATATGATTTTCAGCGTTTTCACGAATCATCAATCGAAATGAATAGTAATTCATGGCACTGACTTTCTTATTCCTTTCCTCATTTGTTTGTGGATTTCTCATTAAGATGTTGAAATGATATCCATCTTCTCCTTGAAAAAAAAATAAAATCGGATATTGCAATGCGTCGTATGAGCGATGAGTTTCTGAGACTCGCTGAACATGACCATTTGTGCGATGAAGAATTATATCACGCGAGTTAAATTCTTCGCCAACTATAACGATCGCCACTTCATGAATTGTTGGTGCATTATACTGTCTTTCGTGTTGGCCGACAGGTGTTTTGTCTGCTCTAACTACAACTTTGTAGTCATCACTTGGCATTTGTTCAAGGGCAGTTCTGAACAATCGAATTAATTCGTTGTGTTGATCGAATAAAGTTTGTAATGCAGAGACTATTTCTCGTTTAGTGCGCGTATTGAACTGACTTCGTTGATCGATTTGTTCATGAGTGTTTCCCATGAAATAAATTTGAAGAAATTTGTGATCTGCGTTCGGCAGTGGTAGTAGTGATCCTGCACGATGATAAATTTGCCCTTGCACTTTAAATGTTGGCATGTAATTCTCGCGCACGATATTTGTTGCACCGAACGATGTCATTTGGAAACATGAATTGTACTTCCGTATGTTTGCCAAGAAATGTTTCGATTGGCTTGTGTCACCTGATACCAACGTTGATAATGGTTCGGGTGGTGAATGTAATTCTGGCAATTTTACTTTTCCACCCGCGCAGCACATTCCTGGTGTTTCATTCTTAAATTTGAGGGCATTGCAATACACGCATAATTTATCCATTTTTCCAGTAACCACACTTGGATGAAGACTGTAATCATAATTAGCATTGTAATGGAATGCACTAAGATTTTAATCAGCGTGCATTGTTCGTCTGGATTGAGCAGTGCGAACTCGAACGGTTTCCAATCTTGCTTCCCGTTGCTAGTCTGTTTCAGATGATCTGTCATGAGCAGTGCGAACTCGAACGGTTTCCAGTCTTGCTTCCCGTTGCTCGTCTGTTTCAGATGATCGGGTTTGAGCAGTGCGAAATCGAACGGTTTCCAATATTGCTTCCCGTTGCTCGTCTGTTTCTGAAGCTCGTGATGCCTTTATATTTCGTGCTTGAGGTGTAGATCGACCAATAGCTATTCGTTTAGGTGGGATAATTAATTTGACAGCGAAAGTAATGCTTCGTAAGGACTATTAAGAATTCACACTGCGATTGTTTGACGTAACCAAGGCGCGAACCAAACGTAACCAAGTAAACATGACGTAAGGCGCCTACAGTTCACACCGAACACACGCGAAATTAGTTATCGCTACCGATTGTGAATTTCATACAGCTGTTAATTTACGTCATCATAGTTTCAGCCAATCCAGACCGTGTTCGATCACGTGACGTATTTAAGGCGCCTACTGTTCGATCAGGTGACGTATCTAAGGCGCCTACAGTTCACAGCGAAGACACGGTAAATGTCGCAAAACTATATGAAATACACATATACACGGTATAGGAACGCATATGACACAAACAAACAAACATTCATTTTTATATATATATACTAGCCAGTACCCGGCATGCGTTGCAATGCCACTCAAAGAGAGAAAGTTTTTGTGTTTTAATCCTGGCTTGCGTTGCAATGCCACTGAAAGAAAGAAAGTGTTTGTGTTTTAATAGACTATTTGACTGGTTTCTGGAATGCATCTCAGATTATTTAGTGGTTTTTATCGAGCCCACAATAAGTGGTTACCTTACCGAAGGCGTTTTAGGTATCGCTACCGATTATGAATTTCATACAGCTGTTGATTTACGTCATCATAGTTTCAGCCAATCCAGACCGTGTTCGATCACGTGACGTATCTATGGCGCCTACAGTTCACACCGAACACACGCGAAATTAGGTATCGCTACCGATTATGAATTTCATACAGCTGTTGATTTACGTCATCATAGTTTCAGCCAATCCAGACCGTGTTCGATCACGTGACGTATTTAAGGCGCCTACTGTTCGATCACGTGACGTATCTAAGGCGCCTACAGTTCACAGCGAAAGCACGTTAAATGTCGCAAAACTATATGAAATACACACATTTGTTAATTGTACAATTTAAATGGTTGTACTAATTCAGAAACTTTCGCGGGCGTGCGCAGAATAACTCACCAAAGTTTTATCGCAATCGGATGAACGGTATAGGAACGCATACGACACAAACAAACAAACAAACATTCATTTATATATATATATATATATATATATATATATATATATATATATATATATATATATATATATATATATATATATATAGAAGATGGTAAATATGTTAGAGGCACAATCTGTAACCGGATGTTAAGTGTGTCGTATTCTCGACTGAGACACAGTTTGTCGTTTTGAGCGACACAGTCTTGTGCAACCGGATGTCAATAGTGTGCGCTTGAATTGAATGCGACAATTTGTGTCGTCTTGTGACAAAAAAGTGTGTCGTTGTGTCGGGTATATTATTTCGCCATCGAAACGACACAACCACTACAAATTGGATGGGAGTTTTATATCTCAAAATGATACATATAATTGAATAGGAATTTGGATAGTGCCAATCCGAATACTAAATTTCCAATGGATAGCAGACGGCTGTGTTGATGACACGTTATCAGTGTGTCGTCAGCCTAATCCCTTTATGGGAACTTTTATTTAATATAACAAGGAAATAAACGTTGAAACAATATCAGAGAAACATTATAGTAGTCATTATGAGTACTAAACTTAATGTGTCGGTAGTAAGTAGTCTACCTTGCTATTAATGCTTGAAATTATCGGTTGGGATGACTAGAAACTTTTGTTCTGTTTGTTTGATCGTGGGACCTTTACTGGAGTCCAGCAGAACCACAACTGCCAAAACGGCAGATCTCACCCCTATTTATAGGTTTTGGGAACACACTCGGGAAATGACTATATATTATGGAAGAATTCGGAAAGATTAACTTGAGCGCCTCCTAGTGGAAAACCGAGCGCCCAATATATACAGTAGTAAACATGGCGCCCAATTTCAAACGACAAAGATAACAATTTTTTCACAATAAATAATACAAAGATTCACATTGATGATGAACAGTTTCATCATGCTGGCGACACTTATGAACTTACTTGAGTATTACCTTAATTCTGAAGAGAAAAATGGATACAATTACCTATTTCTCTCTCAAAATAGACGGTAAGCAATAACAATTTACAATCATATCATGTACACTCTGGGCTTCAAAAATCTTTACCCAGATTAATATTTAAACAAATAATTTTTATATGATTTACATATTGTATCAGATTACCTTTGTTTTGTACAATGGTCATATATCAAAAACTGTCACCACAGTTACTATTATTTGCATTGGAAACAGGCAAAACTTTACAACATGAAGAGAATGTAAACAATAAAAGAAGATTATAAATTCCCTCAAACATTAATGAAATTTGCAATTGCACTTTATAAAAAAAAATAAGTAGACAGGTAGTCAGGATTGTTTTACTATAGCGCCTAATCTTTTGAAGATCTAAGCGCTTTACAACATCTATAGTGAAATGACTACACTACAAAAAAAAAAACCATGAAATTGGAATACATAAAAACATGCTGAAAACATAAGATACAAAACATTATTAGGTCTCTAAGTTTGTTCCTTCAGTCAACAAAAGTTAATTTAAGAGCACTCTAAAAAAGAGATCACTGTGTCTTTGGGTCTAATTTCAATGGGCAATTCGTTCCACATCGACGGGCCCTGGTGTGCAAAAGAATGTTGTCCATATTACTTCATTTTCACTGTGGGAACAATGAGTATACGATTCTCAGTAGAGGAGCGTATGGATCTTGCTGGTGTGTACACATGGATGAGGCTGGATAGGTATGTTGGACTGGAGTCTGTCGGTGAAACGTAGCACAGAGAACAATTTTAGTGTTTGATTCTGTATCGAATGGATAGCCAGTATAGGGTACAGAGCAGTAGTGAGGTATGCTCTGATCGAGGTACTCTAAAGATGATCCGAGCATCTGTCTTTTGAACTTTTTGAAGTTTCTGGAGTAGACATTGTGACGAACCAGACAGAATTGAGTTACAATAGTCCAATCTTGAGAGTACGAATGAACACACAAGTGTTTTAGTGGCATCAAGTGAAAGATATTTGCGAGTGGAACTGATGCGTCTTAGCTCAAAATATGCAGCCTTACATATGTTCATGACATGTTGGTGCAATGTGAGAGTACTGTCTAGAGTAACACCTAGGTTTCGAACTGACTGCCTGAATTTAATGTTGGTGTTGCTGATATTTATTGTCAGAGTTATATAAAGTGAATAAGAAAGTCTATGTGTTGTGATCAGAATGGCCTCAGTTTTATCATCATTCATCTGCAGCTTGTTACATGTCATCCATGACTTCCCATCATAGATACACTTCTCTACTCCATGGATGGTATCATCAACTTCAGTTGGGTGGCTGGACTTGTATATTTGGGTGTCATTAGCGTACAGTCGGTGAGACTCTGGGTGATGATCAATGACACTTGAGAGCGGCTGAGTGTATAGAATGAAGGGAAAAGGTCCAAGATCAGACCCCTGTGCAACACCTCAACATAGATCAACTGGGTTGGAGTTTATTCCATATGCAGATACAATTGTTAAAAATTACTTTGAGTTAGGCTTGGAAATGAGTACACTTCTTGGTCACTGCCTGACATTATCGATTTAAAAAACTACCGCCCAATTTCTAATCTCCCGTTCATATAAACAACTCTTGAAAAATTGTTCTAACCCAACTTGTGTCTCATTTGAATTCAAACAGTAATTTTAACAATGTACAGTCTGTATATTGCCCTTGCCACAGTACTAAAACTGCTCTTCGAAAGTATTTAATGACATTCTCTCTGCTTTCGATAGCGGTAAGATTACAGTCCTCACCCTCCTTGATTTTTCTGTTTTCGGGGGAAAACGAGCTGGAAATAACTCCAAAGTTATCAGCTGCTTCAAAGAGATAAAAGCAGCTGATATCTGCCAAAGATTATTTCAGGGTGGCATCATGGATATTGGGTTATATCGTGGGTTCATTGATGAGCTAGTTGATGATTATCACAGCGATTAATCGCTCGATTAGATAAATAACATTTAGATAAAATGATCATATATCGTAATCATGACAGACCAACTACTGTTTACGTCATTCACTCGAGATCACCCGTATACAAAGTATACTATGGAGATGGATTTGGTAGTTTCATCAAAGGAATGTTCACTAGGGTTACTCCAAAAATTATACCTGTAGCCAAAGTATTATCATCGAAGGCTACTGGTGATAAGTCTGTCGGCGCGGTAGGTGATCTCGTTGGTAGCGCGGTTGATTTCGCAAAGGATAAACTTTTGTCGTTATTACAAGAAAACCGAAAAAAACTACCGTCTACTGAAATGATGCCACCTCAGGTAAGTAAAGAAGTGAACGATGTGGTAGCTCAAAGATTAGTTCTGTTAATGGAGTCAGCTAGAGAACGATTTTCTCAAGAATTTTCTCAATTTGCTAAGAAACAATTAGCTAAAATATCAGCTCAAAGATCGGCTAAAACACAATTAGCTACAGCACGATTAGCTCCATTAATACAGTCGGCTAGAACACGATTAGCTAGATCAAAATCAGCTCCGTTATCACAATCATCAATTATGAATCTCGATAGTGATTCCAAAAGAAATATTGTTGCAAATTTGGTTGCTGGTTCTGGTTTTAGAAGATCACGATTTAGATCGACGATTATATAATAAAATGTTCCAATCGATTTCAGATGAAGCCTTTGATATGGATGCGCCTGTAAAAGAAATGATTCAATTCGTGATTTTCAACTTTTCTCTTATAATGCGATAGATCCCAAATCTAGATCACGAACTGAACTTGGATTTGATGATACCTCTAAATACTTCTTGCCATGTGAAGCTTTCATCGAGGTGGAGGGACGACTAGTACGAGCTGCTGATGGTACACCATATCCTAGTATTTCAACTACCGCAGTCGGGTTTGCCAATAATGGTATAATGGCGTTGTTTAGTAGTGCACAGTATAATGATTCATTCTAACAGGATTGAATCTATCGATAACGACGTTGATGTCGGAACTACAATACTCGGACTAGCGAGATACTCCGATGATCTTATACGATCTGCCGGCGATTCAGTGATGTTCGCGAAGGATATTACTAACAACGCCGATCATTATCAATGTATTTTAAGAAGACCATGCTGTTGTTATGAGTAATAATCCTAATTTTAATCTGGGATTTGCAAATCGAAAAAACATGTTAAACTCCGATGGAAGATTTTCATGTGTGATCCCCTCTCTCACATATTCGGATTTTGTAGAAATTTTAGAAACGTTATCTTTGGAGCTAGTTATACTGTAGTGCTTATGATAAAATCTAGTGACAATGATGCAATCTGGCGTGGTGTTGGTGTTGGTGATGGTAGAGTAGATCTATCCAAGCTAGCACTATGGATGCCAATGATGACTCAATCACTTGCCATAGAACAGCGTTTGTTATCTTTTATGCATCAGGGAGGAAAATCATTGTTCTCATGGTTGGATGTTACAACAGCTACCACGACAGGTACCACAGTTGGGACGTTTGCCTGGCAGGTCGCGTTAACAAAAACTATCTCTGCACCCAGGTACATTTTAATCGCGCTGCAAAATAAAAATAGAGTAGAAGTAGATGATAAACAACAGCGCAGTCATATGATATTTGATAAGCTAGCAGTCAGCGAGGTATCATTGCGAGTAAGTAATCAACAGGAGCCCGCCGAAAATATTCTCATCGATTATTCTAATAATCAAATAGCTCGAGTCTATCATCGTTTATGGTCTTATATGGGACGTGATCAAAATATTGATACTGGGCTACATATATCACAATGGGATTTCCAAAATTTGTATCCCATTTATTACTTTTCATTACAACATCTCGATTAGTCTAGGCACTCCGTCATCGACGTAAAATTTCAAGTTCGCATAGAGAAACGTCCCATTATCTCGGCGCCGGATGTAGATCCACCAGTACGTGAGCCATATAGAGCAATCGCTGTTATTCTTAGTGATAAATCGATGACACTCAAGAGTGGTGGTTGAAAGATGAGAATAGTTGACGGGCCAACAGAAAACATGTAATGGAATTCAAAAATATGTAACAATTAGAACGATATGTTATTTCAATAAAAATGTCGTACAGTCACGTTAATGTCACCTTGACACCTGGTCAGGCAAAGAAACTTCAATCAAAAATCTCTACTACGTGTGGAGCAAAGATAACTTTGAAGCGTGAACAGATAGGCAACGGAGGACCAAATATACTATCCTTGACAAAAACTCAACTGAAACATTTTAATAGCGCGCTAATTGCGAATACAGGAAAACTGTTAGAGTTTTCACCCTCTGAAATTTCCAATATGATCATATCTGGTACAATATTTCCTCTACTCGCCACGATTCCAGGGTTAATCGCCTCTGCGACATCGGCGATCGCTACGACACTCGGAACGGGTGCGCTTTCTAGCCTTGGGGGTTTTGGTATGGATGCTCTTCTAAAAAAGATAACTGGAGGAAAATAAAAAAAGGAAAAAGGTCCAAGATTACCAACCAGTCGATTTACGCAATACGGAGGAGGATTGAGACTCCCGGGAAGCAGCCTGCGAGAACTCCGATGTCAAATTCTAATTTAATCGCCGCGGTAAAATAAAAAAATTAAAAAAAATACCCGATAATACATTTCAGGTGTTTTCATGAAAGATCAATTACCTAAACAACCATTAATCCCATAAACATGTATAATTAATCTCGGTGATAACACTGGACATGGGACTCATTGGGTCGCGTATGCGATATATCCTAATTCAATTATTTATTTTGACTCGTATGGGTTAGCGCCACCAAACGAATTTCTTCCATACGTCAACGGGTTAAAACCTCCTGTTTGGTATTCAACGCTACCCACGCAAACGTTAACCGTTCCTCCAATATGCGGCAACGAAGTTCTTAACGTGTTAACAGCGATCTAAAAATCTTCCAAACCGGTTCATAAAACCGTGCACGAATACACTAGTAATCGCTTTTTAAAGAGATCTTAAACGTAAAATTGGTAGATATTTGGGGAAGATCACTCTCACATAAAATAACAAAGGAGTTTCCCTCGAAGAAGTAAAGAAGCTTATATCAGCGGCGTTATCAGATATATTAAATCTCGTAGGCGTGGAACAATATGAAATTGTATTTCAAGATCGTCAGGGTAAATTAAAAACGAGTAATATTTCCCTGGATGACATTTTAGTTAGACAACGCGGGGTAGCTGAAAATACTATCGCGGTGTTTACCGACCAGGGTAAACTCAAACCGGGTGTCCTCATTTCAACTATCTCGGATAAACTAACATCACTCGGTGATAATTATATATCTTTGGCAAATTTACTAAAAACACTTCGTAATGAATATGACGGCCATGTAAATCAATTTGCCGGGCTACAAAAAAGTATTACCGATGTTCAACTACCTATTTACAATTTCTTTTGAATTCCACCAGTGACCACACCACCGCTCAGAGATATTAAAACCGCCATTGATGAATTAGTAACCCTTCAAACCGCGTACGAATATCACGTAAAACAATTTGGAAATTTTCGTAAAAACATCGTTAATAAATTCTTTGGGGGTCCAATCGATAACATCGATATAAAACTCAGATATTAAAATATCCATCGAAACTATCAAACAAACTCACGAGGCCATGAAAGATGATTTTCCAAGGATGATCATCACACTCGATAAAATAAAAATTCCTCATGAGAAAACTATTAACGTGGTATACACGATCCAACATGGATCATTCGCCTGGACACCACAGACTTATACATTAGATATCACCGCGACGGTTAAGGGAATTTATAGACTAACATTTATATCACCGACGCAGTTTAATATTCATTTCATCGAGTTCGTCATCCGGGGTTAACAATATAATATCTACGATCATAGACAAGGATTCAACTGAACGATTCATTATAACCACCGCTGATAAAATTCAAGTTAGGGTATCTATAACATGGTACGTAGAATTTGTAGCCGATTTCAATAAATAGCTTAATTGAAATCTACGATTTTAAATAATGACAACTATGCAACCGTATCGATTATGACATCGAGGATATCAAAAATGAGATTAAACGCAGAGTAAAATCAATTGCTGGAACATAATCTAAGATTGAGCTAAGTGTTCATGAACCATCATTGTCAACTGCGTTTGAGATAAACTCACCTGAATACGCCGTAGACATATATAACAGCTCGATAATAACCGTATTAGGATTACCGCAAAAATCACCGTACGAAAAAGACTATCTGAAATATTCTGTTTCACGAAGAAAACAACCATCCGAGAAACCTCCCGAACCTAAACGATCTGATTTTACCACAGATAATAAATCACAGTATCCTGAATTTAAAAAGGCTGATGCTAACACAGGCATGTTAAATATTTTGAAAGATTCCACAGACGAGGATTTTAAATATGTTAGTACACGCAGATTAAATATTTTGAAAGATTCTACAGACGATAAATTTAAATATCCTCCTATATATATGTGTATGGAATATTACGTATATAGATCACCTCAAAAACGAGGTTATTATATACACATGGAATGATACACTTCTCTTTAACTATTTTGGAGAAATCAACGAGGAATATAAAAAACAGCTAGAATATTTCAGGAATATATCCTTGATATAACAGTTCCACGCGATAAACTTATGAAACAGGTTGAAATATTAAATCAGCTTGTCGACGATATGGAATGTCTTAACGATAGATTTGTTCAGATGATAATAAAAGCACAAAGAGGTTTAAATAGTAAAAAATATTTATGGCTGCGAGGTCGTTAACAGAGGACACACTACCCGGCCATAAATTTCCGGGATATAATACCCCCGAGTTAAAAAAAATCGCTCAACGATCTAATTGATATATTTTTCCCCGCATATACATACCGCGTGGACAAAAATATCTGATGATTCCGTCAATAAATATGTCGATAGTATAATACAATGCAAAATATATCTGATAGTCTTCTTCGATACAATAACGCCCCTGACGGAACCGGCAGACATATCTCATCGGGCAACGTCGACATAGCATCAATCATCGCGATACATCTTATTTGTAACGTCGTATTGGGTAGTTATAACGCTGATACATCATCGTCAAATCGAGCTGATCAAGGTTATATCCAATACACGTTTTCCTCACAAGATTTCCCGGGAGTTTGATATTCAAACTGGTTGATCAGGATTTTAACTTCATTAATCTTTCAAAAGAACAACTACAAAGTACCCTCGATGTGAAATGGTAGGTGAAATCCAAAGGATTTTTATCTTAAAAGTCTTTGATTTTCAGTAATTAAAATAACAACTATTACAATAATGTACCAGCACGCACGAGTATTCGTTTATGACAAAGATAAACTTGAAGACGCTATTAGAAGACCATTCAAGGAAACAATCGTTGGCAACTTTGAACTCGTCGTAAATAAATTTGGCAATAATAAATTTATGTTGACGGATCATCAAGTGAATCATCTATAACGTGATCTTATAACGATAATAAGCTGTAATCGAGATCAGATAGTGAATTATGCCCACTCGTGTATACCTCTGGAACGTCTCCAGGAAATATTGAAGGAGTCACCGGTAGACAAGGTCTCAGTGAAATTGTAAATGATTTTCAAAAAAAAATTCATACAAAAATATCTTGATGATTTTCAATTTCCCCCCAAGGATTTCATCGAGATTTTTCATCGTGAAAACAAAATTATTGTAAAAATGTCCAGCAAATTTTGCAAGTGTGTAATTTCAGAGTGTAATTTCCGAGTATACTTATTTTATTCCTGTGATCTCCGAGTGTAATTTTTTAGTGTAATTTCCAAGTATATTTTGTATGTTGCAAAAGTTTCTCACGGTGTTATATGAGAGCACCAACTTATCTTACAAGCGAAGACGAAAAAAAATATTGTCTCCTTGAAGTGTCGCGGGAGTACAAGATCGGATTATTGCGGTTATATAAAATCTGGTGTAAGGAGCCTATGTCAGATACAACAAAAGGCTGCACTGAGGTATATCGCGTCGCAATACATCAACAGCGTATAAAACAACGAGAACTCCGCGATGAAAATTCCAGATTAAAAAATAATATCACGTTACCGTAGATAACCTGACGACGAAATACAAAGAGGAAAATCCAACAAAGAATATCAAACTGCGCTCGCCAATTAAACAAAATCAAAGATAAGTTACGGTTAAACTTGAAAAGCAAAAAGAATATACCGATCGACTAATAAAACAATATAATATTGCTGGAACGTATAACAGAGATCTCTGCTCAAAGATATAAAAAAATACAGGATGATGCAGAATTAGATAAATGTTTCGTGAGGACAATTTCAATGAACCCCGGAATATAAAACTACCAGCGATTCCAAATTTTAAAAAAATTCAAGATTTTGAGTGCGAAAATAATTTACGATTTCACAAATAATTCTTTCGCGTTGGATTCTATCAGAGATTCCTCGTTGAATATTTTTGCGACCGCGCTAGGAATCTTTTTTTTATAATCGCGGATACTGCAATGAAATCTTCCTCGTTGAAATTCTCCGGCGAATCCTTTGGATTCCTAGATTTATTTTCATAAATGATTCGATTTCGTTCCCGGGAGATAATTTTCATTACACGGTACTCTGACTTATAAGTAGGAAAACTTAACCGTCGTGCTGAAGTTTTTTTTTGAGTATTCGCGGTCGACATAATCACTCGTAAAAAATATACGATCGAGTTCGGTTTTCAATTCGGCGATATTTTCATTGTTCATTATATAATAATTATTTCTTTACATAATCTTCGAAATATATTGGATTTTCAACTTCGGCATTAAATTCTCTTATCGCCGATGTCGAATATTTAATAGCTGGTTTCATATCATCGCTGATCTTTTTAAGTTGGTGATACAACTGCGGAATTTTATTCGCGAATTCATTTTTGACAATCGCAATTTCACACTGGGTTAAAAGTGTTTTGTATATTCTCCAATCGTGATACAACGATTTAAGATAATAGTCGTGTTGTTGTTCTTCAGCCGGTTCTATTAATATTTTATTTTCGATGATTTCTCTATCAATGGTTTCATCGATGACTTCATCGAAGAATTGTCTAACCGTATTTGATTCCTTTTCAGCGAGAAAATCAGATAATTTTTTTAGCCGATATTGACTTTAGTTCAGCGATACGATAGCTAATTGTTTAATCCGTGCTGAAATCTCTTCAACGGTACCCCGATAATATTTTACACAATTAAACTTTTGTTGTAATGGCTCCGGGGACAACATCTTGTAATATTTTCTACCTCGTAGAATAATTTCGAGGTGTTCGTCGATCGTCGATACGATTTCGTCGTTCATATATATATATATATATATATATATATATATATATATATATATATATATATATATATATATATATATATATATATATATATATATATACGAAAATATTTTGTTTGGGTCTAAATCATAATATTTTGTAATTAAAAATTTTAAGCGATTGCGAATGAAACTCTGTTGTTGAATCTGCATGAGTACAACGTTAAAATTATACCGAATGCAGCTTGTTCTACAGACATAGTATGAACACCGAAATATTTAGCGGCAGATGTTATCGACGGAACATCCTTGATCAAACTATCCATACAAGTGGTTACAGGTCTTCGTTGTTGAGATTTTATTTTCGGAGCAGAGTTTAAACAGTTTTCACGTTGAGTTACTGTTCTATAATTTTCTTTGCGGTTCTCGAGTTTATTTCGATTAACATGGTCAATAACAATATTCCTATCGATCATCCCGTAGAAACACTCGTAAATAAGTCTTTGAGTGACGCGAGGACTTTCACCACCAACACCAATCACCACATATCCCATGTTATTAATATTACCCATTGGATTTTTTGTTTACGATTTCAGATGATTCCATCTCGTGACGCTTCGTACTTGATGTAAATCGGATAAGCGATGTATTCGTTACGATTCATTTATTTTATGAAGTTTTTTATTTGTCTAAACTGGTTTTTTGAAAATCAAGGTTTTTTCTCCTAACGTAGTCATGAGGGATCTGTATAATCCTGTGGTTAACGCGGGTAATTTTATCGTAATATCGTTTAGTTCTCGGTAGTTTTTACCCCCGCAATTAGCGCATAATTATGATTTTCCTCGTACTCCGATACCACATTGAATACAGTGTTTCGGGCTTGAGCTTCCTCGTCGGATATTTTGCATATGAATTCCACAAAACTCTTTTCTACAGAATTTACCGCAACGGGTAGTTGAGCCAATGGGCAACCAATTACAATTATACATTATATAAATAAATATTTTATTTGAATATTTGGTTTAATTATATTATTATGGACATTTTTTCCTCTTCCGAAATTGAAACAAACTATCGTGAGAGAGTCGATTTTGATCTAGATGGTAAAATAAAGTTTCCTGCGTGGCTGTCAAAGATTAGAAACAGTATCTGACAATCCAAATACGAATTTCAAAATGATGCAGCTAGATATGTATTTTCAACGTTTCGAGTTTCTCGTTTTAACAATACGATAACGGATTCTCGCGCCCGGGGCATATTATCGAAGATAACTTTTGAAAATGTCAGATATGCAATCCAGGTCAAATATACAAAACTTTATGAATGATCTAAAAGAGGAGATGATCTTGGCGAGTATACAACCATCGCAAAGGGGTATCGGATTCGTCGAGAAAACCTGTTATTTTGACAGATAAAACTAGACCAGTCACGTTAACTGGAATCAATAACAGATATTACCATCGAGCGTATCCTGTAACAGCCCTAACTTATGGATTATACCCGATAAATATCCCGGACATAAAAAAAACTTCATCGGATGAACGATTCATCGGTGTTAAACTGCGTTGCAGAGCGAGTCATAAAACATTTTAAAAATTCTCAACGAGGAAATGGATTAACCGAATTAAAAAAATCAAAAGTATCAACGTGGGCTGAATCAGTTAAACAAACAGGAGCTTCATTAAGCAATGTAGCAACGTTAGAAAAAAATAAAGATTTCCTATTACAGTGAAAACTATCACCGGAGAGGTTTATATACAGAAAAATATAAACAAAATGGAGCTTCAATCGGAATAATTAACCACAATTCTCACGCGTGTATTAGTTTCATACGAGTGTTTCCCGCGTCACGAATGGTAAAATATTATCGCGAAGATATATTCGACGCTATCAACGAGATAAGTAAAAGCGATCCTGTTTCAGTGTGGTTATTTAAGAGTGATAAACAAGGAGGATACGATCAATTCGTTAGAACCAACGGAGATTTATATCGATCAGAAGAACTTCAAACGGAAATGAACAATCTCGCGTTGAAGTATACAAAACACGCTGATGAAATTACCCGAAATTGTATTACTCTGCCGTCGGAAGCATATCATTTTGCCAGAGAAAAGAATTCGTGGAAGCCAACCGGCGCTGATTTTCTTAAAGATGTGCAGGCCAGCTATGCAGCACATGGCAACGGTGGGCTATGGAATATAAAATATGATCTACGTGATATGATGTGTGTTGACATGGCAGCATGTTATCCTAGGAGTTTTCTTGGATATGGTGAGTGAGTGAATTCTTTACACGATTCGGTCATTCCACGCATAAGATGACCAGGGTGGCGATAAATGGAGAATTACCTGACTTTGATCTCACTGGGTTTGTCAGAGTAACATCGTTTAAATTCGCTGATGGTCTTCATTCGAGATTTTATATATGGTTTGGGAAACATTTTTCGGTGAAAAAATGGGCTCCGATACCACTGTTACGATTTCTCATATATAAAAATATGCTGACTTCGTTGACTGTTTCCTCCTCGATAATTTTATATCGGAAACAGTCCGATGTGTGGCTACCAACTCCTGATAAATGCGATGACTGGAATATGAATTACTATCGAGAACATCAAGCGAATGATTTCGGAAGAAAAATAATTGGAAAATTTACTCAGGGGGATCAGACGATCATAAATGGCGCTGTACCCAATTAGTATTTGACGACGCTGAATTAGATTTTATTATCGCGGATAGAACCGCAAAGGATATATTTACGTCGAAAACAACAGCTTATTTATCAAACAGGAGAAAACTTAGGACCATCGTTGAATATTTCGAAGGAGATTCACCGCAATATACTCATTTAAGATCTTCGATGCTATGTTATGTCTCAATAAATTTACTCTCGAACGTAAACAGATTTTCTGATATCGCGGTTAGATTCGCAACTGACTCATTCTATAAAACAACTTATTTGAATGGGCCAGGAGGATGTGGAAAGACGACTCGAGTAATTGATTTATTTGGGAAGAATTCTGACATGATTGTATTAACCCCAACTCATCGCCTTGCCAGGGAGATGAAATCCCGGGGGGTTAACGCTTGTACGTATCAGTTTCTTTCGATGGAACGGAACTACGTGGATTCCCGATAGAATGGGAACGAAATATATTCCACGGATAATTATATGGGATGAAATAGACGCGGTATCATTAGAGCTGCTAAAAACATTTTTGGGGTGGTTATTAAAGAAAAACACCGCTGTGATAATGTGTGGCGATCACTGTCTGCCACCGCCATTTGTCGGAGAATCTTTTCATTGTTGGCTAAAAACAAACCTGGAATACTATGAAGAGATTAACACAGATTATCGTTCACTTGACAAGAAGTTAACCGAGCTAAAATTCGCTATAAGACTACAACAGGACAATGTGCAATGTGAGATAACTCGTAACATAATTCTTGAAACTCCCATTGACAATTTCTGGGACACGTGAAAACTAACCGATCTAGTTGTCGCTAGCAGAGAATGAATAAGAGATCTTCTTCAGGTAGAATTATTTAACACACACAAAGAAAACTTTCCGATGGATCAAGTGTCGCTATGTTATAGACCCAAGGATACACGACGACTAAACATCGAAGTTGATATTCCAGGTAAATCAGAGAGACATGAACTAGTTTTAAATGATATTGTACCGGTTGATATTGCAGTTTTCGAAGATACATTGCGCGCGGATAATTCTCCGTGGGTGCTAGGATATGCGATGACGATACACTCTTTACAGGAGCTAACAATTACCGACACAACTGTTTGGATCGTCGATGATTTCATCCAGTGGTCAAATTTAATTTATCTTGCAGTATCGCGAGTAAGAAAAATAGTACAACTTCGAAGAATTGTGATTATCTGAGACCACGCGGGGGCAATTGAGTGTCGTCCGGGATAACCTGTAATTGTTTACGTGTAAAACTTCGTTGTGGTGCAGTTGGGTCTAGTCTATATATCGTTGGTCTGTTTTCAGATGTTACCGTGTCAAATATTTTATGTTTTGTGATACTCCATATCGGATCGGTTGATCTTCTTCTACCACCTTCAACTTCACCAGGTTCGTATAACTATCTCACTGTACATTACTAGGCAGTACCTGCGATGAAAAATCAAAGACTTTTGTTTTTATATACGTTTTGTTATCGCGGTAGCTGGTTTCATATTTATCGTCCTGATAACTTCATTATTGAGTACTGCAACTACTTCTGGCAATCGTTTAACCCATTCACGAGATTGCTTATCATCGATAAATTCCTTCCCGTACTGATAATGAAACAATGTATCTGCAAGAGTTCTATTAAATCGTTCAACAATTGCCTGGTCGCGATGGATTGCATTGCGTCCTCGTCGTATCGTAGTATTATGTTGTTTCATCGTTAAAGATACCTCACCCTGAAATTCTTTACCGGGATCAACCTGGAGTAGGTTTGGCCATCGTAGGGGACCTCGACGATAATTTTTTTGTTAAACGCGGAGGCAACTACAGAAGAAGTCTTTGTTGATAACGGTCCAGCTTCTTTGTATTTACTTGTAACATCAACTATTGTCAACGCGTATTTATAAACACGTTTTATAAGTGTCATGTGGCAGAAATAATATATCAGCCTGATGAACCTCATTTTCGGATGTTAGCATCAAACGATGCATATTGAATTTTCTTTGGCGGTGATAGATAAATTTGCCATATAGCCTGTCGGGATAACCAATCAGCCGCTGTTGCATTTGTAACTCTTGCTGCGTTGGCAAGTTTATCGATCGCTGATTTACCTCTTTGGTATCTAGTTGGAGAATAATAAACTGATTTCATATCAAATAATGGAACCAAACATTAATTTACCCTTCATCGCTGTTTTAATTAACCAGGACGCTAATTTTTCTTTGAAGGATTTATCCGGATAGAATTCAGCTCATGGATCAATTTTATATCTGCGATATGACGTTATTGAAGATCATTACTTCGATATGCGATATCATGAACACGACAGGCTTCATCAATAGCGTTTATTGGATATTTACCATGTCGAGGTTGATCTTGGTCATCTAGTCTGATATCTAATCTGGTTCCCGGCCCACAGTAACTGTATCCTGGAAGATGTTTTTCTCCTGGGTATTTTGCCCATGGTTTTCCCGGTAGATTTGCTGACTTGGAGTCGATATCACCTCCGTTTTTTTAAACTGGTAAATCTAAATTTTTTATACCGCACTGTGCACACTTGCCAATGATCGTTTCTTCTCTTATTCTTTGTTGTGATAGGTGTTGGGTCAATCGTTGGTGTACGTGTTCTACATTTCACACAAAATAAATCCATAATATTAGTTATGTTATATCTAATGGAAATTACTGACTTTTCCGCGTTGAAAAAACAAAAACCTGTAAAACATCATGTTATGTTACCAAACTCTATTCGAATGATCATCATCATTCCTTCAGGGAGAGGTAAAACACAACTATTACTTAAACTAATTATGAAATGGATGAAGTGGGATTAACTTTATTTAGTAGCACCGAGTGTGAACGATCAACATTGTTATCAGGTGTTAAAGAATTATAACGAGAGTGCCACGGAGATAACCGGGGAGAACATCATTGAATTTCTTACCGATATTGACGTAGCACCTTCCGTTGAAGACATCGATGGGAGTGTCAACAACTTGGTCGTGTATGATGATACGATGTTGGAGAAACAAAAAAATCCTGCCAGGATATTTTCCCAAGGGCGACATAAAAACACAGACGTGATATATGTCACTCAACGATACACTCAAATTCCAAAAGTGATCCGAGACAACTGCAATATTCTTGCGGTGTTTAACGGGTTGACACCCATACACTCAGAAATATTTTTTCAAACTTGGTGCGACGGTGATATGGACTATAACAAATTTAGAAATTTCTTTAGTCGTGCTCATGTAATCCCACATGGATTTGTAACGATAAATTCATCCGATCCTAGATCTGTACTAGATCAAATATACGGTTAATTAATCGCAACCTTTCTTGAAATACTCAACCCGGAGATAGAGTCTCGGACATATTTTTTTTATCGCCGTTTGATAGACCATTATTTTAACAAAATAACGGCTCCACAATTTTGTAGGGTTTACCCTGCATGCTGAAATATGATAAAAGCCTAGGATTTTATCGCAAATTGATGACTGTTATTTTAGCAAAATAAGGGCTACACAAATTTCGTAGGGTTCGCCCTGCCTGCTGCTTCGTCTGAGATTTGTTTGCAACTTCCAGCTGTATAATAATAAATTCTCATTGACGTAGGGATACCTTTTCTTTTGGGTGAATATTAGGGATACTTTCTCACCACATATCGCCCCTTTCGTATTAATTTGTGTGGTCATTGAATGAGTCGATTTTCTCTTCACATGACACGGCTTTTGCTAGTATGAATTGTGTGGTCATGGTGTGAACATTCTTTCCCTAAATCGCACCTATTACATTCTACACATTCTACAATTTCTCAATCTAGTAAACATATGTGCTATGGTTGGGCAAACAGAATTTTCTCTACGGATAACACACCCAAATACACGTATTAGTCGTTGTCGTTAAGGACAATGTTCAAGTTAAAGGGACACAACAAGTTTCTGTATTGGCATAAGTCATGGTATAAGTTGTCGCCCTTGCTATGCACTACAGTAAACAATGATCTGCAAGAATTTCAAGCGATAACTACATTTTCTGCACAAGATTGCCCTACTGTGTATATGAGACTAATAAAGGGAGATCATCCCAAAAGTATCTCTCATCCACACATTCATTAAGGAATGATAAACTGAGTAGGACCCAACTCACACAGATGCGAAAGTTAGTGATATTTGCATATTAGTGATTGCAAGAATAATAATGAGTCATAGTTCACATCTCTACCACCGTGAAGTATTCCCGTAAATCTAGGTAATTGCTGGTTGTTTGATTTACTGCTGTATATTTTATTTGGATCATGAATAAAATGCGCATTTTATGCATACAAAGGTCTGACTCAGTCATATGTTTCATCCAGTTTAATGGATAAAGTGTATTTAACATACAAAAAAATATCAGTAGTATCAAGGGTTGTAGTATTAAAAAGAGTCAGAGAAATAAAGTATAATACTGTCAAATGCGTTAGAGCATACGGAGTTTTAATAACTTTTGTATTTTAATAAATGTTATAGAATGCTTATTTATTTTAATATATTAGGTATGTTTACTACATTTAAACAATTTTAAAGTAAATTTATAACAATTTAATCGATTCAAATTTACATAATTGGGGGGAACGCAAAAGGAGGCAAGGGAATCGAATGGAAAGAGACGTAGAAAGGTTGTTTCTGTTTTCTATTTCAAGTATTTATATATCTCAATAAAATACATTATAAATAATGATTTTCTTCCGAAAAGATCAAGCTTCAGAGCGGGTTAAAAATACACGTGATCAGCCATGTCTTCTCCCCGATGGGTCTGTTGGCTTATGCATTTCCGATAAGCTACTTTAATTTCTAAAATTCTATGACCCATAAGGAACTATTTTATCCAAATGTATTATATAATTTAACCATAAAATCCAAACTACACGAATCTTATGATTTGACGATAATACGCGATTATTCAGTATTTATTATTATATACTATACATTTTGAGGCTATGCAAAATGTACTCTATAATTTAACGATACAATCCAATATTATCCAAATATATTCTGCTTTAATCGTAAAATCCGATGTTTTCCAAAATTTATTACATGAGTTAGCCATATAATTCAAAATATCTTAAATTCTTAAAAGACTTGTCCATAAAATACGACGATACTTTTTTCTTAAATTTACCATAACAATAAAATTAGAGGATATCCCAAAGGCCCCAGAGAGGTAAACTCAAAATGATTGCCTCTATTAGAGAAGAAATATCCAAGATAGCGACCTCAAAAGAATTTCCAAATTGCTATTTTCGAACAATTGTACGTGCTTTTAAAAAAAAAGCAACTATGTTAAGTCAGTGAGTGCTCATTGAACTCAGCATTTCGTATGTCACAGTCTGCACGCTTCCCTTTCGTGCATAATTTTTATTTTTTACATACATTTTTTAAAGAAAATTCCCAAGTTCTCCTCACTGGTTTTCCTGGATATAAAAAGACCTTGTATAACTTTTATACGTTAAAATAATTTTCATTTTCCTCTATTTTCTAGTGCGATTTGGTGGATGAATTTTTGGTTTTACAACCAGGTCTTATTTCAGAATTTCACGTATCAAAGTTTTGTTAACTCCGCGTAATAATTTTCTCTTCCTGGATTTCAAAGATAATTCGGGGAAAAGGAATCGATAACGGTGACGGGAGGGATCGTTTTGGGTTGATTTTTTTAACGTTTTCTTTTGTATCATACATTCATTACGCTTTAAGAAACTGGTATTATCTAATCTTGCAAAATTCATTTTCCCTAATAAAATTATTTTTTACTTGTTTTGACTCATTTTAGTTTATTGTTTCAACAATCACCACATGTAAAAATATGTTCAGTCACAGTTCATGAACATAGCATAGAGGGATGCCCCTCACCCCCTCTCTCTCTCTCTCTCTCTTTCTCTCTCTCTCTCTCTCTCTCTCTCTCTCTCTCTCTCTCTCTCTCTGATGCACAAGCTAACTATCGAGTGCCACCAGGGTGCAAACCCGATGCTAAAAAAATTCTTTTAACAGCCATGTTCGACGGGCGCCCAAAGAACTTGATATACCTAGTCACTAAAAAAGTAACTTTTTTCTCTAATACTATGCATAAAATACGACATCATGGTTTGAAAATTAAATCTTTCCTTTAATACATATCAAATGGGAATTGACGTGCTGAGGATCAAAACATTAATAGTATTTTTTTACATTCATCGCACAGCGCATGCGAAATTATGAAGCTACTTGGGAAATTCCCCGGTATAATGGCTCGTCTTTTAATCAATGACATCCAGGCAGATAATGTTATCAAACTGAGCAGTAAACTAGAATCAGTCTCTTTTAAGATGAGTTGCTTTTGCTGTGTAATACTATGTATATGTTTCTATAGCTTAAGCGGTATCACTTTATCAAGTGGTAAGTAACCATACATACATGCATACATACATACATACATACATACATACATACATACATACATACATACATACATACATACATTGCATCGAGTCATGAAAATCTTAATCAACAGTGTTTAACCACATAATAATAATAATAAGAAGAAGAATAAGAAGAAGAATTTTATTATTTTTATTATCAATATTATTATTATTACTTTCATTCTTAATCAGCTGTGTAATGTTTTTATTATTATTATTATTATTATTATTATTATTATTATTATTACTACTACTACTACAACTATCATTAGTAGTAGTAGTAGTAGTATTATTACTACTATTATTATTATTATCATTATTATTATTATTATTATTATTATTATTATTATTATTATTATCACCATTATTAGTAGTAGTAGTACTAGTAGTAGTAGTAGTAGTAGTAGTAGTAGTACTAGTAGTAGTAGTAGTAGTAGTACTACTACTACTACTACCACTACTATTATTATTATTATTATTATTATTATTATTATTGTTATTATTATTATTATTATCATCATTATTATTATTATTATTATAAGCTTTTACTTTATACATTTAAAAAAATGAAAACATGGTTGACAGTTTCATATCTTACGTTTTTACAGAAAAAGAATCCTTTGCTTTCAATGGATGCAATGCGGTTTTGGAATGGAATCTAGGAATTTTATCAGAATTTGAACTACTAACAACCACCGTTTCTGTCAAAGATAATAATGGATCTGTAATTATCTCTCATAAAGAAAATAGATGTTCTTGTCAAGATGCAATATCTATGAAATGTATTGTATCAAAGCGTAATGGGAAATTTTTCATTTCTGTGATTATTTTCAACGTCACAAAGGAACACCGCGGAAACTTTACAGCGTTGATCCGAAAAGGATTAATCAAAAGCTCTGTTCAAAAGCAGTTGTTGGTGATAGGTACGTAAAAAGTGAATAGTTTGAGTTATATCAACAGTTATACTAATCAAATATATAAATACAGGGAGGAGTAATACATGGTAAATTGAATATATAACCTTGAGAACATTTATTCCATTTTCTCCAAAGTTCATAAAAAGGTAATTCTCACTCTCTCTCTCTCTCTCTCTCTCTCTCTCTCTCTCTCTCTCTCTCTCTCTGTGTTGTAGATTTTTTGGGGTAGTATTTGTTAACCCTTGTCCAAATATTCAAAGACAGCATATTCAGAAAACTGAACCTTTCGTTACCCGAAAAAGCATTAATAATAATAATAATAATAATAATAATAATAATAATAATAATAATAATAATAATTGGAACAAAAGGGGTATATAAAATATATAAGATGAGTATATTGCAGATGAAAAAAATAAATGCACAACTCTGTAAAGGTTTTGCTTTTCTTGTGCTTGTACCATGGTTGATTTTGAGATTTTAAAAATTGCTTCTTGACCTAAGGACAAGAATGATTGCTCTACTACATGAATTGAACTGTATCGCTCATTCTTATGAAGATATGCATATCCTGTTAGATGTTAGAAAACCAATGCTATTGCAACATAAATATGAAATTTTATCTTAAGCAAAAATTAAAAACGGAAAACTTGGAGCGTATAATATTGTAACAATTTTTTTTAATAAATTCCAAATCCAGATAAGCCACAGATAGTGGAAACTAAAATGCCGGTTCTTCACGAATCATTCTCTGTAACATGTAACACATCCTATGAAGTAGACTGCCTAACATACCACTGGAGAAAAAACGGCGTGTATCAAAATTATACGGCCAGTATCCAAGGAGGTTCTTCCACATTGACATTTGCAAACTTAACCATGATGGATAATTCGAGCAAATTAAAGTGTCAGGTGGGGATAGAAAAATGTGCTGATGTGGACTTTACAAACCGCAACTGTAGTTCTGAAGAAAGTGACCTTTACACACTTCTTCCATTATGTAAGTAATGTAGTGAAATTTCTAAGCATTCATATTGTCATATTTTTTTTTTATATCGTATCAACCATATTGTTAATAAAATGAACTTTGTTAGCAACTGCGTCGTCCTTGCATGCAGCTATGACCAAGTATATAACAATTATTATACTTTAGAAATATAGTACAAAATGTGTTGTTACATGTAACACTCTTATTGTAATAAATGAATTTTATGTACTATCGTGTTCAGTTGTTGCGCATTTTGTAATAAATGGTATTTAGATGAATATAACAGCTAAAAGCTATATTAGTCAATGTTCTAAAAACAACTTATTTTAGGGCTTTTTGTTTGGTTTGGTTTTGATCTGAATCGTTGCTGGCCCTGATATTTTAATAAGTGGGGGTGATTTATATTTCTGAAATAAAGTTGTTACAGTAGGGGTTGTAATTGCTTACATAGTTTAATGCAGTGTCATTGCTACCCATTTTGTAATAGATCTTCTGTCAATCAAACCACCACGAACTAAATATTAAAATATTATATTTATTTGAAATCAATCGATGTTAATCCTAAAATTTAAAATAAAAAAACTATTCGACTTAATTTTTCTGCAAGAAAGCTGCTGCTAATACAATATAATATGAACCTAGCAAGGTGACTGTCTCTTTTTAAATAAAGAAGACATTTGTTTGGTGATATTAAGCTATTGTGACACATTTTGTTAGAGGTTTATTGTTTTATGTTCACCTTAAACGTATTATTGGTAATATAATGCAGAGGAAATAGGAACTAAGGACACACCATGGCAGCCGATTCGTGATGTAAGGCGAGTATAGAACCCATTATCCTCTGATTATGAGATTATGAGACCGACGTTCTACCAACTCAGCTTCCCCGGCTACCTTTGTGTAATTAAACTAAAATAAGCTTAAGATTGTATGTTCTCTTTAATTTGATATAATCAATCAATGGTTAGAGAATCTGTAAACATGTGTCCATTTCTACATTCAAATGTAAACTGCGTGACCTGCTTACTGACACTGAACACAAATAATGACTTAATTTCAGTTTGGAAGAAACACTCATCTATATTCAATTTATCAGTCGTATTAAAACATGGTTCTCGTGTTTTAAAATCTCTGCTGAAGAAACGTTGCTGTTACATTTTATCAAGACGCTTCCTTTTTCTCGAAAATGTGTACAGTCTGTTTTAGTGTCGAACAGTTAGTTCTACGAAACTGTATAGTTGGTAAGGAATATTGAGTAGCTGCAACATGTCATTTAAATTCAGAGAAAATTTAAAGTACTGAACAAAGTATTATGTGCTTTACCATGAGTTGTAATTTCAGTGCGTATTTAATTCCTTTTCTTTCTTTTTTTGTTGTAAAAAAATAAAATTCAGATGGACCCTTCAACGTATCCTTGAATATTAACGAAAGCGACATTTATCTGATGGAAAAACAAACATTTAGAGTCAAGTGTTCTGCCGACTGTTTCCCGAAGTGCACTTTTCGGTGGAAAGGTTATTATATCAATGTCGAGGAAGAAGAACTCAAAATCAGCAGCTTTGTATCCAGAATGTCTGGAGGATATGCATGTATTGTAAAAAATCGAATAACAGATGCCACGGTGGAATCCAACCCCTTTTTTCTGCACTACGTGAAAGGTATTCCATCTTGATATTGATTCATACACTTACATGTATAAATCTGATTTAACACGTTTCATGATTCATTTACGAAATGTCACAATATAACCTGATACAATGTCAGTTTCTGGTATGAAGGCACAAAAGGTAAAATGCAATTTTATTAAAATCCAGTGACATGTCTAGTTGAAAATTATACGTTTTTAAAATATGTTTCAACGATGTAGTTTGTCACAAGATGAATACCGTCTTAATGGTCATTTTACTTCATACTAATGTTTATAACAGTTTTGGATTACTCACAATAGTGTGCTTGCTTAGGTACACAAAGGGGAGACCGTATTTAACACGTGTCATAAAGTGCATAATAAGTCAACATGGTATGTAGACTTTATATAGGCCCCATCTCTGTCATCTTAGCTTTCCTACAGTACAATAAATTTCTGGACAATAATGAACCTGTTTCTCAGACTAATACTGAGTGTTCTCTCTTCACGTCTATGTCTCCAACGGGACTGGTTTTCCACGTAAATTGAAACAGGGCAGTACTAATTACTTTCAGTTTAAAATTGTTGAACTTGCATAAATATGAAATTGCTCACGAGAGTTATTATTGTAAAAGTAATATTCACACACATTGCATTGCATTGAAAAACAAAGCTGCTTGGATCATTCTTAGAGTACCACGATCAGAGCAAACCTCCCCGCTGCTCTATACCCTACACTGGCTATCCATTCGATCCAGAATCAAATACAAAATTTGTTCTCTGTGCTACGTTTCACTGACGGAATCTAGTCCAGGATACCTATCTGGCCTCACATGTGTACACATCAGCAAGATACTTACGCTCCTCTTCTGACAATAGTATACTCATTATTCCCACTTTGAAAATGAAGTCATGTGGACAAAGTTCTTTCGCCTGTTGAAATTAGACACAAAGACACAGTGATCCCTTTCAAGAGTGCTCTTAAAACTCACCTTTTCTCGACTACAAGAACAAACTTAAAGACCTAATAATGTTTCCTATCTTAACTATTTTCAGCATTTTTTGTTTTTTGTTTACTGATTTCATGGTTTCTTTTTTGTTTTGTTTTTGTAGTCATATCATTATTAATGTTATAAAGCGCTTAGAGCTTCTAAACATTAAGAGCTATACAAAGTCCTCATTATTATTATTATTATTATTAGTATTATTATTATTATTAATTTTTATTATTATTATAAAATCCATCTATCTAGCCATCAGTACAACCATCTATCCATCCACCCATTCATGCTCAAAATATTCGATCTCCGAAGACGGTTTTGTCGATGCTTCATTGTAAAACAAAACTTTATGTTTTGTTTGTGTGTTGCCCTACTGCGTTTCCGTTATATTTTTTTTTATTATTATCCCTTTGTTTTCTTTTCTTATCAGATGTTACCGAATTTTCTTCCCCACCTGGAGAAAATCAAGGTGGATATATAAAGTATTATTCTTACCACAAAATTCTGTTCTGCATAGAACCCATGTCAGGCAGAGTACTTTAATTTAAATCGATATGTTGAAAATGCAGAATTAACATTATAAATCATGCAACATGTCTTCATTCTAGTGCTCAGACAGATTAGACTCCATTGATTGACTTCTTAGAAAACAACTTGCTTATTAATAAAGTTAATGAAATATGAATCATGCACGTTTGAATATATGCATGTCTTACAAAACCTATATATTTAACACATCGATGATACAATGCTGTTTTGCCATTCGTAAAATTAGACGCATATTTGTTCATTAAAGTTGTGCTAAAACAAGAGATGTTTATATCATTGATATTTCAGATTGTATTTTACATTAAACTGAAACAACGTGCGCTATTACTAATTTAAATTTAATTTAATTTAATCTTAATTTAAATTGGGTAAATTTCTCTTGCTGTCCCCATGTATTCATTAACTTCTACTTCACAAAGACCATTCGTTCATCATTACTTGCAAATACAGTCTTTATTTCCTCTTTCAGGTCCCCGACCAGAACAATATTGGTTAGTTCTAGTTATTGTTTCCGGTTTTCTCTTCACGGCTGGATTCGTCATATTCTTCAAGTATTGGCGTAAAATTGCAGCCAGAGGAAACGGTATGATGTGTATCGTGCTCTTGAATCAAACCTATTCCATTTTTTCTACAGTTTAGAAACATTTGTAGCAGAAATGTTGCTACTTAGAATTACGCACGAGTTCTTACCGAAAAAAAAATATTCCTTCCAAAAACTTAAAGGAATACCGAATAGCTTAAATTATACGAAAATGAGAATATACGATACTATCTTGATACGTTTAGGTTAGAACAACGTTTCTTCACACGAAGAATTGAATTCGATACGCGACATCGGTGAGCTAAATGTTCAAAAGAACTAGTTGTGTTCACTAGACTTTTTGATACTGCAGGATAAAAAATATGAAGAATATTTTCCTTCACTTGCCACTTGCAAAGGTCAAGTAAGCATACAATATATATATATATATATATATATATATATATATATATATATATATATATATATATATATATATATATAAAAGTAATCACCTAGTTTTGTTTGATCTTGCATTGGTTGTAAGGACCCATTTTGGACTGTTATTTTTGTAAGTCTCTTCATTTATAATTCTCAATCTTGCAAATATGATATTTAGGCAGAAGACCTGTACTGCTGTATGCAACGGAAAATGATGAAAAGAACGATGGCACACAGTCGCAGGACCAGAACAAATCAAGACATGATAACTGTGCACCGAACCTTCAGGAAGACATTTATAATACAATTGATGAGGTAATATCAAACAATGAGTCTCTCTCTCTCTCTCTCTCTCTCTCTCTCTCTCTCTCTCTCTCTCTCTCTCTCTCTCTGGACTGGTCTAGTGGTTAGAACATCCGCCTCGATGCGGGAGATCGTGGCTTCGAATCCCGCAACGTATGAAAATGGCACTAATAAGATGTATCGCAAGGCGCTCATCATTAAGGGGATAGTGTTAGGACTGCTTGGCTTGGTGTCAGGATAATGTTACTGGATGGGACATGATGTCACATGTCTGCGGCATGATGCTCTAGTGCTAGACAACATAACTATAAACTGTCAGACTGTGGACATCGTAGTGAAATGATTGAAAAATTCTTAAAGCTACCTTAAAAATTCTACTCTCTCTCTCTCTCTCTCTCTCTCTCTCTCTCTCTCTCTCTCTCTCTCTCTCTATATATATATATATATATATATATATATATATATATATATATATATATATATATATATATGCTGGTTTTAAACTTTTCCTTGTTTGTTAATGTGACCCGGTTCTTTACTACTGTGACTACAAAGTATGCTCAAATGTATTTTTGTAAAGTGGAGGAAACTGATATTAAGAACTACTTCAAACGAATGTTTAAAGCATATAAATTTTACACTAAAGCAATCGCCTCTGTAGTTGTACACACTATATGTTTGAATCGTTTGAGTAGTGTTTCTATCAAAGGCATGATTCGATCAAATTTTATGTCTTTTCTTGCTGTGTTTTTTTTAAATATATATCCTTAAGTGTTAAAGCAATGAGAATTTTTGTTTTTATCATATAGTTTGTGGTGCCGTTGATTGGTAATAAAAAGTAGAATATGTCGACAAAACCGAAGAAGATCATCGAAGACGAATGTAAACGACCGTTGCCTGTTACAAAAAAATGTGTTCTGTAATAGAACGTGGGAACACAGAGAAACCAGCGCGCTTGCATCTGGCTTTAATATCGCAGTCCGTATTATGTATAAACTGTTTTTTTAAAACAATACGGCATAAAAGGAAATAGAGATTCATGTTATGACTATCTTCATTCTATTTTCCAGGCACTTTTACGGTAATATCATAATGTCATATGTTTAAAATGATGTTAGGTTGTGTTTTACGTAATTCACACAGAAATAGTAATTGTAAATTATCTTTCCTAATGTTGGTGAGAAAACACGTCCTTATGAAGAAAAGAAAAAAGATAAAACTAAGTGGGTTTGAATGTGATTCTCTTGCAAGGATATGCTATTACTGCACCAAGCTATTGACAACGTGGCATATTTAATTCTTGGCTTAAAATGCTATCAATATCCAGATTATTTATCTTGGAATAGCGACTAATCACAGAGTAGCGTAAACTAAAAAATAATCAGCGAGAAAAACAGGTATGATTATCCGTCTGTTCCTCACCACCTGTGTGTAAAACTGTTGTTGACGCTGCGTCCGGCCTCCGTACATCGTCCATCTTACCACGTTCGTCGCCAGTCAGCTATTTTTCAACATGTGCAAAATCGGAGCTGATTCGGTTCAAAACTTCGTTTGACTGTTTGTTCTGCTAAAATTATGTTCGGGGTCGCCTTTCTAGTAACGGCGTGACTTTAATAGTGTACAAAATGGTAAGACTATTTTCGGCTTTTCCAGAACGGCTGAACAATTTTAGTCAAATTTGGTAGGAATGTTTCGTAGGAAATGCTCAATCAAAATTATGTTATGTGTATCTCCCTAGTAAAGATGTGGTTTCATTGGCAAATGGGTGGAAACATATTTTCGATTCTTTCTCTAAACCGGCTGTTTCTTCAGAGATGCTCTATTAAAAATATGTCCTGAGTTGTTCGCCTAGAAAACGGTGTGGCTTGCATATCAACCAAATGTAAAACATATTGTCAACTTCGTCTTTATACTGGTTTGGACAGTCCCAATCAGATATGGTATGAACCATTCGTAGGGCATGCCCTATCAAATTTTGGTCCTAATGGCTTCCCATTGCCTAGTTACGGCTTCATGAAAAACACAGTTCAAAACATACAAATTATGCTAAAATCCCATTAAGAATGGTTAAAACATGTCCCATCTAGCAAAAACGAAGTTAACACAGTTAAACGTAATGTCAAATACGACGGATGTATACCAAATAGCAGGAAATTATTCAAGGCACCTGCCGCATTTGATGTTTAGTGTGTGCCAGGTGAGAGATGGGCAAATTGTCTTAATATATTGAACCCAAGGAACAGTTTTGAAACTGTTTGAAAATATATCGATGCTACTTGTCCAAAACCACGTGACACTGGTATATGTTTAATTTGTCTGAAAAACTTATGATAATCATCATTTATAAGAATGATACTGGGCATCAGGCTTTGTTACATTAGTATGAAACTTTTTTATTTTATTTTTTGAAAATGGTCTAAAAGTGCAATATGCAAATAATGAGTCTATTCTAATACATGCATCTGTGTCATTGTGGTGATTAATTAGTTTAATTTCATGCATTACTTCTCAGTGCACAAAAGTATTGGATTTTAAAACGTTTGGTAATGTGTACTTTATCTTTTAAAATTTCGTCCAGCCCCGGCGCGTAGAAATAAAATACTCTGTCAACAGGGAAAAACTGACTGAAATGTATTCTTTTCTTTTTTTCAGTCTGCCAAGTCGGTATATTGTTATGCGAGAGACGAGGTTTCGGAGAGAAATTTGAATGAAACTGGAAGTAGTACTGGACACGGATACAACAGTTGTACCACTTCAATGGAAATGTGTTCTACAGTGAAGGCCGACGTGCATGTACCAGATGAGGGCAATGAGGGCTATCTAACCCCACTAAGTGATCTTTCCAGTCATGTTGACATAAGCGAGAAGGGGGAAACCAACCAGTCTGGAACAGATCAGACAACTATAACCCCAATAAACGTGTTATTCTGTCCGAATGAAGCACATGTTTGTCAAGATGAGAAAATCGAAGTGCCTGAAACCGATCATTCTTATATAACCCCAATTGTTTGATGGTCAGCAATATAATCGAATTACTTGCACAAGAAAGGATTATATCTCAAATGTGCACACAAATACTTTTAACCTGAATAATCAAGTATCATATTTTACTATCTTAATATTTATTATATTTTCAGTGTCTAAAATTAGGTTGAAGCTTTTCTAATTTATTATTAAATTTATCAGTCCTTATTGAATAAGCTTTGCTTGTAATGTATTTTGTCAAAACGTTGATATGGAATTTTAAAACAATGCGAAACTTATTTACTGAATGAGGTGATTTGTTCCGATGCATTTTTATACAATGATTGTATGAATGCGATAATTATTCCACACATGATGCAAGGTCCTGTTATCTTCCAGAAAATAAATATGGGCCAACTTTAGGCATGTCTTCTTAAACGTATTCATGTCATCGTTCTTAATATCGCTATCGCGGATTTCATAAGATATATCAGAAAATATTTTTCGAAGTGATCATAGAATTGTCTTTGAATACGTTAACATCATGAATATATCTTAGAGCCAAACACACTGATCTGTATAGCCTACTGGAACTTTCTAAAATTAAACACAATTCACAATGTTCTTTTTTGAACGATACAAATCGATCGGGCAATTTCATTATTATTCACGTGTAAAACTACATTTGCTGCTTCATGGAACCCAGTGTGACCGAAGGGTATAACGCGCTCGCGTTTAATGATCACTACCATCTTACCTCTGTCCGCGTGTGTTCAAGTTTCGATGGTTTGTTCCAAACGTTTGCCGGCTTGTTCCTCCATTGGATTACAGATTCAAATACTGCCGTTTCATCAAGAAATTCGCCTTGTCATATTAATATGCAGCAAAAGATAATGTCAGCGCCTTTTTTTGAAACCCTTTAATCTCCTGGAGATGTCATTCTAAAGTGTGTCTTCGAAAACAAAGGTTGGGCTCAACCTTCATAATTATAATCACCAAAGTTGTCATTGCCTTAATCATCTTTATCGTAATCATTATTCTTATAACCATTACCACCACAAAATGGTCCTGGTTCAAGGTCATTTTTATTTGGGTATACACTATTTTAAATTAGCTGCCTCATTCCGAAGGATTTTTGTTATTTAAAACCACAAACTGAGTGACTCAATACTTTTTTGTACAACGATAGTTAAAGCGAGGAGAAAAAAATGAAACGAAAGAATAGATCATTAATTCTACCCTACTTCAAGTTTAGCAGCCATACACATATGTATTCATCGCTTGTTTCTGTCTTTATTTTTTTTAATTGTTTTTATTTGTTTGTTTCTTCTCTCAAAATTGAAACATTAGGTATCATTTATTTATTTGCAAGTGTTCTTTTTTATGTAAGTACACTGAATATTACCTAAGTAGTTTGTTTTTATATCTACATAGTCAAATATTGTTTGATATAACCTGACTTTATTTACGATCGTGTGATAAATGAATCAAAGGTTTAGTTTGACAATAATCGTCGTTGTGACCAAATTAGAAATACGACTAAAAATCACGAGGAAGAAAAGAGCCAAACAATGTAATCGTAGAAATAATCAGATACAAACAAGAATAAAACTATTATAATCGTAGGATATGCTTTTTGTAACGTCATTTGTTATTTAGTGTATTAGGCAATATATATTATAATGAATCTAAGGAAGTATATGCATTGTTAAAATTCGAAATGGCAAGAAAAGTGAGTCATGATAAGTTTAATTTCCTTTTATTTAACTGAACAATTCATTTCAGTTATTGTGTTCTCTAGTTCACTAATAACAAACAAATTTTCTCAAGATTACTTTGAACGGCTTTAACATGTTTTGAGCTGTTACGTTCCCTGGTTGTTTTTCTGTTGTGTATTTATAAACAGAGACACCACCCCGGTGCTGTAAGTGGTTGGGACGTCCGCCTCGGATGCGGCAGTTTGCGGGTTTGAACCATCGCCGAGTCATATCAAAGACTAAGAATAATGATACTAACAGCTGCCTCGATTGACGTTCAGCATTAAGGGGTTAGTGTTACGGCTGGTCGGCCTGATATCAGGATAAAGTGACTGGGTGGGACATCATGCCCCAGTGCTAGATATCAATAAAAACTGCCACACTGCAGACATCGCAATGAAATGACTGAAAAACTACTAAAGCTACGTTAAAAATCCAAATCATACATACACACATGCGCACACACACAGACTGTATCATACTTTACCCTCTCTGAAATAGATTTTAATCCAAGAGAATCTTAAGAACCTTTACATACTCAATATGTGTCGATTATAATGATTCTACACAAAACCATGTAACATTCACAGCAAAAACGAAATGCGCATCAAACGATGAAAACAATATTCACGCCACACGGCGCTTGCAGGGCATATAGTGCTTGTTTTATTCTGCATTAAGATATCAAGAGAATTACACTTTATATCAGGAGACATAAATATCATGTAAAGAAATCTAAAGTATATTCTGAGAATCAGAAACAAATAAAGGAAATTTCATGAAACACAAAAATGCATGAAACGAAAAGGGCAATGAACAGCATACAAAGTGAGATGCATTATGTAAAGTGCAGTTTGTGAAATGTCATAAATTCTACAAATGACAAATTATAACTCCATGTGTTGTATTGTACGTATTTTAATATACCACTCCATGTGTTGTATTGTACGTATTTTAATATACCACTGCATGTGTTATATTGTACGTATTTTAATATACCACTGCATGTGTTATATTGTACGTATTTTAATATACCACTGCATGTGTTATATTGTACGTATTTTAATATACCACTGCATGTGTTGTATTGTACGTATTTTAATATACCACTGCATGTGTTATATTGTACGTATTTTAATATACCACTGCATGTGTTGCATTGTACGTATTTTAATATACCACTGCATGTGTTATATTGTACGTATTTTAATATACCACTGCATGTGTTATATTGTACGTCTTACCGATGTATGTGATGCATTTGCACGTCCTTTAGTATACCGTTGTATGTGAAGTTTGTACGTTATTTAGTATACCATTGCATTTGTTGTCTTGTACAGCTTTTAATATATTGTTGCACAAGTTGATACTGTACGTCCTTTAGTAAGCAGATGCATAGGACGCAAGTCCCATAATGTTGAGACTGCGAGTATTTTTTCAGACAATTTAATTGATAACGACAGACCTGAACGTTTCCCACCTAAATTATTTTCTTTTAAAGTAACATTTTGCACTTTTGAACAAGTGAGAATATGTCAGGTCATTTCAAAATATAACGAGCTTTAAATGTTATGCTGGACTTTCTTATTTTTTTAGACATACTTAATTGGTCGTCACACTTCTTGTGGAGAAAGAAAGAGGAAAACAAAGAAACAAATGAGAGCAATTAATGGATAAACGTTCCTAACCGAAAGTTAACATCAACAATACTAATAACAACAACAACAACAACAGCCATTAAACGATTCAACTACACACTTAGCATCATGTTTCATCAGCACAAACAAGAAGAACACAGTAATAATAATAATAATAATAATAATAATAATAATAATAATAATAAGTTGCGATACATAACGTAATTATATTTTATAAAAACTCGAACTAGCCTACATTAAGGATGAGATAATGAAACGCACATTTATTTTGTATGATTTTTGCTAAGAATCTAAAACTATTCACTGAAGAAAAGAAAAACAAATAAACTCCATAATCTGTTCTAAGGTCCCCAAAAATCTTTTCTACTATCATCCATACAAGGAATATGCTACGGTATGCAGCATGAATTTCAGGGAGAAAATGTTAGATGTTTATTAAATGTGGGGTCAGGAAATAATAATCAGCCAAAATAATCTATTCAATTCAATAGGGGATATTTTACATTTAAGACATATCAAGTTAAATAAAGTGTCTTTATTCTAAACGATGTGATGAGTCTTCTTTATCCTGCTATTTATTCCATCTGTTGGTACATGCAGATATTTATAAGTGTGCATGCTATGTTTGATAACTGATATTACACTGTTTAAGAATATGGGGTCAAGCCTTAAAACGTGATTTGAGAATTATAAAGGATACGCCTCGGTCTCTGAAATTTCGACCACTTCTGCCAACAATTGGTGGTGTGGGAGTTGTTAAAACAAGAAGTAGCGTTATCCACGAAGTTATTTCAGGTCTAAATCTTTGGAGAGGAACTCATAGTGTGCAGAACAAGCAAATAAGTAGAACAATATCAGATTAACATTGTCCATAAATACTTGCTCGAAACATTAAGTATGTGTTTATTTCTCAGAGTAACATGAATCACGTCTGTATTTTTATGACTGCCGTGAGAAAATATCCGACCTAGATTTGATTGTTTGCCAGGATTACATCATCGCAGACAAGTAAATTATTAATAAATCAACAGAATTCATCTACTGACGGAGTATCATCAATATCGGTGATGAAATTAATAATATCATCACCATTTTCATTCAACAATTTTTCGTTTTCAATAAAAGAATTAAGGACATCGTAGCATCTCTGATCAACTGATGAAGTTACTAAATATAATTTATTTAAGCGTGAACCATATCAATTTTAGATTAATTAAGTTGTTTTACTTGCTCTTGTTTTCGTGTCGCCGAGAAATCAATGCCATCCATATTGTACAAATATAATAAATAATATGAATTTATATTGTGTTAAATGCAGAGCATCCGTCAATACAAGTGGATTAGCAACAATCATGACAAGAAAATTGTAGACACGTACTTACCGGAAAGTGTTTAAAATGTGGTACAAAACTGAAAATTTGTCTCTCTTTCAAACAATAATAGGTGATATAGCTTCTTGACTCTTACAATTACCAAGAGCTCCATGGGCTAAATACCCAGCAGACAAAACATCTTTCTGGATATAATTATTGTGGTCCTAGAACCCGACTTGATATCCGACTTGACGAGCTAGATCAACCAAGACCTGGAGAGTATCCAATAAATGAGACTGAGAAAGCATGACATATTTATGATGTAGCATATTAAAAAAAGATTGACAACAACGATATATTGCAAAAGACAAAATAAATTCAGTACGCGCAGTTTGATGTCAGTTCTACTTATTAAGTTCATTAGACAGATATTTTGGTTTAACCACACGATATTATTAAAACCGGTAGACGACAATACACATACAAATACACGTTGACTGTTGTTGACGTTGCGAGTAGGTATAAAGAAGCAGAACCATTATCAACTAAAACAGCTGATGAAGTTGCATCTACTTTTAACCAAATTTCTCAACGAATATCAGGACCTCAAGGTTGTCGAACTATTGCCACAATTACTACAGGTTGATCCTGGCAAGGATTTTATTGGAGCAGTATTAACTCTGATGACAAAACTCAAAAACAGACAAGGACATACCGCAATTAATCGCGATCAGGCAATCGATTAACTATTTAATCAAACAATCGCTGAGCCGTTATTTGGATTCAATATGCAAAGCAAATATATATGAACAAGTTTAAAAATATATGAGATCTAGCGAATGAGTTGCAAAAAGACTAACAAGTGTGATAACTGCCTTGAAAAATGAGATTACACGTGCAATTTCTATGAAATCCATTAATGTGATCACAAAACACATATATACATACAACTACCTGATTTTTCGAAACAACCAGTACTAGGTAATGTGACTGTAAGATATTTATATAAACCCTGTGAACTTGAAGGTGGCACAAACGAGCGACTGATCCTACTTGGAGTGTGACGACACATAACATTTCCAGGGTGGTACGATCCACGTGTAGACCTGCAATCTATAGACTGAATTCAACTGCTCCGCGACGTGGATTTCTACGCCAACAATTGCAAGGAATTCTGGAAGATACACAATTACCACTGTCTTTTTTTAAACTAACACCTCGACTTCAATTACACTCAAGACAGGTCAGAAATACAATTTCACACGTCTGACCAAGACTACTAATAACTCTATCCACAGTAAATTGTCTTGGATTATTATTCGAATATTGACACATTATTACAGTGTTACAGCTCGGACAATGATTATTCTGACGTTGTTTTAATGTGATTATAATTTATGTATCGAGATCAGTCCCGCATATTCTTGTTAATTTGTTTATAACTATTTATTTTACTAAATCAATAGCTGAAATATTCTTCTGACTGTGAAATAAACTAACTTTGACCAGTCGATACGGTCCTCTACGATCCAAACATTTGTCTCAGAGAAGGTTATTTCGTTTGACGAATGAATGGTTATAGTATAGTTATAGTATATCTTGCAGTCCACGGAGTTTTCTCCATCGTTAATGGGTTCTCAACAACACTTACAGAGACTAAAACAATATAATTTAACACAAGATTTTGTTTCCTCCTTGGCTCCTTGGCTCCGTCAATGGTGCTGGTATATCAACGTCGGTATTTGGATGTCGAGTATCATCTGATCGATAACACAATGGTATGGGTAGATTTTAAAGTTTTTCTTTATGTAACAGAAATAATCGTTATTAAAGTGTATCACGAACTAACTTTCTACTTGCTACTATCAAATAATCTAGTCTCCACACTTGCAGAAAATAGTTTAAATAGGAGTTTCTGACATTATCTCGCGCATTATTTCACAATGAATTGTATTCCGTTGTAGTCTAATTAGTTTCTTAAACTCTCTTAATTCTGGATCAAGCGCTCAAAGATCATCATTTTTATCCTCATAATAATCTACGAACGCTTTTGCCATTTGTGTGGAGACACAAAAAAGTGGCGGTTAACAGTGAGCACCGCACATGATTATGCTTTGGGTTGCCAATAACCAATCAAGAAATAATTGTAACGTTTCTAACGACACTGCACATATTTGATCCCAAACAATAATCTTTGGAATCTATTTCTCACCCATTTGTTTAGGAGTCCATTTATCTCCTTTCCATTGAAAGGATTTATGACACATGCATGGTTTCACATTTCTTTCTTTCATTTCTTTTGCGAGTGTGTGTGTGGGGGGGGGGGGGGGAGAGTTAAAACGATCATATCAAAATTTCGAAAAAAATTCAATCGAACGAGTGTTTTTACCAGAACATATAGACCTCTTAAGATAAACTGTTTTATTCCTTGCCACATGATCATATACCGGTGGCGCAGAATAAAGCTTTAATGTTTGATCATTTTTGTAATAAATATCTTTGATTTCAACGTTGGAAGATTCAGAATAACTATCTTCGCTTTTTTTATTCTCCATTTGCCCCGTGATGCATAATTACAAATATTATTTTCCCCCAACAATCCTGTATATATTTTATTGATATAGAATAAACCTGTAGCGACTCTGACAGCAAGCTCTGAAACTCTGTTTATCATCGATAATAGATGTATCCAAACATGCGCGAAAACCGAGGCTCTTAAATGATTAAATAGCGTCGACTCACCACCACTGTAACTAAAAATTGTACCTAATATCGTTCCGTCTGATAAATTAACATGACTTCGGCTTATAAATTTATTTCTTTTCGTTTTTATTATAAATTATAAAATCGAGTTCAGCATCGTCTATAATTAATCTTGTACAATGTCGTTTTTGATCGTAGGATCCTGCTTGGAAAAATTTACCAATTAATTTTCTGTCAAGATCTTTTGCGATTTTATTCTCAAAATCAGACAATATCATAAAATTTCTACATTTACAACCAACGATATCAATATTTGTTTAATCGGGCATATATCGTACTAATACTACTGGTGCCCATATTTTTTCTGGAAATTGTTTGCCAAACCAGACAGCAACATTCGGATGAAGGTTTCTCGGTGCAAACTCGAATGACTCTATACAAGCAAATCCAGTTAGGTCAAAATCTGGTAAAAGTCGTTTATCGCAACTCTGGTCATCTCATGTGATGGATGTCCAAATCTTTTAAAATATTCAAAACACTCCCCAATTCCAAGAAAACTTCATGTATAACATGCAACCATATTAGCCAAGATAACATCTTTATAATCGTGTTTAATATTTCACAATCCACCGTGTCCATATTATATACAACTGCGTTGTATATCTTTAAGAAACTCCAATTGTGTTGGGTTCCAAGAATTTTCCTTCTGAGCAAAATGAGCAGCAACTTACGCAAAGGTAAAAAAATGACTCAGTAATTATTAAACATCGTCTTGGGTATAATTCAAGGAAAGAGTGAGTGTTCATTTTGTCATCAAGAGATTTTGTACGAGATATGTCCCCATTAGGACGTACAAATTGATCATATTCTCTTTTATCAAGGCTTCTAAACAGTAACACGGATACATGATCTCTCTTACAGATATTTCTAATAAAATCGAACATATCTCCGTCATAATATTTAACAGTTCGATTTCGTGGAAATATTGTTACATCCTTAGTCCACACATGTTCATTATGATCAATAATTTAAATAGAACCTCCTGTCGATTTATATTTCGATTCGTGCAAAATTCATAGATTTTAGATCATCATGGGTTTATCATTTATCGGATATTTTGCATAAATAACTGCTGTTACAAATGCGTTCGTTCATAACACGATTTGTCGATACCAGTCAACATTACTGGTCTTGTAGGTTTACTCAGTATAGAAACTTTTCCATTTTGAAGTCGGATATATTCGTGTTTTTCACGATAATCATTAACTTTTTCTGCCCACTCATTAAATTTTCACATCTTTGATCCATTAAACCAATTCAACGTATCGCGTTTGTGAAGTATTCCATTACTTGCTCAGCCACACAGTTAAACATTGACAAAGTCAGAACGAACATTTCTTTGGTTTTAGATCATTAACGCATAGGATATATTCAGTGGATATATTGCATAAACACCTGATACTGTAATTATGTTGTTAGAAAGAGAAATGCAACATCAATGAAAGTAATTGGACAAAGTCCGTGATATAATCCTTGATAGCGTCCCTGTTATAATTAATGGGGTATAACTCTGTTTTATAAAGATAGAGCCTGTATCGTATAAATATTTTGTATTTCCTGACAAACACTGTTTTAGTTGGCTTTTTAAGAAACATTATCCTTATTTTTCTGAATCTGTCACGTTTATTTCTTCATCTAGATTTAATCAGCGATGATAATTAAGAAAAAACACACAACGAAAATGCCATGCATATTGCGTGAGCTACTTTTGATCCTCTAAGTATCTGTTAGCTTATGCAGCATAGAACCCGTTATATCATTGGGATCCTTCCATTAATTTCTTGCAATTCAACAGACAAGCACGCACTCCCGCCATGTCACCATTTGGTGGGTGCCCGTTTCCACTCTTCCTTGGTGGAATTTGTAGGAGGGTGTGCAGTTTGTTGTACGTAAAGAAAGCCCCGTATAGCAGTCTGCGACGAGCTGAACCTGTCCACATCTAACGAGGAGCTATGGAAGGCCATTTAACAGATGAACTGTGGCAGAGCACCAGGTATTGATGTAATCACTGCAGAAGTATTAAAATGTCTTGGCAGAGAAGCATTTGCAGTTTTCCATGACACCCTCAGCGGAATATGGGACGAAAATGAAATGTTAGCAGATATACTAGACGTCACCATCATCTCCCTGTACAAGAATAAAGTCGCTAGAGATGACAGCAGCGGCTATGCAGGAATCTATCTGCTCTCAGTTGCAGAGAAAAGTCTTGCCCGCACCATATTGAATAGACTTGTCGCATTCATATTAAAGGAGCTGCTACATGAATCACAGTGTCGGATCCATCCAGTCCGCAGCACAGTTGATATGTTCACAGCACCTTCCTTACCAATGCTTTCGACTCTGTAAATAGAGAAGCAATGTTGTTCGTCTTTGGAAAACTTGGCTGCTCCAGAAGTTCACTAAACTTATCCAGTTGTTCCATGACGTTATGTAGGGAGGGGTCTTGGCCAATTAGAACTACTTCATGTGCTATTAAACCCCTTCTTCACCCAGTGAAGGACCTAGACATTGAAGTCTACATCTTGAATCGCATTGATGGATCACTGTTTGATCTGCGTTGGCTCTCTGCAGTAACAAAGATACTGGGAAGACCACTTCTCTGGGATCTGTTCGCAGATGACTGTACACAAGGATAACAAACTGAAGATCATTATTAAGTTTTATGAGGTATTCAGGGTGTATGGTCTGATAACAACCCTGGATAAAACAGAGGTAATTATTTCGCCAGCTTTGTACACAAGCTCACCACAACCCACTATGAAGTTCCAAGGTGACACTTTATGAACGTGGATAGCTTTACATAACTAGGAAGCAAAGTGTCTTCAGACGTTTTGCCGTACAATTAAATTACCGGCAGGGTCCGAAAAGCAAGCCAAAGAACCCTACGATGACTTAGTGTTAGAGTCCTGCAACAAAAATACGTTTGGATGCCAACCAAGATCAAGATCTATAAAGCTGTCATCCTCGAGTCCCAGATCTACAGCCGTGAAACCTGGACTGCATAAGGCTGGCATCTGAAGCAGTTCGAGCAATTCTACGTTCGCTCACAACGATCAAACAGGGATGTCACTGACATGACAGTGTCCAACTTAGATATCTGGAACATGGCCGGTATTCCTAGAATTGATGAACTGCTGCTGAAAGCTTAGGTCAAAGAGTCTAGCCATGCCATTCAGAAGGGTCAGACCAGAATACCAAGACAGTTCTGATATTGTGGGCTCGAGTACGGAAAAATGAAACAAGACCGCCCCAGGAAAAGGAACAAAGACAACTATAGGTGTAACCTCAGATGGTTCAGAATCATACCCAGCGAGTTTTAAGCCTCGGCCAACGACCGGTCCACCTGGAACACGCATATCGCACATGCTGTTGAACTAGTATAGGATGACCGCCACCAACGACTCACAACTATGAGAAAGAAACCGACTCATCACAACTTCTCAGACCATCGTGTCTACATACTCCCTCTTCCCATCCTGTAACATCATGTGTGCATCAAGCTTTGGACACATGAGCCACATGCGTAGTCACCGTGGTCTGCACTACTAGCGTCATCATCTGACACGATGGAGAACTGAATATGATGCTATGATTTCGAATTGAGTAATATTGTGTTCTTCTTTTATATTTATTGGATATTGTTAACAGCAAGGTACTTTGAAAAGATCTTTAATTTTAATTTTCTTTATTTATATCGTTACATTTTAAAGTAACGAATATATTGTTAGGTATGCGCTTGAATAAACCTTACACAAGATTCGGCAATTATCTATTGATCCGAGAGGAAACCACGTGTTTTATTGTGTTGAATATAGTATGGTAATTGTAATGACAAACAAGGATAATAATTATTAAACTGCTTGATTTAATATTTGTAATATTCCCGATTTATTACAGTGCACGCGTGACTGATACGTGATCCTTTTTATTATTTAATATTTACAATATATTTGCTATTTTGCAACTTAGAACTAACTTTGACCACTGACGTGTTGTCCACTATATGGTATGCATGGTGAACATGTTATTAGCGTGGAACTATTCTACAGAAAGAAAGGATAAGATAAGACAGCTTCAGTTGTACTACAACAATACTACGTTGATGTGCTATAACTCATAGTTCCGTGTATTTCCCCTATCACTTTTATACGAGGTCAAGGTTGAACAGTACGGAATATTGGTGATACTCTTAAAGAAAACTTATACTCCAACGACAGAGGAGAATATACATTGTATCCAAAAGTATATGGGGGGTTTCACAATATGCAATAAATTCTCCTAACAGTGCCTGGTTTGTAATATGTTGGGCATTTCTTCTTCTTCTTCTTCTTCTTCTTCTTCTTCTTTTACTTCTTCTTCTTCTTCTTCTTCTTCTTCTTCTTCTTCTTCTTCTTCTTCTATACTTGTTGAATGATAAGTAAGTATTCTTAACCTGAGATAGATAAAAGCAAATAAAAAAAGTGTTTACCAAAACTGTCACTGATTTTGGAGTAAGGTCAGCAATATTAATACGCGCGCGCTTCTGCGTGTGTACATATTTGTGTGTGAGAGCGAGTATGTGTGTTAGGATTCCATATTTTAACTTTGAAAATAGAAGACACTCCGGAAAGTGTGTGGATATGTATCAATTACATATATAGATTTAATGACCGAAAAGGATGATATATCGTGAAAGAAAGGAGATACGGCAACCACTCTGTGCTGTGTGTGTGTGTGTGTGTGTGTGTGTGTGTGTGTGTGTGTGTGTTTATATGGTGGTAAACCTTGTTTAATACAAAACTGAAATTATGATAAGAGTGTGTTTTCATGTCAAAGTTCACACAGAATAGGAAAGAATGCAAGTGTCCTAGTATTTGAATGTTAACTACATTATCATTTAAGTGCAATTCAATACGGAAACTGAAACGAATTCTCGTTTAGAACGGGATATTAGCAGTTTCGACAGTTTGTATTGTTTGTTTACAATCTAGTTTTCTCTTTTCATTTACAGAATCATTTGTACACAAGTATAGGACAACTTATCGTTCATTCAAGAAGCTTCATTTATTATTCGCCGAGCTCATGTGGTGTACCACATTTGTCACCAAATAGAGAATTGAAGGAATGCTGAGCCCCGTGGTATGTCTCCTCAGTGGTTGTTTAACATAATTGCCCTGCATATATATATATATATATATATATATATATATATATATATATATATATATATATATATATATATATATATATATATATATGAAAAGACCATTTTCATTCTCAGTCAGAGTTTGGCGAAGATTATGGTGAACTCAAATAGGTGGCATATACATATTATGCCAGAATTAAACATTGTGTAAAATTGCAGTTCTTGTGCATTGGAAAATCTTTAAACGGAACACTCACACGTCGTGCAAATGCTATACATTGAACTAAAAGTAGGCCAGTGCACATTGAGACGGAAATAATAATCAGTGGGTTGGGACCCAGGCCGAATCATAGCACAGACCTATAAAATGGTAATAACAGCTGCCTAGCTAGGCGCTCAGCATTAAGAGGTTGCTAGGACCGGTTGGCCTGGTGTCAGGATAATGTGACTGGGTGGGACATCATGCTACACGTATGCGGCATGATGACACAGTGCTAGACATCACGATAAACTGCCACAATGCCGACATCGTACATATATGACTGCAAAAGTATTAAAGCTACGTTAAAAATCAAAATCACACACACACAGACACACACACAGAGATAATTGTTTTCATGCGAAACTTCGAATTTCCATAACTCTAAAATGATGATGTCATTATCTTTGCATCTATTAGGATTGTTTTCATGACTTAACACTGACCACATCAGAATATGGCTATGGTCAGTATATTTTGGTGCAAGCTATTACGAAGAATATTTCTTTATATTTATACGCATCATAATATTAGATCACATTCTTTACATGACATTAACAGACATTGCTTTCAGCAAATGTTGATCCCACAAATAGTGGCAGTGTATGCACAATTGCATCTTCTAGTACATGCAGGTCCAATTGTGCAATGTGCATCTTTTTATGTTGTAAGCAGTTTAAATCAGGCCTAGTCATAGATGCATGTTTATGGTACACTGTAACACTCTCTATCCCTCATTGTTTAATGTGCCAATTCAACTTGCCAAAGTCTGAATTTTGCGTGTATGTGTTGAACACTGTCGTTGCGATCTACTTGCTATGTCCAGCAATGTAGAATCCAAAATGACGCCCTGTTATTGCATAGAAAGGGAGGATGGGTTTAAAGACTGGCTTGGTGCAAAAATCTTATGCCTGATTTCATGTACTGGAATATATTTCAGGCGCTAGGATATGCCTCCTTCATCCACATCATTTCGGATTTCGTTTAGTAACAATGTGCTAACAGTAGCGCCAACATATCTGTGTTACGTGCAGACACAAGAACAACTCCTGCACTTGTGTGCATATATGCACAATGCAGGGCAAGCTTCGTATATGCCCCTTAATTCATGGCCTGGCGCTTTTGAATGTAAAAGTTCAGGGTTGGATGTCTGTACATCGTTCTCTGTCTTGACATCAGTGGCAGCAGCTTGTGTATTATTTGTAATAGCAGTTGCAATCAAATAGTCAGTGGGTCTTCCTGTTTGTACATTTGGATCGCCCAGTGCATCTGTCAGTTAACCAATGTTCGTGACTCATTCGAGTTTTGAGGTGAAACTACAAGGGTTTGGGTATATATCGCCAGGCAGGATGCTTTACCAACAATATTCTATGGTGGACAGATTACACTCTTGATCATCAGATTGGGTAGGATGCGTTTGTTGCCAGTCAGTTGATTGTCGTTTGTTTATGCAAGGGCAGTTGTCACAGTCATCAGCTCGTGTTGTAATGTCTATACAGATCCATCTTCCAACCTGGTAGGCACTGACATATATTCCTGTCTGCCGTCATAGGAGATAATTTCCCTTCGCTGATGTTTTTAATTCACAGTCAGTACATATGACTTGTGCCGGAGAACTCTGAATTTGACTTATATTTCCCGCCAAATGATAAAATCACTAGTATTAATAATCAATAATCAAGAGAACATCATAGAACTTGTCTGGTGCAAAATTGTGAAATTTTCAAAGAAATCACACAAGTATTTGAATCTTTCCTGCCTCATTTCATTCTAGATGGTGTGGTTTCGTTGTATATCATTGGGTCATCATGATTGACCATAAACATTGTTGGCGTTCGGTTTGAATTTAGTTCCTCCTCACTAAGGTCAGTGTCAGCTTTGTCGAATATTTGGTCAACGGGAGTCCGGATGGGTGGGAAGTACACCAGAATTTTAATTAAAAGCGTTCTTTGAAATGACTGATTCCATCCTAATAAAGTTTTGTACTTCTCGTCATTAATTTCATCAGGTATATCTCGTCTTAGTCAAGTACACTTAACCCCACATAGCATAGTTAGTACCCTTATAGAGATAAACAAAAGGAAGCATTTGCCAAAAAGGAAGGATATGAATCTAACAGAAAATTTGACGAACATGAGCAGTATACAGATCATCTTCCCCTATGCTGAATATAAATTCAGTTATGATCCTATAAGACGCAGGACCATCACAATAGTATGCGTCGTTCGATCGTGCTGAGTTAACTAAATTTTCCTTCAGCCCATGGTCCTTCCTGCTCCTATAAATATGACAGGAGTTGTGGAAGCAGTAGTAATCAAATAGCTTCCAGTGTGAGGTTATGTACACGTACTTTCTTTGCAAACTATGTTCTGGCCGTTGTCTTTTGTGTTAAAATTGATTCCAAATTTCAATGCTATGTCCAGACGTTTTCCAATCCTGATTCTTGAATAGGTTGTCCCAAGAAAGTAGGTTGGCCTGTGGAGGACTTAAATTTGAGGAATCCAAAAATCCATTTAGAAATGTAGAAATGAGAGCTTGCTCAACTGTAAGCATTGCTTCTTTTGATGAAGAGAGGCTGCTACACGTGGAACCCTTTTTATGATCGTATTCATTGTTCCTATGCCTCTATGTTGAAAGTAGTAATATTTCCAAATGTGTTTTAGATTTGTTTCTGTTTTGGGTTGAAATAATTAATATGGCTCTTTTCTGTTGATGTTGGCGTAAAAAGATGTATATTATAATTGGTTGTTATTAGTTGGCCGTACTTAATTTGTTCGGTACTGTTACTTGTGACAACAATGATCGTCGTGGCTCTCCTCGTAGTATGGTATTCTCGGACAAGACACCATCCAGTTACGTTCGGTTCGCTCTACTCTGTGCAAAGACCACGCATTTAGCATCTTAACTTTCATTCCTAATGAGAGAATGTGTCAGCATATTAAATATGAAAACACCTCCTGACTTAATTGTCGAGATTCAATAATTGACACATCTATATTTTCATCTAAACTAAATATTTTTGTGACTTTGTGCCAATATTTTACTTAAGCTCTAAGTCAAAGATAATTTAAAGTAATACATACATATTTGTGGATGCATAGGGACGTTATTAAATTTCAAAATGAACTTACAACACTTTAACCGTTGCTTTGGCCGACGGAAACAGCAATGGACCATGCTTCAAACTTTAGAATTACTTACCTATGTTAATAAACCTTTCTTATGTACAAACATACACACATGTAAACATAACGAAATTTTCTTTGTTTTATTTTACTCAAAACCAAACCTGAAACTACAAAGAGAGCCATGGAAGGTCGTATGGAACGTGCACCACTTCAACTGTACGTGAGACAACCGGTCTATCAAAAGATTTATCCTTTCTTGCAATACAACTTCTCATTTTCGATTTTCTGTCGCAGTATATCCAAAAGAATGTTTCTGAAGAGCACTTCTTTGGTAATTTGTTATCCCGCGGTGGTCACGATAGTAAAATTGAGAAGTAATATAGAAGAACCAGAAATAATAAAAGAACAACTAAAGAAGCAACCAAAACATTTTTTAAAACAAAACATTAATGCGAAATGAAAACTGTATGCCTCTGGGTTTATTTAAGCGATTGGCGTAAAGTTTGACCCAAAGAGTAATTTTTGTCATCTACATTATTATGCGTTGGTCGAATTGTGTATCGTGTTGAATATGGTAGACGACAACACGAGACAGCTGATTGTTTAAAGATGGTTATGCCCTAATATTTTTAAGACTTATGTTTAAGAAACATACCTTTGTGTATAATAGACAGCTACTAATTAAATGCAGACTGAAACAGTTGGAAACAACGAATCAATGTGTTTGATGTTCAGATCATGTTCTACATAAAACGCATATACTGTGATGGCTTTCTAAAGTAAATATTAAATAATACCTATAGAATCCTTTTCCTTTTTCTTCAGTAAAGGCAGTTATCGAGCCGAAGCTTCACAAAGCAGACATAATAATTTTTTAAAATGTTTGCTTTATTTCAAACAGATGAAGCTAATCGTATGATATCATGTAGACAAGGCTCAAAATAAGTTGAAGCCTGTTTTCGTGATTTAAATGTACACTGGTATTAAATTCAAATATATAATAACTAATAATATCCGGGGTTCATTATACTTTTTTGAACATAAATTTTTAAACCCACATAAATGTAAGTGAATTTTTTTAGCGAGTTTATATCACTACTAAGGTCCGATTTCGTGTATTTTTAATACTATCGCAAAGTTAACCTCTTGTTAAATGGTCTTGCATCATCATAAAGCTTCTTAATGTAGTTCGCATCAAAACACTTTTTGAAGATTTAACTAAAGTTGATGCATCCGACAAGAATTTGTTCCATTGTCAGGTCTCTTTGACAGCGTACGCACTCTAGTCAAGCTTCACCCTTCGGAATATATGCGAGTTGGGTACAATCACACCTGATCTCCGCAGTTTGTTTTATATGAGGGTTGTTGCTCTATAGTAATTGGATAGACGTTACGACGCTTTTTAGTGAAGTTTAATTCTTTACAGGCGTAGTTTCTTTAAAACAAAACCCTACTTTAGAGTCTGGTTGACCTCTCCTCTCATAGAACTTTTCATTGTTCCATAAATACACAAAATATACAGTGATAAAAGATGGAGTCATTACTAAGTTTATTCAAACTAGGATATGATGAAGGTTAATTGTATGCGTTAAAATTTATATTTCTCAACGTTTTAATGTTTGAAATTCATTGTTAATATTTGGTTTATGTTCATTATTAATTGTTTAATTTCAGATGGGCTTTCTCCCGGTTCCGGTGAAAACCAAAATATTCAAAGCAATATTAACATTGATTTGGATAATTCGTACACAGCTTTAAAGACAGAATTCCTGGCTCTAAAAGAAGGTATTAGCTTTTGAAATCCTGGTTTTGTTCTGAAATGTATTTTTTCTGAATGAGTTTTCAGTTTCTGGTTACTTTGGTTAGATACATTTATACGTGTATGTTGCAGTTTCGGATTAATTTAAGATAACATTATCGTTTACAAGCGAAACTGTAACGTCATTTATTGTATGTTTCTTATCCCACTTACGAAAGAGTTTACAAATAACACTAACGAAAGTTTTGCAAGTTCAAAGTTTCTTCTACCATCATCAGCTGTGCAGTTGAATGAGTATTGTTAAAAACATATCTCCAATGAATGTACCTTTAACGTTGGATTACTAATTACTAGTACCCCATAAAGATGACAGCCGACGTAACTGTCACAGCTTGATCTTCACTTCCTTTTAAGGACGTAGGGCTTCTCTCTTTTTAAAAACGATTATTTCACATTTTCTCGTAGAATAACTGTCACGATTAACTGGATAAGTTTTATTCTGTATATAACTTTACAGGAGCAAAAATGCATCTTTTGTTATACAACATAAAACATTCAAACCATTTCTTCACCAGCAAATGAATGTGCTAAGATTTTCTTGTTATGGCAAATGTTTGTGTCTGAGCACTTGTTATTCTCCATGCGATTAGAGGCATATCGATATTTTTCAACATGATAGCTGTGATTGTCATGTTTAACAGTTTGCCTGAAAATAGGATGATATGGAATATTTTCCTTGGTCATTTTGACTGATTACACATCATGATGATGCTGTAGTCTCAGTGTTTGTAACTGGATGATAGGAAAATATAACACTAGTTCTGTGTGGTCATCGAAAACCTTACTGTAGATATTCTAGGCTTCGTGAGTAGATTGAAACCAGTCTAGAAATCTATAGATGTAAAATAGAAAATATACAGGTTTAGAGGGCCTAGATTTGTTGATAATTAAAAGGAATTTTTTGGATAAACGAACATTTTGATAGCTTTCTCTCTTTGTAGCTAAACAACATTATGCTAATATCCCATTGGTGCAATTTCAGCCCATTTACAGACTTCACCTTGAAACTGTCTTTGCTGAAACTGAGTCCTTATTCTTTTGATGCGGTATTGAAAACCCGTGTGTCACGTTGTAAAGATTAATCAGATTGCAACATGTGTATGTTAGAACCTAAAGCTAATTATTTCGTGACTATATTGCTAGATTGTTGTAATATATTACAGCAAAGTAATTGTACTTTAATTATTGCAGTATGTATTCTTTATTATGTAGAATTACCGTTTGTAGGGTTTGATACATTCGTAGTGTTTGATATACATGCATATTTTGAGATATGAGCACTGTTTAAATATAGCATTAATATTGTAATTCTCTATTTGGTTCATTCGTAGTAACCTCGTGCATTTATTCATTTGATATTCTAAATTTGCAACTGTTATATTGAATTATTAACTTTCTATAATGCATCTGATTATGTCATATTGTTCTGGATAATAAGAATTTAAATATACCGTATACACAGAGAGAATAGGTATTTCGATGTGCACGAATGCGTAACTAAAGAAGGTAATGACTTATCTGATGAATGTTGTTGTTAAATGTGAATTTGGATAGCTAGGTGAATATGCTATGCTAATGTCCTTGTGTGTTAATACATGAAGCTTTTAGGGACCAGAGGAACTGTAGGAGACAAAGGGAAATACCACAGTTGGTCCAAGCCTCTTCTAGACAAAGAAAAAGGAAGAACGAAAGCAATAGTTAAACGGACTGAAGGGAATTGGATTACCAGTCCAGAGATAATTCAGATGAGTAGGAACACAGGATAGTAGGAAAACCTATCACACTAAGTAAGATGATGAAATAGACCGTCACTTGGTCGAGTGAAAGACGAATGATAAGGTTTTAATTTGAATTTTATTGGAAAGGTGAGTGTTATTGAATGATATTAAAATTGTTGTTTACTTGAATTTCACATATTGTATATTCATTAATTTAACTGTTTTTCTAATGGAAAAAAATGTATCTATGAGACTAATTTGAGATGCGCATAATAGTTTGACGGTGTATCACCCCGTTTTCTCAATTTAGTTTTCCATCACACTTCCCTATCCAATAAATAATTGTTGTTGTTGTATGGTTATTGCCATTTTTAGCAAACGATAGACTATACAGTATCAATGGTGGAGGAAGAAGGGGGGGGGGGGGGAGGAAATCCCCGTAAAGAACCACCGACCCACGAGAAGCTACTGGCAAGCATTCAGATATACCCACATTGGCCTAATCTGAGATTCGAACTCTCGCAGACAGACGAGAGATGGCAGTGATAACGGACAGCGCTTTAGACCACTCGGCCACTAGGGGCCTCAATAAATAACTGTAAACCATTGAATAGCAAAGTCTGAACTTGACATAGTTACATATCATTATTAGGAGTTATTCCTGGTACCAAAATTAGAATTCTGTCTTTCATTTCAAATTCAGTGTCGACTATTTTCTATTACCCTTTCATGCTTTCTCTGCTACTTTAGAAGATGTGTCACCGAATACATTATCTTTAATATATTGTGTCTTGGTTATCGTCAGAGTAATATCCTCATATCCACGTCACTAATACATTTTCCTTTCTCTGCAAATTTAAATCAATGCACTTCATATACAGACATGCATCTTGGAAACTTTCCATGTCTGCTCAATAACTCTAAAGTTTTGTCATAAATATTACTGTAACTGCTCCGGTGGTCCAAGAGGTTAGAGCGTCGACAACAGATACGGAGGCCGCTGGTTCGAATCTTGGTACAAGCAGCTGCCTCTCTTGGCGCTCAGAATTAAGATATTAGTGTTAGGATTGGTAGCCCGGATGTCAGGATAATGCGACTGAGTGGGACATAATGCTACATGTCTGAGGCATGATGCTCCAGTGCTAGACATAGTATAAACTACCACACTGCATATATCGTATGCAGATATGTTCCACATTGTTCAAGTACTGTGAGCATCCCAAAACACACACCATCTTTTTCAACAGATCGGGGGGAAAGAATATATTACTACCACTACAACTAATATTCATAGAAAATGGTATGAAACTACTGAAACAACGACCCTATCAAAGTTAATATATGCATTTTGTCTGGGATATTCGAGGACTCCTGCTCTTTACCCATAGCTAAGTAATCCTTGCAATGTATTTATGTTAACTTTACTCACAAACAAAAATGTTATGGTGTTTTCAATTTGATATATAGTATGTAAAAATATAATTAAGACAGTTGAATAATATCTGAAATGACGATCTCGTTTTGTTTATATACAAGGTTAGTTGTCTAGTCTCATACGAGTTATCTCCCGTGCATTTCAACTGATATGATTGTGTTATTCCAATTTAATGCAAATACAACCAGAACCATTTAGAAAGAAATTCCTAACTTTAACCTTCAGCATGCCAAAGCCATGATAAAGTTACAATATCTTAAAAGCAGGACTAGGAGGACAATACAAAAAAAATTGAAAATCAGTAGACCAGAAGAATGAGGACGAACCCGCCATTTTATACGAGCCTTATTTTGTTAAAATAAATGCTTTATTTTGTATGTAAAAAATTATCCTCGTGTACATATTCGTGTGTGTGAAATTGTTCGCGTGAATGCTTCCTAATTGGTCCGTATGTATGTATGTATGTATGTATGTATGTATGTATGTATGTATGTATGTATGTATGTATGTATGTATGTATGTATGTATGTATGTATATATATATATATATATATATATATATATATATATATATATATATATATATATATATATATATATGTGTGTGTGTGTGTGTGTGTGTTTGTGTGTGAACATTATCGGGTGGTTGCCACAATTAAAAATTCGTGTTATTGATAATGGCAAAAATCGGAGAATCATATTTTACTAGACTAGCTCGAGAGAGATGGCCGCGATTAATAAGTCTATTCCAGTACGAGATAAACTTTTTAAAAAAAAAATTCAACAGCGACAAAACTGTCATGTCATTTTGTAACTAGTACAGAACAGTTATTTAAACCAATTACAACAACTGCTAAGGAAGTTATATATAGAAAAGAAGGGAATGAATCAAAGAGAGGTATTCTTCCTGAACTTGAAAAAATATAAAAAAAATATTGGACAAATTACTCACACACCCCTTTGTAAAAGAGAATTTTAAACCTAAACGGAAAAATACTGAATCGATTAAAAAGTTTCGTGAATAATTTATCGAAGATCTTGAAAATACTAAATAATCGGATTTACCTGTGAACATATTTTAAGTTTATATGATAAATCTAAAGCGTTCGAGTCGAGTTATGAAAGTGTAAGCGATGATAACTTTATTAGGTGGTCATATCGTATATATTACCCCAAAAAAAAGAGGATTAACAAGGATGATTATGATTTTGATGACTTCGTTGAAAAAAAAAAAAACGATACAGAATATCAAACATTACCATCTGATGAATATCCTTCACCACAGCAACGATTGTATACAGAATTAGAAAATGCTGATAAACAACTTAAAAAGGTAAGAGGGGATAACTCCGGACTCGTCGAAGGAAAAAATGATGAGGGGTTTACAGGAAATGGTTTAGGTGTTTGTCCAAATAATGTCATTGGCAAAGTATCCCGGTTGGAAGTTCTCATCGGGGGTAAACGAGCTGGAAATAATTCTCCGGAGATAGTTAACGACGCTGCTGATATCTGTCAGCGATTATATCAGGGTGACGTAATAGATATTATTTTATATCGATCTCTCATCGATGAAATCATAGTGATTAAATGTTTTAGATAAACAGATATCATATAAGATGATTATACATGATCAACAACGACAACAGATCAGGGTTGTAAATTCAAGACTGCCAGTATATAAAGTAATTTATGGAGATGGACTGTGACATCTTATTCGGGATTTATTCACCAGAATCGCTCCTAAAGTTTTGCCACTCGCGAAACAACTATCGATGAAATAGTGATTAAATGTTTTAGATAAACAGATATCATATAAGATGATTATACATGATCAACAACGACAACAGATCAGGGTTGTAAATTCAAGACTGCCAGTATATAAAGTAATTTATGGAGATGGACTGTGACATCTTATTCGGGATTTATTCACCAGAATCGCTCCTAAAGTTTTGCCACTCGCGAAACAACTATCGATGAAAGCAATTGGTGTTATTCGTGATAAAGCTACTGGTGCTGTTGGTGATCTCGCTAGAAAAGTTCTCTCTACCGTCAAAGATAGATTAATGAGACTACCTCAAATAGTCCAACCTGTAAAATACCCGTTACTGAGATTATGTCAGCGAGTGTCAGTTAAGTAATAAATCAAGCTGCAAATAAAAAAAACTAGCAGAGTTGGGTGGGAAGTCTGATAAACAACGAGAGAAAAATATTATCGCGAGTATGATAGCGGGGAGTGGTATTCGTTTTAGACGATCATTATTATACAATGTTTGAAAAGATATCTAATCCCGCATGCGATATAGATGTACCAGTGCCGAAAAATATTTCTCTACATGATTTTCAAGAATATTCATATGATGCAAAGACTCCCGATGCTCGGGGTAGAATTGATCTTCAAGTTCAGGATACCAGTATATATTTTCTACATTCTGAGGAATATACTGAAATTGATGGTCGACTTTAAAAAGCTGATAATACCGGCTATGGAGCTGGTGATCGAGCTGGGTTTGTTAATAATGGTATCATGGCGTTGTTTAACAGCGCAAGGTATATTATCGATGGAAGAGAAATTGAGGAGATTCACGAGTATGTTGATATCGCGACGACTATACTTGGTTTAGCGAGATATTCAGATGATTATGCAAGAACTGCTGGGCCGTCTATGCTGTTTGTAAAAGATTCAACTGATCATCCAGAAAATCGAACTGTAACGATGAACGCTACTGAAAATGCAGTCGCATCCATGAACAGAGATTACAACCTGGGATTTCCAACTCGTAGAACACTATTAAACGACAACGAGGAATTTTCATGTACAATTCCACTCTCATATATTCGGGTTTTGCCGTGATGATAAAAATGTTATATTCGGTGCAAAATATACAATTGTACTTAACAGAAAGATGATGATAATGATGCGATCTGGCGTGCTGGTGCTGTTGTTGATGCTGGTGGTGCTGTTGTTGTTCGCGATGTTGATCCTGGTAAGACAACTTTGACAAAACTCACACTGTGGATGCCATCATTGACTCCATCAATTACTCAAGAACAACGACTAATCTCTTTTATGGAATCAGGTGGTAAATCACTGACTACAAGTAGTTCAGCTGGTCATGACCGGGATTTATTTACATGGCAAATAGCATCACAACAGGGGATATCAGGTCCGAGACATATTTTCATCGCGTTTCTAGATAATGCAAGAATAAATAATCAAGAGAGAACACCTATGATATTTGATCCGTTTAATGTTTTACAGGTTTTATTGAGAATAAACGGACATCAAGACTCATCAGAAGATATAGTAATGAGTTTTGATCAAAATCACGTTGCACGGGCATATCATCGTTTGAGGACTTCCCTAGGACGCGACTGAAATATCGACACGGGTTTGTTAATATCTCAGCGTGATTTTACAACGTTGTATCCAATCTACTACTTTTCACTAGAGCATTTGGAACTATATCGGCAATCTGTCGTTGATATAATCCTCCGAGCTCATGTAGGTGTTATCCCTGTTCCTGGTTTTAAAGCAATTGCTGTTATTCTCAATGAATAAATCAATGATGCTCGAAGGTGCTGGTGGAAGGATGAAAGTCATTGACACCCCAGTAGGAAACATGTAACATTTAGATCAATCTATTATTTAAATAAAAATGTCGTTCAGTCATGTTAATGTCACGTTGACTCCGGATCAAGCAAAGAAATTAATATCGCGTAATACTAGCACATGTGGTGCAAAAATAACTTAGAAACGAGAGCAGATTGCTAACGGTGGGCCAAATAAAATATCATTGACTAAATCTCAACTTAATCATTTCAAAAAAGCACTAAAAGCAAACACTCGTGTTCAATTTGAATGTGCTCCCTCTGCGCTCATAAATATGATTAAATCAGGAGGTATATTTCCTCTCCTCGCCGCGATTCCTGCGTTGTTTGCTGTGGCGGCCCCCGCTGTCGCTAAAACTTCTGCGTTAGGTGCTGTTGGTACCGACGCTGAAATGGCATCGAAGAAAGCTACCGGGCACGGATCTAAAAAAAAAGGAAAACGCCTGAGACTACCCAGAACTTATCTAGGAAAGGGTCTGAGACTCCCAGGAACCTACCTGAGTTAGGCTTTACCCCGATGTCAAATTTTTATTTAATTGAAGCTGTTCAGAAATCCCGTGTAAAAAATTTCGGAGGTGTTTTTATGAAATATCAATTACCAAATCAACCATACAATCTTGAAACTGGTATTATTCATCTCGATGATAACACTGGACCAGGAACTCATTGTGTCGCATACGCGATTGATCGACGGGAGGTTATTTATTTTGACTCTTACGGGCTAAAGCCGCCTAAAGAATTTCTCAAATACATCCACGGGTTAAAAGTTCCTGTTTGGTATTCAACGTTACCTACGCAGACAATGGCCGACCCTCCGATATGTGGCCGAGAAGTTATTAATGTCCTCACCGCGATCTTAAAATCTACCAAACAACCAACCAAAAAAAGACAACACATGAATACACCAGCGATAACTTTTTAAAGAGATCTTAAATGTATAATGGCAGATATTGGGGAAGATCTCTCTCACAAAGTAAAAAACAGAGGGTGCTTCAATCGAGGTTGTAAAGAAGCTTATCAATGATGCACTATCTGAAACATTAAACCTGGTAGACATATCTCCGGATGAAATAGTTGCATTTCAGGACCGACAGGGTAAATTGAAAATGAGTGATGTTTCCCAGAAAGATATTTTAGTTCAACTCAACCGGGTAACTAAAGGCGGTATCGCGTATTTTGGTTCCCAAGGCAGACTTAAACCGGTATTCTTTTTACAACCGTGGTAGATAAACTAACAATGTTGAACAACGATTATATATAATCGACGAATACATTAAGAGCACTACGATCTGTTTATGATGCTCACATAAATCGGTTTACTGGTTTACAAAAGATTTACAGCAATATTGAGAAACCCGTGGTATCTATGAAACCCGCTGATGTAAAAATCATCGATAATAAACTAACAACGCTGCGAGTTGAATATGATGAACATATCAATAAACAGTTTACACGTCTCCGAAATAATTTTGGAAAGGTTGACGTCGCTCTTGATAATTTCTTTAGAAAACCGGCTCGGCTTCTTATGAAAAACATCAATCGACAAGGTTAAAAAAAACTCATGTGGCTATCAAGGGTGATTTTCCTCGTATGATTAGCACACTGGGTAAAGTTAAAATTCCTCATAAAGGAAATATCAATAATGTATATTCGTTACTCATGGATCTTTCTCTTGGGCACCTCAGAATAATATTATTTATGTTACCGCTGATATTAAAGGTATATACAGTTTAACTCTGGTTTCACCGACTCAATTTAATTTATCATCAAGTTCATACGCTGGTGTGAATAATATTATCAGCGCGGTAATAGACAAGGGATCAACTGAACGATTCAGGATAACATACACTGACCTTAGTTTATTTCAAACTTCGATCACATGGCACGTAGAATTTGTAGTTGATTTAAGAAAACAACTGAATTAAATAATGACCATTCAGTAGTATCTATATTAGGATGGCCTGAAAATCCACAACCGGAAAAACAGCGTTCACCCGAACCTAAAAATCAGATTATGTCACAGATAATAAATCATGTTATGATGACTTTTATTCTAGACACTTGTCTCCTGATACTTTTTTACATTTCCTAAATAAAAAAGAATTCGAGTTTAGTATCTTTTTTTTAGGGGGAATCGGTTATTTAAATGTGAATGGGGATATCCAGAGAATTTATTACTAGGTGATTGTGCGAGTTATTTTGATGTTCGTAATAAGGAATATAAAAAATATCTAGATAAATTACGGCGGAGTTTTCAAGAACATAGTATCGATTTATCATCAAAAGCCTCAATTATCAAATACACGGAAATACTAAATCAAATTGCATCTGATATGGAAGTAATTAACCTACGACTTGTTCAAGCTGTATTATATGCCGTAGATGTTTCTGATAGAATAGAATTTGTATAAACATTAAATATACGCGTAGAAGATATTTCAACATTTAAACTTCCCGGGTACAACATACCAGAAATAAAAGAATCCCTCAACGATCTCATCGAAGAATATTTTCCTTTGATACTCACCGCATGGACAAAACAACTATCATCACCGGTGTCAAATATTTGCCGATAGAATGTCTCCCAAGATGGTTCAAGTAGAGATGTATCACCTCGCAACGTTGATATAGCCTCAATCATCGCTGTGAATCTCTCATGTGATTTCATCAACGAAAGTTACAACGTGAATACTGAATTATCAAATCAAGCGGCTCAAGGTTATATTTTATACACTTTTTCTCCTCAAGTTCATCCTGGAAATTTGATCGTACAAACACCGATTAATCCAGAATATTTAGCGTGTAATAATCGCTGGATATAAAATCTTAATTGTTTAAATTCGTTGATCAAAATTCTAACTTGATTGATTTACGAGATGAGCAATAGCAAATTTCTCTTGATGCAAAGTCATAGACTTTCATGCTAGACTTTCGTCGTAGATGAAAATCCTTAGGGTTTTGGTAATTAAAAATTAAAACAGTTATAATAATGTATCATCACACGCAAATATACATCCATGATAAACAACAGCTCGAGGACGCGATCAGAAAGTCATTCGCAAGGACAATTACTGGAGGTTTTGATATAGTCATTGACGAATTTGGCAATGATAGATATATGCTGACACAACACCAACTTGATCAACTTTATCGTGATCATGTTATTATGATCTCATGTACTCGCGATCAGATCTTAAATTATGCTCACTCGTATATTTCTCTGGAACATCTCAAATAAATTTTATTCCATATCAAAAGTATAGTCGAGGATCTCGCCATGCAATAAAAACAATTCTTTGATAAACCCCAACAAATTTAAATAACTTCTATGATTACTGACTATAATTATTACCATTATTTTTTTATTTCTGTCCTGTAATTTCGCAATATTTTTTTTTCAAAATTTATTTTCAAATATATATGAGGGTTCCAACTTATCTTACCGCCGATGACGAAAAAAATTTCTCGTTGCTACGCTACCCGCGTTGAGTTCGAATAATTGTTGATATTTCAATCTCAGGTTTTCGGCGACCCCGCGATAATATTTTACTTCGTTGTACATCGTTGATAATTTATTTCCGGAGTCATCATTTTAAAAGGCGGATTTCGATCGTGTTGAAATATTTCGAACTTTTGCGCGATCGCTGATATGGTTCGTCGTTCATATATATATATATATATATATATATATATATATATATATATATTATACGAAAATATTTTTTTTAATCTAAATTGTTATTTTCGTATACTAAAAAAATAACGCGAACGTAAATGACACCCAGTTATTAAATTTTGTCGAGTAGGTTGATTTGATTATATCGATGGCAACTTGTACCACAGATTCTGGATGAATATTAAAATGTTATCAATGATATCAACTGAAATTTTTCAATCGAGTTATCCATAAATGCAAATACAGGTCTTGGTCGTCGATTTATACTTTTTTGAGGATTCGAATTAAGAGAATACTCACTAGGAGTAATAACTCTCAAGTTATTAATATGATTGTCAAGAGAATTTCGGTTCATATGATCAATAACTAAACCCTTACTGATCAACCCGTAAAACAGTCGTAGATAAACCGATGAGCTGAACGAAGTTTCCCACCGATAGTAATTCTTACATAACCTATATTATCAACCCGACCGATTTTTACTTTTCGTTGACGATATCTAACGGTTCCATCACGAGATGCTTCGAAGTGGACGTAAATAGGATGCGAAACGAATTCGTTTTGACTCATATTCGTTTTAGAATTTATGTATATAAATTGTTATTTCTATTATCCTAATATTGAGGAGTTTGTATAATCTTAGTTTTAGTGTTATGATCGTAGTACCATTTGAGTGCTCTGTAGTTTTTAGCTCCACAACTGATACATAATTCTGTTTTAATCGTATTCCAACACTGCACCCGATACAAGTTTTGGCCCTGAGCTTCCTCGACGGATATTTTGCGTATGATACCCACATAAATCTTTTCTGCAGAGTTTACCATAACTAGTTGTAGATCAACTGATAACCAATTGCAATTGTTCATTATACATAAATATTTTATTTAAATATTTATTTTAATAGTAATAATAATGGGAATATCTAAAGTTACTAATACAAACCCGCCTAGGCAACGTAAAGTTTTTTGACTCAGATCAACGGAAAAAAACCTCGACCGTGGATGTCAAAAATTAATAACAGTATCAACCACGCAAAATATGAATTTCTTGAAGAAGGCGCAGCTTATGTTTGGTCGAGGTATCGAACCACACGGGAATATTATCCAGGATAAATCGTGAATCAATAAGATATTACATTGAGATAAAATATAGTGAAATTTATAGAGAAAAATGGAAGGTTTATAATCATCGCGAACGCGTGTTAACTTAAAAAAACCTGTGATCATCAACGATAAAACTAAACCAGGTTTGTTAACTGGGATTGATAGCAGATATTACAATCGAGCATATACGGTAACCGCGCTGACTTACGGGATATATCCGATAAATCAACCAGATATTAATAAACTTCCCCTGATGAGAGTTTGATCGCGGTTAAATGATGTCGTTGAACGAGTTACTTAACACTTTAAACATGCTGGACGAGGAAACGGTTTAACTGATTTAAGAAAACCCAAGATAAAATAATGGGCTGAATAAGTTAAAGATACGAAGCTTCAATAAACGATGTTGCTTAATTAGAAGAAAAAGAAAAAAATTCCGATAATCGTAAAAACTATAACAGGGGAAATATTACACTCGTCGGAACATTATCAAAAATGTGCAGCTCCGATTGAACTCATCGATCATATTTCTCATGCGTGGAGTAATTCTGTACGACTATTTAAACAAGAACGAGTAGTAAAATACTTATCAGGAGATATGATTGATTATATTTATCAGTTGAGTAAAACAGATCCAGTATCAGTATGGTTATTTAAAAGCGATGAAGAGGAATACGATCAATTTGTAAGGCCCAATGGAGAATTATATCGAACAGAAAAACTTCATAACGAGATGAATAAACTCGCGAGACGGTATTCGAGCGACATCGAAGATATTACACGGAATTGTTTTACTGTTCCATCCGTCGCAGCTCATTTTTCTAGAAAAAAAATTCATGGAAACTAAACAAACTCGAATTTCTCGATGTTGTACGAGCGAATTGTGTTGAATACCGCCATGGTGGATTATGGAATAAAAAATACGATAACAAGGATATGATTTCCGTTGACATGATTGCGTGTTACCCTGGAAGTTTTCTTGGACGTGGTGAATGCAACGAATACTTTAAACATTTTGGTCATCCCACACATGAAATGACCAGAGTCACCATAAACGGACCTTTATCTGATTTTGATTTGACAGATTTTGCTAGTTTAATATCGTTTAATCTCGCTGAAAATGTTCATCCGATTTGTTATGTTTGGTTTGGAAGACATTTTTCGACGGAGAAATGGGTTCCGATAGTACTATAAAGTTTTATGCTTGATGAAAACATGTTGACATCGTTGACTGTCTCCGAGGCGATTATATCATATCGGAAACAGACCAAAGTTTGGTTGCCAACTCCGGAAAAATGCGATGATTATGACAAATATTCCGAGGATGAAAAAATCGCGAAGAATCTAGGTAGAAGAATAATTGGCAAATATACCCAGGGTGGATCATGTGATCATAAACGACGTTGTACACGATTAATTTTTGATTTTCCTGAAAGCGATTTTATAATCGCAGATACAACTCTCGATAAAAAAAAATTCTAGGAAAAACACTTGTTTATCAAACGGGGAAAAAATTGGAACTATTGTCGAATATTTTGAAGGTGAATCACCACAATACACTGATTTTAGACATTTATATTGATTTATAGCATTGATTATTGCATTTTTTCTATAAACGATTTTGCTACCAACTTCATATTTAGAAATATTCTTTTTGAAAATAAATATTCTTTAAGTAATAAAGAAAAATGCTTCGGAACTCTATTTCAAATTAGTATTCTATTTTAGATTTAGTAAAATAATTTTTTTCAAAAGGTATTGTTACACTAATCGCTAAAATTGAATTTGTACTCATTTATTATGAATTTAGTCGAAATATAATTATTTGTATTATATGCTAAAGGGCAGAAATAATATAAATGTATAAAGTTGGTAAGCTGGAAGTAAAGTTGTAATTTTGTATGTATTTCTTTAATTTAAAATAAATGTGTTTGTAGATATATATATATATATATATATATATATATATATATATATATATATATATATATATATATATATATATATATATATATATATATATATATATATATATATATATATATATATATATATAGAATGTAATTTTATAGATTAATCACTTGCTAAAATAAAGTTAAATCATTCATCGAGAATAGAGAACTCTGTCTTTCTCACAGTCGTTCCCGTTACCTCTCGTAGCATTCCCCAAGAATGTAGACGTATCTACACAGTTATGAATGACACCTCTTGTTTAGAGAGCCTTAACTCTCTTATATATATATATATATATATATATATATATATATATATATATATATATATATATATATATATAGAGAGAGAGAGAGAGAGAGAGAGAGAGAGAGAGAGAGAAGAACAAGAAGAAGATTATAAGGATCGAATAATAGGACGAATTCCAATATAACAAAAACATGAACGAGGCGCTTTCACTTAGTGGGCTTTCTTACACGTGAAAGAAACAAAATATCACAGCCCCCAAGAAGTGAACACTACTTCCCAAGACAACACAAAACAGGAAAAAGAAAGGTTTTGTCTGCTCGTTTAGCCAAACATTTTAATGTGTTGTTTGTACTAACTAAATCAAACTCACTGAGAAAACAAATCATTCAAAAAGCACCTAAGAAATCATCGATACCGTGTGTGAATGTTATTGTAATGTCTTGAAAGAAACGGTAACTTTGTCCATGGTAGAGAAAGAAAGCTTACGAAAATACCGGAACGTTCTTCGCCATATGATTAAGAAATAGGTCAAAAGATAAAAGATGAAGATTCTACCAATGATGACTGGATCATTGCTCAAAGTGGCTGATACTTTGTTAGGATCGATTGAGGACCACATTTAGAAGGCATCATAAGACGATAAAAGGACCTCTTTTCTAATAGGTTATATACGTGTACCTTGGAAAGCTGGCTTTAGTTCCCTACAAACGATGAATGGAATTCAATCATTAATACGAACAATGTACATCACATTTACATACGAATCCTAAAGTCTCCGAGATGTCACCGTTACAACAAGAATAACTACTGTTAATCGATCGCACAGATTTGTCAGAAACGAAAACATCTCAACGATACTATCAAGTCTTACAACGTCTTCAGCTCTTTCAGTACCAAGCATTAGACGAAACAGTTAAACTAACTCGGAGAGATTTCAAGGCGATCATGAAAGCGAGCCCAGTGTTACGAAGACGAACGCAGACTCGAGGATGCAATGAAACGAGGATGCCAAGGAGTGTTTCAAACTACTTCTGCTCCCACGCTAACTCAAATGATTTCCACATCCCTAATGACATCTTCTCCAACTCCCAAATGAGAAAAATAAAATATTTGGTCTAAACGGTTATGAGGGAAGAGAGAAGTGAAAAATAGAAATTAAAAAGTGACACCTTTATAACCACCGAAGGCGCCTACTCATTTGGGCCATTTGACACGTCAAGGTACCTGTAAAGCCACGAATCGAAGAGTAGTATCGGTGAACTGTGGGCTGCTTATTGAAGAACGTCATCATGGAAACCCTTTTAGCTTTTTACTACAATCCTGCCTATCCTGCAAATTGCAAAGGAGTTCAAACATTGCATCGTTCTGCTAAAACTAAACTTAAACGCGTACCATTAGCCAACGTGCGAAGATGATCATAATAACAAACAAGATATAAGTTACACAAACCTATTCGACAAAAAATTTCCAGACGTCAAACCAAAGTGGATGGCGTCGATCATCAATGGCACGCCAATTTATAGGATGTCTCTCAGTTACGTGTTTAGACTTCAATAAACAGTAACATAGAAAAAGTGAAATCAACAAGCTTTGTAAAATTTAACAAATAAATTATTTCACTGGAAAAAGATTATAAAAATGGAAAAAGATCTTACAGTTTTAAAAGTCAAATCTCAAAAACAAATTCCAAGAATAATCCACTAATTAACTTACAAAAGTCCTAGTAGTGAAATCCAAGATGGAAGACGATGACCTATACTGAAGTCTGTTTTGCTTGCTTATTCCTTGTACAAACACAAAATTTAACACTCCGGCGTTGGAAATAATGATAAACTGTCTTTCTCCAAGAATTATGTATGTGCACATCAAATATTTCCAGAGATATGAATACATTCTTAAAAATCCAAATGACCTGATGAAACGTTGACATGATTTTGAAAATTGGCTACAACAAAACAAAATGACTAACGTCAGATATAAAAGCCCAGAACTAAACTATGTTTCACTAAGCAAAGACTATATTGTATTCTAATACGCTGTTTCGGAAAAAAAAATTCCCCAATTGCAAAATCAAGAAAATCGGAAAGGAGTCACTTCATTGTTTATATCACATACACCTAACATGACCCCGACGAGAACCATTCGTTTTATTTTAAGTATAAAAAGTTCATTACTTCTTAATTTACTAGTCCCATCTTGACCTTGACCACATCCAGTCATCTTAAAATTAAACTAAAACCTGTTTACGTGGTAGCCACTAACCTTGACTCAAAGCCAGGATCTAGGTAAACATTTTTAAACGCCAAAGAATTATTCGGGCCAACTGATTTTCAGAAGACGAAAACCACATTATCTCTAGTGAATGAATTTACATTAGAATACAGGAAATGGACATTCATTTTAGACCATCGAGATTCCAAATTAAGACTCAGTATCGTTAAACGTTTTCAACGCACTTTAAAAGAACGCATGTTAAATTTATTTTAAACATCAACACACTCAAGTATATCGACGTGCTACCCCATCTCGTCTGATCCTACAACCAATCGTACCATTATAGCAATGGATTCACGCCCGAAGAAGTATCCTTGAGAGCGAAGTGGCAGTGTTTGATCGACTGTTTGGAACGTCACCCACTACCCCCAATAAAGGTAAAATATTAACAACTGGAGATTGGATTCTCATTGCAAAAACCAAACACACCTTCGACAAAGATTACTAGTATTTACTTAACTCAGCAAGCCTCTTCGTTACTGAGAGTTATTGTTTTCAAAGTTGATTCTGACAATGCGGTTTCGTATGAGTAAGGTGAAAACGCGCATCCCGTTCATTGTAAATTTGTAAGTAATCGCTATCTTCCTCTTAGTAATTGCATTTTGACAGTGTTAACGTTGATATACAAGGAGATCTGGGACTAAATATTTCATTATCGAAATGAAAAGTCACGGGAAATCCACATTTTTTATAATAATTTTCTAGCGAATAATAATCCATGTATCATGTATACCAATGGGTAGATATGCTCAAATCCGCTTTACGTGCTGTGGCAAACATCTTAAACCAGATGTTCATTCGCAAAAGGTGTTTCAGTGACTCGAGGAAAAGAATTTCTTGAAAATGAAATGATTGCTAAATAAAACCAAAAACAAAGACTTCCTGAGAGTAGAAAAATGTGTTACTTTAACACATTAACCCATAGCGACGACTTTACGGGGCATGAGGTAGTAGCCTACTTCCAAGGTCTGTAGCGTCAAGGTCATACATAATAAACTAAAGTGGGTGGTATCATAGAAAGGTAGACAGATGTAGCTCTACAATGATAGCAAATAATCTGGACATTTTAGTTGCACTACAAAATACAGAGGGAAAAACCGAAGTTTTTGGACCCGTTATTTTTTCCACCCAAAAATCGCCCATGGTCGGATTCCGAATTTGTGTTATACTAACCAGTGAAAAACATTTTCTTTAGCACGACTAACCATTTGTCTAACGGAATATTGCTTGGAAATATATGTATTATGATGTATTCAGAAATAGTCCCCAAAATGTGTTTCCTACTCGCATTTCATTTGAAAATAACAGAAACCTCCAGGAGTTAATGTGTTAAACAGTCACTTTTCATGATACCACAAAATTTGAATATTCCTCGCGTATTTAATCACTTGTGTATCAACACTGCACATGAATTAAAAATTTTGCCATTCTGAGACAATTTTCTAATTTTTTTTCTTCAAAATTCTTGTTAGCCTGTAAAGTACCATTTTGGCTCGACTAGAGGCCCTATAAAGTTGTTTCAAGTTTATAGTCAAGCATTCTTTCTTCGTGTACACCGCAGCAAGAACAAGCCAAAAAGAGACGTCGAAACCCATTCAGAGCACATAAACACTTTCGAAGAAAACGTAAGAAATCATGGACACTTAATGAAACAAAAAATGATGCACTGAAATTTTTACGAATATCATTCATCATGATGACGATGCAGGAATCATAATGGGTAGAATTTCATACCGTGTAGTCTTTGACTACCTCAGCTCCTATCAAAATCGAAATCAAAAGACAGATTTATCTGAATAACAGTTACATGTACCGGGTTTTCAAAGTTATGAAATCGGAAATCACGACTCCAATCAGTGATGTCAGAGTAGCTCCCTTCAACAATTTAATGCATTCGTTGTTCAGCGATTTTAGATATGTACCTTAACAATCTGGTCCACAGTGGTATGGATATTTACCGTTACCTTGATACTCTCTTGATGTGCCGAAAAGAAGATAAGAACTAACCTTAAGATGTTTCCGTGGTGTGGAAAACAGACACTCTGGAGACCATCAACAAAGCAGACATAACAGAAGCCGAAGATCCTCACAATGTTGGATTTTTAAACCGTCGAAACAAAGTCAAACAAGAGCGCTGATTAGAACTGATGAATCATCTGCATTTTGACATGTGGTTGTAAGACAAATATCTTTTGAACACATTGGATGAATACCAGTTTAGTAGCGTTTTCCATTTGATGGCTAATGCTAGCGAGTACAAAATCATCAACGAAGACGTTTTACACAGAGTTGGAAACGACATCAATCAAACATTGAACAGAACGTATCCGATACGACTAGTGGAAGGAAAAACCTGCATCAGTGCCCCTAACCTTATATCTAAGATCGAAAATCATCTTTTACAATGACAGTTTACCAAATGTCTATTCATCTGCATCATCAACAATGCAGCCTTCAATGGAGGGCCATTCAGCCATCAACGGAGCCATCGATCAACGTGTCCAAGATATAAGTTGCTCGAGATCCCCAGAAATTGTGTACCATAGACTTCAAACCTTACTATACTCAGAAAAATTACTTGAGAGAGATATTATCACTGCATGCATCCATGGGACAGTTAGGTACACTACAATTAGTATAAGGATGATGCAGGAAAATACAGGATATCTCCAACCTATAAAATCATGCCAACTTCGTGTGGAACGTCAGTTTTCAACAAATTTAAAACTACATAGTCATCTTGTATGTAGAATTTGACAATAATCTGGATCCAACAGCTTGAAAGAAGTGATTATAGACTGCCAGAAGCTATAGAATACGAATAATCTCTGTATATGGGTAACTAGCATGCATTAGAGCCCCGAACAAGAATGAATGAACTACAGAAAAGAATGACAACGAGACAGGCATGTTGTCGAAAACATCAATTAGTCTCCAGTTTTGCCAATGATGTGGCAGAAGGAATTACAGCTCTCTCCGTGAAGATTGTTCATTATTTTAACATTATAAATTATTGATGATGAGCCCAGAAGAAATGTTGGAATGGTGTCTCGATGACACTTGGAATGATGTCTCGGCAAAGACAGAGCTCAGAAAGTGGTATAAAGACTTGTGTGGCTATTCCTTCCCTCTATTTACGTCTATGGAGATCAAACGCATCGAAGTTCTCTTGAAACAGAGTACGGATACGATGCGTGGTTAAACGGGTTACTTGACATATTTTCAAGAAGAATCCCAGGCGTGAATTACGAGTCAGCATTACCTGTGCAGAGAAAAAGCAAGAGCAAGAGTTTATAACTGGGAACTTCATTACCTTCTGATTCACATTTCGTACACTGGCAAAATGAGAGTATCTTGGATCAGTGAAAGTCTAGTTTGACTCCTGAATGTATCAACCTTGGCAATACATTCCTGTTTAAAATTGTTGACTTAAAGAGCAAGCGTTTGTCGATCCAACCAACCACCATTGCATTGTATTGAACTTTTATACTTTGTATTAAAAGCACACAATCGCACGCACACTTCATGTTGAAAGGGGATTTTTTTTATATTGAATATTGGGTGTTGGATAGTGTAAGTGGCGTGTTTGTTAGTATGATTGTGGAATTTAATCTCCTTCTTTTACACCCTACGCGTGAATAGCAGGTGAGAGGACTCTAAATAAGGCAGTTTGGATTGTGTGTATGGGTGTTGGATGGTCGACCGTGACTCCCATGTTCAATCAAGTAGACTACTATAAGTGTTTGGATAGTAGTCCACACGTTAGTGTTGGATTTAATATATGACATGTTAAATTGCTTTAACAAGTAGGTAATGGCTCTTGCTCAGAATGATGGTGTTTGATTGTATAAGTAGAATGCTTGCATACTTATCAAAAACTGGTTATTGGATTGTTTATATGATGCGTTGAATTGTAATCAAAGAGTAGTTACTGAATAATATATATGTTTGGATTGTATATGAAATGTTACCATGATATTTTCCCTTGTCACAATTGACCCCATAAACACTTAAACCTATAAACCCATTTCATTATTAAAGCTATCAACCAACTTAACATGGGTTTTCCCATACTTGCATATAATGGCGCCTATTGAGGTCAACTCCAATAATGTTATATGTTACTTCATTGAGGTTTGCCACTTACAACATTGTTACCGCTTGAGCCCAAGTGTTTCTCCACTTTTGAACATATGGACACTTTTTACCTATATTTGTTTCAAATGGCAGCTGCATGATAACCCATATAGACCCCATATGACCCCCCACACACACACACACACCAGTTCGAATACACTACTATTCCCATAGTTACCGCCTTTGCGGTCAACTCTAACATTGTTACTGTAAAATTCGAGTGAGGTGAGCCACACGCAACACTGTTACCGTTTGACCCTATAAACACTTTTTACCCTATTAACCCATTCCCATGTTAAACCGATCAACGTTTATGCACTATGATATTATGATATGACCTCCAAGTGTCATCTTCATGTAAGTCTAAGGACGCCTATTGCCTATATAGTATGATCTGACCCTGATATATATATATATATATATATATATATATATATATATATATATATATATATATATATATATATATATATATATATATGTGTGTGTGTGTGTGTGTGTGAGAGAGAGAGAGAGAGAGAGAGAGAGAGAGAGAGAGAGAGAGAGAGAGATATTTGGATTCTAACCGTAGCTTTAAAAAATTCAGTCACATCGGTACGATGTCGGTGGTGCGGCAGTTTATAGTGATGTCTAGCAAATGGACATCATGCCGCAGAAATGTAGCATGATGTCTCACCCAGTCACAGTATCCTGACACCGGACCGACCAGTACTAACACTGACTTCTTAATGTTGAGCGCCCAGCGAGGCATCTGCTAGTACCATTTTTATCAGTCTTTGGTATAAATTGACCTGGGTTAGAACCCGTGAATCAAGACATGTTGAGAGTTTGAAAAAATGCAGTTTGCAAAATTGGATAAGTATGTTGGGGTTAAATGGCAAATTGACAAAGATTTCAATGAAATTCTTCAGAGTACTAGGAGATGCTAGAACTTATATTTCACGTGGAACACTATGTGTGATGCCTAAAATGGTGCTAGCAAAAAGACCTTCCTTTGGCCTGACATAATTCACTCTCACTCTAACGGACAAACAAGGGCTAAATGTCAATGCTTTAAAGAAATTAGAAATTTAAACTCGATAAAATCCATTGTTTCTACTGATCTAGAGATATAGCCATTTTATGTATGCCCGATTTGCTTAAAGTACGGGATGCAACTTTTGCTGCTGGGACTGACTCCTATTTTTCCCAAAGTAGGAGACCTGAACTCCTAGTTTTAAAATCCTAGCGAGACCTCTGTATAATGTTTGTCCTACTGAATACTCCTACCAATGTGCACAGTGCCCGATCTGCCGGCACACACTGCAATGTCTGATTTGTGTGTCTGTGCAAATTGCATCTGCATCCATCTTCTAAGCAATTACATACGGTAGACAAATAGGTATATACATGGTATTTTTAGCGAATTACTGGTCTCGGGTTTCGGAAATTTATGATAAAAAATATGAACCCAGTCTAAACGTATGACATGTTTGATATGCTGTAAATGTGTATTGAAGCAAGAAAGAACTAAATATATTAATATCCAGGATCCGATTAAAAATTTCTGTCCTTGGGCTACAGGATTTTGTATGAATATGTCAGACAATTCAAAACTAATATAATAGGCAAAATATATGTTTTGGTTATAAATAAGCGCAAGAATATTTTTAAGCCTTTCATTAGCAGGGAATTTTTGTTTAAAAAAAGAACTGCACCCCTCCCCCATAATAACAAAATGGTATGACCTTTAGTGATATTTAAGAAAGCAAATAAATGTACATGCACAATTTGATTCATGATTTGTCTTCACTTCATGCAGTAGTTGCATTTGTCTTTGCGTTTGCTAAGTAACTGTTTGGAAACAATGCTGTTAAAACCATCTCCGCAATACCAATGGACGTTACGTGAATATATCATGTGGCCTATTTCAGTTTTAAGTCCGACTCAATAATATATTCCGTTTATGTAAAGAATCCACTTGGTAAGTACACATGTATAACATGTACCTTTATCTTATAATTTGTGGATGGGTGGGGCTTACTTACTTAATTCCCAAGATAATTGTTATTTATAAATATCGCTTGTACAATTTTAATTAATTTCCTACACAAATCAGAGCAATATTAGTTTTCAAAGCTGTTTTTTACAAATCATATCCCCCATTTGAAAATGATTTAGGCACCAAAGAGTTCAATAAAAAGCCAAAATAGGTAAATGATATTTATAATTTGTGGAAATTCTTTCTCAAAAATACTAAAGTACTAGTTCAGGAGCAGCAGAGAGGGTGAACAGACCACGATTTCAAGCAAAAATAAGGCTTCCAGATAACGTTTTCGAGCAAAAAATGGCCTATACACTACGTTTTCAAGCAAAATATAAGACTTCCAACGAAATCTCATTTAACCAAAAAAAAAGTCTCCATTTTTGCAAAAGGGAGATTTTACGATTTTGCTCACAACGATGTGGTCATCCACCCTCTCTGCTGCTAGAATTTTCAGTTCTGGGTTAACAAAAACTAAGAAATGATTAACCGAATATTTGATCCAGTCCGATACGATATCGAGTCCGAGGATCATGTAAATTTATTGTTATAAATCCATGCGGGGTTGACTGAGCGTTACTAAAGAAATTTTTAAATTGATTATGATCCATATCTCCACCGCACCAGGTTTGCCAAATATTTCTTAACGTATGAGTATCAACTCCGTTAAATACACACAGCATATTGCAGTTATCTCTGATCACTTTTGGTATTTGAGTATAACGTTGAGTTACATATATCACGTCAGTGTTTTTATGCCTGCCTCTGGAAAAGATCCTAGCAGGATTTTTTTGTTTATCCAACATTATATCGTCGTATACGACTAAATTGTTAATATCTCCATTAATATCATCAATACTCGGTGCTTCATCGATATCGGTTATAAAATCAATGGCGTTCTCACCGCTAATTTCTGATGCATTTTCGTTAAAATCTTTTAGCACTTCATAACATCGTTGATCATCTACGCTAGGAGCAATTAAATACAACTTATCCCACTTCATCCATCTCATTATTAAATTAAGCAACAATTGCGTTTTACCGGATCCAGATGGCCCGATTATAATCATCCGGATAGAGTTTGGTAGCGCTGCATGATGCTTAATTGGTTCTCTTGTTTTAGTCGCCGAAAAATCAATTATATCCATATTTCTATACATAAATTATGGATCTATATTGTGTGAAGTGTAAAACGCGTACTGGCACAGATGATGTGACGACGGTTACAACTAAAAATAACCGATCAGCGCTTTCTGGTAAATGCGTGCAATGTGGTACAAAGAAATTTAGATTTGTGTCTATGAAATCTGATTTAAAAAAAAACGAGGAGGTGATATCGCAGCCAAATTGGCAAAGCTCCCTGGAACCCCATGGGCAAAGTACCCCGGAGAAAAGCACCTCCCAGGATATAGCTACTGTGGACCGGGAACCAGACTTGATATCAGACTCAATAATCAAAATCAACCCAACCCCGGTGAAGAACCAATAAACGCCATTGATAAGGCCTGTCACCTTCATGATGTTGCTTATAAAAGCAGCAATCTGCAACACAGGCATCTAGCAGATGTGAAATTAATTCATGCGTTAAATGCTATTCCTGATAAATCCTTCAAAGAAAAGTTATCTTCGTGGTTGGTAAAATCAGCTATGAAAGGCAAATTGATGTTAGGTGCTGGTAATTGAAAATGCTAGCATTTTAATATGGAATCAATTTATTATTCCCCAAGAGGATACTGGAGGGGTAAATCAGCAGTCCATAAACTCGCTAGTGCTGCAAAAGTGAAAAAAACCACTGCGGCTAATTGGTTATCCAAACAGGCACTATGGCAAATTTATCTACCACCGCCTAAACAAATTCAATTCTCGCATTTTGATGTGACCGCTCCTAATGAAGTTCATCAGGCTGATATATTATTTCTGCCTCATGATCGTGGTTACAAATACGCTTTAACCGTAGTTGATATTGCAAGTCGATACAAAGAAGCAGAACCGTTAAAAACAAAATCAGCCACTGAAGTTGCTTCTGCATTTGAGAGGATTTATCGACGAGGTCCTCTGCACTGGCCAAATCTATTGCAGGTTGATCCTGGCAAGGAATTTCAGGGTGCAGTGTTATCTACAATGAAACATCATAATGTCACCATACGACGAGGGCATACTGCGCTACATCGCGATCAGGCCATTGTAGAACGATTTAATCGGACGATTGCTGAGCGGTTATTTGGATATCAATACGCAAAAGAATTCATTCAAGAAAAGCGATCCCGTGAATGGGTTAAAAGATTACCATCTGTGATTACTGCACTGAATAACGAGATTACTAGAACAATCAACATGAAACCTATCAACGCGATTAAAAAGAAGTCTATACCCGTACAACCACAAAAAGATTCTAGCGTTTCCCAACCAATTCTTGGTAGTAATGTCATTGTGAGGTACTTATACGAACCAGGAGAGCTTGAAGGTGGCAGAAAAAGGGCTACTGATCCTATTTGGAGCGTCACTACGCATAAGATATCTAGTATAACACGATCTACGGGTAGACCAGCAATCTATAAACTGGATTCAACTGCCCCTCAGCGGGGTTTTACTCGACAACAACTACAGGTAATTCCCGAGGATACTCAATTACCACCGCATGGTCTTAACTAGCACCGTTGCGTCTATTGCACTCAAGACAAGTCAACATCACATTATTTCTGACATGACCGAGACTGTTATTTTTTCTGTCTACGGTGAATTGGCGAGGATCCCTATCCGAATACTGCCAACGCATTATACAATTGCAACTCGCGCAGTGATTATTCTGTTGTTTCTTCAAAGTGATTATTAATTCAGCATCAATATCAAATTCTCGTTGTTTTTTTTTGTCCTGTTGTTTGTAACCGGAGAGTTTTTTATTAATGATGCTAACATCAATATCATTTATTGTGGTGTCATTATCATCGAGGACAATTCTTCGAAGTTGATTTATGTTTCGTACTCTGGATACTGCGAGATAGACTAAATTCGACCATTCGATGTGATTATCCACCATCCAAACAATTGTATCCGATATAGTCAATCCCTGTGAAGAGTGTATTGTTGCTGCGTATCCTAGAGTCCACGGGGATTTATTAGCACGCAATGCATCTTCAACGACATTGATATCAACCAGCACAATATCATTTAATACGAGAATTTGTTTTTCACTCTGTCCTGGAATATCAACTTCAGTGTTCTGTTTTCGTGTATCCGATGGCCTATAACAAAGGGGTACTGGAAGCGTTGCAAATGTTTCTTTATGTAATTCAAATAACTTCATCTGAAGTGTATCCCTGACTATTTTTCTACTTGCAATTATCAAATCATTTGGTCTCCATGTTTCCCAGAAATCGTTTATTTGAGTTTCTGAAATCACTTCACGCGCTATTTCGCACTGGATTCTATCCGGTTGTAATCTAATTAGTTTCTTAAATTCTCGTAATCGTTCATCAAGTGATCTATAATCAGTGGTGATTTCTTCATAGTAGTCTACAAAACCCCTTAGCCATTCATGTGGAGATGCACCGACAAATGGTGGTGGTTGGCCGTGATCACCGCACATGACGACTTTTGTGTTTTTGTTTAACAACCACTCGAGAAATATTTGTAATACATCTAATGACACTGTGCATATTTCATCCCAAATTATGATTTCAGGAATGAATTTATCACCCATACGCTCAGGAGTCCATTTGTCACCCTTCCATCGAAAGAAACTATGGTAAGTACAAGCATTTACCCCTCGCTGTATCATCTCTCTGGCGAGTCTGTGAGTCGGTGTTAGCACAATCATGTTAGTAGAAATACAAGTATTTCCACCACCATGATATAATTCAATTGCACGAGTTGTCTTTCCTGACCCACCACAACCGTTTAAATAAACTGTTTTATATCTACAGATTGGATCAGATACCGGTGGTGCATTAGAAAATTCTGATTGAATTTCAATACGGTTACAACAAAGATATTTATCATCCATGGCAACGTCTGCGGATTCACAATACTCATGTAGCATCTCCTTTTTAAATCGCCAACGCCCCCAATTTTCTTCGGGATCTGTGAATTTAGCTACAGCTGATTTGTACTTATTGTGTATATACATCGAATCAGTGGCCACTCTAACCGCGGTATTAGGAAATCTATTTATCATCGAAAATAGATTAATAGAAGCATAGGCTAGCATTGAACTTCTCAAATGTGTGTACTGGGAATTATATCCATCACAGTAGGTAACAACCGTACCCATTTTCTCACCATTGGATAGAAAAGCATCCTTACGGGATACAAGTTTTCCCTGCTTCATTAAATCCGCTACAATAAAATCGTATTCAGCGACATCTGTGATCAACCGCGAAGAGTATTTTGCGTTGTCGTATCGTCCACCCTGGGTAAATTTACCGATTATTCTTCGTCCGAGATCCTTTGCTTGTTCTTTTTTAATTTCAAATAACTTCTTAGACCAATTCATGATTTGTTCTTCATTGAAATCAGGGAATTGTTTTCGCAATTCGTTGATTATACGATCTAGATCGGGTTGTGGTAGCCAAACTTCTTTCTGAGCTCGATAGCATATAATAGCCTCGGAAACAATCAACGATATTAGCATACCACAATCAATCATATATCTCAATAGCACTATTGGCATCCAGGCCTTTTCAGATAGATGTCTACCGAGCCAAACATAACTACACGGATGTAACCCTGTAGCTAATTCGAATGATATCACACGAGCGAATCCGGTTAAATCAAAATCAGGCAATGGTCAATTAATCGCAACACGAGTCATTTCATGCGTGGGGTGTCCAAATCGTTTGAAGTACTCAGCGCATTCCCCATATCCGAGAAAACTTCCGGGGTAACACGCGGATATATCAATTGAAATCATACCATCACGTGAGTAATTCGTATTCCACAGTCCTCCATGACCAAATTCGACGCAACTCAATTTAACATCCTCGAGAAAATCACTTCGTGTTGGACGCCATGAGTTTTTTTCTCTTGCGAAGTGAGCTACCACTGATGGAATAGTAAAACTATCCGTGAAAAGTTTTTCATGGGAACTATCTGGTGAAAAATCACTAGCGATTTTTCTCATTCTGTTATCTAATTCTTCAACGCGATATAATTCACCATTTGGTTTTACAAATTGATCAAATCCTATTTCGGGATCTTCATCACTTCTAAGTAACCACACTGACACAGGATCATCTTTACACAACGCATGAATAGCATCAAATAATCTCTCTTCATAGAAAACATCCCGGACGAACTCCTTAGGGATATATTTCACGGTTCGTTCTCGTGGAAATACTGTTACCGCAGGTGTCCACGCGTGTTTGTTATGATCAATTATCTGTATTGGTGCTCCTCGCGATTGATATTTCGGTTCGTATAATACTTCTCCGGTTATTGTTGTTACTGATATTGGGAATTTTAATGATGCTTCTAATTTAGCTATATCAGAAATCTTTGCACCATGCTGTTTCACTGTCAGTTCCCATTCGGTTATTTTCCTACGTCGCAGATCAGTTAGTTTATTTCCTCGGGATGCATTTGTGAAGTGTTCTATTATTCGTTCTGCTACACAATTAAGCCCTGACGAATATTTCATAGGAGCCAGTTTTGCGATATCGGGTTTATCATTTAACGGATATATCCCATAAACCATTGCTGTTACGGGATAAGATCTTTCGTAGTATGGTTTGTCAATGCCGGTTAGAATCCCTGGTTTGGAATCTCTACTCACAATGACAGCTTTTTTATTCTTGAGGATTGGTTCAAATTTATCCCTAATAATCCATTTGCCATCGACTTCAATAATGAATTTGATTCGGAAAAAATACCGTTTTTCCCCAACACGTGAAATTATCACTGCTGCTTTTTCATCATTCATGGTAGCGTCAACAACACCATCAATTCGAAATGTTGACCAACAATAGGATGCTCCATCACGCTTAAATTCATTGAAACAATCTCTGATTTTACTAATCATGGCTTTATCAAGAATTGTATTCTTGGGTGTATTAGAAACTATATCGAGATTGAATTGAGCATCTTTCCAGGATAATTTCTTGGACGTTTTTTTTGGTTTATCGAGATTGATTTTGTTACGTTTTTTTGGTTTATCGAGATTAAATCTAGGACTGATTTTCAATAATCTCTTAAACTCTTTCATGTTTGCGTCTCTTGGACGTTTGTTACGTTTTTTTGGTCTATCGAGATTAAATCTAGGACTGATTTTCAATAATCTCTTAAACTCTTTCATGTTTCCGTCTCTTGGACGTTTGTTACGTTTTTTGGGTCTATCGAGATTAAATCTAGGACTGATTTTCAATAATCTCTTAAACTCTTTCATGTTTCCGTCTCTTGGACGTTTGTTACGTTTTTTGGGTCTATCGAGATTAAATCTAGGACTGATTTTCAATAATCTCTTAAACTCTTTATCAGCATTGAATTCAGCATTTCTCCAAGGCTTAATTTTGGATAATCTGTTGAATTCCTCCATGTTATAATTAAAACAAGTATTTAAATAGAAAAATATAGTATAATGAATCACTGCAAGTGGCTAATGATTGGATCAACAACCCCGTGTAACAAATCATGCAGAAGCGAATTCTGTGGGTATCATTTACAAAGCGTTAGGCGAGGAAGTTTTGGCCCTCTCCCATGCCTCCAATGTGGGGTGGGCGTTAGAGGAAAATCGCAGTTGTGTCTTGCTTGTGGGGGTAAACGATACAGGGAACTAAAACGCTACTATGACAAACGAATCATTGACCCTAACGTCCTTGATAAAATCAAGGACAAAATCATCAAAACCCCTCAAGACTACATTGATAGACTTATAATTAAAGCAAATAATAAATTAGACAAGTAATATTATTATATAAATGAGCCAAGATTTCAGACCTCATCCAGTGCTCGTTAATTACGAAGCCTCCAGTGATGGTGTTGTCAGGCACCGCAGACTAAAAAACCCGGTTGGATATCTAAATAATATGGGGTATTTGTTGTTTAGTGCTAGAAATAAAACATATCTCTGTCACAGAATTATTTTTGAATGTCATAATGGATTAATCGAAGACGGATTTGTGATTGATCACATAAATGGCGTGAAGACTGATAATTGTCTTGTGAATCTTCAAGCCGTCTCACAAAGTCGGAATGCAAAATTAGGTGGAACTGGCAAACATGCAAAGCCCCCTAGGAGAGTTAAATCGTTTGATTTAGAAAATAATGAAGAGAGAAGCTTTCAATCGATAAATGAAGCCAGTAGATACTTTGACATTTGTAGGGCTTCAATACGATTTGTTTCAGAAAATATAATTAAAACTGCTCTGTCTAAAAAAAATGGTCATAAAATAAAATTCGTATACACCTAAACGATTCAAGGTTGCACGATGTGGTCATCACCCTCTCTGCTGCTGCTGCAAATGTTTCATTTGTGGGTTAATAATTCTTTTACGAGTTCAACCGAAAATTTGATCGAGTCCGATACGATATCGTGTCCCAGACCTTGTCCCAGACCTTGTCCCAGACCTTGTCCCAGACTTTGTCTGGGGGGGGATGAAAATCCTTTGTTGAAAATCGAAGATTTTTAGGATTGAAAGTCTTTACGACTTTACAAACAGACTAATCGCTAACACCTCTTCTTATAAATCAATCAGATTATTTGACTGGTCGGTGAGTTTGAAATTAATTCTCGTTAACGAATTATTATGGCATCGCATATAGACAGGATTAATTGGGTTCTCAATAATTAGGAATCCTGGAGGAGCTGTTGGTGCAAACGAATAAAGAATATATCCTTGCTGAGCTTGATTTGATCGTTCGAGATTAATTTGATAGCTTCCTTCAATTGCATCACATACTAAATTAAGCGCAATCACTGAGGATATATTCACGTTGAACGGAGCGATATGCCTACCACCGCCATCTGGGTCATTATTATATTTGAGGAGGACGGATGGATCTTGTTTTTGTAGCGCCTTGATATCGGTTTTAACAATTCTTGCTAGTTCATCAGCTTTGTACCCGGGAAACTTGAAATTACGTAGATTGTCCTCTGTGATATTGTAATCGGTTAGGAATCGTTGTTTATTGTCGCTGTTGTCATTAATTATTGTTTGAATAATTAGTTCATAGATATATTCCATGTCCGATATAAGTTGATTTATTATTTCAACATGTTTTTGCGATTTTGTTTTCCGTAGTTGTTCTAGTTGTGTGTCATATAATTGTTTAATTTCATTAAAATAACCACGGACGTCAGTTAGCGTAAATGAAATAGTAACAGATGAGTCGGTTGTTCTTTTAATGATAAAATCCCATTGCAATGTGTCTTTGTTGGTAAATATAAATCTATCGCCGATTCTTCCTTTTCTTATATCAGATAAATTATCTCGATAACTGGGATTGATTTCATGATATGATTTTACGTCCGTGGTTAAGTCGGTGGCGGATTTTTCCGGTGGTTTTTCAGGCCATCCTAACACTGTTCTTAACGAGCTGTTATATATATCTACAATGTATCCCTCTGTGCTTATTTCGATCGACGACGAGAGCGTCGGTTGATGAAGATTAATAGCTATTTTTGATTCTTTTCCAGTGATTGATTTTATTCTACGCTGAATTTCAGCATCGATTTGCTTAATTTGGTACGACCCAGTTGGTAACGAAACAGTTTCCCACTCTGGAGTACCATCGGGTTTATTCTTATACGAGAACACCAGTGTGTTATTGGGTTGCTGACCACCAAATGCAACCGATCTGATATTAGGCCAGCTATGATATACTCGTAATTTTGCCAGCGCGATCTCACGCACTCGAATCGGAGAAGGGAAGTTCACACTAAATTCAGGACTCGTTGATGTTATTGATATCATGCTTGTTTGTACTGGGTTCGTGTTCTCCACTACTCGTTGAAGTAATTCCATCGGTGTTGTCATTGTTATTATACTCATGATTTATTTCTAATTTTGGTATCGAGGAATCATAAATACTGACCATCACTGAGAACTCACAATCTGGTATGGTTGAGATTATTGAGATCATTTTGGTTTTTTTTGGGTTTGTGTTTTCTGATTCCATCGGTGTTGTCATTGTTATTATATTCATGTTGTTGCTCTAATTTTGATATCGCTGAATCAAAAATACTGACCATCGCTGAGAATTCACTATCTGATATAATTGTATTATCGAGTGACGATGATATCATCAATGATAATTGCGAATATGCGGTTGATGCAATATGAAATTGAAGTAAGTAATTCTGCAGTTTACTCTGGCTGCATGATGATATCTTTTTTGCTATCCCGGTTGATATACCCCCGATTGTAGCCACCGCAGAAATGCAAATTGGAACTACGACCGGGGCAATCATTGTAACCGATGCAAGTATTATTCCGGCGCCAGCGAGAACGCTTGACACCGAGTACATAGTAATATCAATTGCGGTAATTCTTCGTCGGTATTTTTTTATTTTTATTTGATACTCCTCGGCGAGGGTTTTGAGTCTAGTCTGAAATTCTCTGACCTGATCATAGCGACATTGCGACGATGACAAAGTCATTGTTGTTATTTTAAAAACACTAGTGTTTTCAATTATTTGTCATCGTTAGCGGGAATTGCTAGTACTTCAGCCGGAAAAATGATATACGAGTTCTAAACACCAGTGTATTGGTAATCTAATTGTATTATCAACCGCGACAATCTCAAATTCTTCTTTACCATTGATAATTACTGTCGCGGTGCCACCAAAGTAGGTTTTACCTTTCACGATGATATCAAATTGCTTGGTAGAGACTAACGTCATCCTGTAGATACCACTGGACCCCTCCCCGATATCGATTGGCAATCTAACATTAGATTCTTTTACCCAATCAAAGGTCCCATAATCGACCGTATACACGATATTTTCAATGCTTCCGTGTGGATGCGGAATCTTTACCTTTTCAAAGGTTTCTTTTAGTTTAAGAATATCATTGTAAATATCTTTGAGAGTCATCGTAGATGTAGCCGGGACACCAAAAAACTTATCAACAATGTCATTGACTGGTTTTTGATCTTCCTTTAATTTAATAATATCGTCAATAACGTCGGAATAGGTTTTATTGATTTCGGTATACTTCATCGTCTTTATATCGTGGCGTTTAAAAAATGAAACCACAAGGAGGTTAATTCCAAAACCTGTTTGGGATCTATAATTCGCGTCGAGTTGAGAATATGTCGTCGTGATATTGTAATTTTTAGAACTCTCAAAGAAATTATTAACCATTTCATTAGTGGATTTTTGTTCGTCAATAGCTTTTTTAACTTCAGCGAGGGTCGGGCCTGTCAACGATGTTGTTTCAGATTCACGTGTTCTCCCCAAGAATTTATCCACGATGGTATTAAGTGTTGTTTGTCTCACCATAAACATATTAATATCGTTGAGAGTCATCGTAGATGTAGCCGGGACACCAAAGAAATTATTAGCGACGTAGGCATTGTGAGTATGCCTGATAATAAACTCGCTGATTTCAGCGAGAGTCGAGTCTGCCACAGGTGGGGATCCAAAAAACCTAACAATGACGTCGTTAATGGGTTTTTGATCTTCTTTTAGTTTAAAAATCTCGAGATAATTTGCCTTGATTTCTGAAGCAGTCATCATCCTTCCAGCTTCCTTGTTAGCGAAGAATGAATTCAACAAGTCTTTAATTTCAGCTAGAGTCATGCCAACAACAAGCGGGGTTCCAAAGAATTTATGTACGACATTTTTGCGAAAATTATTATAACCTCGTATAAGATCATTCAGCTCACGTTCGTTGGTAGCAATCGCGTCGGTGATCGTAGAAATAAGATTACCAGGTTTAAGTTGTCCACCGCTGGAATAAAGCGCAATAGAGTTTTCAGCGGCATCACTCTGCCGTATCAAAATGTCATTCACGGATATATTACTGCTTTTCAATTTACCCTGTTTGTCTTGAAATACAACTAATTCGTTCGGGTCAACATTTACTAAATTTAACATCTCAGCGATTTCATCTTCAATTATTTTTTTTACATCCTCGATAGAACCCGCAGATGTTTCCGCGGTGGGTTCCGACATTGACAGAGATTGTCCCCAAATATCAATCATTATTGTTATCGTAACTTGTGTTTTCAATTTATTGATCCTTGTAATTTCCCACTCGTGTATTCGTTTACAACCAGATGAGGTGGTTTCCACGGAGATCCAAAGGATTTTAATGAAATCTCCGCGAGGACATTTAATACTTCACGGCCGCATATCGGTGGATCATTTAATTGTTGTGTTGGCAGCGTGGAATAAAAAATCGGAAACTTTTTGACTTTCATCGAAGAATTTATATACCGCATAAACTCGCTTGGTGGAGCTAACCCATATGAATCGAAATAGACAATCCCACGTGGATCAATCGCGTATGCAACCCAGTGAGTTCCCGATCCGCTGCTGTTATCAAGATTGATAATACCGGTTTCAACGTTATTTGGTTTTCTCGGTAATTGATCTCTCATAAAAACCCCTCTGAAGTTTTTTATCGCTAGTTTTTTAGCAGCATCAATTAAATCAAAATTGGACATAGGAACCATAGGTTCGGAAATCGAAGATTCGGAAATCGAAGATTTCTGAATTAATAAACCGTTCCTGGTATTCTTCTTAGACCCGATCCGTTCACGGATTTCCCGCTGTACCATGAATACGGGGTTCCTGGTAGGTACAACCCCTTTCCCTTTTTTTTATATCCTTTCCCAGTTGCCTTTTTCAACGCCATCCCTGCCGCGGTACCAACGGCTCCCAACGCTGCCGCTTTCGCCACCGCTGGGGCAGCCGCTGCAATCAATGCTGGTATTGCGGCTAACAATGGAAATATACCACCTGATTTTATCATGTTCGCGACTGCAGCTTTCGAAAATTCTATTTGAACTCCTCGCCGTTTTTTCATTGCATCATTGAAATGTTTTATTTGACGATCCGTTAATGATATTTTATGTGTACCGCCGGACATCTGCGCTGGTTTTAACGTTATTGTGGTTCCACATTCTTTAGCGGATTTTGATTTTAATTTCTTGACCTGACCATCAGTCAGCTTGACACTAACAACACTATATGGCATTTTATTGTAAAACACATTTATGCTTTCAATTGATCTAATTGTGAAAATCGTTTACGATTTCAATCATAGATTTTCTACTGGTGCATCAACGAGTCTCATTCGTCCGCCAGCCCCTTCTAACAACATTGATTTATCACTGAGAATGACAGCAATCGCTCTATAATTAACGCCACCAGGAGCTATACGAGCTCTGAAGTGTATATCAACGACGGATTGCCTTGTTAAATCAAGATGTTCCAGCGAAAAGTAATAAATCGGATACAAGTTCTTAAAATCAAGTTGCGATATTTGCAAACCAGTATCAACATTTTGATCACGACCCATATATGACAGCATCCGATGATACACACGTGCTATGTGGTTAGTGTCGTAATCAAGCTGAATATCCTCAGATGGTTCTTGTTGTCCGTTTATTCTCAGTGAAACCTCCTTGACTCCTAACCGATCAAATATCATATGACTGCGTTCTTGGGAGCCTAATCGATCCCGATTCTGCAGCGCTATAAATATATGACGTGGAGCTGAAACGCCTTGTTTTGATGCCAGGTGCCATGTAAATGTACCATTAACATTATCCTCTTTAGCAGGGGTCTCAAACTCAAATTATCCGGGGGCCTCAGGAGGTAGAGTCTGGGGGAGACTGGGCCGCATCAAGTATTCCACAAAAAAGCGATTACAAATTCAATAAAGTACAACTGTTACAATCTGCTCAATCTTTATTAATAACAAATAAAAACATTAAGGGTTCTCAAGAACATAGGCTTCACTTACTTCCTCCTACTCTTTGTTGCCAGAGACCTGGCAGCGCTTCTTCTTACACAGCTGAGCAACATTTGGCTTGAGCGAGGAAGCAACTGAGACCCTCAGTATAGCTTGAAGATGCTCATCAGTAAGTTTGGCCCTGAACTTTGACTTGTTAAAGTTCATAGTGGAAAAGAGCTTTTCACACACATAGGTACTCCAAAAAGGCACATGATCCGCTTGAACAACCTGGAAATTTCAGGGAAGGTGGAGGGCAATTCTCTCATAAATTGTCCAAGCTTGTCTGTTTTTCCATTCACCTCCCTCAACTTAGCCTTGAGTTCAGAATTGCACTGAAGATCAATCAGCTCCATTTCAAGCTCGGGGGGGGGGGGGCATCTTCCACATTGAAGGAGAAAGGGTCAGCAAAAATTTGAAAAGTGGCTCTGTGTGTTTTGGAGTCTGCAAACCTGTGATCAAATTCTTCCTGTAGCTTTGCAATGGCATCAGTATACTTACTTCTGAATGGTGTGCCCGAGTCCATGAGTACTTTGCATGTTGGGAAATGGCAGAAGTTTCTCTGAGAAAGCTGGGCTTTCCATAACACAAATTTTGTGCAGAATGCCCTGACATTGTCATAGGCAACACTGACAAGCTGCCCCTGGCCTTGTAACTTCCTGTTGAGTACATTCAGCTCCTGTGTAATGACAACAAGAAAAGCCAAGTCCATGAGCCATTTGGGATTACTTAGTACAGGAACAATCACCCCATCCTTCTCCATGAAGGCTTTTATTTCTGCTCTCAACTCAAAAAACCTTTTCAAGAAGTTTTCCCTACTAAGCCAATGTACCTCGGTGAAGTAGATAACATCCTCATATGCTGACTCTATTTCCTCTAAAAAGGCGCGGAACTGCCGGTCCTTCAAGCCCCTGGATCTGATATGGTTGATGCATTTCACAACGTCAGACATCACATTGTCAAACTTCAGGCATTTACTGAAAAGGGCCTGCTGATGGATAATGCAGTGTAGAGCAACGGCCTCTTCCACACCTTCATCTTCCAGTTTTCTTTGAACATGTGCCACGAGTCCATTTATTTTCCTTGTCATTGATGGCGCTCCGTCGGTTGTTATTCCTGCAAAATTTTTCCACGGTAAACCGGCATCCACAATGGCATCACACAGCTGACGGCATATATCCTGAGCAGTGGTCTGGCCATGCATTGGAATCACTTTGAGCAACTCCTCCATCACTTCAAAAATATCATCAACACCACGGACATATACTGCGAGCTGTGCAGTGTCAGTAACATCTGCGCTCTCATCAAGAGCAACTAAATATGCATGGAAATGTTTACCTTTCTCACACAGTTGACCATAAATGTTACCTGACAGCTCAGAAATGCGCTCTGCCACTGTGTTGGCTGAAAGGCTGATGGAGCTAAACCGACCCTTCTTTTCCGGACAGACTATACTTGCAGCTTGTAACATGCAATTTTTGATGAACTCGCCTTCTTTGAATGACGTTCCTGCCTTAGCAATCATCTCACTCACCACGTAACTAGCTTCAACTGCTGCATCACTTTCTTTGTTTGCTTTCTTGAAAACATTTTGCTGCCTCAGTAGACATGTTTTAAGTTTAGCGACCCGGGCCTCTCTCTCATCTCCCTGTTATTTTGCATACTCCTCAGCATGTCTGGTTAAATAATGACGTCTGATGTTGTACTCCTTGTGCACCGCAACTTTCTCAGTGCATATAAGGCACGTCGGAATGCCCCTGTGCTCAACAAAACAGTAATCCGTCTCCCACTTCTCCTGAAATTGACTGTGCTCATCGCCACCCTTTCTCTTCACAGCAGGTTTTGAGAAAGACATGACTGCGGTCGGGTGACAAAAAACGTATTTGCACTGTGTGATAAAATATATTTTCCTTCCACTCTTTGCTCTTAGGAAGATTTAGAAAACAACATAATAAATGAGGCTAAAGTAGTCAGAGAGTGAATTCCCGAATTATGACGTAATTTCTGACGTATGAAATATATATTGCTTGATAATTTAAAATAATAATGTAATATGTGACCCTCCACGATGGTTTCAGTCGTATGTCACCAAAGCTAGTTTTGCGCTAGCGTTGAAAAAAGACGGTTGGTAACAATGACCTTTTGGCTGATATTGAATCAACGAACATTTTTCTACAGTTTTAGTTACAGTAAATAAATCTACATTAATTTTGGCTAAAGCAATAACAAATCACTGCACATACTTATGCTAGTTTGTTCCAAAAATTAGGCCAACAAGACATTAAAACTCGAATATTGAGCATCGCGTCACCCCTAAACTCCACAAGTAGACCCGGCCGTCACATTGCGTATCATTGTTAACGGCATTATATCCTTAGTAAGAAAATAAAATTCCCGGTGATCTATCGTAAAAATATTCAGCTAATAAATGCTATGAAAATAATGAGCTTATGATAAACAAAGACGAAAAAGCATAAAATAAAAATAAAAATATGGCGATTCCCACTAGCGATTTTAAAACTAAAACGTGTTCAAACAGAAGGCAGGAGCTGGCAATATTTATGAATTATTGATGCAAAGGAAGATGCTATTGTAGGGAGAATGAATTTTGATTTTTTTTATGGTAGAAAAGGCCTTTTTGACTAACCCTATTTTGAAATTAACCAAGCTGACAGGCTCGGAATTTCCCTCACTCGTCACTCTACACACTAGCATCAATTTTAATAGGGATTCTTTGATACTGTGTCAGATTGCTACGATTTAAACAATTATGGTTGTGTATTACACACTAACTGACTTTTTTAACATTTGATATATGTTTATACAACATTCGAAGCGTGTTTTCTCAAAACCGCACTTTGGCCATGTTTGTCTCATAAAATGCTATAAAATAAAAACTTTTAGTCCGATTTTATAACGGTTTTTACCATAATAATCAACGTCCAAACCTATACAAACATAATAAAATCAGAATTAGACTAGTCGGTGAGATTCGACTGAAACCGTCGCGGAGGGTCACATTATAGATATGAGAATGGGGAAAACACGCGGGCCGCATTAACACTAAACTTTACTGTTAGGTAGCGGGCCGCAAAATATCGTCTCGCGGGCCTCAAATGGCCCGCGGGCCGCGAGTTTGAGACCCCTGCTCTTTAGCATCAGTCGTTGTTGTTAGCCAACTTAGCAATGATTTACCACCTGTTTCCATAAATGAAAGTAGCCGCTCTTCCGTGGTAATTGATGGAGTCATTACTGGCATCCATAATACTATTTTACTCAAAACAACTTTACCTTCATCGGCACCAGTACGCCAAATTGCATCATTGTCATTGCCTTTTCGCACTAACGCGATTGTGTGTTTGGCTCCATAGATGACTTTTCTGACATTTCTGCAGAATCCAAATATATGATGGAGTGGAATCGCACATGAAAAATATCGCTGCTGTTCTTGCAATGCTAATTTTCGTGTTGCAAATCCTAAATTGAAATTACCATTAACGCCTCCAAGAATATCAAACGCAGCTCCGGGTCTAGCTCGACGTTCTGGATTAGTTGCTTCTCGTTGATTATCAACTGAAGTGTCTTGCGGTGTTAACACTTTAATGTATTGAAGGTGGTCAGCGTTATCAGAGGTATCCTTTGCAAACATCATAGATGGACCAGCCGATCTTGTATAATCATCGGAGTATCTTGCTAGTCCGATTATTGTTGTTGCAACATCAACCTCGCGGTCTATTGATTCAATCTCTTTTCCATCAATGAGATATCTTGCACTTTCAAATAACGCCATTATACCATTGTTGACGAAACCAACTCGGATATTTGGATCATTTGCATATGGGGTATCAGCTGCAACATTTGTTACAAGTTTTCCCTCAATTTCAATAAATGCTTCACATGGCAAAAAGTATTTACTGGTATCTTGAACTTGAAGTTCAATTCGCGATCGTAGGTCGGGTTGTATTGCATGATAGGAATAGTATTGATAATCGCGGACGGAATCATCCTTGCGCACTGGGGCTTCCATATCTAACGCGGGATCAGCTGTTCGTTTAAACATTTATAACATTACTAGCGTTTTCAATTGGTGAATTGCAAAGCAATAATTATCGTCGTTGAAAATTTTTCGAATTTCTTTTTTGTTTCAAACCACTTCCTGCTATCGCGTTCATGATAGCGCTATCTGTTACCGGTGGTGACGAAGTCAATTGCGCTAGTTTTTCTTCCACTGCACTATTTATTGCTTTGCTGATTTTTGCAGGCATCACTGTAGTTGATGGCAGCACCACTGACGAAGTCATTCCTGGTTTCTTTCGTACCAATGATGCTATTTTATCTTTCGCGGCAGAAAATGCCTTTCCTGCAAGATTTCCAACGAAATTGATTCCCTTATCACGAATAGCATCAATGGCTTTCATTGATAATTGTTTAGCTAACGGCGCCACCTTGGGAGCCATTCTTGTAAATAACCCCGCAATGGTATTGCCGAAACCATCTCCGTAATATGCTCTATAAACAGGCAATCGTGAGTTCACCACGTAGACGCTTACTGGTTTATCATGATTGTAGTGTATAATCATCTTGTTATAAAACTAGTAGTTTTTCAATTAATGATCAATCGCTTACATCCATAAGATTTTCATCATCAATGACGTTGTCATCGTTGTGATTTTCAACTAATTCAGCAATAAGTTCTCGATATACATCAATGTCCATGATACCGCCGGCAAATAATCGTCTACAGATATCAGCTGCTTCATTAATTACTTCCGGTGAATTATTTCCGGCTCGTTTCCCTCCGATGAGAACCTCTAACCTTGATATATCACTTAGAATGTTACCAGGGCATGTCACTGTAGAGTGAAAGACATCCTTTGGATTTTTAATCGAATATCCTTTTCCGCTTGTTTTCTTAGAACCGGCTTCTGCTTTTATGTCTATTTGTTCCGGGATTGGATCCTCCATATAAGGTGGTGGTTGTAGACCGCCTTTAACCACAGCTAGAAAGTTATTATAACCAGGGTGCTGCAACGCTGTGATTTTATTCCCGCCGTGTTTCGCTAGATATATTTTTGATGCCCAAGTGTCTTTGCTTTTTATAAAACTTTTAAACTCGTCTTTTAATAAATTCTCTCTTATACCCTTTGGAAAATTTTCTCTAGCAAAATCAGCTAATTCGTAATCCGTACCGAGTTTTTCAATTCTATTTAATGCTGCGATTGTAAATATACTTTCAGGTGAATAGTCTCTTCCTGCAGCTGCTTCTTCGCGTTCTTCAATTTCGCGTTGAGTTTTTATATCACTGGATAACTGTTGTATCCCTGCGCGTGTTTGTCCGGTCTCTGCTGCTATCTTTTCAAGCACACCAAGAACAGGCACTTCTCGTCGCTTGCCTTCCTTAGGAATATCTCCGTATATTGCTCGTTCAGTTGCTGTTTTCACATCTTTGGTCGCACTTGTTATCGGAGTAAACAGTTGTTCACTTGACACAGAAAAGTCAGTCTGCGCTTGTTGTCGTTGTTGAAGTTTCTCGCGAAGTCTGTCTCGAACCGGTATAAACTTTTTAATTGCTGCTAGCCGCTCTCGGGCTAATCTAGTTGTAAGCGATTCACCTACCATATATTGTTTATGAACTGAATTTTCAAATGTAAAACTATCACAATTAAAAGCTTAGTTATTAAATAACTTAGTTATTAAATAATGTACCATCAAGCTAACGTATCCATCTTCAACAGGGTTAAACTGTACGACGCTATCCGTGAATGTTTCAGAAATAACATCGCTGGGGGTTTCAGAATTGTAATATCTGAGAACGGTGATGAACGATTTGTGTTAACGACGCGGCAACAAGAACAACTACGTAAAAATGGAGGCGTCGCGGTGATTACTTGCTACTACGACCAGATCATCCATTATGCACATAACTGCATGGGCAGGTCCAAACTGCTGAGTATCCTTTCAGGAGAAAATCCTATGTAAGTGTTACAAAAAACGCTAAAAAAAAAATAAATAAATTATTTACATTATTTACGAAAGCCTATTTTTTTTTTTTAGTAACACCCACGTGGTTAAGATACGGGTTTTTCCTCGTTTAACATTTTTCTAAGATCACGAACCTTAGAACTAATTTCAGCTCGTTTTTGATACTCTTGGCCGAGCTTTTGACGTATTGCTTCAACGGTGCTAAATAGCGTTATGAATACATTAATGTCGTTACCGTACAAACAAGCATTGATGGATTTTTGAATTCCTTTCACGAGCCTGTACATCCTAGGTAAAACATAACGACCCTTACTAGACTGATACTCAATATCTTCATATTCCGAGGTAATCCTGTCACAGTCGAGACTTTCAGATAATAATACCCCTTTATTATTTAAATTTGAGATTTCAGCAATTATAGCATTTACATCATTGATATCCATTATTTATATTTATTATAAATATAGTATACTGTATCTCTAATTATTAAAAAAAACAAAACATATATGACAACACATCTTTGGAACTCCTTGGGTGCCTTCGCATCCAAGTAAGCCCAAGGGGACCCGAAACATACATCTCCGGCGGGAGGCCTAAGGTGGCAAACGCCATCTTAGACCGCCCAGAAGATATGCTTGGGGGAAACGTCACAACATGGACGGCACAATGCCATATATATCTCCGCTCGAGTGTTGCGGCAAATTTTAGGCATAACATGTACTTAATTAACTTAATTAAGGATGGATTATAATTCAATGGAACGATGATGGTAATGATGTGGGACGGCACAAGACAGCACAAACATGAAACGACGGGGCGGATTTTCTACGGCCAATCAACCAATCAAAAGCAACCAATTAAATTAACCCGGTTGCATGATTGTGAACAAAAGACAACCACACGCCTGGGTTAATGGCGTTGGTTAGTTTTGATCGATCGCAATGGCCTTCGAAAGCCCCAAGCTTTATACCTTTGATATACTATATAAGGCGACTATTTCAGCAGCGTCGTTTCATGGGTATGTTATTTTATTTCCTTATTACTTATTAATGCTGTTTCACAACATTTAAATGAGACAATTATTTTAAATGAAACATTAAACAAAATAATACAGTTTTTTAAATAACAACATATATTTTCCCTATTCTATACAAAAATGCATTATCGATTAGATCATAAAGAGCTGTATACAAGGAATTTTAACCACGCCCACCTACTTCAATGAATAGGAAACACTCGCGTTCCGGCTGAGCGAACATAGGTAATGCGTAGATTATAAAGAATGTCTGTACTGAAAAGAACGAGTTAGCTGTCTGCTTTACTGCTAGTCCACCCACCCACACACATGAGATATGTAGATAAATAAAAATACAATTATTTAAATAATTCAGTTTTAGCCCACAAGCGACAATAAAAAGTTTTATTCTCGAAACTCATGTTCTCCATTACAGTCACGTGGACGCGCCTAGTTACAGGTAATATAGCAGGCGACAAATTCCTTTGACGTCATAATACAAGGGAACTTAGTAGGTAAATGTTATAAGTTGTGGCAGATTAATCTATAAAGAATTTATCTCCCTTAGCAGCAGAGAGGGTGGATGACCACATCGTTGTGAGCAAAATCGTAAAATCTCCCTTTTGCAAAAATGGAGACTTTTTTTTTGGTTAAATGAGATTTCGTTGGAAGTCTTATATTTTGCTTGAAAACGTAGTGTATAGGCCATTTTTTGCTCGAAAACGTTATCTGGAAGCCTTATTTTTGCTTGAAATCGTGGTCTGTTCACCCTCTCTGCTGCTTCAGGGGTCTCAAACTCGCGGCCCGCGGGCCATTTGAGGCCCGCGAGACGATATTTTGCGGCCCGCTACCTAACAGTAAAGTTTAGTGTTAATGCGGCCCGCGTGTTTTCCCCATTCTCATATCTATAATGTGACCCTCCGCGACGGTTTCAGTCGAATCTCACCGACTAGTCTAATTCTGATTTTATTATGTTTGTATAGGTTTGGACGTTGATTATTATGGTAAAAACCGTTATAAAATCGGACTAAAAGTTTTTATTTTATAGCATTTTATGAGACAAACATGGCCAAAGTGCGGTTTTGAGAAAACACGCTTCGAATGTTGTATAAACATATATCAAATGTTAAAAAAGTCAGTTAGTGTGTAATACACAACCATAATTGTTTAAATCGTAGCAATCTGACACAGTATCAAAGAATCCCTATTAAAATTGATGCTAGTGTGTAGAGTGACGAGTGAGGGAAATTCCGAGCCTGTCAGCTTGGTTAATTTCAAAATAGGGTTAGTCAAAAAGGCCTTTTCTACCATAAAAAAAATCAAAATTCATTCTCCCTACAATAGCATCTTCCTTTGCATCAATAATTCATAAATATTGCCAGCTCCTGCCTTCTGTTTGAACACGTTTTAGTTTTAAAATCGCTAGTGGGAATCGCCATATTTTTATTTTTATTTTATGCTTTTTCGTCTTTGTTTATCATAAGCTCATTATTTTCATAGCATTTATTAGCTGAATATTTTTACGATAGATCACCGGGAATTTTATTTTCTTACTAAGGATATAATGCCGTTAACAATGATACGCAATGTGACGGCCGGGTCTACTTGTGGAGTTTAGGGGTGACGCGATGCTCAATATTCGAGTTTTAATGTCTTGTTGGCCTAATTTTTGGAACAAACTAGCATAAGTATGTGCAGTGATTTGTTATTGCTTTAGCCAAAATTAATGTAGATTTATTTACTGTAACTAAAACTGTAGAAAAATGTTCGTTGATTCAATATCAGCCAAAAGGTCATTGTTACCAACCGTCTTTTTTCAACGCTAGCGCAAAACTAGCTTTGGTGACATACGACTGAAACCATCGTGGAGGGTCACATATTACATTATTATTTTAAATTATCAAGCAATATATATTTCATACGTCAGAAATTACGTCATAATTCGGGAATTCACTCTCTGACTACTTTAGCCTCATTTATTATGTTGTTTTCTAAATCTTCCTAAGAGCAAAGAGTGGAAGGAAAATATATTTTATCACACAGTGCAAATACGTTTTTTGTCACCCGACCGCAGTCATGTCTTTCTCAAAACCTGCTGTGAAGAGAAAGGGTGGCGATGAGCACAGTCAATTTCAGGAGAAGTGGGAGACGGATTACTGTTTTGTTGAGCACAGGGGCATTCCGACGTGCCTTATATGCACTGAGAAAGTTGCGGTGCACAAGGAGTACAACATCAGACGTCATTATTTAACCAGACATGCTGAGGAGTATGCAAAATAACAGGGAGATGAGAGAGAGGCCCGGGTCGCTAAACTTAAAACATGTCTACTGAGGCAGCAAAATGTTTTCAAGAAAGCAAACAAAGAAAGTGATGCAGCAGTTGAAGCTAGTTACGTGGTGAGTGAGATGATTGCTAAGGCAGGAACGTCATTCAAAGAAGGCGAGTTCATCAAAAATTGCATGTTACAAGCTGCAAGTATAGTCTGTCCGGAAAAGAAGGGTCGGTTTAGCTCCATCAGCCTTTCAGCCAACACAGTGGCAGAGCGCATTTCTGAGCTGTCAGGTAACATTTATGGTCAACTGTGTGAGAAAGGTAAACATTTCCATGCATATTTAGTTGCTCTTGATGAGAGCGCAGATGTTACTGACACTGCACAGCTCGCAGTATATGTCCGTGGTGTTGATGATATTTTTGAAGTGATGGAGGAGTTGCTCAAAGTGATTCCAATGCATGGCCAGACCACTGCTCAGGATATATGCCGTCAGCTGTGTGATGCCATTGTGGATGCCGGTTTACCGTGGAAAAATTTTGCAGGAATAACAACCGACGGAGCGCCATCAATGACAAGGAAAATAAATGGACTCGTGGCACATGTTCAAAGAAAACTGGAAGATGAAGGTGTGGAAGAGGCCGTTGCTCTACACTGCATTATCCATCAGCAGGCCCTTTTCAGTAAATGCCTGAAGTTTGACAATGTGATGTCTGACGTTGTGAAATGCATCAACCATATCAGATCCAGGGGCTTGAAGGACCGGCAGTTCCGCGCCTTTTTAGAGGAAATAGAGTCAGCATATGAGGATGTTATCTACTTCACCGAGGTACATTGGCTTAGTAGGGAAAACTTCTTGAAAAGGTTTTTTGAGTTGAGAGCAGAAATAAAAGCCTTCATGGAGAAGGATGGGGTGATTGTTCCTGTACTAAGTAATCCCAAATGGCTCATGGACTTGGCTTTTCTTGTTGTCATTACACAGGAGCTGAATGTACTCAACAGGAAGTTACAAGGCCAGGGGCAGCTTGTCAGTGTTGCCTATGACAATGTCAGGGCATTCTGCACAAAATTTGTGTTATGGAAAGCCCAGCTTTCTCAGAGAAACTTCTGCCATTTCCCAACATGCAAAGTACTCATGGACTCGGGCACACCATTCAGAAGTAAGTATACTGATGCCATTGCAAAGCTACAGGAAGAATTTGATCACAGGTTTGCAGACTCCAAAACACACAGAGCCACTTTTCAAATTTTTGCTGACCCTTTCTCCTTCAATGTGGAAGATGCCCCCCCCCCCCGAGCTTGAAATGGAGCTGATTGATCTTCAGTGCAATTCTGAACTCAAGGCTAAGTTGAGGGAGGTGAATGGAAAAACAGACAAGCTTGGACAATTTATGAGAGAATTGCCCTCCACCTTCCCTGAAATTTCCAGGTTGTTCAAGCGGATCATGTGCCTTTTTGGAGTACCTATGTGTGTGAAAAGCTCTTTTCCACTATGAACTTTAACAAGTCAAAGTTCAGGGCCAAACTTACTGATGAGCATCTTCAAGCTATACTGAGGGTCTCAGTTGCTTCCTCGCTCAAGCCAAATGTTGCTCAGCTGTGTAAGAAGAAGCGCTGCCAGGTCTCTGGCAACAAAGAGTAGGAGGAAGTAAGTGAAGCCTATGTTCTTGAGAACCCTTAATGTTTTTATTTGTTATTAATAAAGATTGAGCAGATTGTAACAGTTGTACTTTATTGAATTTGTAATCGCTTTTTTGTGGAATACTTGATGCGGCCCAGTCTCCCCCAGACTCTACCTCCTGAGGCCCCCGGATAATTTGAGTTTGAGACCCCTGTACTAGTTAGTTCATTAAAATAAAACAAAAAACGGGAAACAAAGAGTTTTTAAAAAACCAATGCAGATTTTTTAAAATTTATCTTTGAAGTGCATTATATATCGGTTGGAGGACATGGTTGTTTATGACAATTAGAAATATATATTAATTAAGCAATACTTACGAAAATTTAAAGCGTTTGTTTCTAGAATAGAACGAAATTATCTTGTCTACATATCGAGTGACATGGGGAAAATCGGCATAAAGTATTATGATGTCACATTTTGATGATTCCAGATCTTTCCTGATCACACATGCGCACAGTTTAGATACTCACCTGTATTTGGCAATATCCCTATCTAGCATGTCTTTTTCCCGGACGAATATAACAATGTAATTCGTTAACTAATCGTTTAAACAAATGACATATTTTTAAAAAATTAGCGGCAGAATAACACCACTGTGCTCTCGTATAATAACAGACAACCGCGACATTTTATCGAGATCATTTTAATCTGACGGCCAGTTGGAGAATATTGCATCAGACTTAAGGACTTCAGCGTAGACTTGTCGGCGATGGTGCAAAGTGAATGTTAATACTTGTATGCAGTTTGTATCGAGTGTCATGACTTATGAGACCAGAAATATTTACACGTGTCTGACGAGACATGTACATATAACTTGCCCGTAATATTGCACGAAATTCTTTCGAACCAGACCACCCCTCCAACGTTCCCGTAACGAAAACAAATTACCTCAAAAATTCATTTCTTTAAACTAAGATACACGAAATATGGTTATAATTAGAAGTGTTTATGTACAAATCGGCGGATGAATACCGTTTAAAAACAGTTTGGGTCATTCTCAGTCCTTTCCTTTCCCTACCATTCATGTTAGACGTTGACCTAGTTCTACAATATAAGACGTCTCCCCTGTAATTTTAGTTTAGGTAGACCTATGTAGGAATAGACGTGGACTATCATATTTATGATGAAAACAAAACAGGGTCAATGTTTGACATTTTAGGTCATTCCACCATACCCCAGAACGTTGCGGGTCCCAAACAGCAGCAATATATGACCCTACGCTTAGACATGTTTACATGTATGACAGCTTGTAAATTAATTTTTGTTTTCAAAGCATTACCATTGAAATACATTTTTAAATTTAAAATATGTAACAGCAACCTGAACCATGAATTTATGGATGAACACACGTTATAATAGAAAAATTCTACCCATCATGTAGAAAACGTTGATTGAACATATAGGTATTTACAATAGCAACATACTCACTTACCAAAGACGTTTTCTTGAATTTGAAAGCTTTAAAGAAAAGTACATCATCAGTGAAGATTAGCTTGCCTTCCACGGTGTCACACGGATTGTAAGATCATTACGTAGAAACTACAACCTAAACCTGAATACAGGCATGAATGCCAGACCTTTTATCCATTGCTAATGGTGATTAAGAATGTATTTTTCACTGTGATAAGGTTGTAAAGATTTTTAGAAATTACTTGAACCTGAATGTTACTCTGATAATAATGTCGCTTGTCCTAATATAAGCTCTAAAGTATTCTAGGAAAAAAACTTTAAAAAATTACAGTGGTTTCATTATTGAGTTATACATAGAATTCTGTTGATAAATACTCTGTTGTATAAAATACATGCTAAGGACACAGATAAAATATATGTTTTATAATGGCTTATCAAAAACGATAGTGCATTTGTTTTGGAATGTAATGAGTATAATAGATTATGGAGTGATGAATCTTACTGGAGATGAGATGTAATGCAATACTTCTTAATTCAAATCCCAAATGGTTTACTTGCATTTGAATGAAAACCCTTTATATTTTATTCTTCTTGCCAAAATATACATGTACACATGAAAAGAGACACACATACATAAAATGGTCTTAAAAGTTTCTTTATAAAAGATTATATATATGTATTAGAAAATACATTACATTCAGAGCAAAAGAAAATGTTTCATGAAAAGTTGGAAATATTGGGAATTAATACTTCTTTCCAAGTATAATTAAATATTGTTACACTCTATATTGTTACAACTCTTTGGTCTTAAGTTAAACAACCGATGAGAGAGCGAAAAACAAACCTTTTTGTAAAATTCAATACAAAGTGAACATTTTACAAGAACATTCAGTACTGTGAATTAAATCCCCAAACGTTTAAAATGTTTTGTCACACATCAAAAAGATTAAACTTCCAATATAATTCTAAATAAGCTTCAATTTTTACTGTGCTGATGTGCTTGCAAGTCTTGAATGGGCTGATGTGCCTATAAGTCTTGAATGGGTTGATGTGCCTGTAAGTCTTGAATGGGATGATGTGCCTGTAAGTCTTGAATGGACTGATGTGCCTGTAAGTCTTGAATGGGATGATGTGCCTGTAAGTCTTGAATGGGCTGATGTAACTGTAAGTCTTGAATGGGCTGATGTGCCTGTAAGTCCTGAATGGGTTGATGTGCTGTAAGTCTTGAATGGGCTGATGTAACTGTAAGTCTTGAATGGGCTGATATGTCTGTAAGTCTTGAATGGGCTGATGTAACTGTAAGTCTTGAATGGGCTGATGTGCCTGTAAGTCTTGAATGGGCTGATGTGCCTGTAAGTCTTGAATGGGCTGATGTAACTGTAAGTCTTGAATGGGCTGATGTGCCTGTAAGTCTTGAATGGGCTGATGTAACTGTAAGTCTTGAATGGGCTGATGTGCCTGTAAGTCTTGAATGGGCTGATGTGCCTGCAAGTCTTGAATGGGCTGATGTACCTGTAAGTCTTGAATGGGCTGATGTGCCTGTATGTCTTGAATGGGCTGATGTGTCAGTAAGTCTTGAATGGGATGATGTGCCTGTAAGTCTTGAATGGGCTGATGTACCTGTAAGTCTTGAATGAACTGATGTGCCTGTAAGTCTTGAATGGACTGATGTGCCTGTAAGTCTTGAATGGACTGATGTGCCTGTAAGTCTTGAATGGACTGATGTGCCTGTAAGTCTTGAATGGGCTGATGTACCTGTAAGTCTTGAATGGGCTGATGTAACTGTAAGTCTTGAATGGGATGATGTACCTGTAAGTCTTGAATGGGCTGATGTGCCTGTAAGTCTTGAATGGGCTGATGTAACTGTAAGTCTTGAATGGGCTGATGTGCCTGTATGTCTTGAATGGGCTGATGTGTCAGTAAGTCTTGAATGGGATGATGTGCCTGTAAGTCTTGAATGGGCTGATGTGCCTGTAAGTCTTGAATGGGCTGATGTAACTGTAAGTCTTGAATGGGATGATGTACCTGTAAGTCTTGAATGGGCTGATGTAACTGTATGTCTTGAATGGGATGATGTGCCTGTATGTCTTGAATGGGCTGATGTGCCTATAAGTCTTCAATGGTTTGATGTGCCTGTAAGTCTTGAATGGGCTGATGTGTCAGTAAGTCTTGAATGGGCTGATGTGCCTGTAAGTCTTGAATGGGCTGATGTAACTGTAAGTCTTGAATGGGCTGATGTGCCTGTAAGTCTTGAATGGGCTGATGTGCCTGCAAGTCTTGAATGGGCTGATGTACCTGTAAGTCTTGAATGGGCTGATGTGCCTGTATGTCTTGAATGGGCTGATGTGTCAGTAAGTCTTGAATGGGATGATGTGCCTGTAAGTCTTGAATGGGCTGATGTGCCTGTAAGTCTTGAATGAACTGATGTGCCTGTAAGTCTTGAATGGACTGATGTGCCTGTAAGTCTTGAATGGACTGATGTGCCTGTAAGTCTTGAATGGACTGATGTGCCTGTAAGTCTTGAATGGACTGATGTGCCTGTAAGTCTTGAATGGGCTGATGTACCTGTAAGTCTTGAATGGGCTGATGTAACTGTAAGTCTTGAATGGGATGATGTACATGTAAGTCTTGAATGGGCTGATGTGCCTGTAAGTCTTGAATGGGCTGATGTAACTGTAAGTCTTGAATGGGCTGATGTGCCTGTATGTCTTGAATGGGCTGATGTGTCAGTAAGTCTTGAATGGGATGATGTGCCTGTAAGTCTTGAATGGGCTGATGTGCCTGTAAGTCTTGAATGGGCTGATGTAACTGTAAGTCTTGAATGGGATGATGTACCTGTAAGTCTTGAATGGGCTGATGTAACTGTATGTCTTGAATGGGATGATGTGCCTGTATGTCTTGAATGGGCTGATGTGCCTATAAGTCTTGAATGGGTTGATGTGCCTGTAAGTCTTGAATGGGCTGATATGTCAGTAAGTCTTGAATGGGCTGATGTGCCATTAAGTCTTGAATGGGCTGATGTGCCTATAAGTCTTGAATGGGTTGATGTGCCTGTAAGTCTTGAATGGGCTGATGTGCCTGTACGTCTTGAATGGGCTGATGTGCCTGTAAGTCTTGAATAAGATGATGTGTCAGTAAGTCTTGAATGGGCTGATGTGCCTGTAAGTCTTGAATGGGCTGATGTGTCAGTAAGTCTTGAATGGGCTGATGTGCCTGTAAGTCTTGAATGGGCTGATGTGCCTGTAAGTCTTGAATGGGCTGATGTACCTGTAAGTCTTGAATGGGCTGATGTGCCTGTATGTCTTGAATGGGCTGATGTGTCAGTAAGTCTTGAATGGGATGATGTGTCTGTAAGTCTTGAATGGGCTGATGTACCTGTAAGTCTTGAATGGACTGATGTGCCTGTAAGTCTTGAATGGACTGATGTGCCTGTAAGTCTTGAATGGACTGATGTGCCTGTAAGTCTTGAATGGACTGATGTGCCTGTAAGTCTTGAATGGACTGATGTGCCTGTAAGTCTTGAATGGGCTGATGTACCTGTAAGTCTTGAATGGGCTCATGTAACTGTAAGTCTTGAATGGGCTGATGTGCCTGTAAGTCTTGAATGGGCTGATGTGTCAGTAAGTCTTGAATGGGCTGATGTGCCTGTAAGTCTTGAATGGTATGATGTGCCTGTAAGTCTTGAATGGGCTGATGTGCCTGTAAGTCTTGAATTGGCTGATGTACCTGTAAGTCTTGAATGGGCTGATGTGTCAGTAAGTCTTGAATGGGCTAATGTGTCAGCAAGTCTTGAATGGGCTGATGTGCCTGTAAGTCTTGAATTTGCTGAGGTGCCTGTAACCTGGAAGGTCATGATGTGTCAAGTCTTTTGATATTCTACAAAAAAAACAATCCAAACTGTTCTTGACTGAATCTGCTAAATTTTCCAATTTAGTCTTTTAGTTCAAAATGTTGAGTGCTTGGAAATTCCAGTGAATAATCATTTGAATAAATAAATCTAAATTAAAAACTGAGTACAGCAATAAACCTGATTCCAGTGGGATGTTAAGATAGGAATGAGAACTATTTCAAATAAACAGCACTGATATAAAAAGCTAAGACGCAATAAGAGAGCCAGGTTGTAGGTCATTTCCTTTCTAAAACATTTAAAGTTGTCAACATCTTGAGAACTTACAAATGACTCAGATTCAAATATATTGACCTCCATTGATAATGATCATAATATTTAATATATATGATGCTGTTTATAAAATGAATACCCTTATTTAGATACATTATGAACTTGATATTGGACTAAAGTATACGCAGGTTATAAATTCACATATAATCATGGAGAAATAGCTAACAATCTATTAAATATACAAAACAATATGCACAAACTTACATATGTGTATGGACTGGAATACAACCGTGAACTAGATACTCCTTTACTCTTCCTCTCTTTGTGCAACTTATTTTCACAAAATTGAATTAGATGTAACTAGATTGTTTTGTAATAATTACAACTGAGACGACTTGTGATAAATATGGTCTGTCACCATTACAGATCCATGAACAGGAAACAAAAACAAAATGTTTTAAAATTGTTTAAAAATAAAATAATTGTTTTTGGTACCTGCAGTTTTACGGTTTTAGTTTTTGCCTGAAAATGCATTGGATTTAATGACTTGGAAGCGTTATTAATAGAATTTGTTTTGTTCGTAAATAAAGTTGATTGATGGTTCAGTCAGGATGCACATGTATGTATGTATGTATGTATGTATGTATGTATGTATGTATGTATGTATGTATGTATGTATGTATGTATGTATGTATGTATGTATGTATGTATGTATGTATGTATGTATGTATGTATGTATGTATGTATGTATGTATGTATGTATGTACGTACGTACGTACGTACGTACGTACGTACGTACGTACGTACGTACGTACGTACGTACGTATGTATGTATGTATGTATGTATGTATGTATGTATGTATGTGTGTGTATTTGTGTGTGTGTGTGTGTGTGTGTGTATGGATGTGTATGTATGTATGTATGTATGTATGGATGGATGGATGGATGGATGGATGGATGGATGTATGGATGGATGGATGGATGTGTGTGTGTGTGTGTGTGTGTGTGTGTGTGTGTGTGTTAAGCAGAATGAAAAAGCTGTCTCTGAATTCTACAAGAGAATGTTTTATACTGCTAGACATAATTCATCTAATACAAAGAGTACTATTATACAGGTTCGAGAATGTTTAATTCATGCTTTACGGAGATTCGAACCAAGGTCTGTGGGTGAACAATAGCCATCGCTTTCCGGTAAACACCAATCTATATTCCATTACAACTGAGTACACCAAAAAATTATCCTGCTGTGTCGGTGTTATATGCACTCGTGCATTGCAGATACACTCACATGGCGACCTAGCAATTATATCTCATCTATCTACAGTCAGTTTAGCCTCGTATTAAAATAATTAAGGTATATAAGATTAATTGCTATCCCTGTATTCCACAGGATAATGCTTGACAATTATAATTAGATTTGTACTGTATGGAGATTTGAACCCAGGTATGTGGGTAAATGGCACCCTTTGTCTTGCCTACATTCACCTGTCCATATTCCATCAGAAAAAAGCACACATCACCAAAACGAAAACACACATCACCCCTTAAATTATTTGTGTGTGTATGTGTGTGTTTATATACATAGGTATATGTATGTATATCTATTTCATTGTTCATAAAACATGTTCACTTCAAGAAGTGTCTACAATGTATACATTTCGTTTATTTTCTTCAGGCTCTTTTAATTTTCAAACATTTCATAATGTAAAAATACGATACATGTATATTTGTCTTTTTCAGTATTCTTGATCAGTGCTTGAATACCTCCTTTGATGCTTGCTATACCTTAGTGCTCGACATACTCAGTTATTGCCAGTACATTAGTGTGCTAGTGGTTGGTGTCAACGATGGCCATTCCTCTTCGGAATTATCATTGCTGCTGCAGAGATGTATGCAGTCAGGTTGTGACAAAGTCCATTGCATGGAGAAGAACAACTGAGGTATGTAACTCATTTGAAATTATTATTATTATGATGCTAAGCATTAACAGTGTAATTCATTATTAATGTAATGAAAGTGTGCGAAGTACCTTGCAATAATTGGGTGTCATTGGCAAAAGCTTAGCCTTAAAATGCTGCAATAATGTATTGGCTCCATTCAAGTATAGAGGGGAAAAGAAATTTGTCATCATAAACAAGGTTTCAAATATCAGAACTTAACAAATCCCTAAATCAGATAGGGTTATATGACTTTAAAAATAGATATATCAGAAATGTGTGCAAAAACATGTCTGGGATGTTTATGATTATTGTTGATTTTTGTCATTTCAAGCAAAAGCTTTGAAAAAAACATCAGCATAGTTATCAGATTTTACTCAATGTTGTGGCACACAATTGACTTGGAAACATTAGATTCTTCATATTTTTGTCCAATTTTTTAAACGTAATTCTGTCTTTTTGCTTTCTTTCTTTTCATTATAAATTGTCTTAAAAATTAATCACACTTGAATGTTAATTGTGCTTTCTATTTTATTTATGGAGTAAACTAAAACTTCAAAGCGATGTTACCACTGTTCACAAACTTGTCATTCTTAATACATATTAATTTTTAATACAGATGGATTCAATTTCGCTGAAGAAGGGTCCCGGAGTGGAAGAAGCACAAAAGAACAAATATTTAATCGCAGGGTTCTGTGTGAAAAGTACTCGCAACATCAACAAAACATCTATCGTGTGTTCATAGATTTCAAAAAGGCTTTTGACAGAGTGTGGCATGAGACATTGTGGGCCACAATGAAGGAGTACAACATGGGTCAAATATTGACCAATACCATCAAGCAGCTGTACGCCAAGGCTACCAGTGCAGTAATTGCTCAAGGTTATGTGGGGGACTGGTTCTACTTAGCGCACATCATAAAGTCAGAGGACAGGAACTGGAAACAGCGGGCCAGTTCAAATATCTTAGTTCCATAATCACCGAAGAGGGATCAAGAGCATAAATGTTGTCACGAGCAGCATAAATAACGACAACTATGTCAAAGCTAAGACCCATCTGGAGAGACAAGAATATATGTCTGAAAACTACAATCGGACTATTGTGAGCACTAGTCATCTCAATCTTTTTGTATTCATGAGAGTCCTGGACCAGGCACTTTAACTGAGATGCTACAGAACCATCCTTTGCATCTCTTACATGGACCACATCACAAATGAAGAAGTGCGTAACACCATCAGCAATATAGAGAATTTTTATTTTGGAGAATTTATAACACCTGTATTAATCAAGAGATTTATCATACGAAGTGCAAGTTGTGATTGACTGCTGCCAACCGAGGTTATCTTATCATAATGCAAATCAAATTGTAATGCTCACCATAACTATGACTGGTTCCATCCATATTCACTCCTTCTGGTATCGATAGCAAATAAAACCGATGACATCAAATGACATACATTAAAAACTTCAAATCAACAATTTTAGGATGTACTTGTACCGCGCAGGTGGCCTAGTAGTTAGAGCGTCCGCTACGGAATCGGAAGGTCGTGGGTTCGATCCCCTGCCGAGTCATACCAAAGACTTAGAAAAATGGTACCAACAGCTGCCTCGCTTGGCGTTCAGCATTAAGAGGTTAATGTTAGGACTCGTCGGCCTGGTGTCAGGATAATGGGACTGGGTGGGACATCATGCTACATATATGCGGCATGATGCTCCAGTGCTAGACATCACTATAAACTGCCTCATTGCAGACATGGTAGCGATATCACTAAAAAAAATTGTTAAAGCTACGATAAAAAAATCCTAATCACACATACACACACTATGTACTTGTCTATGTTTGTGTTTCAATTCAACTCCGTTACCTTTCAATAGTATTTTCAGAGGGGCTTGTTTTCCTTTTTATACATTACATTTATTTGGGACAATTAAAGATCAATGTCAGCGGTGCCGTTAAAGAAGAATAATACATAATAATACACACACACACACACACACACACACACACATATATATATATATATATATATATATATATATATATATATATATATATATATATATATATATATATAAACATTGATACATACATACCACCATATGTGCATACAAAAAAATGTTCCCAATACTATGAAAGTCAATTATCATGACACAAGCTAAGCCTCAATGGAACAGACCATAACACTACGAAGAATCCAGATATTGTAGTAAATTAAATACACACCACAAAACATCTTATTATTTGGCCACATAACTGATGCCTATGTTGGTAGGATTAGAGACACCTCCAAAAACTACGTAAGTTTTACTTTGTGTTCGTACACGTAATCCAAGCCAGATTTAATTTTAATTCTCAGTTTCGTTTAATTGATAATCTATGTGCAAAATATTTTTAGCCGAGTGTCACGTTACTTTAACTACTAATGAATACTACTGTAAAATATTACTTTGTACAGTATAGTTTGAGAAAAGAGGTATGTACTTATATCATACAATTGCGTACATAAGAGAGAATGGATGGAGAGTTTACGAAGGAAGAAATGGTATGCGTAGTTTGAAGTTCCATAATTAATAGTCCTTCCTCTGTTTCTACTCATCTCTTGACACAGGAAGAACACACAGCTGTAGCCCAGCAACGAGAGGTGTGTCTTAAGAATGTACAGCCAGATTTGCCTTCTTGTATCCATTAACGGTAATATTATTGTGCATAGTTAGATGTGCCGATCTTAACTCTAGGAGCATAATTAGGAAACAGTGTAAAAATAAAGGAAAATTAAATGGTAATTTTAAACACCAAAACAAAAAGAAACTAAGATGGATACATGCGATTTGAGAATATGCTCACAAAGATTTCTGGTCGCCATTGAACACGGGACTTATCGTTGCTACAGACAAATAATATGTATGTCATGTCTAGTCAAGTCAGTCATCATCAATAGACATGCCTTGTTTTACCTAGGGAGTTGTCAGTTACAGTAGTAGTAGTAATTTATTGTTGTGGCCATAATTTATAGCTGTAGCCAAAGGCAATTTGAAACTTTAATTCCGTTCAAACACTTAGTATTAATACTTTCTTTTTGGGTATTCGTTATGTTACTAATAGGATTAGTTCGTGTACATGTCATGGGGTTTATAAACGTCGCCAATATAAATGCATCGATTCATAAGAAAAAACTTTATTTCTCTATTAATTTTAGTTCTGTTATTTAAACGGTTTTTAAATTTTTTAAAATGCTATCAATCTTATAATCCATTTGTAAACGGGCCATCTTAACCAAGTAATAATAAAGCAGAAAATATATCATGTAGTTTGTTGTCATGTAACATTTTCTTTCAACTCAGTCTGTAGCTACATAATGGATAATACAGAACTCGCAATGCATGGTTTCATCATAAACAATGTTCGACATACATTGATCAAATCTTATTCAAACATTTCAGAAAGACATTGGTATTACCTCGAAATAAACACAAATGTAACAAACTGTTCTATTGTAGATTATTGAGTATTTAGGTTGGGAAAGAGAAAAGGCCGATTGGGACCAAATAGCAAATAAATCCTTGTGGAGTTTTAAAATACTAATTTTAACATATGATTGGATTTATCATGCCTAAGAAATGAAAACCCGTTTCTGGTGGGAAGTCTTCTTAAAGAGATCATGTTATTGTAGTCTAAGGTATCGTGCTATCTTTGATTTAAGATTTCGTACCAATTGCTTTTAGCACTCGTATGAAGAAGATAGTTTTGTCACTTACACGTCTCATTGAGCGTCCATTGGAAGAACATAAAAGAACAATAAAAACATACCTTACGTCTTTGCTTTCAGCATGACTGCACTTCAGTCTCACCCTCTTGTAACACGTATTCGTGTTTGGTATGCCTTCAGTTGCAAGAAGAATCATTAATACATGTAAATGTATTAGTCGCCAGTCTCAAAGAAGTAATGGGACGGTTTACTTTGGCAGCATGCTAATTACTTTACTTTTAAGTACCTCATCAAACGTAACGCTTTTCTAAATAAAACCTTAACGTGACGTTGTGACAGTATATACAAGAATCGATACTCAAACAATACAACAAATCATAATGAAACCTGGTGATAGTGTACTTTTTTTATTAGTTCTAAAGACGCGATCCTAATTGCAAAGCTAACACAAATAAAAAGTTATATCCTCTAAAAATGGCATCTTACCCTAAAAAAGCGGTAGTGTCAGAAGTTCACAAACAAATGTCCAAGAAATATAAGAAACGTCCCAAGAATACCATATACAGCCAAACAGAGAGGAATTACTTCTCCATGAATCGAACCCTCTCGGTGATGGGGTCTTCTCCCCTGCTATACCTACTCTACTTAATTTTCACAGTGATGCCAGACATTAATTGAAACACATTTCTAAAGGACCTTTATCTTCTTCGGCAAAAGGGACATCATCTTATTGTTCAGCTTCTGATACTGCAGCCATTTATTAAATCAAATTAAAGCAAATAATCATCGACTGATACCCATACTAAAAAGTAGATAGAACGTACCGAAAATCAGAGCAGATCGGAAAGATACCTTTCACTTAAGTATTTTTGATGGTATAACAAAATGTGTACACTACCCTGACCCTCACCCCAAAGTCAGCCTTTATTCACCAAGGGAAACGAAATTGATTAGATTAACTAATTTAAGTTTTGCCGTTACTGACTAAATCCAATCTTCTAATGCAAAAACATATCACTCGAAAGCACTTCAAGCAATCTACCGCGGAAGCGGGAGGTCGTGGGTTCGATCCCAGGCCGAGTCATCCAAAAGACTGGTGTCAGGATAATGTGACTGGGTGGGGACAACATGATACGTGTCTGCAGCATGATGCCCCAGTGCTAGACATCGCTATAAACTGTCTCACTGCAGATATCGTAGCTATATGACTGACAAATTGTTGAAGCTACGTTTAAAAAACATCCTAATCAAACAAACAAACTTTTGTACAAGAGCCATAAACAACGCTTAGTAAAACAGTGGAACCCGGAAATACTGAAAAGGATAAGACCCATCTTTCAAAATAAAAGAATGCTTTTTAGACGTAGTTATTTTATACCCATAATTATAAGAGCCTTGTTAAATATTTCTGTTTCATTGTTTTGATCTATATTTGGACAACGTTTAGGAGGAGATAGGATATAAATAAAAAAGATAAGAAGATACAAAGACAACCTTTTCAGGACTGACATCATTCTTGACCGGTGAGGCTTATGTGCAGAGGAACATTCCCTTCAGTTAATTAGAAACGATGGATTTAGCTGCATTGCTGGTACGAACTACGAACAACTTTTATCTCATACACTCCAAATCATACACTCATGTGACATAAAATTACAATTATGAATGGAGCTGTCAGTAACTCATTCACCACAAACGTGTTGACAACACAGCTAAACCTATTCTGAAAGATTTCAAGACGATCTCAAAAAGCGAATCCAAAGTCCTCAATATAGACAAAGTCATAAGAATTTAAGAAGAAGAAGATGAAGAAGAAGAATATAATTGACATATTCTGAGTGTGTGTGTGTGTGTGTGTGTGTGTGTGTGTGTGTGTGTGTGTGTGTGAAATGTTTTCTTGTATATCTTAGTTCGTGCGATTCGTCGATGATCTTTGTATTGATGAAGAATTGCAGACAACTTTAAAGTAGGAATTAGCAAGAAGCTTTTAGTTTATTAGAATGAACTGGTGGAGAAGATGAACTGCTTTCCTACAAACGTCATAGAAGGACACCACTTCCCAATGGAGATGGTAAAAGAGATTTATAAGGAAGTCATCAAGATCAAAGCAGCCTGTGTAGATTCAAGAAAGAAACTCAACAATGAAGAAAAAAAGAAATTGACAGCTTGACATAATGGAATAAAAACGGGATAACAGTACAAGAGAAAAGAAGAGAAATTAGTTATCCAGATTAGATGTGAGAGGATGACAAGGAGGGGTAGAATTAAGACTCGGGAGAGTAGTCCAATGAGCATTTGCATTGAGACAGGAGATAAGGATATCTGTAAAATATAGATACTAATATTATTTGCAGTAACATGTTTGTGTCTGTGTATGCTTGTTGTTGTCTATGTTTATGTTGTTTCGAGATAGATCAGCGTCATAGGTAACAACAACGTAAGCGATAGTTTCAGGTTATTGAAGAAAAAAACCAATTTCGTCAATTATTTTATTCCAATAGAGATATGGAAAAACTACACAAATTAAAGTGCCTCAATTTCATTAAGTGTTCAAATGTCGTTGAATTTTGCTTTGAACACATTTCATTTTATAAGATTTCGTTCATTGCACGTCTAACCGGATGATCATCACTGAAACAATAAACGGGTCGGATTATGATTACCACCAAGCCTCTGATAGAGCCGCAATTATCCGAGTTACAGTCGAAGAGTCGATGTTTTTTTCTATACCATTCACCTATAAAATATAACTGTACAACGTGTTTCAAATGTAGTATGTCCTTCATTTATGTTTTTTTAAATTTTATTTGACCGAAAACCTTTTCAAAAGTAAACAGCAACAGTAGACATCTGAAAACATTTTGGAATTAACCAAATTTGATCCAATAAAGTAGCTCCTTTTGGTTAACATGTCAGATTCATTTCCTGGTAACTTACTTTCAGATGGACCAAACAATATATCCCCGAGTCTAAATGAAAGCCATTTTTATCTCAAGGAATATGAGCCTTTCATAATTGGTTGTTTAGCCAAGTGCAATTCAAATTGCACATCGGACTGACGTATAATACATTGTTATGTGATACAATACGAGAAGGGAATATCCGAATATGATGAAAGAAAGAAACAAAACTGGTTCGGGTGAAATGTTCTCTTTCAGTTAACATTATTATGACACTTAAACCCTTTATAGAAAATTGGAAATGCGAACTAATTTGGCCTCTGAATCAGAATCACAATAAATCTACAATTTGTAGAGGTTTAACTCGGTTTAAATCGCTTCTAATCTCATAATATTAATTTAAAGAGGTAGGCAATAATAACGAATGTACTAATCTGATTTTATTTATCTATAAATATGAAACCGCTTTATCAAAAATAGTCGTAAACATAATGAGGACAAAAGAATTTTAAGAATGGAAAAACATGAAAAAAATAAAATATTTTCTGCTTGAAAGGATGTTTGTTATGTGTGAAGCAAGAGTTTTATTAAAACGACCAGCAGAGACGGCAAGCCGACCTAATTGTATAAGGTCCTATTTGTTAAACTAGGGCTCCTTACAAAAATGAAAAAATAACGTCAATAACTCCAAACCGAAGGCTCTAACTTTCGAGAGAGTCTCACTCGGTTAGTTTTTTTTGTTACTAGCTGATGTCCTGGTATTTTTCTAAAACAGTATGCGCGTGATTTTTATCCGCTGACCCTTTATTGAGGTCACGCCCTCTCTGATGTTACGTTATCAAGACCGATTCGATATCTTGATCTAGGATCATGTACATTTATCGTTATAAAACTGTGTGGGGTAGTTTCTGTACGTGAGAAAACGTTTTTACATTTAATTATATCTATATCTCAACTGCACCAGGTTTGAAGAATATTTCTAAGTGTATGGTATCAACTCCATTAATACAGCTAAAATATTACAGTTATCTCTGATCACTTTCAAAAATTGTGTGTTTTGTTGAGTGACATAAATCATGTCTGTGTTTTTATGTCTACCTTGCGAATATATCTGAGCTGGATTGGACTGTTTGTCCAGCATCACATCATCGTATACAACTACATTTATTAGTTTTCCATGAATCTCATCTACAGATGGCGCTTCATTAATATCAGTGATAAACTCTATAACATCATCGCCACTTTCATTTTTCGTCGCTGCCTTTTCATTGAAATCCGATAAAAAGATGTGATAAAAGTGCATGACTCTATACGTATCTCTTTCATTTTTCTCGTACGTCTGTGGGTAGGGGTATTGTAGTATTTATCCTGATAAAGTTGCTACTATTAATGGAAAGTTTAGTAATTTTTCTAACTTAGATATATCATTAATTGTGGCTCAAGTATAGTTTTTACTAATTCAGCGTACTCGTTTATTTATTTTTAAGTCTTAAATCATTTAGTCAATTTCCACGTATTGCGTTTGTAAAAACTTTTTTTTTAAAAAATCATCGATGAGATCACCGAGTTAATTTTATAGTATGTCTGGGTCATACGGGGGGATACATTAAGTTTGGTAGATCAGCTTCTTTTATCGAGTGCCTGCTAAGGAATATTTGTTTATTTGTGTTATCTGAATTAATAACCATTTATATGAGCGTTCGATAAATAAGTTTAACATCAAATTGTATTTGATTTAATATTTAAATTTGTTTGATAATATTATCTCGTAGTAATGACAAATAAACAAGATACTCGGTAAATTAGCGACTCACAATTTCTCGTTGTTGTTTGTGACTTTTATTATAGCTATACAAATTACAGGCGAAACCTCCACTAATACCAGCCGTACCTATTATATTTCTTCTTTAAAAACAATACACTTCATCATCACCTTCGAATACAAGTTTACAATCATAACTATCTTCGCTTGTTAATGAGCTTACAATTAGAGTGTTCCTATGATACAAAGTAAAATGTCTCAAGATTGTCTCAAGTAAAATGAGACAGTTTTGGTTCAGGTGGTGGTGGTGGTACCTCAGGAGGAACTTCAAGCCATATTACAGCAGTTCTATTTGATGATTGATTAATACCACGGCATAATCTTGCGAATTTATTTATATCGCAGCTGATAATGTTCGTTCGTGAATAGCTAATTTATTTATTCTTTTCCTGTAAAAGATTTAATTCTAAGTTAAAAATTCATCATTGATATATTCGATATCATAAGAACATTTTGGTATTACAATAACCATCCAAGCGGGTGTTCCGTCTGGTATATTTTTATTTGCTATTACCAATGAATTATTTGACTGTTGACCCCCTAATTATTTTCAGCGGATATTTGGCCAACTATAATATACTCGTAATTGTGCTAATGAAATTTCCTTAAGTGGAAAAGCAGTTGGAAAATTTATGCTAAATTCAGGATTGGTGGAATTTATTTATATCATTGTTGTCTTTGGTGGAGTTGCATTCGTATGCAGTCGCGGAGGTATTCAACTTCATTATATACTCGTGTAGTTTATTCTGGCTACATGTAGATATTTCTTTTGTTGCAATTATATTATGAACACCAGCAATTGTTGCTGGGGCTGAAACACAAAATGTTACAACTGATGGTGCAATCACTAATGGTGTTATTGTCTATATCAATAAACCTGTTCTAGCAGTAACAATATATACAATATCAACAATGATTATACGCCGGCGATGCTCTTTTTTATTGTGTGCTCATCAATTATATCTTTCAGGTTAGTTCGCAATTCACGCACTTGATTGTATATATACTGTTGCACGTTCATTATATTATGAGCTTAAAATAATTACAAATTCTGCATAACATGAGTGACGCTGATGCTAAATTGCCACTGATGGGGGCTATTCCAAATGTCTCAGTGGATCCATTTTATATTATTACACTTACATTAGTAACGCCGTTGGATAGAATTGATGGTACGTTAAATTGTCTAGATGAAATCAACGTTAATCTGTGTATACCTCGAACAGATACACTAATTTGAACAGTTATTTTGAGGTATCCAGGTAAAGGATCCATGCTGTACCATGTACACGGTATTTATATTTTGTTTATGTGGTATTTTAATCTTATCAAACTTTTCAGCGATAACAGGAAAATCACTAGCAATATTATCCTAGGTTTGATCGTTTCAATGCTCGTCTTGATATCAGAAAGTTTCATGAAAACAGTCAACGGAGTACCAAAGAAAATATTTGTGATTTCATCAATTTTTCTAACATTTCTACGGAGATTAGGAAACGCGTTTACATGAAAATCATACTCTGCCCGTAGCGTTGATAGTTTATTGTCGACGGTGCTGTAGTTAACAGCTACATAACATTTTGTTACCGCATACTTTTCGGATACTGGATCTCCAAGTACGGCTATATATATATATATATATATATATATATATATATATATATATATATATATATATATATATATATATATATATATATATATATATATATATATATATATATATATACATATATATATATATATATATATATATATGTATATATATATATATATATATGTATATATATATATATATATATATATATATATATATATATATATATATATATATATATATATATATATATATATATATATATATATATATATATATATCTCGATCTAAATCAATGTCGCCAACAAAGGCTGCCTCCGGTAAAGCTAGTGTGTATACTTTGTTCCGCTTCTTGATCTATTAAGGCTGCTAGTTTTTGATCCGCGGCTTGGCTTATTATTTTACTGACATTGGCGGATATAATGTCAGTACTGGGTAATTTTACTGGTGGTGGTTTGCTTCGTATTACTCGTGTTAGTCTTTCCTTGGCTGCAGTAAAGGCCTTACTGGCAACATTACTAATAACACCAGGAGCGTTTTCATCAATAATAGCTTTCATTGATAATTCTTTTGTGATTGAAGCTATTTTTGGAACCAATATTGCAAATAACCTTTGAATAGCATTACCAAGACCATCACAGTAAGTTGCTTTATAGAATAGTAATCGTGAATTTGTTAGTGTGACTAGTAGAAATTGATTTTTTAGTAAAATTAATAAGATTGCTATTTTCTTTAAATTGTATTAAAGTAATGTTTTATATTAAAGTAAGTTCTAAAGTGTGTTAAGATTAATTTCATTTATTTCCAAAGCACAACTATATATTAATGGAAGGAAAATAGTTGATGTGCAAAGCATAAGTTGGCAACGTAAATCACTAGCTATACGAATGTACATTATTGTGTGGAATTAGGTTATAAAGCAAAAATCTTACTGGGTCAGTCAGCTCCTAAGTCTTATCAGTGAAACATATATTCTGTAAAACCAAGCATTGGCAAAAGTCTAATTCGGTTAATAACAAATTAGAACAAACTTTCGTGCTGACGTAAATACAGAATGGTTCTTATCTAATAATGGACAGTCGTCGCTACAAAATGGTTCTTATCAAATGATGGACAAACATCGCTGCTGGCTTAGTATGTTAAAACATTGTTGCTGGTTTAGAATATGAAGGAATTATCATATTTGGACCTAACTGGTGCCAAACGAATATAGATAAACTACAAATTTGAGTTTTACCTTATGTCAGGTGACGTCAGTTAAGCCGGTTTTGACCGGAATAAACTGATTCTTACCTGAAGAGAGAGGACATATTTTCTCACCGATACCTTAAACCTGACACAAGATGCGTATAAATAGACCACGCATTAAAGGGTCAGGTCAGTTCCGTATCGATGGGAAAATAGACTTTGCCTTCTCATTTCAGATGTAGCTGTCTTATCATCGCGGCGACACTCTTTTAAGAGAGCCTGAACTCCTTTCTTCTTTCTTTCTTCTCTCTCTCTCTCTCTCTCTCTCTCTCTCTCTCTCTCTCTCTCTCTCTCTCTCTCTCGCTCTCATGTTATGACAACAATCAATCTATTTTTTCATCCATAACAAGTGGATGGAGAATATGACAGATCTCTGGACCCTCTCGCAGAGCCAATGTCCCCAAGATGTAGCCTATCTACACCGTTATGAGTGACTATTTCTTTTGAGACAGTGTTTTCATAACATTATTGGAGAAGATTTTTTGAAAAACGATATTTGTGGACTAACATCATGAATAAAGGTGTCACACGTATAATTATGATCCATGCGAGAGACTCGCACCAACATCTTTGCTATCATGAGACATCACGCCATCAGCTACACTACGTCAACTCAGGAATGACAGAACAACTCTTCTGTGATTTTCGTATTTTTTCGCCTACACGAAGGGTCAGTTCTAAGACATCAGCACCAATATCATCACATTGGGAATAAAAGAACACGTACAAACTGAGAGGCTTACCAGCATAAAATGCATATCGCCGATGAGAATTCTTCCTGTAGTATCACTTGAAACATCCCACATGTCGAATGTATATACCTCCAGCGCCGAAACCAAGCTACCCACAACCCAGACTGAAATACAACTATCGTTAAACAGAGATTTCCGTGGACATAACAGCAACACCTCCGCTGGACCCAGAGTCAACGACAGCCGCATTAACATTTTTCTTTCCAGTGACAGTGACTTGAACTTGTACAATTTGAACTCTTTCATTATTACAGACAATACGTGCATTGTTTACTATTCCTTAATATACAATTCATTCATAGGAAGACAATTTCTGGACTGTAGTAATTCACACAGGTATGTTTATTGCTCTATATTAAATTGTTTCTTATAATATAAATAGTATAAGGTTAATGCGTTAATTGATATTCCTAAACAACTGATCTAATTTTTGCTGTATTTCTTATGTAGTAACATTCTTATTGCTTATATCTACTACAGTAAAATTCCTCACAGTTGTAATGCTTTGCCTACAGAGCTTGAATGAAACAACTGACGTTTCTTGCATCCTTCGCCTAAGCTATCAAAAAAACCTGTTCGTACTGAGATCTGAAACCACCATATACATGATACGCTAGCAGCATATTTAACATAGCCTTACCGTATTCACCTATCTGAGGGAGAATTGTAAATTCCGCCTAGCCGTCTCAAACATATTGACTTCAGATGTTTCTTTCTTGTCAGCCCAACGGGTTCGACAATGTTTTAGAGGTTTTACTCTCACGATTTCATACCATTGTATGAATGTATGTACCTTATGGTACTGTAGGAACGGCTCTAATGCCTACCTACCAGCCAGTTAGAAGAGGTGCTTTTCCTTCACTGGTTTTGCAACATCAATTGATGTTGACGTAAATGTATGTTGAAATGATATAAAATAGTCAAAGTGTCCGAGCGATTACTCGAAACCGAGTACACGTAATGCATAGATCTCACGACATGAGCAGCTATTGACCTATATACGGCCAGCATCTGAGTCAAGTTGGTTTGAAACGATTACGGCAATACATTATCTTTCACACGTCACAGAAAGCGTTGATAATACACGTACATTTCAAAGCTGCACTAGACCATATCGTACCAAACGATTAAAAGATATTTTCACTTACTTTTCTTAGGTTAATTCAATGGCGATACATATTCATACATGCACAGGTCAAAGTTTGATTGCAAGTGAACATATATCATGGTTATTAAGGCTAGAACAACATTATATTGTCAGTTTCCTAACTCTCGATTAATACTAATTTTTTTACGCCATTTTCTTTGCAACTATTCTTTCTTCAAAGCTATTGGTAATTTTTGTTGAACTAGGAAGATCAGCTCAATATCGGCTCACTAGCATTATTCATAAGAACAAGAATTCATTCATTACACTTGGCTGAAGCAATATAATAACGTAGTCACCCTTACATATGTTCTGCTGATGTTATGCAAATAAATATAAAAGAGAAGAAGAGACAAAAGAAGAAAAAAAAAAAAAGTAAAAAAAAAGAGTAAACTAAAATAGAAAAAGCAAACTAAAGATACCAAGAACTGAATGCTACTATTTTGTGTTACAATCGTCTGACAGACTAGTTTATATGTAGGTTTTTTAGAATGTTATATTCTAAAGCTGTTTAAGTTACGTAAACTTTTAATTTTTATTTAATATCGTACCACGTTACGTTACTGTATTTTATGAAGGTATTCAATGTTGCTAAGTTTCTTCCATTGTGCTTTTGGGGAATGTTATCAAGAATTTTTCATTGTACTCTTTATTGTATTTTTTCGAATTTGACTGAGTATTGTGCAATACACTTCCCATTGTGTTTTGGGAATTTTATCAAATATTTTGCATTGTGCTCCTAATTGTACTTTTTGAATTTGACTGAGTATTTACAATGTACTTTCTCATTGTATTTTTTTGTATTTTACCTGGTATTTTGCAATATATTTTGCAGTGTTTACATTGTATCTTTAAACTTTGCTAAAATGTCTCGCAATCTTTTTTTTATTTTCTTATCTTTCACCTTTTACCTTGTTTTCATGAATAAAATTGATTTTACTTTTCGAGCCTCGAGGTCTCGGCTCAAATAAACCAGAGGATATTATTAGGAATTGATTTTTTAGTAAAATTAATAAGATTGCTATTTTCTTTAAATTGTATAAAAGTAATGTTTTATATTAAAGTAAGTTCTAAAGTGTGTTAAGATTAATTTCATTTATTTCCAAGGCACAACTATATATTAATGGAAGGAAAATAGTTGATGCGCAAAGCATAAGTTGGCAACGTAAATCACTAGCTATACGAATGTATATTATTGTTTGGAATTAGGTTATAAAGCAAAAATCTTACTGGGTCAGTCAGCTCCTAAGTCTTATCAGTGAAATATATATTCTGTAAAACCAGGCATTGGCAAAGGTCTAATTCCGTTAATAAAGAATTAGAACAAAGTTTCGTGCTGACGTAAATATAGAATGGTTCTTATCTAATGATGGACAGTCGTCGCTACAAAATGGTTCTTATCTAATGATGGACAGTCATCGCAGCTGGCTTAGTATGTTAAAACATTGTTGCTGCTTTAGAATATGAAGGAATTATCATATTTGGACCTAACTGGTGCCAAACGAATATAGATAAACTATAAATTTGAGTTTTACTTTATGTCAGATAACGTCAATTAAGCCGGTTTTGACCGGGAGAAACTGATTCCTACCTGAAGAGAGAGGACATATTTTCTCACCGATACCTTAAACCTGACACAAGATGCGTATAAATAGCCCACGCATTAAAGGGTCAGGTTAGTTCCGTATCGATGGGAAAATAGACTTTTGCCTTCTCATTTCAGATGTAGCTGTTTTATCATCGTGGCGGCACGCCTTTAAGAGAGCCTCTCTCTTCCTTCTTTTCTCTCTCTCGCTCTCTCTTGTCATAACATGACCATTGCAGGTCCACGGTGTCGTTGATGTATGATCATCTTATTTGTTATCCATTTATCTAATCAATATGACAGTTAAATGCTAATATATATAATACCACCTTGAAATAATCGTCGACAAATATCAGCGGCTTCATTAATTATTTGTAGTGAGTTATTTGGAGCTCGTTTCCCTACTATGAGAATTTCTAATCGTGCTATGTCGGAAAGAATCTTATTAGGGCAGGCAATAAGACCACTGTCCCCAGTGCAGGTAATACCACTTCCAGTAGCACCAGGAGGATCATAATATTCTTCTTCTTTTGTTTTTAGTTGATCTAATTTTGCATAAAACTTTAAAAACGCCGAATCATTCCTTATAATACTACAATTATTATTATTATAAATTTTAAAGATCATCTTACGATAATCAGCTTTGTAAAGTCCATGATATTTTTGTACCATATCAGAAAACTAATTCGAATCATCTGCAGTATATTTCGCTAATTGATCATCATCCATATCTTTAATTTTTTCACAAGTCTCTGGTTCAAGTTTATCAATTAATGTTTGAACGGATATAAGAATTCACTTCTCCTGTGGTTTCTGCTATTTTTGTTCTTTCTTTCGCTGTTTTTGTTCTCCTATTTGTTTGCTGTTTAGTTTTTCATTTTGATCATACACTTTGTCTGCCACAATGATAGATCATATAATGATGCACTTTTTGTGTCGATTCAACTTGTTTTAGTATTAATATAATAAAACACATCAGTCCAGTAGTGTAGACTAGAAATATATTTTCCATATGTCTGTTTCAACATGTTTTTTTTTTCATAAGTCGTAACAACAAGAGCTGGAAACACATCTGGATCAGTTTTACGATTGCTGTTATAGCATCTTCGGTAAATTTATTACGTAATTCTTTGATTATTTCTCTTTAGTAATAGGTTTTGCTATTTGAAGCATTCGACCAGGAAGTCTTGATGTTTCTTCAGCTTTCTTAGCTATTTGTTCAAGTTGAGGAAGAAGAGGTTTAGTTGTTTCAGTAACAGGTTTAAATAATTGTTGAGAACTTTCTGCATAATCAACCTGAGATTCAAGGCGTTCTAGTAATTTTCGCCTGACAGGTGTACTGGTAGAAATTTCTTAATTGGTTCAAATCGCTCACGGGCCAAACGAGTGGCTAATGCTTCACCAACCATTGTTGATATAACAATGATTTAATTCACAGCAGCAGAGAGACGTGACCTCGAAAAAGGATCACGCACAAATTTTGTTAAAAAAATACCAAGACATCAGCTAGTAACAAAATAACTAATCGAGTAAGACTCTCTCGAAAGTTAGAGGCTTTGGTTTGGTGTTATTGACCATATTGTGATGTTCTTTTGTAACACGCCTTATTTTAACAAATATAACCTTATAAAATTAGGCCGGCTCGCCCTCTTTGCTGCTAAACGTAATGGTTTTGGGGCTTTGCATGGATTTGTCTCCATTAGAATTGTCAGGATACGTTTTGTTTACTCTAAATTTGACGCGAAGTCTAAAGTGAAATGGGTTTGTCTGATAAATCCTTACCTGATTTATACTTCTTTTGTATCATGCTTTATCTCGACAGTCAGAGTTGACTCGTCAAGTGATAAATATAAATAAATGTTGGTGCAAACAGTTATACAGTTGTAATGAAAACAGTGAAATATAACTATATTAGACAATTAAGGGTTCATATTTTCATCGTTTCTGGGTAAGTTTATTTTATTTACTGCTACTTTAAGGCCGTTCTTCTTAATGTAGAGGACGATTATATTAGGATTTTCAATTGCGATTAATAAATGTCCGTTAAATTGTCAACAAATTGGAAATCTAAGCTTGGAATTGGGCTAAAGTTAGTTTATAAAGAAGGTCATAAGGTTTTAAAATATCCCACTTCTGCTAAACGTCTGAAACAAATACTACTAAGTTTCCATTTCAACACATTACTTAAACGGAATCTTGTTGGTTTATTTATGTTAGATTTTCGAAATGCATTTAACCAAGTCACTCATAATATTCCACATCAGACATTATGAGTTTATGGATGTTCATTCTAATGACATATTATATGTATCATATTTAAAGCAGAAGATATCAAATTATTTGTGTTGATGGCATTTTAAATTAGTCTCTCTTTTGCTTTAGGAGTTCCTAAAGAGTATATGTTAGCGCTTTAATTTTCCCTCATTTATGCATATAGTGTCCCAAATTCTTTGTTGTCTTGATCTGAAATAGCTGCTGAGGTTAGTGAAAGTACTTCTCTCGTCTCTGTCCAACGTGTCTCATATGATTTCACGAAACGATTTAAAAAACCACTCTAAATACATGTGTTAGATAGAGGAGGAAAAGCTTTCTTCAATCAGTAGCAAGCAGACATTGTCCCAAATGTATTATATGTTTCAGGATGCCCTGTCGGAATACTCCTACACACCAGAGGAAGAAATCGAGAAAATTTCACATCAAACCGGAGGGAGTACCGAACATGTATTTTACGATTATACCCGTTCTATAGGTGTGAAAGCTGACGGGAATAAAACAGATGAAACAGCGATATTACTCCTCTGTTTGAAATGCTTCAGCAAACTTCTGTGCTTCGAAAAGATCATACAGGTATAATGTGAATAAATGATTTTTAAGTTCAATATATATATATCTGTGTGTGTGTCAGGGTGAAGGAATTTATGTGAATAAAGCAAATGAAACCTCTACAACCCCAAATTACTGGGTAACTATCAATATCAGAGAACCACCGCTACACAACGGATTCCATGTCAGCAATGAATAACTACCGTTTAAACCTTAAGTAACAATGCTACATGTGTTTAAAAGTTAAGGACACATACAATTTCGTAGGGTATTTCATAGAATTGATGAGCTTAAATACGAGGGGGGGGGGGGAAACAATGTGATAATATATTGAGCAAATTATGACACAATGCAGATACATTTATAAAACAGAGATAGGCAACTACTGAACAGAAAAAAGCCTTTTTAACATCACGTGACGGTTCGTGAGTTAACGAGAGCAAAAGTGGTACAGCCATGAAAGATAGTCTGTTCTAATCACGCGAGTTTTCATACTGCTTTTCGAAATACTTATGGCATATATCAGCATTATATAACACCGAAATGATCAAAATAAAGTACAGAGTCTTTGGCATTTTGTGAGATAAGAATTTCACTATGTTCCTTACGAGTTCAATGGCGCTTGTTGCATCTGCAGGTAAACTAGTGGTGGTGTATTATCTCCGTTAAAATAATGTTATATTTTTTTGACATTCCTTTATATAGATAATATGATGTATATCTTAAATTTGCGCAAGAGTTTGAAAAGCTAAATTTAATTTTAGCTTTAACTGCCCTATCCCGGGTCTTTCACTTTCTAGTCTTATATGTTTGCTAACAGCTTATGCATAGTCTAAGAGTAGTTTTCCTCCCATTAACTGCAATTTTATTGGCACTTTTCTTAGCACTGCCATGTTTATTTTCGGGAATTTTTTCCTTGCTTGTAGCTTTTAGTTATTTATATTTTCTGCCCTCTATTCTCAAATAGGTTTCCATGTATAGGGCATTAGTTGTTCGCAACCTTTATAAACACACACAGAGATACATACATACATACATACATACATACGTACGTACGTACGTACGTACGTACGCACGCACGCACATACATACATTCATACATACATACATACATACATACATACATACATACATACATACATACATACATACATACATACATACATACATACTGTCAAGTGCCAAATTTTTCGTCAGTGAAATCCATTAATTAATTCTTAGTCTAGCCGATAATTAACTGTCTTCGAGTAGAGTTTGGATGAAGGAATGTTTTCTTACCTCAGGTCACGCTGGTCCTATGTTTATAGTAATAACCAATTGGTAGTATGACGGGGTAGAAAAGGGAAACTTCTCACCTGAAGCTGTCAAAAATGATTGAGACAAATGAAAGGTGGCATTTTGACACATTTTAAACAGTTTTCCAAATGTCTGTAGGAATAGCATTTATTCCGATTGGTCAAATTTAGGATCAGGGGGTTGGGTCGATCTCTAATGTTGAAGGGAATATATACTACGAATCAAATGATTTTAGTCAATCTAGGAAAACCTCTGCAAGAGACGGTCAACATTATTAATTCCAACATAGGAGAAGACTCCGAACGTTCTTTGAAAGAAAGACGTCCGTAAACAAAATTGTGGTTCCAGGGGAAAACTGAATTTGGAACGATTGTAAGACGCCAAAAACACAAGGAAAATAGTTTGTTTGAAGAAAGAGTGAGAGATAGCGAGGAAGTCGAAATTCAAAAGGAGGGAAAAGAAGTTAGAAGTCAGAGTTGTGGAATCCCACGTTGAACCAAAGGGCAAGCTAAAGTCGTGACGCACGCAGAAGGAAAAAACAGTCGTCGAACAAGGTCATTGTGAATTTCCCAAGCAGTCCGATGTTAATGAACACTCGATTTCTCGATTAACGGCTAAATTCATCTATTTTATTAGTGTTTGAATTTTAATTAATGTATCCATTATTTTAAAGCTTCGGTTAAAGTGCTTCTGAACTAAGAATATTCAGAAGGAACGAAATTGCAATTTACTGTGTCATTCTTCTCTTGATTGTATTTTAATTAAATTCTTAATTTATCTTTACGGGGGCTCGTGTGTTGTTTTGTTTAAGATGCCGTCTCAGATTACCATAGCCATTCTAACCGGGAAAATCACACAGTAGAGGTCATTCCTTAGATAAACGAGTATTAGCGGGAGGCGGTTTTGAGTGTTGTTTTCCAAGTTGCGCAATACCTCTGACCTGGGACTTGTGCAATATTGTACTAATAGCGCTTGATACCGAGCATATCCGTTACAAAGTGGAGTGCTCGTCCTGGGATTTGAAAATTTTCATTGCGATTGAATTAATCTGAACGTATTTTGAACAAAAGCATAAATTTGTTATTATTATTAAGTAGGAATCGAGTGAATCAAACATTGTCTGCTATTTTTGTATACTTGAATATCGTGCATGCAAATTCTTTACGTTAAAAGTGTATTGTAGAATTTGAGATTTATACCTTCTGTGTGAAGTTATGATAAAGTGTTAGGAGCGGTATTGCCTAAATATTCTCTTGAGACAAGAGCCAATTTGGGCCAGTACTGTATTTTGGACAGCAATTAATCACGTCTCGTTAACAGTTCCCTGCTGCGCGGAGTCTGGGTTACTGGAATGTTTGCCTGGTCAATTATTTTTGACTGACTTGACCTGTCCATCTCGCTGCAGATAAGGTATATTACGGTTCAAACTATTTTGGTACGGAAGAATTCGGTTTGTTTAGGTCAGTTAAGGGCGTAGTTCTAGGTAAAATAAAAGAAGGACATAATGGCGATAGACAGACAGTTACTAAAGGAATTTAAATCCATTGGCAAGGACGAACTTGGGTACGACGGAGACAAGCTATCTGAGTTTATGGAACGTAGCTTGAAAGAACATAAGGAAGAAAAAGCTAGAGAAAGGGAACGAGAGAAGGAGAAAGAAATGGAATTAGCCCGACTACAGGCGGAAGATAAAGCTTGAGAGAAGGAGAAAGAAATTGAACTAGCCCGACTACATGCTGAAGGAGCCAGACTACAGGCGGAAGATAAAGCTAGAGAAAGAGATCATGAGCTAGCCATGGAGAGACTAAGGCTCGAAGCCGAGTTCAGGAGGGGTGAAGAATCGAACGTACTTCCGGAAACCCCAAGTAGTCGTTTGGAAGACAGACGACCCATACAGTTAACTATGCCGATGTTCATCGACAAAGATGAAATAATTGACAACTTTTTGACGCAGTTTGAAAAGTTGGCCCTGGTCCACCAAATACCTAAGGACCAGTGGGCCATCAATATTTGAGGCTTTTTGCAGGGGGCGGCGAAAGATGTGTACCACAATATGACCCCAGCCGAGATAGACGATTATGACGCTTTGAAGAAAGCTTTACTTCGCCACTATGAGTTGTCAGCGGAAACGTTCCGGAAACTTTTTAGGGAATCGTCAAAAAGGGCTACCGAAACACACGCGCAATTTCACAGTCGAGTGCGCGTGATTTTTGATAAATGGATGAAAATGTCTGGCACCGCGTTAACGTACGAAGGTATACGCGAAGAGATTTTAAAAGAACACGTGTTAAGTACCTACAGAAAAGATTTAATTGTGTTTTGGGCGGAGCGCGAATTCTCAACTTTGGATGAGATAAGCGTAATGGCCGAGCGCTATGAGAGCGCGCATGCGCGTCCAACTATTTGGAATGGTAGGGACCGACCTGGAATCGGTGAGCTTAGAAAGACCACTGAGGTGGCACCCCAGAGACGAAATGGTCAAAATGGTGGGAGGCCAGGGGCCGGAAATCCCAGCCAAGTACATTTCCGTGGGTCGGGAAAGACTCAAGAGGTAGATAGGGATACCTCGGGTAGAAGAGGTGAGCCAGTGTGTTATGGCTGTAATAAACCAGGCCATGCTGTCAAGGACTGTAGAAAGTATCGTCCGACAACGGTTAATTCGGTAACTCCGAATACTGTTAAGAAAGGGAAAACAGTGGAGTCTACGAATGTAGCAAAGGCTACGGTAAATGGTGAGGAAGCCACGGTGCTCTATGACACCGGCTGTAGCTACCCGGCCTTGGTAGATCGTAGATGCGTCAAACCTGAAGATTATACAGGTGAGACGGTGGAAGTCCAGTTTGCTAACAGGACGAAGGATTCGCTTCCGGTCGTTAGCATAGACCTTGATTCGCCATATGTAAAAGGGCGAATTCAAGCAGCGTGTTTGTCGGGACTGTCTCATGACGTAATATTAGGGTGTAGGTATGTGTTACCCCAACCTAACCCAATGACGTGTAACCCTATACATGTCGGGTCAGTGGAGACGAGGGCTATGAAGCAAAGGTCAGGGTCGAAGCCGCTAAGATCCGTGACTTCGCCCATAGACATTTTGGTACCTGGTGAGTTAGAGAAGCTTCAAAAGGAAGATCTGTCTCTTGACAAGGTACGTAGGTACGCGACGGACGGGTCCGTACGGAAATTGCCAGACGGCGAGGTTAAGTTCTCAACAAGCGCGATATTTTGTATCGGTACGCCAAGAAAGGGGTCGATACGTTTAAGCAAGTTGTGGTACCCGTAGGGAAGCGCGACGAAGTGCTTAGGTTAGCACATGAGGGTCTTCTCGGAAGCCACATGGGTGTGGCGAAGACCAGAGATAGGTTGGTGAGGGAGTTTTATTGGCCAGGTGTGCATGGGGATGTGAGGAGGTTTTGTTTGTCATGTGACAAGTGTCAGCGAGTGGCACCGAAGACCTCCCATCGCCCAGTGCCACTAGGAACCACCCCACTAATTGACGAACCTTTCTCGAGAGTGGCGATGGATTTGGTAGGTCCGATTAAGCCGGCAGCCGAAAGTGGAAATCGGTATATATTAACGGTCGTAGATTACGCTACCCGGTACCCGGAGGCAGTGGCCTTGAAAAGCATTGACTCAGTCACGGTGGCTGATGCCTTGTTAAGGGTGTGGTCGAGAGTCGGAGTTCCAGACGAGATACTGACCGACCAAGGAACGCAGTTCGTGAGCCAGGTGATGGAAGAGGTAAATAGATTACTCTCCATTGACACCTGACGACTACCCCGTACCACCCGCAGTGTAATGGGTTGGTAGAACGTTTCAATGGGACATTGAAACAAGTTTTGAAGAAGGTTTGTGAAGGTCGACCTAGGGATTGGGATCGATACCTTCCGGCGATACTGTTTGCGTATCGAGAGGTACCGCAGGCAAGTTTGGGTTTTTCACCTTTTGAGTTAGTTTATGGGTGGACGGTGAGGGGGCCCATGGCTGTACTGAAACAATTATGGACGGATGAGCAAGCATCCGAAGAAGTGCGTACAACATACCAATATGTTGTCGACTTGCGTAACAAACTGGAAGAAGTTTGTAAATTGGCTCAGGAAAATCTCTGCGACACAAGGGGACGTCAAGCCAAATATTACAACAAGAAGGCGAAGGAACGTCACTTTGAGGTGGGTCACAGGGTGTTGTTGTTGTTGCCATTGGAGCACAACAAGCTGCAAGTCTCATGGAGGGGACCCTTTGTAGTAACCGAGAAGAAAGGTGGATAGAACTACCGTATCCGAGTAGGGGATAAGGACAAGTTGTTCCACGTGAATCTTCTGAAGCGTTACCGTGTGCGAGAACCACCAACGGAGTTCGTGGTGGCTACCGTCGTAACGGAAGAACCCGACGACAACTCAGAGCAGGCGGAAGTACTCCCTAGTTGTCCGTTAACGAGGGAGGAAACCTACGTCGATGTTGCACTTGACGTTACGTTAACGTCAGACCAACGTAAAGAGGTGGAGTCGGTACTTCAAGAACATTCGAACGTCTTAACCGAGAGACCTGGGAAGACAGAGCTGGAGGACACGTTAACCCCAGAGAGTTCAAAGGTCAAACAACTTAGGGACGCATTACGACCGTCTACTAAGACTGAAGTTAGATCTTTTTTAGGTTTGGCAGGGTACTATAGGAGATATGTCGCAAATTTTAGTGCTATTGCGAGTCTATTGACTGACTTGACTCGGAAAAAAGCGCCGACCAAAGTAGTATGGACAGATGCATGTGAACGCGCATTTCAGACGCTAAAAGACAGACTGACGTCAGACGCCATAGTTAAGTATCCTGACGTGACACGGGATTTTGTTTTGAGGACAGATGCTTGTGATAGAGGTTTAGGTGCAGTGTTATTGCAAGAATACGAGGGAAGCTTATTTCCAGTTGCGTATGGGAGTAGGACACTGTCAACTGCGGAAATTAACTATTCAGTGTCTGAGAAGGAATGCTTGGCGATTATCTTTGGAATAACTAAGTTCCAACTTTATTTGTACGGTAGGAAGTTTACTTTGGAAACAGATCACCATTCGTTGGCGTATTTGGCTTAGGCGAAATTAACTAACGGTCGATTAATGAGATGGTCACTGTTTCAACAAAAGTATCAGATTCAAGTGCGGTACATCAAAGGTAGTGATAATGTAGGAGCGGATTGTTTAAGTCGGTTAGGAATGTCTGAAGTGAATAAGTCACCTAAGGACATGTAACGGGAGCAGTATAGTTCACCGAAAGATTTGGGAGAGTAAAAATACCGATTTTATTCTTAACAAGGGGGTAATGTCAAGTGCCAATTTTTTCGTCAGTGAAATCCATTAATTATTTCTTAATCTAGCCGACAATTAAATGTCTTCGAGTAGAGTTTGGATGAAGGAATGTTTTCTTACCTCAGGTCACGCTGGTCCTATGTTTATAGTAAAAACGAATTGGTAGTATGACGGGGTAGAAAAGGGAAACTTCTCACCTGAAGCTGTCAAAAATGATTGAGACAAATGAAAGGTGGCATTTTGACACATTTTAAACAGTTTTCCAAATGTCTGTAGGAATAGCATTTATTCCGATTGGTCAAATGTAGGATCAGGGGGTTGGGTCGATCTCTAATGTTGAAGGGAATATATACTACGAATCAATTGATTTTAGTCAGTCTAGGAAAACCTCTGCAAGAGACGGTCAGCATTATTAATTCCAACATAGAAGAAGACTCCGACCGTTCTTTGAAAGAAAGACGTCCGTAAAATAATTGTGGTTCCAGGGGAAAACTGAATTTGGAACAATTGTAAGACGCCAAAAACACAAGGAAAATAGTTTGTTTGAAGAAAGAGTGAGAAATAGCGAGGAAGTCGAAATTCAGAAGGAGGGAAAAGAAGTTAGAAGTCAGAGTTGTGGAATCCCACGTTGAACCAAAGGGCAAGCTAAAGTCGTGACGCACGCAGAAGGAAAAACCAGTCGTCGAACAAGGTCATTGTGAATTTCCCAAGCAGTCCGATGTTAATGAACACTCGATTTCGTGATGAAATTTACTATCAGCTATTAACGGCTAAATTCATCTATTTTATTAGTGTTTGAATTTTAATTAATGTATCCATTATTTTAAAGCTTCGGTTAAAGTGCTTCTGAACTAAGAATATTCAGAAGGAACGAAATTGCAATTTACTGTGTAATTCTTCTCTTGATTGTATTTTAATTAAATTCTTAATTTATCTTTACGGGGGCTCGTGTGTTGTTTTGTTTAAGATGCCGTCTCAGATTACCATAGCCATTCTAACCGGGCAAATCACACAGTAGAGGTCATTCCTTAGATAAACGAGTATTAGCGGGAGGCGGTTTCGAGTGTTGTTTTCCAAGTTGCGCAATACCTCTGACCTGGGACTTGTGCAATATTGTACTAATAGCGCTTGATACCGTGCATATCCGTTACACATACATACATACGTACGTACGTACATACATACATACATACATACATACCAACATACATACATACATACATACATACATACATATATATATATATATATATATATATATATATATATATATATATATATATATATATATATATATATATATATATATGTTTGTCTGATTAGGATATCGCTATGATATCTGCAGTAAGGCAGTTTATAGTGATATCTACCACTGGGGCATCATGCTGCAGACATGTAGCATTATGTCCCACACAGTTAAATTATCCTGACACCAGGCCGACCAGTCCTAATAATAGCATCTTAATGCTGAGCGCCAAGCGAAGCAGCTGTTAGTACTATTTTTGTCAGTCTTTGGTATGACCCGGCCCGGGAATGAACCCACGACCTCCCGCTCTCACGGCGAACGCTCTAACCACTAGCCCATCCTTGGTTGACCTTGGGTAAAATATCAATACATTAAAGCTTGATCGCAAAAGGAAAATGCTAATAGTGTTACAGGTAGTTAAATGTTGCTACCATGCAAGTCATATTCAATAAGATCAGGGTGGTAAAAGGTTTGTCCAGTTAAAAGGTGTATTGGCATTTAATTTGGATCATTTGGGAATATATTTCGGGACAAAAACATCATTCCATTGGGTTCTCAAACAATTTATATTACATTTTCAACTGCAGTCAATTTACATTCAAGATTTTATTACGAGCCTTATCCTATTCCTAGGGCAATTTTTGGGTTGCGTTTTGTTCGATAGCGAACAAAGCCTGCACCTTCCTCGCAAAAGACCTTATACTTTTTTTTCAGCAGCCACAGAGTTGTCATACTGGTAGAGAATGAGCTCGACTTTCTGCTCAGAGACGGCATTATTGTGCAGTGAATTGCACAAGTGGTCAATGGTAGTACTGACCATGGCTTGGGCCAAGACGCAAATCTCATCTCCCTTGACATTCGAGTCTAGCCGCAAACAAACGAAGACCAACTACGCAATTGCAAGGCCAATCGCGAGGTTCGCGACGACGACTGTTAACAACATAACGAATGGCTCCATGCCTACAGTGCCTCCACCCCACCACCGTAACCAGTCTTAGTGCTGCCGATCATGTTGACCACCATGACAGCTCAGTGTTTCCAATTATCAATCTCAACACATAGAGCTTTCTCATCATCTGAGATATTTTTATGTCAAAAGTCCAGTGGTTGTTTGTGTTTTAAGCATATCATAATTATACTGTCTCAATAAATTGCGGGATATCGTTGCACTAATACCTTGTCGCCATAGTAGGCAGTATTTTTATAGTTGGTATCTTCTAGACGATGGCGTGTTATCTTAGTGTGTTTTTTGTGACTCGGTGCTCAGAGAATATATTATTTGTATTTCCTATAGTGAGTCAGTCTGATGTTGGAGATACTCACAGACAAATGGTTTATATTATTTTCCCATGTCAGATTGTATTGCAAGCTGCTAGTATACTTCGTCGCTCTTGGAATCGGCAGGCCTCAACCATATGTACTGACACGTTGGTCTCACATGGTTTCCTTTTATAGCTGAGAGAATTTTCATTTGCAAAGTACAAAGATTGTTAGATTGATAGTGAATCCTGACAACTCTATGCTAACGATGAAACCCTCGCATCCATTGACATCTATGTCAGCAACCTTGTCGAAAAGCTTGTTGTAATACTTCCAGTAAGGTGTTAGTTGGAACGGAAGTATTGGTATTACGTACCATTACGGCAACACTGACATAAACATATCCTCTATTTCCTGGATGTTAATGGAGAAAAAAACGTTTGTGAAGGGTTGGTGACGGTGCCATTGTTGTTGCAGATTGCAAAATTACCACTTTACCACTTTGTGAGAGATTTGCGTTAGGTCCAGCGAACACAACAACGAAATAAGATCACGTAACCTGATAATTTGGTAGCACTAGTTCATAATTTCTAGTTGAAAGAGCACACCAGAATATTAATTGGTGCGTGTTTATCATTTAAATAAATGCATAAATAGATTGTTGTATGGAACTTTTACCATGAATATTATAGCATGATTTTATTTGATCCAGATGGACATAGAGCTGTTGGTGAATGAGGCTGTATTGGGAGTAAAGCTTGTGCTACACCAACAACCTCGAGCTCATTGCTGCCGGAGAAACAAAGGATGCGTTACGTCAGCTCTACCATGTAGAACGTATAAACTATGACGTTTACTCCGAGTATGCAAATGCGCCTAGCATAACTTCTTCTTTATAGCCCAAATTAACCTCAGTAATGCCAGGTTCAATTACTGTTTTCATAGTATGCATGATATAATATATGGATTAATGTAGCTTAAAAAAAGATGATTACAAAATGTGTTGTTATCAAGCTCAGTCCAAATGTTCTACCATCACAGCCTGTACATAACTCTCAGAAATGTGCACAAGTCCTTGATTCGGTACATATCGCCTTTTTATGCAAAGTCTTAGTTGAAGCATTTATTCTTGGGTATTGGTGGAGACAACAAACAAAAAACTTGCGGCTCACTGTAGAGGTTTCCCTTTATTTAGGTTCGGTGGGGTTCTCCCAGTATTTCAATTATTACAGAAGACTCACCTTGGCTCGTTTTTGGCAGAAACTGAAGTAGTAATTGAAAGGTGCAAAGCCTCGAGCCTCCAGTCAGCGGTGCCGACAGTTAAAGTATTGAATATGCAAAATGTGAAATTCAAATAACAACAATTTAATTAAAACCATGTCACCTGATCAAGTGACGACCTATTTCACCATCTAAGTTAGTGTGATATATTTTTCTCCTCCCTGTGCTCCTACTCATCTGAATTATCTTTCTCTGGACTGGTAATCCAATTCCCTCCAATCCGTCTAACTTCTGCCTCCGTTCTTCCTCTTTCTTTTGTCTCCCAGAGACTCAGACCAACTGCACTAGGGTAATTTCATTCGTCTCACTCGGACAAACTACACTGATGTATTTCCCTATGTCTCCCACAGTTCCTCCGATCCCTAAAAGCTTCCTGTATTAACACACAAGGCCATTAGCATAGCATATTCCCCTAGCTATCTAACTCACATTAAACAACAATATCATCAGATAAGCCATTACTTTTTTTAATCACGCATTCGTGCACATCGAAATATCCATTCTCTGTTATGTGTAGACGGTATATATAAATTTTCAATCTTAGTATACAGAACAATAACACATGATCAGACGCATTTCTGTACATTGCTCTTCTACAAAGTGTACACAAGATATCCACATATCCATGCGCTGGTATATTCATACACATGATACTCCTAGAAAGTATACACAATTAAGCGAATCCCTATTAACTAATGTTGCACACTGCAACCACTATACAAACTATAATTCAATTCAATATTTGCAAATATATAATATCAAATGAATAAATGCACGAGGCTACTACGAATTAATACAACAGCGAATGACAATAATAATTTTTCACATAAACATTGTTCATATATCAAACTATGCATGTATATTAAACACTACGAATGAATCAAATCCTACAAATGGTAATTCTATGTACTAAAGTATACATACTGCAATAATTAAAGTACACTTTATTTGCCTTAATATTACAACGATCAAGCACTGACCTGTATTAAATCTCCTTGTAATTTCCAGAATAACAAGTTTCCCGCCAATTTCGAATGACATCGGAGTAGCTTATCTTACTCTATAATTCTTCCAAGATGGTGTAAACAACTACTGATTTAGTTCTCAAGATAATGGATTTAAGCTTGAGATTCTAATGTTGTCCACGAGCAGCAATGTGTGTTTGCCGACCATTTTTTGCGGGCGTTATTTTGGTCAACGGAGGGTTTATTTTTATTATTACCGTGTTGGTCTCAACGATGAAAACCAAGGGTTAAAACCCTACCGTTTTCACGATGACAACGTTAGTGTGTACTCGCAACATAGTAATAAAATCGATGACAAATTAACCGTACATGCGATCCAATCCGATACTATATCGCGTCCTCGGAGAAGATAAATGTATCGTTGCAAATCAGTGAGGGTTTGCCTGAGCACCACTAAAGAAATTTCGAAATTGATTAAAGTCCATATCACCGCCACACCAGGTCTGCCAAATATTTCGTAATGGATGATTGTCAACACCGTTAATAAACTGCAATTATCTCGGATCACTTTTGGAATTTGTGTGTATCGTTGAGTGCCATATATCACGTCAGAATTTGTATGTCGTCCTCGAGAAAATATCCGAGCTGGATTTTTTTGTCTATCTAACATTACATCATCGAACACAACAAGAGTGTTAATACTTCGATCGAGGTCTTCCACGGATGGCGCATCGTCGATATCTGTGATAAGCTCAATAATGTCCTCGTCGGCGATCTCTGATGCGCTTTCGTTATAATCTTTTAACAACCTGACAACAATGCTGATCATCTACGCTAGGGGCAACTAAATATAATTTGTCCCACGCCATATACTTCATTATCAGCGTGAGTAACAATTGTGTTTTACCGCTCCCTGAAGGTCCGATGATAATCATCCGTATATAATCTGGTAACATGATATTTCACAGGTTTTTTTTCTTTAATGCGGAAAAGTCAATAATCTCCATTAGATATAACTTAATAATATTATGGATTTATATTGTGTGAAATGTAGGACACGTACAGGTACACCTGATCTAACAAATGTTACGACATAAAATAAAAGAGAGGCTGTTACTGGTAAATGTGAACGATGCGGTACAAAAAAAAAATTGTTTGAAAAGGAGGTGGTGATATCGCCGCCAAGTTAGCAAAACTTACAGGTACACCATGGGCAAAGTATCCAGGTGAAAAACACCTTCCAGGATATAGTTATTGTGGACCGGGAACACGATTAGATATCAGACTTGACAACCAGAATAATCCCAACCCAGATGAAGATCCAATAAACGCCATCGATGAAGCATGTCGTGTACACGATATAGCTTATCGTAGTGGTGATCTCCAACAACGTAATCTCGCAGATGTTAGATTAATCCACGCGTTAAATTCTACCCCTGATAAATCATTTAAGGAAAAATTGTGGTTGATTAAAACCTCAATGAAAGGTAAATTGTTGTTCAATCCTAGTATATAACATGGAAGCAATTTATTATTCTCCAACAGGATACTACATGGGTAAATCCGCGATCGATAAACTCGCCAACACTGCTAAAGTAACACATAGCACAGCTGCTGATTGGTTGGCCAAACAAGCTATATGGCAAATTTATCTACCTCGTCCAAATAAGATTAAATATGTGTCATTTGATGTTAATGTCCCGAATGAAGTTCATCAGGCAGATATATTATATCTACCGCATGACACAATTAAAAAACGTCTTTACAAATATGCGTTGGCGGTAGTTGATATAGCGAGTAGATACAAGGAAGCTGAACCGTTATCAAGAAAATCATCGTATGAAGTTGCCTCTGCGTTCAAAAAGATTTATCATCGTGGTCCTCTGCGGTGGCCAAATCTTATTAAAGTTGATCCCGGTAAAGAGTTTCAAAGTGAAGTGTCGTCGGTGATGAAACAACATAACGCTGCGATTCAACAAGGACACACTGAAATCCATCGTGATCAGGCAATTGTTGAACGATTTAACATAACTCTAGCTGATAAATTGTTTCATTATCAGTATGCGAAGGAATTTATCGATGATGGGTGATCTCGTGAATGGGTTAAACGATTACAAGATGTGGTTTCAGCGATTAACAATGAGGTCACTAGAACAATAAATATAAAACCTGCCATCGCTATAACAAATAAATATATAAATAAAAAATTGATTAATTGATAAGGATCGTAATAGAGAGCTTTCTGTGATATATGTGGAGTCTAATGGTTCATTGTATTGTTTCATCCTCTGGGAGTACTTATCTAGCCAGTAAGAAGTCATCACTTACATTTATGTGTGGGAATAAAGAAAATGTGAATTGATTGGATACAACAAAATTCTAATGACACAGAAATATTGAACAGATTTAACTCACTGAAGTTGCATTTCAATGATGAATATGAGTTTAGGTTTTAAGACTAGGAGAACAAAACACGCACGCAACATGGCTTACAAGCATAGTAGCATAAAACTGAATGTGACATTTGATTTTTGGTGACATCATCTCTAGTAATAATTGTTATATATACATAATTTGAATCAGGAAGATTGGGTCATGATATTTAGATGCACGAAGCCTCCATTTCACATCTTTATGGTCCAGGTTTTATTTTTTTATGTCTTGACCAGTAGAAGGTTCGCTTTGTGCATTCATGTGTTCTCTAGAAACATAACACTTTTATAAAAAAAAATCACGTGTCTATGAAACTCTGACATATATACATATTGTTTTAACTTTATTAAGCGTCAAATGATCTATAATAGCATTTCTCATCACTAGTCTCAAGGTAACTGATATGCTTGGTGGTTTGCATGATGTAGAAAACAAAACTCCACATCAACATCATGCTCATATATGAATAACTGAAAAATTCATTTTTTAAATGCTTTTAATTAAACTATGAAAATTTTCATCTGTCTCATTTAAATGCACACTGTGTAGAGAAACGTGTGCAGTTTTGGAAAACCAAAGACTAACTTCAGGAAGTATATGAATATTAATAGCTGCTTTCGTGCATTAGGAAGCCTACTTACAAGGTCTGTAGCGTCGAGGTCATGTATGATACACTAACGTCGGTGGCATTATAGAAAGATAGACAGATGTAGCTCCACAATGATAGCAAATGATCTGGATATTTTAGCTGCACTACAAAATACAGAGGGAAAACCAAGGTTTGGACCAGATTTTTTCACCCAAAATTTGCATGTCGTCCAAATATGATCTAGCGTCCAGATTTTAGACTTTATGGCCTCAGATCTCAGGCAGATGTTCTGAAGTTCCCACAGGCTGGTGAACCTGTGCAAACAGTAGGATAAGGTAGACATTTTGAAGAGTCTTTACCATGCAAAAATTATGGGTCTGTTACGAAGAGAAAAAAAGAACTCCAGCGTTTCTCCTTCTGGTCAAGCCCCAGCTAACTAACCAATGCAAAACAGTCTTTTAGTACAACTAGGCATTAGGCTAATGTAAAATTACATGGAAGTCGATGTATTATGATGTATTCAGAAATAATCCCCAAAAGGTGTTTCCTACTAGGCATTTCATGCGAAAACAGCAAAAAACCTCCAAGGGTTAATGTGTTAATACTTGACATTGAAATATGTTCAAAATATTCCAATGATCCACGTTAATTGTCAATGTTACAACAAAACCAACAGGGAGTTCTGAACAATTTGATTCTACCATTGAGTTTAGAGCCTGGTAAAATAATTCCAGACCTTATAAAAACTTCCGTCCACTAAACAAAACACATTTACATCAATACGTTTGTCCATTTATTCCAGATATGAATACAGAGAACTGCTTTGTTCAAAATGAATAATAATATATAATGAAACTAATAGAAAAATAAAGATAAAAATAATAACCAAACCCCACAGTATATTGGAATACAACGAGTACGCCTTATTACAGTATCTTGTGAGATTATAACTTTTAAAGGGTGCGATGTACTGTAACTTTAATTTTACTGTCATATGTGAAATATATAGCCCATCTGTTAAAAACATGCACAGGTGCGCAAATGCAGCTCTAGATCATGTTGTCTTCCGTGTCCTTCCGTTCAAAAGATGACCGTTTGCTAGCATCTTCTTACATCTCAAAATTTTATTGATAAGACTTGTGTCCAATATATAATCTGATAGTTTGACACTCTAATTCAAAACCAGAAAATAAGAAAATAGAAATAAAAGAATCAAACATAGACTCACAAAACACTTTCTGACATCTTTGAATTCAAAGTACAATGGTATTGTGGAATGTTAGTGCTTGTAATCAATGTGACGGTATAAAGAAATAAGAAAACACCAAGTATTGTTCAAGATCAGTATTGAGGTGAACTAGAAAGAGAGGAGACAAACAATGTACAGGTGGTGTCCAGTGCATATACCTCGTTTGATCCGGACATATTCACTGGGAATCAATGTGTCCGGAATAACGAGGATATATATCATTGAGAACCTCATCATCATCATATCACTCTGTGATACCCATACGAGCTAAAACATAAAGAACAAATTCAATACATGTCTTTTTAATTCTTCCAACGCGACAAAAGGGTAATAAGACAATAAAAGATAAGTTAAAAGTGGATTACATTAAACATGTTGGTTATAAATACAGTAGTCCCCGTCTTATACGGCCACCCCTGCTGCACCGGCAAAGTGGCCTTATCAGACGGGTGGCCGTTCCAGAGGGGAGCTAAATTTATTATGAGAAGAACATGTATATGGAATGCACGTAGTAAGAAAGGTACATACTTCAAAACATTAAATATCTTCGTCTAAATAAAACATGAATCATTAAAAGGTTCTTTTTGTTAGAATAACAAATTTATTTCAACTGAATATACGTTACTTTTTTATTGTCGTAAGTGTGATATGCGAGCGAGTATTGTTGTCATGCGCATTGCAAACGGATTCAAAAACGTCATTTACATCTTGGTACATACATAATTATCTTTCCATTTGCTCCATTTTCCCACTGCTTCTGAATAACATTCTTATCGGTTACGACTTTGTTTATTCAAATTATTTCAACATAAACTTGTTTTTTCGAGTGTTTTCTACATAAAATTGTTCGGCAAGTCACCTCCCTTGCCCCCGTTCCCCGATGTCATCGTGTAGAATAACCGACTTTCTTTTAAAATAATGTATCCGTTAACGTGATGACATTGCCATGTTTGGTAATGATTTATTCGGGAATTGTTGACTGCATGCGATTTAATTATGCAGAAATAACTTGTGTCGAGTGTACGAAATACATTCTTTGTAAAGGAAGCCATAATGTGTTGTCACGTGATTTTTCCGGTCTTTGGTACCCTGTTTATTTAAGGTTCTCTGTGTGTGCCAATGTACAAAATCTATTTTTAGCATATGCTGACCCTGTTATGATTATAACAATTACGTCTCGTTATAATCACCAAAGAGAAGAATTCGACATAGGTGTTAAACCCCAAACTCTATCATAACATTATTGAGCCCATTTCCTGTAAACATCGACTTCTATAGATAATGATATACTATAAATCTTTAGTCGAAACTTTTAACGGCGACTTGACACTCGGAGAGATGTATCTACGATAAAGATAATCAAAATTGCTTACCTTACGTCAAGATTTGAATTAATTATTGGTTCTGGATACATTTGAAGAAACTAAAGTGGCCGTTCATGAGGGGGACATTTTACATTTTTTGTACAAAATGCTGGCCGCTGTTCGCATTAGAGGGGTGGTTGCTCTTGAGGGGTACTTTTGAATACAAACTCGTCGGTGCCAAGGAATTCTGGCCGTAAGAAGGGGGTGGCCGCTGTTCGGGGGGGGGGGGCGTTCAAGAGGGGACTACTGTACTGAAATCAAATTAGTTCCACACAAGCTATATATTAAAATAAATGTTTACTTTCTTAAAATTTAAAATAGAAGATATCAGAAAGTTCATCATGTGCTGAACTTTGTAATAAAAATCCAATGTAAGATGGAGATTGAACCAATCTGTCTGAAAGAGTTTCATCGTACAGAATTTGTTGCAAGATCTTCATCTAGATCATCCCCAACTTTCCGCAACAGTTGACCTACCTAAAACAAAATATAACACAATTAGGCAAACAGTTAGTTATGTTTGTTGTGCGCTATCAAATAAGTATTCAGTTAATAATATCATGTAACTATTGGTTTTGAATCAGGGGAACCATTGCATTAAATTTCAATAATGTCTATCAAATACAATAAAGAAGACTAAAAAATATTCCCTTGAAAATAATTTCAATAATAACAGAGATAGTTTACTTAGATGTATGGGACCAAAAACAAATACATGATTACAAAATAACAGTAATCAAGCTAATTAGTAATAAATAAAAGGTGGTAATTAATTTTCTTGTAAAACTAGATGTGTACCAGTAAAGCGTTAGGACAAAATTATTTACCCCACCCATTTTCTGGATTTCACTTTGAAAACAAATGACAAATCTATGACACTGCTAGGAAGATCACAAACGTACTACATTTAGCCAAATTATCCCACTAGAGTACTAAGATCACGAACACCTCCGGTGGCCTAGTGATTAGAGCGTTCGTCACGGGAATGGGAGAACGTGGGTTCAATCCCCGACTGAGTCAAACCATTACAAAAATGGTACTAACAGCTGACTCGCTTAGCATTCAGCATTAAGAGGGTAGTGTTATAACTGGTTCGCCTGGTGTCAGGATAATGTGACTGGGTGGGACATCATGCTACATGTCTGCGGCATGATGCCCCATTGCAAGACATCACTATAAACTGCCTCACTGCAGACATCGTAGTGACATGACAGAAAAATTGTTAAAGCTACGTTAAAAATCCTAATCAAACAAACAAAGAAACGTTACGGAGAGTTGCAGATGCAAAGAGATCTCTGAGATAACTAACAAACTAATGCAAGGGACATCACCTCCAAGTACCTTCTCTCCAGTAGACCTTCCAGACCTATTCGCAAATTACTTCCATGAGAAAGTGCAACCCATTAGAGATAAGCTTGACAACACAATTTCAATTGACTCGTCACCATACAGTTACGATACGAAATTTTAGCGACAACCATTAGGAGCATTTCAACCTGTCTCTAAGGATTTAGTACGGACAATCGTGATGAAGAGTGCACCAAAGTCATGGGAACTTGATCCAATTCCAACATCACCGCTGCTTGAGTGCTTATATCCAATATTGCCTTCACTAACTGATGTGCTTAATATCTCTCTCATCCGGGCAATTCCCATCATTTTTCAAAACTGCCATCATAAAGAAACTACTGAAGAAACTAAACACTTGACCATAATGATAAGGATGTCTGCGGCATGATGCCCCAGTGCAAGACATCACTATAAACTGCCTCACTGCAGACATCGTAGTGACATGACTGAAAAATTGTTAAAGCTACGTTAAAAATCCTAATCAAACAAACAAAGAAACGTTACGGAGAGTTACAGATGCAAAGAGATCTCTGAGATAACTAACAAACTAATGCAAGGGACATCACCTCCAAGTACCTTCTCTCCAGTAGACCTTCCAGACCTATTCGCAAATTACTTCCATGAGAAAGTGCAACCCATTAGAGATAAGCTTGACAACACAATTTCAATTGACTCGTCACCATACAGTTACGATACGAAATTTTAGCGACAACCATTAGGAGCATTTCAACCTGTCTCTAAGGATTTAGTACGGACAATCGTGATGAAGAGTGCACCAAAGTCATGGGAACTTGATCCAATTCCAACATCACCGCTGCTTGAGTGCTTATATCCAATATTGCCTTCACTAACTGATGTGCTTAATATCTCTCTCATCCGGGCAATTCCCATCATTTTTCAAAACTGCCATCATAAAGAAACTACTGAAGAAACTAAACACTTGACCATAATGATAAGGATAATGTGACTGGGTGGGACATCATGCTACATGTCTGCGGCATGATGCCCCAGTGCCAGACATCACTATAAACTGCCTCACTGTAGACATCGTAGTGACATGACTGAAAAATTGTCAAAACTACGTTAAAAATCCTCTATCAAACAAACAAAGAAACGTTACGGAGAGTTACAGATGCAAAGAGATCTCTGAGATAACTAACAAACTAATGCAAGGGACATCACCTCCAAGTACCTTCTCTCCAGTAGACCTTCCAGACCTATTCGCAAATTACTTCCATGAGAAAGTGCAACCCATTAGAGATGAGCTTGACAACACAATTTCAATTGACTCGTCACCATACAGTTACGATACGAAATTTTAGCGACATCCATTAGGAGCATTTCAACCTGTCTCTAAGGATTTAGTACGGACAATCGTGATGAAGAGTGCACCAAAGTCATGGGAACTTGATCCAATTCCAACATCACCGCTGCTTGAGTGCTTATATCCAATACTGCCTTCACTAACTGATGTGCTTAATATCTCTCTCATCCGGGCAATTCCCATCATTTTTTAAAACTGCCATCATAAAGAAACTACTGAAGAAACTAAACACTTGACCATAATGATTTAAAGAACCACCCCCCAGTTTCTAATTTCCCGTTCGAATACACAAAACCTTAGAAAAAGTTGTTCTAACTGAACTTGTATCTCATTTGAATTCAAACAGTCTTTTTTATCAATGTATACAGTCTGCATATCACCCTTGCCACAGTACTGAAACTACTCTTCTGAAAAATAATTATTGACATTCTCTCTGCTTTGGATAGCAGAAAGATTAGTCCTCACTCTCCTTAATTTGTCTGCAGCATTTGACACAATAGGCCATGATATATTACTTCACCGTCTCCAGCATGTATTTAGCATTCAGAATATAGCCTTACACAGTCGTTCAAGTCATACTTAGTCAACAAGACACAAATTGTATCTGCAAATGGAATAACTCCAGCCCAGTTGATCTATGTTCGTGGACCTGTTCTCTTCATTCCATACACTCAGCCAATCCCATAGATCATCACCCAGTGTCTCTCCAATTGTACGCTGATGATACTAAAATATATAAGTCTAGCCACCCAACTGAAGTTAATACTACCATTCAAGGAGTAGAGGTGCATTTCTGATGTGAAATCATGGATGACATGTAACAAGCTGCAGATGAATGATGATAAGACTGAGGCCATTCTGATAACACAAAGACTTTCTCATTTACATCCTTTACCTCAGACAATAAAAATCAACCAACATTAAATTCACAGTCAGTACAAAACCTAGGTGTTACTCTAGACAGTACTCTCGCATTGCACCAACATGTCATGAACTGCATATCTTGAGCTGAGACGCATCAGCTCCATTCGCAAATATCTTTCGATTAATGCCACTAAAACACTTGTGTGTTCATTAGTACTTTCAAGACTGGACTATTGTAACTCAATTCTGTCTGGTTCATCTCAATATCTACTCCAGAAACTTCAAACAATTCAAAACACAGCTGCTCATTTCATCTTTGGAGTACCACAATCAAAGCACACCTACCCACTGCTCTGTACCCTACACAGGCTATCCATTTGATCTAAAATGAAACTCAAAATTTATTTCACTGACAGACTCCAGTCCAACATACCTTCCCAGCCTCACCCATGTGTACACACCAGCAAGATACTTACGCTCCTCTTCTGACAATCGTATACTCAACTGTTCCCACTATGAAAACCGAGTCATATGGACGTTCTTTTGCATGCCAGGGACCAGCAATGTGGAACAATTTCCCATTGAAATTAGACACAAAGACACAGTGACCATTTCAAGAGTGCTCTTAAAACTCACCTTTCTCGACTGATACAACAAACTTAAACACCTAATAATGTTTCGTACCTTAAATATTGTCAGTATTATTTATGTTTTACAATTTCATGCTTTTTGTTGTTTTTCTGTAGTCATATCAGTTAGATGCTGTAAAGTGCTTAGAGCATCTAAAGATTAAGTGCTATACAAAGTCCTCATTATTACTAATATCATTTTTACAAAATACAGAAGGAAAAAACCTATTTGTTTGGACTCGTTTCATTTTATTTCCACCCAAAATTCGCCCACAGTCGGAATCCGATTTTGTGTCCAGATTTTAGACTTTATGGCCTCAGATATAAGGCAGGCCGGTCTGAATTTCACACGGACACATCAACCTGTGCAAAAAGTAGGATAAGGTGGGCAGTTTGAATAAAGAGTCTTCTCCATGTGAAAATTATGAGCCCATTAAGCAAAACAAAAACAAAACAAAGAACTCAAACTTTCACCTTCTGCTCATGCATGCGCTAGCAAATCAACCAATGGAAAACATTTATTTTTAGCACAACTAGGCACTGGGCTAATGGAAAATTGCTTGGAAGTTGATGTATTAGGATGTATTCAGAAATAGTCTCCAAAAGGTGTTTCCTACTCGCATTTTATGTGAAAACAGTAAAAACCTCCAGGGCTTAATGTGTTAATACTTGACATTGAAATATGTTCAAAATATTCCAATGATCGACGTTAATTGTCAGTGTTACAACAAAAACGACAGGGCATTCTGAATAATTTGATTCTCCTACTATTGAATTAAGAGCCTGTAAAATAATTCATGACCTTATATAAACTTCCTTCCACTAAACAAAAAACATTTTCATGAACAAGTTTGTCCATTTATTCCAGATATTGTCTGATATATGAATACAGAGAACTGCTTTGATCAAGCAACAAAATGAATAATATTATATAATGAAACTAATTGAAAAATAAAGATAAATTTAAATAAAAACCAAACACCACAGTTCTATTGAAATGCAGAGAGTACGCCATATTACAGGACTCTTGTGAGATTATATATTTTAAAGGGTGCGATGTACTGTAATGTGACATCATTTACTTTTACCGTCATATCTGTAATATATAGCCCTTCTGTTAAAAACATATGCATAGGTGCGCAAATGTAGCTCTACATCATGTTGTCTTCCGTGTCTTTCCATTCAAAAGTTGACTGTTTCTTTGCATCCTCTTACATCTCAACATTGTATTGATATAGTGTAATCCATTTTGACACTTCAAAACCACAAAAGTACAATAATAAAAATTATAGAAATAAAAAAATCAAACATGACAATTGAAAAAACTTGTTAACATGTTTGAATTAAAATTACAATGACATTGTGGAATGTTAGTGCTTGTAATCAATGTGATGGTATAAAGAAAAAAGAAATACCAAAGTATTGTTCAAGATCAGAATTGAGGTGAACTAGCAAGAGAGGAGGCAAACAATATAGAGGTGATGTCCAGCACATACATACATACATACATACTGGGAACCAATGTGTCCATATTAACGAGGCTCACTATATATATATATATATATATATATATATATATATATATATATATATATATATATATATATATATATATGAAAAGCTTACTTCGATGGCAGACAATTGATGAAAACGAGATTGTCCTAGACGTCTCAGATGTCCTGTATAAAACAAAATATAACACAATTAGTCAAACAGTTAGTTATGTTAGTTGTGCACTATCAAATAAGTATTCAGTTAGTAATATGATAAATATACATATTGGTAATGAAGTGAAGGGAAACTTTTTATGACATTAAAAAGTAATTGGGACACAAGACTACAGTTGTTGTTTTTCATGTATTATAAGTCTTGCGTCACCATAGATGTTTCTTCTCTATTGATCATCCTGTGTATTTCATCCATAATGCTACTTATTTTAAAGAAAAGAAACCATGCTTAAGAGACTATCATACTGAATTATTAGTTGGAAATATTACAAATAATCAATTGATATATTTAATTTGCTTATATTTACTTACCATTGCTACATCTTTCAGATACATATAATTTCAACAGACAGTATTGTAACCAGATTAATAACAGTATAATTTCTCCTTTTTTTACTCTACTTTAGTATTGTCATTATATGCATCAATACATTACAATTTTCAAAAGTTAAATGTACATTTTCTGATATAAAAATTTAAATATCTAACTCAGTAAAATGTTATGCCAATATTAAAACAACAAATATAGTGCTTGGTTTATCACTCCCATATAGTGTCTTTCTTTAGATCATACCCTTAACAAATGTATACTGAAGAGTTTAACTTGCGCTGCATGAAGTGTATCTATTGGTTTTGAATTAGGGATACCATTGCATTAAATTTCAATAATGTCTATAAAATACAATAAAGAAGACCAAACATTAATCCTTTGAAAATAATTTCAATAATAATACAGCAGTAGTTTACTTTGATGTAAGGGACCAAAAGCAAATACATGATTACAAAGTAACAGTAATCATGCTAATTTGTAAAAGGTGATAATTATTTTTCTTGTAAAATTAGATGGGTACCAGTACTGCGTTAGGACAAAATTATTTACCCAACCCATTTTCTGGATTTCATTTTGAAAACAATTGACAAATATGCCAACAAAATCGAAAGTCGAATGAATAACATGATCGTCTTGTCAGAATTTCACCCTATATCATGCTGATTTTTTAAATGAATATATGACATTTATGTTAATATATTCTGCCAATATGCCTAAAATATTTATAACTATTCACTGAACAAGTGTTTTTTGTCATAGAAATTACATTACTTCGAAAAAATACTTATATCACTGAAAAATGGTAAATCCTGAGTGTGTGAAACAATGTAAATAAAACAGCAACTGAAATTTGGAGAAAAAAACATAAATAAAGCAAAAGCTGTATCTAATACTTTTAGGAATAAACTGAGACATAAATGACTCAAAACATGGTATGTACTGTGTCTGTACTGCACGCTACAGCACAAAACTCAGGGTCAACTTTTTTTTTTCCAAAATATATTTATGCACAATTTTTCAATGATGATTGATGATTGAAGTATTTGTAGTATATGGTAATCTAACCAGCTGATTAATGTCCTCCTGAAAAGGAAAACACTCTCACACACACATACATACATGCATATGTCACATGATCTAGGTTACATTGTGATATTACAGTATTTTGTTCCTGTTTACCATAAAATCAGATACATATTACATATTCATTATTGAGGTCCACTTTTGAATAAATTGGCTCCGGGTTAACTTGAGTGGCACATGAATTATGAAGTCTTTATTGACTTTAACATTATTCCATCTGGGAGGAATTAAAAAACATGTATAAAGTGACGCAAAGTAACTAATAATCATATTAGTTTATGAGATAACTGAACAATGCCAAGAGACATACAGCAATCCTGCATAATTTGTCTTGACATTTTCTGTCCTTAAATGTTGCGATACCAAAAATGTTATATTTTCACATGCATATAAGCCATAGTATATAAAACTTTAATAATTAATATTATTTTCATGTCCCAAGATTTAACATCATTACGGTAATTCCTCTATGGAGCATAAAAATAATCATTCTGACAGATCACAAAAAGATTTCTTCAATGCTAGACAGTTGAAATCTATTGAAATAAATGTTTGGAAAGCAGATTGTCCGTGTGACCAATTTGTAAACAACTTATTATTTAAGCAATGATCCACTTGCAGTGTAGTCAAAAAAGCAAAGGCAGTCATAAAACTGTATTTATGATTCAGACTGACTGGAACATTAAGTTAGTATGTAGAAAGATAAGCTGGAAGGTACTCCAGTTAATATTGCTGTTTGATAAACAACCTGGAATTTAACTATATACTATTATTATAATTAAATACTCTCACTATAACTGTTTATTTCGAGAGATATTAAGAGGGTTAATTACACTCGGCTTCACTGCTAGCATTGATTGGAGTTAGTACACAAACTAGAATGGAAAACATGAAGAAATCTGTAATCTTAAGGTTATTGCAGATGGCAAAAATAAGACCATAAACTTTGTACTCTCCATAAACTTGATCTTTAATATAATGGAGGAACTTCTATGAGAAATTACATAAACCTGAAACACAAATGTTTGACTCTATGCAGTGAATAATCACTTTGGAGAATATTACTGTGCTGAAACCATCTCCTTTTACTCAAGAGACCAAACATATTTGCTTACCAGTCTGCATTCATAACCAGATAGATTGTACTGACATGTTGCTGCTGAACTTTGTCCAATCAGTATTGCCAGTGTGAAGGGTTTTAAAAGGTTTTCTAAACCCTTAATCTGGAGAATAAGATACATGTGTACCTTCCTTTATTATGATGTATTTTGATCAACTAAAGAGTCAGCTATTTCGCAAACATCTGATATATGGACAAGTGTAGATTTAAAGGGTTACATAAGCTACAGTAGGCACAGAATCTGTGATAACTGATAGCTTAACTCAAATCTGTCAACTGCCCAACTTGCCGAAAATTGCCTTATGTGTGTGAACATTGCAAGGAAAATCAAGGCTCTCAATTAGGCGCTTAGTGTTTCTCTTTCAGCATCTTTTTGACACAAAAGTATGGAGGCAGCTTCTAGTGAGGCTAACTGTGCATATGCAGTGCTTCACTCACACCCTTCTATTCTGTGTCATACTGAAACTACAAAGTATGTCAGTAGTGTTATCTGTAGGGCATCATCTAGTTGGACATTTCAGTTAATTAACAGTTATGACAGAGGACCTTGAACAGTGAGAGCTGAAAACTGATCTCAAGCCTTTATGTTAATAGAAGTTGGAACTCAGAGATAGCATCAATGAGGCTTCTACTAACTCTATGATGTTTTATCATTTTTGATGATGCAAATACAAATCCAGCAGATTAGAGTAGTCCTGATATCAAAGATTTGCACTGGAAGACAACTCTTCTAGTATTTGGAGCACTGGCTAATGCCACCAAACAGTTTGAGAAAAAGGACCAGCCAATGTGACAGTGCTATCTTCATTAAGTATAACCCAAAATTTGTCTTGTTATGAATTCTGTACCTGACATCATGTTTACCTGTCAACGTCCGTTCCACTCGAAGCACTTGTTATGCAAGAGACCAAGAGCCTCTGTTGTCAAAATTTGATATAACATACGAGATTTCAAGTCATTCATTCGTTCTTTGATGGACTTTTAAGCATAAGCCTGTTTGAAAGCTGAATTATTCTGAATCATGGAGGTTGGTTTACGTGAACCTGGCAATCAGCAAGATTGGATCTTTTTACAGCAAGAAACTGCAGAAAAACAGAATTAAAGCTGAATGTATGCACAGAATTCATGCAGTAGTATCAAACTATGGGTTTTACCTTTTTGGTCCTTTTTGTCTCCCTTCAAACCATCCTCACCCATTTCAGTTTACATGCAAGCCTTGCCTGTGGATACTTTGTAATTTTATCCAGAGGGGCCAACACACATGTGACGTAAGCCAGACATGCGGTATAGAGTAATCATCTGGATTTCAGTGTGCTCTAAAAAGTGTCCAAAAATGTCAGCTTTTGACAAAATTCTGTTGTAATTGTAAAATAAAAAGTCTCACAGAGTGTACTAACTTAGAACAGCATATGTTAGCAATCAATATACACAATGAATGAATCAACAGCATACAAAGAGGTTATATAACTATCAATGAAAACTCTATTGAATTTTTTTCTTCACAGCCTGACTTACACAGGTTTTATAGCAACTTTTATGAATTGACAAAGAGCGAAATATATTATCAAAGCTGTGAATATTGAAATATTCTGCATGGAAAAGTAAATCTTGAAAAGAAACATAATTTGCCTACTGTGTCTGAAGCGAGTGATTTTTTTATTAGGTCGGTGATGAGGATTTTCAAGAGCAGGCTACAAATGCTATGGGCCATAAGAAATGGACTGATAACTGAACTCACTGCTCTTCAGTTTAGTGGAGAAAAGAAATGTATTACACTGAAGAAGAAGAGGATTTAGGCGAGTACCTGAAACAATTTTATGAAGCTATTGATAAAATCAATGAGGCAAACATGATTGAGGAAATTTATCAGCATTCCAAGAAATCTTAGGTAATTGCAGAACAATGCACAAATTGAAGTCTGGTCATACTCAAGTTGGTGTACTGCTAACTGATGGGTACTTTGAGCTAGGTGATGGGGCATTTGAGCTTATTTGGGCTGTTGCTGGGCTGCAATTCATCTTTTTTGCATTTGCAGACAAATTTACAGTTAAATAATATGCAAAATTTTAAAACACCATTATTCCTGAGAAAGCATGATTTATAAGTTTTGATTTACCATAAAATCGCATAGTGGACTATGTGAGGCTCACCATCTGCCTAGGCTTGATATTTTTGTATATGCAGTAGGTAACAAAACAGCAACAATTAGTGTCCATAATGCTCGAGCAGTTAAAAAAATGGGAAAAGGTCATGATAATTTTTTGTGCCATTATGAGATATTGATACTTTCTTGCGAATTAGATAAAATTCTTGCATCTATGTATCAGAATCTCCACAGCTTAGGGATGCAGCCATTGCAAAGCTGCCTGCCCTGGAAAAATATGAACTATGTGGCAAAATATGCCATTATGAGTACATGTACTATAGAACACATACACATGTATTACATGATGGCCTAGGGGCATGACCCTGTCTTAAATGTGGCATAAGGTTCAAATCACATAATCAGCTTGCAAGCCTTGTAGATCTGTTCATGAATGTTATAAAACTCACAGAAACAACCACAAACACCTGTGGCTGCACAAGTACAAAGTGATAACACAGCAACAGAATAATTGAAAATATAACCAGTACTGAAGCAATTGCAGTTTCGGATCCTGACAAAAATACCAAAAAAAGAAAACAAGCCATGAATACAATTTCTCAATAGTCATATCAGAAAGGCAGATACTCTTGAATTATCCAGACCCATATTTGTATCATAGCCAGATCCCACTACCACTACCACAACAAAAATAGCAGCAACAATTACAAATAAAATAACGGTACAGTAGTCCCCCTCTTGGATGGCCCCCCTAACCAGTGGCCACCTGCTTCTTACGGCCAGAATCCCTTGGCACCGATGAGTTTGATCTCAAAAGTACCCCTCAAGAACAGCCTACCCTCAAACGCAACCAGCAGCCAGCATTTTAGTACAAAGAATGTAAAATGTTCCTCTCATGACCTGCCATTTTTGTTTCTTCAAATGTATCCAGAACCAATGATTAATTCAAATGTTGAAGTAAGTTAAGCACGTGATTATTTCTATCGTCGATACATGTCTCCCAGTGTCAAGTTTCCATTAGAAGTGTTGACTATAGATTAATAGTACATCTATATCGTTATCTCTAAAAGTTACTGTTTACAGGAATTGGGCTCAATAATGTTATGATAGAGTTTGGGGTTTAACACCAATGTCGAGTTATTCTATTTAATAATTATTACCAGACGTAACTATTAAGATTATAACAGGGTCAGCATAAGCTAAAGATAGATATTGTGCATTGGCACCCACAAAGAACCTTGAAGAAAACAAGGTACCAGACAAAAACCGAACAATTGCGTGACAACACATTCCTGGCTTCCTTGACGAAGACTGCATTTCGTCCACTCGACACAAGTTTTGTCTGGATAATTAAATCGCATATAGTTAGCAACAACAGAATAAATCATTACCAAACATTAACACGTCATCACGTTAACAGAGACATTATTTTAGAAGTCGGTAATTTTACTTGATGACATCAGGGGGACTTGCCGAACAATTTTATGTAGAAAAGACTCGAAAAAACAAGTTTATGTTGAAATGACTAGAATAAATAAAGTCATAACCGATAAGAAGGTTATTCAGCAGCAGTGGAAAAGTGGAGCAATTGGAAAGATAATTATGTATGTACCAAGATGTAAATGACGCATTTGAATGTATTTGCAATGTGCATGACAACAATACCCACTCTCATATCACACTTACACCAAGAAAATGCACTATTAACGTATATTCAGTTGAAATAAGTTTGTTATTAAAACAGGAAAAATATTTTAATGATTCATGTTACCTTTAAACGAAGATATTAAATGCTTTGAAGTATGTAATTCTTACTAGGTACATTACATATACATGTACTTCTCAAAAAGAATGTAGTTCCCCTCTGGAAAGGCTACCCGTCTTATATTGTCACTTTCCTGGATATCAAGTGCACTTTTTATAACCTTCTTCCACATAATCATAGAGATGACATCTTTGCAGATCATTGTTCTTTACTAAACCTATGAAACTGTACATTTTGATGCAGTGTTGTCAGTTATCAAAAATTGGTTGATGGGTTATGAAATAACATGCAAGCATCTTAATCTCCTTTAAGTTTTTCTTAGGGACTTTTTTCTTCTCGCATATCAAACCCGAAAGCAATTAACTCTAATCGAGATATGTTTAAATGCCTCTGCATTGATCTATCTTTTTAAAAATTTAAATTAAAAAAATATGGTAATGACTCTAAGTTTATTTCTAAGTATCAGCTGAGTAATTTCAGGGCTTTCTTTTGTTTAAAGATGCAATACTAGATACCATATTGGCACCATTTCTAATTTGAAGAAATGTGAAATCATAATTAGTCTTATGGTGAAAATACCAAAGAGACTTACTTTGTGTTTGACAGTTTTCACAAAATAACCATTTTTGATAAGATTTCATCAATACCTTTGTAAATAAAATCTCTCAAGAAAGATACCTGGTATCATTCTAACTAGTTGCTTTCCAGTGTTTAGCTTTTTACCGATACACAGATGATGATGATAAAACTGAAAACAATTAGTATGGAAATAATACTGACAGTACTGTACACAATTTAAGTACTACCTTGTAGCTAATTAAAGGAACATACTATTAAATTGGTATTATACAGTATAGTTTTTTGTTCATTTACTATAAATCCTCTTTCCAATATTATAATTTAAGCTTGGGAGTTTACATTTAGTATATTGGCCTCTAAAACTAGTCAAAACCCTAATTTCCACGAGTTCAGTCATAAAACATACCTAACATCATATGACAAGCTTCACCTTCCATATTGGGTTCGCTCTCCATATTTGTATCGTTACATCGCATTGCACCTATCAAGATATTTTCAAAATTATGCTTAATTACATGTAACTTAAAGATAACTTAACGACTCTTGATTTATCATGAATAATGTTGCATTATTGCTTACCACTTATTCACATGAAATAAAAGTTGACATATGAAACTTAAATAAATAATTAGTAGAACATTTATTACATTGTGAGTATAAGTATTTCTTTTGAAGATTTATTTTCTCTTACCATGTTGTTAGATACAAACTTTCAAGAAACTGCCCTTTTAAATATATTTTAATTATCTCTTTCACTTGCTGTACATGAGAGAAAGCACGAAACAAAACAATTCACTGTTCATTTTTGTATTAAAAAATGGTTTGTTGCAGATGCAGTTGATACAATTTTGATGGTTTCTCATGGCAGTATCCTGATTTAATAAATATACCATATTTTTATCATGATTAATGTCTATGGTCAAATAATTAAATTTTACACACACTATATTTTTAAAATTGGGATAGTTTTAAGATGGGTAAATAACATTCCTGGACATCAAGTGCGTTTTTTTATCTATCTTTTTAAAAATTTAAATTAAAAAAAAATGGTAATGGCTCTAAGGTCTATTTCTAAGTATCAGCTGAGTAATTTCATGGCTTTCTTTTGTTTAAAAATGCAATACTGGATACCATATTGGCACCATTTCTAATTTGAACGAATATGAAATCATAATTAGTCTTGTGGTGAAAATATCACAGAGATAACATGATTTTCAAGACAGTCATTGTGTTGACCATATAGGTAGTCCGATTGGCACCATTTTCATTTTACAACCAACTAGACTGAATGGTCTTTCTGATAAAATCCTATGTTGATTTGACCATTCATTCAGGAAAAAAGTGATAGGATTTCCTTGATTGTCACTGTAGTCAACTAAAATCAGGTCAATATCATCAGAAGTCTTCTGATAAAACTCCCATGGCAATATGTGTTTCCATTCAAAAGGAGTAACCATAACAAGATTTTTAAGATACTTCTGTGGCAGCAATTGATAGGAACATCCATTCAGGAGAAGTAGCATAAAAAGATTTCAAAAAGGCCAATCTGGATGCCATATTGGATATCTACCCAGCACCATAGTTTGGGGACTAATTGGACCATGGGAAGATTGTGTGTGTAAAATTGTTTTTTTTCCCTCCACCATTTATACTGGCCACCACGTATAGATTTTCTTGTGTGGAAAAATGGCATTAAACCTTACAATAACAACAACCATGATGGCTTAGAAGTGTTTTTATGTTGCTACTACTGGAAAACAATTTGCTGCACATAGATGAAATAATAATGATAATAATAATCAACTCTTCTGAGAATTTTTTCAGGCAGTTTACTGCTAGTCTTTTGTTTAAATTTATTTAAGAATAAATAGGTAACTTATGTGAAAACGTTAGGAAATGTCAGGAGGGGCTTGCTAATAGAGGGAAGAATTTTTGTGATCAAAAGTTAAATGTCCCCAAAATGTTTATACCAGCAGTGGAAACACTGCTGTAATAATATCCATGTAATCTAAGAGTTTATTCACTTATAACCATGATAAAGTGCACAGAACTGTACGATTCTTAGTTGAATAATTTTAATTTGCCATTGTGATAAAATGGAGTTGGAATGGTCATACAGATGTACAGATAGAAGGACAGAGAAATGTTCTGATAAATGGCACTTTATGCTGTCATGGTGGGGGGGGATAAAAAGACACTGACCTGAAATAATTGTATTTTTTTAACATTAATAATATTCCTGCTTTCCCAAAATATCCTGTTTGAATTTGCGGAAATCAACTTTCACTGATACACAAAACCATTTGACATTTCCTAACGCAAAGTTTTAGCTTGGATTATACACATATTGAGATCCATAATCTTATGACAATGTTTACAATTAATTATTTCCTTATATACATATTAGTTATTTGATATTATTTAGAAGTATACTATGTGATAAGTACAGTGTAATTCCAACTGTTAACTACTATTTATTTGCTAATATGATTTTGAAGCACATAGTTATTTTTACATAGGCCAGCTATATATTTTTCTTTACTAGCAATGGTTTTTGTTGTCATTTTAATGTTGGAAGAGTGTAGGATTCTCCAAGTTTTGTGGATTTTATATTGATTGGTTCATCCGTCTTGGTGTGTCATGGGGAAATGAGCTGCAATTATTTCAGCATTATATAGTCAATAATGGTGTTGAAACTATAGCTGATACTACGAAGCATGAAAAAGTCTGATGTAAAGTCTGATGTTTTATGAAACATGTCTTAAGCAGAATATTATAAAGGATGGAAAAAAAGAAGGAATCTTAACTATTTCACTTTAATAGATTTTAAAACTATTTGAAATTTTAAACTCAGTCAAGACACAGAAATGGTCCTAGACCTGGCTGGTTACATACAAGAATTGCTAGAATAAAAAATGGTACCCACACCATCCAGTATGTATACATAGCTGAAACAAATGTACCAGAGGCTACTCATTATAAACATTCGGGTATTATCATTGGCACATGATCGAGACAAGTGGAGGAAACTGATCAGATGTTCAGCAGCACAGTGCCTCAACGACCACACTAGGTCAAGACTCTGATGATGATGATGATTATCTTGGCTAGTGATTATCTTGGCTAGTGATTCCTCATAGAACACACATATTCAATATGGGTTTATTTTCTTATGATACCTGGGAGGATTTTTAAAAAAAAGTGTGTAATAACTTGTTCGATAGAAGGAATTTACTATATTAAGATACAGATGTACAAATCTGTTTAATAAAGCATGAAATAAATATTCTTCAATAGAAGATATGGAGATTTTTAGACCCAGTTTTCAGTATTTAGCAATGGCACAGATTTTCGTGTTTTAGTTTTTAACATTTGCATTCAATATACAGAATGCTTCAATCTGCATACATTCCTTGAATTCTGTATTACAAAACATACATGTTACTCTGGACAGTACTCTCACATTGCACCAACATGTCCTGAACATATGCAAGGCTGCATATCTTGAGCTGAGATGCATCAGCTCCATTCGCAAATATCTTTCAGTTGATGTGACTAAAATACTTAAGTATTCACTAGAACTTTCAAGACTAGACTATTGTAACCCAATTCTGTCTGGTTTATCTCATAATCTACACCAGAAACTTAAAAAAGTTCAAAACACAGCTGCTCAGATCATCCTTACAGTACCACGATAAGAGCACACCTCCCTGCTGCACTGTACCCTACACTGGCTATCCATTTGATTCAGAATCAAACACAAACTTTGTTCTCTGTGCTATATTTCACTGATGGACTCCTGTCCAATATACCTGTCTGGCCTCACCCATGTGTGCACACCAGCAAGATATGTAAGCTGCTCTTCTGACAATCTTATACTCATTATTCCCACTATGAAAACGAAGTCATATGGACAACGTTCTTTTACATACCAGGGCCCAGTGGAAAGTGGAATGAATTGCCAAATTGAATGACATAAAGACACAGTGATCCCTTTCAAGAGTGCTCTTAAAACTCACCTTTTCGACTGCAGATACAAACCTAATAATGTTTCCTACCGTAAATATTTTCAGCATTTTTTGGTTTTCTAATTTCATGGTGTTTGTTTTTGTAAAGCTCTTTGAGTTTCTAATGATTAGGCACTATAAAAAGTACTCATTATTATTATTAATATTATTATTCAAAAGCAAATGTTAGCTATGTATGTACACTTTTAATCTAATTTATGGCCATGTATGTGTTTTCTCTTTAATATATTGTACTACTAGAGTCACATATGCATGCATGCATAATACATACTATGACTGCATTGATTATTCAATTCCTTAACTAGTGAACAATAATACATGAACTGAATCTAAAATGTTAGATTAGAAGATTTTTGTTTATATGCATCACATATGTAAACTACATATTTAAATATATTTGTACAATGGCATCAGACGGAATTTCTTGTGTTATAGTTTCATAACAAAATTTACATAATAAATACATTTTCATTTTTGATCAATGATTTCGGTACAGAAGTGATAATATCATAAACCAGTAGCTTCTTACATCAGCACTATTTATAAAGTCCATAGCAATAGATAATTTTCATTTGTAAGTTTTTTGGTGACAGTTAATTAAGGTGCAGAGCATTCAATAATCAGGACTGAATAGACTTTGGGTAATGAAAATTTGGGTAAAAATTAAATGAATAATTTATAATTAATTTAAAATAAGTAAACGAGCAAACATGACCCATGTGACTTGCACTATAATAGTTTTCACCTAAAGATCAGTTCAGAGATTCAACATTTTGGACAACAAATTTGGCTTAAAACAAACAGAAGTCCATTTTCTAATCTGGGTTTCCTCCAAATATTCCAACGCCATTTTCCACATTTGGACATTTAGTTTGGGGTGTGGGGTCGGAGCAACTGCATATGGAATCTCATCACAATTATTATTTCCAGTTAAGTACCCACAAATCAACGTAGTTCTAGTCTATTTTTAGAACATTTCTCCTCTCATTTTAAGACCTGATTCATTATTACAACGTGAGAAAAGGGTAATAAGACAATAAAAGATAAGTTAAAGTGGATGACATTAAACATGTTGTTATAAATACTGAATAAGTTAAAGTGGATGACATTAAACATGTTGTTATAAATACTGAAATGAAATTAGTTCCACACAAGCAATATATTAAAGTAAATGTTTACTTCCTTAAAGAAACTTAAAATAGAAGATATCAGAAAGTTCATCATGTGCTGAACTTTGTAATAACAATCCCATGCAAGATGGAGATTGAAGCAATCTCTCTGATAGAGCTTCACATTACAATACCTTCACCTCGATGGGAGTCACTTTCAGAAGCCTGGATTGACAAAAAAGGGTCAGATGTCCTGCCTAAAACAAAAAATAACACAATTAGGCAAACAGTTAGTAATGTTTGTTGTGTGCAATCAAATAAGTATTAAGTTAATAATATGATAGAAATAAATATTGTTAATTAAGAGATGGAAAACTTTTTATGACATTTAAAAGTATTTGGGACACAAGACTACAGTTGTTGTTGTTTTTAATGAATTATAAGTCTTGCGTCACCTTAGATGTTTCTTCTCTACTGACCATCCTGTGTATTTCATTCATAACGCTACGTTTTTTAAAGAAAAGAAACCATGCTTAAGAGACTATCATACTGAATTATTAATTGGAAATATTACAACTAATCACTTGATATATTGAATTTGCTTATATTTACTTACCATTGCTACATCTTTCAGATACATATAATTTCAACAGACAGTATTGTAACCAGATTAATAACAGTATAACTTCTCCCTTTTCTACTCAATTGTCATTTTATGCATCAATGCATTACAATTTTCAAAAGTCAAATGTACATTTTCTGCCATAAAAATTTAAATACCTAACTCAGTAAAATGTTGTGACAATATTAAAACAACAAATATATTGCTTGGTTTATCACTCCCATATAGTGTCTTTTCTTTAGATCATGCCCTTAACACATGTATACTAAAGAGTTTAACTTGCGCTGCATGAAGTGTATCAGTTGGTTTTGAATCAGGGACACCATTGCATTAAATTTCAATAATGTCTATAAAATACAATAAAGAAGACCAAACATTAATCCTTTGAAAATAATTTCAATAATAACACAGCGGTAGTTTACTTTGATGTAAGGGACCAAAAGCAAATATATGATTACAAAGTAACAGTAATCATGCTAATATGTAAAAGGTGATAATTATTTTTCTTGTAAAATTAGATGGGTACCAGTACTGCGTTAGGACAAAATTATTTACCCAACCCATTTTCTGGATTTCACTTTGAAAACAAATGACACATATGCCAGTTATAATAAAAAAGGATCTGCCAAAACAACTAGTTCGACAAAATCGAAAGTCGAATGAATAACATGATTATCTTTTCAGAATTTCATGTTATGCTGATTCTTTAAATGAATATATGACATTTATGTTAATATATGCTGCCTATACGACTTAAATATTTATAACTATTCGCTGAACATGTGTTTTTTGTCATAGAAATTACATTACTTCGAAAAAATACTTATATCACTGAAAAATGGTAAATCCTGAGTGTAATGGCTGTCAGAATAAAAAAGGAATTGCTTGCTTGTCCTTTTTAAGAGAATTTGACTGTAGTAAGAATACTATATGGTTAGTTCACAAACATCTGTATTAACAATACCCTATTTCCCAACACTGATTTTGTGATCTCTAAAATCCAATGAAGTAACAATAATAGCTTTCCACCAAGCCCATGTAGTAACAATACCCTATTTCCCAGCACTGATTTTGTGATCTCTAAAACCTGATGTAGTAACAATACTACATAACTCTAAACCAGACTGATGTAGTAACAATACCCTATTTCCAGCACTGTTTGCTTTCCTCAAAATCTGATGTAGTAACAATACCCTATTTCCCAGCACTGATTTTGTGATCTCTAAAAATCTGATGTAGTAACAATACTACATAGCTCTCCACCAAGCCCATGTAGTAACAATACCCTCTTTCCTAGCACTGATTTTGTGATCTCTAAAACCTAATGTAGTAGCAATACTACATAACTCTATACCAGACTGATGTAGTAACAATACCCTATTTCCAGCACTGTTTGCTTTCCTCAAAATCTGATGTAGTAACAATACCTTATCTTCCAGCACTGATTTTGTGATATCTAAAATCTGATGTAGTAACAACACTACATAGCTCTCCACCAAGCCCATGTAGTAACAATACCCTCTTTCCTAGCACTGATTTTGTGATCTCTAAAACCTGATGTAGTAACAATACTACATAGCTCTCCACCAAGCCCATGTAGTAACAATACCCTCTTTCCCAGCACTGATTTTGTGATCTCTAAAACCTGATGTAGTAACAATACTACCTAGCTCTCCACCAAGAACATGTAATAACAATATCCTATCTTCCAGTACTGGTTTGTTTTCTTAAAAAATATGATGTAGTAACAATACTACATAGCTCTCCACCAAGCCCATGTAGTGACAATACCCTCTTTCCCAGCACTGATTTTGTGATCTCTAAAACCTGATGTAGTAACGATACTATCTAGCTCTCCACCAAGAACATGTAGTAACAATACCCTATCTTCCAGCACTGATTTGTTTTCTTCAAAATCTGATGCAGTAACAATACTACATAGCTCTCCACCAAGCCCATGTAGTAACAATACCATCTTTCCCAGCACTGATTTTGTGATCTCTAAAACCTGATGTAGTAACAATACTACCTAGCTCTCCACCAAGCCCATGGTAGTAACAATACTCTATCTTCCAGCACTGATTTGTTTTCTTCCAAATCTGATGTAGTAACAATACTACATAGCTCTCCACCAAACCCATGTATTTTTTAAAATTAAATATGCAGTCATGAGAATTGTAAAAATAATTTGAAAAAATGAAATGTTCATAGGCATCAACAATTCAGTGTCGCACAGAAGATTTGGAGAAAATTAAATAATTTGATGAATTTGTAAAGGCCAGATGAGAAGATCATTTTGTCTACAATATGGTGATTAACATGGATGAAACTTGAGTGTACTTTGATCTCACTGCTCAATGGACTGATGATAAAATGGGGGTTAAAAGTGTGTGAATTTGCATGACTGATGCAGATTGAGGAAAAATATCTGACTTTAGTTCTTGCAGTTTCTACTTAAAGAGATGTTTTGCCTCCAATGATAATTATTCACGGCATGAGAAAGGTAAACAAATATTCATGAACCAAAATAATAGATCATACATTTGCAGGAGAAGGGATGTGAAGATGAAATGATGAAGCAGTGGACTAAAGGGTTTTGTCTCATTTGCGCAGTTTTATATTTTTTACTATAAAACTGAAGCTGTAATTTTGGAATGATTTATAAGTTGTCCCACAACTTACTACTAAAAAATAGTGTTCCAGAACATACACTGCACAAAAAATGAGTTCAAAATTAATTTATTATGTCCCAACAAATATGGTGTCTTAACATATATGGTAAATACAGTAATACTGCTACAGAGATGAAGTTTACTGTTATGCATTAATGTTGTTTGTTAATGTGATAATATTACCATATTGATACTCATGACAGCCTTGCTGTAGTGATGTTACTTGCTAATGATTCTTAACTACTTTGTTATATCAAAACTCTTGCAGTAATATTACCATATTTGTAAGGTAATTGTTGAGTACCATTGTTTTAATCTCCAAAACCATTAGTAAGTATTATTACAATATAGACAAAGTTTAAAGCCATGCCATAATGCTGCATGCTGCATTTCTACATTGTTAAAGTTGAAATCCTTTTGTAATAATGCTATTCCAAGGAGATTGTAGGGGCTCGAGTGGCCGAGTGGTCTAAAGCGCTGTCCGTTATGGATCACTGTCATCTCACCTCTGTCTGTGTGGGTTCGACTCTAAGATTCGGCTAATGTAGTTATGTGAGATAGCTTACCAGTAGCTTCTCATGGGTCGGTGGTTCTTTCCGGGGGGTTTCCGGGTTTTTCCTCCAGCATTAATACTGGCCGCCATATATAGCCTATATTGTGCTGAAATTTCTTCCATGTAAGGCAGATATTTGGGTCATTCTTTCATTAGGAGGTTGTTTCAGTTTCATATAAATTCTGTTCTGCTCTTCCATTGATCTCTTTTCAACATATAGCCTACACATAGAGTCATTGTATCCACTAAGTGTTTTCCTCATCAATTTTCTGAAAAGATAAAAGGCACTTAACTCCAACTGCCTCTGCTTGATATAAACCTACAAATTCTTACTTTTACATTATACAGTACAACAAATTCAATGCATGAATTATAAAATACTTGAAAATGCACTAAAATCCTCTACATTTATTAGACTCATAGGAGGTGATATCTAAGATTTGTATATACATTATACATGCATATTATTTTATGCAAATAATATTCTATGTTATTTTAAGGCTGACTAAATGAATGTAGATGTGAAATATGTCATGGCTACTTTCTTGCTAAAAATGCAATTCTGGAGAAAGTGCATACATTTGATGTTGTCATATGAAAACCAAGGATAACTCTTTACATTATGAAGTGACCATGTAAGTGGACAAGTTTATCATCTGCATTAAGTTGTGTCTCTCTTCCAGTTTTGAGGCTTACAATGCATGCGAGAACTGAAAACTACATCAACTGATTTACAGATATTTCTTTATTGCTGTGATGTGCTTATATTGTTACAGCAAGAACTGTAAACATTCTGCAAATACCTAGATCTACAAAATGTATTGTTCCACACCACCTGGTTAATTAATAAATGATGACACATTTTAATCAGAAGCAGGTTATTGAAAAATCATTTAAAATAATGTAATTGCTAACTGTTACATCTGAAATCAAAATTGGTAGAATTACAATTACAATTAATTACAAGCAGAAAAGATAGAATCCTCAACTACATTGCATTTATTTTAATGTTTATAAATATTTTGTGGTATAACATTTAAGATGCTACATACCTTGGTCCTTTCAGTAAATGATGGGTTTTCCATCTGGATATTCAGGAAGCAACTGTTTGAATCTGTCAGTTTTGTAGAAGTTATTGATGATCCAAATGCATCAACATTATCTTTCTTAGTCATGTTATCTTCTTGAAAAGTGATGTGTTCCTCTGTAAATGATGTATCTGAAGCATCATGACTTTTCGACCGATCTTCTTGCAATGAACTTCCCAATTTGTCAATAAGTGATGTACCCAGAACATCAATACTTTTGGATATATCATCATCCTGCCACACATAATTGTCCATTAATGAGGTTCCTAAAGCATTATTATTATCAGTTTCATAATTGTTCTCCATGGAGTTGCCTAGTTTGTCAAAGGCAAACTCTGTTTGACTGGCCATTTCAGTGTTAAATTACAATACATTCAAGGATTTAATTCAGGCAGCTTATAATACTATCACATTTAATAAAGCCATATGTTAAATTTTACTGCTAGATATTAGCACTTATAATACAAAGCATTGGGCATTACATGAACTACATCTAGCATAGCTAATGTTAGTGACTGGACTTTCACCAGTCATAACATTTCTACATTAATTTTACAACTAGAGAGCCATTGGGATCCCATTCAAATATAATTCCCAGCTAACTGTCCAGTTCTCAGACCCTAGTTAATTTTACAATTATAGTCCAACAAACCTGTTCCCCCCTCTGTGTCTTGCTCTGTTAGGCAAAAGAACCCCTCTGCCATTCTCAGTAACTGCTATCAACAGCTGTCAACTTTGATCTTTTCACACAATGGATTTGTCCCTTTATTTGAAGTAATTATAAAATAACTTTACCAAACCCTAGGTTTCTTCATCATACAAGTGGGGGATATGCTTTCCTTTATTCTTGAAACACTCAATTTCCTTGCATGCACTCTCATTAAAGTATATTTAAAGGTGGTATACTTATTAGAATGAATGTAGACAAAATGGGTTTGTATGGCCACTACCTAGCCTGCCCTCCTGTTAAGCACATTACCCTGTAGAAACAAAAAATAGCAACAGCCCCCCCTCTCTCTCTCTCTCTCTCTCTCTCTCTCTCTCTCTCTCTCTCTCTCTCTCTCTCTCTCTCTCTCTCTCTCTCTCTCTCTCTCTCTCTCTCTCTCTCTCTCTCTCTCCAGATAAGAATTTATAAAGGCTTAATTGGTTGTGAACACCTGCTCTGCATCTAACTCCGTTTACCACCATCACCAGCTTGCTAAACAAGTATGGGCTCACAACAATTAGCAAATTCCCTAGTTAGCATCCCCAGTTAGGAGAGTGCATGGATCAGATGTTTGCAGTGATAGCTTGGTGTATGCTCTTCATCTTTGATCTAAAATTCACTAACACAATAGCATCATCTGAGAATGATGGCTTAGAAGTGTCTATGTTGTTGCTGCTGGAAAACAATGTGTTGCACATAGATGACATAATAATAATAATAATAATAATAATAATAATATCTTATGAACTTTTGTTGGACAAATGCCAATGATGAGTTTATATTTATTTAAGAATAACCTAATCATGTTAAAAATGATTGAACGTGATTGCTAATTGAGGTAATAATTTTTGTAATCGAAAGGTCAACATCCAAAAAGTTAAAAGAAGGTATAAGAGCATTTCAAAGACTGCTTTAATATCCTGGTGATCTAAAGAATATATTAACCATGATAAAATGTATATAATTTTATGATTCTTAGTTGACCTCTTTTTGGCCATCGCACTAAAGTGGATTTGGAATGGGCATGCTGATACATGGATATAAGGACATAGAAATTTCCTGAAGGACACAAACAATTTTTTCTTTTCAAAATGCACAAGGAATACTTTTAAGGAACTAAACTATGTGATAAAGGAAGATATATTGAAAGCAACATATGACATCATGGTAAAAGTAAAACATGAATCTTTTGGAAACTTGTTTTTGAAATATTATATTATATTATATGTATCATATTGCAAAAATGAATGAAACTCTAAGTTTCTGGATGAGATAAAACCTTTCAAAGCTAAAAGACTACATTCTGAAGTAAAATCTTACAGCACTGTGCAATCTGACCAAGTATGTAAGCGAAACGTATAAATAATTATCTTATAACTTATTTTAATTTAATATTTGGAAGTGTTCCTTTCCTACAATGTTTGTCTTATGTTTAATATTTAACTTAATTAAATTGTTTGTAAAATAACTTTTTCCTATTTAACCACTAGTGGCTAGATCATCCCTCTATGATGAGGGAGGTCACGGGTTTGAACCCTGGCCGAGTCATACCAAACACTTCTAAGAATGGTACTAACAGCTGTCATGCACTCAGCATTAAGAAGTTAGTGTTAGGACAGGTTGGCCTATTGTCAGGATAATTAGGCTAGGTGGGACATCATGCTACATGTCTGCTGCATCATGCCACAGTGCTTTACATCACTAAAAACTGCCACTCTTCAGACATCATAGTGATATTACTGAATTGTTTTTAAAGCTACATTAAAAATCCAAATTACATACACTCGCACATTTAGCCTTCTTTCTATCTTGACCAGGAAGATAGCTATTCTTAACCATGCAAAACTGTAGTGTAAAGGATGTCCGCATATTACCTATTATTATCAATCATTATTTAGTATAACTGGAGTTCTAGCTTGTGTACAAGGAGAGTTAGAAAACCAGTATGCTTTTTTTTTACAAATCATCAAAAGGCTTACTCTGGCTTGGAGAGCACATAAAATCCACTTCTTTGATATGGATCACGTAAACTGGTCTCAGGGTGGAAGGGACAGTTTGTATTATCAAATTTAATGTTGCTTGTTTGTTTTTTGTTTTTTATGGTTTAACGCCATTTTTAAGCAGAATATAGGCTATACATGGTGGCCAGTATTAATGGTGGAGGAAGAACCCGGGAAAAAAACCCGGAAAGAACCACCGACCCATGAGAAGCTACTGGAAAGCTTTCTCACATAACTACATTTGCTGAATCTTAGACTCGAACCCACGCAGACAGAGGTGAGATGGCAGTGATCCATAACGGACAGCGCTTTAGACCACTCTGCCACTCGGGGCCTCTAAATTTAATGTTGCATCCACCTGTCAAATAATTTTTTTTTTTTTTAAATTTTTTAAATAATAAACAATACACTAGCGAGGTCAAATAGGTCCAAAACATAAGAATATCACTCACTTGGCCTGACAAATCAATCAAACACCCAAATTTTTCAATGCATTTTTCATGTTCGAAGGCCTGTCATGTTTGATAGTACATGATGTTCGTAGTGCAAACACCAGCCCTTTCCCTGAGTAATAATTTTGAAAAACATTGCCTACTTAATAGCTAGATGCAAGTCAAAATATTTGTCATCCATGCTGTTTTTGAGATATTCTACTTACCTTGAACCAACATGTATATTGCTATAACTGGCTAGCTATATTTCCTTAGAGCTAACTATTATTATTTCATTAGTTACATAATGTGTAGTGATTATGTGAGGTGTACATGCCTCACATCAATTTCAAGAATAATACAAACCTAAAAGACCTAATTAACAAATATATTCATATCTTTGATAATAATATCTTACAAAAGTCACACCATAGCCTAAAGTTAAGAAATTTGCCATGTCCACTGTATCTTTAATACCTTGAGGGTGGAGTTGGTAGTTGGTGATGTGTATCCATTGGTAAGCCAAAATCAAGAAATGCTTTGCTAATAACAAATAACCAGCAATGAAGCAGACTACACAGGCTGCATCATTTTTGATTGCTGTAGATATTTTAGATAAAAAGTATAAAAAGCAAAGTTAAAATATAAGTGACAAAAAATAGTCACAACAATACTCTTATTGATGTACAGGGCATTGGTTTTACCATTTTAAAAATATTCCTGCAACATACAAGATAGTTCTCTTAACAACATTGACAATTTGTGTTTTAGATATCACCTGTAGCTTTGTTTACTTCTTCTCTTTCCTCTTTTCTCATTATCGTATTGACAATATGAACCTTTGTTTTATATGTAACCGTAGAATAACAAATCAAATATTCACTATTGCAGTTTTGGAGAAGAATGTCTCTACAAATACTAGAAGTAATGTACTCAGCAATGTCAAATATTATTAATTTTAAAATACGAATAATGGATGAGTTATTGAGAATTGCATCCATGTGTTTTGGGAACCCAGTCAGAAGAAGGGATGGCAAGAAAAATAAGGCAATACTTAATATATCTATTGCAAGATTTACAATGGGATACATATATTAGATCATGTTGAGGTTATGAATGTATCTTCAATTCTTTTGCATCCAATTCAAGGGGAATTATTTTTTTTTTTACTGAACAATAACTTTTAGTTTTCTTTACACAGAAAAGACAGATGTAAATGGCAACAAGATAGTTTTAAAATAGTTCAGCTCATAATCACAGGTATACACTTATAAACAAAGAATGATATACATGTAGTTTCACAGTATGCAGGTGACATCACTCTCACTCACCCTGGATGGCTTTTAGAAGTCCCTTAAGTCAACTCTAGATGTTATCTACTAATATTGTAAATATTCAGGACTGTGAATAAATAGTGAGAAAAAAACTAAAGGTGTATTTATATAATCAATGCAGTGAAAAACTCTCTAAACTGGTTTACTTGTTACTTAACTGATAGAGTGCAAAAAGTATATTTAAATGGTCAACTTTCTGAAAGTAATAATATTAATTGTGAATTACCACAAGTCTATATCCTTGGAGCTCTGTTATTTATTCTATTTTTCAACGATTGGAACTTCAATATCTTCCAATGACCTCTATGCAGATGATATTACACTCAGAGATTAGTAAAACCAAAACAGTACTTGAAAATAACTTACAAGATGCTCTCAACAGACGTTAAGTATTTTGCAATGAAAACCATATGATCATTAATACAGAAAAAAAATAAAGCCCTACTAGTTGCAAAATGAGCAAGGTGTGACAAACTCAAGGTTCTATTGACAGTGTGAGCCTTAATATGACCTCGCATGAAATAATTCTTGGTTTTTTTTGTAGATAACAATCTTACTTGGTCTATTTTACATTAAATACACTTCATAAAAGGTTAATTCTTATCTTTGGTTACTGAGAAAAATCAAAAGATACATTTTTCTTCAGTATAGGGTCATCTTTTATAAAAGTTATATTCAGCCATATCTGGACTACTGTAATGTAATTTGGGGTAATACCTCTAATTCAAACATAACAACACTTTTAAGACTCCAAAGAGAGCTTGCATTTCATTCTAGATCAATGTATAGACAATTTTCAGGATGCAATGAATACAGTAAAGGTTTTAAAAATACATGAAAAAATATTTTTTTAGAAACGCCAAATTGATGTATAAAGTATCCAGAAAAGCCATTCCTGTCTATCTAAGCAACAACTTTCACCAAAGAGATGCTGATGGTATTCCAAATTTAAGGTCCATAAGAAGAAAAATTACATTATACCAAGTCCAAAGAATGAATTGTTTAAAAACGTTTTCAATATACTGGTCCACTGGTATGGAACAACAATTACAACATTCCCAGTGACATAAGGCAGGCTCCGAGCATTTCTTCTTTTCATAATCAATGTCTTAAATGGATGAAATTTTTCGAAAATTGAACAGTTCTAGTAACAAAAAAATACTACCTCCTTTTCTGTAATTTTGCATCATTTTCAAAGCTGAATTTGTAAATGCAGGCTGATATTTTATGTTTTATATATGTTTATGCTTTCACAGATGCCTGTGCATGAGTTCCAGGCTTGATACTTTGAATTCTAAAATTACCTAATTATTCAGTGTCAAGCCAGACTCTTCACATCATGTTGTATATGCTGTATATATTGTACGTAAGGTAGATTAGCTCTGCAACTAATTGAGTTACTTTCTCTAAATAAAGACTTTATTATACAAAATAAAACTGCAAGTACAATAAGGTACTGTGAAGAATATTATTTAGATTGCAATACATCTTATTTTATGTATGTAGGTACATGTATTACACTCTCTATAGCGTTAGATGATATGTCAGCTTAATTATGAAAGCAGATTTAGAGAATTTATTTATTTTTACAGTTGTTGGTATGGCCATGTTTATTTAATGCTTTTGTTGAAAGGAAAATAAACATATAGCAGTTGTACATGCACATCAGTAGAGTAATTTAAAAGGTAATAATGCAATAAATTTTTGAATGTGCTATTTGTCTCATAGGAGATTGGTAATAAGAGAAAATAATCATTTAAAATAGTAACAAAATGCATATATTGAAAACAGATTAAACTTGTAATAACAAGCAAATGTTGAATCTAGTAATAACATGCATATATGTGTATAGGTCAAAGTATTTGTGTTTATATATGTGTGTGTACTAAATATGTGTACATGTAGAAAATGCTTACAATAAATATATGTTCTTTTTTCCACTCCCACTCTATTCCTCTTTTTTTTTGCACTCTCTGTCCTTAAGAGACTGCTGACATATTTGTCTCCCCCTTTCTTTTTCTTTCTGTAAAGTAGCCAATATTAAGTTCTGTATTCGGCTTAGTTTGTTGACCAATATTCCTTGTAAAGTAACCTGCTTATAATAAATTATTAGCTAGTCAATCAGATGGTTTCCTGACCCACTGTCGTTTATGTTGGCGGAATAATTTAAAAAAATGTCCCTTTCTACTATGGCAGTGGTGGCATAAAAAATGCTAACATGAAATAAGTGTGATTTCTCAACATTAATAATATTCCTGTTTTCCCAAATTGTTCTGTTAGAATCGTTCGCATTATTTTGTATCACATTTGTGCAAATCAGATTTCACTGATGCATACAACACATGATTAGTACATTGTAATGCCAAAGTTACCTACTATTTATTTGGTTTTTTGATCTGATGCACATAAACTTATTTTTACATAAGTCATTCTTTACCAGTAATGTTTTCTTTTTATAGTCATATTAATACATTTTTTTAATTAGGATCCTAATTTTGCTAACATGGATATAACCTAAGCCCAATTTGCAAACATGTCAAAATTATTTTTTTTATTACCTGCATGTACTTTAATGTACACAGTCTATGACATAACATTGATAAGAATATATATATATATATATATATATATATATATATATATATATATATATATATATATATATATATATATGTGTGTGTGTGTGTGTATGTGTGTGTAATGGGGTGGTGGTAGATATAATGTGATTATATTTCCCATTTCTTTTGATATTAAACTGTGAGATTCTATGTGGGAAACATTTTGCGCTTATTTAGGGTACCCAATCATAATTTCACATGTCTGGATTCATTTTATCTTTCTACTTTGTGCCTATGTCACTGGAAATCATCAATTTGTGACAGTTTGACTGGGAATCCAGTTCATTGTGCTCCTAATAGTCTGTTTGTTTATAAACAAAATGCTTAATTTTAAACTACCAGTAACAGCTCTCCCTGACCAGTCTTAGTAGAATGGCCATTTGATACAGGAATGTCCAGACAAATTTAATTAATGGTTCTCTGGTCTCAGCTAATGTGTTCCAAATAGATCAGCATAAATTTGCTTTCTCACAATATATATTAAAATGATTAGTATATATAATGTACTAAGCACTTCAAATACTTTGCTAAACCAGCTCAGTTAGATGCACAAATCACTTTTTGGATTATAACAAAACAATTATTTTTTTTACGGGGTGGGGTGGGGGGGAAAGAGTGCTAGGGTCAGCAACAAAAAACAGAGATTGTTGGCCAACCAGAAATACTGTACACATATTTACTTCTTAAGGCTAATGTAGTGATTTTTGCTGAGATGTGGCTTAAGGTAAATGATGAAATACAGGAAGGAAAGGTTACACTTAAGTATTTAAAAACAAACCTTCATACTGTTCTACAGTGTGATTTGAAAATTTCTGACCTTAAATGTACATGGACAGAACTTAACAATACATGTACGTGGAAGAAGGTAGTAGCTGCATGAACATAACAATCACTGATATATAACATAGCTGCTTTGGAGCAACTTGTATTGAGATAGCCCAATCCACTAAACTTAGCCATTTAATTTCATTAGATTTTATCAGAATATTTTCTCCTTCCTAAATATAAGAATATCACTGTTTGGAAACTTAAACTCAGCTAATGTGTAAGGATATAGGAATGGTCTCAAATTTAGTTGGCCACACTGAATTCACAGAAGACTAAATTAAATCAAATACAGTATCAAAAAAAGGGTACTCAGCTAACCAAATATTAATACATGGCTGAAACAAACATGCAAGAAATTACTAAATACAAACATTTGGGTGTTATCTTAGTGATTCCTTATAGTACACACATACTCAATATATTCCTGATAGGACCTGCGGGTGATTTTAAAACTTGAGAAAGTTTTAATTACAAACCAGATTGATTGTCTTTCGAAAAATGTACACAATGGTTATATTTTATCAAGTTTTGGCTGAACTGCAGTCTCATTTTGTTGAACTTAGGACTTAATGAACACAATTATTTCTGTATTAACATACAGATATACAAACCTATTTAAAGCATAATAAAAAAGATGGTCTTCCTTATAAGATATGGAGATATTAATGTGTGATAGTGCCACTGAATTTCATGTTTCAGTTTTTCTTTTTGTTTTATTCGATAATGCTACATGGAGCATACATTCTATGAATTTTGTAATTTTCATAAATAAATGATATCTATTTTAAGTAAATTTATGACCAGGTATGTGTATCTGCCAAAAGTTACAGTCACATTGCACCAAGAGTGACAGTCACATTGCAGTAAAGAGTGACAGTCACATTGCAGTAAAGAGTGACAGTTACACTGGATCAAGGGCAAAAGTCACATTGCACCAAAAGTAACAGTCACATTGCAGTAAAGAGTAACAGTCACATTGCACCAAGAGTAACAGTCACATTGCAGTAAAGAGTAACAGTCACCTTGCAGTAAAGAGTGAGTCACATTGTACCAAGAGTAACAGTCACTTTGCATTAAAGAGTGAGTCTCATTGTACAAAGAATTAGTCACTTTGCAGTAAAGAGTGAGTCACATTGCACCAAGAGTGACAGACACATTGCAGCAAAGACTGACAGTCGCACTGCACCAAGAGCGAAAGTCACATTGCACAAAGAGTAACAGTCACTTTGAATGTTTTTTCGCTTAAAATTCATTCTGGTATGATAATCATATTAGACTAGACATGGTTATATATGTAAGTGGTTATGCCTAACATACTTGCTTAATACAAATTCAAGCATAATGGTTCCGATAACTTTTTATCCTTATCTACTAAACAACAAATTCCATTGTTATTTATTGTACACTTTTACAAAGGTGTAGGGGAGTCATGCACATGAAATTGTTGATTATGGTTAGATCTTTATTGCCATCTTTAAACAAAGGCTGATTCTGAGCTATAAACTCTGATACTTTGAAGACCATGCAACTAAGGCAGGTGCTCTGATAATTAACAGAGATTGATGTATCATTGGACAACCAGCACCAGCAAATTTGACACAGATAAGAGATAACTGTGATTGACTGTAATTAAGATGAGCTATAGAACACTTGTACTAACAGCTGAAATAATTTTCATCCTAACAACTGCATATCAAGGCTATCTTCACTAATTCCCAAGGGTCAGTGTTGAACAGAGTCAGTGTCTGAACCTTGCTGCCTCTAATGTTAACCCACTCCTTTTGAAAAGAGCATCACTCTGAATGTAAAATAAGGAAGGTCAGTTTTCTATGAATTGAATAAAGATATGGTATAGTAGCTGGGTTTCTCATAAAAGGAAACATATCATTTTGCCGGGACATTTCTTAAACTCCATCCTTAGTGAAGTGACGCAGTAGTCTACCAGCATGATATGCTGGATAGATACCATGAGGTGCCAATAAAAGAGCCAAATGGCAGAGAAAAATAAGTGGGAGATAAAAGACAATCTTTTTGTGTCAAAAGATGTTTTGATGGCAGAAAAGAAGATACTTCAGATATTTGCAGAAGCAGTCAGACAGCATGTAAAGGTATTTTTCAATGTTATGATTACAATATTTGACAGAATCGATTTAATATTTTCTTTTAATTTGATAGTTATATTTTTAGTTGAATCTTTTAATCTTATATAACGTAATTTCCATTAACAAAAATTACATCAAACTGGTTAATGCAAAACTAGTAAATTATTTTCTTTTAAAGATGGATGAATATTTTATAATAGATTTTCCAAGTAATATTTATTTTTCATTTTCAAAATATATTTAGAAAGCAGATGTGATTATCTATATCAATTATGGAAAATGTATTGACTTTAATTCAGCTGCAGATTCTTCATTAGCTTAAGAATGCCTTTATATATATCAGTAAATATTCTTTCAGGGCATTTTATATGTGAATTTCTGGTCAATTAAAATCATATTTCTTTGTAATTTTATCTTTCTTTTTCTTAGCAAACATCATTGAAACAACCAAGGAATGGGACAGATAGAGATGAAACAAAACATCAGAAACAAAAGAAAATGGAATCAACTTGAATGGTAATGTGTGTGTGTGTGATTTGGATTTTTAACATAGCCTTAACTATTTTTTAGGCATATTGTTATGATGTCTGCAGTGTGGCAGTTTATACTGATGTCTAGCATTTGAGCATCATCCCAACAAGTCACATTATCCTGACACAAGGCCAGACAGTCCTAACACTAACCTCTTAATGCCAAGTGCCTAGTGAGGTAGCTGTTAATATCACTTTTATAAGTCTTTGGTATGGCTCGGCTGGGGTTCGAACACACAATCTCTTGCATCTGAGGCGGGTGCTAACTTGCATGGCAGTCACTTCCAAATTAATTATCTGTCAGTATGTTCTTAGTGAATGTGAGCAAGGGTATAAAGTATTTTTGACTTTTGAAATACATACATATAGACTTTAAAAAGATTGTGTCCATGCCAGTGTTAGTGCTACATTATAACAGTCTTATGACCAATCCAGCCAATTCCAAAATTTTTAACTGGATGTCTTAATTTAGTTTTGGATAAGTTCTAGTAGGTATATTGATGCCCTTGAGACAATATGCATGTTCACTTATCCAGATCTTTTGTTTCATCAACTTCAGAATAGTATGTACAAATCTTTGTCCCATGAAAAGAGTGTTACCTTAACTATGGGATGACCTCAACAAGAGCAATAGCAGAAACAATAATCATCATCATTATTTGTTTTTTAAAAAAAAACATAAATGCAAACCGAAGAATAAAAAATACATGCAACAAGTTAAGGTAGATGCAAATATTACAGGGCAAAATTTTATTGTATCTGTTTGTATTGTATTTAACTCGGAAGAAGATGGGAAATATAATTTGAAGGTATATAGTTTTCTAAATCCTTGATATATTTAATTATTTCTTTTTGTGGAGCAGCTGACCATGATATATGGGTACAGTTGTATTTACTGTACATTTTAGTAACTGATTCCTATTAAATTCAATATTATCCTTTACCCAATTCTGACCTCACAGTGGGGGATGTTACCAAATCACCATTACAACCCTAATAAAGACCTGTGAGAACCATAAATCTAGACAAAGTGGTCAACGTATGTGTAACTGACCAAACTCCCTGTTGTCATTAGTGTCAGCTAGTTGTGTATTAGATTTAAGAATTTATTTAAGCTTGTTGTTTTCTTAGAGAACTATTTGTGTGTGTGTGTGTGTGTGTGTGTGTGCAAAACATATGATACAAAATGAGGAAGTTAATTAATTATAGGTGATGACAAAAGAACAGATGATTAGCAGGTGAATTTGATTTAAGATAATTCTTCTTTAATTCATATTTGGAATATACTCAAATGAATAAAATGTGTGCAGGTGAATGAATAAATTAGTTTTTGACAGTGAATCACCTCTTTTCTCATCATCTATACATTGTCAAAGTTGTCAACACACTCCAGAAAACAAACATAAGTGGTTCTATACTATCCATTTGCATTGCTTAGGTTAGAAATAAATGCAACATAAAATTGAGATTAGAGTGCCAGAAGTATTTATGAAAAGATGGTTTATACATATTTTCTTTTGTTAATGCACATTCTGCATCAAATGTAAAACCAGATTTGTCTCTGATGAAAGATTTCTAGTTTTTCTCATTATTCTATTACTGGCTTATCATTTACTCAGGGGATTAAAAGTAACCATATATTTGACTGATCATCTCAGTGACATTGAATAAAGAAATAACAAATTAGAGAATCAAATCCATAAATGTTATTTTCCAAAATAATATAAAGAACTGCAAGCAAAGTGATTTTGAAACAAAACAGATGTAATGACGAACACTCAAAGATGCAAAGAAAATGTGAAGTTAGTATTAAAAAAATAGAATAATGTATCGCTCTTTCTCATTTAATGGTGCATTTCTGCATGATAGTTACTGATAGGCCATCCTAATATCCATTTGTCTTCCTGCTCAGTTAATTTTCTCAATTCTCTTTATGCAGGACACCACTTGAATTTATACCAAATAACTAACTGATCATACAAATCCTTACATAAGTCTAAATGATCAGTGTCAGTGTCAACTTGATTTGTGAGCTTGATTCCAAATGTATACTAATTATTAATCTTTATGCAAATAAATATTAGTAATTATTTGGCATGACTCTGACTAATGTCATTAAATTCCACTTTACAATTCAATACAAATCAATAATGCCTAAAATGTATTCCCATGATACTTTTCTTTATGCTGATGTAAAAGGTTTACTCACTCATATAGCAGGTCTTTGAGCATTTTGTCTTTAGCACATTTGTGACAGAAAATTAAATATAAATAAGCTTAGAAGTGCATATTTCTCAAGATTAAAGTCTTAATTATTTCATCTTTAATTGTTATGCAGTTGTTTTGTAAATTGGAAGGAGCAAATTAATTTTTTTCTAACTTTGATTGCAGGAAGGAAAAGGATCAGAAGGCACAGACCAAGAGTTAGCAGCTGCTGAATACAATCACCAAAAGTTTTATCTAGACATCTTTTCAGATGAAAACAGTTTATATTTTGTAAAGAACTACTAGCAAAAGTGTAGAAAGAGAAATTTACATAAAACATCAGCAAAATGTCAATGAAGCTTGATAGAAAAGACGAAAAGATTATAGATACAGCTTATCTAGAAAATTTTTGGGACACATTACCAAAGATACAATTTCAATGAAAGCTATTAACAAGGAGAGTCTAGAAGCTCAAATAAGAAATTATTTAAAATAAATCTAACAATCTTAGCACTATGAGACACAACAGCAAATTTGATATTGATGATTCAAGTATTAGTAGTATCTGGTAAGTTAATTAATGTCCCCCTCGCCACTGTCTTGACAAGTAAAAAGCATATTTAGTCAGCTGCAGTAAATTACAAAACAAGAATATACTCCAATTTTCTCACACCTGAGCCATTCTTAAAGAACAAGCTCCATTCCAGATTAATTCAAATAAATGAGCACGGTTACATTAGATCTAACTCAGTGATATACATGTGCCATAATCCATTATTTTAAGTTAAAATATAGAAAGATAAGCTGGAAGGTATTCCAGTTTTATATTGCTGTTTGGTAAACAACCTGGAATTTAACTATATACTATTATTATAATTAAATACTCTTACTATAACTGTATATTTTGAGATATATTAAGAGGGTTAATTACACTCGGCTTCACTGCTAGTATTGATTGGAGTTAGTGCACAAACTAGAATGGAAAACATGAAGAAATCTGCAATCTTAAGGTTATTGCAGATGGCAAAAAATAAGACCATAAACTTTGTACTCTCCATAAACTTGATCTTTAATATAATGGAGGAACTTCTATGAGAAATTACATAAACCTGAAACACAAATGTTTGACTCTATGCAGTGAATAATCACTTTGGAGAATACTACTGTGCTGAAACCATCACCTTTTGCTCAAGAGACCAAACATATTTGCTTACCAGTCTGCATTCATAACCAGATAGATTGTACTGACATGTTGCTGCTGAACTTTGTCCAATAAGTATTGCCAGTTTTAAAGGTTTTCTAAACCCTTAATCTGGAGAATAACATACATGTGTACCTTCCTATATTAACATATTGCCTCTTACTTTACAGTGAAGAGAAACATGCACTAACTGATGTAATTGATCCACTAAAGAGTCAGCTATTTCGCAAACATCTGATATATGGACAAGTGTAGATTTAAGGATCTACAAAAGCTAGAGTAGGCACAGAATCTGTGATAACTGGGATATCTGTCAACTGCCCAACTTGCCAAAAACTGTCCTATGTGTGTGAGCATTGCAGGGAAAATCAAGGCTCTCAATTAGGAGCTCAGTGTTTCTCTTTCTGCATCATGGTAACAGACACAAGTATGGAGGCAGCTTCTAGTGAGGCTAACTCTGTGCTTATGCAGTGTTTCACTCACACCCTTCTACTCTGTGTCATACTGAAACTACCAAGGATGTCAATAGTGATATCTGTAGGGCATCATCTAGTTGGACATTTCAGTTAATTAACAGTTATGACAGAGGACCTTGAAAAGTGAGAGCTGAAAACTGATCTCAAGCCTTTATGCTACTACCAGGTGGAACTCTGCATCAATGAGGCTACTACTAAACCTATGATGTTTTATCATTTTTGATGATGCAAATACAAATCCAGCAGATCAGAGCAGTCCTGATATCAAAGATTTGCAATGGAAGACAACTCTTCTAGTGTTTGGAGCACTGGCTAATGGCACCAAACAGTTTGAGAAAAAGGACCAACCAATGTGACAGTGCTATCTTCATTAAGCATAACCCAAAATTTGTCTTGTTCTGAATGCTGTACCTGACATCAGGTTTACCTGTCAACGTCAGTTCCACTGGAAGCACTTGTTATGCAAGAGACCAAGAGCCTCTGTTGCCAAAATTTGACATAACATACGAGCTTTCAAGTCATGCATTCGTTCTTTGATGGACTTTTAAGCATAAGCCTGTTTGAAAGCTGAATTATTCTGAATAATAATAATAATACTAATAATAATAATACTGAGTACTTTGTATAGCGCCTAATCTTTAAAAGCTCTATGCGCTTTACACCATCAATAATGATATGACTACACTACAGAACAACAGACAAAAGCAATGAAATTAGAAAAACATAAAAACATGCTGAAAATATATAAGATACAAAACATGATTAGGTCGCAAAGTTTGTCCCTGAAGTCGAAACAGGTCTTGAGAGCACTCTTAAAAGGGACCACTGTGTCTTTGTGTCTAATTTCAATGGGCAATTTGTTCCACGTCGCCGTGGAGATTGGTTTACATGATCCTGGCAATGAGCAAGATTGGATCTTTTTACTGCAAGAAACTGCAGAGAAACAGAATTAAAAGTGAATGTATGCATAGAATTCATGTAGTAGTATCAAACTATTGGTTTTACCTTTTTGGTCCCTTTCATCTCCCTTCAACCCATCCTCACCTAAATACCCCCCAAGACAATTCAGTCCACATGAAAGCCTTGCCTGTTGATACCTTGTAATTTTATCCACAGTGGGGCCAAAACAAATGTGACATAAGCAAGACATGCGGGGAAGAGTAATCATCTGGATTTCAGTGCTCTGAAAAGTGTCCAAAAATGGCAAAATGTCTGCCTTTGATACTACACTGTTGTAATTGTAGAAATAAAATCCCACAGAGTGTACTTACTTAGACAAGCCTATGGTAGCAATCAATACACACAATGAATGAATCAACTGCATACAGACAGGGTTTATTATTATTTATCAATGAAAACTCTGTATTGGTTTTTTTTCTTCACAGCCTGACTTGCACAGGTTTTATAGCAAGTTTTATGAATTGACAAAGTGAGAAATATATTATCTGAGCTGTGAATATTGAAATATTGTGCATGGAAAAGTAAATCTTCAAAAGAAACATAATTTGCCCACTGTGTCTAAAGCAAGTGACTTTTTTTTATTAGGTCGGTGATGAGGATTTTCAAGTGCAGGCTACAAATGCTACGGGCCATAAACAATTGACCGACAACTGAACTCACTGCTCTTCAGTAGATATAAGAAATGTATTACACTGATGCAGAAGAGGATTTAGGCAAGTACCTGAAACAATTTTATGAAGCTGTTGATAAAATCAATGAGGCAAACATGATTGAGGAAATTTATCAGCATTCCAAGAAATCTGATGTAATTGCATAACAATGCACAAATTGAAGTCTGGTCATATTCAAGTTGGTGTAGTGCTAACTAATGGGTACTTTGAGCTAGGTGACGGGGCATTTGAGCTTCTTTGGGCTGTTGCTGGGCTGCAATTCATCTTGTTTGCATTTGCAGACAAATTTACAGTTATACAATATGGAAAATTTTAAAACACCATTATTCCTGAGAAAGCATCATTTAAATGTTTTGATGTACCATAAAATTGCATAGCAGACTATGTGAGGTTCACTATCTGCCTAGGCTTGAAATTTTTGTATATGCAGCAAGTGAAAAAAACAGCAACAACTAGTGTCCATAATGCTCGAGCAGTTTACAAAAATGGGAAAAGGTTATGACAATTTGTTGTGCCCATCTGAGATATAGATACTGTTTTGCCAATTAAATAAAATTCTTGCATGTATGTATCAGAATCTCCACAGCTTAGGGATGCAGCCATTGCAAAGCTGCCTGCCCTGGAAAAATATGAACTATGTGGCAAAATATGCCATTATGAGTACATGTACTATAGAACACATACACATGTATTACATGATGGCCTAGGGGGCATGACCCTGCCTTAAATGTGGTATAAGGTTCAAATAACATAATCAGCTTGCAAGCCTTGTAGATCTGTTCATGAATGTTATAAAACTCACAGAAACAACCACAAACACCTGTGGCTGCACAAGTACAAAGTGACAACACAAAAACAGAATAATTGAAAAAATAACCAGTACTGAAGCAATTGCAGTTTCGGATCTTGACAAAATACCAAAAAGAAAACAAGCCATGAAAACAATTTCTCAAAAGTCATTTGAGAAAGGCAGATACTCTTGAATTATCCAGACCCATATTTGTATCATAGCCAGATTCCGCTACCACGGCAGCAACAACAATAGCAGCAACAATTACAAATAAAATAACGGTACAGTAGTCCATCTCTTTAATGAACCCCCTGACCAGTGAACCAACCGCTTCTTACAGCCAGAATCCCTTGGCACCAATGAGATTGTATTCAAAAGTACCCCTCAAGAATAGCCACCCCTCTAACATGACCAGCGGCCAGCATTTTAGTACAAAAAATGTAAAATGTCCCCCTCATAAGCAGCCACTTTTGTTTCTTCAAATGTATCCAGAACCAATGATCAATTCAAATCTTGATGTAAGGTAAGCAATTGATTATCTATATCATCGATACATGTCTCCCAGTGTCAAGTTTCCGTTAGAAGTGTTGACTAAAGATTAATAGTACATGTCTATCATTATCTATAAAAGTTGATGTTTACAGGAAATGGGCTCAATAATGTTATTATAGAGTTTGAAGCTTAACACCTATGTCGAGTTATTCTATTTGATAATTATAACCAGAGGTATTTGTTAAAATCTTAACAGGGTCAGCATAGGCTAAAAATAGATTTTGTACATTGGCACACAAAGAGAACCTTGAAAAAAAACACAACTGGGTACCAAACATAAACCGAAAAAATCCTTTGACAACATATTTATGGCTTCCTTTACGAAGACTGCACTTTGTCCACTCGACACAAGTTTTATCTGCATAATTAAATCGCATAGTTAGCAACAACAGAATAAATCATTACCAAACATTAACACGTCATCACTTTAATGAAGACATTATTTTACTCGATGACATTGGCAGGATTTGCCAAATAATTTTATGTAGAAAAGTTTGAAAAAACTAGTTTTTGTTGAAATGACTTGAATAAATAAAGTCATAACTGATAAGATGCTTATTCGGCAGCAGTGGAAAAATGGAGCAAATGGAAAGATAATTATGTATGTAACAAGATTTCAGTGACGTTTTTGAATGCATTTGTAATGTGCACGACAACAATAACCACTCTCATATCACACTCACACCAAGTAAAAGCACTATTAAAGTATATTCAGTTGAAATAAGTTTGTTATTATAACAGGAAGAACCTTTTAATGAGTAATGTTACTTTGAAACAAAGATTAAATGCTGTGAAGTATGCAACTATTTTACTACGTACATTACATGTACATGTACTTCTCATAAAAAATTTAGTCCCCCTTCTGGAAACGTCACCCGTCTTATATTACTTTCCTGGATAATCAAGTGCATTTTTTATAACCTTCTTCCACATAATCATAGAGATGACAACTTTGCTGATCATTGATACAGTCAACTCCACTTAACTGCACAACGGTTAACTGCACACTCCGGATAACTGCACGTAACTGCACGTAATCACGCCGGTCCCAATTTTTCCCAATGCTTAAAAATGTACTGTGCCATACTCCGGTTAACTGCACACTCCGGTTAACTGCACAGTCTCGTGATGGGCCCGAGGGTGTGCAGTTAACCGGAGTCGACTGTATTTGCAACACATATGAAACTACATTTGGATGCAGTGTTAACCCAAACCAAAATCGCAAGCTTATTTTTAATGTTGCGGCAAGCTGGTTATTTAAGCTTGCCGCAAGCTTATTTTTAAGGTTGTGGCAAGCTTGCCGCAAGCTTATCGCAAGCTTACTTTTAAGGTTGTGCATGACAAGCTTGGATTTTTGAACTATATATATATATATATATATATATATATATATATATATATATATATATATATATATATATATATATATATATATATATAGGAAACTGACATGGCATGTACTGCCACCATATTTCTAGCCCTTGATGTGTGGAAATGACCATTTATATAAAATATTAAAAGTAAAATGTTGATATATGCTACAATGTATGTCGCAGAATTGAAACAGAGTGGATTTAGTATTAAATGAATAACTCAAACAATGTGTGAAAGATGGCAATTCATGAATTTAATTAGTTAATAAAAATATATGATGTAAAAATACAATGATTCTCACATGCTCTCAAAATACAATTGATCCAATTACTCTATACTAACATTCACACATTGACGAAAAAAAAAATATTATATATGATATTCAGATTCAAAACACTTCAGTTTAAAAAAATAGTATACACTATCCGATATTCACATAATTTTATGTACCGCCTAGGATTGAGATTCAAACAATTCAAATAAATTTCAAAAGTTCTGCACTGTAAGTACAAGATTCACAAATCTCCTGGAATTCAACTAGATTCAAAATAATCTCATGTAATTAATACAAATGTACCAATTGAAACAGCAATTGGACCAAATACACCAGTCCCTCAATAACAAATAGTAGACACATCAATATACTATAATTACCGTTATTTACTATTGCACGACATACTGAGAGAGAGAGAGAGAGAGAGAGAGAGAGAGAGAGAGAGAGAGAGAGAGAGAGAGAGAAAGATCGTTTCTAAATATCTTCTGCAATTTTGGAATCTGGGAACATATTTTTAATTACTTCCATTAACTTGTAGGCTGTGCTCAATTTACGATCAGCTCATAGAATCACCTCGGCACGTTATCTGCTTTTGAAATATGTGCTGATTACTGACTTCCTTTCCCTTCATCATTGACAAAATACTTGTATTTCCCTAAACTAACGATGCCAATTTCGCATGATTTTCCGATTCCACGTACCGTGAAAAGTCATTCATTCCACCATGTTGTGCACATGAAAAATCTAAGTTGCAAACAGTGCTGAGCACAAAATGCACTTCTTTAGACGGTGGTTTAAGGCATGGTCACAGAGTATTATGAACTGGTAGAAAATGCTGCTTTCTATGTTTAGACATTCTATTTTCATCATCAGATTCGAGCTGAAACTTTGTTGTCGGCGGCATGTTTAAACAACCGGATGTTGAGAATGTTACAATCAGTGATGTGGCGCCGACTACAGACCCGGACGCGGACAGAAGAGACGATACAACAAAACTAACCGAAATAAAAACGCTAATTTTGCAAGCTTGCGCAAGCTACCTTACTAGCTTGTACAACTTCAACTAGCTTGCTGCAAGCTTGCAGCAAGCTTGCTGCAAGCTTGTGGAAAGCATGCATTTTGGTTTGGGAATTGTCAGTTATCGAAATTAGGTTGATGGGTTATGAAATAACATGCATCATAATCTCCTTTATGTTTTTCTAAGGGAATTTTTTCTTCTTGCATATCAAACCCAAAAGCAATTAACATTAATCAAGATATGTTTAAATGTCTCTGCATTAATCTATCTTTTTAAAAATTTAAATTAAAAAAAAATGGTAATGGCTCTAAGGTCTATTTCTAAGTATCAGCTGAGTAATTTCATGGCTTTCTTTTGTTTAAAAATGCAATACTGGATACCATATTGGCACCATTTCTAATTTGAACGAATATGAAATCATACTTAGTCTTGTGGTGTAAATACCAGAGACTTGCTTTGTGTTTGACAGTTTTCACAAAAAAAAAACTTTTTTGATAAGAACTCATCAAGACCTTTGTAAATAAAATCTCTCAAGAAAGATACCTGGTATCATTCTAACTAGTTGCTTTCCAGTGCTTAGCTTCCTACCAAGACACAGATGATGATGATAAAACTGAAAACAATTAGTATGGAAATAATACTGACAGTAATGTACACAATTAAAGTACTACCTTGTAGGTAATTAAAGGAACATAATATTAAATTGGTATTAGACAGTATAGTTTTTTGTTTTGATTAGGATTTTTAACATAGCTTTAACAATTTTTCAGTCATATCGCTACGATGTCTGCTGTGAGGCAGTTTATAGCGATGTCTAGCACTGAGGCATCATGCCGCAGACATGTAGCATGATGTCCCACCCAGTCACATTATCCTGACACCAGGCCAACCAGTCCTAACACTAACCTCTTAATGCTGAGCGTCAAGCGAGGCAGCTGTTAGTACCATTTTTGTAAGTCTTTGGTATGACTCGGCCGGGGATCAAACCCGCGACCTCCCGCTTCCGAACGCTCTAACCACTAGACCATCAGAGCGGTTTTAGACAGTATAGTGTTTTGTTAATTTACTATAAATCCTCTTTCCAATATTATACTTCAACCTTGGGAATTTACATTAAGTATATTGGCCTCCAAAACTAGTCAAAAACCTAATTTCCACGAGTTCAGTCATAAAACATACCTTCCAGTATACCAAGAGCTTCAGGTTCGATGTTGGGTTCCTGCTCCTTATCTTCTTCCTTAAATTGCATTGCACCTATCAAGATATTTTCAAAATTATGCTTAATTACATGTAACTTAAAGATAACTTAACGACTCTTTATTTATCATCAATAATGTCTCATACTTTCCACCTATCAAGATATTTTCAAAATTATGCTTAATTACATGCAACTTAAAGATAGCTTAACGACTCTTTTTTTATCATGAAGAATGTCTCATACTTTTTGCTTACCACTTATTTACATGAAATTAAAGTTGACATATGAAACTGAAAAAAATAATTTGTAGAAACTTTATTTCATTGTTAGTATAAGTAATTCTTTGAAGATTTATTTTTTCTTACCATGTTGTTAGATGCAAACTATTATCTCTTTCACTTGCTGTACATGAGAGAAAGCACTAAACAAAACACTTCACTGTTCATTTTTGTATTAAAAAAAGGTTTGCTGCAGATGCAGTTGATAAAATTTTGATGGTTTTTCATGGCAGTATCCTGACTTAATAAATGCACCATATTTTTATCAGGATTAATGTCTATGGTCAGATAATTAAATTTTACACACACTATATTTTTAAAATTGGTATAGTTTTCAGATGGGTAAATAACATTCCAGGACATCAAGTGCATTTTTGATAACCTTCTTCCACATAATCATAGAGATGTGAACTTTGCAGATCATTGTTATTTACGACACATATGACACTACATTTGGATGCAGTATTGTCAGTTATCAAAAATAGGTTAATGGGTTATGAAATAACATGCAAGCATCTTAATCTCCTTTACGTTTTTCTTAGGGACTTTTTTCTTCTCGCATATCAAACCCAAAAGCAATTAACATTAATCGAGATATGTTTAAATGTTTCTGCATTAATCTATCTTTTTAAAAATTTAAATTAAAAAAAAAATGGTAATGGCTGTAAGGTCAATTTTTAAGTATCAAATGAGTAATTTCATGGCTTTCTTTTGTTTAAAGATGCAATACTGGATACCATATTGGCATCATTTCTAATCTGAACGAATATGAAATTATACTTAGTCTTGTGGTGAAAATACCACAGAGATTTACTTTGTGTTTGACAGTTTTCACAAAATAACCATTTTTGATAAGAACTCATCAAGACCTTTGTAAATAAAATTTCTCAAGAAAGATACCTGGTATCATTCTAACTAGTTGCTTTCCAGTGTTTAGCTTCCTACCAAGACACAGATGATGATGATAAAACTGAAAACAATTAGTATGGAAATAATACTGACAGTAATGTACACAATTAAAGTACTACCTTGTAGTTAATTAAAGGAACATAATATTAAATTGGTATTAGACAGTATAGTGTTTTGTTCATTTACTATAAATCCTCTTTCCAATATTATAATTTAAGCTTGGGAGTTTACATTAAGTATATTGGCCTCCAAAACTAGTCAAAAACCTAATTTCCACGAGATCAGTCATAAAACATACCTTCCATCATAGCTTCACATTCGATGTTGGGTTCCTGCTCCTTATCTTCTTCCTTAAATTGCATTGCACCTATCAAGATATTTTCAAAATTATGCTTAATTACATGTAACTTAAAGATAACTTAACGACTCTTTATTTATCATCAATAATATCTCATACTTTGCACCTATCAAGATATTTTCAAAATTATGCTTAATTACATGCAACTTAAAGATAGCTTAACGACTCTTTTTTTTTATCATGAAGAATGTCTCATACTTTTTGCTTGCCACTTATTTACATGAAATTAAAGTTGACATATGAAACTGAAATAAATAATTTGTAGAAACTTTATTTCATTGTTAGTATAAGTAATTCTTTGAAGATTTATTTTTTCTTACCATGTTGTTAGATGCAAACTATTATCTCTTTCACATGCTGTACATGAGAGAAAGCACTAAACAAAACACTTCACTGTTCATTTTTGTATTAAAAAAAGGTTTGCTGCAGATGCAGTTGATAAAATTTTGATGGTTTTTCATGGCAGTATCCTGACTTAATAAATACACCATATTTTTATCAGGATTAATGTCTATGGTCAGATAATTAAATTTTACACACACTATATTTTTAAAATTGGTATAGTTTTCAGATGGGTAAATAACATTCCAGGACATCAAGTGCATTTTTGATAACCTTCTTCCACATAATCATAGAGATGTGAACTTTGCAGATCATTGTTATTTACGACACATATGACACTACATTTGGATGCAGTATTGTCAGTTATCAAAAATAGGTTAATGGGTTATGAAATAACATGCAAGCATCTTAATCTCCTTTACGTTTTTCTTAGGGACTTTTTTCTTCTCGCATATCAAACCCAAAAGCAATTAACATTAATTGAGATATGTTTAAATGTTTCTGCATTGATCTATCTTTTTAAAAATTTAAATTAAATAAAAATGGTAATGGCTGTAAGGTCAATTTTTAAGTATCAAATGAGTAATTTCATGGCTTTCTTTTGTTTAAAGATGCAATACTGGATACCATATTGGCATCATTTCTAATCTGAACGAATATGAAATTATACTTAGTCTTGTGGTGAAAATACCACAGAGATTTACTTTGTGTTTGACAGTTTTCACAAAATAACCATTTTTGATAAGAACTCATCAAGACCTTTGTAAATAAAATTTCTCAAGAAAGATACCTGGTATCATTCTAACTAGTTGCTTACCAGTGTTTAGCTTCCTACCAAGACACAGATGATGATGATAAAACTGAAAACAATTAGTATGGAAATAATACTGACAGTAATGTACACAATTAAAGTACTACCTTGTAGTTAATTAAAGGAACATAATATTAAATTGGTATTAGACAGTATAGTGTTTTGTTCATTTACTATAAATCCTCTTTCCAATATTATAATTTAAGCTTGGGAGTTTACATTAAGTATATTGGCCTCCAAAACTAGTCAAAAACCTAATTTCCACGAGATCAGTCATAAAACATACCTTCCATCATAGCTTCACATTCGATGTTGGGTTCCTGCTCCTTATCTTCTTCCTTAAATTGCATTGTACCTATCAAGATATTTTCAAAATTATGCTTAATTACATGTAACTTAAAGATAACTTAACGACTCTTTATTTATCATCAATAATGTCTCATACTTTTATCTTACCCCTTATTCACATGAAATTAAAGTTGACATGAAACTGAAATAAATAATTAGTAGAAAATTTATTTCATTGTGAGTATAGGTATTTCTTTGAAGATTTATTTTTTCTTACCATGTTGTTAGATACAAACTTTCAAGAAACTGCCCTTTTAAATATATTTGAATTATCTCTTTCAGTTGCTGTACATGAGAGAAAGCACTTAACAAAACACTTCACTGTTCATTTTTGTATTAAAAAAAAGGTTTGCTGCAGATGCAGTTGATAAAATTTTGATGGTTTTTCATGGCAGTATCCTGACTTAATAAATACACCATATTTTTATCAGGATTAATGTCTATGGTCAGATAATTAAATTTTACAAACACTATATTTTTAAAATTGGGATAGTTTTAAGATGGGTAAATAACATTCCAGGACATCAAGTGCATTTTTGATAACCTTCTTCCACATAATCATAGAGATGTGAACTTTGCAGATCATTGATATTTACGACACATATGACACTACATTTGGATGCAGTATTGTCAGTTATCAAAAATAGGTTAATGGGTTATGAAATAACATGCAAGCATCTTAATCTCCTTTACGTTTTTCTTAGGGACTTTTTTCTTCTCGCATATCAAACCCAAAAGCAATTAACATTAATCAAGACATGTTTAAATGTCTCTGCATTAATCTATCTTTTTAAAAATTTAAATTAAAAAAAAAATGGTAATGGCTCTAAGGTCTATTTCTAAGTATCAGCTGAGTAATTTCATGGCTTTCTTTTGTTTAAAAATGCAATACTGGATACCATATTGGCACCATTTCTAATCTGAACGAATATGAAATCATAATTAGTCTTGTGGTGAAAATACCACAGAGATAACATGATTTTCAAGGCAGTCATTGTGCTGACCATATAGTCCAATTTGCACCATTTTCATTTTACAACAAACTAGACTGAATAGTCTTTCTGCGAAAATCCTATGCTGATTTGATCATTCATTCAGGATAAGTGATTTAATTTCCTTGATTGTCAATGTAGTCAACTAAAATCAGCTCAATACCATAAGAAGTCTTCTGATAAAACTCCCATGGCAATATGTGTTTCCATTCAAAAGGAGTAACCATAACAAGATTTGTAAGATACTTCTATGGCAGCAATTGATAGGAACATCCATTCAGGAGAAGTAGCATAAAAAGATTTCAAAAAGGCCAATCTGGAGGCCATACTGGATATCTACCCAGCAACATAGTTTGGGGACTAATTAGACCATGGGAAGACCGTGTGTGTAAAATTGTATTTTGTTTCCTCCACCATTTATACTGGCCACCATGTATAGCCTTTCTTGTGTGGAAAAATGGCATTAAACCTTACAATAACAACAACCATGATGGCTTAGAAGTGTTTATGTTGCTACTACTGGAAAACAATTTACTGCACATAGATGAAATAATAATGATAATAATAATCAACTCTTTTGAGAATTTTTCAGGCAGTTTACTGCTAGTCTTTTGTTTAAATTTATTTAAGAATAAATAGGTAACTTCTTTGAAAATGTTAGGAAATGTCAGGAGGGGATTGCTAATAGAGGGAAGAATTTTTACAATCAAAAGTTAAAAGTCCCCAAAATATTTATACCATCAGTTGAAACATTGCTGTAATATCCCGTTAATCTAAGAGTTTATTTACTTATAACCATGATAAAGTGCACAGAACTGTATGATTCTTAGTTGAATATTTTTAATTTGCCATTGTGCTAACATTTATTTGGAATGGTCATACAGATGTACAGATATAAGGACAGAGAAATGTTCTGATGGATATGTGTAGAATATAGGAAAGCTCAGGATTTGAAGCTCGTGCGAGCTCGAGCTTGATATTTTTTTCAAGCTTTCGAGTTTGAATAGTGATGAATATGATGAATGAATGCTAAGCAGATGTCGACGCATTGTTGAAGTGTTTCCTTGTGGACATGAAATTGTCTGCTTACATTCATTGCAAGCTGCGAAATTATCCTTATCGTGCTTGTTAAAATAAGTCCAAACAGCCGATTTCTTATTTTTTTAACATCACTACTGCTTTAGAAATAAAATATAAGTAAAAATTAACAAACAAAGACCTGATACAATATGAAAAATCGCTGATAACATGTTTATGTTGTTTGAACTGTTCACAATTCAGTTTAAAAGAAATCCCTCGGGCGTTAGTTGTGCCCCTACTGCCCCATCCAGCACCAGTCATCGTCAGGCCAAACGCTTGAGAAGTTCACCGGTTCTCTCACTTGCACAAGTTGAAAAACCCATCCTCCCTGTCAGCCGCAATCATAATACTCTGAATTATTATCTTAGGAGTCCCCATCAATGACCGTTGCAAGGCAACGAATGCACACGCCAACCAACACATGGGAAAGCGTAGGCTGTGTGAATCTGTAAAGCCGCTCATTCTCACAGTCAATTAATTATCGCACGGGTTTATCCAGTCGATAATATAAAAAAGTAGAGACTTTTTCTAGGCATAAGGTCGAGCTTCGAGCCTAGGCTCGTCCCAAACTCTAGATATGTGCAAAATAAAATGGTACTTTATGCCGTCATGGTGGGGGATAAAAAACACTGACCTGAAATAATTGTATTTTTTCAACATTAATAATATTCCTGCTTTCGCAAATTGTCCTGTTTGAATTCTTGGCACATTTGCACCAATCAACTTTCACTGATACACAAAACCATTTGACATTTCCTAATGCAAAGTGTTAGCTTGGATTATACACATATTGAGATCCCAATCTCATGACAATGTTTACAATCCTTTCATCACATACATATTAGTTATTTGATATTATTTAGAAGTATACCATGATACGTACAGTGTAATTCCAACTGTTAGCTGCCATTTATTTGCTAATATTGGTGTTGAAACTATAGCTGATACTAGGAAATGTGATAAAGTCTGATGTAGCAGCAGAGAGGGTGAACAGACCACGTTTTCGAGCAAAAATAAGGCTTCCAGATAACGTTTTCGAGCAAAATATGGTCTATAGACTACGTTTTCAGACAAAAAATAAGACTTCCAACAAAATCTCATTTAACCAAAAAAAAAGTCTCCATTTTGCAAAAACGGAGATTTTACGATTTTTTAATCAATTTTGCTCGCAACGATGTGGTCATCACCCTCTCTGCTGCTATGGGTTAACAAAAAATAATAAATGATTTTAACCGAATATTTGATCCAGTCCGATACGATATCGTGTCCGAGGATCATGTAGATTTATTGTTGCGAATCCGTGCGGAGTCGACTGAGCATGACTAAAGAAATCTCGAAATTGATTGAAGTCCATATCAGAACACCATGTCTGCCAAATATTTCGTAGCGTATGTGTATTAACGCCGTTGAATACAGAAAGAATATTGCAGTTATCTCTGATGACTTTTGGAACCTGAGTGTAGCGTTGAGTGACATATATCACGTCAGTGTTTTTGTGACGCCCCCGGGAAAAGATCCTAGCAGGATTTTTTTGTTTATCCAACATTATATCGTCGTATACGACTAAATTGTTAATATCTCCATCAATATCATCAATACTCGGTGCTTCATCGATATCGGTTATAAATTCAATGGCGTTCTCACCCTTAATTTCTGAAGCGTTTTCATTAAAATCCTTTAACACTTCATAACATCGTTGATCATCTACGCTAGGGGCAATTAAATACAACTTATCCCACTTCATCCATCTCATTATTAAATTGAGCAACAATTGCGTTTTACCGGATCCAGATGGCCCGATTATAATCATCCGGATAGAGTTTGGTAGCGCTGCATGATGCTTAACTGGTTCTCTTGTTTTAGTCGCTGAAAAATCAATTATATCCATATTTCTATACATAAATTATGGATCTATATTGTATGAAGTGTAAAACGCGTACTAGCACAAATGATGTGACGACGGTTACAACTAAAAATAACAGATCAGCACTTACTGGTAGATGTGCAACATGTGGTATTAAGAAGTTCAGATTTGTTTCTACAAAATCAAAGATTTTACAATCCGGAGATGTTTTTAAAAAAAACGAGGAGGTGATATCGCAGCCAAATTGGCAAAGCTCCCTGGAACCCCATGGGCAAAGTACCCCGGAGAAAAGCACCTTCCAGGATATAGCTACTGTGGACCGGGAACCAGACTTGATATCAGACTCAATGATCAAAATCAGTCCCGACCCGGTGAAGAACCAATAAACGCCATTGATAAGGCCTGTCACCTTCATGATGTTGCTTATAAAAGCAGCAATCTGCAACACAGGCATCTCGCAGATGTGAAATTAATTCATGCGTTAAATGCTATTCCTGATAAATCCTTCAAAGAAAAATTGGCTTCATTTTTAATAAAATCGGCTATGAAAAGCAAATTGATGTTAGGTGCCGGTAATTAATAATATGGAATCAATTTATTATTCCCCAAGAGGATACTGGAGGGGTAAATCAGCAGTCCATAAACTCGCTAGCGCTGCAAAAGTGAAAAAAACCACTGCGGCTAATTGGTTATCCAAACAGGCACTATGGCAAATTTATCTACCACCGCCTAAACAAATTCAATTCTCGCATTTTGATGTGACCGCTCCTAATGAAGTTCATCAGGCTGATATATTATTTCTGCCACATGATCGTGGTTACAAATACGCTTTAACCGTAGTTGATATTGCAAGTCGATACAAAGAAGCAGAACCGTTAAAAACAAAATCAGCCACTGAAGTCGCTTCTGCATTTGAAAGGATTTATCGACGAGGTCCTCTGCACTGGCCAAATCTATTGCAGGTTGATCCTGGCAAGGAATTTCAGGGTGCAGTGTTATCTACAATGAAACATCATAATGTCACCATACGACGAGGGCATACTGCGCTACATCGCGATCAGGCCATTGTAGAACGATTTAATCGGACGATTGCTGAGCGGTTATTTGGATATCAATACGCAAAAGAATTCATTCAAGAAAAGCGATCCCGTGAATGGGTTAAAAGATTACCATCTGTGATTACTGCACTGAATAACGAGATTACTAGAACAATCAACATGAAACCTATCAACGCGATTAAAAACAAATCAATACCCGTACAACCACAAAAAGATTTCAAAGAACCAATTCTTCATAGTAATGTCACTGTTAGGTATTTATATGAACCAGGAGAGCTTGAAGGGGGTAGAAAAAGGGCTACTGATCCTATTTGGAGTGTTACTGCACACAAGATATCTACTATAACACGATCAACTGGTAGACCAGCAATCTATAAACTGGATTCAACTGCCCCTCAGCGGGGTTTTACTCGACAACAACTACAGGTAATTCCCGAGGATACTCAATTGCCACCGCATGGTCTTAACTAGCACCGTTGCGTCTATTGCACTCAAGACAAGTCAACATCACATTGTTTCTGACATGACCGAGATTGTTATTTTTTCTGTCTACGGTGAATTGGCGAGGATCCTTATCCGAATACTGCCAACGCATTATACAATTGCAACTCGCGCAGTGATTATTCTGTTGTTTCTTCAGCGTAATTATTAATTCAGCATCAATATCAAATTCTCGTTGTTTTTTTTTTATCCTGTTGTTTGTAACCGGAGAGTTTTTTATCAATAATTTTAACATCAATATCATCCATTGTTGTGTCATTATCATCGAAAACAATTCTTCGAAGTTGATTTATTTTTCGTACTCTGGATACTGCGAGATAGACTAAATTCGACCATTCGATGTGATTATCCACCATCCAAACAATTGTATCCGATATAGTCAATCCCTGTGAAGAGTGTATTGTTGCTGCGTATCCTAGCGTCCACGGGGATTTATTAGCACGCAATGCATCTTCAACGACATTGATATCAACCAGCACAATATCATTTAATACGAGAATTTGTTTTTCACTCTGTCCTGGAATATCAACTTCAATGTTCTGTTTTCGTGTATCCGATGGCCTATAACAAAGGGGTACTGGAAGCGTTGCAAATTTTTCTTTATGTAATTCAAATAACTTCATCTGAAGTGTGTCCCTGACTATTTTTCTACTTGCAATTATCAAATCATTTGGTCTCCATGTTTCCCAGAAATCATTCATTGGAGTTTCTGAAATCACTTCACGCGCTATTTCGCATTGGATTCTATCCGGTTGTAATCTAATTAGCGCTTTGAATTCTCGTAATCGTTCATCAAGTGATCTATAATCAGTGGTAATTTCTTCATAATAGTCTACAAAACCCCTTAGCCATTCATGTGGAGATGCACCGACAAATGGTGGTGGTTGGCCGTGATCACCGCACATGACGACTTTTGTGTTTTTGTTTAACAACCACTCAAGAAATGTTTGTAATACATCTAATGACACTGTGCATATTTCATCCCAAATGATGATTTCAGGAATGAATTTATCACCCATACGCTCAGGAGTCCATTTGTCACCCTTCCATCGAAAGAAACTATGGTAAGTACAGGCATTTACCCCTCGCTGTATCATCTCTCTGGCGAGTCTGTGAGTCGGTGTTAGCACAATCATGGTTGACCGACGAAATAATTCAATTGCACGAGTTGTCTTTCCTGACCCACCACAACCGTTTAAATAAACTGTCTTGTATCTACATACTGGATCAGATACCGGTGGTGCATTAGAAAATTCTGATTGAATTTCAATACGGTTACAACAAAGATATTTATCATCCATGGCAACGTCTGCGGATTCACAATACTCATGTAGCATCTCCTTTTTAAATCGCCAACGCCCCCAATTTTCTTCGGGATCTGTGAATTTAGCTACAGCTGATTTGTACTTATTGTGTATATACATCGAATCAGTGGCCACTCTAACCGCGGTATTAGGAAATCTATTTATCATCGAAAATAGATTAATAGAAGCATAGGCTAGCATTGAACTTCTCAAATGTGTGTACTGGGAATTATATCCATCACAGTAGGTAACAACCGTACCCATTTTCTCACCATTGGATAGAAAAGCATCCTTACGGGATACAAGTTTTCCCTGTTTCATTAAATCCGCTACAATAAAATCGTATTCAGCGACATCTATGATCAACCGCGAAGAATATTTTGCGTTGTCGTATCGTCCACCCTGGGTAAATTTACCGATTATTCTTCGTCCGAGATCTTTTGCTTGTTCTTTTTTAATTTCAAATAACTTCTTAGACCAATTTATGATTTCTTCTTCATTGAAATCAGGGAATTGTTTTCGTAGTTCGTTGATTATACGATCTAGATCGGGTTGTGGTAGCCAAACTTCTTTCTGAGCTCGATAGCATATAATAGCCTCGGAAACAATCAACGATATTAGCATACCACAATCAATCATATATCTCAATAGCACTATTGGCATCCAGGCCTTTTCAGATAGATGTCTACCGAGCCAAACATAACTACACGGATGTAACCCTGTAGCTAATTCAAATGATATCACACGAGCGAATCCGGTTAAATCAAAATTAGGCAATGTCCATTAATCGCAACACGAGTCATTTCATGCGTGGGGTGTCCAAATCGTTTGAAGTACTCAGCGCATTCTCCATACCCGAGAAAACTTCCGGGATAACACGCGGCTATATCAATTGAAATCATACCATCACGTGAGTATTTCGTATTCCACAATCCTCCATGACCAAATCGACGCAACTCGATTTAACATCCTCGAGAAAATCACTTCGTGTTGGACGCCATGAGTTTTTTTCTCTTGCGAAGTGAGCTACCACTGATGGAATAGTAAAACTATCCGTGAGTAGTTTTTCATGGGAATTCTCCGGTGAAAAATCACTAGCGATTTTTCTCATTCTATTATCTAATTCTTCAACGCGATATAATTCACCATTTGGTTTTACAAATTGATCGAATCCTATTTCGGGATCTTCATCACTTCTAAGTAACCACACTGACACAGGATCATTTTTACACAACGCATGAATAGCATCAAATAATCTCTCTTCATAGAAAACATCCCCGACGAACTCCTTAGGGACATATTTCACGGTTCGTTCTCGTGGAAATACTGTTACCGCAGGTGTCCACGCGTGTTTGTTATGATCAATAATCTGTATTGGGGCTCCTCGCGATTGATATTTCGGTTCGTATAATACTTCTCCGGTTATTGTTGTTACTGATATTGGGAATTTTAATGATGCTTCTAATTTAGCTATATCAGAAATTTTTGCACCATGCTGTTTCACTGTCAGTTCCCACTCGGTTATTTTCCTACGTCGCAGATCAGTTAGTTTATTTCCTCGGGATGCATTTGTGAAGTGTTCTATTATTCGTTCTGCTACACAATTCAGTGAACTAGAATATTTCATAGGAGCTAGTTTTGCGATATCGGGTTTATCATTTAACGGATATATCCCATAAACCATTGCTGTTACGGGATAATATCTTTCGTAGTATGGTTTGTCAATGCCGGTTAGAATTCCTGGTTTGGAATCTCTACTTACAATGACAGCTTTTTTATTCTTGAGGATTGGTTCAAATTTATCCCTAATAATCCATTTGCCATCGACTTCGATAATGAATTTGATTCGGAAAAAATACCGTTTTTCCCCAACACGTGAAATTATCACTGCTGCTTTTTCATCAGTCATGGTAGCATCAACAACACCATCAATTCGAAATGTTGACCAACAATAAGATGCTCCATCACGCTTGAATTCATTAAAACAGTCTCTGATTTTACTAATCATGGCTTTATCAAGAATTGTATTCTTTGGTGTATTAGAAACTATATCGAGATTGAATTGAGCATCTTTCCAGGGTAATCTCTTGGACGTTTTTTTTGGTTTATCGAGATTAAATTTAGGACTAATTTTTAATAATCTCTTAAACTCTTTCATGTTTCCGTCTCTTGGACGTTTTTTTGGTTTATCGAGATTAAATTTAGGATTAATTTTGTTACGTTTTTTGGGTTTATCGAGATTAAATTTAGGACTAATTTTTAATAATCTCTTAAACTCTTTCATGTTTCCGTCTCTTGGACGTTTGAGATTAATTTTGTTACGTTTTTTTGGTTTATCGAGATTAAATTTAGGACTAATTTTTAATAATCTCTTAAACTCTTTCATGTTTCCGTCTCTTGGACGTTTGAGATTAATTTTGTTACGTTTTTTTGGTTTATCGAGATTAAATTTAGGACTAATTTTTAATAATCTCTTAAACTCTTTCATGTTTCCGTCTCTTGGACGTTTTTTGGGTCTATCGATATTAAATTTAGGACTAATTTTTAATAATCTCTTAAACTCCTTATCAGCATTGAATTCAGCATTTTTCGAAGGCGTTCTCCTTAATTCCCTCATGCTATAATTAAAACAAGCATTTAAATGAAGGATTTATGTATAATGAATCACTGTAAGTGGCTTATGATTGGATCAGTAACCCCGTGTAACAAATCATGCAGAAATGAGTTTTGTGGGTATCATATGCAAAGCTTTCGACGTGGAAGCCTTGGCCCGTTACCCTGTATTCTATGTGGGGTTGGGGTCAGGGGAAATCTCAGTTGTGTCTTAATTGCGGTGGTAAGCGATACAGGGAATTGAAGCGTTATTATGATAAAAGAATAAAAAATGGACAATCAATCAGAAATTTTGACCCTGAAAAGGTCCTTGACCCTGACAACATCAAGGATAAAATCATAAGAACTCCTCAAGACTACATGGAAAGATTCTCCAGTGATGTAATCATTAAACCAAACAATGAATTAGACAAACAATAGTATTATGTATACGAATGAACCAAGAATTCAGACAACACCCTGTGATCACAAATTATGAAGCATCCAATGATGGTGTTGTAAGAAACCGCAAACTGAAGAAACCAGTTGGTTCTGTGAATAATCAAGGGTACTTGATGTTTACTGTTAGGGAGGGAAAAGAAACGAAAACTTATCTCAATCATCGTTTCGCATTTGAGTGTTTTTATGGATTGATCGAGGATGATTTTGTTATTGATCATATCGATTCTAATCCAAAGAACAATTCTTTATCAAATCTGCAGGCTATCACACAAAGTGAGAATACCAAACGAGGGGGGACTGGGAAATACTCAAAAAAATCGAGACCTGTGAAATCTTTGAATACGATAACTAACGAAGAAAAAATATTTCAATCAATAACCAGCGCCGGTAGGCACTTCGATATTTGTGGACCCTCAGTACGAAGAGTTGCAGAGGGGATTTATCGATCTGCGATTTCAAAGGGGACTGGACAGAAAATTCGATTTAGTTACGTCTAATGCGTCATATTTTTCATTTAGAAATATATCATTATTATAGAATAATGAATTCTGAAAACATGAATAGCATTTTATCCGAGATTTCAAAATTGAAAAGTTGGGATATTGAACTATCAGATGGGTTAAATCCTGATCAAATCATGTCTGATTTTCAGGATATAGAATACGGAGTTAGCACTAACAAGTATATGCTACCAAAGAAGTATGCGCTCATCAAGAGAATTCAGAATTCTATTCGGGACTCTCTCGCATTTTCCAGTGACGTAAGTGTGTTCGCTCCGTTGTATACCATTGTAGAACGAATACGAAAAGAATTGGGGTACGAATACGAATTGAAAAAGGAGGTTAATTCTAAAGTTAGAAACCTACGGGCGTTAATTCAAGAAAATGAACAATTTTGATTGACCGACCATTTATCATTATTTGATTGTGACTGACCCTCAAAGAGATTTTCATTTTTTTTAGCATTTTTTGATTAAAAATGTCAAAATCAGTGAATAAAAAATTGATGGCTGGTTCGGATTGATCAAAAATAGAATGGCGAAAGTGTCAGTATTAATTATTTTATATACAATTATGACACTTTCGCCATCGATGAACGAAGCTGTTATAGGATGAAATAACGCTTCTATGATCGTGTTAAAAATTAACTGACATGTCGGACATGTAACAAAAAGTGTTTTCGTCTGTTAGGTCGGGATTGAAAAATTGTTTTGCAATTGAAACATTGTTTCTGATTTCAAATAATGGTCAATGAAGCATTAACAACCCGATTGGCTCGTGAACGATTAGATGCAATTAAGAGATTTGTACCAATTCGCGACTCTGTACGGGATAAACTGCAACAACGACAGAGTCTTCAGACTGATTTTGCTTTGGGATCTGAAGAATTGTTTAAACCAGTAACCACAGCAACGAAGGGGATAGAGCGTGCTATACGGGGGGATGTTCCCGAGACGGGGAAATCTGTTATTGGTGAACTCGAAAAAATAGCAGCGAAAACTGAACAAACAGAACAGGCCGTACAAAAAATAGAATCAAAAAGAAAAGTAGATGATTTACTCGTGAGATGTAACGAAGAAGGGTTAGCAGAAATTGATAAGACTGATCCAGCAGAAATTCCTGCGCTTGTTGTTACGTCCTATGAAAACAGAAAAAAATGGTTGAAACCAGAACATCATAAATATGTTAGAAATATAACTCACTGGGCTGATATATTCTATAAAATCAAAACTGAAAAAGGTCTGATTAAGAAAGATAGTGCATCATATATTGAATATATCAATGCGGTGGGTACAGTGTATAATCAATACGAAGAGTTTAAACAACAACAAAAACCGCAAAAAACGCAAAGGCGGCGACAGCAACCTGCAAAGAAAATATCTTTTTCACCTAAAAAACAACAAATACCACGTGATGATGATGATCCTTTTGGTTATTTACAAAAAACCAATTTAGACGAAATGGAAAAAATGGATGTAGCAATGGGTTATAGCGGAAGTGGATTAAGAGATTCCAGTGGACCCCAAAGTGGGGTATGTCCTGGTAGTGTTCTCAGTGATATATCACGATTAGAAGTTCTCATCGGAGGAAAACGAGCCGGAAATAACTCACCGGAAATAATTAATGAAGCAGCTGATATCTGTAGACGATTATTTCAGGGTGGTATCATGGATATCAGCACATATCGAGATTTCATTGGCGAGTTAGTGGAAAGTGGGTATCATAGTGACTGAATTGAAAAGTCAATTGAAAAATTGTTTCTGATTTCAAATAATGATCATACACTACAATCATGATAAACCAACCCTCGTCTATGTAGTTAATTCACGGTTTCCAGTTTATAGAGCATACTACGGAGATGGTTTAGGTAATACCATTTTAGGGTTATTTGCGAGAATGGCTCCAAAAGTGATGCCGTTGGCTAAACAATTAGGAATGAAAGCAATTGATGTTATTCGTGATAAGGGTATTGGTGCTGTTGGAGATCTTGCTGGAAAAGCGTTTTCAACTGCGAAGAATAAATTAACATCATTAGTGAAATCACGGATGAAATCCAAAGGATTTTCAAAACCGTTACCGTCTACAGCGGAAATGCCTGCAAGTGTTAGTAGAGTTATAAATAACGCAGTAGATGAAAAATTAGCGTCGATGATTTTAACCCCCGACCAAAGCAATATTGCAAATATGATAGCAGGAAGTGGCTTTAAAAAACTACGACGATGAAAATGGAAAATCGCGATTTAGACTCTGATAAATACAATAAAATGTTCAAAAAGTCACCTGATCCAGCGTTTGATATAGACGCCCCAGTCCCCAAGAATGATTCTGTACGCGATTATCAATATTACGCCTATCATGCCATAGACTCAAATAGTCGATCAAGAATTGATCTTCAAGTCCATGATACCAGTAAATACTTTCTACCCTGTGAAGCGTTTATTGAAGTAGAAGGAGAAATTGTAACAGCTGCTGATACTCCTGCTGTACCAGCACCGTATCCAGCTGGTACTCAAGTCGGTTTTGTCAATAATGGTATCATGGCGTTATTTGAGAGTGCAAAATATCTCATTGATGGAAAAGAAATTGAGTCGATAGATCGCGATGTTGATGTGGCTACAACAATAATCGGGTTAGCGAGATATTCTGATGATTATACAAGATCAGCAGGACCTTCTATGATGTTTGCAAAAGATGCTACAAATACCGCTGGAGGAAAACAATTTGTTGTAAGACGACCAAAGAATAATGCTGGCACCGCTAATATTGATGCCGAAGATATGATTATAAACAACGATGTTAATTTCAATCTAGGAGCTGCAACACGTATTTCAATGTTGCAAGAAGCGCGTAAATCATTTTCATGCGCGATTCCACTGCATCATATATTTGGATACTGTAGAAACGTCCGAAAAGTTATCTACGGGGCGAAGCATACAGTATCGCTTGTACGAAAGAGTGATGATAGTGACGCAATCTGGAGGATTCCAGCAGACAATGCAAATCCAAATGCTGATGCCGTTAAAGTCAATTTAACAAAAATATCATTGTGGATGCCAGTGTTGACTCCAGCAATCACCGCAGAAGAACGATTACTATCATTTATGGACCAAGGAGGAAAATCATCACTAAGTTGGCTAACCGTGAGTACAGATGTTAAACAATCAAATATCAACGGGTTATTCACTTGGAACCTAGCATCAAAACAAGGCGTTTCTGCGCCACGTCATATATTTATTGCGTTACAAGATAACGCACGAGTTGGCGATCAACGTTTCAGTCATATGATATTTGATCAATTAGGTGTGAAAGACGTCTCACTGAGAATAAACGGCCAGCAGGAACCATCCGAGGATATACAACTTAATTACACAGAAAATCATATTGCACGAGTTTATCATCGTCTGTTGTCATTTATGGCACGCGATCAAAATGTGGATACTGGTTTGCAAATATCACAATATGATTTTAAAAATCTGTATCCGATCTATTACTTCTCACTGGAACATCTCGATTTGATGAGACAATCTGTTGTTGATATACATTTTAGAGCTAATGTGACTCGTGGTGCTATTGCTGATTATAGAGCGGTTGCTGTCATTCTCAGTGATAAATCAATGCTACTTGAAGGTGTTGGTGGAAGAATGAGAGTGGTAGATGCACCAGTGGAAAACATGTAATTGAAATTGTAAACGATTTAGAATCAATCTATTATGTATAATGTCATATAGTGTTATTAGTGTTGCGTTAACTCCCGGTCAATTAAAAAAATTGCAATCGGAATCAGCTAAAAAATGTGGAACCACAATCACGTTGAAACCCAACCAAATGACTGGTGGTGCAAATAAACTATCGCTGACAACTCGTCAGGTGAAACATTTCAATGATGCACTAGTAGCAAAAAAGGGTGTTCAGATTACTCTTTCTGCGGCTGCTATCAAAAATATGATTAAAACAGGCGGTATATTCCCGTTGTTAGCTGCGATACCAGCATTGATTGCAGCAGCAGCCCCAGCGGTGGCTAAAGCGGCAGCGTTAGGAGCCGTTGGTACTGCAGCAGGAATGGCACTAAAGAAGGCAACTGGGAAAGGATATAAAAAAAGGGGAAAGGGTCTAAGACTACCAGGAACCCCGTATTCGTGGTACAGCGGAAAGGGTCTAAGACTAGGACCGGTTTATTAATTGAGGAACCTATGGTTCCCAAATCTTCGATGGTTCCCATGTCCAATTTTGATTTACTCGATGCTGCTGAAAAACTCGCGATTAAAAACTTTAGAGGTGTCTTTATGAAAGATCAATTACCACATCAACCAAACAGCGTTGAAACCGGAATCATTAATTTAGATAACAGCACCGGACCTGGAACTCACTGGGTTGCATACGCTATTGATCCACGTGGGATTGTCTATTTTGATTCATATGGATTAGCCCCACCAAAAGAGTTTATGCGTTATATAAAAACCCTTCCAATGAAGACTTGGTATTCTACGCTACCAACACAAACGATGATTGACCCACCAATATTTGGCAGCGAAGTATTAAATGTCCTTAACGCTATTTCTAACTCCTTGAGTAACCCAAGCGGAAAACCACCACATGTTGTCGTGAATGAATACACTAGTAATCGCTGGAGAAAATCGAAGATTTTTCAACGAAGTCGTCAAAAACGATTTTAGAGAGAGAAAGAGTTTTACAATAACATGATTGATATTTGGGGGAGATCTTTGAAACCCAAACCCGATGGCACTGCAACCGGTGATGTAAAAAAACTAATCAAAGATGAAATAGCTGAGACGTTAAATTTAGTAAATGTTGACCCGAACGAAATAGTTGTATTTCAGGACAAACAGGGTAAATTGAAATCCAGTGATGTGTCATTGAATGACATTTTGATACGGCAGCGCGACGCCGCTGAAAACTCTATTGCGCTATATTCCAACGGTGGACAGCTTAAACCAGGCGCACTTGTGTCTACGATCACCGACGCGATTGCTACCAACGAACGTGAGCTGAATGATCTTATACGAGGTTATAATAATTTTCGCAAAAATGTCGTACATAAATTCTTTGGAACCCCGCTTGTGGTTGGCATGACTCTCGCTGAAATTAAAGACTTGTTGAATTCATTCTTCGCTAACAAGGAAGCTGGAAGGATGATGACTGCTTCAGAAATCAAGGCAAATTATCTCGAGATTTCTAAACTAATAGAAGATCAAAAACCCACTAATGACATTGTTGGTAGGTTCTTTGGAAACCCGCTTGTGGCAGGAATGACTCTCGCTGAAATCAGTGAGTTTATCGGCAAGCACACTCACAATGCCTACATCGCTAATAGTTTCTTTGGTGTCCCGGCTACATCTACGATGACTCTCAAAGATATTAACATGTTTATGGTGAGACAAACAACACTTAATACCATCGTTGATAGATTTTTGGGGAGAACACCTGTGTCTGAAACCACATCGTTGACAGGCATGACTCTCGCGGAAATTAAAAGCGCTATTGACAAACAAAAGCACACCAGCGATATTGTTAATAAGTTCTTTGAGGGCAGTAGCCTCCAAGAATTATTGCTAGAATAAAAAATGGTACCCACATCATCCAGTATGTATACATAGCTGAAACAAATGTACCAGAGGCTACTCATTATAAACATTCGGGTATTATCATTGGCACATGATCGAGACAAGTAGAGGGAACGGGTCAGATGTTCAGTAGCACAATGCCTCAACAACCACACTAGGTCAAGAGACTCAGATGATGATGATGATGATGATTATCTTGGCTAATGATTCCTCATAGAACACACATATTCAATAAGGTTTTTCTTTTCTAATCAGACCTGGGATTATTTCAAAAGAATTAAAAAGTATTAAATTAAAACCAGATTTATTTTCTTTGAAAAAATGGTCAAAATTGTGGTATTTTATATGTTTTGCAAAATGCAGTCTCACTTTGTTGAACTTTAGACTTGTACTGACTGATGGACAGAAGGAATTTACTATATCATGATACAGATGGGTTTTTATTGTTTTTTATGGTTTAACGTCATTTTTCAGTACAATATAGGCTATTCATGGTGGCCAGTATTAATGGTGGAGGGATAACCCGGACAACCCCTGGAAAGAACCACCGACCCACGAGAAGCTACTGGCAAGCTTTCTCACATAACTACATTTGCTGAATCTTAGACTCGAACACACGCAGACAGTGGTGAGATGGCAGTGGTCCATAATAGACAGCGCTTTAGACCACTCGGCCACTTGGGGCATCTGATACAGATGTACAAATGTGTTTAAAGCATGAAAGAAATATTCTTCAATAGAAGATATGGAGATTTTTAGACCCAGTTTTCAGTGTTTGGCAGTGGCACAGATTTTCTTGTTTCATCTTTTAACATTTGCATTCAATATACAGAATGCTTCACTCTGCATACATTCCTTGAATTCTGTATTACAAAACATGCATGCTAATCTGGACAGTACTCTCACATTGCACCAACATGTCCTGAACATACGCAAGGCTGCATATCTTGAGCTGATATGCATCAGCTCCATTTGCAAATATCTTTCAGTTGATGACACTAAAATACTTGTGTGTTCATTAGTACTTTCAAGACTAGACTATAGTAACCCAATTCTGTCTGCTTTGTCTCAATATCTACACCAGAAACTTTAAAAGGTTCAAAACACAGATGCTCAGATCATCCTCAGAGTACCATAATAAGAGTACCCCTCCCCGCTGCTCTGTACCCTATACTGGCTATCCATTCGATACAGAATCAAACAAAATTTGCTTTCACTGATGGACTCCAGTCCAATATACCTGTCTGGCCTCACCCATGTGTACACACCAGCAAGATATGCATGCTCCTCTTCTGACAATCGTAAACTCATTATTCCCACTATGAAAACGAAGTCATATGGACGACATTCTTTTGCATACCAGGGCCCAGCAAAGTGGAATGAATTACCAAATTGAATAACACAAAGACACAGAGATCCCTTTCTAGAGTGCTCTTAAAACTCACCTTTTTCGATTGCAGATACAAACTTAACAATGTTTCCTACCTTAAATATTTTCAGCATTTTTTTTGTTTTCTAATTTCATGGTGTTTGTTTTTTTTTTTGCAATCATATCTTTATAGATGTTGTAAAGCTCTTAGAGCTTCTAATGATTAGGTGCTATAAAAAGTCCTCATTATTATTAGTATTATTATTATTATTATGATTCAAAAGCAAATGTTAGATATGTGTATTCTTTTTTAGATATTGTACTACTAGAGTCACATTTGCATGCATGCATAATACACACTAATACTGCATCAGTTATTAAATTCCTTAACTAGTGAACCATAATACACATACATGAACTGAACCTAAAATGTTAGACATGAAGATTTTTATTTATATGCATCACATACATATGTAAACCACATATTTAAATATATTTGTACAATGGCATCAGACTGAATTTCTTGTTTTATAGTTTCATTAAAAAAATTACATAATAAATACATTTTCATAGAGGTGATCAAAGACCAGTAGTTTCTGACATCAGCACTATTTGTGGACAAAGATTTATGATTTATAAAGTCCATAGCAATAGATAATTTTCATACGGAAGTTTCTTGGTGACAGTTAAGGTGCAGAGCATTCAATAATCAGGACTGAATAGACTTTGGGTAATTAAAATTTGGGAAAATTTTCAAATGAATAATTTATAATTAATTTAAAATAAGTAAACGTGCACACATGACTCATGTGACTTGTACTATTATAGTTTTCACCAAAGTTCAGCTCAGAGATTCAACATTTTGGACAACAAATTTGGCTTAAAACAAATAGAAGTCCATTTTCTAATTTGGGTTTCCTCCAAATATTCCAACCCCATTTTTCACATTTGGACATTTAGGTTGGCGTGAGTGGTCAAAGCAACTGCATATCAAAAGTAGTAGCAGCATATGGCAGTCACTTACCAGTGGACCTAGCAAATTTAACTATATTATATTAAGTCATACCTGCATGAAATCGAAAAATGGCAAATATGACAAATATTATAATCGTCATCTTTAATTGTCTGACAGACCAGACGAAACCTACAGCATAGATGAAACCTGACCTGGTACTCACCATTTACATCACTAGTCACATGACTTCACAAATCTCCAACAATGATATCTGAAGTCCAATAGTCACATGATATCAACAACAAACTCCTTTTTAATGTTGTTGTTCAAATTTAATTTCAATTATATTTAATGAAAGTCAGATACCTTTTGTCAAAAACAAAAACTATAATCTAAACATATTTATTTCGAGAACAACAAAAAACCTGTCACTGTCACAGCAATTAGGCCAGTGTGATTGCAGTCATGTGATACAACAAACTCCAGAAGTTGTTCTCGGAAAAAATATAGAGAATTTTGTGTTCATTCATTGTTGTTATATTTTATACAACCAGTAGACGACTTTCATTTTTTAAAAATTCTACCTTTAAAAGTATCAGTTGTGAAATTTTGTATTAGTGTACTATATAGCAATGAAAATCATGAGTGGCAACAATTTTAATACTCACAATTTCTGAGAGAGAGTAAATAATTATTGATTTAATGCAAGTATGACTCGATTTAACATTTATGTTTGCTAGGCCATCTGCTAAGTGGCTATGCTTTGCTGCCACCATTTTGGCCTCTTGTGATGCTAGACTGGTTTTCATACCTTCCCTCTCAGGAAAGATATTAATAACTATCTCTGATGACAAAATGGTATGAGAGAGAGAGAGAAGTAATTGCTTTCTCTGAATAAGTGAACATTTACCTTGCGAACCTTTCAAAAGAGACTTACTGGCTCAATAACAATGTTAATAAAAATAAATGTTTTATGCAAATGAAAGACAATAAAACATTATCAATTTTATAATGGATATTTGATGCATTTATTTAAAACTCTTGTTTCCTCATTTGTACGGAGTTGCCAAATATTTCCTTATCAATGTATTAAGCAGTAAATGCAATCACCTGAATGTAACTTTCTCATTGTTCTTTCCAATTTATACAAAAGTATAGAATGCCTGACACATTATAATTTAGTTAATACATAAAAGAGTATTACTTACATAACCTGCATTTCTTTCTTCTGTAACAAAAATAGATGACAAAAGCAATGATCGAGAAAACAATTATCAGGGCTAAAGCTATAACTGCTGCTGTAAGGTTCACACTGTTTTCTGTATATCCTGAATCTGGAGCTGAAAGACAAAATATGTCATGTGAATTCTAATGACTATGGATAAATGGATAACTCACTAAATGTTTTGGATGTTTTGTTACGATGCAAATAATAATAATATTATTTGATGCATTTGTTCTTTCTTTCTAAAGACAATTTTCACTGTATAAAAGTTTCTTGTATTCATCATTTCCTAGTGCTGCAATTTTGATGACAAAAAAGAAAGCTGCTTTAAATGGTTTACAAATTAAGAAATGCTGATGCTACAGTAAAACCTGTCTTGAGAGACCACTGCTATGAAAGACCACCTGTTTTGAGAGACTAGAATATACATGCACAGACTTACTGATTATTGTCATGAGAGACCTTTATTTTTTGGCAGAAGGGGTGGTCTTTTAAGACAGTTTCTACTGTATTAAGGAATATTTTTACTAACCTTATTTTTATATGTAGTTTCTTAAAACATGCATATGCCAGATATTAAATACTAACATAAGGTAAATAATAGACTTTAAACTATCGTCTCTTGGTAAATACAGCAATATGAACTACTTGTAATCAACTATTACAATAAAAAATAAGCATGTTTTCACTGTAATAGTATGTTCTGCTGTGTTGTGTGTTATAGAATTATAAGTGTGAATTCTGATCATGAAAAGTGAATTACCTGGGTACAGTAATGAAATCTTACAAGATCAGTAAGATTTGTACCTATTGAATCACTAAACCGCGTGATAACTTGAACTATGTAACACACAGCAATTTAATGATTTCTAACATCATATTTTATTGTGGTCTTACAAGATCTTTCCTCAAAAAGGAAGAGAAGAAAATCCTTTACTGCAACAAGATAGGGTCGGCAAGGATTAACACATTCCTTAGCACACCAATCACAGAATATTTGACAAATTTTCATCATAGAAATTAAATGTAAAACATCAACAGACATGGTATGTTGTGAGAGAATAATATTCCATGGATGTAATACCCTTGGTGTCTTGATCAACAAAGCGAGTAAGTCATTGAACCAAGACATTTGAGGCCACAGAGGTGCAATAATTAAGATCCATATCCATGTGGTGGACCCCTGATTTTGTGCATTACCTGTGGAATCAAGTGAAAGGGAGGGAAAACATCAGCAAATGGTTGATCTCAATTTAGCCCAATTCAAACTGAAGACTGCCTGGTCTGCATTTAAAATCAGTCCCAACTGTGTGACCAACGTCCAACAGAGGGTTATGTAGCTACATAATTTTTTTTGTTGGTGTTGCATATGAGCGAGCTGTCGAGATACTAGACTAAAGAATCCCCAAAAGCCTCATGCAGCTATTATTCCCATCACTATGGTAGAGATCCTGTGTGCTGAGGCTAGACTGAACAGCATGGCTTGGAAATAAAATATTTCATGTCTGATTGAGAACCAAATATATTTCTGAAGGGAGGAAAAACCAGTATGTCAAAGTTCACATCCTTGAGATCGATGGCAATTCCCCGTTAGCTGGTTTGATAGTTCTAATTTCCATCTTGAAAGTATCTGCTTGCAGAAATTTGTTAGGTGAGAATGGTCAATAATAAGCCTAATTTTTCTGCCCTTTTGGGAACCAGAAATAACCAGATTAGAAAGCTAGTGACCGGATATTTTTAACCCTCTCCAATGCACCCTCTAAAGAAAGGTGTGCACATCTTCCTTTAACTTGAAAAAAGGTTTGATTGATGAAAGAAGATGGGCATCTATGAGAGAGGATGGAGTTCTATCAGGTGTAGATGTAAATCCTCCTGCACAAAAGGAAAGACCTATTGTTTTTTCATTATGTTTGACCAGGCCTCCAAAAAGGGGGTCAATCAAGCACCTAACTGTAATAAAACAGCTAAGCACTGCAGGAGATGTAATGTGTCCCTACGGACAGCCTCTCTTTCCCCCATTCCCCATATTTTGGAACATTATTGTAGGAAGATTGGCTACTTTGATGTTGTGGTTGCATATTATGTTTCTGGTACACATTGTGGCTGAATGTGTGCAGAATCAGGCTGGTTTCGAAGGGCCGTCATCTGATACAAAATACCAATATTGTTGATCCCTAAGTCCTGAGAGGCATAAGTGAGAATGAGGCCATAAATTAAGGTCTCTGAATCTAGGGGTGTAGCCCTCAGAAAACTTTTGCCATGTTCAAGCAAAAGTTCTAAAAGTTCAATGCTACATCTGACAAAGCCATTGCCGTAGACAATGTGTGTCATGAAGTCTTCAACAGTTGTACAAGGCAATATGTGACAATTCCTTCTCCAGTAAAATAAAGGAAACTATAGTCAATCATGGCCTTTGACTCTTTAGCCTTCAAGGATTTAAAGGAGAGGTGTAAAAATGAACCCGATAAAATAACAACTTGTGAAGCTTCATCATCCAAGTCGGGAGATTTCAGTAGCCAGGCAGGTGAATGAACCTTATAGTTCGAGGCTGATAACAAGTCTCAATGTAACAAATGGTACATAACACACTTTATTCTGTCTTGCTGCTTCTTGATTTTTTGCTCAGTTGTTTTTCAACCTCATTAACCATCAGAGAGTGAGGAAGTAGCAGTATGTCTGGTCTGGATCTTGCTCTTGACAGTTTTTCTAAACAACAAAATTCTTAGTGTCATTTGAACACTTTGTTTTTGGGAACATGTCAGAGGAAAGAATACAGTAGACTTCATTTACAGCCATGTTAAATGACAAAGTCTTCATTTCTTTGATCACATGAGAAAATGGATGTGATGGATTGGAGAACTTTGAAGAGTAGGGTACATCCTATCTTCGGGAAAATCAGTAAATTCCTTAGAATATACTAGAATCAACAAAGCATCACCATACTGTTCTGATCCCTGGTGTGAAACAGGATAAATATATCACAAACAACCTCTCTTTGGGAAAGGCCATCTCAGCATGGGGTGCAACAGATTATGTCCTCAATGTGTCATGTCATGTCAGGATAGTAAGAATTCTAATCTCTCTTTGGTCTCTTAGGAGGAGGGGGATTAACACACACTTCCCTTGATGACCTTATGTGGTAAACTTGTGATAGTCATCAGACCTCATTACCCATCAATCCTAATGGCCACATAGACATCATCCATGGCAGAGGCTGTTCTCTCCCTTAAGGATAGAAGTTATATATACAAAAGGATTGAAAAAGAACATGGAAAAGGAAGGGACATCAGTCCGATTTCCTAACGCTGAAGAATGTCTAAATGCATTCTCTGAACCTGTTATGAGATTCCATGTTGTGACCACATTTCTTTATTAACAAACAACAATCACAACAAAATATGAACCCTTGTATTGTAAAACTGTTGTAATTTATATTATTATTGTTCTTATTGTATAGTATATTTTCACATCTGAATACAGTGTGGTCTTTATACAATTTATTTATCATTCACTCTATTTCTGATATGCCGTAACGACACAGCTCCCACTCAAGCACTAGTCAGTTCCCAATGATATATGCCTCACTAGACGGTTTTATTGCATTACTCTTGCCATCTTGTGATGCTGCTTTACACACATGCGTCGGTAATTTAAATCTGAGGTCAACAGCCGATAAATACACAGGTGTTCTGTTCTGACAGGGATTTATACTAAAAAAAGTGAGTGTTCTAAGGATTTAAAGCAGTGGATCATTAGAAGAGGGATTATACTTACCGTCTGGGTACAAAGGTTAGTATAAATAAATTTGTTAATTAATAGTGTGCAGTCCGATCGTTGGTAGTTATGGTTCACAAACGGTCCATATAGTGTTAATGCAGAAGACGGCTGATCTCACAAGCCGCCAAGACAAAATAAAAAAAAGGCTTAGAGACCATGTTAGCTGGTCTACTATATTGTCTAAGATGTCTAAGATGTCAAAGTTATCCACAGTCAAATGTATAGACTGCTCAACCCATACTGAACTTTTATCTATCTGTAACATATCAAGCTGCTTCTCATGACACAATTTCAAAATAGTCAACTATTTTTTTATTGCTGCGATGAAGCTCATGTTGATGGCTTTAAATTGGCTAGGGCCTATTGTAACATTAAAAAAAATTACTGAATCCTTCAACCTGAAAGATGAGATAATGTTCTGAGCATACTAAAGAAAATGACTCATGAACAGCCAATTTTACCTTGGAATCTACTGTTTTATCAGCAACAATAAATCAGCTATGGGGTTAAATCATGATCCTACTTTATTCACACCTCCATTTGAACTTATTTTTTCAGGGCTTGGCATACTGTAGCAGATTTTCTAAGAGGAAAGTTTGATGCAAAAGAAGTTACACACTTTCTACTGTACCATAATTATCTCATTAATTTCACTACCGTGTTTATCCTCTGCAAAAAATATGATAGTCGATGCACAAAAGTCCAACAAATTGCCGTTCTGACACTGTCTATGAAGGCAGCAAAATACAAGTTCAGCACTCCATGAAGAATTGATTTCCAAGTAACTCTCCTTGCTCTGTAACAAAAAGTATTCATGATAATACACTCCAGCTATAAATAATTCATCTTTTTGCTTCTATAACAATATCATTATAGACGGACAATTAAATAATAATAGAAGAGAGAGAGCATTATTAACTCATAACTATATAAGTCTTTCAATTACACACACCAAGTTTGTTTGATTTATGACAAAAGATGAATGTGAGTTATCTTTTATGCTCAAATTCTGCTGTTAGAAATAATTTACTTAAACTGTCATTTGTTTGATTAATTAATTTAAAAGGAGTAATCAAAACATTTCATTTTGGTGCAAACTGCATTGTCTGAATTTTAATGGAATCAATTATAAAATATATTGTGCACTAAGGTAATCCCTTCAAACATTTTGACGACATACCACAAAGTCATAGTCTTCCGAAATTCTCCATTCAGTTGACAACTGTATTCCTCCACATGAAATTGTCGAACAAAATAGAACGTTCTCAGAATACTTTGTTAAACTTGGTTTACACTGATATGTTGGTGATTCTGTAAAAAGACAATACATGACTAATATATCATTTTCATAAAAGTTAACCTACAGATAAAAGCAGCTGCTACTACCCACACATTTATTTTTGTACCTCCAACCCCAAGGCAGTATTTGGGATAAGAAGCCTTTGATTGTCATCCAATGTGTGATTACTCACAGCCACCACTGGGATAAGAAGCCTTCATTTGTCATCCACCCACCACTTATTCTGATGGAAATCAAAGTGTTATTATTCACAGCCACCACTCCTGCCAATTTTTATTAATTCAAATTACAAGGAAGATTATGTATTGCATAAAAAATATTACCTTTGAAAACCAACCGCCATTACCAGAAGCTAGTCTAGGATCTGAAACCTTCAAATATTAAAACTGCAAATATCTGCAATAACTTCCATCTCTTTTTTTCTCATTAAAATAGAGCTTTCATATAGTTATGCATATAAGTTACATACTGTACTGACCATGTATCTTAGAACAAGGTAAAATATGACATTTTTCTTGTCCCATAACTTATGGTTAAACTTTTTGTTACCAGGATCATATATTGCAAAACTTAAAGACATGAAAAAAATTGTATTGAACATGCCACTCACCACCACCACAGGTTCCAGGAAAGTAAGTAAATAGAACTCTTGTTTGATAACACAATGTATGAAACTAAATATCTTTGTACTGGTCTTACTTTTAGGTTTTGTTCTTCATAAGCAATTTATATTTAATTGAAACATAACCTCTATGCGAAATTGAGCACCTTAATGTAGCTAGCTTACACATCCAAACTGTATTTCTTATGTTGAATAGAATACATTGACATGTTCAACAATGAGAAGATAAATAAACAAATTGTGTTGGTTCTCCTCAAGGGTTTCAAAATTTTATCAAAATGAAAATTTGATACCAAAAAAATCAAAAACACCAGTAATTCATGCATGACATAGTGCATGGTGCAAAATAACCAAAGAGTTATTGTATTCAGATTACCAATATAATAATATTTGCCACTCAAAAAAATAATTCTTCAATAAATTCACTTAGTGTAAATGATAATGTGTTTGCTAGCATAGGTTACAAAAATCTTAATTAATGCTGTGTATTCTCTAGTATGTTGCAAACATCAATGCATAAATTATCATGACAAGGTAGCAAATAATATTGGCTGGTTTCTAAACACAGCTGGTAAAGAGAAATAAACTCCTTGTTTAAACTTGGGTTATAACATACAAAGTTTAATTTATTTACAATGCAAGCCTCCTCCCCCAAGCTAACTTTGGATTCTTGTAAGTATGCTGATTTATTTATATACAAAGTAGGCTGACCTATGGATTCAGATGACCTTCATTTCTTTTTACCAGTATTTACCGTAATATTCTCTGTAAGTGACTGCATTATGTGCAAACTATTTAAGTATATGCTGCAATAGAATTGGTTTCAATTGTAACGCATGATCACAGGAAGTTCAAATAAATTGTTACCCAGAATAATTTGCACTGAGTAAGTATCTGATTTTTTGCTCAATTATAGGAAAACAAAGTGTGTGCTTCCATTACAATTTAAGTGTTCTGCACTGGAAGATAATAAAAAAGATATTACTTGGGAATTAGACCTGGCTGATGAAAATGGCAAATATAAATCAAATCATAATCGTATTGCATCAAATACAGTGTACAGAAAATCAAAATATGATACAACTAAGAGTTGTTCAGACTTAAACAAAATAATGGAAGTAATAAAATTACTAGTAAAAATGTAATGGCAAACAACATTTATGGACACTTCTCTGAATGGCAAGTTATATTAAAGTTATGTTAAATTTAATATTTTAAATTACTGAAATCCAAATAAACTTGTATCTTAGTAATATGTAGTGAAACAGATAAATGCAGTGCATACCACAGTTAATCTTGATAGTAATAGTGAATTAATAAGATAATTATATCTGAATTTAAAGTATGTATCTCTTAAATTTCCAATATTGCACTTGCAATTAGAAAATTTTCTTCTTTATGTAGGAAGAAAGGTGTGAAAAACACTAACCAGTTTTATATTTTATTATTTTTAATAAAATTTAAGTTTGAGTACATTTTTGGAGATGCAAGTTTTGAAATATTACACTTTTAAATTCCACAACTGATACCAAAATTAATCATTTTACCTGCTAAGTATCAATATTATGATTGAAAACATGTTCCAAAACCTATGTCTCAATACAAAGATCTGTAACAGTTTCCGAACATAGTACACATAAAAAGCCACTTTAGAAATTAATTTATTGCATCCCAACATATATAGCATCACCAATTATATGATAAACACAGTAACTCTATTACCTCAAATTAATAAAAATATTCAAACAAAAAAAGACTACAATGAACAAACTTTAAGGAATGAGAAATCGCATAATACATACCAAAAACTGTGAGAAAAATTGTCTGCATATTTTCAGGTGGTTCTGTGCCCAGATTCAGATATAAACTATAGTTACCAGTATCAACTGATGACACATTTTTCAAGAGGATACCCATTTTACCGATCTGCTCAGCTCTGCACTTGTACAAAGGATGCACATGAAATTCCCCAGACTCTGACACATAAGCTATTTGTGTCGATTGGTTGAAAAACCAATTTATATTTTGTACTGTCTCACTTTTTTCTAAAGAATAGTTCCACATTAATATCTTGTCTTGACCTTCACAGCAGTTAGTGTGCAATGCTTCTGTTGTCCATTTCAATCCTATATTGTTTAGAAAGGAAATAGAATAGTAAATATTCAGCCATGCTATAGTAACCTGTTATTCACATTTTTGTTTTAATCATTAATTTAAAAAAAATTTAAATCAATTTAAAAAAACTGTCTTAACAAGTTTTTAAACATTTTTACACAAGCATGATGAACTACCAGTACACAGATTATGTGATCAACATTGCTTGTAAATAGCATTGGAATGTCTTACCTTCAAAATGTGATTCTAATAAACACTCATGGGATCTGCGTGTGTTAAAATTGTGTGTTTGAACATTAAATGAACAAAATATTCGAAGTATAAGTCTCAATTCTAAAATAAAACAATGAAGGATGATCCGATCTGCACAGCTAAATGTAACTGTCAATTGTGTTTTAAGTTTAAACATTTATTAGTAGCTTGTTCTTCACACTGGAGTACTCTTGCCCAATGCACTCCAATCTTACCAGAATTGGTTGATTCTTCGCAAAGTGTGTGCAGGACAGAGGGGCTCTATTAATACTGTAATTGCTTATGCAGTGATGAGGAATGAAAAGGAATGCTGAATTGTATCTTGAATGAATAGAGCCGATTGCAGTGGTTCTTGAGAACATGTAGAATAACAGCTGCATGGTCAGTGAGATTGTTTACATACAGAACAAGCCTGAAATGGACCCAGCAGCTTATACCCTTATATAAACAACTTGGTGGGATCAACAAATTCAAGACTTGTGCCAAGGAGGCCTGACTCTTTTCCTTGCCAATATTCTTGATTCCAGATACTTGGGTTAGAACCTCAAGAGTGAGCAAAATATAGACTTTAGAATACTGCATTCAGTATCATCTGACCTGCTTTATATCAACAGTAGTAAACCACAGAGACCATGAAAAGCCATCAATCCTTACTTGAAAACTTTTGTTTACAACAAACTGCTTAATAAAAAGCACCTATGCTAAATCTGTTATCACGCCATGAAAATGTAACATTTATATGTCTAAATGTAAATATGTGTTAATTTAATTGTTGTGATTGTTGTTGTTATAGGTTTAATGCCATTTTTCAGCACATGGCAACAGTAAATGTTTATGTATGAAGAACCCAGAAATACCCCGGATGAATCAATGACCAACAAAAAGCTACTGGCAAGCTTTCTCACATACTCATGTTGGCAGAGCCTGGCATTCACACCCACACAGACAAAAGTGATATATCAGTGATCGGTGAAGATGAACATCTTTGATCACTCTGACATCAGGGGCCATTAATTGTAGTGATCTTACACTTGCATTTTAGTTACATTAAAAATATAACACTATAAACTGAGTATTCATTCTGCAAAAAAAATTAAAAACTAAATATATTCTTGCGTTGAAAAAAATCAAACTAAACTTTTTAATAAATCAAATTACTAAACATTTTATCATGCTTTTTTCCAGCACTGATTTTGTATCAATGCATGAAATATTAATTGATTAATTCTCTGATTTCACAGTATATGCTGATACCTGTGCATTAAGGGTTTTAATTGTCTGCATATATAAATAAATTGACAAATAGAAAGAAAAAAAGGCATAAAGAAACTTTACATGGAATTTAAATAAATTTCAGATCAGTCGTTTAATTTCTGGCATGTTGCTTTGAATGAGTCGTCAATAAGTTTGTTAACCCCAAGTATGCAGTTATAAAGATCTTCATTTTTTTTAATTGCAATTTATACATGTACATGGTGATACATCTGTAAGAGCTTACCTGTATCAAATAAGTGAATGGAAGTAAAAAGATAAAATAGATTATACCAAATAAGACATTCATTTCTAACAGCAATTGCTACACAATTTTTATTACCAATAGTTTGTATACATATATTTTTTTTAATCTGCATTTCGTTGTTGGTTTTATTATCATAACAAAAAAATGCTACATTGTACATGTGTTTAGTGATTTCATGATTGTTGTTACAATGGTTGCCACTTTAACCAACATTTCAGATACAAGCTAGAGTTATCTGAAAGATTTTGAATTTTAACTCAACAGAAGTAGCAGCTGGTTGAAGAACTTTGCAAAGTCTGTCATGAGGTCAACTCATTGTGGATCATTGTTCATTTTGAAAAAGACTGCTTTAGTGAAAATAGCTTTGTAAAAATACTAACACATTTTCTAACAATCCTTATGCTGGTTTATATTGTCTGAATACAAGATAAGTTACTAAATTTGGCATCGACTCCTTCAACAGCATTTCATAATGTGAGATATGGGATGAGTTCACACAATGCATGAAATTACATTCATTGTGAAAACACATGATGCAATGTAAATATCACTGAACAGGAAATCAGTAATAAACTGAGGCAATAAAAGTGGGTAATGATTCAATACTGAGTTGCATAATTTCCAGTATTTGTCAGCCCAACCAAGCAAAAAGTATTCAGAGTTTCATAAATTTAATATTAAATCATTACCCATGTAATATTCTGTTTATCACAGAAGTGGAAGGAGTTCTGAGATAAAACAATTTAATCTGATGATTCGATGCATTTTTCAATTCTAGCACATGAAAAATAGTCGCAGATGTTAATTATATTAATAATGTTTTAATTTAATAACTAGTAACATTTAAAAGTAGTATCATTTTTGAAAGTTATAATTCAAATATCAAATATCCTTCATGGTTGGATAATTGTCATTTCTTGACATTCAAAAGAGAGATGAGTTTATTTACTTCTGTAGGCTGGCCTGGGGATGGGGTGCAAGTAACAGGTTTAGGCATGGTACCTCATCTCTATCCAATGACCAATATTTATCATTTCTTTTATATACTGGCCATATTCTAATATATGTAACCTTTTCTTTCTTCCCCCAATGTAAATAGGGCTAACAACTAGAAAGATGTAGTAAATTAAACAAAATACTCCAGAATGAAGAACAAAGGAAAATTCCCTGGGTTGCAGCCAATCAATAATGAGAATATTGCACAATATTTCATGGGCATATTTGGACCAATCAGGTTCGTATAAAGTGTAATGTTAATGAGATGACAATTTAAAAATATCAAAGTGTAAACACTGTATACCAACTTGAGATACTGCACATTTAATTTTACTTCTTGAACCGCCTGTGATGATGTAGGAAAAAGCCCCACGTCCTCTCCAGCATGATGGAACAGGCAAGTAATGGAGGCACCCTATTTTCCTGTTATTGATGTTCTTGATAAGATTAATACTCAGCATTGTATAACCAGGATTATAATGGCAAAACCCTATACCTATATTGTCACGTTGTAGAAATAAAACCAGTTTTAACATGTATATGTTAGACCCTGAGACTATAATTTCTTGCTGTCAAAATGTATGAAGTTGTCCAGCCAGTTAATTGACATAGCCATAAACTAGAGAATCATGTGTTATTTTTGCCAAAGCCAGTTATGTAACATTGTTCACAGGTAAGTGACGATTTCATGTTTGGAACAATTGATCATCAAATCGTATCATAAACATCCTTGACAGATGGCTGGGAGGGGCAAGATCTGATCAATATGAACCAACCTCCTATCGAAATTGAGCAAGACGTGCCAAACATTAGAATCTCAAGTTTAAATATATCATCTTGAGAACCAAAATGTTAGTAGGGTTACAATTATTTTGCGAGAAGCAGTTGAGAAGTTCAGTAAGTCTTTTCAATCGCAACCACAATCAGCTGAGAAGTGTTTCAAAAAAGGATTATTATCATAAGGATTATCTTGATCTTCTAAGGAGAGTCCACTTTATACATTGTTTATCTTGATTTTTACTCACTCTATATACGTTGCATCGAACATTTTTCATTGTCTGGTTTTTCAGTATTTATTGAAAAATTTACAATAGGTTTTAGTAATTATCGATCAAATTAGTAATTGCTAATCATAAATGAAGCGACCAAACGTAGAAATTGGGGGGGGGGTGACCGGCTTGCAAGGGAGGGAGCAGGATCCATTGCAAGCCCACAAACCAGCTATCAACAGAGGCAGGAAATGCAACCCCAACAGCCAATGAAGGGGATGAGATCTAAACTGAACCTATATTTTGAAGTCCAAGTTGAATGATATCCTCTACGCCTATCATCAAAAAGGATGCCAGTTGATTGACTTCGGGGAAGGGGCGGAGAAAGCTCAACGGGAAGCAGAAATTTTGGCAACGTTGCAGGTTATGGGAATCGACATGGAGAAAATTGCAGCCCTACAAAACGCAGGCTACAACAAATACATGTTTTACCCAGAAGACATGCATATCCCACTGCTTAAACAGGGGACAATAACAGTCATGGGACAAAAAGCAGATGTGACCATCGCACCCCCCTTCCAGAGACAGATAGGGCCCGAATCAGTGGAAGTCCACATAATCGGTTTGCCATATCAAGTTGGTACAGTACAGTTAAATTATAAACTGTACACCAGATTTGGAATCCATAAAGTAGCCCACGTATGGGGATGGAACAGAATAACGTCTGGAGCGAGAATAATCAATGTATCCAGGGAAGACGCAAAAAAAATCCTCCCACTATTTTATTGTATGGGGATTGTGAAGCGGACAGGAAGTGCCCAAAATGTGGGAAATACGGGCACGGGCCTTGGGATTGTGGGGAAACAACAGCCTACACCCACGCCCAATGACGAGAAAACGTACGCCAATGTAACCGCAGGAATGCCAACCCATAACATAGCAAAACACTGGAAGAAATATATAAACTTATAAACGATGTGAGGGAGAAAGGAAACAAGGAAACAAAAAAAAAACACCGGAGGGGCAAGATAAGTGGATAGAAATTATGACCCCGAATAGAACTGGCTATAGAACACCGATGAAAGAAATGACAAACATCCCTATCAGTAACCCTTTTAACATACTACAAATCGATGAGGAGAAAGAAAACCTTGGACTATCAGGGGAGGAACTTATCCCCATGACCACCTCCACCCCCATCCCAAAAGGGAAAAGAACCAAAAAAAAGGAACGCAATGAACTTATCCTTATCATTAGAAGAAACAAGCACAAGTGATACTAAGGAAAAGGAGAAGAAGGGGACCCTATCAATATCGCTGGATGGAGGGTCACCAAAGAGAAACCAAGATAAGGGAAACGACAAGGAAATGGACAAACCAGAAATGCACAAGGGACCGGAAGATAGAAAAATGGAGAGTGAAGAAACACAAACCATAAGCGACACTGCCTCTGAGGATCCAACTAATCATAATGTTTTTAGAGAGACCCTATTCACGTCACAGGTCACTAGCGACTTTGAAATAACAGATAGCACAATTAGGACAAATAGGGATGACCCAGGATCCCTAGATAAAGGGGTAGTTGAAAATATATATAATGCAGACATTAGCCATTTAGCATAATAATAACCATTCATACTGTTCCATAAAGCGGCAACCTGGTGAAAAACACAAATGAAGGAACAAAACCTTCGTTAAATATAAATGGAATAGATAAAGAAAAATCACAAAAACACAAATAGGAGACTATGACATACTATTTTTACAGGAAACATATAGCAAACTGACAGACGAAATAAAAGAACATTTTGAACGTGACACGGATTGCATAATTATAACTAATAACTCTACGGGAAAGGATACGAAGGGAGGGGTAGCAATTATCCTTAAAAATACACAAGGGTGCAAATGGGAGAGGGTAGAAGAAGGGGCGTTCTTTAAGGGAAGATTAATTCTTATAAAAATGGTAGGGGGTCATTTTTCAAATGTGTACATACCAGCAAATATTTACAAGAGACAAGAATTCATAGAGGAACTGGCCAAATACCTAGAAAACTATACCACGGGCAATTTTATTATAGGAGGGGATTTTAATTGGGTAGGGGATGACATAGACAGGACGGGAGGACAATCAAAAGTGGACAAACAGCTAAAAGAACCAATGGAGTATATCTTGAGATCAAAGAAACTGACTGATATATACAGATAGCTAAATATACTAAGGGTGGACCACACGTTCGAATATAAGGAAAATAAAGGAAGTTGGAGAGACAAATTTTGGGGCACACAATTAGGGACAAATAAATACAAAAAGGCAGGGAAAATAGAATATAAACTTTCGGACCATAAGTTAATTTTTGTAGAGATAAAAAAAAATAAAAGAAATAAATGGGGGAGTGGACAATGAAAGTTAAATAATAAAGTAGTAGAAAATGAAGAATTTGGGAGGGAAATCAAATCAAAAGGGAAATATAAAAATGTAAAAATCAAGGAAATTTAAATATAATACCAGAATGGGATAAACTAAAAGGAATTTTAAATAAAATAGCGATTTTTCATTCTAAATTAAGGGTTAGGAAGATAAAACTAGAAATAGAAGCTTTGGAAAATCATATAAAAACAATAACAATACAGGGCACAAAAGAAAACACAAGAAGAAAAATTAATAAAATTAAAGAAAAAAGAACACAAGGAAAGGGAAATAAAAGCCGGAAAATTTACACAATTATATAAAAATGCAGAAGGGTTATATGAAAGGGAGGAGTTAAGAAGAGGGGTGGAAAAAAACCTCGAATCATTTAACATAGGGAGGGAAAGAACGACAGACAAAACTAAAATACTTAATTATATAGAAAATTACTAAAAGGACCTATATGCTTCACAGAACATAGAAGATGAAGATATAGAAACGTACCTACGAGAAACAAATTGCGAGAAAATAACCTCATAACATAGAAGCATATGTGAGGAATTTATATCACAAGACGAAATGATAGAGACCATAAGGAAACTATCAAAAAATAAATCACCAGGAAGAGATGGAATCTCTGCAGAATTGTACCAAAACTTCTGCGGGGAATTCTCGCCAGTATTAGAATGGTTATCTAATAACATTGCATTAAGGAATCTAAACATGTCAAACACAATGAGGGAGGGTATGATAACATTAATATACAAAGGGAAGGGAGATAGGGAAGACTTAAAAAATTGGAGGCCCATCTCCCTCCTACATATTGACTATAAAATTATAAGTAAAATCTTAGCAGAAAGGGTTAAAAAGTGTCTTGATAATATTATTAATGTAAATCAAACTAGTGGCCCGAAAGGAAGGGAAATACAAAATAATATACTTAATATTAGAACTATCATAGAACACGTAAATATTACTGGAAAAAATAGTGCTATGGTACTAACTGACCAGGAAAAGGCATTTGACAGACTTGAACAAAACTATCTATACAAGACACTAGATAAATTTGGCCTTGGAAAAAAATTTCAAAATTGGACTAAACTCCTGTACAGGGATATAAACTCATGTGTACAGGTAAATGGACCTAAAAAATAATAAATAAATTTGATATTTAAAGATCAGTGAGGCAAGGATGCCCACTATCTATGTTATTATACGTAATAGCTATAGAAATACTAAGCATCAAACTCAATAAAAACCAAGAAATTAAAGGGATTAAAGTTCCAAATATCAGAGAGGAGGTGAAAATGCTACAACATGCAGATGATTGTACAAACTTCATACAAAATAAAATTTCCTATAAAGAACTGATAAAGAAATTTGAACAATTTTGGAAGTGTCGGGATCGAAAATTAATCCCGACAAAACAGAAATATTATTGACAGGAGACTGGAGAGGCAAGCAACATGGACTACCTCTCCCATTAATTAAAGACAAAGTAAAAACTTTAGTAGTAAATTTTGGAAGAAACGAGGAATTGCAAAACCTCAAGGAAATCAGGGAGAAAATTAACGAAAACATCAAAATCTGGCCGCTTACGCCACTATGCCTCATGGAACGGGCCCAAGTTGTTAAAAACTACATGTATGTGCACCTAAACTATAAAATGAAATCATTAGGCATTAAAAATAGCAAGCTAAAAATTATAGATAACGAAATTATCAAATACTTATGGGGATTTAAAATGCATTACATTAACAAAGAAACTCAATATAGGGAAAGGAAAAAGGGAGGCGTAGGCCTCCCCACCCAACCCTTTTTAAATACACCAACATTATTAATAGATTTAAAGAAATTAAAGCGGAGCCCAAAATAGCTTGGCAAGGACTCTATATATACTATTACTACTGAACTATTGTAACTCAATTATGTCTGGTTCATCACAATATGTACTCCAGAAACTTCAAAAAGTTCAAAACACAGCTGCACGGATCATCTTTAGAGTACCTCGATCAGAGCACACCTCACCACTGCTCTGCACCCTACACTGGCTATCCATTCGATACAGAATCAGACACAAAGTGTGTTCTCTGTGCTATGTTTCAATGACAGACTCCAGTCCAACATACCTGTCCAGCCTCACCCATGTGTATACACCAGCTAGATACTTACGCTCTTCTTCTGATAATCGTATACTCATTGTTCCCAATGTGAAAACAAAGTCATATGGACAAAGGTTGTTTGTACACCAGAGCCCAGCGACGTGAAACGAATTGCCGATTGAAATTAGACACAAAGACACAGTGGTCCCTTTTAAGAGTGCTCTTAAGACTCACCTGTTTCAACTGCAGGGACAAACTTAGCGACCTAATCATGTTTTGTATCTTATATGTTTTCAGCATGTTTTTATGTTTTCCAATTTCATTGTTTTTGTCATTTGTTGTTCTGTAGTGTAGTTATATCATTATTGATGGTGTAAAGCGCTTAGAGCTTCGAAAGATAGGCGCTATACAAAGTCCTCATTATTATTATTATTATTATTATTATTATTATTATTATTATTTCGGTTTCTCAACAAAGCAGAGAAACGACATATATAAAAACAATAAAGTAACTAAGTTATTAGAGGTACCAAGAAAATTAAGATCGATAATAGAACTCTTAAACAAATACAGGGATGCAAAGGATTTATGGGAAATTGACACTAAATCAACATACAAATGGATAACAAACAACACTATAAATAAGGGAGAAAAAAACAAAATAGAACAAGAATACATAAACATTAATTGGAATAGGGCCTGGAGGAACTGGGTCAGATTAGGCTCACTAAAAATTAAAAGCCTCCTGTTCAAATACATGCATGATGCGTGGTTGACAGGAGAGTTCACAGTGAGACGGCATATGATCAGAGTATCGCCTAAATGTCCACTGTGTAAAAATAATACATTTACAAATAAAACACACCATGGTACAATGATTAACAAACAGACCAGATAGAGTTGACCTGATTCAAACAATTAAGACAACTCAACCATATAACAGCAAACAAATCTTATATCTAGACGGGATTTTTACCTTAAAACTACTTTACGAAATAACAGAATTTATAGTCAGGAATATGAGAGCATGCGGGCAAATTATAATTATAGGAAAACAATAGATAGAAAGGGAATACATGGACCTCAGGAGGGGAAGTACTAGTAAGGAAAACACGGGGCTAAATCACAAGTTGGCAGGCCCGTGGAAGAGCTGGGAAAAGAACTCACACCTATAGGAAAAACCAGCACAGCAACACAGAGAATATACACCAGATAAGATTAGTAGCTCTCTGTTTTATCCCTCAAAGTATGCTCTCGAACTATAGTCACTAGTGATCGGAAAAAATACCGTTATTCTGTTAAAGTTCCCATGAACAAGACAGAAAGCCCGTTTAGGGGGCTGACATAAAACACTTTCGGCATGGAATAGAGGTAAAAAAATAAATAAATAAAAGACGAACCTAGTCGAGGCGGGTGAAGTAAAAAATATAAAAAATGTACTGAATCCGTCTCGAAGACAGTCGCCCTATTAAATAAATAAGGAAATATAACAGGTACCGGAACGAGATAATTACAAGAATTAATCCATTAAGGGATACATAAAAATTAGCTACACCGGACTTGTACCAAATTCAAAGAAACAAAAAATAAACGGATGTATTCAAACATAAAATGACAACAAGTGCAGAAGTCTAGTGGTCCATGCACTGATAAACAACTGGGAAATTTGATCTAGCAAGAAGGCTATCCTTACATGAAAACACTGTATATATATATATATATATATATATATATATATATATATATATATATATATATATATATATATATATATATATATATATATACAACAACAGACAAATAACACAACACAAATAGCATACACAGAATGCAGGAAAACCCTAACCATAGTTATCTAGAGGAATAAAAAGAGACGGAGGATTCAGAACGGTAGCTAAAGCCCGAACTGAGGATACCGTCTCATAGAAAACATTAGGGACTAAACGCTACTATGTTGCATATAATCCCGATGGGAAAAAATTTAAGGTTAGGTTAAATTTAAAAGAATTATATTATTTTAAAAAAAAACAATCAGGGGGAACTCAAACATACATAAACACACTTTTTCTAGATTATTTTTAAAATAGGAGGGGGCATCTGTCTGGTGCCTCCCGCCCCCGCCCCCCCCCAAAAAAAAAAGCGAGAAGGAAGGCAAATAAAAATACTCCGAAACCATTAGTTATTGGCAGGATTCTTATTCTGGAAATAAAACAGGAGCTTCGAAACAGGTTAATTATTATTTACTTGATTGTTGTAAAATATTACTGCAAAGCAAGTGTATTTTGATTATTGATATTTTAGTATGTAGAATTACCATTGTAGTTTGATTCATTCACAGTGTTTTATATACATACATATTTTGAGATATGAGCAATGTGATATGTAGAATTAATATTGTGATTCGCTATTGGGTTAATTTGTAGTAACCTCATGCATGTATTCATTTGATATTATGAATTTGCAAATGTTGAATTGAATTATAAACTCTGTATAATATTGCAGTGTACAACATTAGTATAGGGATTTGCCTTTTTGTGTATACTTGTAGGTGTATCATGTGTATGGATATCTGCTCATGGATATGTACATATCTGTATACACTTGTAGAAGTGCAATGTACAGAAATGTGTCTGATTATAAGATATTGTTTTGTATACTATCAAATTGTTATGCTTATGTCGACGTCGAGATAAAAGATCAACGTACATCACGACAGAAGCCCTTGGTCCCAGCTTTAATAAATCTTTGTTTTCTAATCATTATGTCGACAAACTGCCAGTTCCGACCCATACTTTGTTCAACAATTAGTTGATCTTGCCGCCAGGCTTTTGATGTCGCGGTCGGATAAAAAAACATAGCAGCACATTTTCTCACCACTCTGCAGCTGGTTAAGTCTTTTATCTTGCCGCCCAGCTTATGGTTCATGTTCTTCAGATGTACTCTTACAATGACAGCATGTACATCTGTGGGTCTTTCAGCCACTGAATTTTCTGATTGTAAGTATCAGCACAGCTAAAAGGATCAATTGATAAACACAATTTTCCAATCAACAGGTGGTCGAAGCAGGACTAACAAGCCCTTAAATTTGACGTCCAGGAAATTGATGTGTACAGAGGACTCCTGTATACGTGATTGTCTGAATCCCATATATAAAAATTGCGTGAAAATACGGATTACTCGTTTCCGAGACATTTGAAAGTGATCCGTGATTAAAGCAAGCTTTTTTTTTTTGCTGTGAAAGTTTCGTTTTTAACTTTATTTACATTTACGATGGCTACCAATAGCAGGGTAAAACGCAAATTAAATTTACAGTTTCTGGAAACTAAATATCTCGCTGTTAAGGAAATTAAGGGATGAACATTTCGGAAAGAGGTCTGTGAAATTTTTTCATTTAAAAATAATACACGTTCAGGAAGGATGAAAGCTGCTGAGTCTATAAAGAAAGACTACGTTGAAGGTAACTAGGCTCCCCAAGGGAAGAAGCAGGACTGCTACATTTGAAGTCCTGGAGGAAGGACCAAAATAGTTTAATGAAGCATTATTGAAAATACTTAGAGTGGAGAACTTCGCTGCAACAAGGGGATGGTTCAGTCGCTTTAATGTTCGTCATAACGTCGGATACAAAAGTATTTGTGGAGAATACATGTACTATTGACAGTTTTTCACTTCCCTGTGAATAGCTCCATCCCCTTGGTAGCCTCAATAAGATGGGAACAGACTGACCAGAATCGAACCCAATTTAAGTACATGTACATGAAGCATGTAAATGACAACTTCCCAACCATGTGCTAATGCCGACGTTGAATATCGTAATGTTTTTCTTATCAGGATGTAATCAATGCAATATTTTAAAGGTAACCAAAATGTAATTTGTCAATTTGTACTCAAAATTTCCATTTTTTTCTCAAAGTGTAAATGCTATTCACTGACAACGGGTCACCCCTTGCTCACGAATTTTAAATTTTATCTTCCCCCCTCCAACTTATCTCGACATCCGCCTATGTCGACAATATTTCCTCGGGCCCCAGGATGTCGAGATAAACGGATATATATATATATATATATATATATATATATATATATATATATATATATATATATATATATATATATATATATATATATATATATACCGTGTACACTTAGCAGGGAGAATATGTATTTCGATGGGCGCAAATGCGTGACCAAAAATGGTAATGGCCTATCTGATGATATAAAAGTTAGTGTGAGTTACAGATCAAAAGGAATATGCTTTGCTAATGTCATTGTATGCATTATTTAGAAGCTTTTAGAGACCAGAGGGAATTAATCAGTGCGGTGGTCCGAGTCTGTGAGAGACAAAAGAAAAAAAGTTTGATAGACCAGAGGGAATTACCCCAGCAGTTGGTCCGAGTCTCTGGGAGACAAAAGAGAGAAAGAAGAACAGAGGGAGAAGTTGAAGGGAGAACGGAGGGAGAGAAAGGAAAGGAGAAAAAACATACAGATGAGTAGGACACAGGACAGAAGGGATTTCACACACGAATTCGTAGGATGAACTAGGCCATCACTTGTTCGAGTAATAGGGTTTTAGCTGAACTGTATTTGAAAGAATACTGTACTGTTTGAATTATATTAAACTGTTATTTAAATTTCACAATTTAATTTAACTGTCGGCACCGCTGACTGGGGGCTCAGAGCTTTGCATCTCTCTATCACTACTTCAACTTCTGACAAAAACGAGCTAGGGTGGGTCTTCTGTACTTATTTAAATAAATTGGGAGAACCCCACCCCAAACTGTTAAGCAACAGAACCTTTACATACATTAAACGTTCTTGGATTTTTTTATAGGGTACTTACACTTACTCATCATTGTATAACCAGGATTGTAATTATATAGCTTTAAACCCTTGACCTACATCATACTTTCTCATCATCATTATGGATGTTCTTAAAAGCAGGCAACCTATATAAAGAGCATGCATGACAATGATGTTAAAGTGCTACACCGAATTTCTGACTCCATGCTAAATGGAGAGAAATAAATAGTCAGTGTTGATTACACACTGCGTGAGCACACAGACCATGTTTGCATCTCAAACTGCCTGTCTTCTCTCAAATTTATCAAATCTCCATGCCTTCATCAGTTTAGTGGGTTATAGAGACATGCAACAAATGGACCATGTAACAGATACATGTATTTAAAGGGTGAAATAATACACCTCTGTCGTGTACTGATACTATTCACAATGCACAGCCTATGAAACAATATATATTATATATATATATATATATATATATATATATATATATATATATATATATATATATATATATATATATATATATATATATATATATATATATATTAACTCATTCGGCCATGATACCGCCTTTGCGCGTAATCGAGTTTCTGCATTCAGCGGCTGATACCGCCTTTTCGTGAAGTTTCTCGACTGCATTCAATGGCCGGTACCGCTGCTCTGCGGTCCGAATGTGTGGTCGAGAGAAAGTCTCTAATTGGTTACAAATGGGTTTTTTCCAAGAATCAGGCCCACTTGTAACCAATCAGAAATAAATTTACTTTCGTTTGGGCAAACTTTAAAGGTTTGAAAACCAAGGATTACTACTTGAGAGCCGTTTCAAAACATGCGTTCTGTTATTGAAAAATCGTAAAATGATGGCGGAAGCATGAGTGATGTTTGATGGCGGTGAGGGCGAAAATGAGGAGTTTCTCGGGTTTTTGATCTCGAAAATATTGAGTAAGTAGAGGAAAGATATGTTCGACAGTTGGATAACTTGCAAGATTTCGAATGGGACATTGAAGTTTCTTGAGATTGAATCGTCAGAAGAAGAGGATGCTGATAGCGAAAATGAAAGAGTTTCTGCCGATCTAGCAGATTGGAGTAATCGTCTTCTGCCTGTCCAAATCAATGATTTTAGTGGACCGAATCATGAACCTACAACAAACATTGACAAATTGACAAGGAAAAAAGAGGAATCTATTTTTTTCCACTTATTATTATTTCCGGAGAAACTGTACACGGAAATTGCAAAACCAAAACATAAAATATGCCTAAAAATGCATATTGTATTAATAGTATCACCGAACAAAACGTGGTATCCAACCTGCAAAATGTGTTTATTGAACAAAGTTTTATCTGAACCAAAATGTGTTTATTGAACAAAGTTTTATCTGAACCAAAAACTGGATGTGAACATTGCCAAGTAAATGTATGTACAAATTGTTTCAAACCATATCACATATTAAATTTTCCTGGTTTATTTTAATGGAATTAAGTGTTCATGATGTGATATTCCTTACAATGTTGAACATAATTTTGTAAAAAGTGTATAAATAAATTATGAAAGACTTGGACAAATAGAAACAAAAATACATCACTGTGTAGACAAATTCATTTGAATTAATTGCTGAAAATTTCATGGATTAATATTGGATACAAGAGGAGAAATTAAAGTAAGTGTGGACACATGTGCATGATTTTTGTACAAAATTTTCCAAACAGGTAAATCAATCTGGGGCACAAGCAGCTAGACACAGCTTAGTATGAATAGGGCACATTAGCAGTGTTATTGACAAGTTTGTTTGGTGCTGAATGAATTAATGTTAGGTCTTTTCATCTTTAGAAGGTATGTGGGTGATATGGAAGTGCTGTATTGTATTGCATATTGGTTGCATTTCCAGTATGCAGATTACAGACTGATCATCTGTTCACATGCCTTTTTATCCTTGAGAAGATTTTAAATACAAAAACAAATCCTTCGAAACAGACTACCTATTGTCAGGCGATTTTAATTCATTCTAGCAGGCCACTTCAAGCTTCTTCATTTGATCAGATGCAGGTCTCACTGTGGCCAGTTGTTTTGATGCATACATCCTATAATAACATTTTTTATACCAATTTCATATCTTCACTTAATTTGGAAGACATGACTGCTACCTTCAAAACAGAATAAATGGTTCAATTTCTCCTGAAAGGAAAATCTTACGTCTAGAGCAAGTTTGATTATTGGGAAGGAGATAACTTGCAACCAAATCATGTACATTGTACTATCTACAGATGTAAAACAATGGCCACATCCACAGGTATTCATTTCTCCCAATGCAAATGGAGATTACTGACAAAACCCACTCATCTTCTACAAAATATAAAGGTAATTATAACTTGTGCGGTTTGGATTTTGTTTGGATACCAATACTTTTTATGTGTGTCTCGCTGTGAATAAGCACCACTTAGTTTTGATTGGTAACTGTGAACATGAACAAACAATAACCACCAATGTAACGAATTTCACCGAGTGATACTGGAAGTGTAGCCTCCAGATTTGATCCAAGAAAACAATTTGCAAAGCAACACAGAAACGGAATTATTAAATGATCAGTAAAGCACATGGGGAAAAACTCTGGATTATCTTTTTCGTAATATTGACATTTGTCATCCATGATTCAACATGCAGACATAATAACAGTCAGGATACTAAACCACATGATTTTGTCACCTTATTTTAATCTGTATAATGCCAGTGGGCGTTGTCAATAGTGTTTCTTTTTTTCTGACAGATCCACTAAGGGCCTGCCCCACATTGAGATAAAGAACTGTAAAGGATCAGCGAGGAGTCCATTCTGTGATGATAGCTCCACCAGTTCTGGAAAGTCTCTGAAGAAACGTTCTTCTTGCCTGGAATATGCTGACCTCTGATTGTTATGTTCTTTGGCCCAGTACAGGAGGATCCAGAGATCCACATAAAGAGAAAGGATATGTGTGCCTCCTTCATGTCAGAGATAAGCTATAATGGACATGTTGTTGGAGGACACCATGATACATCCACCCCTTACTCTGTCAATGCTAGGTATACAGCCTTTATTTTTAGATTTTTGTATAGAGGGATGATTTGGATGGGGTCCAATGTCCTTGTAGAAAGTAATGGAGGCACCCTAATTGGGAAAGGAAGGGGCTGTGAATACTGGCTCCTTCCTTTCCAGGTTCATTAGGCATGTCTTTTTTCAATTGTTTAAAGAGCCAAACAGATGAAGACATGGAAGTCCACTTTGAGGTTGCGTATTGAACTTAGGCTGTGTCTGCTTAAAGGTCCATGAGTGTGATTCACATTGACATGCTTCCCGGCTGATTATGATGTGCCAGGAATGGATGTGAAGGATCTCTGTTGATGCTCCAACAGGTCTTGAGATCCCACAGTAGGAATAAATCCTCCAAACAGACTCTAGGCTCAACCAGAGCATCCCTGAGGATGTCTTTACTATGATTGAGTAGTGCTTTGAAGAGTTAAAAAAAACATCACATGACAGCAGATATAAAGTTCTGCCGACAAAGCCATACAAACAGAAAGTGCATTGCCAAGATCTCTTGGGCAGTTTCCAGCAGGCACTGATGGGTGGCTAGATTCAAGGATGCATCCCTCAGTACACCAAAAGAAGCTGTTGAAAAGAGGTTGCAGTGTAAAGCTATGATGACAAGCAGTCAAAAGTTCTGTTCCAGAGCTTCAATGTTGTTTAGGGAAAGTCGGGTCCAGGTTCCACTTGATATACCCACCTGCATCAAGGTGGGGAGGTTTCATGGACCACTTTGGGGAATGTACCCGACAGCTGGCAGAAGAGACCAAACGTCACAACATTGAGGAGAGAACATCACACCCTCAATGTTGTTGATTAACATTTTGACCTGCTAAAAACCTCAAATGAGTTTCCTCAATCATAGAAGAATGACGGAAGAGCAGGTATAGTTGAGGTTGAGCCCCCAAAATCTTTTCCAAACTGGACAGATCTTTTGAGACTGTGTGGCAGATTTTGGGCACAAGTCAGAGGATAGGCAAAACACTTTATTTATTGCCTTCTTTGAAGATTATACCTCCTCTTCCACATCTAACAGAGATAAAAGAGCAGGCATAAGAGCAAGTGTTAATTGTATTTCCTCCATCTTGAACTCATTAGCATCTACCAAAATGTAGATAGCATCATTGAGGACATCATGAGCTGGAGAGTGTGTAGGTATCACTAAATCCCTAGGAGGTGAAGAGGATATTCTGCACTAAGTCCCATATTGCAACATGGTGAGTAAGAGCTGATGGAACGGCACGAGCTGGAGAAAGATGAGCTGGAGAGAGCTAAGAACATTTGTCAGTCCTGGAAGAAGTGATGCCTATATCCTTCTTAATGGTTTCCACCCACTCAAGAGGTGATGGTGTGACACGACCCACAGTACGGACTCTGTTATGATGGCAATATCCTAATGCCCAATGAGGTATATAAAATTAAGGCTTTCAGGTGGAGAGCTTCACATCCCATAGGGATTCAATGGAATAATAGGAAAGTGGGATATCAATCCATTCCCCTAGCTTAGTCTTAGTCTGCTAGCTAGACTCCCAAAGTTCATAATGTTTTGGTAGTCAGTAGCAAAGAGGCTTTAGTGTTGTGATCATATCATACAGGATCATTAACTGATGCATCACCAAGAAAGGTGTTGTGCTGATCCCTCTTGGCGGAACACTGTACCTCTGACAGGTTGATGGTGGTGCATCTCCTCCTCAATGAGAGGCAGATATACACTATGAGAAGAACCGTGCATCTCCTCCTCCAATGAGGCATTGGCACGCTATTGTATAGGTGGGAGGCAGTGACACGCCATGAGATGAGTGCTGCATATCCTCCACAATGGGAGGTAGCCACATACTAAGTGAGTGGTGGATCTCCTACACATTGGAAAGCGTTGACAAGCTATGGGATGAGTGATGCATCTCCACCTCCAATGGAGGCAGCAACACGATGCTACATGGTCACTGTATCTCCTTAAAATTATGAGGTAGTGATGTGCTGGGAGGGATATTCTTGTCAGAGGACATATTTTTATCAGTAATAGAAAGCCAGAAAATTCTAATAAAGGAAACTTCTTTCTCTGATTACTGCAGATGAGTCTGCAAGATTCCAGCTTTCTGCAGAACATAATGCACAATGATTTTTTCTGGAACATTTAAGAGAATCTGGACGAGTGTCCCAAGAAGATGTCTTGTGGTCATACTTTTTCTCAGACTGTGTCAATATTATTAACTTAATATAGTAAATAAATTAAATATTTATAACTTCACATATAATTTACTTTGTTTGCATCTACCACTTGCCCAGAGATCTATATACATGTAGTAAACAGTAGCATAATTTACAATTCTTTTTTACCATGTAAGAATGAGACTCTCTGAGTTTTATACAAGTTTTATTGACAAAATGAAGTATACATATACAATACTAATGTGAAACAATTAAATTTAAATATCAAGTATAGATACCATATATAACGTCATTTCTGTTATGTCAATCTACACTGAAGAACAATCAGTGTCTAGTGAAAGAGCTATTGTTATTGTATAAATGACTTACCAATACCTAAATATAAAATGATTTTTACGGTAAGTGTATCTGAATCATGTTGAATTTACACAAAGTAAACCCAAATTCCTGTAGGAACCAAAACCAGAGGGGAAAGGTTACCATAATAAACGAATGGACAATGTCACACCATTAGAGATTATTATTGTAGAGACCAGGCCGCAACTGCAGCTAAATAAATATGATACAGGCAAATTACCTAAGTTTATATGCCTTAATTCTCTCCATATGGTGCTTGATACATCATACGATCATACTACTTGCATTGTTACAACATTACCCTTGTTTTAACTTTGACAGATCTCAGATCACAGATCGGACAAAGACTTAAAATATAAGCCGCATGTTATGTTTTCCGTTTCCTATTACTATAGTTATATAAATAATATTTAAATTTTTAAAGCCTCTTGATTAGATACTAGATACAGTCGACTCCGGTTAACTGCACACCCTCAAACCCGTCACGAGATTGTACATTTAACCGGAGTGTGCAGTTAACCGAAGTACGGTACAGTACAACTTTAAATCAGCACGGCACGAATATTTGTGAAGAATAAATTTAAACAATGATTAGAATCAACTTTTTCAACTTTTACTTACATGTTAAGCTTGTTTTCCTTCCTCCGAACACAATTTCACTGATTCAACCAATGAATCAAGGAATTATAGCGAATTTCAAGAAACTCTATAGATCACTTGTTATTCGAAAACTGCTGTCAGACATTGATGGGTCATCTCCGACAGAAAAAGCGTTCAGCTCCAAAGTCGTCTGCATACTGTTTTTCGCCGTGTTGTCGTTTAAATTGAATTCCGTTGCGCATTTTCCATCTTTCCAACCATTCATTTTTTGGCTTGAAATCATTCAAACCCAAACGGTTTAGAGCAATGTGTCCCATGCTGAACTATGATATTTCCCACGCTATTGCTCCCTATTGGGCGCGGATATACATGTATATACCACCCTAGGTGTCCTTTACACGTCAATAATTTACAATGCTGCAATTACCATCTTAATTGTCGGCTTATTTGAAGCGGTACAGCAGTGCATTGGCAATAACTGATCATGAATATACGTTGTGCAGTTAACCGGAGTAAAATTGGATTAAATAATGTGCCACGGGCAGAAATTTATCGTGCTATTTATGATACGTAGTGTGCATTTAAGCGAAGTGCAGTTATCCGAAGTATTGTTTCCATTGAAAAGCTTTGGGGATAAAACGGGACCGGCGTGACTACGTGCAGTTATTCGGCGTGTGCAGTTAACCAACGTGCAGTTAAGTGGAGTCGACTGTACATGTCTTTTACAAAATATCATTATGTAGTTCATAAATGCACAACCAGATATTTTGCTTACCCAATGATTTCCATGCCATTACACTGAAGGTCATCACTACAATCATCCACTTTACTCTCATTTTGGTGTATATAGATGCTGTAATTATAAAATTTATATAATTAAATAAGTTTGATTCAATGAGATCAAAGAAGAATATCATCAGTATTAGTACATACGCACATTATGTTTCATAATCTTATATGTAGATAAATGAAATTTTGTATCCACAAACCATTTTTCTCTTTCAGTTGTGACAGTGACCTTGACGTCTGAACCCAAAATCAAAAGGCTTCTTTATTCTAAGAGCAAGCTAAGCATAAAAGTTTGTACAAGGTCCGCTGAAACATATTTAAATTTATTACACATTTCTGTCCGTGCACACAAACTGTTTTAAAATAATATGCCTAAAAATGAAACCGATTGGTCTAAAATGATACTTACTAAGGGAATCATCCCTCTATAGTGTATTCACAAGAAACCAATTAGCGGTCTTAAACTTTTCCAAACTAGTGAAATAAAATGATGATCATATTTATAATGAATTGAAACAAGTGAGCATGAGACATATTCTTAACAGCCAAATGCAAATTTCTTTAGTCACTGCAATAATTAAGAATATTTTCCTTTTTCCTTGGACTAGTGTTCTAGTAGAAACAGTTGCCACTGCAAGAAGCTGCTGGCGATCAAGATTAACATCTTCTCAAATTTGCAAACTTCAATACACTTGGTACTTTCACCCCTTTTATATGCAAAATGCCAACATGATTGCATCTGATTGAGCTGCTGACGTCCATGTTTGGCACATATAACATTGGGAATTTTACACAACATATTCAGCAGAAGAGAATCAACAGAATGTTTTCAAAACAAAACAAAAAAAAATAAAATTAAAAAATTTATATATATATATATATATATATATATATATATATATATATATATATATATATATATATATATATGCGCACCTATCTCTGGTCTTCAAACACTTTGGAGTTTTTTCTATAAGAATAATGGTAAACTCTGTCTGAATTTTCTGCACAACCTCCAATTATGTCTTTTTTATTCATGTATTATCTCACACTTCTCAGATGATCTCTCTCTCTCTCTCTCTCTCTCTCTCTCTCTCTCTCTTTCTCTCTTAAATTTCTGCCGTAACGACACAGCTCCCACCCAAGCATTAGTCAATTCTCAGTGATGTATGCCTCGCTGACGGTTTTATCGCGTTACTCTTAACAACTGGTGATGCTGCTTTACACGCATGCGTCGGTAATTTAAATCCGAGGTCAACATCCGATAAATACACAGGTGTTCTCTTCTGACAGGGATTTATACTAAAAAGGTGAGTGTTCTAAAGGATTTAAGGCATTGGATCATTAGAAGAGGGATTATACTTACCGTCTGGGTACAAAGGTTAGTCTAAATAAATGTATTAATTAATGGCGTGCAGTCCGATCGTTCGCAAATATGCTTTACGAACTATCCAGCGTTGTCAATGCATAATACGGTTGGTCTAAGCCGTCAAGTCAAAATAATATTTTTAAAAAGGCTTAGTACAGAACGCTGTGTGTTTATCACTACCACGAGTCATGCATTGAAATTCCAGGCAGTAAGAAGCTTGGAAAGAAGTTTTATATTTATTTGACTTTCCAACTTCAACCGAATCCCTTTCTTTAAGACACTGTAGAAGAGATCACCAACTATATGGATTCAAGTTTGCACGGTTTTCAAAGAACTTTCTGCACATTTGCGGTCTTACAAGCTGGGGAATTTACAAAATATTTTTCGTTAAACGAAACGAATTTTCCCCGATTTTTTTGACGGAACGAATTTTTTTGTGAGAAAAAATAGTAATGCGGGAGTGTGGGATGTGGAGTTGAATTCAAGGAGTCTCCCGCAAAATACGGGAGGGTTGGCATGTCTGTCAGACAGAATCTGTGAGGCTAATTTCAAGCTGATGAAACTCATCTGTTTTCCTCGAAATAAATAAATCATATACAGTTGCTGTAAATAGAAACAAGGACAATTCTTACTCAGCAGTGATGATTTTATTTTTAATTCTCAAATTTATACAAGGGGAATTAAAGAGATGATACTAAAAATGATAAACAACTTTTAACTTATTTTTTTTAATTTCATTTCTAAATTCATCAAAACAAGATAATACATATATTATAACAAATAAAACGTAATTATTTGAAGGATGGCGTAATGATTATGACAGAAGCATAATGGCTGGCATGTATGATGCATTTAACCCCCAAAATACTTCTAAATTTGTAAACAACATTTTGTCGAAGTCTCTATGTGAAATCAACAAATAGTAGTAATATTTATTATTGTAGAGTTTATCTTCTAATTTCATTTGAATATTTAGCATGTCATCCTTTCCAGATGCACTATTTGGCTACACTCGGAAATGAACACAATGCATAATTGATGACCAAGACCTCCACAGCGTAGAAATCCTTGACACATCTGTTTTGATAAACTTTGACCTTTTCTGTAAGCTGGTAATCGACTTGGTCTGCAATTTTTATTCCATCCTACAGTAACAGGACTCTTAGGCTGGGGTTTTATTATGTCATTTTAAATCGGGGGGCATGTGCAGAGAGATAGAAATTGTTTCTGACTGAAGAACTTAAGCACTTGGTTCGGGGGGGGGGGGGGCTAATGGTAATACCGTTCTAAATTAACACAAGGTAACTAACTCTCGCAGGCCATAATCTGACCCTAAATTGACTCCTACTTTCTCAATATATCTGTACATTTAGTCACTCATAATTGGGTCTCTCTAAACACCCCAAGACTCTCCATGAACACCTTAAACTTATATAATACTCACTTAAAATTTCAACAACAGCACACACACACACACACACACACATGCAAATATTTAGCGATAGTTTGTGTAACAGTAAATTTAGTAAGGTCGCGAGTTGCCATGGGAAACAAATCCCGTGTTGATGAATAGTATTCCGGTACAGTAATGTGAATATTATTTAACATTTATAAATAATTAGCAATACCACAAATAAGTCGTTAAATAAATTAAACAAAATGGCAAACTTATTGTATTTACATTATTTTTTTGTCTTAATAACATATTAACTATTCTTTCATTTCTTTTTTTTGTCAAATATTAACAAGGAGCCTAAACATATCAACAATTCAAATGAATGAGAAAAGTATGGAAGGAACATCGCCATTTAATGAGGAAATTGTTATATATATATATATATATATATATATATATATATATATATATATATATAGTTCGTTTCCGTAGATTATCGGAAATAGGGCCATCAACCAATACTATACATCATTGATAGTAACAATGTCCGTATGCGTTTTATTTTATTTTTTCCGCTTCTTGGTACGTTTCTACGAGATTTGGTGCTAATATATGCAATATTAGGGTGGTCTTGTGGTGTTTAGAGAGACCTCTCATAATTTACATCACAGTAAAAAAAAACACATTCCACACCTTTCCCCCTTGTAATTACCTTAAATCAAGTGAGAAAACAGGAAATAATTGCATACAATCCTGCTGAGACCATTCAGTGGACCACATGCATGTCAACCACTACCACCCATGAGGTATAAGCATAATTATTGCCACTATAATTTAGGCATAAAAAGTGTAATCTCTATATTACATGCCTGAATTACAGCACATTGAAATAAGATACATTTTTACTACTAGCCTGCTTATGCAGCTGGTCAAAATTCTTGTCACAAAGTGCAAATTCCATATCGATTAAAACCAGAATACAAATACAAAATATGTTGGCAAAATTATTTATATTCAGTACTTGTTAACTATTCTACATGTGTAAATTTCACTGAATGATCGTGAAATGGAAATCTACAATGAGGTCAGGTGCTCAGATTGCTGTATTACATTTATCTCTCATATGCTTCTTTTAAAGTTTGTAAAGCATGTTGTATTGTCGTTTATTGTGATGTGACTTGTTTGAAAATATCCATCTGCTCTAACAACTGTTGTGATTTTCTTCAAAAGTACAGAATGCTTCATAACTTCCTAGCTTATCAATAAAATGAATCTGTGAGGCAAAGTACACATTCGAAGAAACCCATCTGTTTTCATGGAAATGTGCCAATGCTATGGCCATAAATAGTAACTAAGGAAATACTTCTACACTATTTTCATGTAGCATTCAACATTTTAAGAACATCCTCAAATTTATATGAGTAGAATTATAGAGATGATAATACAAATAACAAAAACAATATTTTATAGCTTTACATGTATATTTTTTAAATCTACCACAAAGGTGTAATTCATATACAGTCTAACATAATGCATAATTTGTTGAAAAAAAAGCGTAATGATTTAATGATTACACCAAAAGTGTAATGGTTGGCATGTATGGGACATGGAAGGTGATTAGTGATTATATCCATAGTAAAGAATTGCAATTAAATTTAAACAAATAGGCTCAGGGATCCTGCCACAAGTTTAGAAAAAGATTTCAGACCTTTTTCAGATCTTTATCAGACCAAAACCTATTACTAGCTATAACCATATGACAAGTTTATTGATCTAAAGATGGCAACAAGTGATAAATTCTAATGAATTTTATAATTGAAATGAAATGTTTTCTGCATAATTTGAGTGTGCTGAATCTAAAATTGAAATCACATTCATTCTTTTCAGAAAGATTCTCATTGAAACACATGCACCATCCACCATTTTGGTCTTGGTCACTTTTTGCAAAATCTTGACCTCATGTTATTTCAAGCTGACATCTGCATATGTGTTACATATAGCTACTTAGAAATGTTGGGTGAACATTTAGGTATAAGAATAGACTTTTCCTGTGTTCCAGGTACTTCGGAAGCCTTTCTGTACATTTTTATCAAGTGGCGCCCAGTCATGTTTGTGTGTGTGTGGGTGATTAGGATTTTTAATGTAACTTTAACAATTTTTCAGTCATATCACTACGATGTCTGCAGTGAGGCAGTTTATAGTGATGTCTAGTACTGGGTATCATGCCACACACATGTAGTATGATGTCCCACCCAATCACATTATGCTGACACCAGGCCTGGTATTCCCAACACCAACCTCTTAATGCTGAGCGTCAAGCGAGGCAGCTCTGTTATTACCATTTTTGTAAGTCTTCGGTATGACTCCGCCAAGGCCTACAACCTCCCACTTTCACAGCGGATGCTCTAACCACTAGTCCACAAGAGCGTTCAACCATGTTTGTATTAAATACTATATGCTTGAGTCATACATATGTTGAAATTATATGTTACTCTTAAAATTTTAGTCCGAGTTTCCTCTGACGCTTGCCACCCCATTTTTGATATTTGGATTTTTATGTTGGGGTGTAGGGACAGAGCGCATTCCCTATCGAAATGATGGAATTCGCAGACACCAGCTATTGAGCCATAAGTACATTAAATCGATAGGAAATAATTTATCTTCTCAGAAATTACAAGTATAAGACTGATTGTGTCTTTAATCCGTTGTCGGACGAGACGAAATTACAGCGTTGATGAATTTTTGACCTCGTTCGCACTATTTGCATTGCTAGTCACATGACTAGCCAAATCTCGCGGCCGATACGCATACTACGTCATAGGTCAAATAGTCACGTGATAACAACAAAACCGCGTTGTGTAGCTTCAGCGTGATCAATCTGCCTCTTTCCAGGACGACGAGACAAAGACACGTTTCCGGTTGGTGTCATCTCAATTAATATGTTGAAAACCATGTGTTCTTTCATGTTATTATAGAAATTGCGTGACATTCATTCACTATTTTAGAGTGTTTGTTTCATCAACATTGGGAAATAATTGTACTTGTGCTATGATGGAGTGTTCCTGCTGCAGAACAGAATTTCAGAAAAAAATAAAATAAATGATTTAAAAGAATAGAGATTCATTCTAAATTTAAAGGTGGACATAGTGCTGCAGAATCACTAGAAAAAACATATTCTGTGACATGCACGCCTGAAAAATATGTATTCATTTGTACTGAATGCAGCTTGACATTAAAATCCCTGGATATAATCAAGACTTGATAAAGTAGAGTTGAAATTCAGAAAAATTAGAAAATCAGTCGTATTAGGAAGTAAGATTCAAATCACGCCAACACACCGCGGAACTGCTAAGAAAGCCAAGGTTATCTCAAAACCAAGAAAAGTATACCAACCAAAGTTGATGTCAAGAAAATCTTTGACAGAAGAAATGGTAAGTACATACATTCTAGACAACCATTTCTTATTATAACTCAGCGTAAGTTCTATATTGTACAAATGTAAAATCAAATTTTGAAGTTGATTGTTCCATGTTTGGAACTAGAAAAGATTGAATTAACCTGTAAACAGGCCATCCATATCTAGGAATAATTGTGACTTTCTGTTTTCTTAAACCAGGTATCACCTACTGTAAATAACACTCGCATTGGGAAGGCAATAGAACTTTTGGGACTCTCATGATACATAAATGGTCTGCGACAACTCTTTAAACATAGCAAATTTGCCAAGAAAGCTGCAGTTTATGTCGTTTGTGATGTAGTGAAGCAGGAGATCTGTAGCTTTACAAAAATGATTTTAATGGTGGATTGTGATCAAATTTGAATTTTGAATGGGACACAATGATGTATGATGCCAATAAATGTTGAACCAGTTTGTTTGAATAATATATTTGATATATTGGACAACTTAACAAGGGATGGCAATACTTCTGGGGAATGCATAAGATAATGTAAGACAAAGTCAGCCATCTCGTCCAACTTCCTGTCACAACTGGAGCAATGTTGGGGGCAAATCCCATATTACTACTATGGACACATCTGGAATATCTATTACTATACCTACTGCTACAGTAGTAATCCGAATTCTGATGGTGCTGTCACTTCTATGGAAAATATTCATAACACGCTCCTTTATCTATGTGGGCATGAAACATTTCTATCAAACGATTCAATATTGCCTTTTCCCATCATAAGCTTTATCATTAAGTGTGGAATGAAACCATATATATAATTGTTAACACATGCTTATAGAGTTTCATCATACATCCATTCTGAATAATCTGTGTTTACCTATTCAAGTTCCTCTTTATATTTTTCAGAGCTTTTGGTGTCACAAAGTTAAATATTTGGCCTGCAAAAGTATCAAATTTATGCAATGTTATATACAGTCATGTACATTTATCTAATTTCTGAAAGATGACTTTCATATAATGAATGAAAATTACATGCCCCCCAATTATGACATACAGCATCTTACAAATGTATAGGTGTACTATTTTGACCAAGTAGATTCTTTGCCTAGCCAATTCCGGTCTTATCCAAATGTAATAATTAAGTCTCACCAATGTTAACTTGTGGAGAATTATTATCCGGTTTAATGCATCTGTTCTAGCAATGTTATAAGAGCCTGAGTTGACAAAATAAATAGTACAAATAATAAAAACAGACTGAAGGTATATGTACTATTACTTTTTATCCACTTACGTATTATGTTAAAATACCTAGGATATGTAGACACTTTCTTTAGTGATGATTGCCTAATAGTATATTCTGAAATCATTATATTTGTAGCAATATTTATAAATTATATACCTATTGGGCAATACAGAAATAACATTTAATTTGTCACTTCTCAGCCATAGGGTTTGTGCAATATCATTCTTTATTTCAGTTGTTGCAGTTGCAGTCAGTGTTAGTACGGGACATTCAGTAATACTTTGGAGTATTTCAACCTTTAGGTACTCTTCCCTGAAGTCCAGCCACCTGAAACAAATGACAACCAGATTATTCTAAAAAAAGTTTTTTAAAATTTATATTTAAATTTATATTATTAGACAATATTGATCCAATTTTATGATTTAAATTAAACATAAATATATATTAAGGCCATCAAACACATTTTTCTAGTCCGTATGTACATGCCTATTATTATTCCTTGATGTTTGATTTATTTCAAAGTTAAACTTCTATCTTGCTAGAGTAAAATATTATATATATATATATATATATATATATATATATATATATATATATATATATATATATATATATATATATATATCAATGAATGTTTGTTTGTTTGTTTGTTTGTTAGTGTTGTATGCGTTCCTATACCGTTCATCCGATTGCGATTAAACTTTGGTGAGTTGTTCTGCGCACGCCCGCGAAGGTTTCTGAATTAGTACAACCATTAAAATTGTAACAATTAACAAATGTGTTTTTGCGACATTTACCGTGTGTTCGCTGTGATCTGTAGGCGCCTTTAGACACGTCACGTGATCGAACAGTAGGCGCCTTTAGATACGTCACGTGATCGAACAGTAGGCGCCTTAGATACGTCACGTGATCGAACAGTATACGCCTTAGATACGTCACGTGATCGAACAGTAGGCGCCTTAGATACGTCACGTGATCGAACAGTAGGCGCTTTAGATAAGTCACGTGATCGAACACGGTCTGTAGCGATACCTAATTTCGCGTGTCTTTGGTGTGAAATGTAGGCGCCTTAGATACGTCATGTTTACTTAGTTACGTTTTGTTCGCGCCTTGGTTACGTCAAACAATCGCGGTGTAAATTTGTAATAGTCGTTACAAAGCATTACTTTCGCTGTCTAATCAATTATGCCACCTAACGAAAAGCTATTGGTCGATCAACATCTCAAGCACGAAAGATAAAGGTATCACGAGCTTCAGAAACAGACGAGCAACGGAAAGCAAGATTGGAAACCGTTCGAGTTTCCACTGCTCAAACCCGATCATCTGAAACAGACGAGCAACGGGAAGCAAGATTGCAAACCGTTCGAGTTCACACTGCTCAAGCCCGATCATCTGAAACAGACGAACAACGGGAAGCAAGATTGCAAACCGTTCGAGTTCACACTGCTCAAGCCCGATCATCTCAAACAGACGAACAACGGGAAGCAAGATTGCAAACCGTTCGAGTTCACACTGCTCAAGCCCGATCATCTGAAACAGACGAACAACGGGAAGCAAGGTTGCAAGCCGTTCGAGTTCGCACTGCTCAATCCAGACGAACAATGCACGCTGATTTAAATCTTAGCGCATTCCATTATAATGCTAATTATGATTACAGTCTTCATCCAAGTGTGCTTATTGGAAAAATGGATAAATCATGCGTGTATTGCAATGCCCTCAAATTTAAGAATGAAACACCAGGAATGTGCTGCGCGGGTAGAAAAGTGAAATTGCCAGAATTACATTCACCACCCGAACCATTATCAACGTTGGTATCAGGTGACACAAGCCAATCGAAACATTTCTTGGCAAACATACGGAAGTACAATTCATGTTTCCCAATGACATCGTTCGGTGCAACAAATATCGTGCGCGAGAATTACATGCCAACATTTAAAGTGCAAGGGCAAATTTACCATCGTGCAGGATCACTACTACCACTACCTAACGCAGATCACAAATTTCTTCAAATTTATTTCATGGAAAACACTCATCAACAAATCGATCAACGTTGTCAATTCAATACTGGCACTAAACGAGAAATAGTCGCTGCATTACAAACTTTATTCGATCAACACAACGAATTAATTCGATTGTTTAGAACTGCCCTTGAACAAATGCCAACTGATGACTACAAAGTCGTAGTTAGAGCAGACAAAACACCTGTCGGCCAACACGAAAGACAGTACAATGCACCAACAATTCATGAAGTGGAGATCGTTATAGTTGGCGAAGAATTTAACTCGCGTGATATAATTCTTCATCGCACAAATGGTGATGTTCAACGAGTCTCCGGAATTCATCGCTCATACGACGCATTGCAATATCCGATTTTATTTTGGCAAGGAGAAGATGGATATCATTTCAACATCTTAATGAGAAATCCACAAACAATTGAGGAAAGGAATAAGAAAGTCAGTGCCATGAAATACTATTCATATCGATTGATGATTCGTGAAAACGCTGAAAATCATATCTTGAAATGTCGACAATTGTTCCATCAATACATTGTCGACATGTATGCGAAAATCGAAACCGAACGACTCCTCTACATTTGATTAAATCAAACCATGTTGCGTTCCGAAGAGTACATTCATTTACGTGATGCAGTTGTTAATGATGGCAATGTGAATCTCAATGAATTCGGAAAAATTGTCATACTACCGGACACATTTACAGGGAGTCCACGGCACATGCATGAATACGCACAAGATGCAATGACATATGTTCGCGCATATGGCCGTCCAGATTTGTTTATTACCTTCACATGCAATCCGACGTGGGATGAAATACAAAAACTTTCATTACCTGGACAATCATCATCGGATCGTCATGATATTTCCGCGCATGTGTTCAAACAAAAATTGAAATCTTTAATAGATTTCATTGTCAAGCATCATGTTTTTGGACAGACACGCCGTTGAATATATTCCATTGAATGGCAAAAAAGAGGTTTGCCATATGCACACATTTTGATATGGTTCATCCAAAAAGTCCCACCAGATCAAATTGATCAAGTCATCTCAGCAGAAATACCAGATGTCGATATTGATAAAGACTTATTTGAAGTCGTCACCAAAAACATGATTCATGGTCCATGTGGCTTACTCGACAACAATTCACCATGTATGTCTGATGGGAAATGCACGAAACGATACCCAAGACACTTACTTGCCGAGACTATCACTGGTAATGACGGATATCCACTCTATCGTCGGCGATCAACTAAAGATGGTGGCAAATCCATAACTTTAAAAGTACGAAACAAAAATTCACCTATACTTTCGAAAACGTACAAATTCACCTATACTTTCGATAACAAGGTCAAACAGTTGAAGGACATCGCAATTTATATTCGACCGACACATTAGGCCGTCTATACACTGTTCACCCAAACAATGCAGAATGCTTTTACTTGCGATTACTGTTAATTAACGTACGTGGACCGACATCCTTCCAAGAACTGAGAACAGTAAACGGTCAAGTATGTGCCACTTATCGTGAAGCTTGCCAAGAATTAAATCTTTTGGAAAACGATGCACATTGGGACACTTCACTCGCTGATGCATCGAATACTGCTCAACCACAGCAAATACGCACGTTATTTGCAATCATATTGACAACCTGCTTCCCATGCAATCCAAAAGATCTTTGGGAAAAATACAAAGACTACATGAGTGAAGACATCTTACATCGTTTGCGTGCAACAAATCAAAATCCGGACCTTCAATTCACACCAAACGTGTATAATGAGGCATTGGTTTCGATTGAGGAGATATGTTTGGCAATCGCTAACAAAGCATTGGTACAATTGGGAATGGCTGCTCCGAAACGATCTGCAAACGACCTTTTCGATCGTGATTTGCAACGAGAAACACACTTTGATGTCGACGAATTGGGTACATTTGTTCAAACAAATCTTCCGAAATTGGTTCCGGAACAACGCATAGCGTATGATAGAATTATGCATGCAAATTACAAGCCAAAGCGGTGGATTGTATTTCCTAGATGCGCCGGGAGGCACAGGAAAAACTTTTCTCATTTCACTTATTTTGGCAACTATACGATCACGACACAATATTGCACTGGCAATCGCATCATCTGGAATTGCAGCAACTCTTTTCGATGGCGGTCGAACAGCGCATTCAGCACTGAAATTGCCGTTGAATATGCAAATCACCGACACACCAACATGCAGTATCAAAAAAAATTCTGGAATGGGTAAAGTACTCCAATCATGTCAACTCATTATATGGGACGAATGTACTATGGAGCACAAAAAGGCTTTGGAAGCGCTTTACTGTACACTAAAAGATTCGAGAGGAAATGAACAGTTCTTCGGTGGCGCACTTATTTTATTGTCTGATGATTTTCGACAAACTCTAACAGTTATACCACGTGCAACAGCTGCTGATGAATTAAATGCATGTCTCAGATCATAAGTGTTATGGCGACACGTGCAGAAATTGACTTTGTAGACCAATATGCGTGTAGAACTACAATACGATGCATCCGCTGAACATTTCGCAAAACAACTGTTGGATATTGGGAATGGGAAAATGGAAATCGATGAATCCACACAATGTATCACGTTGCCAACAAGCTTCTGTAAAATTACAGGAACCACAGACGAATCGATTCACAAAGTTTTCCCAAATATCGCACAGAATTACATAAATCATCAGTGGATCAGTGAACGTGCTATATTAGCAGCCAAAAACAACGATGCTAATGCCATCAACTTCAGCATTCAAAAACAAATACCAGGCGAAGTGACAACGAATAAGTTCATAGATACTGTAATGAATCAAGACGAAGTTGTCAATTATCCAATTGAATTCTTAAATTCACTTGATTTGCCAGGCATGCCGCCGCACGTTTTAACATTGAAAATTGGCGTACATATCATTCTTCTCCAAAACATAAATCCACCACGACTTTGCAATGGTACCAGGCTGTCAGTGAAAACGTTAATGAACAGTATCATCCAAGCTACAATTTTAAATGGAAAATTTAAAGGAGAAGATGTAGTGTTGCCACGCATCCTTATGATTCCGACAGATATGCCATTCGAATTCAAACGTTTGCAGTTTCCGGTGCGACTCGCATTTGCAATTACCATCTACAAAGCACATGGACAATCGCTACAAGTGTGTGGACTAAATTTGGAAAATCCATGCTTCTCACATGGACAGCTGTATGTGGCCTGCTCACGCGTTGGAAAACCTTCTGATTTATTCATATACGCACCAGACAGAAAAAGAAAAAATATTGTGTATCCAAAGCACTTCAATAAACAGAATAGGCTATTTGACAGTATGAAAAAAATATGTTTGTTTCTTCGTTTGTGTCGTATGCGTTCCTATACCGTTCGTCCGATTGCGATAAAACTTTGGTGAGTATCAACAGCTGTATGAAATTCATAATCGGTAGCGATACCTAAAATTGCTTGTGTTCGGTGTGAACTGTAGGCGCCATAGATACGTCACGTGATCGAACACGGTCTGGTTTGGCTGAAACTATGATGACGTAAATCAACAGCTGTATGAAATTCATAATCGGTAGCGATACCTAGAACGCCTTCGGTAAGGTAACCACTTATTGTGGGCTCGATAAATACCACTAAATAATCTGAGATGCATTCCAGAAACCAGTCAAATAGTCTATTAAAACACAAACACTTTCTTTCTTTCAGTGGCATTGCAATGCATGCCAGGATTAAAACACAAACACTTTCTTTCTTTGAGTGGCAGTGCAACGCATGCCGGGTACTTGCTAATATATATATATATATATATATATATATATATATATATATATATATATATATATATATATATATATATATATATATATATATATATATATATATATATATATATATATAATGAATGTTTGTTTGTTTGTGTCATATGCGTTCCTATACCGTTCATCCGATTGCGATAAAACTTTGGTGAGTTATTCTGCGCACGCCCGCGAAGGTTTCTGAATTAGTACAACCATTTAAATTGTACAATTAACAAATGTGTGTATTTCATATAGTTTTGCGACATTTACCGTGTCTTCGCTGTGAACTGTATGCTCCTTAGATACGTCACGTGATCGAACAGTAGGCGCCTTAAATACGTCACGTGATCGAACACGGTCTGGATTGGCTGAAACTATGATGACGTAAATCAACTGCTGTATGAAATTCATAATCGGTAGCGATACCTAATTTCGCGTGTGCTCGGTGTGAATTGTAGGCGCCTTACATACGGCATGTTTACTTAGTTACGTTATTTCGCGCCTTGGTATCGTCAAACAATGTATATATATATATATATATATATATATATATATATATATATATATATATATATATATATATATATATATATATATATACAGCTACCATCTATGTCTTCCTTCTCGATTCCTTCATAGATTCCATGTTTTAATGTTATGGTCTTTCAATGTTTTCACCTGATTAGTTATCAGTGATTTCAAAGGTGATATGACCAAACTTATATGTTGCTTAGGAGAGTGTATCTGCAATCAAATTATTTTGCTAAACTTTGTTTTTAAGAAAATATAATTTGTCTTACTCAAAGATTATCTTATTGTCATTAACATATGAAAGCAATTGACCTATTCATATTAAACCTATATCACTGTGCTTAACTTTAATGTGGTCATTCAATTGTGTCTTTACATTACTTTGGTATTGAACCATTTTATAGTTATATCTGATATTACATAAATATAATCTTTTCATATATTTTCAAAGCAAAAGAAGTATAGTGTTTATGAACTTAACATAACTCAGCTGCATTTATTCAGTGTTAATCACACTAATGTGATAATGTGAGTTAAATCTCTCTCTCTCTCTCTCTCTCTCTCTCTCTCTCTCTCTGTCTCTCTCTCTCTCTCTCTCTCTCTCTCTCTCTCTCTCTCTCTCTGGCAAGAGATTCCGTGTCTTTACCTGCCATGTTGCAGTATAGATTTGTACCAATACGTCTATTTCAGTATTGAGGAAAGAAGACCAAAACAAATCGAAAATAGTTAAGGAAATTCACGCAATGTCTAGAATAACATGAAAGAACACATGGTTTTCAACATATTAATTGAGATGACGCCAACCGGAAACGTGTCTTTGTCGCATCGTCCTGGAAAGAGGCAGCTTGATCACGCTGAAGCTACACGACAACGCTGTTTTGTTGTTATCACGTGACTATTTGACCTATGACGTAGTATGCGTATCGATCGCGAGATTTGGCTAGTCATGTGACTAGCAATGCAAATAGTACGAACGAGGTCAAAAAATCATCAACACTCTAATTTCGTCTCGTCCGACAAAAGATTAAAGACACAATCAGTGTTATACTTGTAATTTCTGAGAAGATAAATTATTTCCCTATTGATTTAATGTACTTATGGCTCAATATAAGGTCATTAAAGTTTTCTAGGCCTGCTAGGAGGCGAGTACCCCATGCCGGCGAATTCCAACTTTTCGATAGTTGAATACGCTCTGACCCTTCACCCCAACATAAAAAACCAAATATCAAAAATGGGGTGGCAAGGGTCAGAAGAACCTCGGACTGGAGAAACTCTTTTTCGTTATATTTATACAATGCTGTAAAGATATTTTTCAACAAGAACTAAATGGAGAGCTAAACTGAGTGGATTACGATTTTATGATAAGATCAGAAATAATCGGAGTTGTTAGTATTATATGTTAGATCTAAAGAGCTTACTTCTACTCTTCATACAGTGTTTGGTTCTTAAGCATGTGATGCATCCGACTCGACTTTAATAGTGAAAGTACGATAGTATGGTTCACTGCTAAGAATAAAAACTCAGTGAGCATTTTAAGCATTTTAATCAGGGAACCAGACTAAAAGTGTGATGACGTCATCAACCATAATATCGACAATCGTAATTATAACTAGATATTTCTATGCAGAAAATTCATATACAATTATCATATGATACACTCTGAAATACAAGGCAAGTTACAAATTTTATTTGTGAAATTACTTGCAGAGTGTTTTTCATCCCGTGGCAGAATCGGCTACTTCCGCCTACTGTAGGGTTCTGTAGCTCACAAACGTAATATGGAACAAAAATATATCTGCTCAAAACACGTATCAGCGCTGGGAACCAATTAGTCTGGTTCCCTAATATGTATGCTCTCTGCGTGTATAGATCTCACTGGACAGTTATTTGGCAAATTTCCATCCGAAGATGACCTATTCCAGAATAAAGATAATAATATTACATTAAAGATACAAATAAAATTTTAAAAAAACTAAAGACTTTTGTTCAAAGGATGCTTCCAATATTCTGACTGAGGTATTAAAGTTAATTCCTTATTCAACTAGTGACATTTATACTCAACCAACACTCCCACCAACACCTTTTTTTTCTACATTCATTTCTTTTACAGGAAAGAGCTATTTTGAATATTGTCTTGTGACACGACAGCTAAAAGAATCAGTATGTGTGCTATGCATGAACAATGTTTAATAATAATAATAATAATAATAATAATAATAATAATAATAATGAGGACTTTGTATTGTAACGTGCCAAGGGGTCAAGGTCAAATAAAATGGAATAAATGGACAACTCACATCTTTTTCAGTTACTAGATCTCTCCAGTGAATTGTAGTGTCAATAAATGATGTGTTCACCACAATGGTCCTATTTAGATAATAAACACACAAACGAAAACAAATATAAATAGTCAACACAGTTTATTATATGACTTCCAGGATGTATATGTTTGCTCACAAACTTAAGAGCTCAAAATGCTGAAATATAATATTTACTAATTTTCAGAACATTTGTTTTGATAAAGCTTATTAAAACACTAGTTTCAATGGTATATTGCATGTAAAAAAAAGCAACATCAATGTTCACTTTGTCCCAAATTAATCTTGTACACACACAACAACAAAAAAAATAAGTTAGTATGTCTCAAAATGTGTTTTGTATGACGTACCGAAGTGGTAAAGATATTTGTGCATCCAATCAATGTTCGGAACCAGACCCGGGTTTGTGTTTCTAGTACTACTAGCAAGTACCCGGCATGCGTTGCAATGCCACTTAAAGAAAGAAAGTGTTTGTTTTAATCCTGGCATGCGTTGCAATGCCACTGAAAGAAAGAAAGTGTTTATGTTTTAATAGACTATTTGACTGGTTTCTGGAAACCATGTCAGATTATTCAGTGGTATTTATCTAGCCCATAATAAGTGGTTACCTTACCGAAGGCGTTTTAGGTATCGCTACCGATTATGAATTTCATACAGCTGTTGATTTACGTCATCATAGTTTCAGCCAATCCAGACCGTGTTCGATCACGTGACGTATATAAGGCGCCTACAGTTCACACCGAACACACGCGATTTTAGGTATCGCTACCGATTATGAATTTCATACAGCTGTTGATACTCACCAAAGTTTTATCGCAGTCGGATGAACGGTATAGGAACGCATACGACACAAAGAAAGAAACAAAGAAACATACATTTTTTTCATACTGTCAAATAGCCTATTCTGTGTATTGAAATGCTTTTGGATACACAATATTTTTTGCTTTTCTGTCTGGTGCGTATATGAATAAATCAGAAGGTTTTCCAACGCGTGAGCAGGCCACATACAGTTGTCCATGTGAGAAGCATGGATTTTCCAAATTTAGTCCACACACTTGTAGCGATTGTCCATGTGCTTTGTTTATGGTAATTGCAAATGCGAATCGCACCGGAAACTGCAAACGTTTGAATTCGAATGGCATATCTGTCGGAATCATAGGGATGCGTGGCAGCAGTACATCTTCTCCTTTAAATTTTCCGTTTAAAATTGTAGCTTCAATGATATTATTCATTAACTTTTGCACTGAAAGCCTGGTACCGTTGCAAAGTCGTCGTGGATTTATTTTTTTGGAGAAGAATGATATGTACGCCAATTTTCAATGTTAAAACGTGCGGCGGCATGCCTGGCAAATCAAGTGAATTTAAGAATTCAATTGGATAATTGACAACTTCGTCTTGATTCATTACAGTATCGATGGACTTATACGTTGTCGCTTCGTCTGGTAATTGTTTTTGAATGCTGAAGTTGATGGTATTAACATCGTTGTTTTGGGCTGCTAATATAGCACGTTCACTGATCCACTGATGATTTATGTAATTCTTTGCGATATTTGGGAAAACTTTGTGAATCAATTCGTCTGTGGTTCCTGTAATTTTACAGAAGCTTATTGGCAACGTGATACATTGTGTGCATTCATCAATTTCCATTTTCCCATTCCCAATATCCAACTATTGTTTTGCGAAATGTTCAGCGGATGCATCGTATTGTAGTTCTACACGCATATTGGTCTTCAAAGTCAATTTCTGCACGTGTCGCCATAAAACTGATGATTTGAGACATGCATTTAATTCATCAGCAGCTGTTGAACGTGGTATAACTGGTAGAGTTTGTCGAAAATCATCAGACAATAAAATAAGCGCGCCACCGAAGAACTGTTCATTTCCTCTCGAATCTTTTAGTGTACAGTGAAGCGCTTCCAAAGCCTTTTTGTGCGCCATAGTACATTCGTCCCATATAATGAGTTGACATGATTGGAGTACTTTACCCATTCCAGATTTTTTTGTTGATACTGCATGTTGGTGTGTCGGTGATTTGCATATTCAACGGCAATTTCAGTGCTGAATGCGCTGTTCGACCACCATCAAAAAGAGTTGCTGCAATTCCAGATGATGCGATTGCCAGTGCAATATTGTGTCGTGATCGTATAGTTGCCAAAATAGTGAAATGAGAAAGGTTTTTCCTGTGCCTCCCGGCGCATCTAGGAAATACAATCCACCGCTTTGGCTTGTAATTTGCATGCATAATTCTATCATACGCTATGCGTTGTTCTGGAACCAATTTCGGAAGATTTGTTTGAACAAATGTACCCAATTCGTCGACATCAAAGTGTGTTTCTCGTTGCAAATCACAAAATCGAAAAGGTCGTTTGCAGATCGTTTCGGAGCAGCCATTCCCAATTGTACCAATGCTTTGTTAGCGATTGCCAAACATATCTCCTCAATCGAAACCAATGCCTCATTATACACGTTTGGTGTGAATTGAAGGTCCGGATTTTGATTTGTTGCACGCAAACGATGTAAGATGTCTTCACTCATGTAGTCTTTGTATTTTTCCCAAAGATCTTTTGGATTGCATGGGAAACACGTTGTCAATATGATTGCAAAGAACGTACGTATTTGCTGTGGTTGAGCAGTATTCAATGCATCAGCGAGCGAAGTGTCCCAATGTGCATCGTTTTCCAAAAGATTTAATTCTTGGCAAGCTTCACGATAAGTGGCACATCCTTGACCGTTTACTGTTCTCAGTTCTTGGAAGGATGTCGGTCCACGTACGTTAATTAACAGTAATCGCAAGTAAAATCATTCTGCATTGTTTGAGTGAACAGTGTATAGACGGCCTAATGTGTCGGTCGAATATAAATTGCGATGTCCTTCAACTGCTTGACCTTGTTTTCGAAAGTATAGGTGAATTTTTGTTTTGTACTTTTAAAGTTATGGATTTGCCACCATCTTTAGTTGATCGCCGACGATACAGTGGATATCCGTCATTACCAGTGATAGTCTCGGCAAGTAAGTGTCTTGGGTATCGTTTCGTGCATTTCCCATCAGACATGCATGGTGAATTGTTGTTGAGTAAGCCACATGGACCATGAATCATGTTTTTGGTGACGACTTCAAATAAGTCTTTATCAATATCGACATCTGGTATTTCTGCTGAGATGACTTGATCAATTTGATCTGGTGGGACTTTTTGGATGAACTATATAAAAATGTGTGCATGTGGCAAACCTCTTTTTTGCCATTCAATGGAATACATCCAACAGCGTGTCTGTCTAAAAACATGATGCTTGACAATGAAATCTATTAAAGATTTCAATTTTTGTTTGAACACACGCGCGGAAATGTCATGACGATCCGATGATGATTTTCCAGTTAACAAAAGTTCTTGTATTTCATCCCATGTAGGATTGCATGTGAAGGTAATAAAAAATTTAATATGTCATTGCATCTTGTGCGTATTCATGCATGTGCCATGGACTCCCTGTAAATGTTGCCGGTAGTATGACAATTTTTCCGAATTCATTGAGATTCACATTGCATCATTAACAACTGCATCAAGTAAATGAATGTACTCTTCGGAACGCAACATGGTTTGATTTAATCGAATGTAGAGGAGTCGTTCGGTTTCGATTTTCGCATACATATCGACAATGTATTGATGGAACAATTGTCGACATTTCAAGATATGATTTTCAGCGTTTTCACGAATCATCAATCGAAATGAATAGTAATTCTAGGCACTGACTTTCTTATTCCTTTCCTCATTTGTTTGTGGATTTCTCATTAAGATGTTGAAATGATATCCATCTTCTCCTTGAAAAAAAAATAAAATCGGATATTGCAGTGCGTCGTATGAGCGATGAGTTTCTGAGACTCGCTGAACATGACCATTTGTGCGATGAAGAATTATATCACGCGAGTTAAATTCTTCGCCAACTATAACGATCGCCACTTCATCAATTGTTGGTGCATTATACTGTCTTTCGTGTTGGCCGACAGGTGTTTTGTCTGCTCTAACTACAACTTTGTAGTCATCACTTGGCATTTGTTCAAGGGCAGTTCTGAACAATCGAATTAATTCGTTGTGTTGATCGAATAAAGTTTGTAATGCAGAGACCATTTCTCGTTTAGTGCGCGTATTGAACTGACTTCGTTGATCGATTTGTTCATGAGTGTTTCCCATGAAATAAATTTGAAGAAATTTGTGATCTGCGTTCGGCAGTGGTAGTAGTGATCCTGCACGATGATAAATTTGCCCTTGCACTTTAAATGTTGGCATGTAATTCTCGCGCACGATATTTGTTGCACCGAACGATGTCATTGGGAAACATGAATTGTACTTCCGTATGTTTGCCAAGAAATTTTTCGATTGGCTTGTGTCACCTGATACCAACGTTGATAATGGTTCGGGTGGTGAATGTAAGTCTGGCAATTTTACTTTTCCACCCGCGCAGCACATTCCTGGTGTTTCATTCTTAAATTTGAGGGCATTGCAATACACGCATAATTTATCCATTTTTCCAGTAACCACACTTGGATGAAGACTGTAATCATAATTAGCATTGTAATGGAATGCACTAAGATTTTAATCAGCTTGCATTGTTCGTCTGGATTGAGCAGTGCGAACTCGAACGGTTTCCAATCTTGCTTCCCGTTGCTAGTCTGTTTCAGATGATCGGGTATGAGCAGTGCGAACTCGAACGGTTTCCAGTCTTGCTTCCCGTTGCTCGTCTGTTTCAGATGATCGGGTTTGAGCAGTGCGAAATCGAACGGTTTTCAATATTGCTTCCCGTTGCTCGTCTGTTTCTGAAGCTCGTGATGCCTTTATATTTCGTGCTTGAGGTGTAGATCGACCAATAGCTATTCGTTTAGGTGGGATTATTAATTTGACAGCGAAAGTAATGCTTCGTAAGGACTATAAAAAATTCACATTGCGATTGTTTGACGTAACCAAGGCGCGAACCAAACGTAACTAAATAAACATGACGTAAGGCGCCTACAGTTCACACCGAACACACGCGAAATTAGTTATCGCTACCGATTATGAATTTCATACAGCTGTTAATTTACGTCATCATAGTTTCAGCCAATCCAGACCGTGTTCGATCACGTGACGTATTAAAGGCGTCTACTGTTCGATCACGTGACGTATCTAAGGCGCCTACAGTTCACAACGAAGACACGGTAAATGTCGCAAAACTATATGAAATACACATATACACGGTATAGGAACGCATATGACATAAACAAACAAACATTCATTTATATATATATATATATATACTAGCCAGTACCCGGCATGCGTTGCAATGCCACTCAAAGAGAGAAAGTGTTTGTGTTTTAATCCTGGCTTGAGTTGCAATGCCACTGAAAGAAAGAAAGTGTTTGTGTTTTAATAGACTATTTGACTGGTTTCTGGAATGCATCTCAGATTATTTAGTGGTTTTTATCGAGCCCACAATAAGTGGTTACCTTACCGAAGGCGTTTTAGGTATCGCTACCGATTATGAATTTCATACAGCTGTTGATTTACGTCATCATAGTTTCAGCCAATCCAGACCGTGTTCGATCACGTGACGTATCTATGGCGCCTACAGTTCACACCGAACACACGCGAAATTAGGTATCGCTACCGATTATGAATTTCATACAGCTGTTGATTTACGTCATCATAGTTTCAGCCAATCCAGACCGTGTTCGATCACGTGACGTATTTAAGGCGCCTACTGTTCGATCACGTGACGTATCTAAGGCGCCTACAGTTCACAGCGAAAGCACGTTAAATGTCGCAAAACTATATGAAATACACACATTTGTTAATTGTACAATTTAAATGGTTGTACTAATTCAGAAACTTTCGCGGGCGTGCGCAGAATAACTCACCAAAGTTTTATCGCAATCGGATGAACGGTATAGGAACGCATACGACACAAACAAACAAACGAACATTCATTTATATATATATATATATATATATATATATATATATATATATATATATATATATATATATATATAGAAGATGGTAAATATGTTAGAGGCACAATCTGTAACCGGATGTTAAGTGTGTCACATTCTCGACTGAGACACAGTTTGTCGTTTTGAGCGACACAGTCTTGTGCAACCGGATGTCAATAGTGTGCGCTTGAATTGAATGCGACAATGTGTGTCGTCTTGTGACAAAAAAGTGTGTGGTTGTGTCGGGTTTATTATTTCGCCATCGAAACGACACAACCACTACAAATTGGATGGGAGTTTTATATCTCAAAATGATACATATAATTGAATAGGAATTTCGATAGTGCCAATCCGAATACTAAATTTCCAATGGATAGCAGACAGCTGTGTTGATGACACGTTATCAGTGTGTCGTCAGCCTAATCCCTTTATGGGAACTTTTATTTAATATAACAAGGAAATAAACGTTGAAACAATATCAGAGAAACATTATAGTAGTCATTATGAGTACTAAATTTAATGTGTCGGTAGTAAGTAGTCTACCTTGCTATTAATGCTTGAAATTATCGGTTGGGATGACTAGAAACTTTTGTTCTGTTTGTTTGATCGTGAGACCTTTACTGGAGTCCAGCAGAACCACAACTGCCAAAACGGCAGATCTCACCCCTATTTATAGGTTTTGGGAACACACTCGGGAAATGACTATATATTATGGAAGTATTCGGAAAGATTAACTTGAGCGCCTCCTAGTGGAAAACCGAGCGCCCAATATATACAGTAGTAAACATGGCGCCCGATTTCAAACGACAAAGATAACAATTTTTTCACAATAAATAATACAAAGATTCACATTGATGATGAACAGTTTCATCATGCTGGCGACACTTATGAACTTACTTGAGTATTACCTTAATTCTGAAGAGAAAAATGGATACAATTACCTATTTCTCTCTCAAAATAGACGGTAAGCAATAACAATTTACAATCATATCATGTACACTCTGGGCTTCAAAAATCTTTGCCCAGATGATTAATATTTAAACAAATAATTTTTATATGATTTACATATTGTATCAGATTACCTTTGTTTTGTACAATGGTCATATATCAAAACCTGTTACCACAGTTACTATTATTTGCATTGGAAACAGGCAAAACTTTACAACATGAAGGGAATGTAAACAATAAAAGAAGATTATAAATTCCCTCAAACATTAATGAAATTTGCAATTGCACTTTATAAAAAAATATAAGTAGACAGGTAGTCAGGATTGTTTTACTATAGCGCCTAATCTTTTGAAGATCTAAGCGCTTTACAACATCTATAGTGAAATGACTACACTACAAATAAAACCATGAAATTGGAATACATAAAAACATGCTGAAAACATAAGATACAAAACATTATTAGGTCTCTAAGTTTGTTCCTTCAGTCAAAAAAACTTAATTTAAGAGCACTCTAAAAAGAGATCACTGTGTCTTTGGGTCTAATTTCAATGGGCAATTCGTTCCACATCGACGGGCCCTGGTGTGCAAAAGAATGTTGTCTATATTACTTCATTTTCACCGTGGGAACAATGAGTATACGATTCTCAGTAGAGGAACGTATGGATCTTGCTGGTGTGTACACATGGATGAGGCCGGATAGGTATGTTGGACTGGAGTTTGTCGGTGAAACGTAGCACAGAGAACAATTTTAGTGTTTGATTCTGTATCGAATGGATAGCCAGTATAGGGTACAGAGAAGTAGTGAGGTATGCTCTGATCGAGGTACTCTAAAGATGATCCGAGCATCTGTCTTTTGAACTTTTTGAAGTTTCTGGAGTAGACATTGTGACGAACCAGACAGAATTGAGTTACAATAGTCCAATCTTGAGAGTACGAATGAACACACAAGTGTTTTAGTGGCATCAAGTGAAAGATATTTGCGAGTGGAACTGATGCGTCTTAGCTCAAAATATGCAGCCTTATTTTCATGTTCATGACATGTTGGTGCAATGTGAGAGTACTGTCTAGAGTAACACCTAGGTTTCGAACTGACTGCCTGAATTTAATGTTGGTGTTGCTGATATTTATTGTCAGAGGTATATAAAGTGAATAAGAAAGTCTATGTGTTGTGATCAGAATGGCCTCTGTTTTATCATCATTCATCTGCAGCTTGTTACATGTCATCCATGACTTCCCATCATAGATACACTTCTCTACTATATGGATGGTATCATCAACTTCAGTTGGGTGGCTAGACTTGTATATTTGGGTGTCATTAGCGTACAGTCGGTGAGACTCTGGGTGATGATCAATGACACTTGAGAGCGGCTGAGTGTATAGAATGAAGGGAAAAGGTCCAAGATCAGACCCCTGTGCAACACCTCAACATAGATCAACTGGGCTGGAGTTTATTCCATATGCAGATACAATTGTTAAAAATTACTTTGAGTTAGGCTTGGAAATGAGTACACTTCTTGGTCACTGCCTGACATTATCGGTTTAAAAAACTACCGCCCAATTTCTAATCTCCCGTTCATATAAACAACTCTTGAAAAATTGTTCTAACCCAACTTGTGTCTCATTTGAATTCAAACAGTAATTTTAACAATGTACAGTCTGTATATTGCCCTTGCCACAGTACTAAAACTGCTCTTCGAAAGTATTTAATGACATTCTCTCTGCTTTCGATAGCGGTAAGATTACAGTCCTCACCCTCCTTTATTTTTCTGTTTTCGGGGGAAAACGAGCTGGAAATAACTCCAAAGTTATCAGCTGCTTCAAAGAGATAAAAGCAGCTGATATCTGCCAAAGATTATTTCAGGGTGGCATCATGGATATTGGGTTATATCGTTGGTTCATTGATGAGCTAGTTGATGATTATCACAGCGATTAATCGCTCGATTAGATAAATAACATTTAGATAAAATGATCATATATCGTAATCATGACAGACCAACTACTGTTTACGTCATTCACTCGAGATCACCCGTATACAAAGTATACTATGAAGATGGATTTGGTAGTTTCATCAAAGGAATGTTCACTAGGGTTACTCCAAAAATTATACCTGTAGCCAAAGTATTATCATCGAAGGCTATTGGTGATAAGTCTGTCGGCGCGGTAGGTGATCTCGTTGGTAGCGCGGTTGATTTCGCAAAGGATAAACTTTTGTTGTTATTACAAGAAAACCGAAAAAAACTACCGTCTACTGAAATGATGCCACCTCACGTAAGTAAAGAAGTGAACGATGTGGTAGCTCAAAGATTAGTTCTGTTAATGGAGTCAGCTAGAGAACGATTTTCTCAAGAACTTTCTCAATTTGCTAAGGAACAATTAGCTAAAATATCAGCTCAAAGATCGGCTAAACCACAATTAGCTACAGCACGATTAGCTAGATCAAAATCAGCTCCGTTATCACAATCATCAATTATGAATCGCGATAGTGATTCCAAAAGAAATATTGTTGCGAATTTGGTTGCTGGTTCTGGTTTTAGAAGATCACGATTTAGATCGACGATTATATAATAAAATGTTCCAATCGATTTCAGATGAAGCCTTTGATATGGATGCGCCTGTAAAAGAAATGATTCAATTCGTGAGTTTCAACTTTTCTCTTATAATGCGATAGATCCCAAATCTAGATCACGAACTGAACTTGGATTTGATGATACCTCTAAATACTTCTTGCCATGTGAAGCTTTCATCGAGGTGGAGGGACGACTAGTACGAGCTGCTGATGGTACACCATATCCTAGTATTTCAACTACCGCAGTCGGGTTTGCCAATAATGGTATAATGGCCTTGTTTAGTAGTGCACAGTATAATGATTCATTCTAACAGGATTGAATCTATCGATAACGACGTTGATGTCGGAACTACAATACTCGGACTAGCGAGATACTCCGATGATCTTATACGATCTGCCGGCCATTCAGTGATGTTCGCGAAGGATATTACTAACAACGCCGATCATCATCAATGTATTTTAAGAAGACCATGCTGTTGTTATGAGTAATAATCCTAATTTTAATCTGGAATTTGTAAATCCAAAACAATGTTAAACTCCGATGGAAGATTTTCATGTGTGATCCCCCTCTCTCAAATATTCGGATTTTGTAGAAATGTTAGAAACGTTATCTTTGGAGCTAGTTATACTGTAGTGCTTATGATAAAATCTAGTGACAATGATGCAATCTGGCGTGGTGTTGGTGTTGGTGATGGTAGAGTAGATCTATCCAAGCTAGCACTATGGATGCCAATGATGACTCAATCACTTGCCATAGAACAGCGTTTGTTATCTTTTATGCATCAGGGAGGAAAATCATTGTTCTCATGGTTGGATGTTACAACAGCTACCACGACAGGTACCACAGTTGGGACGTTTGCCTGGCAGGTCGCGTTAACAAAAATTATCTCTGCACCCAGGTACATTTTAATCGCGCTGCAAAATAAAAATAGAGTAGAAGTAGATGATAAACAACAGCGCAGTCATATGATATTTGATAAGCTAGCAGTTAGCGAGGTATCACTGCGAGTAAGTAATCAACAGGAGCCCGCCGAAAATATTCTCATCGATTATTCTAATAATCAAATAGCTTGTGTCTATCATCGTTTATGGTCTTATATGGGACGTGATCAAAATATTGATACTGGGCTACATATATCACAATGGGATTTCCAAAATTTGTATTCCATTTATTATTTTTCATTACAGCATCTCGATTTGTCTAGGCACTCCGTCGTCGACGTAAAATTTCAAGCTCGCATAGGGAAACTTCCCATTATCTCGGCGCCGGATGTAGATCCACCAGTACGTGGGCCATATAGAGCAATCGCTGTTATTCTTAGTGATAAATCGATGACACTCGAGAGTGGTGGTTGAAAGATGAGAATAGTTGACGGGCCAACAGAAAACATGTAATGGAGTTCAAAAATATGTAACAATTAGAACGATATGTTATTTCAATAAAAATGTCGTACAGTCACATTAATGTCACCTTGACACCTGGTCAGGCAAAGAAACTTCAATCAAAAATCTCTACTACGTGTGGAGCAAAGATAACTTTGAAGCGTGAGCAGATAGGCAACGGAGGAGCAAATATACTATCCTTGACAAAAACTCAACTGAAACATTTTAATAGCGCGCTAAAGGCGAATACAGGAAAACTGTTAGAGTTTTCACCCTCTGAAATTTCCAATATGATCATATCTGGTACAATATTTCCTCTACTCGCCACGATTCCAGGGTTAATCGCCTCTGCGGCATCGGCGATCGCTACGACACTTGGAACGGGTGCGCTTTCTAGCCTTGGGGGTTTTGGTATGGATGCTCTTCTAAAAAAGATAACTGGAGGAAAATAAAAAAAGGAAAAAAGTCCAAGATTACCAACCAGTCGATTTACGCAATACGGAGCAGGATTGAGACTCCCGGGAAGCAGCCTACGAGAACTCCGATGTCAAATTCTGATTTAATTGCCGCGGTAAAATAAAAAAATTAAAAAAAATACCCGATAATACATTTCAGGTGTTTTCATGAAAGATCAATTACCTAAACAACCATTAATCCCATAAACATGTATAATTAATCTCGGTGATAACACTGGACATGGAACTCATTGGGTCGCGTATGCGATATATCCTAATTAAATTATTTATTTTGACTCGTATGGGTTAGCGCCACCAAACGAATTTCTTCCATACGTCAACGGGTTAAAACCTCGTGTTTGGTATTCAACGCTACCCACGCAAACGTTAACCGTTCCTCCAATATGCGGCAACGAAGTTCTTAACGTGTTAACAGCGATCTAAAAATCTTCCAAACCGGTTCATAAAACCGTGCACGAATACACTAGTAATCGCTTTTTAAAGAGATCTTAAACGTAAAATTGGTAGATATTTGGGGAAGATCACTCTCACATAAAATAACAAAGGAGTTTCCCTCGAAGAGGTAAAGAAGCTTATATCAGCGGCGTTATCAGATATATTAAATCTCTTAGGCGTGGAACAATATGAAATTGTATTTCAAGATCGTCAGGGTAAATTAAAAACGAGTAATATTTCCCTGGATGACATTTTAGTTAGACAACGCGGGGTAGCTGAAAATACTATCGCGGTGTTTACCGACCAGGGTAAACTCAAACCGGGTGTCCTCATTTCAACTATCTCGGATAAACTAACATCACTCGGTGATAATTATATATCTTTGGCAAATTTACTAAAAACACTTCGTAATGAATATGACGGCCATGTAAATCAATTTGCCGGGCTACAAAAAAGTATTACCGATGTTCAACTACCTATTTACATTTTCTTTTGAACTCCACCAGTGACCACACCACCGCTCAGAGATATTAAAACCGCCATTGATGAATTAGTAACCCTTCAAACCGCGTACGAATATCACGTAAAACAATTTGGAAATTTTCGTAAAAACATCGTTAATAAATTCTTTGGGGGTCCAATCGATAACATCGATATAAAACTCAGATATTAAAATATCCATCGAAACTATCAAACAAACTCACGAGGCCATGAAATATGATTTTCCAAGGATGATCATCACACTCGATAAAATAAAAATTCCTCATGAGAAAACTATCAACGTGGTATACACGATCCAACATGGATCATTCGCCTGGACACCACAGACTTATACATTAGATATCACCGCGACGGTTAAGGGAATTTATAGACTAACATTTATATCACCGACGCAGTTTAATATTCATTTCATCGAGTTCGTCATCCGGGGTTAACAATATAATATCTACGATCATAGACAAGGATTCAACTGAACGATTCATTATAACCACCGCTGATAAAATTCAAGTTAGGGTATCTATAACATGGTACGTAGAATTTGTAGCCGATTTTAATAAATAGCTTAATTGAAATCAACGATTTTAAATAATGACAACTATGCAACCGTATCGATTATGACATCAAGGATATCAAAAATGAGATTCAACGCAGAGTAAAATCAATTGCTGGAACATAATAATCTAAGATTGAGCTAAGTGTTCATGAACCATCATTGTCAACTGCGTTTGAGATAAATTCACCTGAATACGCCGTAGACATATATAACAGCTCGATAATAACCGTATTAGGATTACCGCAAAAATCACCGTACGAAAAAAGACTATCTGAAATATTCTGTTTCACGAAGAAAACAACCATCCGAGAAACCTCCCGAACCTAAACGATCTGATTTTACCACAGATAATAAATCACAGTATCCTGAATTTAAAAAGGCTGATGCTAACACAGGCATGTTAAATATTTTGAAAGATTCCACAGACGAGGATTTTAAATATGTTAGTACACGCAGATTAAATATTTTGAAAGATTCTACAGACGATAAATTTAAATATCCTCCTATATATATGTGTATGGAATATTACGTATAGAGATCACCTCAAAAACGAGGTTATTATATACACATGGAATGATACACTTCTCTTTAACTATTTTGGAGAAATCAACGAGGAATATAAAAAACAACTAGAATATTTCAGGAATATATCCTTGATATAACAGTTCCACGCGATAAAATTATAAAACAGGTTGAAATATTAAATCAGCTTGTCGACGATATGGAATGTCTCAACGATAGATTTGTTCAGATGATAATAAAAGCACAAAGAGGTTTAAATAGTAAAAAATATTTTATGGCTGCGAGGTCGTTAACGGAGGACACACTACCCGGCCATAAATTTCCGGGATATAATACCCCCGAGTTAAAAAAAAATCGCTCAACGATCTAATTGATATATTTTTCCCGCATATACATACCGCGTGGACAAAAATATCTGATGATTCCGTCAATAAATATCTCGATAGTATAATACAATGCAAAATATATCTGATAGTCTTCTTCGATACAATAACGCCCCTGACGGAACCGGCAGACATATCTCATTGGGCAACGTCGACATAGCATCAATCATCGCGATACATCTTATTTGTGACGTCGTATTGGGTAGTTATAACGCTGATACATCATCGTCAAATCGAGCTGATCAAGGTTATATCCAATACACGTTTTCCTCACAAGATTTTCCGGGAGTTTGATTATTCAAACTGGTTGATCAGGATTTTAACTTCATTAATCTTTCAAAAGAACAACTACAAATTACCCTCGATGTGAAATGGTAGGTGAAATCCAAAGGATTTTTATCTTAAAAGTCTTTGATTTTCAGTAATTAAAATAACAACTATTACAATAATGTACCAGCACGCACGAGTATTCGTTTATGACAAAGATAAACTTGAAGACGCTATTAGAAGACCATTCAAGGAAACAATCGTTGGCAACTTTGAACTCGTCGTAAATAAATTTGGCAATAATAAATTTATGTTGACGGATCATCAAGTGAATCATCTATAACGTGATCTTATAACGATAATAAGCTGTAATCGAGATTAGATAGTGAATTATGCCCACTCGTGTATACCTCTGGAACGTCTCCAGGAAATATTGAAGGAGTCACCGGTAGACAAGGTCTCAGTGAAATTGTAAATGATTTTCAAAAAAAAAATTCAAATAAAAATATCTTGATGATTTTCAATTTCCCCCCAAGGATTTCATCGAGATTTTTCATCGTGAAAACAAAATTATTGTAAAAATGTCCAGCAAATTTTGCAAGTGTGTAATTTCAGAGTGTAATTTCCGAGTATACTTATTTTATTCCTGTGATCTCCGAGTGTAATTTTTTAGTGTAATTTCCAAGTATATTTTGTATGTTGCAAAAGTTTCTCACGGTGTTATATGAGAGCACCAACTTATCTTACAAGCGAAGACGAAAAAAAATATTGTCTCCTTGAAGTGTCGCGGAAGTACAAGATCGGATTATTGCGGTTATATAAAATCTAGTGTAAGGAGCCTATGTCAGCTACAACAAAAGGCTCCACTGAGGTATATCGCGTCGCAATACATCAACAGCGTATAAAACAACGAGAACTCCGCGATGAAAATTCCAGATTAAAAAATAATATCACGTTACCGTAGATAATCTGACGACGAAATACAAAGAGGAAAATCCAACAAAGAATATCAAACTGCGCTCGCCAATTAAACAAAATCAAAGATAAGTTACGGTTAAACTTGAAAAGCAAAAAAAATATACCGATCGACTAATAAAACAATATAATATTGCTGGAACGTATAACAGAAATCCCTGCTCAAAGATATAAAAAAATACAGGATGATGCAGAATTAGATAAATGTTTCGTGAGGACAATTTCAATGAACCCCGGAATATAAAACTACCAGCGATTCCAAATTTTAAAAAAATTCAAGATTTTGAGTGCGAAAATAATTTACAATTTCACAAATAATTCTTTCGCGTTGGATTCTATCAGAGATTCCTCGTTGAATATTTTTGCGACCGCGCTAGGAATCTTTTTTTTATAATCGCGGATACTGCAATGAAATCTTCCTCGTTGAAATTCTCCGGCGAATCCTTTGGATTCCTAGATTTATTTTCATAAATGATTCGATTTCGTTCCCGGGAGATAATTTTCATTACACGGTACTCTGACTTATAAGTAGGAAAACTTAACCGTCGTGCTGAAGTTTTTTTTTGAGTATTCGCGGTCGACATAATCACTCGTAAAAAATATACGATCGAGTTCGGTTTTCAATTCGGCGATATTTTCATTGTTCATTATATAATAATTATTTCTTTAAATAATCTTCGAAATATATTGGATTTTCAACTTCGGCATTAAATTCTCTTATCGCCGATGTCGAATATTTAATAGCTGGTTTCATATCATCGCTGATCTTTTTAAGTTGGTGATACAACTGCGGAATTTTATTCGCGAATTCATTTTTGACAATCGCAATTTCACACTGGGTTAAAAGTTTTTTGTATATTCTCCAATCGTGATACAACGATTTAAGATAATAGTCGTGTTGTTGTTCTTCAGCCGGTTCTATTAATATTTTATTTTCGATGATTTCTCTATCAATGGTTTCATCGATAACTTCATCGAAGAATTGTCTAACCGTATTTGATTCCTTTTCAGCGAGAAAGTCAGATAATTTTCTAGCCGATATTGACTTTAGTTCAGCGATACGATAGATAATTGTTTAATCCGTGCTGAAATCTCTTCAACCGTACCCCGATAATATTTTACACAATTATACTTTTTTTGTAATGGCTCCGGGGACAACATCTTGTAATATTTTCTACCTCGTAGAATAATTTCGAGGTGTTCGTCGATCGTCGATACGATTTCGTCGTTCATATATATATATATATATATATATATATATATATATATATATATATATATATATATATATATATATATATATATATATATATATATACGAAAATATTTTGTTTGGGTCTAAATCATAATATTTTGTAATTAAAAATTTTAAGCGATTGCGAATGAAACTCTGTTGTTGAATCTGCATGAGTACAACGTTAAAATTATACCGAATGCAGCTTGTTCTACAGACATAGTATGAACACCGAAATATTTAGCGGCAGATGTTATCGACGGAACATCCTTGAACAAACTATCCATACAAGTGGTTACAGGTCTTCGTTGTTGAGATTTTATTTTCGGAGCAGAGTTTAAACAGTTTTCACGTTGAGTTACTGTTCTATAATTTTCTTTGCGGTTGTCGAGTTTATTTCGATTAACATGGTCAATAACAATATTCCTATCGATCATCCCGTAGAAACACTCGTAAATAAGTCTATGAGTGAGGCGAGGACTTTCACCACCAACACCAATCACCACATATCCCATGTTATTAATATTACCCATTGGATTTTTTGTTTACGATTTCGGATGATTCCATCTCGTGACGGTTCGTACTTGATGTAAATCGTATAAGCGATGTATTCGTTACGATTCATTTATTTTATGAAGTTTTTTATTTGTCTAAACTGGTTTTTTGAAAATCAAGGTTTTTTCTCCTAACGTAGTCATGAGGGATCTGTATAATCCTGTGGTTAACGCGGGTAATTTTATCGTAATATCGTTTAGTTCTCGGTAGTTTTTACCCCCTCAATTAGCGCATAATTATGATTTTCCTCGTACTCCGATACCACATTGAATACAGTGTTTCGGGCTTGAGCTTCCTCGTCGGATATTTTGCATATGAATTCCACAAAACTCTTTTCTACAGAATTTACCGCAACGGGTAGTTGAGCCAATGGGCAACCAATTACAATTATACATTATATAAATAAATATTTTATTTGAATATTTGGTTTAAATATATTATTATGGACATTTTTTCCTCTTCCGAAATTGAAACAAACTATCGTGAGAGAGTAGATTTTGATCTAGATGGTAAAATAAAGTTTCCTGCGTGGCTGTCAAAGATTAGAAACAGTATCTGACAATCCAAATACGAATTTCAAAATGATGCAGCTAGATATGTATTTTCAACGTTTCGAGTTTCTCGTTTTAACAATACGATAACGGATTCTCGCGCCCGGGGCATATTATCGAAGATAACTTTTGAAAATGTCAGATATGCAATCCAGGTCAAATATACAAAACTTTATGAATGATCTAAAAGAGGAGATGATCTTGGCGAGTATACAACCATCGCAAAGGGGTATCGGATTCGTCGAGAAAACCTGTTATTTTGACAGATAAAACTAGACCAAGCACGTTAACTGGAATCAGTAACAGATATTACAATCGAGCGTATCCTGTAACAGCCCTAACTTATGGATTATACCCGATAAATATCCCGGACATAAAAAACTTCATCGGATGAACGATTCATCGGTGTTAAACTGCGTTGCAGAGCGAGTCATAAAACATTTTAAAAATTCTCAACTAGGAAATGGATTAACCGAATTAAAAAAATCAAAAGTATCAACGTGGGCTGAATCAGTTAAACAAACAGGAGCGTCATTAAGCAATGTAGCAACGTTACAAAAAAATAAAGATTTCCTATTACAGTGAAAACTATCACCGGAGAGGTTTATATACAGAAAAATATAAACAAAATGGAGCTTCAATCGGAATAATTAACCACAATTCTCTCGCGTGTATTAGTTCATACGAGTGTTTTCCGCGTCACGAATGGTAAAATATTATCGCGAAGATATATTCGACGCTATCAACGAGATAATTAAAACCGATCCTGTTTCAGTGTGGTTATTTAAGAGTGATAAACAAGGAGGATACGATCAATTCGTTAGAACCAACGGAGATTTATATCGATCAGAAGATCTTCAAACGGAAATGAACAATCTCGCGTTGAAGTATACAAAAACACGCTGATGAAATTACCCGAAATTGTTTTACAGTGCCGTCGGTAGCATATCATTTTGCCAGAGAAAAGAATTCGTGGAAGCCAACCGGCGCTGATTTTCTTAAAGATGTGCCGGCCAGCTGTGCAGAACATGGCAACGGTGGGCTATGGAATATAAAATATGATCTACGTGATATGATGTGTGTTGACATGGCAGCGTGTTATCCTAGGAGTTTTCTTGGATATGGTGAGTGATTGAATGCTTTACACGATTCGGTCATTCCACGCATGAGATGACCAGGGTGGCGATAAATAGAGAATTACCTGACTTTGATCTCACTGGGTTTGTCAGAGTAACATCGTTTAAATTCGCTGATGGTCTTCATTCGAGATTTTATATATGGTTTGGGAAACATTTTTCGGTGAAAAAATGGGCTCCGATACCACTGTTACGATTTCTCATACATAAAAATATGCTGACTTCGTTGACTGTTTCCTCCTCGATAATTTTATATCGGAAACAATCCGATGTGTGCCTACCAACTCCTGAAAAATGCGATGACTGGAATATGAATTACTATCGAGAACATCAAGCGCAGGATTTCGGAAGAAAAATAATTGGAAAATTTACCCAATTAGTATTTGACGACGCTGAATTAGATTTTATTATCGCGAATAGAACTGCAAAGGATATATTTACGTCGAGAACAACAGCTTATTTATCAAACACGAAAAAACTTAGGACCATCGTTGAATATTTCGAAGGAGATTCACCGCAATATACTCATTTAAGATCTTCGATGCTATGTTATGTCTCAATAAATTTACTCTCGAACGTAAACAGATTTTCTGATATCGCGGTTAGAGTCGCAACTGACTCATTCAAACAGCTTATTTGAATGGGCCAGGAGGATGTGGAAAGACAACTCGAGTAATTGATTTATTTGGGAAGAATTCTGACATGATTGTATTAACCCCACCTCATCGTCTTGCAAGGGAGATGAAATCCCGGGGGGTTAACGCTTGTACGTATCAGTTTCTTTCTATGGAACCGAACTACGTGGACTCCCAATAGAATGGGAACGAAATATATTCCACGGATAATTATATGGGATGAAATAGACGCGGTATCATTAGAGCTGCTAAAAACATTTTTGGGGTGGTTATTAAAGAAAACCAGCGCTGTGATAACGTGTGGCGATCACGGTCAACCACCTCCATTTGTCGGAGAATTTTTCATTGTTGGCTAAAAACAAACGTGGAATACTATGAAGAGATTAACACAGATTATCGTTCACTTGACAAGAAGTTAACCGAGCTAAAATTCGCTATAAGACTACAACAGGACAATGTGCAATGTGAGATAACTCGTAACATAATTCCTGAAACTCCCATTGACAATTTCTGGGACACGTGAAAACCAACCGATATAGTTGTCGCTAGCAGAGAATGAATAAGAGATCTTCTTCAGGTAGAATTATTTAACACACAAAGAAAAATTTCCGATGGATCAAGTTCCGCTATGTTATAGGCCCAAGGATACACGACGACTAAACATCGAAGTTGATATTCCAGGTAAATCAGAAAGACATGAACTAGTTTTAAATGATATTGTACCGGTTGATATTGCAATTTTCGAAGATACATTGCGCGCGGATAATTCTCCATGGGTGCTAGGATATGCGATGACGATACACTCTTTACAGGGGCTAACAATTACCGACACAACTGTTTGGATCGTCGATGATTTCATCCAGTGGTCAAATTTAATTTATCTTGCAGTATCGCGAGTAAGAAAAATAGGACAACTTCGAAGAATTGTTATTAGCTGAGACCACGCGGGGGCAATTTGAGTGTCGTCCGGGATAACCTGTAATTGTTTACGTGTTAAACTTCGTTGTGGTGCAGTTCGGTCTAGTCTATATATCGTTGGTCTGTTTTCAGATGTTACCGTGTGAAATATTTTATGTTTTGTGATACTCCATATCGGATCGGTTGATCTTCTTCTACCACCTTCAACTTCGCAAGGTTTGTATAAGTATCTCACTGTACGTTACTAGGCAGTATCTGCGATGAAAAATCAAAGATTTTTGTTTTTATATACGTTTTTGTTATCGCGGTAGCTGGTTTCATATTTATCGTCCTGGTAACTTCATTGTTGAGTACTGCAACTACTTCTGGCAATCGTTCAACCCATTCACGAGATTGCTTATCATCGATAAATTCCTTCGCGTACTGATAATGAAACAATGTATCTGCAAGAGTTCTGTTAAATCGTTCAACAATTGCCTGGTCGCGATGTATTGCATTGTGTCCTCGTCGTATCGTAGTATTATGTTGTTTCATCGTTAAAGATACCTCACCCTGAAATTCTTTACCGGGATCAACCTGGAGCAGGTTTGGCCATCGTAGGGGACCTCGACGATAATTTTTTCGTTAAACGCGGAGGCAACTTCAGAAGAAGTCTTTGTTGATAACGGTCCAGCTTCTTTGTATTTACTTGTAACATCAACTATTGTCAACGCGTATTTATAAACACGTTTTATAACAGTGTCATGTGGTATAATTAATATATCAGCCTGATGAACCTCATTTTCGGATGTTAACATCAAACGATGCATATTGAATTTTCTTTGGCGGTGATAGATAAATTTGCCATATAGCCTGTCGGGTTAACCAATCAGCCGCTGTTGCATTTGTAACTTTTGCCGCGTTGGCAAGTTTATCGATCACTGATTTACCTCTTTGGTATCTAGTTGGAGAATAATAAATTGATTCCATATCAAATAATGGAACCAAACAATAATGTACCTTTCATCGCTGTTTTTATTAACCAGGACACTAATTTTTCTTTGAAGGATTTATCCGGGATAGAATTCAGCTCATGGATCAATTTTATATCTGCGATATGACGTTGTTGAAGATCATTACTTCGATATGCGATATCATGAACACGACAGGCTTCATCAATAGCGTTTATTGGATATTTACCATGTCGAGGTTGATCATGGTCATCAAGTCTGATATCTAATCTGGTTCCAGGCCCACAGTAACTGTATCCTGGAAGATTTTTTTCTCCTGGGTATTTTGCCCATGGTTTTCTCGGTAGCTTTGCTGACTTGGAGTCGATATCACCTCCGTTTTTTTAAACTGGTAAATCTAAATTTTTTATACCGCACTGTGTACACTTGCCAGTGATCGTTTCTTCTCTTATTCTTTGTTGTGATAGGTGTTAGGTCAATCGTTGGTGTACGTGTTCTACAGCAGCAGAGAGTGTGAACAGACCAACTTTTCAGGCAAAATATTTCGTAAGCGTTTCGTTACAAAAACCGAAACAAAAAAAAATCTTACGATGATAGTTTGCCAATCTAGTTTCACAATACATGACTGCGACATCCTAATCTTACAATTTTTTATTTCGTAAGCGATTCGTTACAAAAACCGAAATAAAAAAAAAATCTTACGATGATAGTTTGCCAATCTAGTTTCACAATACACGGCTGTGACACTGCGACATCCCAAGGCAACTTTGTAAGCGGTCGTGAAATGAAAAATAATAATCTTACAACCTTTTTGCCATATAGTTGGCGTTCACACTCTCTGCTGCTAATGCGCTAACAATTTTTTTTGCGATGAAAATCCTTAAGATTTTACAAACAAACTAATTTGCAAAACTTCACCTCGTAAATCAATCAGATTATTAGATTGGTCAGTGAGTTTGAAATTAATTCTCGTTAACAAATTATTATGACATCGCATATAGACTAGATTAGTTGGGTCTTCAATAATTAGAAATCCTGGAGGAGCCGTTGGTGCAAATGAGTATAAAATATATCCTTGCTGAGCTTGATTTGATTGTTCGAGATTTATTTGATAATTTCCTTCGATAACGTCACATACTAAATTGAGCGCAATCACCGTTGAAATATTCACATTGTTCGGAGCAATATGTCTACCGCCGCCTTCTGGATCATTATTAAATTTCAGAATATTTGCTGTAGGATTCTTCGATTTTTTCCAATTATCGTGGATTCTTTTGAACCCAATATTAATAGCATCGTCAAGTTGTTTCTTTAGTTTATCCGGGTTATATCCAGGGATTTTAAAATCTTTAATCTCCGTTTTATTAATATTGTATAGATCCGCAAACTTATCATGTAATATCTCTTCATTTAATACTTCTTGAATAATTATCGAGTGAAATATTTTCATATCATAGATGATTTTATTACCCGTTTCTACGATGCTGATAAATTCATCTCGGGTGAGAGAGCCGGATTTAAGAGATATTAGCAGTAGTGAAAAATCATTATTCATTGCTGTGAAATTTCCGTTGATGAGAGGAACATAAATTGATTCAAAAATTTTTTTATTTAAGAACTTATCGGGAGCATAATCTTGATAACTCTTGACTTCATTGACGGGTTTTATTTTGTTGGTGATATAATCGGATTTTTTAGGTTCGGGTGGAAAATCCTTCGAATTTTCTCGCGAGTTATCCGGTGGTAATTCAGGCCATCCTAACACTGATCTTATAGAACTCTGATAAATATCTACAACGTATCCTTCTGTATTTATCTCGATAGCAGATGATAATGTTGGTTCATGAACTGTTATAGCGATTTTTGATTCTTTTCCAGTGAGAGATTTTATTCTGCGTTGAAATTCAGCATTGATCTGTTCGATTTGGTATGACCCAGTTGGTAACGAGACAACGTTCCAGTCTGGGGTTCCGTCTTCACGATTTTTCCACGCGAACACCAAGGAATTATTTGGTTGTTGATCACCAAATGCTACCGATCTAATATTAGGCCAGCTATGATACACTCGTAGTTTTGCTAGTGCGATCTCGCTCACGGGAACGGGAATCGGGAAATTCACACTAAATTCAGGATGTGTTGAGGTTACTGATATCGTGCTTGTTTTCACCGGTGTTGTATTCTCTACTATTTGTTGAAGTAGTTCTTGCGGTGATGTCATTATTATTATCATCTCTCTCTAATTTTAGCATTGTTGTTTTATACAATTCCGCCATCGTTGAGAATTCGCTATCTGATATTGTTGTGTCGTCGAGTGATGATGATATTAACGAGGATAATTGCGAGTAACCGGCAGATGCAATATGAAATTTTATTATATAATTATGTAGTTTACTCTGGCTACACGATGATAGTTTTTTTGTGATCCCGGTTAATATCCCGGCGATTGTAGCTATCGAAGAAATAACTATTGGTACTACAACCGGAGCAATCATTGTAACCGAAGACAGTATTATCCCAGCAGTAGTGATTATTCCCGACACTGAATACACAGTGACATCAACTGCGGTTATTCTTCGTTGGTATTTTTTTATTTTTATTTGATACTCCTCACAGAGAGAACTGAGTTTAGTTTGAAATTCTCTGACTTGATCATAGCGATACTGATTCGATGATGGAGTCATTTTATTTTAAAAGCGCTAGCATTTTCAATTGCGAAATCAATTTAATTGTTTACTTAAATCCACTACGAATTCTACGTACCACGTTACTGAAACCCTGGCTAGATTTCTATCTGTAGTCGTTATCGTGAATTGTTCAGTTGTATCCTTGTCGATGATCGTTGATATCGTATTATTGACTCCAGATGAACTACTTGATGATATATTGAATTGAGTCGGTGATACTATTGTTAATCGATAAATACCCTTGACTACTGCGGTTATGTTTAAAATGTTATTTGTGGAAGTCCACATAAATGAACCGTGTTGAATCGTGTATACAATGTTGTTGACGATAGATTTATCATGAGGAATTTTTACTTTTTCAACAACGCTTATCATCCTCGTTGCATCATCCCTTATTGCATTATTGAATGTTTTAAGTTCATCGATGGATTTTTTAATATTAGGAAGGGTTATTTCAATTTTATCAAATGGGGTTACAATAAATTTATCAATGATGTTTTTACGAAACGATGAAAACTGTTTCACGTGTTTTTCATATTCGGATTGAAGAGTTGTTAGTTCCAACATAGAATCTTTTATCGTGGTGAGTTTTGGTGTGGTCACTGGTGGATTTCCAAAAAATTCTAGCAGGGGTTTGTCAATTTGGTCAATTGTATTTCTTTGTGTTTCACTAAACTGATCAAATACAACTATATGATCGTCATATTTATCATTGAGCGATTTCAATGAATTCGCCGTGTTATCGAATGTTGCTAATTTATCCGTAATTGTTGAAACAAGTACACCTGGTTTGAGTTTACCCCCATCAGAAAATAACGCGATAGTATCCTCTGCTGCGTCTCGTTGTTTAACCAAAATATCATTAAGAGAGATATTACTACTTTTCAACTTACCCTGACGATCTTGAAATACAACTATTTCACCAGGATCAACATTTGCTAGGTTTAATATTTCAGCTATTTCATCTTCGATTAGTTTTTTAATATCCTTGTTATCAACGGTTTCAACTCCACTATCAGGTTTCTTCAGCGATGATAAAGGTCGTCCCCAAATATCAATCATTATTATAGAAATATTTTTATCGTTTAAATTCGTAGAATTTTTAATTGATGGATTTCATCATGGATTTCTAATCCTATGGATTTTCAATCCAACGACCGCTAGTATACTCATTCACTACTATATGAGGTGGTTTTAAAGATTCCTTTGAAATAGCATCAAGTACGTTTAATACTTCATTGCCACATATTGGAGGATCAATTATTGTTTGTGTTGGAAGTGTTGAATACAAAATTGGAAATCTTTTAAATTTCTTAATATAATTGATAAATTCTTTCGGCGGCGCTAGTCCATATGAGTCAAAATAAATAATCCCACGTGGATCAATCGCGTACGCAACCCAGTGAGTTCCAGGTCCATCACTATTATCTAGATTAATAATTCCGGTTTCAATATTATTTGGTTGTGCCGGTAATTGATCTCTCATAAAAACACCTCTGAAGTTTTTTATCGCTAGTTTTTTAGCGGCATCAATTAAATCAAAATTGGACAACGGAATCGCAGATTTGGAAATCGAAGATTTCGGAACTATCAGATCGTTCCTGGAATTCGAAGACCCTTTCCGCTGTACCATGAATACGGGGTTCCTGGTAGTCTTAGACCCTTTCCTTTTTTTTCATAACCCTTCCCAGTTGCCTTTTTCAATGCCATTCCAGCCGCTGTACCAATGGCTCCTAACGCTGCCGCCTTCGCCACCGCTGGGGTCGCTGCGGCAATCAATCCTGGAATCAACCCTAACAACGGGAATATACCACCAGTCTTTTCCATGTTTTTAATCGCGCTCGTAGAAAGAGTAACCTGAACTCCCTTTTTTTCTTTCAGCGCTTTATTAAAATGATTAACCTGAGTTTTTGTTAGCGATAGTTTATTTCCTCCGCCATTCATTTGATTAGGTTTCAGCGTTATTGTGGTTCCGCATTGTTTAGCTGATTTAGATTGTAATTTTTTTATTTGACCAGGTGTCAATGTGACATTGATATTACTATACGACATTATACAAAATAGATTGATTCTAAATCGGAAATGCAAGCATTTCTAAATTCAATTATAGATTTTCTACTGGTGCATCTACCAATCTCATTCGTCCACCAACACCTTCAAGTATCATTGATTTATCACTAAGAATAACAGCAACCGCTCTATAATTAACAATACCAGCAGGACGGGTTACACGAGCTCGGAAGTGTATATCAACTACGGACTGTTTCATCAAGTCAAGATGTTCTAGGGAAAAGTAATAAATCGGATACAGTCCTTTAAAATCCAATTGTGATATTTGTAGACCAGTATCTACATTTTGATCACGTCCCATAAATGATAGCAATCGATGATAAACTCGTGCAATGTGGTTATTTTCATAGTTAAGTTGTATATCCTCTGATGGTTCCTGTTGTCCGTTTATTTTTAGTGAAACTTCATTACATCCGATTTGATCAAATATCATATGGGAACTTTCTTGATTATCCAATCGCGCTTTATCCTGTAGAGCAATAAAAATATGCCGTGGAGCTGAAACACCCTGTCGTGCTGCCAAATGCCATGTAAGTGTACCATCAATATTAGAATCCATGGTATCTGTGGACGTTGTCAACCAGCTTAATAATCTCTTTCCCCCTTGATCCATAAATGATAGCAACCGCGGTTCTACTGACAATGATGGAGTCAACACTGGCATCCATAGTGATAGTTTTGATAAAATTACTTTACCCGCAGCACCGTCAATACGCCAGATTGCATTATTATCATCACCCTTTCTCACTAGTGCTACAGTATGCTTTACTCCATAAATAACTTTTCTGACGTTTCTACAAAATCCAAATATATGATGGAGCGGAATCGCACATGAAAATCGTCGACGATCTCCTTGTAATGTTGCTATTCTTGTTGCAGCTCCTAGATTGAAATTCTCATCATTGTTTATAATCATATCCTCAATAGCACCAGCACCAGCAGCAACACCAACAAGAGCAAAAGGAACAGGAGCAGCAGCACGATTATTTGGTTGTCTTATAATAAATGGATTTTTACCCGCTGTATTTTTAACATCCTTTGCAAACATCATAGATGGACCGGCCGATCTTGTATAATCGTCAGAGTATCTTGCTAGCCCTAGTATTGTTGTTGCTACATCAACTTCACGTTCAATAGATTCGATTTCTTTTCCATCAATGAGATATCTAGCACTTTCAAATAATGCCATGATACCATTATTGACAAAACCGACTTGGATATTAGCTGCATATGGTGTATTAGCTACAACATCTGTTACAAGTTCACCTTCGACTTCAATAAAGGCTTCAGCGGGTAAAAAGTATTTACTGGTATCATGAACTTGAAGTTCAATTCTTCCTCGAAGATTAGGTTGTACTGCGTGATAAGCAAAAAATTGATAATCGCGTACAGAAGTATCTTTAAGCACTGGGGCTTCCATGTCAAATGCAACATCAGGGTTTTGTTTGAACATTTTTTATTATATATCCGATGGTCTAAATCAAAAATTCTGAAAGAATTTTGAAATTATTTTAAAATAGTTTCATATGAAAACCCCAGGAATTCATTTAGAGAAAATCGATTTTCATGAAATTATGTCGACGGATTAGCCAAAAAACAATACAAAATCAATAAAAAAAACATCGAAAATTCGATGAAACAACATAATTTTAGCCTCACAGGATAAAAAATCTGATCAAAATCGATTTTCTTTAAATGAATTCCTTGGATTTTCATCCTCGATTTTCATGAAATTTTGTCGATGAATTGCATAAAAACACTAGAAAAATGAGTAAAAACACTAGAAAATGAGTAAAAAAAGTAAAAAATCTAACAAAATTAGCAAAAAATAAATATTTTATAATATAAAAATAATTTTTATAAACTAATTATTTAGTTGGGTGTATTTAATAATGATGATGAAAATATCTGAAAATGCTGATGATAATGAAGATAGTGTAAGTAGAATCACAAGTGATTCTGATACAAGTGATTCTGATTCTGATGTTAGCATTAGAAATGCTAGCATTTCTACAATAACTATAATAATTGGAAATCCTGTTCAAATAAATATTTCTAACGTTTCTGTCGAAATTTCTTAAAACCACTTCCCGCTATCATATTTGCTGTTATATTATCCTGAATCATTGACTGTAGTTTTTCATCTACTGCATTATTTATAATCTTACTAACACTAGCAGGCATTACCGTGGTAGATGGTAAAACGCTTGCGTTAATGTTTCTAGGTTTTGAAAATCTTCGTGATTTCACTAACGCTGTTAATTTATCCTTAGCAGCTGAAAACACCTTCCCGGCAAGATCACCAATAGTATTAATACCCTTATCTCGGATAACATCAATTGCTTTCATTGATAATTGTTTTGCAAACGGAGCCACTTTTGGAGCCATTCTTGAAAATAATCCCATTATAGTATTACCGAGACCATCTCCATAGTATGCTTGGTATTTTGGTAATCGTGAGTTTACCACGTAGACGCTAGTTGGTTTATCATAGTTGTAGTGTATGATCATTCTCTATATAGAAATGCTTGCATTTCCAAATGCTAGTGTTTTCAAATGCTATTTATCTAACACTAGTGTAATTTCAGTCGCTATGATAACCATGAGAATTTTCAGCTAGCTCTTCAATAAAATCTCGATATGTGCTGATATCCATGATACCACCTTGAAATAACCTCCTACAGATATCAGCGGCTTCATTAATTATTTCTGGTGAATTATTTCCGGCTCGTTTTCCTCCTACGAGTACTTCTAATCGTGCTATATCACCAAGAATATTACCAGGGCAAGAAATACTTGTATTTCCAGAAACGCTTGAATATCCATATCCCTTTGCGTATTTTTTAGTTGTACCAGTTGCACCTTGTGTATCTATTTCTGAACCGGGTTTTGATTGTTTTGGTAATCTAAGAAATTCAGGGTCTGATTTAGCTTTTTTTACTGCTTCCTTAATTCCATTCTGAAAGTCTATATACGACTGTTCTTTCTTCCTCTTCTCAGTAAGATTCTTAATATCCTTCTTCATTTTATATATCCAACTATACCAGTCATCTTTTGATACTTTACTATCCTTATAAATATCTTTGAGAATTCCCCCTCTTATATTATAACTCTTGACAGCAAGCTCACCAAGGAGGGAGTAATCGCTGGGTTTTTTAAATTGAAATTCTTGTATTTCTGATACAATATCAGGTTTGATTTTATCTATAAAGGAAACACGAATCTGAGGATCGGAAACAACTCCCTCTTCTTCTTATTGTGGTTGTTGTTCTTGAAATTCTTCAAGTTCAGGTGGTGGTGAAGAAATATCAACATCACCTAATCGTTCAATTTCTTCCTGAAGTTCTCGTTGTTGTTCTTCTTGTCGTCTTGCAGTAGTTATTATATCACCAGGAAGCGTTTTTAATGATTTTTTTGATTGCTTAGTTCGTTTTGCTATTTTCTCTAACACAGGGAGAAAAGACTCTTTTTGCGCGCTTTCTTGTTTAGAAATTGCTGATGTTACACCCTCAGTTGCACTAACAATAGGTTTGAAGAGTTGTTCTGTATCCTCTGTAAAATCAGTCTGAAGTAATTGCCGCTGTTGAAGTTTTTCACGTATACGATCACGAAGTGGTAATATTTTCTTAAGAGCTTCAAGTCGTTCTTTAGTGTTACGTGTGGTCAATGATTGTCCTATCATTATTAAAAGAGTATCACTATTGTCAAATTAAAAATCTTCGATTTTCAAAGTAAAAAAAGAAATCACTAAATTGTACACTAACTTGTTATACTTCCTTGTTATTGTACTGAGTCACACACATAATTTTACTTCCTCATAGGTAGTGTGTGACATGTATACCGTACTGGTTGAGGCTCTCTACGCGTGGGCTCATCAAAATCCAAAATTCTACGAATTTTTATTGAGAGTTTTCCATCAACATTTTTAATTGTCTCACTTTACAATTAATAAGTCTCTTTTGTTCATATTCTAAGCCTAATTGCTTTCGTACACGTTCAACGATGCTACATAATGGTACGAATACATTAATATCTTCCGTATTGACTAAGCTCTCACGTATAAGCTTTTGGATATTCTTAATTAAAAAATATTTTTTAGATAGGACGTATTTTCCGGTCTGTTATGCAAATTGTATATCCTCGAAATCGGTCATAATTTGATCACAATCCAAACCTGAACATAATTTTATATTTTGATCCTTAAGTTTGTTGATTTCAATAATAATCAATTTGAGATTTTCAAGATTCATATATATATAAAAATATATTTGTTCAAAATGAATTCTGGATACACTAAGGTGTTGAGCATCTTAGTATACCCAGAAGCTTAATGCGATTATAGGTGATTATGATTATATACAATGAATGACGACGGCACAATAACCCCTGATCTAGTGTGGTAGGCGGTTATATACACATAGGACGGTACAACAATAGATTATAGGTGATTATGATTATATACAATGAATGACGACGGCACAATAACCCCTGATCTAGTGTGGTAGGCGGTTATATACACATAGGACGGTACAACAATAGATTATAGGTGAATGAATTGATTTTCAATGACAATGGATGACGCGGGCTATTCTACATTCAAGTGTAAACCAAAACCGCAAAATCAAAAACTTTGGTTTTGAATGTCAATAATAACGTTCATACCACGTGTGACGGTGTGGTTTTGTTTACACTTGAATTTCGGCTAAATGCCCAATTATAATAAAGACGAATTTGTATATATACACTCATTACGACGAGGTGATATAAAAGAGGTGTAGTGATTGTAATTGTTTGTTTGTTTATTAGCGATCACTGACAATGTTGAAAACACGTATAATACTTGAAACAGACATTAAAAAAAATGTTTAAATACGACGTGTCTATAAAACAATTCTGTTAATACTTGAAAAAAGACAAAATTGATTGTGTTTTGTTCAGATTTATTTAATTATAACAGCCAATCAAAATCAATGACTGTGTTTAAGATCCGTAACTCTGTCATTGGTGGAAATCCTACGGATTTCACACGCGTTATACCTAACGGAGTTATTTCCCATGTGAAATCCGTAAGATTTCCATTTACGTATTATACATAAATAAACCGAATTTTGTTTTCAAAACGTTTTGAAAAAGCCGTCTTATAAAACCCCTCAGCAACAAATCGTACTGATGGTTTATGAATATCGAAATATCTACTAGCTGCGGTTATCGACTGAAATATTATCTCTGTGTTATTTTCAGTATTAATTGACTTTACAGGTCTAACATTTTTCGAATGTTTCCCAGTTCTTCCTCGTTTGATGTTTTCACGCTGCGTTATAGCTTGAAGGTTGTTCAACTTGTTATTCTTGGGATCGGAATCAATATGATCAATAACAAAACCATCCTTGATCAATCCGTTAAATACTTCATAGACGAAACGATGATTGAGATACTTCTTATTCCCTTCAGCTGTAAAAATCAAATATCCCATACCATTATCACTCCCAACAGATTTCTTGAGTCTACAGTTTCTAACAACACCATCACGAGAAGCTTCATAATTTTCAATAACAGGATGTCTTTGAAATTCTTGGCTCATTTATATATAATATATCTATTTGTCTAATTCGTTAATTGGCTGAATTATAACATTGGCAAATCTTTTTATATAGTCAGCCGTAGTTTTTATGATTTTGCCGTCATTGACGTCGTCAGGATTTTTGATTCTTCGCTTGTCATAATAACGTTTTAACTCTCTATAACGCTTACCCCCGCAATTAATGCATAACTGCAACTTGCCTCTTACACCTACCCCACAATGCAAGCATGGTAGAGGTCCCTCCGAACCGTTTCTTACACTATGCATATGATACCCACAGAATTCATTTCTGCATGATTTGTTACACGGAGTCTTTGATCCAATCATAAGCCATTTGCAATGATTCATTATATAAAAATTTTCTTATTTAAATACTTGTTTTAATTATAATATGTCAGAATCTAGGAAACTCTCTAGACCGATACATAAAAAAAGAGTTTCCAGAAATGCTAGCATTTCTAAGGATTTTACGATGGAATTTAAGAGATTATCGAAAATTAATCCGGATAAAATCCCTGATAAACCATTAAGAGATGATAAATCCCTGTTGAGTAAAATCAACAATTGTTTTAAAGAGTTTAAGCGTGATGGAGCAGAATATATTTATTTCACATATCGAATTGCTAGTGTTCCAACGGTTGATTTTACCATGAATGATGAAAGAGCAGCTGAGATACTTTCACGTCTGGTAAGGAATTATTTTTTCAGAATAAAATTTATTATCAAAGAAGAAGGTGAATGGTTTATCAGGGATAAATTTGAACCAATCCTCAAGGATAAACAAACTCTTACTGTGAATAGAAATTCCAGGCCAGGAATTCTAACAGGAATTGATAGACCATATTACGAGAGATCATATCCTGTAACGGTCGTTGTGTATGGGTTATATCCGATAAATAATAATCCTAATATTGCAAAACTAGCACCTATGAAAACGGCGATAAAATCACCATGTGATTTGAATTTGAATTTGAATTTAAATTGTGTAGCAACACGGGTAATAGAACACTTTACAAATTCCCTCCGAGGAAACAAATTAACTGATCTACGAAGAAAAAAAATAACCGAATGGGAACTAACAGTGAATCAACATGGAGCAAGGATTTCCGATATAGCTAAATTAGAAGCATTATTAAAATTTCCAATATCGGTAGCAACGATAACCGGAGAAGTATTATACGAACCGAAATATCAATCGCGAGGAGCTCCAATTGAAATTATTGATCATAACAAACACGCGTGGACACCAGCGGTAAATATATTTCCACGAGAACGAATCGTGAGATATATCCCCCGGAAATTTTCCGGGGAATTTTCAGATGATTTCTATGAAGAGAAATTATTTGATGCTATTCACGCGTTAACCAAAGACGACCCTGTGTCAGTATGGTTAATCAGGAGTAATGAGGATCCGGAAATAGGATTTGATCAGTTTGTAAAACCAAATGGTGAATTATATCGAACTGAAGAATTAGATACTAGAATGAAAAAAATCGCTAATGAGTATTTAGAAGGAAACACTAGTGTTTCTACTGTAGAAAAACTACTTACGGATAGTTTTACTATTCCATCAGTGGTAGCTCACTTCGCACGAGAAAAGAATTCATGGCGCCCAACACGAAATAATTTTCTGGAGGACGTGAAGTTGAGTTGCGTCGAATTAGGTCATGGAGGATTGTGGAATACGAAATACTCACGTGATGGTATGATTTCAATTGATATATCCGCGTGTTATCCTGGAAGTTTTCTCGGGTATGGAGAATGCTCTGAGTACTTCAAACGATTTGGACACCCCACACATGAAATGACTCGTGTTGCGATTAATGGTCCATTGCCTGATTTTGATTTAACCGGGTTCGCTCGTGTGATATCATTCGAATTAGCTACAGGGTTACATCCGTGTAGTTATCTTTGGCTTGGTAGACATATGTATGAAAAAGCGTGGATGCCAATTGTGCTATTGCGGTATATGATCGATTGTGGTATGCTAATATCGTTAATTGTCAGTGAAGCGAGTATTTGTTATAACGCTCAGAAAGATGTTTGGTTACCAAAACCTGATCTAGAAAAAATAATTAACGAACAACGAAAACAATTTCTAGATGGAAATTCGAAGAATTTCAGCGAGGAACATATCATAGATTGGTCTAAGAAATTATTCGAAGGTAGTAATAGAGAGGCTAAAGATCTCGGACGAAAAATAATCGGTAAATTCACTCAAGGTGGAAGATTTGATAATGCAAAATACTCTTCGAGATTAATCATAGACGATGAAGAATACAATTTCATAATATCTGATTTAATAAAAAAAGGGAAATTTGTAACCCGTAAGAACGCTTTTCTATCAGGGGAATTAGATGAGGAAGCTTACAAATCTGCGAGCGGAACTAATAATGTTTGGGTAGATGATGTCCTTCGAAATGGTAAGAAACTAGGTACGGTTGTTACCTACTGTGATGGAAAAAGTTGTCAATACACACATTTGAGAAGTTCTATGCTAGCCTATTCTTGTATTAATCTATTCTCGATGATAAATAGATTTCCTAATACCGCGGTTAGAGTAGCTACTGATTCGATGTATATCCATGAGAAATACAAATCAGATGTAGCTAAATTCACAGATCCTAAGGAAGCGTGGGGAAATTGGAGGTTTAAAAAAGAAACACTTCATGAGTATTGTAAATCCGCAGACGTTACTATGGATGATAAATACTTGAAAAGTAACCATAATATCTCAGAGATTCAATCAGAATTTTCTACTGCACCGCCCGTATCAGATCCGATTTGTAGATACAAGACAGTTTATTTAAACGGCTGTGGTGGATCAGGAAAGACAACTCGGGCAATCGAATTATTTCGTAGTAAAAATCCTACGGATTTCACAAACATGATTGTGTTAACCCCAACTCACAGACTCGCCAGAGAGATGATAGCGCGTGGAGTAAAAGCCTGTACTTATCACAGCTTCTTTCGATGGAAAGGCGATACATGGACTCCTGATCGAATGGGCGATAAATTTATTCCTGAAATCATAATCTGGGATGAAATATGCACGGTATCGTTGACAGTATTACAGATATTTCTTGAATGGTTGTTATTGAAAAATACAAAAGTCGTCATGTGCGGGGATCACGGCCAACCGCAGCCATTTGTTGGTGGATCTCCACATGAATGGTTAAAGGGTTTTGTAGACTATTATGAAGAGATTAATACCGACCATAGATCACTTGATGAACAATTACGCAAGTTCAAAGCGCTAATTAGATTACAACCGGATAAAATCCAATGTGAAATAGCGCGTGAAATAATCTCTGAAACTCCCATGAATGATTTTTGGGAAATGTGGAAGCCAAATGATTTAATAATCGCGAGTAGAAAAATAGTCAGAGACGCACTTCAGATGAAGTTGTTTGCGCTACATAAAGAAAAATTTGCAACGCTTCCAGTACCACTCTGTTATAGACCTAAGGATACACGAAAGCAGAATATCGACGTTGACATTCCTGGACAACAACAAAAGCAGAATTTAGTATTAAATGATATTGTGTTGGTTGATATCAGCGTCGTCGAAGATGCATTAGGGAACTCTGATAAATCCCCGTGGACGCTAGGTTATGCAGCAACAATACACTCTTCACAAGGATTGACTATATCCGATACAACTCTTTGGATAGTAGATAATCGCATTGAGTGGTCAAATTTAGTTTATCTAGCAGTATCGAGAGTACGGCGAATAAACCAACTTCGAAGAATTGTTGTTGACGATGAAATCATTGGTAACGATATTATCACTGGTGATTTTATCACTGGTGATATAATCAGAAAAAAACTCTCTGGCTATAAACAACAGGATAAAAAAAATAAACGAGAATTTGACATTGATGCTGAATTAATAATCACTTTGAAGCAACAACAAAATAATTACTGCGCGAGTTGCAATTGTATAATGCGTTGGCAGTATTCGGATAAAGATCCTCGCCAATTCACCGTAGACAGAAAAAATAACAATCTCGGTCATGTCAGAAACAATGTGATGTTGACCTGTCTTGAGTGTAATAGACGCCGGGGTGACAGCACCCTGGGTGCTAATTAAGACCACGCGGTGGTAATTGAGTATCCTCGGGAATCACTTGTAATTGTTCGCGTGTAAAACCCCGCTGAGGAGCAGTTGAATCCAGTCTATAGATTGGAGGTCTACCCGTAGATCGTGTTATGCCGGATATATTATGCGTAGTGACACTCCAAATAGGATCAGTAGCTCTTTTTTTACCACCCTCAAGCTCTCCTGGTTCGTATAAGTACCTTACAATGACATTACTACCAAGAATTGGTTGGGAAACGCTAACGTTTCTAGATAAATCTTTTTGTGGTTGTACGGGTATATACTTCTTTTTAATAGCGTTGACAGGTTTCATATTAATTGTTCTAGTAATCTCATTATTGATTGCGGTAACTACACCTGGTAATCTCTTGACCCATTCACGGGATCGCTTTTCTTGAATGAATTCTTTCGCGTATTGATATCCAAATAACCGCTCAGCAAGTGTCCGATTAAACCGTTCAACAATTGCCTGATCGCGATGTAGCGCAGTGTGTCCTCGTCTGATGGCGACATTATGATGTTTCATCGTTGTTAAAACAGCGCCTTGAAATTCCTTGCCAGGATCAACTTGTAACAGATTTGGCCAGCGCAGAGGACCTCGTCGATAAATCCTCTCAAATGCAGAAGCTACTTCAGTAGATGATTTTGTCCTTAACGGTTCTGCTTGTTTGTATCTACTCGCAATATCAACTAACGTTAACGCGTATTTGTAACCGTTGTCATGCGGCAGAAATAGTATATCAGCTTGATGAACTTCATTAGGTGTTGTAACATCAAAATGCGAGTAGTTAATTTGTTTAGGCGCTGGTAGATAAATTTGCCATATTGCTTGTTTAGATAACCAGTTTGCCGCTGTAGTTTTTTTCACCTTTGATGCGCTAGCGAGTTTATTAATTGCTGCGTAACCTCTCCAGTATCCTCTCGGAGAATAATAAATAGATTCCATATTATTAATTATCCAGCACCTAACATCAATTTACCCTTCATAGCAGATTTTACCAACCAAGAAGCCAACTTTTCTTTGAAGGATTTATCAGGAATAGCATTTAACGCATGAATTAATTTTACATCTGCAAGATGTCTGTGTTGAAGATTACTGCTTTTATAAGCGACATCATGAACATGACACGCCTTATCAATAGCGTTTATTGGATACTCGCCGGGTCGGGGTTGATTTTGATCATCAAGTCTCATATCTAATCGTGTTCCCGGTCCACAGTATCTATATCCTGGAAGGTGCTTTTCTCCTGGATACTTTGCCCACGGTGTTTCTGGGAGTTTTGTCAATTTGGCTGCAATATCACCTCCTCGTTTTTTTTTAAAGCCTTGGTTGCACCAAGGGAAGTAAATCTAAATTTTTTCGTACTACATTGTACGCATTTACCAGAAAGCGCTGATCGATTATTTTTCGTTGTAATCGTCGTCAAGTCATTTGTGCCAGTACGTGTCCTACACTTCACACAATATAGATCCATAATTTATATATAACAGTTATGAATGTAATTGATTATTCAGCTACTCGACAACGAAAACCTATTAAACATCATGCAATGTTACCAGATTCTATTCGCGCGATTATCATCGGACCATCTGGAAGTGGTAAAACACAATTGCTACTTAATTTAATAACGAGATGGATGAAGTGGGATAAATTGTACATGATTGCTCCGAGTGTAGACGATCAACGATGTTATGAAGTGTTAAAAGATTTTAATGATGCCGCGCGAGAAATTAACGGCGATGATATCATTGAGTTTATAACCGATATCGAAGAGGCACCTAGTATTGATGATATTGATGGAAGTATTAACAATTTAGTCGTATATGATGATGTTATGTTGGAAAGACAAACAAATCCTGCTAGAATATTTTCCCGAGGCAGACATAAAAACATAGATGTGATATATGTTACTCAAAAATACGCACAGATTCCAAGTATAATAAGAGAAAATTGCAATTTAGTATGCGTATTTAACGGTACTGGAAAATACACATTACAAAATATTTTTAATTACTGGTGTGACGGTGATATGGATTTTAATAAATTTAAAAATTTCTTTAGTATGGCTAGAACCACCCCATACGGATTTATAACGATAAATTTAGCAGACTCTCGGACAAGATATCGTATCGGACTTGATCAAATATTTAGTTAGCGCATAGCAGCAGAGAGTGTGAACGCCAACTATATGGCAAAAAGGTTGTAAGATTATTATTTTTCATTTCACGACCGCTTACAAAGTTGCCTTGGGATGTCGCAGTGTCACAGCCGTGTATTGTGAAACTAGATTGGCAAACTATCATCGTAAGATTTTTTTTTTATTTCGGTTTTTGTAACGAATCGCTTACGAAATAAAAAATTGTAAGATTAGGATGTCGCAGTCATGTATTGTGAAACTAGATTGGCAAACTATCATCGTAAGATTTTTTTTTGTTTCGGTTTTTGTAACGAAACGCTTACGAAATATTTTGCCTGAAAAGTTGGTCTGTTCACACTCTCTGCTGCTTCTACATTTGACACAAAATAAATCCATAATATTAGTTATGTTATATCTAATGGAAATTACTGACTTTTCCGCGTTGAAAAAAACAAAAATCTGTAAAACATCATGTTATGTTACCAAACTCTATTCGAATGATCATCATCATTCCTTCAGGGAGAGGTAAAACACAACTATTACTTAAACTATTTATGAAATGGATGAAGTGGGATTAACTATATTTAGTAGCACCGAGTTTGGACGATCAACATTGTTATCAGGTGTTAAAGAATTATAACGAGAGTGCCACGGAGATAACCGGGGAGAACATCATTGAATTTCTTACCGATATTGACGAAGCACCTTCCGTTGAAGACATCGATGGGAGTGTCAACAACTTGGTCGTGTATGATGATACGATGTTGGCGAAACAAAAAAATCCAGGATATTTTCCTGAGGGCGACATAAAAACACAGACGTGATATATGTCACTCAACGATACACTCAAATGCCAAAAGTGATCCGAGACAACTGCAATATTTTTGCAGTGTTTAACGGGTTGACACCCATACACTCAGAAATATTTTTTCAAACTTGGTGCGACGGTGATATGGACTATAACAAATTTAGAAATTTCTTTAGTCGTGCTCATTTAATCCCACATGGATTTGTAACGATAAATTTATCCGATCCTAGATCTGGACTAGATCAAATATACGGTTAATTAATCGCAACCTTTTTTGAAATACTCAACCCGGAGATAGAGTCTCGGACATATTTTTTATCGCCGTTTGATAAACCATTATTTTAACAAAATAACGTCTCCACAATTTTGTAGGGTTTACCCTGCATGGTGAAATATGATAAAAGCCTAGTATTTTAATGCAAATTGATGACTGTTATTTTAGCAAAATAAGGGCTACACATATTTCGTAGGGTTCGCCCTGCCTGCTGCTTCGTCTGAGATTTGTTTGCAACTCCCAGCTGTATAATAATAAATTCTCATTGACGTAGGGATACCTTTTCGTTTGGGTGAATATAAGGGATACTTTCTCACCACATATCGCCCCTTTCGTATTAATTTGTGTGGTCATTGAATGAGTCGATTTTCTCTTCACATGACACATGACATGACACGGCTTTTGAATTGTGTGGTCATGGTGTGAACATTCTTTCCCTAAATCGCACCTATTACATTCTACACATTCTACAATTTCTCAATCTAGTAAACATATGTGCTATGGTTGGGCAAACAGAATTTTCTCTCCGGATAACACGCCCAAATACACGTATTAGTCGTCGTCGTTAAGGACAATGTTCAAGTTAAAGGGACACAGCAAGTTTCTGTATTGGCATGAGTCATGGTATAAGTTGTCGCCCTTGCTATGCACTACAGTGAACAATGATCTGCAAGAATTTCAAGCGATAACTACATTTTCTGCACAAGATTGCCCTACTGTGTATATGAGACTAATAAAGGGAGATCATCCCAAAAGTATCTCTCATCCACACATTCATTAAGGAATGATAAACTGAGTAGGACCCAACTCACACAGATGCGAAAAGTTGGTGATATTTGCATATTAGTGATTGCAAGAATAATAATGAGTAATAGTTCACATCTCTACCACCGTGAAGTATTCCCGTAAATCTAGGTGATTGCTGGTTGTTTGATTTACTGCTGTATATTTTATTTGGATCATGAATAAAATGCGCATTTTATGCATACAAAGGTCTGACTCAATCATGTGTTTTATCCAGTTTAATGGATAAAGTGTATTTAACACACACAAAAATATCAGTCGTATCAAGGGTTGTAGTATTAAACAGAGAAATAAAGTAAAATACTGTCAAAAGCGTTAGAGCATACGGAATTGTAATAATTTTTAGTATTTTAATAAATTTTATAGACTGCTTATTTATTTTAATATATTAGGTATGTTTACTACATTTAAACAATTTTAAAGTAAATTTATAACAATTTAATCGATTCAAATTTACATAATTGGGGGGGACGAAAAAGGAGACAAAGGAATCGAATGGAAAGAGACGTAGAAAGGTTGTTTCTGTTTTCTATTTCAAGTATTTATATATCTCAATAAAATACATTATAAAAAATGATTTTCTTCCGAAAAGATCAAACTTCAGAGTCGGTTAAAAATATACGTGATCAGCCATGTCTTCTCCCCGATGGGTCTGTTGGCTTATGCATTTCCGATAAGCTACTTTAATTTCTAAAATTTTATGACCCATAAGGAAGTATTTTATCCAAATGTATTATATAATTTAACCATAAAATCCAAACTACACGAATCTTATGATTTGACGATAATACGCGATTATTCAGCATTTCTTATTATATACTATACATTTTGAGGCTATGCAAAATGTACTGTCTAATTTAACGATACCATCCAATATTATCCAAATATATTCTGCTTTAATCGTAAAATCCGATGTTTTCCAAAATTTATTACATGAGTTAGCCATAAAATTCAAAATATCTTAAATTCTTAAAAGACTTGTCTATAAAATACGACGATACTTTTTCTCAAATTTACCATAACAATAAAATCAGAGGATATCCCGATGGCCCCAGAGAGGTAAACTCAAAATGATTGCCTCTATTAGAGAAGAAATATCCAAGATAGCGACCTCAAAAGAATTTCCAAATTGCTATTTTCGAACAATTGTACGTGCTTTAAAAAAAAGCAACTAAGTCAGTGAGTGCTCAATGAACTCAGCATTTCGAGCAGCAGGGGGGGGGGGGGGCGAATCGGACAACTTTTTCCGACAAAATCACTTTAAGCCCTCAAAACGGAAAATAGAGCCTTCCTACGAAATCTCATGTTTTAATCAAAAAAAAGAAAGTCTCCATTTGGTAAACGGAGACTTATTGATTTCTTGCACAAAACATGAGTTTGCGCGGTGATACTCTATTCGCGTTTTCGTTGCTTAACCGTAAAACGTCGCAGCGGTGTTGTCATCGCCCCCCCCCCCCCCGCTGCTATGGGTTAACCGAATATTTGATCAAGTCAGATACGATATCGTGTTCGAGGATCATGTAAATTTATTGTTATAAATCCGTGTGGGGCCGACTGAGCGTTACTAAAGAAATTTTTTAATTAATTGAAGTCCATATCGGAACACCATGTCTGCCAAATATTTCGTAGCGTATGTGTATCAACGCCGTTAAACACAGCAAGAATATAAAAGTTATCTCTGATCACTTTTGGTATTTGAGTGTAGCGTTGAGTGACATATATCACATCGGTGTTTGTATGCCTGCCTCGGGAAAATATTCTAGCTGGTTTTATTTGATTGTCTAACATCACATCGTTGAATACGACTAAATTGTTAATGCTCCCATCAAGGTCATCCACGGATGGTGCCTCGTCAATATCAGTGATAAAATCAATGACGTTCTCACCTTTAATTTCTGATGAATTCTCGTTAAAATCCTTTAACACTTCATAGCATCGTTGATCATCTACGCTAGGAGCAACTAAATACAACTTATCACACTTCATTCATCTCATTATTAAATTGAGCAACAATTGCGTCTTGCCGGATCCAGATGGCCCGATTATAATTGCGTGGATAGAGTTTGGTAGCGCTGCATGATGCTTAACTGGTTCTCTTGTTTTAGTCGCTGAAAAATCAATTATATTCATATCTCTATACATAAATTATGGATCTATATTGTGTGAAGTGTAAAACGCGTACTAGCACAAATGATGTGACGACGATTACAACTAAAAATAACAGATCGGCACTTACTGGTAGATGTGCAACATGTGGTATAAAAAAGTTTAGATTTGTTTCTATGAAATCCGGAGATGTTTTTAAAAAAAAACGAGGAGGTGATATCGCAGCCAAGTTAGTAAAACTCCCTGGAACACCGTAGGCAAAGTATCCAGGAGAAAAGCACCTTCCAGGATATAGCTACTGTGGCCCCGGAACACGATTAGATATCATACTTGATGATCAAAACCAACCTCGACGTGGTGAAGAACCAATAAACGCCATTGATAAGGCGTGTCATGCTCATGATGTTGCATATAAAAGCGGCAATTTGCAACACAGGCATCTCGCGGATGTGAAATTAATTCATGCGTTAAATGCTATTCCTGATAAATCTTTCAAAGAAAAGTTGGCTTCATGGTTGGTAAAATCAGCTATGAAAGGCAAATTGATGATGGGCGCTGGTAATTAATAATATGGAATCTATTTATTATTATCCAAAAGGATACTGGAGGGGTAACTCTGCAATCAATAAACTCGCCAACGCTGCAAAAGTGAAAAAGGCCACTGCGGCTAATTGGTTATCCAAACAGGTTATATGACAAATTTATCTACCGCGTCCTAAACAAATCAATTTCTCGCATTTTGATGTTACCGGACCCAATGAAGTTCATCAAGCTGATTTATTGTTTTTACCACATGACAACGGTTACAAATACGCGCTAACCGTAGTTGACATTGCGAGTCGATACAAACAAGCAGAACCGCTAAAAACAAAATCATCACCTGAAGTTGCTTCTGCATTTGAAAAGATTTATCGACGAGGCCCACTACGCTGGCCAAATCTGTTACAAGTTGATCCTGGCAAGGAATTTCAAGGCGCTGTTTTATCAGCGATGAAAGATCACAATGTCACCATCATACTGCACTACATCGCGATCAGGCAATTGTAGAACGATTTAATCGGACTCTTGCTGAGCGGTTATTTGGATATCAATACGCAAAAGAATTCATCCAAGAAAAGCGATCCCGTGAATGGGTCAAAAGGTTACCAGGGGTAGTTGCAGCGCTAAATAACGAGATTACCAGAGCAATCAATATGCAACCTAACAACGCAATAAAAAAAAGTATATACCACAACCACAGCGGGATAGCGTTTCTCAGCCAATTCTCAGCAATGTCACCGTGAGATATTTATATGAACCAGGAGAACTCGAAGGTGGTAAAAAGGGCTACTGATCCTATTTGGAGTGTCACTACGCATAGCATATCTACTATAACACGATCAATTGGTAGACCTCCAATCTATAAATTGGATTCAACTGCCACTCAGCGGGGTTTTACACGCGAACAGCTTCAAGTGATTCCTGACGATTTCCAATTGCCACCGCATGGTCTTAACTAGCGCCTTTGCGTCTATTACACTCAAGACAAGTCAACATTACATTGTTTCTGACATGACCGAGACTGTTATTTTTTCTGTCTACGGTAAATTGGCGAGGATCTTTATCCGAATACTGCCAACGCATTATACAATTGCAACTCGCGCAGTGATTATTTTGTTGTTGCTTCAACGCGATTATTAATTCAGCATCAATATCAAATTGTCGTTGATTTTTTTTTTGTCTTGTTGTTTGTAACCATAGAGTTTTTTTATTAATGATGCTAACATCAATATCATCGTTTGTGGTGTCATCATCGAAAACAATTCTTCGAAGTTGATTTATTCGCCGTACTCTAGACACTGCAAGATAGACTAAATTTGACCACTCAATGCGATTATCGACTATCCAAACAATTGTATCCGCGATGGTTAATCCCTGCGAGGAATGTATTGTTGTTACATAACCCAGTGTCCATGGCGATTTATCAGCACGCAATGCGTCTTCGACAACACTGATATCAACCAGCACAATATCATTTAACACTAGTGTTTGTCTTTCGTTTTGTCCTGGAATTTCAACTTCAATATTCTGTCGCCGTGTATCACAGGGTCTATAACACAACGGCACTGGGCGCGTTGGAAATTTTTCTTTGTGAAGCTTAAACAACTTTTTCTGAAGTGTGTCTCTGACTATCTATCTACTTGCCACTACAAAATCGTTTGGTCTCCATGCTTCCCAAAATTCCTCCATTGGAGTTTCAGGAATTATTTCTCTGATTATTTCACATTGGATTCTATCCGGTTGTAATCTAATTAATTTTTTGACCTCGCGTAATTGTTCATCAAGTGCTCTATAGTCGGTATCGATTTCTTCATAATAGTCAACAAACCCTTTTAACCAATCATGTGGACCCGCGCCGATAAATGGTGGTTGTTGGCCATGATCTCCACACATTATCATCGCTGTATTCTTTTGCAGCAACCAATCAAGAAACATTTTTAATACATCTAACGAAACCGTACATATCTCATCCCAAATAATAACCGCAGGGATGAATTTTTCACCCATTCGTTCAGGGGTCTATTTGTCGCCGTTGTATCGAAAAACCTACGATAAGTGCAAGCGTCGACGTTTCGTTGTTTTATCTCTCGCGCTAGTCTATGGGTCGGTGTCAGCACAATCATATTTGTGAAATCCGTAGGATTTTTCCCTCGATATAATTCAATCGCCCGAGTCGTTTTTCCTGACCCGCCACAGCCGTTTAAATAAACTGTTTTATATCTACAAATTGGATCTGATATCGGTGGTGCATTAGAACGCTCTGATAAATTATCACCGCGTAAGTAATTACTTTTACTTTCAACGTCTGCTGATTCAGAATACTCACGCAGCATTTCTTTTTTAATTCTCCATGATCCCCAACTTTCATCCGAATTAGTGAATTCAGCAACTGCACAGCTGTACTTGCTGTTAATGTAAAATGAATCAACGGCAACTCTAACCGCAGTGTCAGGAAATCTATTTATCATTGAAAATAAATTAATACAAGCATAACCCAGCATCGACGACCTCAAATGTGTATACGGGGATCTGTAACCGTCGCTATAAGTAACAACCGTACCCAATTTTGTTCCATCGGACAAAAAAGCATCTTTACGATCCACATATATGTTTTTAGATAATGCATCCGCGATTACAAAGTCGTATTCGGTGTTATCCATAATCAACCGTGAACAATATCGTTTATAGTCGCATTTTTTCCTCCCTGAGTGAATTTTCCGATTATTCTTCTACCGAGATCTTTTGCTTCGACGTTTCGTTGATTAAATACCCGTTTGGACCACTCAATGATATATTCTTCGTTGGCATCAATATGTTTTCTGGATTCCTCATTTATACTATCAAGACGTTCCGGTGTTGGTAACCAGACATTGGTTTGTTTCCGATATGATATAATTGCTTCACTGACCGTCAGCGAAATTAACATTTTTGTATCAATCATGAATCGTAATAGCGCTATTGGAAGCCACTTCTTTTCAGATATGTGTCTACCAATCCAAATATAACAACAGCGATGAAGTCCTGCTGCAAATTCAAATGATACTACACGAGCGAATCCAGTTAAATCAAGATCAGGCAGCGGTCCATTAATTGCAACACGAGTCATTTCATGTACGGGGTGTCCAAATCGTTTAAAATACTCAATACACTCTCCATAACCATGAAAACTCGCTGGATAACAAGCAACCATATCAACTGAAATGATGTTATCATGGTCGTATTTGTTACTCCATAAACCACCATGATTAAATTCTAAACAACTAGCCTCAATGTCTGGCAAGAATTCTACCCGTGTTGGTTTCCATGCGTTTTTGATTCTCGCAAAATGAGCTGCAACCGACGGGATTGTAAAACAGTTTGTCAATAATTGTTCATCATCGCTGATGATTTCATCCTTGCTGGTGGCTTCGCCACTGTTGTTGGCTTCGCCACACGCCGTTAAAAACCCACTAGCTGTTTTTTTCATTTTGTTGTGAAATGCTTCAGTGCGGTATAATTCACCGTTTGGTCTTACAAACTGATCAAACTAATCCGTGTCGTTTTCAGTGCTGCGAAGTAACCACACCGACACGGGGTCGTTTTTACTCAAATTCGCAATAGCATCGAATAGTTTCTCTTCAACGAGAAAACCATCCCTGGAGAATTCTTCTCGTAAGAATTCGTCAGGTATATACTTTATTGTTCTGTTTCGTGGAAATATTGTGACCGCGGGCGTCCATGCGTGTTCGTTATGATCAATAATTTTAATTGGAGCTCCCTTTGATTTATATTTTGATTCGTATAAAACTTCTCCGGTTATCGTTGTAACGGTTATTGGAAATCTCAGCGACGTTTCTAATTTTGCTATATCGCTAATAGTTGCTCCGCGGTCTTTCACCGTTAACTCCCATTGAGCTATTTTGCTACGCCGTAGATCGGTAAGTTTGTTCCCTCGGGATGCATTTGTAAAATGTTCTGTTATTCGTGCTGCTACACAATTTAGCGATGAATTCGCCGGCGACGACTGTTTCATTGGTTTTAGTTTACCTATATCGGGTTTTTCATTTAACGGATATATCCCATACACAACTGCTGTTTCAGGATATACTCGTTCATAGTACGGTTTGTCAATTCCATTTAACAGACCCGGCTTAGAATCACGGCTAACAACGACTGTTTTCTTGTCTTTGAGAATCGGTTCAAGTTTGTCTCGTATAATCCAACCGCCTGATTCTACACGGATAATGAATTTCACTCTAAAAAAATAATTTTTGTTGCCAAGTTGTGATAACATCATGGCTGCGTTGCTGTCGTTCATGGTGGCATCAACAACGCCATCAATTCGAAATGTTGACCAGCTATGAGATGCACCGTCGTGCTTGAATTGATTAATACAATCGCGTATTTTATTTATCAGGGCTCTATCCGTTATTGCCCGTTTTGGCACATCTTTGAGGGTTCTATCGAGATACAATTTAACGTTTTTGTAATGCTTAATTGCTGATAATCTCTCGAACTCCTCCATGTTATAATTAAAACAAATATTTAAATAGAAAAATATAGTATAATGAATCACTGCAAGTGGCTAATGATTGGATCAACAACTCCATGTAACAAAACCTGCAGAAGCGAATTCTGTGGGTATCATTTACAAAGCGTTCGCAACGGTTCCTTTCGCCCCCTTCCGTGCCTCCGATGTGGGGTGGGGGTAAGGGGAAAATCGCAGTTGTGTCTCAGTTGTGGCGGCAAACGATACAGAGAACTAAAACGCTATTATGACAAACGAATAAAAAATACAGTCATTGATCCTACCGATGACTCCGTCAGCTACAAAATCATAAAAACTCCTCAAGATTATATCAAGAGGTTTATAATTAAAGCAGATATAAATTAGACAAGTAGTATTATTATACAAATGAACCAAGATTTCAGACCTCACCCAGTGCTTGCTAATTATGAAGCATCCCTTGATGGTGTTGTTAGAAATTGCAGACTAAAGAAACCGGTTGGATGGGTAAATAATATGAGATACTTGATGTTTACAGCAGGGAAGAAAACATATCTCTGTCACAGAATAATCTATGAATCATTTTACGGATTAATCGAAGACGGATTTGTGATTGATCACGTTGATGGATTCCCTCAAAATAACAAATTGGATAACTTACGAGTTAATACTCAGCGTCAGAATACAAAATTAGGTGGAACCGGCAAACACGCAAAAAAAGCAAAACATGTCAAATCATTTGATACAGAAACCAATGAAGAAAAAATATTTCAGTCAATAAATGAAGCCAGTAGATATTTCGATATTTGTAGGTCTTCAATATGATTTGTTGCAGAAAATATTACTAAATTAGCTCTGTCAAAGAAAAATATCCATAAAATAATATTCGTATACATCTGAAACGATTCAGGGGAGATAAATCCTTTATGTATAAGTCCGCCACCTCGCATAACACTCTACTCACTAAGTTCCCTTGTATTATGACCGTTAAAGGTATTTGTGTCGTCTGCTATTCTCACAGGTAGAGAGGTATAATTGACATGGGCGCGCACACGTGACTGTAATGGAGTATAATACATGAGTTTCGGTACAACTTTTAACATTTCTAAAACTTTCTAATGTCGCATGGCTAAAACTGCATTATTTAAACAGTTGTATTTATTTAAACCCTTAGACCATCTACATTCAGCTATTATACACTTTCAGTACAAATGTTCTTTATAATCCAACGCGTTACCTATGTTCGCTCATCCGTAACGAGCATGAAACACTAGTGTTTTCAATTGCGAACCCCCCCCCCATTGGATTTCCCATTCATTGAAGTAAGTGGGCGTGGTTAAAATCACTATGTGAGAGTTGCAGTTATATATATTAAAAATTCCTCTTTTTATATACAGCTCTTTGTGGCCTAATCGGTAACGCATTTGTCTAGAGAATCAGAACATAGATATCGTACGTGTTCAATCCCCACTATAGCGAACATATTGTTTGATAGTGAAACGATAGATGTTTTTTCTATTAATTGGGGAGGAGGAGGGCGACCCTCCCTAACCAAACCAACAATGCAACTCATGACTATCGTATTTACGGTAGCGTGGGTTGGAGTTTTTGTTCAACCTAATTGCAACCATGAATTTGATTTTCATGGTGTTGCATTGTTGGTTTGGTTTTGACACGCCCACCATCACATCACAAATTCCATCATCGTTTCATTGAATATAATCCATCCTTAATTAAGTATATGTTATGCCTAAAACCTGCCGCAACACTCGAGTGGAGATATATACGGCATTGTACTGTCCATTAATTAAGTATATGTTATGCCTAAAATCTGCCGCAACACTCGAGTGGAGATATATACGGCATTGTATTGTCCATTAATTAAGTTAATTAAGTATATGTTATGCCTAAAATCTGCCGCAACACTCGAGTGGAGATATATACGGCATTGTATTGTCCATTAATTAAGTTAATTAACTATATGTTATGCCTAAAATCTGCCGCAACACTCGAGTGGAGATATTTACGGCATTGTACTGTCCATTAATTAATTATATAATTGTATAATATAAAACGAAACGGGTCAAAAATGACCCCAAATATTTTTTAAAATTAAAGATAAAATGTATTATATAAATAATGGATATCAAAGATGTAAATGCTATAATTACTGAAATTTCAAATTTCAAAAATCGAGGTATAGTAAAGATCTCGACTGCGACATGATTACCTCGGAATATGAAGACATTAAGTATCAGTCTAGTAAGGGTCGTTATGTTTTACTTAAGATGTACAGGCTCGTGAAAAGAATTCAAAAGTCCAACAATGCTTGTTTGTACGGTAACGACATTAATGTATTTATAACGCTATTTAGCACCGTTGAAGCAATACGTCAAAAGCTCGGCCAAGAGTATCAAAAACGAACTGAAATTAGTTCTAAGGTTAGTGATCTTAGAAAAATGTTAAACGAGGGAAAACCCGCATCCTAACCACGTGAGCGTTACTATAAAAAATAGGCTTTCAGTAAATTTTTTACTGAAAATTTATTTTGTTAGTGTTTTTTGTAACACTTGTTACACTTGTCACATGGGATTTTCTCCTGAAAGAATACTCATCAGTTTGGGCTTGCTCATGCAGTTATGTGCATACTGGATGATCTGGTTGTGGTAGCAAGTAATCACCGCGACGCCTCCATTTTCACGTAGTTGTTGTTGTTGCCGCGTCGTTAACAAAAATCGTTCATCGCCGTTCTCAGATATTACAATTTTGAAACCCCCAGCGATGTTATTTCTGAAACATTCGCGGATAGCGTCGTACAGTTTAACCTTGTCGGAGATGGATACGTTAGCTTGATAGTAAATTATTTAATAACTCAGCTTTTAATTGTGATAGTTTCACATTTGAAAACTCAGTTCACAAACAATATATGGTAGGTGAATCGCTTACAACTAAATTAGCCCGAGAGCGGCTAGCAGCAATTAAAAAGTTTATACCGGTTCGAGACAGACTTCGCGATAAACTTCATCAACGACAACAAATGCAAACTGACTTTTCTGTGTCAAGTGAACAACTGTTTACTCCGATAACAAGTACGACTAAAGATTTGAAAAAGTTAACTGAAGCAGCGATATACGGAGATATTCCTGAAAAAGAACGAGCAGAGAAGGCGCCGCTGCTTGATACGCTTGAAAAGATAGCAGAAGAGACCGGACAAACACGCGCATGGATACAACAGCTATCCAGTGATATAAAAACTCAGCGCGAATATGAACGATTAGCTGATATTGATGATTCTGCACCTGATCCACAACCTGTTGATGCCACCACAAGAGGCGTTCCCTTTATAGACAAACTCACCGAAGGAGCTATAACAGAAATCGAACAATTTCAATTAGTAAAACCCGAACATTATAAGATTTTTGGTAATTTTGCCGCCTAAAGCTTTCATTCCAGAAAGGGCTTTTTAAAAGACGAGTATAAAAACAGTAAAATAAACCGAGAGGAATGGGCTGATTGGTTGTATAAAACGAATAGGGGGATTAGCCGTTTAGATAAAAGAGCATTGGAATATAAAGAATTTAGAAAGGGAGTTGATGAGTATGATAAAACTGGTACAACTAAAAAAGTTACTGCTAGCGGATATTCGATTGGAAATCCTTTGGATTTCAACGCAACCGTGACATGTCCTGGTAACATTCTCAGTGATATATCACGGTTAGAAGTACTTATGGGTGGAAAGCGAGCCGGAAACAACTCCATTGAAATAATTAATGAAGCAGCCGATATCTGTAGACGATTATTTGCCGGCGGTATCATGAACATTGATGTATATCGAGAACTCATTGCTGAATTAGTTGAAAATCACAGAGATGCCCATGGTTATCACAGAGATTAAAATCAAAGATTTTCAATGGAAACTGAGTTTCACAATTAAAAACACTAATGTTTTTATAGCAAGATGATCGTACACTACAACCATGATAAACCCGTAAGCGTCTACGTGGTGAACTCACGATTGTCTGTTTATAGAGCATATTACGGAGATGGTTTCGGTAGTACCATTGCGGGGTTATTTACAATAATGGCTCCCAAGGTGGCGCCGTTAGCTAAACAATTATCAATGAAAGCCATTGATGTTATTCGTGATAAGGGAATCAGCGCTGTTGGAAATCTTGCCGGAAAGGCATTTTCTGCCGCGAAAGATAAAATAATATCATTGGTGCGAAAGAAACCAACAGTGCTGCCGTCTACGGCAGTGATGCCTGCAAGTGTCAGCAAAGCAATAAATAGCGCAGTGGAACAAAAACTAGCGTCGTTAGCTGCTTCGGTGACTCCGTCGCCATTGACGGCTTCGCCGGTAACAGATAGCGTTATCATGAACGCGATAGCAGGAAGTGGTTTGAAACGAAAACAAAAACGACGATGATTACAAAGACTTTCACAATTGAAAACACTAGTATTTTAATAAAATGTTTAAACGACAAGCTGATCCGGCCTTCGATATAGAAGCCCCAGTACCCAAGGACGATTCAGTTCGGAATTATCAATACTATTCCTATCATGCAATACAACCCGACCTACGATCGCTAATTGAACTTCAAGTTCAAGATACCAGTAAATACTTTTTGCCATGTGAAGCATTTATTGAAATCGAGTGAAAACTCGTAACAAATGTTGCAGCTGATACCCCATATGCAGATAACGCAAATGTCCGAGTTGGGTTCGTCAACAACGGCATAATGGCGTTATTTGAAAGTGCAAGATATCTCATTGATGGAAAAGAAATTGAATCAATAGACCGTGAAGTTGATGTTGCAACAACAATAATCAGGCTAGCAAGATACTCCGATGATTATACAAGGTCGGCTGGTCCATCTATGATGTTTGCGAAGGATACCTCTGATAACGCTGACCACCTTCAATACATTAAAGTGTTAACACCTCAAGAAACTTCAGTTGCTAATCAACAAGAAGCAGCTTATCCAGAACGTCGAGCCAGACCAGGCGCTGACTTTGACATTATAAAAGGCGTCAATATTAATTTCAATCTAGGGTTTGCAAACACGAAAAGGAGCATTGCACGGACAACAACGACAGTTTTCATGTGCGATTCCACTCCATCACATATTTGGATTCTGCAGAAATGTCAGAAAAGTTGTCTATGGAGCCAAACACACAATCGCGTTAGCGCGAAAAGGTGATGACAATAATGCAATTTGGCGTGCTAATGGTGTCGATGATGGTAAAGTTGTTTTGAGTAAAATAGTATTGTGGATGCCAGTAATGACCCCATCAATTACCGCAGAAGAGCGGCTGCTCTCATTTATGGACGCAGGCGGCAAATCATTGCTAAGTTGGCTAACAGTAACAACTGACGCCAAGGAGGATAATGTCAATGATACATTTACATGGCACTTAGCAGCCAAACAAGGCGTTTCAGCCCCACGTCATATATTTATTGCGCTGCAGAATAGGAATCGATTAGATTCCCAAGAACGCAGTCATATGATATTTGATCGATTAGGGGTCAGGGAGGTTTCGCTGAGAATAAACGGACAACAAGTACCATCTGAGGATATACAACTTGATTACGACAACAACCATATAGCACGTGTGTATCATCGGATGCTGTTATATATGGGTCGTGATCAAAACGTTGATACCGGTTTGCAAATATCGCAAATTGATTTTAAGAACTTGTATCCAATTTATTACTTTTCGCTGGAACATCTTTGATTTAACAAGGCAATCCGTCATTGACATACATTTTCGAGCTCGTATAGCCCCTGGTGGTGTTAATTATAGAGCGGTTGCTGTCATTCTCAGCGACAAATCAATGCTACTTGAAGGTGTTGGTGGACGAATGAGAATCGTTGATGCACCAGTGGAAAATATGTAAACGATTCACAAATAGATCAATTGAAAGCATAAATGTGTTTTACAATAAAATGCCATATAGTGTTGTTAGTGTCAAGCTGACTGATGGTCAGGTCAAGAAATTGCGATCAAAATCAGCTAAAGAATGTGAAACAACAATAACGTTAAAACCAGCGCAGATGTCCGGCGGTACACATAAAATATCACTGACGGATCGTCAAATAAAACATTTCAATGATGCGCTAAAGAATAAGCGAGGGGTTCAAATTGTATTTTCAAAGGCTGCAGTCGCCAACATGATAAAATCAGGTGGTATATTTCCATTGTTAGCTGCAATACCAGCATTGATTGCAGCGGCTGCCCCAGCGGTGGCGAAAGCGGCTGCGTTGAGAGCCGTTGGTACCGCGGCAGGGATGGCGTTGAAAAAGGCAACTGGGAAAGGATATAAATAAAAAGGAAAGGGTTTAAGACTACCAGGAACTCCGTATTCATGGTACAGCGGAAAGAGTCTGAGAATACCAGGAACGGTTTATTAGTTGAAAACACAATTCTTCCCATGTCCATTTTTGATTTAATTGATGCTGATAAAAAAAACTAGCGATAAAAAACTTCAGAGGGGTTTTTATGAGAGATCAATTACCGAGAAAATCTAAACACGTTGAAAACGGTATCATCAATCTTGATAACAGCAGCGGATCGGGAACTCACTGGGTTGCATACGCGATTGATCCGCGTGGGATTGTCTATTTTGATTCATATGGGTTAGCCCCACCGAGCGAGTTTATGCGGTATATAAATTCTTCGATGAAACTCAAAGAGTTTCCGATTTTTTATTCCACGCTGCCAACACAACAATTAAATGATCCACCGATATGCGGCCGTGAAGTATTAAATGTCCTCGCAGAGATTTCATCGTCACAGAAACCACCTCATCTGGTTGTAAATGAATATACCAGTGGGAAATTACAAGGTAATTTTAGAGAATCAATAAATTAAAAATACTAGAGTTTTTACAATAATGATTGATATTTGGGGACGATCTCTGTCAATGTCGAAACCCCCCGCGGAAAAATCTGCGGGTTCTATCAAGGATGTAAAAAATAATTGAAGATGAAATCGCTGAGACGTTAAATTTAGCAAGTGTTGACCCGAACGAAATAGTTGTATTTCAAGATCGCCAGGGTAAATTGAAAAGCAGTAATATATCCGCGGATGACATTTTGATACGACAACACAACGCCGCTGAAAACTCTATTGCGTTGTATTCCAACGACGGACGACTTAAACCAGGCGCACTTGTGTCTACGATCACCGACGCGATTGCCGCCCACGGCCGTGATCTGGATGATTATATACGAGGTTATATGACTTTTCGCAAAAATGTCGTACACAAATTCTTTGGAACCCCGCTTGTGGTTGGCATGACTCTCGCTGAAATTAAAAACTTTCTATCTTTATTCTTTTTTAACAAGGAGGCGGGGAGGATGATGAATGAAAATGAAATCAAGGCAAATTATCTCGATATGTACAATGATATTCTTATACTAAAAACTCTCGGTGAAATGAGAACCCTTCTGATTTTATTCTTTTTTAACAGGGAGGCGGGGAGGATAATGACGGCTGCCGAAATCAAGGCAAATTATCTCGATATTTACACGGATATTTTTAAACTAATAGAAAATTTTGAAAAGGTACAAAAACCCACTAACGACGTCGTTGGTAAGTTTTTGGGAACCGCACTTGTGGCAGGCACGACTCTCGCTGAAATTAGCGAGTTTATTGGCAAGCATACTCACAATACCTACGTCGCTAATAATTTATTTGGTGTCCTGGCTACATCTACGATGACTCTCAAAGATATTAATATGTTTATGGTGAGACAAACAACACTTAATACAATCGTGGATAAATTTTTTGGGAGAACACCTGTGTCTGAAACCACATCTCTGATAGACCCGACCCTCGCTGAAGTTAAAAAAACTATTGACGAACAAAAGCTCACCAGCGAAATTGTTAATAAGTTCTTTGAGGGCAGTAACCCCCAGGATATCACGATGAAACTTTCTGACATCGACCGGTATATTGAAATCCAAGATCGGCTTGGAATTGACGGCCTTCTGGTTTCATTCTTTTTTAGCAAGAGGGATGGGAGGATGATGAATACTAACGAAATCAAGGTAAATTATCTCGAGATTTACAATGATATTCTTAAACTAAAAACTTTCGCTGAAATTGAAAACCTTATAACTATATTCTTTTTTAACAAGGAAGCGTTGAGGGTGATAAATACTGACGAAATCAAGACAAATTATCTCGATATTTACAATAATATTCTTAAACTAAAAGCAAACTTTGAAAAGGTAAAGATTCCGCATCCACACACAGGCATTAAAAATATCGTGTATACGGTCAAACATGGAATCATGGATTGGATAAAAGAAACTATGCATACTAGAATTATTACCGTCAATCTCTGGGAGGGGGGCGAAGCGAAGGTCAATGGTATCTAAAGGTTAACGTGGATCTCTATCCATCAATTTGATATGATCGCGGACGGTAAAAACTACTCTGGTGGCACCGCGACGTTAATTATCGAGAATAGCAGACAAAGCTTTTATTTCGTCGCGGTTGATAGCTCCACCATTAGATCAAAAATAACCTGGTGTTTAGAACTTGTAGATAATTTTCCGACTGAAACTCTTGTATAGTCCAGCAATTCCCCTTCCACCTAGCCAGCTCCTGGCCCCTTAACGACGGCGAACAATTGAAAACATCAGCGGGTTTAAAATAGTAATGACATCGATGAAATCAATCGAACCGATAATAGTCCCAGAGGTATCACAATCGCATCGATATCGATATGATACCGTGAAAGAATTTGCCGCGAACTTGAAATCACTTTCTGAGCGCTATCGTGAAAAAATGAAAAAATACCGACGCAGCGTAGCAGTCATCGACATCACCGTGTACTCGGTGTCCGGTGTGATGGCCAGCGCCGGGGTTATTTTGTCGACGGTGACCATGATGGCTCCGATTGCAGTTCCAATCGCTATCTCCGCGGCAACAACAATCGCGGCAGTCGCCACCGCGATAACTAAAAAGTTATCATCGTGTTCTCAGAAAAAACTCGCCGATTATATAGCTCGGTACAGGGTGGTATTTGACGCGTACTCGAAATTATCCGAGTTGATGTCGCTGTCGATAGATAATTCGTTCATATCCGATGTTGAATTTTCCGCGATGACCCAGTTGTATAACTCAGCGATGTTGAAATTGGAAATTGAAGACAGCGTTAACAATAATGTCACTCGAACTGCTTCAACGAATCGCGGAGAATACCACTCCGATACGAACAAGCATGATATCAATAACATAAACAAACCCACAATTTAGTGTGAACTTCCCTTCTCCGATTCCAGTGCGTGAGATCGCGCTGGCAAAATTACGAGTATATCATAGCTGGCCTAATATCAGATCGGTTGCATTTGGCGGTCAGCAACCGAATAACGCACTGGTGTTCTCGTATAAGAATAAACCCGATGGTACTCCAGCGTGGGAAACTGTTTCATTACCAACTGGGTCGTACCAAATTGAGCAAATCGATGCTGAAATTCAGCGTAGAATAAAATCAATCACTGGAGAAGAATCAAAAATAGCTATTAAACTTCATGAACCGACGCTCTCGTCGATAAGCACAGAGGGATACATTGTAGATATCTATAACAGCTCGTTAAGAACAGTGTTAGGATGGCCTGAAAAACCACCGGAAAAATCCACCATCGACTTAACCACGGACGTACAATCATATCATGAAATAAATCCCAGATATCGAGATAATTTATCTGATATAAAAAAAGGAAAAATCGCCGATAGATTAATATTTACCAACAAAAACACATTGCCATGGGATTTTATTATTAAAAGAACAGCGGATTCATCTGTTACTATTTCATTTACGCTAAATGACGTCACTGGTTATTTTAATGAAATTAATCAATTACATAAAACACAACTAGAACAACTACGGCAAATAAATTCACAAAAACACGTTGAAATACTAAATCAGCTTGTATCTGACATGGAATATATAAATGAACTAATTATTCAAACAATAACCAATGACAACAGCGACAATAAACAACGATTCCTAACCGGTTACAATATCACAGAAGCCGATCTGCTTAATTTCAAGTTTCCCGGATACAACGCTGAGGAACTAAAAAAAACTGTTAGAAACAATATCAAGGTATTACAAACACTAGATTCAACTGTCCTCCTCAAATATAATAATGATCCAGATGGTGGCGGTAGGCATATTGCCCCGCACAATGTGAATATTTCAACGGTGATTGCGCTCAATTTAACATGTGATGCAATTGAAGGAAACTATCAAATAAATCTCGAGCAATCAAATCAAGCTCAGCAAGGATATATTCTTTATTCGTTTGCACCAACAGCTCCTCCAGGATTCCTAATTATTGAAAACCCAATTAATCCTGTCTACATGCGATGCCATAATAATTCGCTAACGAGAATTAATTTCCGACTCACCGACCAGTCAAATAATTTGATTGATCTACAAGACGATGTGTTAGCCATTAGTTTGTTTGTAAAGTCCTAAAGACTTGATCAAATATTCGGTTAACCAATAGCAGCAGGGGGGCGATGACAACACCGCTGCGACGTTTTACGGTTAAGCAACGAAAACGCGAATAGAGTATCACCCGCGCAAACTCATGTTTTGAGAAAGAAATCAATAAGTTTCCGTTTACCAAATGGAGACTTTTTTTTTTTTGGTTAAAACATGAGATTTCTTAGGAAGGCTATATTTTCCGTTTTGAGGGCTTAAAGTGATTTTGTCGGAAAAAGTTGTCCGATTCGCCCCCCCCCCCCCCCCCCCCCCCCGCTGCTTTTCGTATGTCACAGTCTGCACTCTTCCCTTTCGTGCATAATTTTTATTGTTTACATACATTTTTTAAAGAAAAATCCCAAGTTCTCCTCACTGGTTTTCCTGGATATTAAAAAGACCTGGTATAAATTTTATAACGTTAAAATAACTTTTTATTTTCCTTTATTTTCTTGTGCGATTTGATGGATGAATTTTTGGTTTTACAACCAGGTCTTACTTCAGAATTTCACGTATCAAAGTTTTGTTAACTCCGCGTAATAATTTTCTTTTCCAGGATTTCAAAGGTACATACGGGAAAGGAATCGATAACGGTGACGGGAGGGATTGTTTTGGGTTGATTTTTTTAACGTTTTCTTTTTGTATCATACATTCATGACGCTTTAAGAAACTGGTATTATCTAATCTTGCAAAATTAATTTTCCCTAATAAAATTATTTTTTACTTGTTTTGACTCATTTTAGTTTATTGTTTCAACAATCACCACATGTAAAAATATGTTCAGTCACAGTTCATGAACGTAGCATAGAGTAATGCCCTCTCTCTCTCTCTCTCTCTCTCTCTCTCTCTCTCTCTCTCTCTCTCTCTCTCTCTCTCTCTCTCTCTCTCTCTCTCTCTCTCTCTCTCTCTCTCTCTCTCTCTCTCTCTCTGATGCACAAGCTAACTATCGAGTGGAAACCCGATGCTAAAATAATTCTTTTAACAGCCATGTTCGACGGGCACTTAAAGAACATGATATACCTAGTCAGTAAAAAAATAACTTTTTTTTCTCTAATACTATGCATAAAATAAGACATCATGGTTTGAAAATTAAATCTTTCCTTTAATAAATATCAAATGGGAATTGACGTGCTGAGGATCAAAACATTAATAGTATTTTTTTACATTCATCGTACAGCGCATGCGAAATTAGGAGGCTACTCGGGAAATTCCCCGGTATAATGGCTCGTCTTTTAATCAATGACATCCAGGCAGATGTTATCAAACTGAGCAGTAAACTAGAATCAGTCTCTTTGAAGATGAGTTGCTTTTGCTGTGTAATACTATGTATATGTTTCTATAGCTTAAGCGGTATCACTTTATCAAGTGGTAAGTAACCATACATACATGCATACATACATACATACATACATACATACATACATACATACATACATACATACATACATACATACATACATACATACATACATACATACATACATACATACATACATTGTATCGAGTCATGAAAATCTTAATCAACAGTGTTTAACCACATAATAATAATATTAAGAAGAAGAAGAAGAAGAAGAAGAAGAAGAAGAAGAATTTTATTATTTTTATTATCAATATTATCATTATTACTTTCATTCTTAATCAGCTGTGTAATGTTTTTATTATTATTATTATTATTATTATTATTATTATTATCATTATTATTATTATTATTATTACTATTATCATTAGTAGTAGTAGTATTAATATTATTATTATTAGTAGTAGTAGTAGTACTAATAGTAGTAGTACTATTATTACTATTATTATTATTATTATTATTATTATTATTATTATTATTATTATAAGCTTTTACTTTATACATTTAAAGAAATGAAAACAAGGTTGACAGTTTCATATCTTACGTTTTTACAGAAAAAGAATCCTTTGCTTTCAATGGATGCAATGCGGTTTTGGAATGGAATCTAGGAATTTTATCAGAATTTGAACTACTAACAACCACCGTTTCTATCAAAGATAATAATGGATCTGTAATTATCTCTCATAAAGAAAATAAGTGTTCTTGTCAAGATGCAATATCTATGAAATGTATTGTATCAAAGCGTAACGGGAAATTTTTCATTTCTGTGATTATTTTCAACGTCACAAAGGAACACCGCGGAAACTTTACAGCGTTGATCCGAAAAGGATTTATCAAAAGCTCTGTTCAAAGGCAGTTGTTGGTGATAGGTACGTAAAAAGTTAATAGTTTGAGTTATATCAACAGTTATACTTATCAAATATATAAATACAGGAAGGAGCAATACATGGTAAATTGAATATATAACTTTGAGAACATTTATTCCATTTTCCCCAAAGTTCATAAAAAGCATCTCTCTCTCTCTCTCTCTCTCTCTCTCTCTCTCTCTCTCTCTCTCTCTCTCTCTCTCTCTGTTGTAGATTTTTTTGGGGTAGTATTTGTTAACCCTTGTCCAAATATTCAAAGACAGCATATTCAGAAAACTTCGTTACCCGAAAAAGCATTAATAATAATAATAATAATAATAATAATAATAATAATAATAATAATAATAATAAGGACTTGGCGCCTAATCTCTAAAAGCTCTAAGCGCTTTACAACATTAGGAAACACACACACACACACACACACACACACACACACATAATAATATAATAATATAATATAATAATATGATTACAGAAACGTAGGCATTGATAACATAATCAGAACATCCTTGTAAGTATTTGAATGTATCTTCGTGGGCAATCGACATATGTCCTAATATGATTAGAAATGCCGAAATAAGGCTTTATCCTGGCCATTAACTTTACCAGAAACCAAGTACACTTACTGTAGACATACGACGTATACAGACTACTAGTGTATTACGATATTAGTACCTACCATAGCCTTCCACTCACAAGTTCCTCCCTTTATAATAAGAAAGTATTACTTTCGAGAACGAAAGGTGGGTAATATATGCATATGTATTGGCAATTAGTACTTAAAATCTTGATGATGTCTTTTCAAGAAAAATGAACTCTCTCTCTCTCTCTCTCTCTCTCTCTCTCTCTCTCTCTCTCTCTCTCTCTCTCTCTCTCACACACACACACACACACACACACACACACCACAAAATCAAACAACTTGGCACAAAAATGGTATATCAAAGTGTATAAAACGAGTATATTGCAGATGAAAAAAATAAATGCACAGCTCTGTAAAGGTTTTGCTTCTCTTGTGCTTGCACCATGGTTGATTTTGAGATTTTAAAAATTGCCTCTTGACCTAAGGACAAGAATGATTGCACTACTACATGAATTGAACTGTATTACTCATTCTTATGAAGATATGCATATCCTGTTAGATGTTAGAAAACCAATGCTATTGCAAAATAAATATGAAATTTTATCTTAAGCAAAAATTAAAAACGGAAATCTTGGAGCGTATAATATTGTAACAATTTTTTTTAATAAATTCCAAATCCAGATAAGCCACAGATAGTGGAAAATAAAAAGCCGGTTCTTCACGAATCATTCTTTGTGACATGTAACACGTCCTATCAAGTAGACTGCCTTACCTACCACTGGAGAAAAAACGGCGTGTATCAAAATGATACGGCCAGTATTCAAGGAGATTCTTCCACATTGACATTTGCAAACTTAACCATGATGGATAATTCGAGCAAATTAAAGTGTCAGGTGGGGATAGAAAAATGCACTGATGTGGACTTTACAAACCGCAACTGTAGTTTTAAGGAAAGTGACCTTTACACAGTTCTTCCATTATGTAAGTAATGTAGTGAAATTTCAGCGCTTTCATATTTTCATATTTTTCTTTTCATATCGTATCATCCATATTGTTAATAAAATGAACTTTGTTAGCAACTGCGTCGTCCTTGCATGCAACTATGACCAAGTCTATAACAATTATTATACTTTATAAATATAGTACAATATGTGTTGTTACATGTAACACTCTTATTGTAATAAATGAATTTTATGTATTATCGTGTTCAGTTGTTGCGCATTTTGTAATCAATGGTATTAACATGAATATAACAGCTAAAAGATATATTAGTCAATGTTCTAAAAACAAATTATTTTAGGGCTTTTTGTTTGGTTTGGTTTTGATCTGAATCGTTGCTGGCCCTGATATTTTAATAAGTGGGGGTGATTTATTGTTCTCTGAAATATAGTTGTTACATTAGGGGCTGTAACTCAAGGCATACTTTGCACAACATATGCTGTTAATGTAGTGTCATTGCTACCCATGTAGTAATAGATCTTCGGTCAATCAAACACCACGACCTAAATATTCAAATATTTATTTGAAATCAATCGATGTTGATCCTAACATTAAAAATGTAAAAAAAACTATTCGACTTAATTTTTTCTGCAAGAAATCTGCTAACACAGTATATAATATGAACTTAACAAGGTTACTGTCTCTTTTTAAATAAAGAAGACGTTTTGTTTGCAAATTTGTGATTTTAAGCTATTATGACACATTTTGTTAGAGGTTTTTTTGTTTTATTTTCACCTTAAAACGCATTTTTGGTAATATAATGCAGAGGAAATAGGAACTAAGGACACACCATGGCATCCGATTCATGATGATGTAAGGCGAGTATAGAACCCATTATCCTCTGATTATGAGATTATGAGACCGACGTTCTACCAACTCAGCTTCCCCGGCTACCTTTGTGCAATTAAACTACCATAAGCTTAAGATAGTGGTGTTCTTTAATTTGATATAATCACTCATTGGTTAGAGAATCTGTAAACATGTGTCCATTTCTACATTAAAATGTGAACTGCGTGACCTGCTTACGGACACTGAACACAAATTATGACTTAATTTCAGTTTGGAAGAAACACTCATCTATATTCAATTTATCAGTCGTGTTAAAACATGGTTCTCGTGTTTTAATTTATCTGCTGAAGAAACGTTGCTGCTGCATTTTATCAAGACGTTTCCTTTTTCTCGAAAATGTGTACAGTCGGTTTTAGTGTGGAAAAGTTAGTTATACGAAACTAAATAGCTAGTAAAGAATACTGAGTAGCTGCAACATGTCATTTCAGTTCAGAGAAAATTGTAAGTACTGAACAAAGTATTAAGTGCTTTACCATGAGTTGTAATTGCAGTGCGTATTTAATTCCTTTTCTTTCTTTTTTTTTTTGTTATAAAAAATTAAATTCAGATGGACCCTTCAACGTATCCTTGAATATTAACGAAAGCGACATTTATCTGATGGAAAAACAAACATTTAGAGTCAAGTGTTCTGCCGACTGTTTCCCGAAGTGCACTTTTCGGTGGAAAGGTTTTTATATCAATGTCGAGGAAGAAGAACTCAAAATCAGCAGCTTTGTATCACGAATGTCTGGAGGATATGCATGTATTGTAAAAAATCGAATAACAGATGCCACGGTGGAATCCAACCCCTTTTTTCTGCACTACTTACAAGGTATTCAATCTTGATATTGATTCATACACTTACATGTATAAATCTGATTTAACATGTTTCATGATTGATTCACGAAATGTCCCAATATAACCTTGTATAATTTCAGTTTTTGGTATGAAGGCACAAAAGGTAAAATGCAATTTTATTAAAATCCAGTGACATGTCTAGTTGAAAATTATACGTTTTTAAAGTATGTTTCAACGACAGTTGTAGTTTGTCAGAAGATGAATACCGTCTTAATGGTAATTTTACTTCATACTAATATTTATAACCGTTTTTGATTACTCACAATAGTGTGCTTGCAGAGGTACACAAAGGGAAGACCGTATTTAACACGTGTCATAAAGTGCATAATAAGTCAACAAAGGGGAGACCGCATTTGTCACGTGTCATAAAGTGCATAATAAGTCAACATGGTATGTAGACTTTATATAGGCCCCATCTCTGTCATCTTAGCTTTCCTACAGTACAATAAATTTCTGGACAATAATGAACCTGTTTCTCAAACTAATACTGAGTGTTCTTTCTTCGAGTTTATGTCTCCCACGGGATTGGTTTTCCACGTAAATTGAAACAGGGCAGTACTAATTACTTCGATCCAGAATCAAATACAAAATTTGTTCTACATGCTACATTTCACTGACGGAATCCAGTCCAGGATACCTATCTGGCCTCACATGTGTACACATCAGCAAGATACTTACGCACCTCTTCTGGCAATAGTATACTCATTATTCCCACTATGAAAATGAAGTCATGTGGACAAAGTTCTTTTGCCTGTTGAAATTAGACACAAAGACACAGTGATCCCTTTCAAGAGTGCTCTTAAAACTCACCTTTTCTCGACTACAAGAACAAACTTAAAGACCTAATAATGTTTCATATCTTAACTATTTTCAGCATTTTTTGTTTTTTGTTTTCTGATTTCATGGTTTCTTTTTTGTTTTGTTTTTGTAGTCATATCATTATTAATGTTATAAAGCGCTTAGAGCTTCTAAACATTAAGAGTTATACAAAGTCCTCATTATTATTATTATTATTATTATTATTATTATTATTAAAATCCATCTATCTAGCCATCAGTACAACGATCTATCTATCCACCCATTCATACTCAAAATATTCGATCTCCGAAGGCGGTTTTGTCCATGCTTCATAGTAAAACAAAACTTCATGTTTCATTTGTGTGTTGCCCTACTGCGTTTCCGTTATTTTTTTATTATTATCCCTTTGTTTTCTTTTCTTATCAGATGTTACCGTGTTTTCTTCCCCACCTGGAGAAAATCAAGGTGGATATATAAAGTATTATTCTTACCACAAAATTCTGTTCTGCATAGAAACCATGTCAGACAGAGTACTTTAATTTAAATCGATATGTTGAAAATGAATTAACACTATAAATCATTCAACATGTCTTCATTCTAGTGCTCAGACAGATTAGACTCCATTGATTTACTTCTTAGAAAACAACTTTTAAATAAAATGCTTAGTAATAAAGGTAACGAAATATGAATCATGCACGTTTGAATATATGCATGTCTTACAAAACCTATCTATTTAACACATCGATGATACAATGCTGTTTTGCCATTCGTAAAATTACACGCATTTTGGTTCATTAAAGTTATGCTAAAACAAGAGAAGTTTATATCATTGATATTTCAGATTGCATATTACATTAAACTGAAACAACAGCTATTATTATCTTAATTTAATTTGGGTAAATTTCTCTTGCTGTCCCCATGTATTCATTAACTTCTATTTCACAAAAAACATTCGTTCATCATTAATAGCAAATACAGTCTTTATTTCCTCTTTCAGGTCCCCGACCAGAACAATATTGGTTAGTTCCAGTTATTGTTTCCGGTTTTCTCTTCACGGCTGGATTCGTCATATTCTTCAAGTATTGGCGTAAAATTGCAGCCAGAGGAAACGGTATGATGTGTATTGTGCTCTTGAATCAAATCAATTCCATTTTTTCTACAGTTTAGAAACATTTGTAGCAGAAATGTTGCTACTTACAATTACGCACGAGTTCTTCCCGAAAAGAATATTCCTTCCAAAAACTTAAAGGAATGCGGAATAGCTTAAATTATCCGAAAATGAGAATACGAAACTTTCTTGATACGTTTAGGTTTGAACAATGTTTCTTCACACGAAGAATTGAATTCGATAAGCGACATCGGTGAGTTAAATGTTCAAAAGAACTAGTTGTGTTCAATAGACTTTTTTGATACTTCAGGATAAAAAATATGAAGAATATTTTCCTTCATTTACCACTTGCAAAGGTCAAGTAAGCATACCAATATATAGATAGATAGATAGATAGATAGATAGATAGATAGATAGATAGATAGATAGATAGATAGATATTATTAATCACCTAGTTTTGTTTGATCTTGCATTGGTTGTAAGGACCTATTTTAGACTGTTATTTTTGTAAGTCTGTTAATTTATAATTCTCAATCATGCAAATATGATATGTAGGCAGAAGACCTGTACTGCTGTATGCAACGGAAAATGGTGAAAAGAACGATGCTACTTTTTCTCCTGATACTGGCACACACTCGCAGGACCTAAACAAATCAAGACAAGATAACTGTGCACCGAACCTTCAGGAAGACATTTATAATACAATTGATGAGGTAATATCAAACAATGAGTCTCTCTCTCTCTCTCTCTCTCTCTCTCTCTCTCTCTCTCTCTCTCTCTCTCTCTCTCTCTCTCTCTGGACTGCTCTGGTGGTCTAGTGGTTAGAACGTCCACCTCGATGCTGGAGATCGCGGATTACTGGGTGGGACATGATGTCACACGTCTGCGGCATGATGCTCTAGTGCTAGACAACATAACTATAAACTGGCAGACTGCGGACATCGTTGTGAAATGATTGAACAATTCTTAAAGCTACCTTAAAAATTATAACCTCTCTCTCTCTCTCTCTCTCTCTCTCTCTCTCTCTCTCTATATATATATATATATATATATATATATATATATATATATATATATATATATATATATATATATATATATATGCTGGTTTTAAACTTTTCCTTGTTTGTTAATGTGACCCAGTTCTTCACTACTTTGACTACAAAGTATGCTCAGATGTATTTTTGTAAAATGGAGGAAACTAATATTAAGATCTACTGCAAAAGAACGTTTAAATCATATAGAGTTTACACTAAAGCAATCGCCTCTGTAGCTGTACACACTATAAGTGCGAATCGTTGGAGTAGTGTTTCTATCAACGGCATGATTCGATCACATTTTATGTCTTTTCTTGCTGTTTTTTAATATATATCTTTAAGTGTTAAAGCAATGAGAATTTGTGTTTTTATCATATTTTGTGGAGCCGTTGATTGGTAATAAAAGTAGAGTATGTCGACAGAACCAGAGAAAAAAAAATGTTTTCTGTGATAGAACGTGGGAACACAAAGAAACCAGCGCGCTTGCATCTAGTTTCATATCGCAGTCCGTATTATATATAACTGATTTTAAAACAAGACGGCATAAAAGGCAATAGAGATTCATGTTATGACTATTCTCATTTTATTTTCCAGTCACTTTTACGGTAATATCATTATGTCATATGTTTAAAATTATGTTAGGTTGTGTTTTACGTAATTCACACAGAATTATCTTTCCTAATGTTGGTGAGAAAACACGTCCTTATGAAGAAAAGAAAAAAGAAAAAACTAAGTGGGTTTGAATGTGATTTTCTTGCAAGGATATGATATTACTGCACCAAGCTATTGGCAACGTGGCATATTTAATTCTTGGCTTAAAATGCTATCAATATCCAGATTATTTCTCTTGGAAAAGCGACTAATTCCAGAGTAGCGTAAACTAAAAAATAATCAGCGAGAAAAACAGGTATGATTATCCGTCTGTTCCTCACCACCAGTGTGTAAAACTGTTGTTGACGCTGCGTCCGGCCTCCGTACATCGTCCATCTTACCACGTTCGTCGCCAGTCAGCTATTTTTCAACATGTGAAAAATCGGAGCTGATTCGGTTCAAAACTTCGTTGCACTGTTTCTTCTGCATAAATTATGTTTGGGGTCGCCTTTCTAGTAACGGCGAGACTTTAACAGTATACAAAATGGTAAGACTATTTTCGGCTTTTCCAGAACGGCTGAACAATTGTAATCAAATTTAGTAGGAATGTTTCGTAGGAAATGCTCAATCAAAATTATGTTATGTGTATCTCTCTAGTAACGACGTGGTTTCATTGGCAAATGGGTGGAAACATATTTTCGAGTCTTTCTCTAAACCGGCTGTTTCTTCAGAGATGCTCTGTTAAAAATATGTCCTGAGTTGTTCGCCATGACTCGGTGTGGCTTGCATAACAACCAAATGTAAAACATATTGTCAGCTTCGTCTTTATACTGGTTTGGACAGTACTAATCAGACATGGTATGAACCATTCGTAGTTCATGCTCTATCAAAATTTGGTCCCGAATGGCTTGCCATTGCCGAGTTACGGCTTCATGAAAAACACAGTGGAAAACATACAAATTATGCTAAAATCCCATTAAGAATGGTTAAAACATGTCCCATCTAGCAAAGACGAAGTTAACACAATTAAACGTAATGTCAAATACGACGGATGTATACCAAATAGCAGAAAATTATTCAAGGCACCTGCCGCATTTGATGTTTAAACCAGTGTGTGCCAGGTGAGAGATGGGCAAATTGTCCTAATATATTGAACCCAAGGAACAGTTTTGAAACTGTTTGAAAAAATATCGATGATACTTGTCCAAAACCACGTGACACTGGTATATGTTTAATTTGTCTCAAAAATTTATGATAATCATCATTATAAGAATGGGCATCAGGTTTTGTTACATTAGCATGAAACTTTTTTATTTTATTTTTTGAAAATGGTCTAAAAGTGCAATATGCAAATAATGAACCTATTAAAATACATGCATCTGTGCCATTTTGGTGATTAATTAGTTTAATTTCATGCATTACTTCTCAGTGCACAAAAGTATTGGATTTCTAAAAAGTTTAGTAATGTGTACTTTATCTTTTAAAATTTCGTCCAGCCCCGGCGCGTAGAAATAAAATACTCTGTCAACAGGGAAAAACTGACTCAAATGTATTCTTTTCTTTTTTTTCCTCAGTCTACCGAGTCGGTATATTGTTATGCGAGAGACGAGGTTTCGGAGATAAATTTTAATAAAACTGGAAGTAATACTGGACACGGATACAACACTTCAATGGAAATGTGTCCTGCTGTGAAAGCCGACGTGCATGTACCAGATGAGGACAATGAGGGCTATCTAACCCCACTAAGTGATCTTTCCAGTCATGTTGACATAAGCGAGAAGGGGGAAACCAACCAGTCGGGAGCAGATCAAACAACTATAACCCCAATAAACGAGTTCTTCTGTCCGAATAAAGCACGTGTTTGTCAAGATGAGAAAATCGAAGTGCCTGAAACCGATCATTCTTATATAACCCCAATTGTTTGATGATCATCAATATAATCGAATTACTTGCACAATAAAGGATTGTATCTCAAATGTGCATACAACGATTTTGAACCTAACTTTTCAAATATCATATTTTACTATCTTAATATTGATTATATATGTTTAAATTAAGTTGCATGCTTTTCTAATGTATTATTAAATTTATCAGTCCTTATTGAATAACCTTTACGTGTAATGTATTTTGTCAAAACGTTGATATGGAATTTTAAAACAATGCGAAACTTATTTACTAAATGAGGTGATTTGTTCCGATGCATTTTAATGCAATGATTGTATGAATGCGAGAATTATTCCACACATGTTATCTTCCAGAACATAAATCTGGGCTAACTTTAGGCATGTCTTCTTAAACGTATTTATGTCATCGTTCTTAATATCTCTATCACAGATTTCATAAGATATATCAGAAAATATTTTTCGAAGTGATCATAGAATTTTCTTTGAATACGTTAACATCATGAATATAACTTAGAGCCAACCACACTGATCTGTATAGCCTACTGGAACTTTCTAAAGTTAAACACAATTCAAAATGATCTTTTTTGAACGATACAGATCGATCGGGCAATTTCATTATTATTCACGTGTAAAACTACATTTGCTGCTTCATGGAACCCAGTGTGGCCGAAGGGTATAACGCGCTCGCGTTTAATGATCACTACCATCTTACCTCTGTCCGCGTGTGTTCAAGTTTCGGTGGTTCGTTCCAAACGTTTGCCGGCTTGTTCCTCCACTGGATTACAGATTCGAATAACGCCGTTTCATCAAGAATTTCGCCTTGTCATATTAATACGCAGCAAAAGATAATGTCAGTGGCTTTTTTGAAACCCTTTAAGCTCCTGGATATGTCATTCTAAAGTGTGTCTTCTAAAACAAAGGTTGGGCTCGACCTTCATAATTATAATCACCAAAGTTGTCATTGCCTTAATCATCTTTATCGAAATCATTATTCTTATAACCATTATCACGACAAAATGGTCTTGGCTCCAAGTCATTTTTATTTGGATATATACTATTTTAAATTAGCTGCCTCATTCCGAAGGATTTTTGTTATTTAAAACCACAAACTGAGTGACTCAATATTTTTTGTAAAACGATAGTTAAAGCGAGGAGAAAAAAATGAAACGAAAGGATAGATCATTAATTCTACCCTACTTCAAGTTTAGCAACCATACACATATGTATTCATCGCTTGTTTCTGTCTTTATTTTTTTTAATTGTTTTTATTTGTTTGTTTCTTCTCTCAAAATTGAAATATAAGGTATCATTTATTTATTTGCAAGTGTTCTTTTTTATGTAAGTACACTGAATATTACCTAAGTATTTTGTTTTTATATCTACATAGTCAAATATTGTTTGATATAACCTGACTTTATTTACGATCGTGTGATAAATGAATCAAAAGTTTAGATTGACAATAATCGTCGTTGTGACCAAATTAGAAATACGACTAATAATCACGAGGAAGAAAAGAGCCAAACAATGTAATCGTAGAAATAATCAGATACAAACAAGAATACAACTATTATAATCGCAGGATATGCTTTTTGTAACGTCATTTGTAATTTAGTGTATTAGGCAATATATATTATAATGAATCTAAGGAAGTATATGCATTGTTAAAATTCGAAATGGCAAGAACAGTGTTTGAGTCATGATCAGTTTAATTTCCTTTTATTTAACTGAACAATTCATTTCAGTTATTGTGTTCTCTAGTTCACTAATAACAAACAAATTTTCTCAAGATTACTTTGAACGGCTTTAACATGTTTTGAGCTGTTACGTTCCCTGGTTGTTTTTCTGTTGTGTATTTATAAACAGAGACACCACCCCGGTGCGGTAAGTGGTTGGGACGTCCGCCTCGGATGCGGCAGTTTGCGGGTTTGAACCATCGCCGAGTCATACCAAAGACTAAGAATAATGATACTAACAGCTGCCTCGATTGACGTTCAGCATTAAGGGGTTAGTGTTATGGCTGGTCGGCCTGATGTCAGGATAAAGTGCCCCAGTGCTAGATATCAATAAAAACTGCCACACTGCAGACATCGCAATGAAATGACTGAAAAACTACTAAAGCTACGTTAAAAATCCAAATCATACATATACACATGCGCACACACACAGACTGTATCATACTTTACCCTCCCTGAAATAGATTTTAATCCAAGAGAATCTTAAGAACCTTTACATACTCAATATGTGTCGATTATAATGATTCTACACAAAACCATATAACATTCACAGCAAAAACGAAATTCGCATCAAACGATGAAAAAAATATTCACACCACACGGTGCTTACATGGCATGTATTGCTTGTTTTATTCTGCATTAAGATATCAAGAGAATTACACTTTATATCAGGAGACATAAATATCATGTAAAGAAATCTAAAGTATATTCTGAGAATCAGAAACAAATAAAGGAAATTTCATGAAACACAAAAATGCATAAAACGAAAAGGGCAATGAACAGCATACAAAGTGAGATGCATTATGTAAAGTGCAGTTTGTGAAATGTCATAAATTCTACAAATGACAAATTATAACTCCATGTGTTATATTGTACGTATTTTAATATACCACTGCATGTGTTATATTGTACGTATTTTAATATACCACTGCATGTGTTATATTGTACGTATTTTAATATACCACTGCATGTGTTATATTGTACGTATTTTAATATACCACTGCATGTGTTATATTGTACGTATTTTAATATACCACTGCATGTGTTATATTGTACGTATTTTAATATACCACACTGCATGTGTTATATTGCACGTATTTTAATATACCACTGCATGTGTTATATTGTACGTATTTTAATATACCACTCCATGTGTTATATTGTACGTATTTTAATATACCACTCCATGTGTTATATTGTACGTATTTTAATATACCACTGCATGTGTTATATTGTACGTATTTTAATATACCACTGCATGTGTTATATTGTACGTATTTCAATATACCACTGCATGTGTTATATTGCACGTATTTTAATATACCACTGCATGTGTTGTATTGTACGTATTTTAATATACCACTGCATGTGTTATATTGTATGTATTTTAATATACCACTCCATGTGTTATATTGTACGTCTTACCGATGTATGTGATGTATTGCACGTCCTTTAGTATACCGTTGTATGTGTAGTTTGTACGTTATTTAGTATACCATTGCATTTGTTGTCTTGTACAGCTTTTAATATATTCTTGCACAAGTTGATACTGTACGTCCTTTAGTAAGCAGATGCATAGGATGCAAGTCCCATTATGCTGAGACTGCGATTATTTTTTTTAGACAATTAAATTAATAACGACAGATCTGAAGGTTTGCCACCTAAATTATTTTCTTTTAAAGTAACATTTTGCACTTTTGAACAAGTGACAATGTGTCAGATCATTTCAAAATATAGCGAGCTTTAAATGTTATACAGCATCAATTTGAGGGAGAAAATGTCAGATGTTTATTGAATGTGGGGTCAGGAAATAATAATCAGCCAAAATAATCTATTCAATTCAATAGTGGATATTTTACACTTAAGACATATAAAGTTAAATAAAGTGTCTTTACTCTAAACCATGTGATGAGTCTTCTTTATCCTGCTATTTATTCCATCTGTTGGTACATACAGATATTTATAAGTGTGTTTGCTATGTTTGATAACTGATCTTACACTGTTTAAGAATATGGGGTCAAGCCTTAAAACGTGATTTGAGAATTATGAAGGATGCGCCTCGGCCTCTGGAATTTTGACCACTTCTGCCAATTGGTGGTGTGGGAGTTGTTAAAACAAGGAGTAGCGTTATCCACGAAGTTATCTAAGGTCTAAATCTTTGGAGAGGAATTCATAGTGCGCAGAACATGCAAATAAGTCGAACAATATCAGATTAACAAAAAAAGAAATTGTCCATAAATACTTGCTCGAAACATTAAGTATGTGTTTATTTCTCCGAGTAACATGAATCACGTCTGTATTTTTATGACTGCCTCGAGAAAATATCCGACCTAGATTTGATTGTTTGTCAGCATTACGTCATCGCAGACAAGTAAATTATTAATAAATCAACAGAGTTCATCTACTGACGGAGCATCATCAATATCGGTGATGAAATTAATAATATCATCACCTTTTTCATTCAACAATTTTTCGTTTTCAATAAAAGAATTAACTGATGGAGTTACTAAATATAATTTATTTAAGCTTGAACCATATCAATTTTAGATTAAGTAAGTTGTTTTACTTGCTCTTGTTTTCGTGTCGCTGAGAAATCAATGAAATCCATATTCAACAAATATAATAAATAATATGAATTTATATTGTGTTAAATGCAGAGCATTCGTCAATACAAGTGGATTAGCAACAATCATGACAAGAAAATTGTAGACACGCACTTACCGGAAAGTGTGTAAAATGTGGTACAAAACTGAAAATTTGTCTCTCTTTCAAACAATATTAGGTGATATAGCTGCTTGACTCTTACAATTACCAAGAGCTCCAAGGGCTAAATACTCAGCAGACAAAACATCTTCCAAGATAGAATTATTGTATTCCTAGAACCCGGCATGATATCCGACTTGACGAGCGAGATCAACCAAGACCTGGAGAGTATCCAATAAATGAGATTGAGAAAGCATGTCATATTTATGATGTAGCATATTAGAAAAAAGATTGACAACAACGATATATTTCAGCTGCAAAGTACAAAACAAATTCAGTAAGCGCAGTTTGATGTCAGTTCTACTAATTAAGTTCATTAATCAGATATTTTGGTTTTACCACACGATATTATTAAAACCCTTAGACGTCAATACACATACTAATACACGATGACTGTTGTTAACGTTGCGAGTAGGTATAAAGAGGCAGAACCATTATCAACTAAAACAGCTGATGAGGTTGCATCTACTTTTAACCAAATTTCTCAACGAATATCAGGACCTCAAGGTTGTCGAACTATTGCCACAATTACTACAGGTTGATACTGGCAACGATTTTATGGTGCAGTATTAACTCTGATGACAAAACATAGCGTCCAAAACAGACAAGGACATACCGCAATGTATCGCGATCAGGCAATCGATGAACAATCTAATGAACTATTTAATCGAACAATCGCTGAGCCGTTATTTGGATTCCATAGGCAAAGGAAATATATGTATGAACAAGTTTAAAAATATATAAGATCTAGCGAATGAGTTGCAAAAAGACTAACAAGTATGATAACTGCCTTGAAAAATGAGATTACACGTGCAATTTCTATGAAACCCATTAATGTGATCACAAAAAACATATATGCATACAACTACCTGATTTTTCGAAACAACCAGTACTAGGTAATGTGACTGTAAGATATTTATATAAACCCTGTGAACTTGAAGGTGGCACAAACGAGCGACTGATCCAACTTGGAGTGTGACGACACATAACATTTCCAGGGTGGTACGATCCACGTGTAGACCTGCAATCTATAGACTGAATTCAACTGCTCCGCGACGTGGATTTCTATGCCAACAATTACAAGTAATTCTGGAAGATACACAATTACCACCGTCTTTTTCTAAACTAACACCTCGACTTCAATTACACTCAAGACAGGTCAGCAATACAATTTCACACGTCTGACCAAGACTACTAATAACTCTATCCACGGTAAATTGTCTTGGATTATTATTCGAATATTGACACAACATTACAGTGTTACAGCTCGCACAATGATTATTCTGACGTTGTTTTAATGTGATTATAAATTATGTATCGAGATCAGTCGCGCATATTTTTGTTAATTTGTTTATCACTATTTATTTTACTATATCAACAGCTGAAATATTCTTCTGACTCGAGATACTGTGAAATAATCTAACTTCGACCACTCGATACGGTCCTCTACGATCCAAACATTTGTCTCAGAGAAGGTTATTCCGTTTGACGAATGAATGGTTATAGTATATCTTGCAGTCCACGGAGTTTTCTCCATCGTTAATGGGCTCTCAACAACACTGACTAAAACAATATCATTTAACACAAGATTTTGTTTCCTCCTTCGCTCTGTCAATGGTGCTGGTATATCAACGTCGGTAATTGGATGTCGCGTATCATCTGATCGATAACACTATGGTATGGGTAGGTTTGAAAGTTTTTCTTTATGTAACAGAAATAATCGTTATTAAAGTGTATCACGAACTATCTTTCTATTTGCTACTATCAAATCATCTAGTCACCACACTTGCAGAAAATAGTTTTAATAGGAGTTTCTGACATTATCTTGCGCATTATTGCACAATGAATTTTATTCCGTTGTAGTCTAATTAATTTCTTAAACTCTCTTAATTCTGGATCAAGCGCTCAAAGATCATCATGTTTATCCTCATAATAATCTACGAACGTTTTAGCCATTCGTGTGGAGACACAAAAAAGTGGAGGTTAACAGTGAGCGCCGCACATTATCACATCATTATGCTTTGGGTTGCCAATAACTAATCAAGAAATAATTTTAACGTTTCTAACGACACTGCACATATTTCATCCCAAACAATAATCTTTGGAATCTATTTCTCACCCATTCGTTCAGGAGTCCATTTATCTCCTTTCCATTGAAAGGATTTATGACACATGCATGATTTCACATTTCTTTCTTTCATTTCTTATGCGAGTGTGTGTGTGTGGGAGTTAAAACGATCATATCAAAATTTCGAAAAAATTCAATCGAACGAGTGTTTTTACCAGAACATATAGACCTCTTAAGATAAACTGTTTTATTCCTTGCCACATGATCATATACCGGTGGCGCAGAAGAAAGCTTTAATGTTTGATCGTTTTTGTAATAAATATCTTTGATTTCAACGTTGGAAGATTCAGAATAACTATCTTTTCTTGTTGATGCATAATTACAAATATTATTTTCCCCCAACAATCCTGCATATATTTTATTGATATAGAATAAACCTGTAGCGACTCTGACAGCAAGCTCTGAAACTCTGTTTATCATCGATAATAGATGTATCCAAACATGCGCGAAAACCGAGGCTCTTAAATGATTAAACAGCGGCGACTCACCACCACTGTAACTAAACATTGTACCTAATATCGTTCCGTCTGATAAATTACCAATTAATTTTCTGTCAAGATCTTTTGCGATTTTATTCTCAGAATCAGTTATATCAAGATATTTCTTTCGTTGCGGTGACCAAACTTGTATTTGCGGACAATATCATAACATTTATATATTTACAACTAACGATATCAATATCTGTTTAATCGGGAATATATGGTACTAATACTACTGGTGCCCATAATTTTTCTGGAAATTGTTTGCCAAACCAGACAGCAACATTCGGATGAAGGTTTCTCGGTGCAAACTCGAATGACTCTATACAAGCAAATCCAGTTAGGTCAAAATCTGGTAAAAGTCGTTTATCGCAACTCTGGTCATCTCATGTGATGGATGTCCAAATCTTTTAAAATATTCAAAACAATTCCAAGAAAACTTCATGTATAACACGCAACAATATTAGCCGAGATAACATCTTTATAATCATGTTTAATATTTCACAATCCACCGTGTCCATATTATATACAACTGCGTTGTATATCTTTAAGAAACTCCAATTGTGTTGGGTTCCAAGAATTTTCCTTCTGAGCAAAATGAGCAGCAACTTACGCAAAGGTAAAAGAATGACTCAGTAATTATTAAACATCGTCTTGGGTATAATTCAAGGAAAGAGTGAGTGTTCATTTTGTCATCAAGAGATTTTGTACGAGATATGTCCCCATTAGGACGTACAAATTGATCATATTCTCTGTTATCAAGGCTCCTAAACAGTCACACGGATACATGATCTCTCTTACAGATATTTCTAATAAAATCGAACATATCTCCGTCATTATATTTAACAGTTCGATTTCGTGGAAATATTGTTACATCCTTAGTCCACACATGTTCATTATGATCAATAATTTAAATAGAACCTCCTGTCGATTTATATTTCGATTCGTGCAAAATTCATAGATTTTAGATCATCATGGGTTTATCATTTATCGGATATTTTGCATAAATAACTGCAGTTACAAATGCGTTCGTTCATAACACGATTTGTCGATACCAGTCAACATTAATGGTCTTGTAGGTTTACTCAGTATAGAAACGTTTCCATTTTGAAGTCGGATAGATTCGTGTTTTTCACGATAATCATTAACTTTTTCTGCCCACTCATTTAATTTTCACATCTTTGATCCGTTAAACCATTTCAACGTATCGCGTTTGTGAAGTATTCCATTACTCGCTCAGCCACACAGTTAAACATTGACAAAGTCAGAACGAACATTTCTTTGGTTTTAGATCATTAACGCATAGGATATATTCAGTGGATATATTGCATAAATAACTGATACTGTAATTATGTTGTTAGAAAGAGAAATGCAACATCAATGAAAGTAATTGGACAAAGTCCGTGATATAATCCTTGATAGCGTCCCTGTTATAATTAATGGGGTATAACTCTGTTTTATAAAGATAGAGCCTGTATCGTATAAATATTTTTTATTTCCTGACAAACACTATTTTAGTTGGCTTTTTAAGAAACATTACCCTTATTTTTCTGAATCTGTCACGTTTATTGCTTCATCTAGATTTAATCATCGATAATAATTAAGAAAAAACACACAACGAAAATACCATGCATATTGCGTGAGCTACTTTTGATCTTCTAAGTATCTGTTAGCTTATGCAGCATAGAACCCGTTATATCATTGGGATCCTTCCATTAATTTCTTGCAATTCAACAGACAAGCACGCACTCCCGCCATGTCACCATTTGGTGGGTGCCCGTTTCCACTCTTCCTTGGTGGAATTGGTAGGAGGGTGTGCAGTTTGTTGTACGTAAAGAAAGCCCCGTATAGCAGTCTGCGACGAGCTGAACCTGTCCCCATCTAACGAGGAGCTATGGAAGGCCATTTAACAGATGAACTGTGGCAGAGCACCAGGTATTAATGTAATCACTGCAGAAGTATTAAAATGTCTTGGCAGAGAAGCATTTGCAGTTTTCCATGACACCCTCAACGGAATATGGGACGAAAATGAAATATTAGCAGATATACTAGACGTCACTATCATCTCCCTGTACAAGAATAAAGTCGCTAGAGATGACAGCAACGGCTATGCAGGAATCTATCTGCTCTCAGTTGCAGAGAAACGTCTTGCCCGCACCATATTGAATAGACTTGTCGCATTCATATTAAAGGAGCTGCTACATGAATCACAGTGTCGGATCCGTCCAGTCCGCAGCACAGTGGATATGTTCACAGCACCTTCCTTACCAATGCTTTCGACTCTGTAAATAGAGAAGCCCTGTTGTTCGTCTTTGGAAAACTTGGCTGCTCCAGAAGTTCACTAAACTTATCCAGTTGTTCCATGACGTTATGTAGAGAGGGGTCTTGGCCAATTAGAACTACTTCATGTGCTATTCAACCCCTTCTTCACCCAGTGAAGGACCTAGACATTGAAGTCTACATCTTGAATCGCATTGATGTATCACTGTTTGATCTGCGTTGGCTCTCTGCAGTAACAAAGATACTGGGAAGACCACTTCGCTGGGATCTGTTCGCAGATGACTGTACACAAGGATAACCAACTGAAGATCATTATTAAGTTTTATGAGGTATTCAGGGTGTATGGTCTGATAACAACCCTGGATAAAACAGAGGTAATTATTTCGCCAGCTTTGTACACAAGCTCACCACAACCCACTATGAAGTTCCAAGGTGACACTTTATGAACGTGGATAGCTTTACATAACTAGGAAGCAAAGTGTCTTCAGACGTTTTGCCGTACAATTAAATTACCGGCAGGGTCCGAAAAGCAAGCCAAAGAACCCTACGAAGACTTCGTGTTAGAGTCCTGCAACAAAAATACGTTTGGATGCCAACCAAGATCAAGATCTATAAAGCTGTCATGCTCGAGTCCCAGCTCTACGGCCGTGAAACCTGGACTGTATAAGGCTGGCATCTGAAGCAGTTCGAGCAATTCTACGTACGCTCACAACAATCAAACAGGGATGTCACTGACATGACAGTGTCCGACTTAGATATCTGGAACATGGCCGGTATTCCTAGCATTGATGAACTGCTGCTGAAAGCTTAGGTCAAAGAGTCTAGCCATGTCATTCAGAAGGGACAGACTAGAATACCAAGACAGTTCTGATATTGTGGGCTCGAGTACGGAAAAATGAAACAAGACCGCCCCAGGAAAAGGAACAAAGACATCTATAAGTGTAACCTCAGATGGTTCAGAATCATACCCAGCGAGTTTTAAGCCTCGGCCAAGGACCGGTCCACCTGGAACACGCATATCGCACATGATGTTGAACTAGTATAGGATGACCGCCACCAACGACTCACAACTATGAGAAAAAACCGACTCATCACAACTACTCAGACCATCGTGTCTACATACTCCCTCTTCCCATCCTGTAACATCATGTGTGCATCAAGCTTTGGACACATGAGCCACATGCGTAGTCACCGTGGTCTGCACTACAAGCGTCATCATCTGACACGATGGAGAACTGAATATGATGCTATGATTTCGAATTGAGTAATATTGTGTTCTTTTATATTTATTGTATATTGTTATGAGCAAGGTACTTTGAAAAGATCTTTAATTTTAATTTTCTTTACTTATATCGTTACATTTTAAAGTAACGAATATATTGTTAGGTATGCGCTTGAATAAACCTTACACAAGATTCGGCAATTATCTATTGATCCGAGAGGAAACCACGTGTATTATTGTGTTGAATATAATATGGTAATTGTAATGACAAACAAGGATAACAATTATTAAACTGCCTGATTTAATATTTGTAATATTCCCGATTTATTACAGTGCACGCGTGACTGACACGTGATCCTTTTTATGATTTAATATTTACAATATATTTGCTATTTTGCGACTTAGAACTAACCTTGACCACTGACGTGTTGTCATCTATATGGTATGCATGGTGAACATGTTATTAGCGTGGAACTATTCTACAGAAAGAAAGGATAAGATAAGACATCTTCAGTGGTACTACAACAATACTACGTTGATGTGCTATAACTCATAGTTCTGTGTATTTCCCGTATCACTTTTATACGAGGTCAAGGTTGAACAGTACGGAATATTGGTGATACTCTTAAAGAAAACTTATACTCCAACAACAGAGAAGAATATACATTGTATCCAAAATTATATGGGGGTTTCAGAATATGCAGTAAATTCTCCTAACAGTGCCTGGTTTGTAATATGTTGGGCATTTCTTCTTCTTCTTCTTCTTCTTCTTCTTCTTCTTATTTCTTCTTCTTCTTCTTCTTCTTCTTCTTCTTCTTCTTCTTCTTCTTCTTCTTCTTCTTCTTCTATACTTGTTGAATGATAAGTAAGTATTCTTAATCTGAGATAGAAAAAAGCATATAAAAATAGTGTTTAGCAAAACTGTCACTGATTTTGGAGTAAGGTCAGCAATAGCAATACATGTGCGCGCGCGCTTCTGCGTGTGTACTTATTTGTGTGTGAGAGCGAGTATGTGTGTTAGGGTTCCATATTTTAACTTTGAAAAGCGAAGACACTCCGGAATGTGTGTGGATATGTATGAATTACATATACATATAATGACCGAAAAGGATTATATGTCGTGAAAGAAAGGAGATACGGCAACCACTCTGTGTGTGTGTGTGTGTGTGTGTGTGTGTGTGTGTGTGTGTGTGTGTTTAAATGGTGGTAAACCTTGTTTAATACAAAATTGAAATTATGACAAGAGTGTGTTTTCATGACAAAGTTCACACAGAATAGGAAAGAATGCAAGTGTCCTAGTATTTGAATGTTAACTACATTATCATTTAAGTGCAATTCTATACGGAAACTGAAACACATTCTCGTTTAGAACGGGATATTATCAGTTTCGACAGGCTGTATTGTTTGTTTACAATCTAGTTTCTCTTTTCATTTACAGAACCATCTGTACACAAGTATACGACAAATTATGGTTCATTCAAGAAACTTCATTTATTATTCGCCGAGCTCTCATGCGTTGTACCACATTTGTCACAAAACAGAGAATTATTGAAGGAATGCAGGGCCCCGTGGTATGTCTCCTCAGTGGTTGTTTAACATAATTGCTCTGCATATATATATAAAGACCATTTTCATTGTCAGTCAGCTTTTGGCGAAGTTTATGGTTAACTCGAATAGGTGACATATACATATTATGCCAGAATTAATCATTGTGTAAAACTGCAGTTCTTGTGCATGGAAAATCTTTGAACGGAACACTCACACGTCGTGCAAATGCTATACATTGAACTAAGTAGGCCAGTGCACATTGAGACGGAAATAATAATCAGTGGGTTGGGACCCAGGCCGAATCATAGCACAGACCTATAAAATGGTAATAACAGCTGCCTAGCTAGGCGCTCAGCATTAAGAGGTTGCTAGGACCGGTTGGCCTGGTGTCAGGATAATGTGACTGGGTGGGACATCATGCTACGCGTATGCGGCATGATGACACAGTGCTAGACATCACGATAAACTGCCACAATGCAGACATCGTACATATATGACTGCACAATTATTAAAGATACGTTAAAAATCAAAATCACACACACACACACACACACACACAGACACACACACACACACACAGATAATTGTTTTCATGCGAAACTTAAAATTTCCATAACTCTAAAATGAATATGTCATTATCTTTGCATCTATTACGATTGTTTTCATGACTTAACACTGACCACATCAGAATATGGCTATGGTCAGTATATTTTGGTGCAAGCTATTACGAAGAATATTTCTTTATATTTATACGCATCATAATATTAGATCACATTCTTTACATAACATTAACAGACATTGCTTTCAGCAAATGTTGATCCCACAAATAATGGCAATTTACGCACAATTGCATCTTCTAGTACATGCCGGTCCAATTGTGCAATGTGCATCTTTTTATATTGTATTTCTGGCTGTTTGCATTCGCAAAGCAGTTTGAATCAGGCCTAGTCATAGATGCAAGTTTATTGTACACTGAAACAATCTCTATCCCTCACTGTTTTATGTGCCAATTCAACTTGCCAAAGTCTGAATTTTGCATGTATGTGTTGAACGCTGTCGTTGCGATCTACTTGCTATGTCCAGCAATGTAGAATCCAAAATGACGCCCTGTTATTTCATAGAAAGGGTGGGTGGGTTTAAAGACTGGCTTGGTGCAAAAAGCTTATGCCTGATCTCATGTTTTGGAATATATTTCAAGCGCTAGGATATGCCTCCTTCATCCACATCATTTCGTATTTCGTTTAGTAACAATGTGCTAACAGTAGCGCCATCATATCTGTTACGTACAGACACAAGAACAACTCCTGCACTTGTGTGCATATATGCACAATGCAGGGCAAGCTTCGTATAAACCCCTTAATGCTTGGCCTGGCGCTTTTGAATGTAAAAGTTCAGGGATGGATGTCTGTACATCGTTCTCTGTCTTGACTTCAGTGGCAGCAGCTTGTGTATTATCTGTAGTAGCAGTTGCAATCAAATAGTCAGTGGGTCTTACGGTTTGTACATTTGGATCGCCCAGTGCATCTGTCAGTTCAGCAATGTTCGTGACTCATTCGAGTTTTGAGGTGAAACTACAAGCGTTTGGGTACATATCGCCAGCCAGGATGCTTTACCAACAATATTCTCTGGTGGACAGATTACACTCTCGATCATCACATTGGGTAGGATGCGTTTGTTGCCAGTCAATTGATTGCCATTTGTTTATGCAAGGGCAGTTGTCACAGTCATCAGCTCGTGTTGTAATGTCTATACAGATCCATCTTCCAACCTGGTAGGCACTGACATATAATCCTGTCTGCCGTCATAGGAGATAATTTCCTTTCGCTTCTGTTTTAATTCACAGTCAGTACATATGACTTGTGCCGGGGATCTCTGCATTTGACTTATATTTCCCGCCAAATGATAAAATCACTAGTATTAATAATCAATAATCAAGAGAACATCATAGGACTTGTCTGGTGCAAAATTATGAAATTTCTAAAGAAATCACACAAGGTATTTGAATCTTTCCTGCCTCATTTCATTCTAGATGGTTTGGTTTCATTGTACATCATTGGGTCATCATGATTGACCATAAACATTGTTGGCGTTCGGGTTGAATTTAGTCCCTCCTCACCAAGGTCAGTGTCAGCTTTGTCGAATATTTGGTCAACGGGATTCCAGATGGGGTGGGAGGTACACCAGCATTTTAATTAAAAGCGTTCCTTGAAATGACTGATTCCATCCTAACAAAGTTAGTTTTGTACTTCTCGACATTAATTTCATCAGGTATATAGTTGTTCGTCTTAGTCAAGTACACTTAACCCCACATAGCATAGTTAGTACCCTTATAGAGATAAACAAAAGGAAGCATTTGCCAAAAAGGAAGGATGTGAATCTAACAGAAAATTTGACGAACATGAGCAGTATACAGATCATCTTCCTCTATGCTGAATATAAATTCAGTTATGATCCTGTAAGACGCAGGACCATCACAATAGTATGCGTCGTTCGATCGTGCTGAGTTAACTAAATTTTCCTTCAGCCCATGGTCCTTCCTGCTCCTATAAATATGACAGGAGTTGTGGAAGCAGTAGTAATCAAATAGCTTCCAGTGTGAGGTTATGTACACGTACTCTCTTTGCAAACTATGTTCTGGCCGTTGTCTTTTGTGTTAAAATGATTCCAAATTTCAATGCTATATCCAGACGTTTTCCAATCCTGATTCTTGAATAGGTTGTCCCAAGAAAGTAGGTTAGCCTGTGGAGGACTTAAATTTGAGGAATCCAAAAATTAATTTAGAAATGTAGAAATGAGAGCTTGCTCAACTGTAAGCATTGCTTCTTTTGATGAAGAGAGGCTGCTACACGTGGAACCCTTTATATGATCGTATTCATTGTTCCTATGTCTCTATGTTGAAAGTAGTAATATTTCGAAATGTGTTTTAGATTTGTTTCTGTTTTGGGTTGAAATAATTAATATGGCTCTTTTCTGTTGATGTTGACGTAAAAAGATGTATATTATAATTGGTTGTTATTAGTTGGCCGTACTTAATTTGGTCGGTACTGTTACTTGTGACAACAATGATTGTCGTGGCTCTCCTCGTAGTATGGTATTCTCGGACAAGACACCATCCAGTTACGTTCGGTTCGGTCTACTCTGTGCAAAGACCACGCATTTAGCATCTTAACTTTCATTCCTAATGATAGAATGTGTCAGCATATTAAATATGAAAACACCTCCTGACTTAATTGTCGAAATTCAATAATTGACACATCTATATTTTCATCTAAACTAAATATTTTTGTGACTTTGTGCCAATATTTTGCTTAAGATCTAAGTCAAAGATAATTTAAAGTAATACATACATATTTGTGGATGCATAGGGACGTTATTAAATTTCAAAATGAACTTACAACACTTTAACCGTTGCTTTGGCCGACGGAAACAGCAATGGACCATGCTTCAAACTTTAGAATTACTTACCTATGTTAATAAACCTTTCTTATGTACAAACATACACACATGTAAACATAACGAAATTTTCTTTGTTTTATTTTACTCAAAACCAAACCTGAAACTACAAAGAGAGCCATGGAAGGTCGTGTGGAACGTGCACCACTTCAACTGTACGTGAGACAACAAGTCTATCAAAAGATTTATCCTTTCTTGCAATACAACTTCTCATTTTCGATTTTCTGCCGCAGTATATCCAAAAGAATGTTTCTGAAGAGCACTTCTTTGTTAATTTGTTATCCCGCGGTGGTCACGATTGTAAAATTGAGAAGTAATATAGAAGAACCAGAAATAATAAAAGAACAACTAAAGAAGCAACCAAAACATTTTTTAAAACAAAACATTAATGCGAAATGAAAACTGTATGCCTCTGGGTTTATTTAAGCGATTGGCGTAAAGTTTAACCCAAAGAGTAATTTTTGTCATCTACATTATTATGCGTCGGTCGAATTGTGTATCGTGTTGAATATTGTAGGCGACAACACGAGACAGTTGATTGTTTAAAGATGGTTATGCCCTAATATTTTTAAGACGTATGTTTAAGAAACCTACCTTTGTGTAAAATAGACAGCTATTAATTACGTGCAGACTGAAACAGTTAGAAACAACGAATCAATGTGTTTGATGTTCAGATCATGCTCTACATAAAGCGCATATACTGTGATGGCTTTCTAAAGTAAATATTAAATAATACCTAAAAAATCCTTTTCCTTTTTCTTCAGTAAAGGCAGTTATCGAGCCGAAGCTTCACAAAGCAGACATAATAATTTTCTAAAATGTTTGCTTTCTTTCAAACAGATGAAGCTAATCTTATGATATCATGTAGACAGGGTTCAAAATAAGTTGAAGCCTGTTTTCGTGATTTAAATGTACACTGGTATTAAATTCAAATATATAATAACTAATAATATCCGGGGTTCATTATACTTTTTTGAACATAAATTTTAAACCCACATAAATGTAAGTGAAATTTTTTAGCGAGTTTATATCACTACTAAGGTCCGATTTCGCGTATTTTTAATACTATCGCAAAGTTAACCTCTTGTTAAATGGTCTTGCATCATCATAAAGCTTCTTAATGTAGTTCGCATCAAAACACTTTTTGAAGTTTAACTAAAGTTAATGCATCCGACAAGAATTTGTTCCATTGTCAGGTCTCTTTGACAGCGTACGCACTCTAGTCAAGCTTCACCCTTCGGAATATATGCGAGTTGGGTACAATCATACCTGATCTCCGCAGTTTGTTTTATATGAGGGTTGTTGCTCTATAGTAATTGGATAGACGTTACGACGCTTTTTAGTGAAGTTTAATTCTTTACAGGCGTCGTTTCTCTAAAACAAAACCCTACTTTAGAGTCTGGTTGACCTCTCCTGTCATAGAGCTTTTCAATGTTCCATAAATATACAAAATATACAGTGATAAAAGATGGAGTCATTACTAAGTTTATTCAAACTAGGATATGATGAAGGTTAATTGTATGCGTTAAAATTTATATTTCTCAACGTTTTAATGTTTGAAATTCATTGTTAATATTTGGTTTATGTTCATTATTAATTGTTTAATTTCAGATGGGCTTTCTCCCGGTTCCGGTGAAAACCAAAATATTCAAAGCAATATTAACATTGATTTGGATAATTCGTACACAGCTTTAAAGACAGAATTCCTGGCTCTAAAAGAAGGTATTAGCTTTTGAAATCCTGGTTTTGTTCTGAAATGTATTTTTTCTGAATGAGTTTTCAGTTTCTGGTTACTTTGGTTAGATACATTTATACTTGTATGTTGCAGTTTCGGATTAATTTAAGATAACATTATCGTTTACAAGCGAAACTGTAACGTCATTTATTGTATGTTTCTTATCCCACTTACGAAAGAGTTTACAATTAACACTAACGAAAGTTTTGCAAGTTCAAAGTTTCTTCTACCATCATCAGCTGTGCAGTTGAATGAGTATTGTTAAAAACATATCTCCAATGAATGTACCTTTAACGTTACTAATTACTAGTACCCCATAAAGATGACAGCCGACGTAAATGTCACAGCTTGATCTTCACTTCCTTTTAAGAACGTAGGGCTTCTCTCTTTTTAAAAACGATTATTTCACATTTTCTCGTAAAATAACTGTCATGATTAACTGGATATGTTTTATTCTGTACATAACTTTACAGGAGCAAAAATGCATCTTTTGTTATACAACATAAAACATTCAAACCATTTCTTCACCAGCAAATGAATGTGCTAAGACTTCTTGTTATGTCAAATGTTTGTGTCTGAGCACTTGCTATTCTCCATGCGATTAGAGGCATATCGATATTTTTCAACATGATAGCTGTGATTGTCATATTTAACAGTTTGCGTGAAAATAGGATGATATGGACTATTTTCCTTGGCCATTTTGACTGATTACACATCATGATGATGTTGTAGTCTCAGTGTTTGTAACTGGGTGATAGGAAAATATAACACTAGTTCTGTGTGGTCATCGAAAACCTTACTGTAGATATTCTAGGCTTCGTGAGTAGATTGAAACCAGTCTAGAAATCTATCGATGTAAAATAGAAAATATACAGGTTTGGAGGGCCTAGATTTGTTGATAATTAAAAGGAATTTTTTGGAAAAACAAACATTTTGATAGCTTTCTCTCTTTGTAGCTAAACAACATTATGCTAATATCCCATTGGTGCAATTTCAGCCCATTTACAGACTTCACCTTGAAACTGTCTTTGCTGAAAGTGAGTCCTTATTCTTTTGATGCGGTATTAAAAACATGTGTGTCACGTTGTAAAGATTAATCAGATTGCATCATGTATATGTTAGACCCTGAAGCTAATAATTTCGTGACTATATTGCTAGATTGTTGTAATATACTACAGCAAAGTAATTGTACTTTAATTATTGCAGTATGTATTCTTTATTATGTAGAATTACCGTTTGTAGGGTTTGATACATTTGTAGTGTTTGATATACATGCATATTTTGAGATATGAGCACTGTTTAAATATAGCATTAATATTGTAATTCGCTATTTGGTTCATTCGTAGTAACCTCGTGCATTTATTCATTTGATATTCTAAATTTGCAACTGTTATATTGAATTATTAACTTTGTATAATGCATCTGATTATGTCATATTGTTCTGGATAATAAGAATTTAAATATACCGTATACACAGAGAGAAGAGAATAGGTATTTCGATGTGCACGAATGCGTAACTAAAGAATGTAATGACTTATCTGATGAATGTTGTTGTTAAATGTGAGTTTGGATAGCTAGGTGAATATGCTATGCTAATGTCCTTGTGTGTTAATACATGAAGCTTTTAGGGACCAGAGGAACTGTAGGAGACAAAGGGAAATACCACAGTTGGTCCGAGCCTCTTCTAGACAAAGAAAAAGGAAGAACGAAAGCAATAGTTAAACGGACTGAAGGGAATTGGATTACCAGTCCAGAGATAATTCAGATGAGTAGGAACACAGGATAGTAGGAAAACCTATCACACTAAGTAAGATGATGAAATAGACCGTCACTTGGTCGAGTGAAAGACGAATGATAAGGTTTTAATTTGAATTTTATTGGAAAGATGACTGTTATTGAGTGATATTACAATTGTTGTTTACTTGAATTTCACATATTGTATATTCATTAATTTAACTGTTTTTCTAATGGAAAAAAATGTATCTATGAGGCTAATTTGAGATGAGCATAATAGTTTGACGGTGTATCACCCCGTTTTCTCAATTTAGTTTTCCATCACACTTCCCTATCCAATAAATAATTGTTGTTGTTGTATGGTTATTGCCATTTTCAGCAAACGATAGACTATACAGAATCAACGGTGGAGGAAGAAGGGGGGGAGGAAATCCCCGTAAAGAACCACCGACCCACGAGAAGCTACTGGCAAGCATTCTGATATACCCACATTGGCCTAATCTGAGACTCGAACCCTCGCAGACAGACGAGAGATGACAGTGATAACGGACAGCGCTTTAGACCACTCGGCCACTCGGGGCTTCAATAAATAACTGTAAACCATTGAATAGGAAAGTCTGAACTTGACATAGTTACATATCATTATTAGGAGTTATTCCTGGTACCACAATTAGAATTCTGTCTTTCATTTCAAATTCAGTGTCGAATATTTTCTATTACCCTTTCATGCTTAACTGCTACTTTAGAAGATGTGTCACCGAATACATTATCTTTAATATATTGTGTCTCGGTTATCGTCAGAGTAATATCCTCATATCCACGTCACTAATACATTTTCCTCTCTCTGCAAATTTAAATTAATGCACTTCATATACAGACATGCATCTTGGAAACTTTCCATGTCTGCTCAATAACTCTAACGTTTTGTCATAAATATTACTGTAACTGCTCTGGTGGCCCAAGAGGTTAGAGCGTCGGCAACAGATACGGAGGCCGCTGGTTCGAATCTTGGTCGAGTCATAGCAAAGACTTATGAAAATGGTACAAGCAGCTGCCTCCCTTGGCGCTCAGAATTAAGATATTAGTGTTAGGACTGGTAGCCCGGATGTCAGGATAATGCGACTGAGTGGGACATAATGTTACATGTCTGAGGCATGATGCCCCAGTGCTAGACACAGTATAAACTACCACACTGCATATATATCGTATGCAGATATGATCCACATTGTTCAAGTACTTTGAGCATCCCAAAACACACACCATCTTTTTTAACAGATCGGGGGGGGGGGGAGAATATATTACTACCACTACAACTAATATTCATAGAAAATGGTATGAAACTACTGAAACAACGACCCTGTCAAAGTTAATATATGCATTTTGTCTGGGATATTCGAGGACTCCTGCTCTTTACCCATAGCTAAGTAATCCTTGCAATGTATTTATGTTAACTTTACTCACAAACAAAAATGTTATGGTGTTTTCAATTTGATATATGGTATGTAAAAATATAATTAAGACACTTGAATAATATCTGAAATGACGATCTCGTTTTGTTTATATACAAGGTTAGTTGTCTAGACTCATACGAGTTATCTCCCGTGCATTTCAACTGATATGATTGTGTTATTCAAATTTAATGCAAATACAACCAGAACCATTTAGAAAGAAATTCCTAACTTTAACCTTCAGCATGCCAAAGTCATGATAAAGTTACAATATCTTAAAAGCAGGACTAGGAGGACAATACAAAAAAAATTGAAAATCAGTAGACCAGAAGAATGAGGACGAACCCACCATTTTAAACGAGCCTTATTTTGTTAAAATAAATGCTTTATTTTGTATGCAAAAAATTATCCTCGTGTACATATTAGTGTGTGTGAAATTGTTCGCGTGGGTGCTTCCTAATTGGTATGTATGTATGTATGTATGTATGTATGTATGTATGTATATATATATATATATATATATATATATATATATATATATATATATATATATATATATATATATAGGTGTATGTGTGTGTGTGCGCGTGTGTTTGTGTGTGATCATTATCGGGTGGTTGCCACAATTAAAAATTCGTGTTATTGCTAATGGCAAATATCGGAGAATCATATTTTACTAGACTAGCTCGAGAGAGATGGCCGCGATTAATAAGTCTATTCCAGTACGAGATAAACTTTTTTTTAAAAAACTTCAACAGCGACAAAACTGTCATGTCATTTTGTAACTAGTACAGAACAGTTATTTAAACCAATTACAACAACTGCTAAGGAAGTTATATATGGAAAAGAAGGGAATGAATCAAAGAGAGGTATTCTTCCTGAACTTGGAAAAATATAAAAAAATATTGGACAAATTACTCACACACCCCTTTGTAAAAGAGAATTTTAAACCTAACGGAAAAATACTGAATTGATTAAAAAGTTTCGTGAACAATTTATCGAAGATCTTGAAAATACTAAAGAATCGAATTTACCTGTGAACATATTTTAAGTTTATATGATAAATCTAAAGCGTTAGAGTCGAGTTATACAAGTGTAAACGATGATAACTTTATTAGGTGGTCATATCGTATATATTACCCCCCAAAAAGAGGATTAACAAGGATGATTATGATTTTGATGACTTCGTTGAAAAAAATAAAAAAACGATACAGAATATCAAACATTACCATGTGATGAATATCCTTTACCACAGCAACGATTGTATACATAATTAGAAAAAGCTGATAAACAACTTAAAAAGGTAAGAGGGGATAAATCCGGACTCGTCGAAGGAAAAAATTATGAGGGGTTTACAGGAAATGGTTTAGGTGTTTGTCCAAATAATGTCATTGGCGATGTATCCCGGTTGGAAGTTCTCATCGGGGGTAAACGAGCTGGAAATAATTCTCCGGAGATAGTTAACGACGCTGCTGATATCTTGTCAGCGATTATATCAGGGTGACGTAATAGATATTATTTTATATCGATCTCTTATCGATGAAATCGTAGACGACTATCATAGTGATTAAATGTTTTAGATAAACAGACATCATATAAGATGATTATACATGATCAACGACGACAACAGATCAGGGTTGTAAATTCAAGACTGCCAGTATATAAAGTAATTTATGGAGATGGACTGGGACATCTTATTCGGGATTTATTCACCAGAATCGCTCCTAAAGTTTTGCCACTCGCGAAACAACTATCGATGAAAACAATTGGTGTTATTCGTGATAAAGCTACTGGCGCTGTTGGTGATCTCGCTAGAAAAGCTCTCTCTACAGTCAAAGATAGATTAATGAGACTACCTCAAATAGTCCAACCTGTAAAATACCCGTTACTGAGATTATGTCAGCGAGTGTCAGTTAAGTAATAAATCAAACTGCAAATAAAAAAAACTAGCAGAGTTGGGTGGGAAGTCTGATAAACAACGAGAGAAAAATATTATCGCGAGTATGATAGCGGGGAGTGGTATTCGTTTTAGACGATCATTATTATAAAATGTTTGAAGAGATATCTAATTCCGCATGCGATATAGATGTACCAGTGCCGAAAAATATTTCTCTACGTGATTTTCAAGAATATTCATATGATGCAAAGACTCCCGATGCTCGGGGTAGAATTGATCTTCAAGTTCAGGATACCAGTATATATTTTCTACCTTCTGAGGGATATACTGAAATTGATGGTCGACTTTAAAAAGCTGATAATACCGGCAATGGAGCTGGTGATCGAGTTGTGTTTGTTAATAATGGTATCATGGCGTTGTTTAACAGCGCTAGGTATATTATCTATGGAAGAGAAATTGAGGAGATCTCACGAGTATGTTGATATCGCGACGACTATACTTGGTTTAGCGAGATATTCAGATGATTATGCAAGAACTGCTGGCCGTCTATGCTGTTTGTAAAAGATTCAACTGATCATCCAGAAAATCGAACTGTAACGATGAACGCTACTGAAAATGCAGTCGCATCCATGAACAGAGATTACAACCTGGGATTTCCAACTCGTAGAACACTATTAAACGACAACGAGGAATTTTCATGTACGATTCCACTCTCATATATTCGGGTTTTGCCGTGATGATAAAAAGGTTATATTCGGTGCAAAATATACAATTGTACTTAATAGAAAGATGATGATAATGATGCGATCTGGCGTGCTGGTGCTGTTGTTGATGCTGGTGGTGCTGTTGTTGTTCGCGATGTTGATCCTGGTAAGATAACTTTGACAAAACTCACAATGTGGATGCCATCATTGACTCCATCAATTACTCAAGAAGAACGACTAATCTCTTTTATGGAATCAGGTGGTAAATCACTGACTACATGTAGTTCAGCTGGTCATGACCGGGATTTATTTACATGGCAAATAGCATCACAACAGGGGATATCAGGTCCGAGACATATTTTCATCGCGTTTCTAGATAATGCAAGAATAAATAATCAAGAGAGAACACCTATGATATTTGATCCGTTTAATGTTTTACAGGTTTGATTGAGAATAAACGGACATCAAGAACCATCCGAAGATATGGTAATGAATTTTGATCAAAACGGGCATATCATCGTTTGAAGACTTTCCTAGGACGCGACTGAAATATCGACACGGGTTTGTTAATATCTCAGCGTGATTTTACAACATTGTATCCAATCTACTACTTTTCACTAGAGCATTTGGAACTATATCGGCAATCTGTCGTTGATATATTCCTCCGAGCTCATGTAGGTGTTATCCCTGTTCCTGGTTTTAAAGCAATTGCTGTTATTCTCAATGAATAAATCAATGATGCTCGAAGGTGCTGGTGGAAGGAGGAAAGTCATTGACGCCCCAGTAGGAAACATGTAACATTTAGATCAGTCTATTATTTAAATAAAAATGTCGTTCAGTCATGTTAATGTCACGTTGACTCCGGATCAAGCAAAGAAATTAATATCGCGTAATACTAGCACATGTGGTGCAAAAATAACTTAGAAACGAGAGCAGATTGCTAACGGTGGGCCAAATAAAATATCATTGACTAAAACTCAACTTAATCATTTCAATAAAGCGCTAAAAGCAAACACTCGTGTTCAATTTGAATGTGCTCCCTCTGCGCTCATAAATATGATTAAATCAGGAGGTATATTTCCTCTCCTCCTGCGTTGTTTGCTGTGGCGGCCCCCGCTGTCGCTAAAACTTCTGCGTTAGGTGCTGTTGGTACCGACGCTGAAATGGCATTGAAGAAAGCTACCGGGCACGGATCTAAAAAAAAAAAGGAAAAGGCCTGAGACTACCCAGAACTTATCTAGGAAAGGGTCTGAGACTCCCAGGAACCTACCTGAGTTAGGCTTTACCCCGATGTCAAATTTTTATTTAATCGAAGCTGTTCAGAAATCTCGTGTAAAGAATTTCAGAGGTGTTTTTATGAAATATCAATTACCAAATCAACCATACAATCCTGAAACTGGTATTATTCATCTCGATGATAACACTGGACCAGGAACTCATTTTATCGCATACGCGATTGATCGACGGGAGGTTATTTATTTTGACTCTTACGGGCTAAAGCCGCCTAAAGAATTTCTCAAATACATCTACGCAGACAATGACCGGACCTCCGATATGTGGCCGAGAAGTTATTAATGTCCTCACCGCGATCTTAAAATCTACCAAACAACCAACCAAAAAAAGACAACACATGAATACACCAGCGATAACTTTTTAAAGAGATCTTAAATGTATAATGGTAGATATTGGGAAAGATCTCTCTCACAAAGAAAAAAACAGAGGGTGCTTCAATCGAGGTTGTGAAGAAGCTTATCAATGATGCACTATCTGAAACATTAAACCTGGTAGACATATCTCCGGATGAAATAGTTGTATTTCAAGACCGACAGGGTAAATTGAAAATAAGTGATGTTTCCCAGAAAGATATTTTAGTTAAACTCAACCGGGTAACTAAAGGCGGTATCGCGTTGTTTGGTTCCCAAGGCAGACTTAAACCCGGTATTCTTTTTAAACCGTGGTAGATAAACTAACAATGTTGAACAACGATTATATATAATCGACGAATACATTAAGAGCACTACGATCTGTTTATGATGCTCACATAAATCGGTTTACTGGTTTACAAAAGATTTACAGCAATATTAAGAAACCCGTGGTATCTATGAAACTCGCTGATGTAAAAACCATCGATAATAAACTAACAACGCTGCGAGTTGAATATGATGAACATATAAATAAACAGTTTACACATCTCCGTAATAATTTTGGAAAGGTTGACGACGCTCTTGATAATTTCTTTGGAAAACCGGCTCGGGTTCTTATGAAAAACATCAATCGACAAGGTTAAAAAAAACTCATGAGGCTATCAAGGGTGATTTTCCTCGTATGATTAGCGCACTGGGTAAAGTTAAAATTCCTCATAAAGGAAATATCAATAATGTGTATTCTTTACTCATGGATCTTTCTCTTGGGCACCTCAAAATAATATTATTGATGTTACCGCTGATATTAAAGGTATATACAGATTTACTCTGGTTTCACCGACTCAATTTAATTTATCATCAAGTTCATCCGCTGGTGTTAATAATATAATCAGCGCGGTAATAGACAAGGGATCAACTGAACGATTCAGGATAACATCCACTGACCTTAGTTTATTTCGAACTTCGATCACATGGCACGTAGAATTTGTAGTTGATTTAAGAAAACAACTGAATTAAATAATGACCATTCAGTAGTATCTATATTAGGATGGCCTGAAAATCCGCCACCGGAAAAACCGCGTTCACCGGAACCTAAAAATCAGATTATGTCACAGATAATAAATCATGTTATGATGACTTTTATTCTAGACACTTGTCTCCTAATACTATTTTACATTTCCTAAATAAAAAAGAATTCGAGTTTATTATCTATTTTTTTAGGGGGAATCGGTTATTTAAATGGGAAGGGGGATATCCAGAGAATTTGTTACTAGGTGATTTTGCGAGTTCTTTTGATGTTCTTAATAAGAAATATAAAAAATATCTAGATAAATTACGGCGGAGTTTTCAAGAACATAGTATCGATTTATCATCAAAAGCCTCAATTATCAAATACACGGAAATAATAAATCAAATTGCATCTGATATGGAAGTAATTAACCTACGACTTGTTCAAGCTGTATTATATGCCGTAGATGTTTCTGATAGAATAGAATTTGTATAAACATTTAATATACGCGTAGAAGATATTTCAACATTTAAACTTCCCGGGTACAACATACCAGAAATAAAAAAATCCCTCAACGATCTCATCGAAGAATATTTTCCTTTGATACTCACCGCATGGACAAAACAATTGTTATCACCGGTGTCAAATCTTCTCCGATATAATAACTCCCAAGATGGTTCAAGTAGAGATGTATCACCTCGCAACGTTGATATACCCTCAATCATCGCTGTGAATCTCTCATGTGATTTCATCAACGAAAGTTACAACGTGAATACTGAATTATCAAATCAAGCGGCTCAAGGTTATATTTTATACACTTTTTCTCCTCAAGTTCATTCTGGAAATTTGATCGTACAAACACCGATTAATCTAGATTATTTAGCGTGTAATAATCGCTGGATATAAAATCTTAATTGTTTAAACTCGTTGATCAAAATTCTAACTTGATTGATTTACGAGATGAGCAATAGCAAATTTCTCTTGATGCAAAGTCATAGACTGTCATGCTAGACTTTCGTCGTAGATGAAAATCCTTAGGATTTTGGTAATTAAAAATTAAAACAGTTATAATAATGTATCATCACACGCAAATATACATCCATGATAAACAACAGCTCGAGGACGCGATCAGAAAGTCATTCGCAAGGACAATTACTGGAGGTTTTGATATAGTCATTGACGAATTCGGCAATGATAGATATATGCTGACACAACACCAACTTGATCAACTTTATCGTGATCATGTTACTATGATCTCATGTACTCGCGATCAGATCTTAAATTATGCTCATTCGTATATTTCTCTGGAACATCTCAAATAAATTTTATTCCATATCAAAAGTATAGTCGAGGATCTCGCCATGCAACAAAAACAATTCTTTGATAAACCCCAACAAATTTAAATAAGTTCTATGATTACTGACTATAATTATTACCATGATTTTTTTTATTTCTGTACTGTAATTTCCCAATATTTTTTTAAAAATTTTTTTTCAAATATATATGAGGGTTCCAACTTATCTTACCGCCGATGACGAAAAAAATTTCTCGTTGGTACCCGCGTTGAGTTCGGATAATTGTTGATATTTCAATCTCAGGTTTTCGGCGACCCCGCGATAATATTTTACTTCGTTGTACATCGTTGCTATTTTTTCCGGAGTCATCATTTTAAAAGGCGGATTTCAATCGTGTTGAAAAATTTCGAACTTTTGCACGATCGCTGATATGGTTCGTTGTTGATATATATATATATATATATATATATATATATATATATATATATATATATATATATATATATATATTATACGAAAATATTTTTTTAATCTAAATTGTTATTTTCGTATGCTAAAAAAATAACGCGAACGTAAATGACACAGTTATCAAATTTTTTCGAGTAGGTTGATTTGATTATATCGATGGCAACTTGTACCACAGATTCTGGATGAATATTAAAATGTTATCAATGATATCAACTGAAATTTTTCAATCGAGTTATCTATAAATGCAAATACAGGTCTTGGTCGTCGATTTATACTTTTTTGAGGAATCGAATTAAGAGAATACTCACTAGGAGTAATAACTCTCAAGTTATCAATATGACTGTCAAGAGAATTGCGGTTAATATGATCAATAGCTAAACCCTTACTGATCAACCCGTTAAAACAGTCGTAGATAACCGATAAGCTGAACGAAGTTTCCCACCGATAGTAACTCTTACATAACCTATATTATCAACCCGACAGATTTTTACTTTTCGTTGACGATATCTAACGGTTCCATCACGAGATGCTTCGAAGTCGACGTAAATAGGATGCGAAACGAATTCGTTTTGACTCATATTCGTTTTAGAATTTATGTATCTAAATTGTTATTTCTATTATCCTAATATTGAGGAATTTGTAGAATCTTAGTTTTAGTGTTATGATCATAGTACCATTTGAGTGCTCTGTAGTTTTTAGCTCCACAACTGATACATAATTCTGTTTTAATCGTACTCCAACACTGCACCCGATACAAGTTTTGGCCCTGAGCCATTTTGCGTATGATACCCACGTAACTCTTTTCTGTAGAATTTACCACAACGAGTTGTAGATCCAATTGATAACCAATTGCAATTGTTCATTATATATAAATATTTTAAATATTTATTTTAATAGTATTAATAATGGGAATATCTAAAGTTACTTATACAACCAAGCCTAGGCAACATAAAGTAGTTTTACTCAGATCAACGGAAAAAACCTCGACCGTGGATGTCAAAAATTAATAACAGTATCAACCACGCAAAATATGAATTTCTTGAAGAAGGCGCAGCTTATGTTTGGTCGAGGTATCGAACCACCCGGGAAGATTATACAATGACGGGATAAACGAGCCGCGGAAATATTATCCAGGATAAATCGTGAATCAATAAGATATTACATCGAGATAAAATATAGTGAAATTTATAGAGAAAAATGGAAGGTTTATAATCATCGCGAACGCGTGTTAACTTCAAAAAAATCCTGTGATCATCAACGATAAAACTAAACCAGGTTTGTTAACTGGGATTGATAGCAGATATTACAATCGATCATATACGGTAACGACGCTGACTTACGTGATATATCCGATAAATCAACCAGATATTAATAAACTTCCCCTGATGAGAGTTTCATCGCGGTTAAATTATGTCACTGAACGAGTTATTGAACACTTTAAACATGCTGGACGAGGAAACGGTTTAACTGATTTAAGAAGACCCAAGATAACCAAATGGGCTGAATAAGTTAAAGATACGAAGCTTCAATAAACGATGTTGCTTAATTAGAAGAAAAAGTTAAAAAAATTCCGATAATCGTAAAAACTATAACCGGGGAAATATTACACTCGTCGGAACATTATAAAAAAGTTGCAGCTCCGATTGAACTCATCGATCCTAATTCTCATGCGTGGAGTAATTCTGTACGACTATTTAAACAAGAACGAGTAGTAAAATACTTATCAGGAGATATGATTGATTATATTTATCAGTTGAGTAAAACAGATCCAGTATTAGTATGGTTATTTAAAAGCGATGAAGAAGAGGAATACGCGAGGCGGTATTCGAGCGACATCGAAGATATTACACGGAATTGTTTTACTGTTCTATCCGTCGCAGTTGATTTTGCTAGAAAAAAATTCATGGAAACCAATCAAACTTGAATTTCTCGATGATGTATGAGCGAATTGTGTTGAAACCTGCCATGGTGGATTATAGAATTAAAAATACGATAACAAGGATATGATTTCCGTTGACATGATTGCGTGTTACCCTGGAAGTTTTCTTGGACGTGGTGAATGCAACGAATACTTCAAACGGTTTGGTCATCCCACACATGAAATGACCAGTCACTATAAACGGACCTTTAGCTGATTTTGATTTGATAGAATTTGCTAGTGTAATATCATTTAATCTCTCTCAAAATGTTCATCTGATTTGTTATGTTTGGTTTGGAAGACATTTTTCGACGGAGAAATGGGCTCCGATGGTACTATAAAGGTTTATGCTTGATGAAAACATGTTGACATCGTTGACTGTCTCCGAGGCGATTATATCATATCGGAAACAGACCAAAGTTTGGTTGCCAACTCCGGAAAAATGCGATGATTATGATAAATATTCCGAGGATGAAAAAATCGCGAAGAATCTAGGTAGAAGAATAATTGGCAAATTTACCCAGGGTGGATCATGTGATCATAAACGACGTTGTACACGATTAATTTTTGATTATCCTGAAAGCGATTTTATAATCGCAGATACAATTCTGGATGAAACAAAATTTCTAGGAAAAACACTTGTTTATCAACCGGGAAAAAAAACTGGAACTATCGTCGAAGATTTCGAAGGTGAATCACCTCAATATACTCATTTAAGATCATCGATGCTCACTTATGTTTCGATAAAATTACTCAAGATGATAAATAGATTTCTTGATATTACTGTTAAAGTTGCAACTGATTCATTATACTTTAACAGAAAATAATGGCGAATTGTAGAACCATTTACTAAAGTGTAGAGTGTTTGGGGAACGTGGAGAATAAAACGTGAAACATTACATCGATACTATGAATCAGCTGATATTCCCATCGAGGATAGTTACCGCAGAAATACAGTGATAGAAATATTATCGATGCTATCCGTTTATGATCCAATAACCAGGCATAAAACTGTTTATTTGAACGGTCCAGGAGGATGCGGAAAGATAACCAGAATAATTAATTTATTCGTGATAAATTCTGATATGACTGTGCTAACACCGACACATCGTCTTGCCCGGAAGATAAAACTCCAAGGAGTAAACACCTGTACGTATCACAGTTTATTTCGGTATAACGGTACCGCTTGGACTCCTGAGCGTATGGGAACAAAATATATTCCCAGGGTCGTTATTTGGCAAGAAATATGTAACGTATCATTGGATACATTAAATCCGTTTTTGGAGTGGTTGTTAACAAAAAACACCTCTGTGATAATGTGTGGCGATAACGGTCAACCATCACCGTGTACTGGACCATCTCCTCACCAATGGCTGGAAAACAACATTGACTATTACGAGGAAATTAACACCAATCATCGATCACTTGATGAACCATTAGCAACATTAAAATCCTCGATAAGATTACAACCGGAGAAAATTCAATGTGAAATACACGTAGATCGAGTCCTGAAACATCGATTGTGGATTTTTGGTCAACGTGGAAACGAACCGATTTTATAGTCGCAAGCAGAAAGATAGTCAGAGACACACTTCAAGTGAAATTATTTCAAATACACAAAAATAAATTTTCGATTGATCCGGTTCCGTTATGCTATAAACCTACAGATACACGACGACAAAACTTCGATGTTGATATTCCTGGGACTTCCGAGAAACAAGCACTCGTGTTAAATGATATTGTAACGGTCGATATCAATGTTGTGGAAGACACGTTAAACGCTGATAAATCTCCGTGGAAGTTAGGTTACGCGATTACAATATATTCATCACAGGGGTGACTATCACCTATACGATTGTTTGGATCATCGATGATTTCATCGAGTGGTCAAATTCACTTTACTCGGCGGTGTCTAAAGTACGAAGAATAAAACGACTTCGAAGAGTTGTTATTGGAGTTAAAGATATTAATTAAGCCCACGCGGTGGTAATTGAGTATCATCTGGAATCATTTGTAATTTTTCACGAATAAATCCACGCTTTGGAGCAGTCGAATCTAATCAATATATTGCTGGTCTGTTTTCAGATGTTATTAGATGTTACAACACGAAATTTTTATGCGATGTGACACTCCAAATAGGATCAGTAGCTCTTTTTTAACACCTTTAAGTTCACCTGGTTCATATAAATATCTCACAGTGACATTGCCGAGTATTCGCTGTTACGAAAAATCATTTCCTGGTTTTTGTACAGATGTATATATATATATATATATATATATATATATATATATATATATATATATATATATATATATAGAGAGAGAGAGAGAGAGAGAGAGAGAGAGAGAGAGATGGATGGATGGATGGATGGATGGATGGATGGATGGATGGATGGATGGATGGATGGATAGATAGATAGATAGATAGATAGATAGATAGATAGATAGATAGATAGATAGATAGATAGATAGATAGATAGATAGATAGATAGATATTGATAGCGATAATAGGTTTAACGTTGATGTTTCGAGTAATTTCATTGTTAAGCGCGGCAATTACACCTGGTAATCTCTTAACCTATTCACGTGATCGTTTATCGCGGTGTATTGCAGTATGTCCTCGTCTGATGGCGACATTATGATGCTTCATTGTTGATAACACCGCACCCTGAAACTCTTTACTAGGATCAACCTGTAATAGATTTGGCCATTGTAAAGGGCCTCGTCTATAAATTGGTTCAAATGCAGAAGATACCTCTGATGACGCCTTGGGTGATAGCGGCTTAGCTTCCTTATATCTACTCGCAACATCAACGACAGTTAGCGCGTATTTGTAAACATGCTTTTGACAGTATCGTGTGGTAGAACTAATATATCAGCCTGATGAACTTCATTAGGGACACTAACATCAAATGACGCGTATTGAATCTTCTTCAGTATTATTTTTAACCTTTGCGGCGCTGACAGGTTTACTAATCGCTGCGCTACCTTTCCAATATCCGGTTGGAGAATAATAAATTGGCTCCATTTATAATATTTATTACCAGCTTCTATTACTAGATAATTTTTCATGACAGCTTTTATCAACCACGAAGCTAATTTTTCTTTGAACGTTTTATCGGTAATATAATTCAACGCGTGGATTAATTTCACATTAGCGATGTGTCGTTGCTGAAGGTCTTTACTTTTGTATGCGACATCATAAACATGACAAGCCTCATCGATAGCGTTTATTGGATATTCGCCTGGTCGGGGTTTATCTTGATTATCGGAGATCGAGTCTGGTTCCAGGACCACATTAATTATATCCTGGAAGGTGTTTTCCAAATGTTATACCACACTGTGCTCATTTGCCGGTAATCGCATATCTGTTATTTTTAGTTGTAACAGGTGTTGGATCAACCGTCGGTGTACGTGACCTACATTTCTCGCAATATAAATTCATATAATATTTATGTTATATCTAATAGAAATTACTGACCTTTCAGCGTGAAAATAACAAACACCCGTTAAACATCATAAAATATTGCCGATTATAATTCGGATGATTATAATTGGACCGTCTGGAAGCGGTAAAACACAACTGTTGCTTAATTTGATTATGAAATGGATGAAATTGGATAAACTGTATTTAATAGCCCCAACAGCAAAGTATCAATATGGCTACGAGGTGTTAAAAGATTTTAACGAGAGAGCAGAAGAAATAGCCGGTGAAGATGTTATTGAATTTATCGACGATATCGAAGAAGCTCCTTGTGTCGAGGAAAATGACTAGAGTATTAATAATGTGATTGTGTACGACGATGTGGTCATGGACAATGAAAAGAAAACCCGCTATGATATTTTCAATCGGAAGACATACAAAAATTGATATAATTTACATTTCTCAACGATACACTAGCATACCTAGTATGGTCAGGGACAATTGTAATATTCTTTCAGTGTTTAACGGGGTTAATATACATACGTTACAAAATATTCACCGGTCTTGGTGTAGCGGCGACATGGATTGTAATGAATTTAAAAATTTCACTAACACCGCTTTAAATATCCCACATAGATTTATAACGATAAATTTAGAAGACCCTCAAACACGATATCGAATTGGATTAGATAAAAAATGTTTAGTTAAAAATCGAGCAACCACCGGATAATTTTCACACACGTGTATAATTACACGTGGGCCATTTGGAAGCACCCAAGCAAACAATTTCACACACACAAATATGTACACACGGATAATTTTTTACATACAAAATAAAGCCTTTATTTTAACAAAATAAGGCTTGTATAAAATGGTGGGTTCGCCCTTGCTCTTCTAGACCATTTCAATTTGTTGGCAGATTAGGTGTATAAGAAAGCAAACATTGCCATATGCTGAGGTTTGTTTTGACTCCTCATCCAAATATCACGGCGGTTAATATCACCTTCTTCATTTAATAATTTTGCGTTCTCGTTAAAATTGTTAAGAACATCGTAGCGTGTATGATCCTCTACAGATGGTGCCACTAAGTATAGTTCATCCGACTTGAGCCATCTAATTATCAAATTAATTGTTCGAGTAATTTCATTTTTTAATGCATCCATCACAATGATCAGTAGTCTTGCAACCTATTCGCGAGATCTAGTATCTTTTTTAATTGCCTTCCAAATCCGATTTAACACACGTCTTTCCTAATCTGATGTAAAATGGAACCCATTTCTAAAGGAACTCCTTTTCAGCCGGTTGTTACAACCACTTCATTAGCTTTAGATATTATCCCTGCAAAAATGTATTCACCAAGATCTAAGTTCTAGACATTTATATTCATTTATAGCATTGATTATTGTATTTTTTCTAAAAACGATTTCCCTACCAACTTCATATTTAGAAATATTCTTTTTGAAAATAAATATTCTTTAAGTAATAAAGAATAATGCTTCAGAACTCTATTTCAAATTAGTATTCTATTTTAGATTTAGTAAAATACATTTTTTCAAAAGGTATTGTTACATTAATCGCTAAAATTGAATTTGTACTCATTTATTATCATGAATTTAGTCGAAATATAATTATTTGTATTATATGCTAAAAGGCAGAAATAATATAAATGTATAAAGATGGTAAGCTGGAAGTAATGATGTTGTAATTTTGTATGTATTTCTTTAATTTAAAATAAATGTGTTTGTAGATATATATCTAGAATGTAATTTTATACATTAATCACTTGCTAAAATAAAGTTAGTTCATTCATCGAGAATAGAGAGCTGTGTCTTTCACACAGTCGTTCCCGATACCTCTCGTAGCATTCTCCAAGAATGTAGACGTATCTACACAGTTATGAGTGACACTTCTTGTTTAGAGAGCCTGAACTCTCTCTCGGTAACTTTGTCCAGGGTACAGAAAGAACGCTTACGAAAGTACCGAAACGTTCTTCGCCATATGATTAAGAAATACGTCAAAAGATAAAAGATGAAGATTCAACGTGGAGGATTTCTACCAATGATGACTGGATCATTGCTCAAAGTGGCTGCTACTTAGTTAGGATCGATTGCGGACCACTTTTAGAAGGCATCATGAGACGATAAAAGGACCCCTTTTCTAATAGGTTATATACGTGTACCTTGGAAAGCTGGCTTTAGTTCCCTACAAACGACGAATGGAATTCAATCATTAATACGAACAATGTATATCACCGAGATGTCACCGTTACAACAAGAATAACTACTGTTAATCGATCGCACAGATTTGTCAGAAACGAAAACATCTCAACGATACTATCAAGTCTTACAACGTCTTCAGTTCTTTCAGTACCAAGCATTAGACGAAACAGTTAAACCAAGTCGGAGAGATTTTACGGCGATCATGAAAGTGAACCCAGTGTTACGAAGACGAACGCATACTCGAGGATGCAATGAAACGAGTATGCCAAGAAGTGATTCAAACTACTTCTGCTCCCACGCTAACTCAAATGATTTCCACATCCCTATTGACACCTTCTCCAACTCCCGAATGAGAAAAATAAAATATTTGGTCGAAACGGTTATGAGGGAAGAGAGAAGTGAAAAACAGAAATTAAAAAGTGACACCTTTATAACCACTGAAGGCGCCTACTCATTTTGGGTCATCTGACACGTCAAGGTACCTGTAAAGCCACGAATCGAAGAGTAGCATCGGTGAACTGTGGGCTGCTTATTGAAGAGCGTCATCATGGAAACCCTTTTAGGTTTTTACTACAATCCTGCCCATCCTGCAAATTGCAAAGGAATTCAAACATTGCATCGTTCTGCTAAAACTAACTTAAACGCGTACCTTTAGCCAACGTGCGAAGATGATCATAATAACAAACAAGGTATAAGTTACACAAACCTATTCGACAAAAAATTTCCAGACGTCAAACCAAAGTGGATGGCGTCGATCATCAATGGCACGCCAATTTATAGGATGTCTCTCAGTTACGTGTTTAGGCTTCAATAAACAGTAACATAGAAAAGTGAAAACAACAAGCTTTGTAAAATTTTACAAATAAATTATTTCACTGGTAAAAGACTATAAAAATGGAAAAAGGTCTTACAGTCTTAAAAGTCAAATCTCAACAAAAAATTCCAAGAATAACCCACTAATTAACTTATAAAAGTCCTAGTAATGAAATCCAAGATGGAAGACGATGACCTATACTGAAGTCTGTTTTGTTTGCTTATATACTGTTGCTTGTACAAACACAATATTTAACACTCCGGTGTTGGAAATCTTGATAAACTGTCTTTCTCTAAGAATTCTGTATGAGCACATCAAATCTTTCCAGAGATACGAATACATTCTTAAAAATCCAAATGACCTGAAGAAACGTTGACATGGATTCGAAAATTGGCTACAACAAAACAAAATGACTAACGTCAGATGTAAAAGCCCAGAACTAAACTATATTTCACTAAGCAAAGACTATATTGTATTATGATACGCTGTTTCGGAAAAAAAATTCCCAAATTGCAAAATCAAGAAAATCTGAAAGTAGTCACTTCATTGTTTATATCACATGCACCTGACATGACCCTGCCGAGAACAAGTCGTTTTATTTTAAGTATAAAAAGTTGATTACTTCTTAATTTACTAGTCCCATCTTGACCTTGACAACATCCAATCATCTTAAAATTAAACTAAAACCTGTTTACGTGGTAGCCACTAACCTTGAATCAAGGCCAGGATCTAGGTAAACATTTTTAAACGCCAAAGAATTATTCGGGCCAACCGATTTTCAGAAGAAGAAAACCACATCATCTCTAGTGAATGAATTTACATTAGAATACAGAAAATGGACATTCATTTCAAACCATCGAGACTCCAAAAACAGACTCAGTATCTTTAAAAGTTTTCAACGCACTTTAAAAGAAAGCATGTTAAATTATTTTAAACATCAACACACTCAAGTATATCGACGTGCTACCCCATCTCGTCTGATCCTACAACCAATATTACCATTATAGCATTTGATTCACGCCCGAAGAAGTAACCTTGAGAGCGAAGTGACAGTGTTTGATTGACTGTTTGGAACGTCACCCACTGCCCCCAATAAAGGTAAATTATTAACAACTGGAGATTGGATTCTCATTGCAAAAACCAACCACACCTTCGAAAAAGGTTATTTACCTAACTATGCAATCCTCTTCGTTACTGAGAGTTATTCTTTTCAAAGTTGATTCCGACAATGCTGCTTTGTATGAGTAAGGTGAAAACGCGCATCACGTTCACCGTAAATTTGTAAGTCCTCGCCATCTTCCTCTTAGTAATTGCATTTTGACAGTGTTAACGTTGATATACAAGGAGATCTGAGACTAAATATTTCATTATCGAAATGAGAAGTCACGGGAAATCCACATTTCTTATAATGATTTTCTAGCGGATAATAATCCATGTATCATGTATACCAATGGGTAGATATGCTCAAATCCGCTTTACGTGCTATGGCAAACATCTTAAACCGGATGTTCATTCGCAAAAGATGTTTCAGTGACTCGAGGAAAAGAATTTCTTGAAAATGAAATGATTGCTAAATAAAACCAAAAACAAAGACTTCCTGAGAGTAGAAAAATGTGTTACTTTAACACGTTAACCCCTAGCGACGACTTTACGGGGCATGAGGTAGTAGCCTACTTCCAAGGTCTGTAGTGTCAAGGTCATACATAATACACTAAAGTGGGTGGTATCATAGAAAGGTAGACAGATGTAGCTCTACAATGATAGCAAAAAATCTGGACATTTTAGTTCCGCTACAAAATACAGAGGGAAAAACCGAAGTTTTCGGACCCGTTTTTTTTCCACCGAAAAATCGCCCATGGTCGGATTCCGATATTGTGTTATACTAACCAATGAAAAACATTTTCTTTAACACGACTAACCATTTGTCTAACTGAATATTGCTTGGAAATAGATGTATTATGATGTATTCAGAAATAGTCCCCAAAATGTGTTTCCTACTCGCAATTCATGCGAAAACAGCACCTCCAGGGGTTAATGTGTTAAACGGTCACTTTTTATGATACCACAAAATTTGAATATTCCTCACGTATTTAATCAATTGTGTATCAACACTGCACATGAATAACAAATTTTGCCTTCCTGAGACAATTTTCTAATTTTTTTTTCTTCAAAATTCTTGTTAACCTGTAAAATACCATTTTGGCCCGATTAGAGACCCTATAAAGTTGTTTCAAGTTTATAGCCAAGCATTCCTTCGTCGTGTACACCGCAGCAAGAACAAGCCAAAAAGAGACGTCGAAACCCATTCAGAGTACATAAACACGTTCGAAGAAAACGTAAGAAATCATGGACACTTAATGAAACAAAAAATGATGCACAGAAATTTTTGCGAATATCATTCATCATGATGACGATGCAAGAATCATAATGGGTAGAATTTCATACCGTGTAGTCTTTGACTACCTCAGCTCCTATCGAAATCGAAATCAAAAGACAGATTTATCTGAATAACAGTTACATGTACCGGGTTTTCAAAGTAATCAAATCGGAAATCACGACTCCAATCAGTGATGTCAGAGTAACAATTTAATGCATTCGTTGTTCAGCGATTTTGGATGTGTACCTTAACAATCTGGTCAGCAGTGGCATGGATATTTACCGTTACCTTGAAACAACTCTCTTGATGTGCCGAAAAGAAGATAAGAATAAACCTTAAGATGTTTCCGTGGTGTGGAAAACAGACACTTTGGAGACCATCAACAAAGCAGACATAACAGAAGCCGAAGATCCTCACAATGTTGGATTTTAAAACCGTCGAAACAAAGTCAAACAAGAGCGCCGATTAGAACTGATGGATCATCTGCATTTTGACATGTGATTGTAAGACAAATATCTTTTGAACAAATTGGATGAATACCAGTTTCGTTTTCCATTTGATGGCTAAAACTAGCGAGTACAAAATCATCAACGAAGAGGCCCCAATTATATGTGAGCCGTGAAGACGTTCTACACAGAGTGGGAAACGACATCAATCAAACATTGAACAGAACGTATTCGATACGACTAGTGGAAGTAAAAACCTGCATCAGTGCCCCTAAAATTATATCTAAAATCGAAGATGATCTCTTACAATGACAGTTTACCAAACGTCTATTCATCTGCATCATCAACAATGCAGTTTTCAATGGAGGGCAATTCAGCCATCAACGAAGCCATCGATCAACGTGTCCAAGATATAAGTTGCTAGCGAGTACAAAATCATCAACGAAGAGGCCCCAATTATATGTGAGCCGTGAAGACGTTCTACACAGAGTGGGAAACGACATCAATCAAACATTGAACAGAACGTATTCTATACGACTAGTGGAAGTAAAAACCTGCATCAGTGCCCCTAAAATTATATCTAAAATCGAAGATGATCTCTTACAATGACAGTTTACCAAACGTCTATTCATCTGCATCATCAACAATGCAGTTTTCAATGGAGGGCAATTCAGCCATCAACGAAGCCATCGATCAACGTGTCCAAGATATAAGTTGCTCGAGATCCCCAGACCTTGTGTACCATATACTTCAAACCTAACTATACTCAGAAACATTACTTGAGAGAAATCTTATCACTGCATGCATCCATTGGACAGCTAGGTACACTACAATTAGTATAAGGATGATGCAGGAAAATACAGGATATCTCCAACCTATAAAATTGGGCCAACTTCGTGTGGAACGTCAGTTTGCAAAAAAATTAAAACTACATAGTCATCTTGTATGTAGAATTTGACAATAATCTGGATCCAACAGCTTGAAAGAAGTGATTATAGACTGCCAGAAGCTATAGAATACGAATAATCTCTGTATATGGGTAGCTAGCATGCATTAGAGCCCAAACAAGAATGAATGAACTACAGAAAAGAATGACAACGAGACAGGCATGTTGTCGACAACATCAATTAGTCTCCAGTTTTGCCAATGATGTGGCATAAGGAATTACAGCTCTCTCCGTGAAGATTGTTCATTATTTTAACACTATAAATTATTAATGATGAGCCCAGAAGAAATGCTGGAATGGTGTCTCGATGACACTTAGAATCTCGTCTCGGCAAAGACAGAGCTCAGAAAGTGGTATAAAGACTTCTGTGGCTATTCCTTCCCTCTATTTACGTCTATGGAGATCAAACGCATCGAAGTTCTCTTGAAACAGAGTACGGATACGACGCGTGGTTAAACGGGTTACTTGACATATTTTCAAGAAGAATCCCAGGCGTGAATTACGAGTCAGCATTACCTGTGCAGGGATAAAGCAAGAGCAAGAGTTTATAACTGGGAACTTCATTACCTTCTGATTCACATTTCGTACACTGGCAAAATGAGAGTATCTTGGATCAGTGAAAGTCTAGTCTGACTCCTGAATGTATCAACCTTGGCAACACATTCCTGTTTAAAATTGTTGACTTAAAGAGCAAGCGTTTGTCGATCCGACCAACCATCATTGCATTGTATTGAACTTTTATACATTGTATTAAAAGCACGCAATCTCACGCGCACATCATGTTGAAAGGCGATTGTTATATATTGAGTATGGGGTGTTGGATAGTGTAAGTTGCGTGTTTGTTAGTATGATTGTGGAATTTAATCTCCTTCTTTTACACCCTACGCGTGATTAGCAGGTAAGAGGACTCTAAATAAGGCATTTTGGATTGTGTGTATGGGTGTTGGATGGTCGATCGTGACTCCCATGTTCAATCACGTAGACTACTATAAGTGTTTGGATAGTATTCAACACGTTGGTGTTGGATTTAAGATATGACATGTTGAATTGCTTTAACAAGTAGGTAATGGCTCTTGCTCAGAATGATGGTGTTTGATTGTATATGTAGAATGCTTGCATACTTATCAAAAACTGGTTATTGGATTGTATATACGATGGGTTGAACTGTAATCAAAGAGTAGTTGTTGAATAATATATATGTTTGGATTGTATATGAAATGTTACCATGATATTTTCCCTTGTCACTACTGACCCCATAAACACTTAAACCTATGAACCCATTTCATTATTAAAGCTATCAACGAACTTAACATGGGTTTTCTCATACTTGCTTGTCAACTCCAATAATGTTATATGTTACCTCATTGAGGTCTGACACTTACAACATTGTTACCGCTTGAGCCCAAGTGTTTCTCCAATTTTGAACATATGGACAATTTTTACCTATATTTGTTTCAAATGTCAGCTGTATGATAACCCATATAGACCCCATATGACCTCCCCCCCCCCCACACACACACACACCAGTTCGAATACACTACTATTCCCATAGTTACCGCCTTTGAGGTCAACTCTAACATTGTTACTGTAAAATTCGAGTGAGGTGAGCCACATGCGACACTGTTACCGTTTGACCCTATAAACACTTTTTGCCCTATTAACCCATTCCCATGTTAAACCGATCAACGTTTATGCACTATGATATTATGATATGACCTCCAAGTGTCATCTTCATGTAAGTCTAAGGGCGCCTATTGCTTATATAGTTTGATCTGACCCTTATATATAATTAATTTGGATTCTTACCGTAGCTTTAAAAAAATTTAGTCACATCGGTACGATGTCGGTGGTGCGGCAGTTTATAGTGATGTCTAGCAAAGGGGCATCATGCCGCAGAAATGTAGCATGATGTCTCACCCAGTCACAGTATACTGACACCGGACCGACCAGTACTAACACTGACTTCTCAATGTTGAGCGCCTAGTGAGGCATCTGCTAGTACCATTTTTATCAGTCTTTGGTATAAATTGACCTGGGTTAGAACCCGTGAATCAAGACATGTTGAGAGTTTGAAAAAATGCAGTTTGCAAAATTGGATAAGTATGTTGGGGTTAAATGGCAAATTGACAAAGATTTCAATGAAATTCTTCAGATTACTAGAAGATGCTAGAACTTATATTTCACGTGGAACACTATGTGTGATGCCTAAAATGGTGCTAGCAAAAAGACCTTCCTTGGCCTGACATAATTCACTCTCACTCTAACGGACAAACAAGGGCTAAATGTCAATGCTTTAAAAAAATTAGAAATTTAAACTCGATAAAATCCATTGTTTCTACTGATCTAGAGATATAGCCATTTTAGGTATGCCCGATTTGCTTAAAGTACGGGATGCAACTTTTGCTGCTGGGACTGACTCCTATTTTTCCCAAAGTAGGAGACCTGAACTCCTAGTTTTAAAATCCTAGCGAGACCTCTGTATAATGTTTGTCCTACTGAATACTCCTACCAATGTGCACAGTGCCCGATCTGCCGGCACACACTGCAATGTCTGATTTGTGTGTCTGTGCAAATTGCATCTGCATCCATCTTCTAAGCAATTACATACGGTAGACAAATAGGTATATACATGGTATTTTTAGCGAATTACTGGTCTCGGGTTTCGGAAATTTATGATAAAAAATATGAACCCAGTCTAAACGTATGACATGTTTGATATGCTGTAAATGTGTATTGAAGCAAGAAAGAACTAAATATATTAATATCCAGGATCCGATTAAAAATTTCTGTCCTTGGGCTACAGGATTTTGTATGAATATGTCAGACAATTCAAAACTAATATAATAGGCAAAATATATGTTTTGGTTATAAAAAAGCGCAAGAATATTTTTAAGCCTTTCATTAGCAGGGAATTTTTGTTTAAAAAAAGAACTGCACCCCTCCCCCATAATAACAAAATGGTATGACCTTTAGTGATACTTAAGAAAGCAAATAAATGTACATGCACAATTTGATTCATGATTTGTCTTCACTTCACGCAGTAGTTGCATTTGTCTTTGCGTTTGCTAAGTAACTGTTTGGAAACAATGTTGTTAAAACCATCTCCGCAATACCAATGGACGTTACGTGAATAGATCAAGTGGCCTATTTCAGTTTTAAGTCCGACTCAATAATATATTCCGTTTATGTAAAGAATCCACTTGGTAAGTACACATGTATAACATGTACCTTTATCTTATAATTTGTGGATGGGTGGGGCTTACTTACTTAATTCCCAAGATAATTGTTATTTATAAATATCGCTTGTACAATTTTAATTAATTTCCTACACAAATCAGAGCAATATTAGTTTTCAAAGCTGTTTTTTTACAAATCATATCCCCCATTTGAAAATGATTTAGGCACCAAAGAGTTCAATAAAAAGCCAAGATAGGTAAATGATATTTATAATTTGTGGAAATTCTCTCTCAAAAATACTGAAGTACTAGTTAGTTCATTAAAATAAAACAAAAAACGGGAAACAAAGAGTTTTTAAAAAACCAATGCAGATTTTTTAAAATTTATCTTTGAAGTGCATTATATATCGGTTGGAGGACATGGTTGTTTATGACAATTATAAATATATATTAATTAAGCAATACTTACGAAAATTTAAAGCGTTTGTTTCTAGAATAGAACGAAATTATCTTGTCTACATATCGAGTGACATGGGGAAAATCGGCATAAAGTATTATGATGTCACATTTTGATGATTCCAGATCTTTCCTGATCACACATGCGCACAGTTTCGATACTTACCTGTATTTGGCAACATCCCTATCTAGCATGTCTTTTTCCCGGACGAATATCACAATGCAATTTGTTAACTAATCGTTTAAACAAATGACATATTTTTAAAAAATTAGCGGCAGAATAACACCACTGTGCTCTCGTTTAATAACAGACAACCGCGACATTTTATCGAGATCATTTTAATCTGACGGCCAGTTGGAGAATATTGCATCAGACTTAAGGACTTCAGCGTAGACTTGTCGGCGATGGTGCAAAGTGAATGTTAATACTTGTATGCAGTTTGTATCGAGTGTCATGACTTATGAGACCAGAAATATTTACACGTGTCTGACGAGACATGTACATATAACTTGCCCGTAATATTGCACGAAATTCTTTCGAACCAGACCACCCCTCCAACGTTCCCGTAACGAAAACAAATTACCTCAAAAATTAATTTCTTTAAACTAAGATACACGAAATATGGTTATAATTAGAAGTGTTTATGTACAAATCGGCGGAAGAATACCGTTTAAAGACAGTTTGGGTCATTCTCAGTCCTTTCCTTTCACTACCATTCATGTTAGACGTTGACCTAGTTCTACAATGTAAGACGTCTCCCCCGTAATTTTAGTTTAGGTAGACCTATGTAGGAATAGACGTGGACTATCATATTTATGATGAAAACAAAACAGGGTCAATGTTTGACATTTTAGGTCATTCCACCATACCCCAGAACGTTGCGGGTCCCAAACAGCAGCAATATATGACCCTACGCTTAGACATGTTTACATGTATGACAGCTTGTAAATTAATTTTTGTTTTCAAAGCATTACCATTGAAATACATTTTTAAATTTAAAATATGTAACAACAACCTGAACCATGAATTTATAGATGAACACACGTTATAATAGAAAAATACTACCCATCATGTAGAAAACGTTGATTGAACATATAGGTATTTATAATAGCAACATATAGGTATTTATAATAGCAACATCCTCACTTACCAAAGACGTTTCCTTGAATTTGAAAGCTTTAAAGAAAAGTACATCATCAGTGAAGATTAGCTTGCCTTCCACGGTGTCACACGGATTGTAAGATCATTACGTAGAAACTACAACCTAAACCTGAATACAGGCATGAATGCCAGACCTTTTATCCATTGCTAATGGTGATTAAGAATGTATTTTTCACTGTGATAAGGTTGTAAAGATTTTTAGAAATTACTTGAAAGTGAATGTTCAACATAAGTGTAACTTTGATAATAATGTCGCTTGTCCTAATATAAGCTCTAAAGTATTCTAGGAAAAAAACTTAAAGAAATTACAGTGGTTTCATTATTGAGTTATACATAGAATTCTGCTGATAAATACTCTGTTGTATAAAATACATGCTAAGGACACAGATAAAATATATGTTTTATAATGGCTTATCAAAAACGATAGTGCATTTGTTTTGGAATGTAATGAGTATAATAGATTATGGAGTGATGAATCTTACTGGAGATGAGATGTAATGCAATACTTCTTAATTCAAATCCCAAATGGTTTACTTGCATTTGAATGAAAACCCTTTATATTTTATTCTTCTTGCCAAAATATACATGTACACATGAAAAGAGACACACATACATAAAATGCTCTTAAAAGTTTCTTTTTAAAAGATTATATACATGTATTAGAAAATACATTACATTCAGAGCAAAAGAAAATGTTTCATGAAAAGTTAGAAATATTGGGAATTAATACTTCTTTCCAAGTATAATTAAATATTGTTACACTCTATATTGTTACAACTCTTTGGTCTTAAGTTAAACAACCGATGAGAGAGCGAAAAACAAACCTTTTTGTAAAATTCAATATATAATTTATCCTACTACAATACAAAGTAAACATTTTACAAGAACATTCAGTACTGTGAATTAAATCTCCAAACATTTAAAATGTTTTGTCACACATCAAAAAGATTAAACTTCCAATATAATTCTAAATAAGCTTCAATGTTTACTGTGCTGATGTGCCTGTAAGTCTTGAATGGGCTGATGTGCCTGTAAGTCTTGAATGGGCTGATGTACCTGTAAGTCTTGAATGGGCTGATGTAACTGTAAGTCTTGAATGGGATGATGTGCCTGTAAGTCTTGAATGGGCTGATGTGCCTGTAAGTCTTAAATGGGCTGATGTACCTGTAAGTCTTGAATGGGCTGATGTGCCTGTAAGTCTTAAATGGGCTGATGTGCCTGTAAGTCTTGAATGGGCTAATGTGTCAGTAAGTCTTGAATGGGCTGATGTGCCTGTAAGTCTTGAATGGGCTGATGTGCCTGTAAGTCTTGAATGGGCTGATGTGCCTGTAAGTCTTGAATGGGCTGATGTACCTGTAAGTCTTGAATGGGCTGATGTAACTGTAAGTCTTGAATGGGATGATGTGCCTGTAAGTCTTGAATGGGCTGATGTGCCTGTAAGTCTTAAATGGGCTGATGTACCTGTAAGTCTTGAATGGGCTGATGTGCCTGTAAGTCTTAAATGGGCTGATGTGCCTATAAGTCTTGAATGGGCTAATGTGTCAGTAAGTCTTGAATGGGCTGATGTGCCTGTAAGTCTTGAATGGGCTGATGTGCCTGTAAGTCTTGAATGGGCTGATGTGCCTATAAGTCTTGAATGGGCTGATGTAACTGTAAGTCTTGAATGGACTGATGTGCCTGTAAGTCTTGAATGGGCTGATGTGCCTGTAAGTCTTGAATGGGCTGATGTGCCTGTAAGTCTTGAATGGGCTGATGTGCCTATAAGTCTTGAATGGGCTGATGTAACTGTAAGTCTTGAATGGACTGATGTGCCTGTAAGTCTTGAATGGGCTGATGTACCTGTAAGTCTTGAATGGCTGATGTAACTGTAAGTCTTGAATGGGATGATGTGCCTGTAAGTCTTGAATGGGCTGATGTGCCTGTAAGTCTTGAATGGGCTGATGTACCTGTAAGTCTTGAATGGGCTGATGTAACTGTAAGTCTTGAATGGGATGATGTGCCTGTAAGTCTTGAATGGGTTGATGTGCCTGTAAGTCTTAAATGGGCTGATGTACCTGTAAGTCTTGAATGGGCTGATGTGCCTGTAAGTCTTAAATGGGCTGATGTGCCTGTAAGTCTTGAATGGGCTAATGTGTCAGTAAGTCTTGAATGGGCTGATGTGCCTGTAAGTCTTGAATGGCCTGATGTGCCTGTAAGTCTTGAATGGGCTGATGTGCCTATAAGTCTTGAATGGGCTGATGTAACTGTAAGTCTTGAATGGACTGATGTGCCTGTAAGTCTTGAATGGGATGATGTGCCTGTATGTCTTGAATGGGCTGATGTAACTGTAAGTCTTGAATGGGCTGATGTGCCTGTAAGTCTTGAATGGGCTAATGTGCCTGTAAGTCTTGAATGGGCTGATGTGCCTATAAGTCTTGAATGGGCTGATGTACCTGTAAGTCTTGAATGGGCTGATGTGCCTGTAAGTCTTGAATGGGCTGATGTGCCTATAAGTCTTGAATGGGCTGATGTACCTGTAAGTCTTGAATGGGCTGATGTGCCTGTAAGTCTTGAATGGGCTGATGTACCTGTAAGTCTTGAATGGGCTGATGTGCCTGTAAGTCTTGAATGGGCTGATGTGCCTGTAAGTCTTAAATGGGCTGATGTGCCTGTAAGTCTTGAATGGGCTGATGTGCCTGTAAGTCTTGAATGGGCTGATGTGCCTGTAAGTCTTGAATGGGCTAATGTGCCTGTAAGTCTTGAATGGGCTGATGTGCCTGTAAGTCTTGAATGGGCTGATGTGCCTGTAAGTCTTGAATGAGCTAATGTGTCAGTATTGAATGGGCTGATGTGCCTGTAAGTCTTGAATGGGCTGATGTGCCTGTAAGTCTTGAATGGGCTAATGTGTCAGTAAGTCTTGAATGGGCTGATGTTCCTGTAGGTCTTGAATGTGCTAATGTGTCAGTTGCCTGGAAGGTCATGATGTGTCAAGTCTTTTGATATTCTACAAAAAAACAATCCAAACTGTTCTTTACTGAATCTGCTAAATTTTCCAATTTAGTCTTTTAGTTCAAAATATTGAGTGCTTGGAAAATCCAGTGAATAATCATTTGAATAAATAAATCTAAATTAAAAACTGAGTACAGCAATAAACCTGATTCCAGTGGGATGTTAAGATAGGAATGAGAACTATTTCAAATAAACAGCACTGATATAAAAAGCTAAGACACAATAAGAGAGCCAGGTTGTAGGTCATTTCCTTTCTAAAACATTTAAAGTTGTCAACATCTTGAGAACTTACAAATGACTCAGATTCAAATATATTGACCTCCATTGATAATGATCATAATATTTAATATATATGATGCTGTTTATAAAATGAATACCCCTATTTAGATACATTATGAACTTGATATTGGACTAAAGTATACGCAGGTTATAAATTCACATATAATCATGGAGAAATAGCTAACAATCTATTAAATATACAAAACAATATGCACAAACTTACATATGTGTATGGACTGGAATACAACCGTGAACTAGATACTCCTTTACTCTTCCTCTCTTTGTGCAACTTATTTTCACAAAATTGAATTAGATGTAACTAGATTGTTTTGTAATAATTTCAACTGAGACGACTTGTGATAAATATGGTCTGTCACCATTACAGATCCATGAACAGGAAACAAAAACAAAATGTTTTAAAATTGTTTAAAAATAAAATAATTGTTTTTGGTACCTGCAGTTTTACGGTTTTAGTTTTTGCCTGAAAATGCATTGGATTTAATGACTTGGAAGCGTTAATAATAGAATTTGTTTTGTTCGTAAATAAAGTTGATTGATGGTTCAGTCAGGATGCACATATATGTATGTATGTATGTATGTATGTATGTATGTATGTATGTATGTATGTATGTATGTATGTATGTATGTATGTATGTATGTATGTATGTATGTATGTATGTATGTATGTATGTATGTATGTATGCGTGTGTGTGTTTGTGTGTGTGTGTGTGTGTGTATGGATGTGTATGTATGTATGTATGGATGGATGGATGGATGGATGGATGGATGGATGGATGTGTGTGTGTGTGTGTGTGTGTGTGTGTGTGTGTGTGTGTGTTAAGCAGAATGAAAAAGCTGTCTCTGAATTCTACAAGAGAATGTTTTATACTGCTAGACATAATTCATCTGATACAAAGAGTACTATTATACAGGTTCGAGAATGTTTAATTCATGCTTTACGGAGATTCGAACCAAGGTCTGTGGGTGAACAATAGCCATCGCTTTCCGGTAAACACCAATCTATATTCCATTACAACTGAGTACACCAAAAAATCATCCTGCTCTGTCGGTGTTATATGCACTCGTGCATTGCAGATACACTCACATGGCGACCTAGGAATTATATCTCATCTATCTACAGTCAGTTCAGCCTCGTATTAAAATAATTAAGGTATATAAGATTAATTGCTATCCCTGTATTCCACAGGATAATGCTTGACAATTATAATTAGATTTGTACTGTATGGTGATTTGAACCCAGGTATGTGGGTAAATGGCACCCTTTGTCTTGCCTACATTCACCTGTCCATATTCCATCAGAAAAAAGCACACATCACCAAAACGAAAACACACATCACCGCTTAAATTATTTGTGTGTGTATGTGTGTGTTTATATACATAGGTATATGTATGTATATCTATTTCATTGTTCATAGAACATGTTCACTTCAAGAAGTGTCTACAATGTATACATTTCGTTTATTTTCTTCAGGCTCTTTTAATTTTCAAACATTTCATAATGTAAAAATACGATACATGTATATTTGTCTTTTTCAGTATTCTTGATCAGTGCTTGAAATCCTCCTTTGATGCTTGCTATACCTTAGTGCTCGACATACTCAGTTATTGCCAGTACATTAGTGTGCTAGTGGTTGGTGTCAACGATGGCCATTCCTCTTCGGAATTATCATTGCTGCTGCAGAGATGTATGCAGTCAGGTTGTGACAAAGTCCATGGCATGGAGAAGAACAACTGAGGTATGTAACTCATTTGAAATTATTATTATTATTATGCTAAGCATTACCAGTGTAATTCATTATTAATGTAATGAAAGTGTGCGAAGTACCTTGCAATAATTGGGTGTCATTGGCAAAAGCTTAGCCTTAAAATGCTGCAATAATGTATTGACTCCATTCAAGTATAGAGGGAAAAGATATTTGTCATCATAAACAAGGTTTCAAATATCAGAACTTAACAAATCCCTAAATCAAATAGGGTTATATGACTGTAAAAATAGATATACCAGAAATGTGTGCAAATACATGTCTGGGATGTTTATGATTATTGTTGATTTTTGTCATTTAAAGCAAAAGCTTTGAAACAATATTCAGTATAGAGATCAAATTGTACTCCATGTTGTGGCACAAAATTGATTCAATTTTACACTATGATTGGAAGTATTATATTCTTCATATATTTGTCCAATTTTTTTAAACGTAATTCTGTGTTTTTGCTTTTTTTTTTTCATTCTAAATTGTCTTAAAAATTAATCACACTTGAATGTTAATTGTGCTTTATATTTTATTTATGAAGTAAACTAAAACTTCAAAGCAATGTTACCACTGTTCACAAACTTGTCATTCTTAATACAAATTAATTTTTAATACAGATGGATTAAATATTTGTTCTTTTGTGCTTCTTCCACTCCGGGACCCTGCCTGTTCTTCAGAACATTCGCTGAAGAACAGGCAGGGTCCCGGAGTGGAAGAAGCACAAAAGAACAAATATTTAATCTCAGGGTTCTGTGTGAAAAGTACTTGCAACATCAACAAGACATATATCATGTGTTCATAGATTTCAAAAAGGCTTTTGACAGAGCGTGGCATGAGACATTGTGAGCCACAATGAAGGAATACAACATGGGTCAAATGTTGACCAATACCATCAAGCAGCTGTACGCCAAGGCTACCAGTGCAGTAATTGCTCAAGGTTATGTGGGGACTGGTTCTACTTAGAGCACATCATGAACGAAGCCATGGCAAACCATTGTGGGACAGTCATCATTGGAGGGCGTAACATCACCAACCTACACTTTGCAGACGACCTTGATGGGCTGGTAGGGAGCGAAGACAAGCTGGCCACCATAGTGAAGAACCTGAATGAAACATCTTCCAGATTTGACATGGTGATAAGCGCTGAGACGACAGAGCTGATGACAAATAGTGGCAAACAAATCTCAACCAAAATTAAAGTCAGAGGACAGGAACTGGAAACAGTTGGGCAGTTCAGATATCTAGGTTCCATTATCACCGAAGACGGATCAAGAGCAGAAATGTTATCACGAGCAGCATAAGCAACGACAGCTATGTCAAAGCTTAGATCCATCTGGAGAGACAAGAATATCTGTCTGGAAACTACAATCGGACTATTGTGAGCACTAGTCATCTCAATCTTTTTGTATTCATGAGAGTCCTGGACCAGGCACTTCAAATGAGATGCTACAGAACCATCCTTTTCATCTCTTACAAATGAAGAAGTGCGCGAGACCATCAGGCACAAAGTAGGTCAATATGAAGACCTCCTCACCACTGTCAAAAAGAGAAAGCTGAAATGGTATGGCAATGTCACTAGAGCCAGCAGTCTATCCACAACAATTATGCAGGACATCACAGAATGAACCAGGAAAAATGTTGAGACAGAAACAATTGGCACATGATCGATAGAAGTGGTGTGCAGTGGTCAGATATTCAGCAGTACAGTGCCTCAACGACCACACTAGGTCGCGAGAATGATGTTGATGATGATGATGATGAAGATGATGATGAGTGTAAGAATATATTCATTAAAGCAATGGCTGATTGAAAGCAAGAACCTTACACCATGGTATCCACGATCCTGATATTGAATGGTGTTTTATGAAAGAATCCATTTTACAAAACAATATTGGCATTACTGTCAGCTCATCAGTGCAATGAATTCCAAGTAGTCGTCGCCGCAGTCTCAAATGTCAAACCTCAGGTAGTTAACTCTCGATGAGCATCGCAACATATTACAGTTCATTGCAATGACATGTACGTAAGAACTGAAAACGCTAAAGAGTCTCCCAGTATATTGTCTCTTCATGGGGAACGATTAAAATACCGTGATATACTTATGACACCATTTTGCTTCATAATGCAGATTTCATTATTGTTAGCAGAAATAAAACATATCAAATCTCAGATGACATATTGTTGTACCAATCTAATACGAAGTACTGACTGTAGCTCCATGAAACAGAGAACTCAAAATGGTAAAATGTTAAATGGTAAAGATGGCATGTTCTATATATAGTCCGTTTGTTCGTTTGTGATTTATAACTTTTTTCAGTGTTCTCAACATTTGGAATATGTGGACAATTACATGTTGGCATTTACCGTTTATTTACGTTGTACCTACTTTTCTCAGGTATTGTCGAAATAGTTTACCTATATGTCAGCAATGTAGAGACTATTAATTTTTGAGAATTTATAACACCTGTATTAATCAAGAGATATAACATACGAAATGCAAGTTGTGATTGGTTGCGGCTAACTGAGTTTATCTTAACAAAACGCAAATCAAAGTGTAATGCTCAACATAACCATGACTGGTTCCATCCATATGGACACCTTCTGGTATCGATAGCAAATAAAACCGATTACATCAAATGACATACATTGAAATCTTCAAATTACCAATTTTAAGGTGTACTTCTACCGCTCCGGTGGCCTAGTGGTTAGAGCGTCCGCCACGCGGAAGGTCGTGGGTTCCATCCCCTGCCGAGTTATACCTAAGACTTACAAAAATGGTACTAACAGCTGCCTTGGTTGGCGTTCATTATTAAGAGGTTAATGTTAGGACTCGTCGGCCTGGTGTCATGATGATGGGACTTGGTGGGACATCATGCTACATATATGTGGCATGATGTTCCAATGCTAGACATCACTATAAACTGCCTCATTGCAGACATCGTAGCGATATCACTGAAACGTTATTAAAGCTACGTTAAAATCCTTATCACACACACACACACACATACAAACACACACACACACACACACGATGTACTTGTCTATGTTTGTGTTTCAATTCAACTCCATTACCTTTCAATTGTATTTTTAGAGAGGTTTGTTTTTAATTTTTATACATTACTTTTATCTGGGACAATTAAAGGTCACTGCCAGCGGTGCTGTTAAAGAAGAATAATACATACATACATACATACATACATACATACATACATACATACATACATACATACATACATACATACATACATACATACATACATACATACATACATACATACATTGATACATGCATACCATCATACATACATATAAAAAAAAATTCAGATGTTTCCAATACTATGAAAGTCAATTTGCATGACACAGGCTAAGCCTCAGTGGAATAGGCCATAATGCTACATAGAATCCAAATATAGTAAAATAAATGCATACCACAAACAAATCTTATGTAGTTGGCCACATAACTGATGCCATTGTTCGTAGGATTAGAGACGCCTCCAAAAACTACGTAAGTTTCATTTTGTTTTAGTACACCTAATCCTAGCCATATTTCATTTTAATTCTCAGTTTCGTTTAATTGATAATCTATGTGCAAAATACTTTTAGCTTAGTGTCACGTTACTTTAAGTACTAATGAATACTACTGTAAAATATTACTTTGTACAGTATAGTTGGAGAAAAGAGGTATGTACTTATATCATACAATTGCATACGTAAGAGAGAACGGATGGAGAGTTTACGAAGGAAGAAATGGTATGCGTAGTTTGAAGTTCCATAATTAATAGTCCTTCCTCTGTTTCTATTCATCTCTTGTCACAGGAAGAACACACAGCTGTAGCCCAGCAACGAGAGGTGTGTCTTAAGAATGTACAGCCAGATTTGCCTACTTGTATCCATTAACGGTAATATTATTGTGCATAGTTAGATGTGCCGATCTTAACTCTAGGAGCATAATTAGGAAACAGTGTACAAATAAAGGAAAATTAAATGGTAATTTTAAACACCAAAACAAAAAGAAACTAAGATGGATACATGCAATTTGAGAATATGCTCACAAAGATTTCTGGTCGCCATTGAACACGGGACTTATCGTTGCTACAGACAAATAATATGTATGTCATGTCTAGTCAAGTCAGTCATCATCAATAGACACGCCTTGTTTTACCTAGGGAGTTGTCAGTTGCAGTAGTAGTAGTAGTAATTTATTGTTGTGGCCATAATTTATAGCTGTAGCCAAATGCAATTTGAAACTTTAATTCCGTTCAAACACTTAGTATTAATACTTTCTTTTTGGATATTCGTTATGTTACTCATAGGTGTAGTTCGTGTACATGTCATGGGGTTTATAAATGTCACCAATATAAATGCATCGATTCATAAGAAAAACTTTATTATTCTATTAATTTTAGCTCTGTGATTTAAACGGTTTTTAATTTTTTTAAAATGCTACCAATCTTATAATCCATTTGTAAACGGGCCATCTTAACCAAGTAATAATAAAGCAGAAAATATATCATGTAGTTTGTTGTCATGTAACGTTTTCTTTCAACTCAGTCTGTAGCTACAAAATGGATAATACAGAACTCGCAATGTATGGTTTCATCATAAACAATGTTCGACATACATTAATCAAATCTCATTCAAACATTTCAGAAAGACATTGGTATTACCTCGAAATAAACACAAATGTAACAAACTGTTCTATTGTAGATTTAAGAGTATTTAGGTTGGGAAAGAGAAAAGGCCGATTGGGACCAAATAGCAAAATAAATCCTTGTGGAGTTTTAAAATACTAATTTCAACATATGATTGGATTTATCATACCTAAGAATGAAAACCCGTTTCTGGTGGGAAGTCTTCTTAAAGAGTTCATGTTATTGTAGTCTAAGGTATCGTTCTATCTTTGATTTAAGATTTCGTACCAATTGCTTTTAGCACTCGTATGAAGAAGATAGTTTTGTCACTTACATGTCTCCTTGAGCATCCATTGGAAGAACATAAAAGAGCAATAAAAACATACCTTACGTCTTTGCTTTCAGCATGACTGCACTTCAGTCTCACCCTCTTGTAACACGTATTCGTGTTTGGTATGCCTTCAGTTGCAAGAAGAATCATTAATACATGTAAATGTATTAGTCGCCAGTCTCAAAGAAGTAATGGGACGGTTGACTTTGGCAGCATGTTAATTACTTTACTTTCAAGTACCTCATCAAACGTAACGCTTTTCTAAATAAAACCTTAACGTGACGTTGTGACAGTATATACGAGAATCGATACTCAAACAATACAACAAATCATAATGAAACCTGGTGATAGTGTACTTTTTTACCAGTTCTAAAGACGCAATCCTAATTGCAAAGCTAACACAAATAAAAAGTTATATCCTCTAAAAATGGCATCTTATCCTAAAAAAGCGGTAGCGTCAGAAGTTCACAAAAAAAAAATGTCCAAGAAGAATAAGAAACGTCCCAAGAATAAAATATACAGCCAAACAGAGAGGAATTACTTCTCCATGAATCCAAGCCTCTCGGTGATGGGGTCTTCTCCCCTGCTATACCTACTCTACTTAATTTTCACAGTGATGCCAGACAATAATTGAAACACATTTCTAAAGTACCTTTATCTTCTTTGGCAAAAGGGACATCATCTTATTGTTTAGCGTCTGATACTGCAGCCATTTATTAAATCAAATTAAAGCAAATAATCATCGACTGATACCCATACTAAAAAGTAAATAGAACGTACCGACAATCAAAGCAGATCAGAAAGATACCTTTCACTTAAGTATTTTTGATGGTATAACAAAATGTGTACACTACCCTGACCGTCACCCCAAAGTCAGCCTTTATTTACCAAGGGAAACAAAATTGATTAGATTAACTAATTTAAGTTTTGCCGTTACTGACTAAATCCAATCTTCTAATGCAAAAACATATCACTCGAAAGCACTTCAAGTAATCATCGATACCATGTGTGAATTGTGTTCGAATGTGTTTTTTTTTTAAAACACTGAACCTTTGTCTACCGCGGAAGCGGGAGGTCGTGGGTTCGATCCCCGGCCGAGTCATACCAAAGACTGGTGTCAGGATAATGTGACTGGGTGAGGACAACATGATACGTGTCTGCATCATGATGCCCCAGTGCTAGACATCGCTATAAACTGTCTCACTGCAGATATCGTAGCTATATGACTGACAAATTGGTAAAAAATCCTAATCCTAATCAAACAAACAAACCTTTGTACAAGAGCCATAAACAACGCTTAGTAAAACAGTGGAACCCGGAAATACTGAAAAGGATAAGACCCATCTTTCAAAATAAAAGAATGCTTTTTAGACGTAGTTATTTTATACCCATAATTATAAGAGCCTTGTTAAATATTTCTGCTTCATTGTTTTGATCTATATTTGGACAACGTTTAGGAGGAGATAGGATATAAATAAAAAAGATAAGAAGATACAAAGACAACCTTTTCAGGACTGACATCATTCTTGTACCGGTGAGGCTTATGTGCAGAGGAACATTCCCTTCAGTTAATTACAAACGATGGATTTAGCTGCATTGCTGGTACGAACTACGAACAACTTTTAACTCATACACTCCAAATCATACACTCATGTGACATAGAATTACAATTATGAATGGAGCTGTCAGTAACTCATTCGCCACAAACGTGTTGACAACATAGCTAAACCTATTCTGAAAGATTTCAAGACGATCACAAAAAGCGAATCCAAAGTCCTCAATATAGACAAAGTCATAAGATTTTAAGAAGAAGAAGATGATGAAGAAGAATATATTGATATATTCTGAGTGTGTGTGTGTGTGTGTGTGTGTGAAATGTTTTCTTGCATATCTTAGTTCGTGCGATTCGTCGATGATCTTTGTATTGATGAAGAATTGCAGACAACTGTAAAGTAGGAATTAGCAAGAAGCTTATAGTTTATTAGAATGAACTGAGCAGTTATGGACCTGGTGGAGAAGATGAACTGCTTTTCCTACAAACGTCATAGAAGGACACCACTTCCCAATGGAGATGGTAAAAGAGATTTCTAAGGAAGTCATCAAGATCAAAGCAGCCTGTGTAGATTCAAGAAAGAAACTCAACAATAAAGAAAAAAAAAGAAATTGACAGCTTGACATAATGGAATAAAAACGGGATAACAGTACAAGAGAAAAGAAGAGAAATTAGTAATCCAGATTAGATGTGAGAGTATAACAAGGAGGGGTAGAATTAAGACTCGGGAGAGTAGTCCAATGAGCATTTGCATTGAGACAGGAGATAAGGATAGCTGTAAAAAAAATAGCTACTAATATTATTTGCAGTAACAAGTTTGTGTCTGTGTATGCTTCTTGTTGTCTATGTTTATGTTGTTTCGAGCTAGATCAGCGTCATAGGTAACAACAACGTAAGCGATAGTTTCAGGTTATTGAAGAAAAAAAACAATTTAGTCAATTATTTTATTCCAATAGAGACATGGAAAATCTACACAAATTAAAGTGCCTCAATTTCATTAAGCGTTCAAATGTCGTTGAATTTTGTTTTGAACACATATCATTTTATAAGATATCGTTCATTGCACATCTAACCGGATGATCATCACTGAAACAATAAACGATTCGGATAATGATTACCACCAAGCCTCTGATAGAGCCGCAATTATCCGAGTTACAGTCGAAGAGTCGATGTTTTTTTCTATACCATTCACCTATAAAATATAACTGTACAACGTGTTTCAAATGTAGTATGTCCTTCATTTATGTTTTTTTAAATTTCATTTGACCTAAAACCTTCTCAAAAGTAAACAGCAGCAGTAGACATCTAAAAACATTTTGGAATTAACCAAATTTGATCTAATAAAGTAGCTCCTTTTGGTTAACATGTCAGATTCATTTCCTGGTAACTTACTTTCAGATGGACCAAACAATATATCCCTGAGTCTAAATGAAAGCCATTTTTACCTCAAGGAATATGAGCCTTTCATAATTGGTTGTTCAGCCAAGTGCAATCCAAATTGCACATTGGACTGACGTACAATACATTGTTATGTGATACAATACGAGAAGGGAATATCCGAATATGATGAAAGAAAGAAACAAAACTGGATTGGGTGATATGTACTCTTTCAGTTTACATTATTATGACACTTAAACCCTTTATAGAAAATCGGAAATGCGAACTAATTTGGCCTCTGAATCAGAATCACAATAAATCTACAATTTGTAGGAGGTTTAACTCGGTTTAAATCGCTTCTAATCTCATTATATTAATTTAAAGAGTTAGGCAATAATTACGAATGTACTAATCTGATTTTATTTATCTAATAAATATGAAACCGCTTTATCAAAAATTGTCGTAAACATAATGAGGACAAATGAATTTTTAGAATGGAAAAACATGAAAAAATAAAACATTTTCTGCTTGAAAGGCTGTTTGTTATGTGTGAAGCAAGAGTTTTATTTAAACGAGCAGCAGAGACGGCAAGCCGACCTAATTGTATAAGGTCTTATTTGTTAAACTAGGGCTCCTTACAAAAACGAGAAAATAACGTCAATAACTTCAAACCGAAGGCTCTACCTTTCGAGAGTCTCACTCTGTTAGTTATTTTTGTTACTAGCTGATGTCCTGGTATTTTTCTAAAGCAGTATGCGGGTGATGTTCATCCGCTGACCCTTTATTGAGGTCACGCCCTCTCTGCTATTACGTTATCAAGACCGATTCGATATCTTGATCTACGATCATGTACATTTATCGTTATAAATGTGTGGGGTAGTTTCTGTACGTGAGAAAACGTTTTTAAATTTAATTATATCTATATCTCAACTGCAACAGGTTTGAAGAATATTTCTAAGTGTATGGTATCAACTCCATTAAATACAGCTAAAATATTACAGTTATCTCTGATCACTTTCGAAAGTTGTGTGTTTCGTTGAGTGGCATAAATCATGTCTGTGTTTTTATGTCTACCTTGCGAACATATCTGCGCGGTATTGGACTGTTTGTCCAGCATCACATCATCGTATACAACTAAAGTTATTAATTTTCCATCAATATCATCTACAGATGGCACTTCATCAATATCAGTGATAAACTTTATAACATCATCGCCATCTTCATTTATCGTGTTTTCATTAAAATCTGATAAAAGTGCATGACTTTACACGTCTCTCTTTCATTTTCTGTGGGTAGGGGTAAAGACAACTAAATCAGAATTCTGTCTAAATAATTCGATCACTCTTGTTGTTTTTCGGCAACCACCAGATCCAATTAGATAAATAGTATTGTGTCTGGATACTGGATCGGATATAGATGGCGCAGACGATAATTCTGTTATCTGATGCTACGATAAGTACATTCGATTTCAACATCTGCGGATTAAGAATAATTATAAAACATATCTTCTTTTAATCTCCACGATCCGTACGGTGCATCAGTACTTGTAAAACGAGTCACTAATTTTGTATATTTTCTCGATACAAAATGAATCCGTTGCAACTCTGACTGCAGTGTCAAGAAATCTATTTATCATCAGTAGCAAGATTATAGAAACATGAGCGAGCATAAATAATCTTAGACGTGTATATTGCGGAAAGACGTCATCGATATGGTCAACAATTGTATCTAATCGTTTTCCGTTAGACAAGTAAGCATTTTTTCAACTTAAAAATATATTTTTCGCTGTTGCATCTGCGATTATAAAATCGTATTCACCATCATCTAAAATTAATCGTGTATAATGTCGTTTATGATCATATTCGCCAACCTGAATAAATTTACAGATTATTCTTCTACCTAGATCCTTTGATGATTTATCATCATCGTGTGGTAACCAAACTTCTGTCTGCGTATGATATGATATAATTGCTTCACTTACATTAGCGATATCACTACTTTACAATCAATCATATATCATAATAAACTCTAATGAAATAATGCGAGCGAATCCAGTTAGATCAAAATCAGGTAATGGTCGGTTAATCGCCATCTAGTCATTTCATGCGTGGGATGTCCAAACCGCCCTAATTTCCAAAACATTCTCCCATCCATAAAAAATACTTCCTGGATAAAACGCTACCACGGATACACCTTCGTTGTCGTCATAATTGGTATTCCACAATCAACTGTGTCTGTATTCGATACAACTGTATTGTACATCTTCAAGAAACTCAAATCGGGTTGGTTTCCACGAAATTTTCTCTCCTGCAAAGTGAGTTGCAACTGACTGAACGGTGAAACAGTTGCTCAACAACTCGTGAATATTATCAGTTAAACATTTCTGCGTAAGAACTTTCATTTCTTCGTGGAGAGATTCTAACCGGTATATTTCATCGTTATGTCATACAAATTGTTCATATTTTTCATCCCTTTGAAATAGCCATACTGATACATAATCGTTTTTACTTGTTACGTGAATAAAATCAAACAAATTTTCCCAAGAGTTACCTGGGGGATGAAAATCTTACTGTTCGATCTCGTGGAAATATTGTTATTGCGTTAGTCCACGCGTGCGCATTATGATCAATAATATTTATTTGAGCTCCTTTATTTTATAATGTTTCGAATCGTAGTATTCATCCTGATAAAGTTGCTACTATTAATGGAAAGTTTAGTATTTTTTCTAACTTAGATACATCATTAATTGTGGCTCAAGTATATTTTTACTAATTCAGCGCACTCGTTTATTTATTTTATAAGTCTTAAATCATTTAGTCAATTTCCACGTATTGCGTTTGTAAAAAAATATTTTTTAAAATCATCGATGAGATCAATGAGTTAATTGTTTAGTATGTCTGGGTTATACGTGGGATACATTAAGTTTGGTAGATCAGCTTCTTTTATCGAGTGTTTGTTAAGGAATGTTTGTTTATTTGTGTTATCTGAATTAATAACCATTTATATGAGCGTTCGATAAATAAGTTTAACATCAAATTGTATTTGATTTAATATTTAAATTTGTTTGATAATATTATCTCGTAGCGATGATAAATAAACAAGATACTCGGTAAAATAGTGACTCAAAATGTCTCGTTGTTGTTTGTGACTTTCATTATAGCTATACAAATAACAGGCGAAACCTTCACTAATACCAGCCGTACCTATTATATTTCTTCTTTTAAACCAATACACTTCATCATCACCTTCGAATACACGTTTACAATCATAAATATCTTCGCTTGTTAATGAGCTTACAATTATAGGGTTCAAATGATACAAAGTAAAATGTCTCAAGATTGTCTCAAGTAAAATGAGACAGTTTTGGTTCAGGTGGTGATGGTGGTACCTCAGGAGGAACTTCAAGCCATATTAAAGCAGTTCTAATTGATGATTGATTAATACCACGACATAATCTTGCGAATTTATTTATATCGCAGCTGATAATGTTCGTTCGTGAATAGCTATTTTTTAAATTCTTTTCCTGTAAACGATTTAATTCTACGTTAAAATTCATCATTGATATCATAAGAACATTTTGGTATTACAATAACCATCCAAGCGGGTGTTCCGTCTGGTATATTTTTATTAGCAAATACCATGAATTATTTGACTGTTGACACCCTAATTATTTTCACCGGATATTTGGCCAACTATAATATACTCGTAATTGTGCTAATGCAATTTCCTTTACTGGAAAAGCAGTAGGAAAATTTATGCTAAATTCAGGATTAGTGGAATTTATTGATATCATTGTTGTCTTTGGTGGAGTTGCATTCGTATGCAGTCGGGGAGGTATTCAACTTTATTATATACTCATGTAGTTTATTCTGGCTACATGTATATATTTCTTTTGTTGCAATTATATTTTGAACACCATCAATTGTTGTTGGGGCTGAAACACAAAATGTTACAACTGATGGTGCAATCACTAATGGTGTTATTGTCGATATCAATAAACCTGTTCTAGCAGTAACAATATATAAAATTATATCAACAATGACTACACGCCGGCGATGTTCATTTTTATTGTGCGCTCGTCAATGATATTTTTCAGGTTAGTTCGCAATTCACGCAAATGATTGTATCTATACCGTTGCACGTTCATTATATTATGAGCTTACATTAATTACAAATTCTGCATAACATATGAGTGACGCTGATGCTAAAATTCCACTGATGGGGGCTATTCCAAATGTCTCAGTGGATCCATTTTCTATTATTACACTTACATTAGTAACGCCGGTGGATACTCTTGATGGTACGTTAAACTGTACAGGTGAAATAAACGTTAATCTATATATACCTAAAACAGATGCACTAATTTGAACAGTGTTATTTTGAAGTATCCAGGCGAGGGATCCACACTGTACGGTGTACACGGTATTTATATTTTGTTTATGTGGTATTTTAATCTTATCAAGCCTTCCAGAGATAGCAAGATCACAATGCCAATATTATCCTGTGTTTGTTTGATCGTTTCAATGTTTCTAACATTTTTATGGAGATTTGCAAACGCGTTTACATGAAAATCATACTGGGCCCGTAGTGTTGATAGTTTATTGTCTAGTTAACAGTTACATAAGGTTTTGTTACCACATTCTTTCGGATACTGGATCTCCAAGTACGGCTATTCTATTTCCGTTCACGTTGAGTTCGCCTGTCATTGTATCACCGGATTTTTTAAACTCGCGGCGAATTTTATCCAATATCGTTGACATATGAACACTGGGTTTAATTTTTCCGTTATTATCAAACACGGCTATGGTAAATATATACCATTATACATTTAAGGTCTGTTTAAAAAGCGATTACTCGTATAGTCATGTACAATTTTTTAAGGTGGTTTGGTTGGTTTAGACTCGAATACAGCAATTATTTCTAGGCCGCATATTGGTGGGTCAGTTATTGTCTGTGTTGGTAATGTTGAATCCCTACTTTGTCCGGATTGACATACTCAATAAATTCTTTTGCCGGGACTAACCCATACAAATCGAAATAAACAATTTCACGAGGATCAATCGCGTGTGCGGTCCATTGAGTTCCATTTGCGGAGTAATTATCGAGTTTAATTATACCGGTCTCAGCGATGTTTGGTCTGGAAGGTAACTGGTCTCGCATAAAAACACCTCTAAAAAATTTATTTTTAATTTTTAGCAGCATCGATTAAGTCCAAATTTTACATTGGTGTTTTTAAACCGTCCCTGGTAGTCTCAGACATTTTACTTACGAGTAACGACTTCCTGGTAATCTTAGGTCTTTTTCCGCACGTGAAACGACTCCCTGGATATCTCAGACCCTTTCCCCTTTTCCCCTTTGTTTTATTTAGTGCCATTACCTCCGCTGTCACGACAGCCCCGAGGGTAGCCGCTGGGGCGTTAGCGGCTATTAACGCTGGTATAGTTGCAAGAAGTAGAAATATACCACCTGATTTAATTATATTTGAAATAGCACCCGCGGATAGAGTATGTCGGATTTCTGTATTAGATTGTTTAACATCATTGAATTCTTTACTCTGAAGTTCTGTCAGTGACAGCTTATTCTGACCACCTGTAATCTGATTGTGCTTTAGCGTTATTGTACTTCCTGATTTTTTTCACTGATGTGGTTTGTAGTTTCTTAACCTGAGTCAGAGTAACATTTACATGATGATATGTCATTTATAATTATACTAGTGATCTAATTGTGTTCCAGATTTTCCACAGGTGCATCATTCGTTCACAAGCACCTTCAAGTAACATCGTTTTATCGCTAATGATAACAGCGATTGCTCAGTAATTAATACTATGGACATATACCGGTAATATTTATCTGAATACTATATGTTGTTGTTGTTTGCCATGATGGTAATGATTTACCACCTGTATCCATAAATGATAATAATTTATTCTCTTCAGTGATTGATGGGGTCATTACTGGCATCCACAATGAGAGATTTGATAATGATACTTTACCAGCATTGCCTCAAAGTCGCCATATTTATTGATAATTATCATCTTTTCGTACGAGTACAACTGTATGAATGGCTCCAAAATAACCTTCTTAACATTTCTACAGAAACCAAACATGCGAGATAGTGGAATTGAACATCAGAAGTTTCTACGCGCATCTGAAAATATAATTTAAATCCTAATTTGTACTCCGAATTAACCCTAATAATCATATCTTCGATATTAACATCAGCAGCAGGATCAGCACGGTCGCTTGGTTGTCTCTCGACATATGGAGTGTCATTAGGATGATTGGAACCATCGTTAGCAAACATCATTGATGGATCAGTTTATCTTGTATGATCATCAGAATATCTTGCTAGTGTTACGTATATTTGATTTAAATCATTTATTTTTGTCAGATTCAAATTTGTCATTTTGGGCTTAAAATTTTCTAATTGGGAGATGATCTTTCTAGAAAATTATCATCAGCTATACTCTACTTGTAAACAACAGATGTTAACCTCATTTCTGGCCTTGCTTCATGGCTGAAAAACAAGCTTTTAAAATAATTGGCTGACTCCAAGGACATCTTTTCATTTATAGTTCTTGGGGGTGAGAAATAACTGATTCTTATCTGGATCATTCCGTGCGTACGTATTTTTTTTGATCGTACGTTTGTTCTATGAGATTCTCGAATATCACGTGACCCCTTTTTGTTTACGTAAAACTCAGTATATAGTTGTGTTTGAAAGCGATTTGTTTTAGTAGTTGTCTGGGCTTTAGAATATAAAGATGTGTGTGTTATTGTTTGAGTTATTATAAATTACCTTGTGCGGTATAATATTTCAATTCGTTTGGATCAAGAGGAATTTATTGTGTTTTTCATCTGGAAAAATATTTTGTACTCATTGAATTATCAGAAAATTAAAACTGACTTCATCACGTGACATCATCGTCCATCTTGGATACTCCACAAGGATTCGAACCGGGAACTATTAGGACATTTTATTTTCAAGACTTTTGCAATTCCACTAGTGGATTATATTGTGAATTCATTTTGGATTAATTTTTGGACTTGGTTCTCTAAAACCGTAAGTTTATTAATTTTCTTTTATGAAAATATTTGTACTCATTAAGTTTAATTTTTACAAGCTTTTTATTTTCACTCTTTCTATGTTACTGTTTATTCGAGCCTAAGCACGTAACACTAGGCCAATTATTGTTGTAGCAACATCAACATATTTTTGAATCGACTCGATATTTCTTCCATCGATCATATATGTAGCTCTATCAAATAATGCCATAATCCCGTTGTTAACAAAACCGACTTTGACAGCAGCCCCATATTCTGTACCATATATCATCTGTTTTTATAATTTCACCTTCTACTTCGATAAATGCTTCAGCGGGTAGAAACATATTAACTTGTATCCTGAACTTGCAGTTCAATTCTGATTCGTTGATTTGGCTGTCATGCGTCACAATAATAAAATTGATGAATCGCGCAGGGATTCATTTTAGCGAACCGTTGAGTCTATGTCAAATGCTGGATCATATACACATTTGAGCATATATATATATATATATATATATATATATATATATATATATATATATATATATATATATATATATATAAATCAATGTCGTGTACAAAGTCTACCTCCGTTAAAGCTAGTATGTATACTTTGTTTTGCTTCTTGATCAATTAAGGCTGCTAGTGTTTCATCCGCGGCTTGGCTTATTATTTTACTGACATTCGCGGATATAATGTCAGTACTGGGTAATTTTACTGGTGGTGGTTTGCTTCGTATTAATCGTGTTAGTCTTTCCTTGGCTCCAGTAAAGGCCTTACTTGCAACATTATCAATAATACCAGGAGCTTTTTCACCAATAACATTAATAGCTTTCATTGATAATTGTTTTGTGATTGAATCTATTTTAAGAGCCAAGTTTGCAAATAAACCTTGAATAACATTACCAAGATCATCACAGTAAGCTGCTTTATAGCAATTTGTTAGTGTTACCATTTGCAGGTCCACGGTCTCGTTGATGTATGATCATCTTATTTGTTATCCATTTATCTAATCAATATAATAGTTATCAACGAGTTCATCGATACGTTCCTGGTAAATGCTAATATCCATGATACCACCAGTGGCTTCATTAATTATTTCTAGTGAGTTATTTGGAGTTCGATTTCCTCCTATGAGAATTTCTAATCGTGCTATGTCGGAAAGAATATTATTAGCGCAGGCAATAAAACTAGGGATTCTGAAAAACATTTGTTTACTGTTTTCAATTTTCAAAAAGGAGCAGTTGTTTTTTTACTGTTTTTTCTATTTTTTCACTAATTTTACAGTCAATAGTTTAATTTTGTGATGAACACCGTTTTATTATATACCTTTCGTGATAAGTATCAGCAGAGGTGGCGAACATACCAACTTTTGGAGGCGTCAATTTGGCAAACCGAGGCTTCCTCCAAAATCCTTTATTTTGGCTGACTAATGCTTTCTCAAAATAGAAAAGAAAAACGCCAAAGTCGTTGTCGCCCCCCCCCCCCCTCTGCTGCTATGGGGTTAACAATCTTTTATACGATGAAAATCCTTTATGATTTCAACCGAATATTTTATCAAGTCCGACACGATATCTTGATTGACTGAGCGTGACAAAAAAAATTCTAAAGAGATTATAATCCATATCACGGCCGCACCAAGTCTGCCAAATATTTCGCAGCGTATGTGTGTCAACACCGTTGAATACAGCAAGAATATTACAGTTATTTCTGATCACTTTTGGTATTTGAGTGTATCGTTGAGTGACATATATCACATCGGTATTTGTATGCCTGCCTCTGGAAAATATTCTAGCTGGATTCTTTTGATTGTATAAAATGACATTAGCATATACGACTAAATTGTTAATATTTCCATCAATATCATCAATGTTCGGTGCTTCCTCGATATCGGTTATAAACTCAATAATATCCTCATCGATTTCCGATTTTGCTTTCTCGTTTAAATCCTTTAACACCTCGTAACATTACTGATCGTCAACACTCTAGGCTACCAAATATAGTTTATCCCATGTCATCCATCTCATTATTAAATTAAATAGCAATTGCGCCTTGCCAATTCCAGATGGTGAAATTATAATCATACAAATAGAATTTGGTAGCGCTGCATGATGCTTAACTGGTTCTCTAGTTTTAGTCGCTGAAAAGTCAATTACATTCATGTTATTATATATAAATTATGGATCTATATTGTGTGAAATGTAAAACGCGGACTAGCACAAACGACTTGACGATTACTACTAAACATAACAGATCAGCACGTGCTGGTAAGTGCATACAATGTGGTACAAAGAAATTTAGATTTGTTTCTATGCAATCTGGAGATGTTTAAAAAAAAACAAACGAGGAGGTGATATTGCAGCCAAGTTAGCAAGATTACCAGGAACAGCATGGGCAAAATATCCGGAAGAAAAACACATTCCATGGTATAGTTATTGCGGGCCCGGGACCAGACTCGATATCAGACTTGATGATCAAAATCAACTCCGACCCGGTGAGTATCCAATAAACGCTATTGATAAGGCGTGTCATGCTCATGATGTTGCTTATAAAAGCATCAATCTGCAACACATACATATCGCAGATGTAAAATTGATTCATGCGTTGAATTCTATCACTGATAAATCCTTCAAGGAAAAATTGGTTGGATGGTTGATAAAATCGGCGATGAAAAGTAAATTGATGTTGGGTGCTGGTAATTAATATCATCATGGAATCTATTTATTATTCTCCAAAAGGATACTGGAGGGGTAAAGCAGCAATCGGTAAACTCGCTAGCGCCGCAAAGGTGAAAAATACCACTGCAGCGGATTGGTTATCCAAACAGGAGATATGGCAAATTTATCTACCGCCGCCTAAACAAATTAATTTCTCGCATTTTGATGTCAGCGCTCTTAATGAAGTTCATCAAGCTGATATATTATTTCTACTGCATGATGGTGTTTACAAATACGTGCTAACCGTAGTTGATGTTGCGAGTCGATACAAAACAAGCAGAACCGCTAAAAACGAAGTCATCAACTGAAGTGGCTTCTGCGTTTGAAAGGATTTATCGGCGGAGTCCTCTGCATTGGCCAAATCTATTACAAGTTGATCCTGTCAAGGAATTTCATGGTGTAGTGTTATCAACAATGAAGCATCATAATGTCACCATCAGACGAGGACATACTGCACTACATTGCGATCAGGCGATTGTTGAACGGTTTAATCGGACACTTGCTGAGCGGTTATTTGGATATCAATACGCGAAGGAATTTATTCAGGATAAACAATCTCGTGAATGGGTCATGAGATTACCAGGCGTAATTACCGTGCTAAATAATGAGATTACTCAAATAATCAACATGAAACCTAACAACGCGATTAAAAAATAGTACATACCCGTACAACCGCATAATGATTTTTCAAAACAACCAATACTCGGTAATGTCACTGTTAGATATTTATATGAACCAGGAGAGCTTGAAGGTGGCAAAAAGAGAGCTACTGATCCTATTTGGAGTATTACCACGCATAAAATATTGAGTATAACACGATCGACTGGTAGACCGCCAGTTTATAGATTGGATTCAACTGCTCCTCTGCGAGGATTTACTCGTGAACAACTACAATTGATACCGGAGGATACTCAATTACCGCCGCGTGGTCTTAACTAGCACCTCTTCGTCTGTTGCACTCAAGACAAGTCATCTTGACATTATCTCTGGAATGACCGATGCTGCTATTCTGTCTACGGTAAATTGTCGAGAGTCCTTATCCAACCAACACCAACTCATTATACAATTACAACTCGCGCAGTGATTATTCTGTTGTTGTTTCAGTGTAATTATTAATTCATCATCAATTTCAAATTCTCTGTTATTTTTTGTATCCTGTTGTTTATAACCAGATACATTTTTCTGATTATGTCAACGCTGACAATATCATTGATTGTTGTGTCATTATAATCTAAAACAACTCTTCAAAGTTGATTTATTCTTCGTACTCTGGACACTTCAAGATAAACCAAATTTGACCACTCGATGCGATTATCTATAATCCAAAAAATTGTATCTGTTATAGTTCATCCCTGTGAAGAATGTATTGTCGCTGCGTAACCTAGCATCCATGGGGATTTATCAGCACGCAATGTATCTTCTACAACACCGATATCAACCAATATAACATCATTTAACACGAGAATTTGCTTTTCTCTCCCTGACTCTGTCAAACCTGGAATATCAACTTCGATATTTTGTTTTCGTGTATCATTGGGTCTATAGCGCAATTACACTGGAAGACTTGCAAATTTTTCTTTATGTCAAATAACTTCATCTGAAGTGTATCTCTGACTATCTTTCTACTTGCCACTATCACATCTTTTGGTCTCCACGCTTCCCAAAAATCATTTAATGGTGTTTCTGAAATTATTTTACGCGCTGTTTCACATTGGATTCTATCCGGTTGTAATCTAATTAATTTCTTGACTCGCGCAATTCATTATCAAGTGATCTGTGATCAGTAATAATTTCTTCATAATGGTCTACACAATTCTTTAGCCGATCGTGTGGAGACAAACCGACAAATGGTGGTGGTTGACCGTGATCGCAGTACAATTATCACATTTGTATTCGTTAGCAATAACCACTCGAGAAACTTTTGTAATACATCTAATGACACTGCATATCTCATCCCAAATAATGATTTCAGGAATATATTTCTCGCCCATTCGATCAGGAGTCCATTCGTCACCTTTCCGTCGAAAAAAACTATGATGAGTGCAAGCATTAATTCCTCGCTGTTTCATCTCTCTGTGGGTCGGTGTTAGCACAATCATGATTGATTTACCTCGAAATAATTCAATTGCACGAGTCGTCTTCCCTGACCCACCACAGCCGTTTAAATAACTGGTTTTATATCTACGTATTAGATCAGATATCGACGGTGCATTAGATAGTTCTCATATTTGATTATTTTTTAAGTAATTGTTTTCAATCGTAACATCTGCTGATTTGGAATAATCACATGGTATTTCCTTTTTAATTCTCCATGACCCCCAACTCTCGTCGGAATTAGTGAATTCGGCCACTGCTTCGCTTTGTTTCACGTCTATATAAAATGAATCAGTGGCGACTCTAACCGCGGTGTCAGGAAATCGATTTATCATCGAAAATAAATTGATAGAAGCATAAGCCAGCACAGGCGCCCTCAAATGTGTCTACTGAAGATTGTATCCGTCGTTATAAGTAACAACTGTACCGAACTTTGTTCCATCGGACAAGAAGGCGTCTTTACGATTTACATATATACCTTTAGATGTTACATCCGCGATTATAAAATCGTATTCAACGCTATATACAATCAATCGTGAAGAAAATCGTTTATTGTCATAATTTTTTCCACCTTGAGTGAATTTACCAATTATTCTTCTACTGAGATCTTGTGCTTGTTTATTTCTAATTTCAAATATCTGTTTGGACCATTTCAAGATATATTCTTCGTCGAGATCGGGGAATTGTTTTCTATTTTTGCTGATTATACTATCTAAGCTATCGGGTTGTGGTAACCAGACCTCTGTTTGTTTTTGATATGATATAATCGCTTCACTGATAATCAGCGATATCAGCATTTTAGAATCAATCATATACCGTAATAACACTATTGGCATCCAGTGTTTTTCAAATATATGTCTACCAATCCAAACATAACAACACGGATGAAGTCCTTCAGCGGTTTCAAATCATACCACACGAGCGAATCCAGTTAAATCAAAATCGGATAGTGGTCCATTAATCGCAGCACGGGTCATCTCATGTGTGGGATGCCCAATCTTTTGACGTACTCAACACATTCTCCATACCCAAGAAAACTCCCTGGATAACACGCAATCATATCAACCGAAATGATTACTTTTGGGGTCATATTTTGTATTCCATAATTTACCATGGTTGTATTCGCTACAGCTTGATTTGATATCTGATATAAATTCAGCTCTTGTTGGCTTCCACATATTGTTCTTTCTCGCAAAATGAGCTGCAACCGACGGAATTGTAAAAGAGTTTGTTAATAATTGTTCTTCGTGTTCTGTTGAAAAACTACTAGCTAGTTTTTTCATCTCATTGTGGAGGGCTTCAGTGCGGTATAATTTGCCGTTGGGTCTTACAAATGGATCGAATTTGCCTTCTTCTTTTTCAAAACTGTGAAGTAACCACACTGACACAGGATCGTTTTTACTTAACTCCTAAATAAAATAAAATAATTTCTCCTCCGGGGAGAAATCCCCGGCAGAGAACTCCGCGGGTAAATATTTTATTGTTCTATCTCGCGGAATTATTGCTACTGCAGGTGTCCACGCGTATTCGTTATTATTATTTAATTTTGATCGGAGATCCTCTCGATTTATATTTCGGTTCATATAATACCTCTCCTGTTATCGTCGTTACTGATATTGGAAATTTTAGTATTCGTTCTAGTTCTGCCACATTTTGAATCGTTGCTCCGTTCCTAACTGTTAGTCCCATTCATTTATTTTTTTGCGTCTTAGATCCGTCAATTTGTTTCCACGCAACGCTTTTGTAAAATGCTCTATTTTTCGTTCTGCTACACAATTCAACGATGATAGTTTCATTAGTTTTAATTTTTCAATACTCGGTTTATCATTTAACGAATATATCCCATAAATAACTGCGGTTACAGGATATGATCTCTCGTAGTACGGTTTGTCAATCCTAGCCAGAATGGAATCATGACTCACAGTGACAGTTCTTTTATCTTTCAAGATTGGTTCAAATTTGTCGCATATAATCCAATTTCCCGTTTCTGAGCGGATAATGAATTTCACTCTAAAAATACTTTTTCTGGTCAAGATGCGAGATTTACACTGCTGCTCTTTTGTCGTTCATGGTAGCATCAATACTACCATCAATTCGAAATGTTGACCAACAGTGAGATGCTCCATCTCGCTTGAATTCATTAAAAACCCCATTGATTCTACTTATCATACTTCTATCACTTATAAGAACCTTTGGTGTATCAGTGGAGACTCTATCGAGATTGAATTTAGCATTTTCCCAAGGCGTAATCTTTGATAATCTCTCAAACTCCTTCATATTATAATTAAAACAAGTATTTAAATAAAGAATTTATTATATAATGAATCATTGCAAATGGTTGATGATAGGATCAGTAACCGCTTGTAACAAATCATGTAGAAGTGAATTCTGCAGATATCATCTGCAAGGCGTTCGTCGCGGGAGTTTTCGGCCGTCTCTTGTATACGATGTGGGGTAGGTGTGAAAGGAAAATTGCAGTTGTGTCTCAATTGCGGTGGTAAGCGATATAGGGAATTAAAACGCTATTATGTTAAGAGAATCAAAAACTCCATCAATGACTCTGACTCCGTGAGGGACGAAGTCATAAGAACACCTCAAGACCACATTGATAGATTCACCAGTAATATAATAATTAAATAAAATAATGAATTAGACAAATAATATATAAAAATGAACCAAGAATTTTAACCGCATCTTGTGATTACCAATTATGAAGCATCCCGCGACGGTATTGTCAGAAGCCTCAGATTGAAGAAATCAGTCGGTGTTGTGAATCGAGGGTATTTGATATTTAATACTGGTAAAAAATCGTATCCTAATCACAGAATAATATATGAATGTCACAATGGATTCATCAAAGACGGACTTGTAGTTGATCATATTGATTCTAATCCTCAAAATAAGAAATTGAATAATTTACGTGCTATCTCTCAGAGTGAAAATTCCAAAAGAGGAGGTACTGGGAAACACTCGAAAATGCTAGACCAATAAAATCATTTAATATAAAAATAACGAGGAAAGAATATTTCAATAAATTAATGAAGCTGGTAGATATTTTGATATTTGTAGATCCTCTGTACGATTTTTTGCAGAACGAATACAAAATTCGGCTTTTTCAAATCGTTTAAAAATAGAATTCAATTCGTTTACATATAAACCAAAGGGAAATAACTCGTGCGGGCATGTATCGGTTTATGAAAGAGTTACAGATCTCAATGTTTTTTTTTATAAAACGCTGTCACCTGATCTCAGTGGGTTTTTCCGATTACTGTGTTGGCTTAACTGCCATGATTCTCAATTGAAACAATCAATTATCTTTTTGTAAGAAAACGAATCAAATATGTGGTATTTACAAACAGTTGTATTCTTTTTTTCTTCAGGTATTTGGTCTTGCTTAGATGCTGTCAATAATTGTTATTAAGTACACAAAATAATACAAATAACACACCTCTGTTATTGGCTTTCATTTATTAACCGGCTTATATACCATGCCGTCTATAATATTATTGGGGATTTAGCGAAACTCAAACTATGAAACCAATCATAGGTCACACCGTCACGTGGTGTGAATGTGTTTTTACATTCAAACTAGGTTGATTTTGTAGGTTTATGATTGGTTTCTATTTGAGTGTAGACCATCCCCGTCATTGTCATCCTATCATATCATCATACCATTGTCATTGTAAATATCATACAATTGTCATCCTATACTTCATTGTTATATATTGCATACATTATTCATTGTAAATACCATGCCATTGAAATCATTCATTGTAAATACCTGAATATACATGTACCTTACAACTCGCCATAACACTCGAATTGGAAGTTGAACGGCTGTGCTGTCCTATATATCAAATATGTAAATAATTATATATATCTATGTAAATATGACGCCCATTCCCATAAGCATACCTTCTTGGGTTTTCTAATCCGCTATTTGGCGAGTTAGATTTCCCTCTCAGAGACTATGCTTTATGGTATGGCTATGAACGTCAAAAATAAACAGTAGCATGGATGCAGAAAGCTCTATGTCACATTAGGGAAACCCCATAGGATAGTTCAGAATGAGCTATCGGCCTAGAGAAACGGTCAAAGGGTCAGAGAGAAGAGAGAAAAATCTCAAAGAAAAAAAAACAAGAAAAAAAAGATAGAAAATCTCAAGGAAAAAAAACTTATGAAAGACACAAAGGCCAAATAAGGGACCCAGTGAATGATAATCGCTTATCATAGCTACTGTTTATTTTTTGTTTTTGTATTAGAAATACAATATATTATATAAATGAATTCTGAAAATATCAACGAGGTTATAATCGATATTTCAAATTTGAAAAGTCAAGGAATTAAATTTTCAGATAAATTAGATTGTGATAAAATCCTCTCCGATTTTCAAGATGAATATAATATCCGAAGAAATAAATACATGCTGTCAAAGTCATACGCTTTTATAAAACGGATTCAACATGCGATTTATGATTTGTTCATATACGAAAATGACGTAAACAAGTTTGTCCCGTTATTTACTGTTGTGGAAAAAATCAAGAAAAAATTAGGAAATGAATATGAAATCAAACGAGCAGTTAATTCAAAAATCAAAAATATAAGAATGATTATCCAACAAACCGAGAATTCTCCTTTGGTAGCCTCAGCGCAGTAAATTCTCACCATGGATCGACATGTACAATACCCATACCTGTTTGCAAGTATACAATTATTCACCTAGAACGAATTTGTAAAGACAGGTAAGATAGTGTAATTATTTTATCAATGGCGACTTCGTCACTGGTGTTTTATTACTACACGAAAGTAATTGTCGGGTGGGTGAGCAATCTACTGATTTTATTTTATTTGTTAACTGCTGAAATATTTTATTTTTTGGTCGTTTTTGGTCATTTTTCTCTGCCGGTGAGTTAAAAAAAATAGGGTCAAATGGCTGACGCTCTCTAAATGAATCATTTAGAGATTTTTCTCATTAAAAATCATTTTATGATTTTTAGATCAAAACTAACCAAAAAACGACCAAAAATCATCAAAACAGACTAAAAATCTAGAAAAATCCTGATTTTATCAGTCGTGTCAAATGGTCGATTTTCTCTAAGTGATTCATTTAGAGATTTTCTCATTAAATATTGTTTATGGTTACTGGTGACTTCTTTGTCACTGGCGACATCGTCATTGGTAGCTTTGTCACTACATTGAAATAAAGTATAATTAATAATGGTAAATGAATCGCTAACGACTAGATTAGCACGCGAACGGTTAGTCGCAATTAAGAAATTTATCCCCATTCGAGAATCAGTTCGAGAGAAATTGCAAGCTAGACAGGGACTACAAACAGACTTCATAACAGATACTGAGCAATTATTTAAACCAATAACAACTGCAACCAACGATGTAACATCGGCAACCGAAAGAGCGATATGGGGAAATAGGAAAGAAGTGCCTGTTCTTGGTGTGCTTAAAAAAATAACAAAAAGATCTAAATAAACAAAAGAATCTTGAAAAACACTTCCTGGTGATATAATAGCTGCTGCAAAACATCAGGAACAACAAGAACGACTTGAACAAGTAGAAATTGAACAAAAACAACGAAAACAACTTGAAGAACATGAAGAAGAACCACAAGAACAACAAAATCAACTCGAACGAAATCATCCCAAAAACATATTTACAAAAGAAGCGATAAATGAATTTAAAGAAACCGAAGATTACAAATAAACAGCAGAGGGGGTGAACAGACCAACTCTGTAGGCGTCAGCGAGACTTCCTTTTATTATATATTTACTAGAAAGGTCTATTTGACAAACTGATGCTTCCTAGTAAATATTTAATAGAGGGGTCAATTTGGTAAATTAAGGTTTCCTTGTAAGGGTCTATTTGGCAAAAATAAGACGCCAGCGTCGTTGGAATTCACCCCCTCTGCTGCTATGGGTTAACAATTCTTTAACTACCATGAAAGTCCTTAAGATTTCACAAACAGACTAATTTGTAGAACCTCACCATGTAAATCAATTAGATTATTTGACTGGTCAGTGAGTCTGCAATTAATTCTCGTTAGTGAATCATTATGACATCGCATATAAACTGGATTAAATGGGTCCTCAATTATTAGAAAGCCTTGTGGAGCTGTTGGTGCAAATGAATACAGAATATATCCCTGCTGAGCTTGATTTGATCGCTCGAGATTTATTTGATAGCTTCCTTTGATAACATCACATACTAAATTCAATGATATCACCGTGGATATATTTACATATTGAGGAGCAATATGCCTACCACCGCCGTCTGGGTCATTATTATGTTTGAGGATTGTTGTTTGTTGTTTCCATTTGTTGAGTATCAAAGAAAAGTTTTGTCGAAAAAAAATCATTAACAGATTTTTTTTTAGTTCATTTGCGTTATACCCAGGAAACTTGAAATCGGGTAAATGGAGCTCTGTTATATTGTAACCAGTTAGGAATTTTTCTTTATCCCCATTCTTGTCATTAATTATCGCCTGAATTACTCGTTTGTTGATATATTCTATGTCAGATACAAGTTGATTTAATATCTCAACATTTTTTATGATCTTTCATCACGTGGCTTTGTTATATCAGAGAGATGCTCCTGAAAGCTCCGTCGTAGTCGTTCTAGTTGTGTTTTATGTAATCGATTAATTTCACTATAGTAATCAATGATGTATTTTAGCGTAAATGCAATGGTAACGAATGAATCAAGGGTTTTCTCGGAAACAAAATCCCAGTGCATGGTATTGTTATCGGTAAAGATAAATCTATCGGTTATTTTTGCATTTTTATGCTATACAAATTATCTCGATATGATGGGTTGATTTCATGATATGATTGTACATCGGTGATATAATAAGATTTTTTTGGTTCGGGTGTTTGAGATGCCTCAGGTGTGATTTAAGGCCATCTTAATATTGTTCTTATAGAACTCTGATAGATATCTACGACATAACTAGGTGAGTTTATCTCAGTGGCAGATGATAACGTCGGTTCATGAACTGTTATAGCGATTTTCGATTCTTCTGTTCCAGTAATTGATTTTATTCTACGCTGAAATTCAGCATTGATTTGTTCGATTTGGTATGACCCAGATGGTATCGAAACAACGTTCCAGTCTGGAGTCCCGTCTTCGCGATTCTTATTCGCAATTACCAAGGAATTATTCGGTTGTTGACGGCCAAATGCTACCGACCTAATATTAGGCCAACTGTGATACATTCGTAACTTTGCTAACGCTATTTCTTTCACCGGAATCGGAGTAGGAAAATTCACACTGAATTCAGGATAGGTTGAGGTTATTGATATCATGCTGGTCTTCATCGGTGTGGTATTTTTCGTTATTTGTTGAATCGGTTCGGTATTTTTTACTATTCGTTGAAGTAGTTCCTGCGGTGTTGTCATCGTTATTATACTCATGTTGTATTTCTAATTTTGACATCGCGGAATCATAAATACTTACCATCGCTGAGAACTCACTATCTGATATTAATGTATCATCGAGCGACGACGATATCATCGAGGATAATTGCGAGTACGCGGTTGATACAACATGAAATTTAATTAAGTAATCCTGCAGTTTACGCTGGCTGCATGATGCTATTATTTTGTTATTATCGAAATTATTCCCGCAATTGTTGTCGCCGTGGATATACAAATTGGAACAGCTATCGGGGCAATCATCGTCACCGAGGAGAGTATAATTCCGGCTCCGGTGATTACACCACTCACCGAGAACACGGTAACATCAATTGCGATGATTCTTCGTCGGTATTTCTTTATTTTTATTTGGTACTCCTCGGCGAGGGTTTTGAGTCTAGTTTGAAATTCTCTGACCTGATCATAGCGATATTGTTGTGACGTTGTCATTTTATTTTTAAATCGTTTTATGATTTCAATTAAGTTGTTTACTCAAATCCGCTACGAATTCCGCATACCATGATACTGAAATCCTAGCCAAATTCTCATCACTGGATGCTATCGTGAACTGTTCAGATGTATCCTTGTCGATGATCGTTGATATCGTATTGTTGACCCCAGATGAACTCGACGATGATATATTAAATTGAGTTGGCATTACTAGTGTTAATCGATAAATACCCTTGACGGTTGCAGTGATATCTAATTTGTTGTTTGTAGGTGTCCACAGAAATGATCCGTATTGAATCGTGTATACTACGTTGTTGGTTTTCTCATGCGGGATTTTTGTTTTTTCAATGATTGTTATCATCCTCGTTGCATCACCTTTGATATATTCGATGAAGGTTTTCATCTCATCGATGAATTTTTTAATATACGGGAGTTTTATATCAATTTTATCCAGCGTGGTTGTAAAGAATTTCTCGATGATATTTTTACGAAATGATGTAAATTTTTCAACGTGTTTTTCATATTCGGATTAAAGTGTTGCTAGTTCCAATATAGAAGTTTTTATCTCTGTGAGCTTCGGTGTGGTCACTGGAGGATTACCAAGGAAGTCTAATAACGGCTTGTCAATATTGTTAATTCGTTCCAAGATAGTTGAAACAAGTACACCCGGTTTGAGTTTACCCTGATCGGAAAACAACGCGATAGTGCCTTCGGTTGCGTCTCGTTGTTTAACTAAAATATCATCCAGGGAAACATTACTAGATTTCAATTTACCCTGACGATCTTGAAATACAACTATTTCATTGGGATCAACACTTGCTAAGTTCAACGTTTCAGCTATTTCATCTTCGATTATTTTTTTTATATCACCGGTTGCAGATGTTTCTGTGGTTGGTTTCTTCAGCGCTGATAGAGGTCTTCCCCAAATATCAATCATGTTATTGTAAAACTCTTTCTCTCTCTAAAAAGTGATTACTCGTGTATTCATTTACGACAACATGTGGTGGTTTTCCAGATGTTGAAATAGCATCAAGGATATTTAATACTTCGCTGCCGCATATTGGTGGATCATTTATTTGTTGTGTTGGTAGCGTAGAATACCAACAAGGAGTTTTTAAGTGGTTTATATAACGCATGAATTCTTTAGGCGGCGCTAATCCATATGAATCGAAATAAACGATTGCACGTGGATCAATCGCGTATGCAACCTAGTGGGTTCCGGGTCCGGTGCTGTTATTGAGATTAATGATGCCGGTTTCAACGCTGTTTGGTTGTGTCGGTAACTGGTCTTTCGTAAAGACACCTCTGAAGTTTTGAATCGCAAGTCTTTTAGCAGCATCGAGTAGATCAAACTTGGACATGAGAACCATCGGTTCTCGAGTTAATAAACCGTTCCTGGTAGTCTTAGACCCTTTCCGCTGTACCATGAATCCGGGGTTACTGGTAGTCTTAGACCCTTTCCCTTCTTTTTTTTATATCCCTGTCCAGTTGCTTTCTTTAGTGCCATCCCTGCCGCGGTACCAACGGCTCCTAACGCCGCCGCTTTAGCCACCGCTGGGGCAGCCGCAGCAATCAATGCTGAAATCTCAGCTAACAACGGGAATATACCACCTGATTTTATCATGTTTTTAATCGCGGCTGCAGAGAGAGTGATCTGAATGCCTTTTTTATCTTTGAAAGCATCATTGAAGTGTTTTTCGTCAGCGACAATTTATTCGCCCAGCCAGTCATCTGATTGGGTTTCAGTGTTATTGCGGTTCCGCATTTTTTAGCTGATTCCGATTGCAATTTCTTGAGTTGACCGGGAGTTAACGTAACACTAATATAACTGTATTTCATTATACAATAACAGATTGATCTAATTGTTATATGTTTTCTACTGGCGCATCTATCACTGTCATTCTTCCGCCAATACCTTCGAGTAGCATTGATTTATCGCTGAGAATGACAACAACCGCTCTATAATTAACACCACCAGCAGGAGCTACACGAGCTCTAAAGTGTATATCAACGACGGACTGTCTTGTTAAATCAAGATGTTCCAACGAAAAGTAATAGATCGGATATAGATTTTTAAAATAATACTGTGATATTTGCAGACCAGTATCAACATTTTGATCGCGTGCCATATATGTCAACAACCTGTGATACACGCGTGCAATACGATTGTTGTCGTAATCAAGTTGTATATCCTCGGATGGTTCCTGCTGGCCATTTATTCTCAGAGAGACTTCACTAACGCCTAATTTATCAAATATCATATGGCTACGTGTTTGATTGTCTAATCGCGCTCTATTCTGTAGCGCTATAAATATATGACGTGGAGCTGAAATACCCTGTCGCGCTGCCAGGTGCCATGTAAATGTACCATTAATATCATAATCTATAGTATCTGTAGACACCGATAATCAACTTAACAACGATTTTCCTCCTTGGTCCATAAATGATAGTAATCGCTCCTCTGTGGTAATTGATGGAGTCATTACTGGCATCCACAGTGATAGTTTTGATAAAATAACTTTACCGGTAGCAACATCATCACCACGCCAGATTGCATCATTATCAGTACCCTTTCGCACGAGTACTACCGTATGCTTTGCTCCATAGATAACTTTTCGGACATTTCTGCAGAATCCAAATATATGATGCAGTGGAATCGCGCATGAGAATCGTCGACGTTCTCCTTGTAGCATTGATTTGCGTGTTGCATGTCCTAGATTGTATTCGTAATTAGCGCTTCCAACAATATCAAACGCATCAGCTGGTCTACCTCCTCTGTATTCATAGGTATCGGGGTAGCCTGGATCAAGTGCAGTAGCTCGTGGTGTCCGTATTTTAATATACGGCCAGTGATTAGGATGATCAGTAATATCCTTAGCGAACATCATAGATGGAGTCGCTTATCTTGTATAATCGTCGGAGTATCTTGCTAACCCTATTATTATTGTAGCAACATCGACATCGTTTTCAATGGTTTCAATTTCTTTTCCATCAATGAGATATCTAGCGCTAGTAAATAATGAAATGACACCATTATTGACAAAACCAACTCGGACAAGTGGGTTATCTGCGTATGGTGTATTAGCTACAACATCTGTTACAAGTTCTCCTTCTACTTCAATAAACGCTTCACACGTTAAAAAATACTTACTAGTATCATGAACCTGAAGTTCGATTCTTGATCGAAGATTTGGTTGTATTGCGTGATAGGCAATTATCCTTGAGCACTGGGGCGTCCATATCAAACGCGGTATCAGGTGACCGTTTGAACATTTTATTATATTTATCAAGGTCTAAATCATCGTCATCGTCGTGGTTTTTTTAAGCCACTTCCCGCCATCGAACTAGCGCTGTTAGTTTATCCTTCGCGGCTGAAAACGCTTTTCCGGCAAGATCTCCAACGGCGCTAATACCCTTATCACGAATAACATCAATGGCTTTCATTGATAGTTGTTTTGCTAGCGGCGCCACTTTTGGAGCCATTCTTGCAAATAACCCTGCAATGGTATCACCGAGACCGTCACCATAGTACGCTCTATAAACTGGAACCCGTGAGTTTACTATATAAACGCTGGTTGGTTTGTCATGGTTGTAGTGTATGATCATCTTATTTAAATGATATTTATCTAATCGCGAAATTCGAAGAATGTTCGACTTCGTCATCAGATTAATCAATATGATAACCACTATGTGAAAAGCCGTAGGATTGTCCACTAACTCGCCAATGAAATCTCGATATATTGCAATGTTCATGATGCCACCCTGAAATAACCGCATGCAGATATCAGCTGCTTCATTAATTATTTCCTTTGAGTTATTTCCGGCTCGTTTCCCTCCGATGAGAACCTCTAATCGTGCTATATCACCGAGAATATTACCAGGACATTGAATAAGACCACTACCTGAAATCCCTTTTGGGCTACTGGAATATCCATGCCCTGATTGTTTTTTTTTCGCCAGTGATACCAGTTGCACCTTGTGTTATATCAAGAAGTTTTGATTGTTGTGGTAAATGAAGAAATCCAGGATCTTCTTCTGTTTTTGTTTCCACTTTTTCTATTGCTTTGATATAATCCTTATATATATCATCTTTATTCTTACCTCTTATTTGTTTTTTTTTTGTAAACACACGGAATAATCCATCTTTCCATGTTTTCTTGTCTACGGTTCTATAATAGTTGCCAATATACTGTTCTCTGTAATTAAAACTATTAACGACGAATTTAGCTATTTCTTCCATACTGGAAAACTTTTTTTTCTAATTCATTGAGTTTATCCACAATAAATTTATCTTCGAATGAAACCCTTTCTTTTTTACCCTTTTCTTCTTGTTGAAATTCAGGTGGTGGTGGGATAATAGGAATATCACCTGGTGGTTCAATTTCTTCTTCTGCAAGTGGTGCTTGGAGTTCAGGTGGTGGGATTCTAATTATCAATATCACCTAATCGTTCCATGTCTTCTCGAAGTTGTCGTTCTTGTTGTTCTTGTTATTTTAAATCAGTTATTATATCACCAGAAAGTGTTTTTAAAGATTTGTTTGTTTGTTTGGATCTTCGTGCTATTTTTTCAGTTTCCTTTGCTATTTTTTCAAGTTCACCAATAAGAGGCTTTTCATTTCTTTTTTCCCCAGTCTCGGGGTCATTCCCCCACCTCCATATAGCTCGCTCTACTCCTTTCGTTGCTTTGGTAATTGGTCTAAACAAATCTTCAGATCCCTCAGAAAAGTCAGTTTGAAGATTCTGCCGAGCTTGAAGTTTATTTCTGACGGAATTTCGTACGGGAATATACTTTCTAATTGACACTAATCTCTCTCTCGCTAATCGAGTGGTTAATGCTTCGTTCACCATTATTAAAACAGTAAAGCAATTTCCAATTTGAATCTCAAAGAGATTTTTATGTATGATGTAGTGATTTTGTCATCATAAAATGATTTCTATGTTTTAACCAGACTTAGATAGACAAACATCAATGAAAAATGACAACAACAAAAAACCACTCGTTAAAATATTTTTCAGTTCACCATGGCAATTTATTTTCTCGTAACAACGTGTTTATTGATCAAAACCTGTATTGATTATACAGTTGAGCGCACATACCTTTCCATTGTATTTACAACATCTGTCACATGCAGTGGTGTATTTATAGCGAGAATTTTACTACGCAATATACATGTGAAATCGTTAATTATACAACTGGGGGTGAGGAAAATAGAGAAATTCATGCAGTCACTTGGTCGTTATCCAGCGGTTTTTTTTCGTGTTCATTTATTAACGCTCGTATATTTCTAATTTTTGCATTGACCTGCCTTTTGATCTCATATTGTTGGCCTAGTTCTCTTCTAACCCTTTCTACGATGGTAAATAACGGGACAAACACACTAATATCGTTACATAATATAAGAGTTTCTCGGATGGAATTCTGGATTTTTTTAACAAAACATATTTCTTTGGTAATACACATTTATTACATATAGAAGCCAAATTAATATCCTGATAATCAGAGAGGATTTTATCACAATCTAAACCATCTGACAATTTTATTTTTAGGGATTTTAGATTGATATTTTATTTATAATCTCATCAATATCTTCAGAGTTCATATATAATTATATAATATATTTCTAATACAAAATTAGATCAATATATTTTTTAAAAATAAACAGTAATCGTGATTAGCGATTATTCATTCATTGGGTCCCTTATTAAGCCTTTGTGTCTTTCATAGGGTTCTTTCTTTGAGAGTAGTTTATGGTTATATACAGTGAGTATTTTTTATGATATTTACAATGAATGGTAGATGGTTATATTCAGTGAGTTTATGGTATTTACAATGAGTTTATAATATTTAAAATGAATGGTAGATGGTTTTCTCTCTTTGAAATGGAACCCTATGACAGTTTCTTTGGCCGATAATTACCCAAATGTGATGGAAAGCTAAATCCACGTTATTGTTTATTCCAACGTCCATAATCATATACCACAAAGCATATTCCACCCTCATAAGGGACCTAACTCGTCAAATATCGGGTTAGAAACAAAGAAAGATATGCTTAGGGGAATGGGCGTCTACATATATACAATACAATACAATGAATGATGTGGTATTTACAATGAATGATGTGATATTTACAATGAATGATGGGTATTTACAATGAATGATAGGATGGTATTTACAATGAATGATGGGATGAGATGAAATGAATTATAGCATGAAATGAATGATAGCATGAAATGAATGATGGGATGGATGATGGGTAGGTCTACATTCATACGGACCTAATTCATACAACTAGAGAAAATCCAGGGTTGTATGAATACAAAAAGTACCCATACACCGCGAACAGTGTATGGTTGTATGAATTAGTCATGTATGATCTTCGACGCTAACGCCCAATAATAACACAGACGATATAGTATATAAGCTGGTTATAGATGAAAGTTGAACACAAAGGTGTGTGATCGCTATATCTTTCGTTTTTTTAATGATAATTATTAACAGCATTTAAGCAAGACTGAATACATGAAAAACACTAAAAAAAGAATAGTTGTTTGTAAACATTTCGTATTTGATTCGTTTTCCTACAAAAACAGATAATTGATTATCTCCGTTGAGAATCGTGATAATTATAACAGCCAATCAGAAGATAGACCATCAAAATCGGTGACACAATCTAAGGGAGATAACTATTTTATAGGCCGCAAACACACATAAATGAGTTATCTCCCTTAATACTATATATATATATATATATATATATATATATATATATATATATATATATATATATATATATATATACATATAATAATGCAAAAACATAATTAGGCATACGAAAACTGAATCTTGTTGTTAAAACGATGTGAAAAAGCTGATCCGGTTCTTCCCTTTGCTACAAACCATATTGAGGATTCACACATATCGAAATATCTACCGGCTTCATTCATAGACTTAAATATAATTTCTTCGTTAGTTGCTGTATTAAATGATCTTATTGGTCTCTTCCCAACTGTTTTACAAGTGCCAGTCCTACCTCGTTTGGAATTATCACTTTGAGAAATAGCTTGCAGATTAGAATCAATGTGATCGATAACAAGACCATCTTCGATCAATCCTTGGAAACACTCGTATACGATTCTATGATTAAGATAAGTTTTCCCTCCAGCGCCTAACTTCAATTATCCCATACCATTGTCAGAACCAACCGGTTTCTTCAATCTGCAGTGTCTGACAGTACCATCACTGGATGCCTCGTAGTTTGGAATCAGGGAATGTGGATGAAATTCTTGGTTCATTTATTACTATACTATTATTTGTCTAATTCATTGTTTGGTTGAATTATTACATTACTTGAGAATCTCTCAATATAATCTTGAGGGGTTCTTATAATTTTGTTCTTGACAGAGTCAAGGACGCTGACACAGTCAGAAGTAAAGTCATTGATGGAATTCTTAATGGAATCTTTGATTTTCTTATCATAATAACGCTTCAACTCTCTGTTTCTCTTACCACCACAACCGAGACATAATTGTGATATTCCTCTCACCCCTACCCCACATTGTAAGCACGGTAATGGCCCATAACTCCCGTTGCGAACACTTTGCATATGATACCCACAGAACTCCTTTCTGCATGATTTGTTACACGGGGTTACTGATCCAATCAGAAGCCATTTGCAATGATTCATTATATAATAAAATCTCTATTTAAATACTTGTCTTAATTATAGCATGAAGAAGTTCGAGAGATTATCGAAAATTAAGCACTGGAAAAATGCTAAATATAATCTCGATAGAGTCTCTGATAAACCAAAGAGTCTAATGGGTGATAGAACCATGATAAGTAAAATTCGTGATTGTTTTAATGAATTCAAACAAGATGGAGCATCTCACTGTTGGTCAACATTTCGAATTGATGGTAGCGTTGATGCTACTATGAATGACGAAAACGCAGCAGTGATAATCTCACATCTTGAGCGAAAAAAGTATTTTTTTAAGAGTGAAATTCATTATCCGTTCGGAAAACCGAGATTGGATTATCAGAGATAAATTTGAACCCATCTTGAATAATAAAAAAGAACCGTCGTTGTGAGTCGAGATTCCAAACCAGGAATTTTGACTGGAATTCACAAACCATACTACGAAAGATCTTATCCTATAACAGCAGTTGTTTATGGCATATATATATATATATATATATATATATATATATATATATATATATATATATATATATATGTTAAATGATAAACAGGGTATTGAAAAACTAAAACCCTTGAAACTGTCATTGATGATTTCGTCAAAAATGAATTGTGTAGCAGAACGAATAATAGAACACTTCACAAATGCGTTGCGTGGAAATAAATTGATTGATCTAAGACGCAAAAAAATAAATGAATGGGGATTAACAGTGAAACAGAGTGGGGCGACAATTCAAAATGTAGCACAGTTAGAACGAATACTAAAATTCTCAATATCGGTAACGACAATAACAGGAGAAGTATTATACGAACCAAAATATAAATCAAGAGGAGCTCCAATCAAAATTATTGATCATAACGAACACGCGTGGACATCTGCAGTAACAATATTTCCGCGGGAACGACCAATAAAATATATACCCGGGGAGTTTTCCGCTCCAGAATTCTCTTAGAAAAAATTATTCGATTTTATTTACCAGTTGAGTAAAAACGATCCTGTGTCAGTGTTACTTCACAGTGCTGAAAATCCCGAGGGTGGATTCGATCAGTTTGTAAGACCCAATGGAGAATTATACCGTACTGAAGCCCTCCATGACAAGATGAAAAACTAGCTGGTAGTTTCTCGAAGAATTTCGACGACGAACAATTATTAACAAATTGCTTTACAATTGCGTCGGTTGCGGCTCATTTTGCGAGAAAGAGAAACTCGTGGAAACCAAAAAGAGCTGAATTTGTATCAGACATCAAATCAAGCTGCATTGAATATAACCACGGCGGATTATGGAATATAAAATATGACCCTAAAACTATTATTTCGGTTGATATAGTCGCGTGTTACCCAGGGAGTTTTCTCGGGTACGGAGAGGCCGCTAAGTACTTCAAGCGATTTGGACATCCCACCCATGAGATGGCTCGCGTTGCGATTAGTGGACAAGTACCTGATTTTGATTTAACCGGATTTGCTCGAGTGGTATCATTTGAATTGGCTAATGATACTTCTTTTTAATCGCGTTGTTAGGTTTCATGTTGATTGTTCGAGTAACTCATTATTCAGCTCGGTAATTACACCTGGTAATCTCTTGACCCATTCACGAGATAGTTTATCCTGGATGAATTCCTTAGCATATTGATATCCGAATAACCGCTCAGCAAGTGTCCGATTAAATCGTTCAAAAATTGCCTGATCGCGATGTAGTGCAGTATGCCCTCGTCTGATGGTGACATTATGATGCTTCATTGTTGATAATACTACACCCTGAAATTCCTTGTCAGGATCAGCTTGTAATAGATTTGGCCAACGCAGAGGACCCCTTCGATAAATCTTTTCAAATGCAGAAGCCATTTCAGTTGATGATTTTGTTTTTAGTGGTTCTACTTGTTTGTATCGACTCGCAACATCAACTACGGTTAAAGCGTATTTGTAACCACCATCATGCGGCAGAAATAATATATCAGCTTGATGAACCTCATTGGGAACGGTCACATCAAAATTCGAGTAGATAAATTTGCCATATCGCCTGTTTGGATAACCAATCCGCTGCAGTGGTATATTTCACTTTTGCTGCGCTAGCGAGTTTACCGATTGCTGCTTATAAGCAACATCATGAGCATGGCACGCCTTATCAATAGCGTTTATTGGTTCTTCACCAGGTCGGGGTTGGTTTTGATCATCGAGTCTGATATCGAGTCTAGTCCCTGGTCCACAAGAACTATATCCTGGAAGATGTTTTTCTCCCGGATACTTCGCCCATGGTGTTCCCGGTAGTTTTACTAATTTGGCTGCAATATCACCTCCTCGTTTTTTAAATCCTTGATTTTATCAAGGGAAACAAATCTAATTTTTTGTACTACATTGTACGCATTTACCAGAAAGTGCTGATCGGTTATTTTTAGTTGTAATTGTCGTCAAGTCATCTGTGCCAGTACGCGCCTTACACTTCACACAATATAGATCCATAATATATTTATAATAACATGAATGTAATTGATTATTCAGCTACCCGACGACGGGAACCAATTAAACACCATACGATGTTGCCGAATTCAATTAGAATGATTATAATCGGACCATCTGGAAGTGGCAAGGCTCAATTGTTACTTAACCTAATAACTAGATGGATGAAATAGGACAAGTTGTATTTGGTAGCTCCAAGTCTAGATGATCAGTGATGTTACAATGTGTTAAAAGATTTTAACGACAAAGCGGAGGAAGAATCCGGCAAGGATATTATTGAATTTATAACCGATATTGATGAAGGACCGAGCATTGATGATATTGATGGAGGTATTAACAATTTAGTCGTATATGATGATGTGATGTTATATAATCAAAAGAATCCTGCTAGGATATTTTCCAGAGGTAGGCATAAAAATACTGATGTGATATATGCCACTCAACGATACACACAAATACCAAAAGTGATCAGAGATAACTGTAATTTATTGTGTGTGTTTAACGGAGTTTATACTAATACTCTTAGAAATATTTGGCAAACTTGATGCTGCGGTGATATGGATCATAATCGATTTAGAAATTTCTTTAGTCACGCTCAGTCAATCCCACACGGATTTGTGACGATAAATTTATCAGATCCTCGGACGCGATATCGTATCGGACTTGATAAAATATTTGGCTAACCCATAGCAGCAGAGGGGGTGAGTGCCAACGACGCTGGCGTCTTTGTTTTTTTTACCATGGGACAATTTACGAGGAAGCCTCAGTTAGCCAAATCGATGCTTCTATTAAGCATTTACGAGGAAGCCTCAGTTTGCCAAATCGACGCCTCTACAAAGTTGGTCTGTTCACCCCCTCTGCTGCTCAAATTATCTAAACTCGTTGCTAAAAACCGTAAAAAAAATATGAGAGATCAATATATAAATGATGGGTTTGAATATACTATAAAAACTCATCAAAAATGGTACAAAAAATACATTTGGCAAAACACGGCGGAACTAGAATCTCAAGAGAGAATAATAATTTTAAGGCATATGAGAGAGATATATTACGAAATAAAGAAAAATTAGAACGCGGTGAACAATTATCTGATGATGATGATAGTCAGGGTGCAACTGGTATCACCAGAAAAAATGGAGATGGATATTCAAGTGGAACTCAAAAAGGGATTTCAGGTAGTGGTCTAATTCGTTGTCCTGGTAATATTCTCTTGGACATATCACGATTAGAAGTACTCATTGGAGAGAAACGAGCTGGAAATAACTCACCGGAATTAATTATATCAGCTGATATCTGCAGGCAGTTATTTCAAGGAGGCATCATGGATGTTGATTTATATCGAGAATTTGTTGACGAGCTAGTGGATGGTTATCATAGTGACTAATCGAAAATTCTTCGAATTTCGCGATTAGATAAATATCATTTAAATAAGATGATCATACACTACAACCACGATAAACCAGCAATGGTCTATTTAGTAAACTCACGATTGCCTGTTTATAGAGCGTACTATGGAGATGGTCTCGGTAATACCATTGCAGGGTTATTTGCAAGAATGGCTCCAAAAATAGCACCAATCGCAAAACAATTATCAATGAAAGCTATTGATGTTATTCGTGATAAGGGTATTAGCGCTGTTGGTGATGTTGCCGGGAAAGCAATTCCGCGGCTAAAGAAAAACTAGTAGCGTTAGTTCGGCGGCGAAGGAAACCACTAATGACTCTCGTCATTGGTGACTTCGTCACCGGTGATGAAGTCATTAGGACCAATACCATCTACGGAAATTATGCGTGCAAGTATTAGTAAAATAATAAATAACGCAGTGGATCAAAAAATAGCATCACTGAGCATCGTCCAGGATAATATTACTGCAAATATGATAGCGGGAAGTGGTACGAAATCGTGAGCGAAATCACGATTTAGATCACGAAATATATAATAATATGTCCAAACAGTCCCCTGATACAGCGTTTGAAATGGATTCCCCAGTGCGCAAAGATGATTCGGTACTTAATTATCAATATTTTACCTATAATGCAACACAACCGAATCTTTGATCAAGAATCGAATTTCAAGTCCAGGATACCAGCAAATTCTTTCTACCCTCTGAAGCGTTTATCCAAGTAGAAGGAGAACTCATAACAAATGTTGCAGCTGATACACCATATGCAGATGACCCAAATATCAAAATTCGGCTTTGTCAATAATGGTATCATGGCACTATTTAACAGCGCTAGATACATGATTGATGGAAAGGAGATTGAATCCATAGAGCGTGATGTTGATGTTGCCACAACAATAGTGGGGTTAGCAAGATACTCTGATGATTATACAAGATCGGCAGGTCCATCTAAGATGTTCTCTAAAGATATTACTGATCGCCCTGAACACGTCCAGTATTCTAGGGTAAAGGCAACACAGAGATACTGCAGTTGATCCAGCACCAGCCGGATATACAAGACCAGCTGCTGCCTTTGATGTCATAAATACTATTCCCGATTACAACCTAGGGTTTGCAACACGAGTATCAATGTTAAAAGGACCGCGTAGACTATTCTCATGCGCGATTCCACATCATATATTTGGATTCTGCAGAAATGTTAGAAAAGTTATCTATGGAGCGATGCATACAGTAGCCTTAGTGCGAAAAGGTGATGATAATGATGCAATTTGGCATGGTTCTGGTGTTGCTGATTGCAAGGTGAATATAACAAAACTAGCATTGTGGATGCCAGTAATGACTCCATGAATCACCATAGAGCAAAAATTATTATCATTTATGAGTACAGGCGGCAAATCATTACTAAGTTGGCTAACAGCTACCACGGATATGGTGGAGAGTAATATGAATGGTATATTTACTTGGCAACTGGCATCAAAACGAGGTATTTCTGCGTCGCGGCATATATTTGTTACGTTATAGGATAGGGCTCGATTGGGTTCACAAACACGCAGCCATATGATATTTGATCGACTCGATGTTAATGAAGTCTCGTTGAGTGTAAACGGTCAACAGGACCCAACCGAGGATATTTTACTTGATTACGATCAAAACCAAATAGCACGCGCGTATCATCGTTTGCTATAATTTATGGGACGCGATAATGATTTAGATACCGGTCTGCAAATATCACAATTGGATTTTAGAAACCTATATCCCATCTACTACTTTTCATTGGAACATCTTGACTTAACCACACAATCCGTCGTTGAAATATATTTTCGAGCTCATGTAACCAATGTTCCTGCTGGTGGTTACAGAGCAGCTGCTCTCATTCTCAGTGACAAATCAATGCTACTCGAAGGTGTTGGTGGACGAATGAAAGTAGTTGATGCACCAGTGGAAAATATGTAGCAATTAGATCCATCTGTCATTTAAACTACTAGTAGTTTTAATAAGATGTCATACAGTGTTATTAGTGTTACGTTAACTCCCGATCAAATTAAAAAATTGCAATCGGAATCAGCTAAAAAAATGTGGAACCACAATATCGTTGAAGCACAATCAGATGTCTGGCGGTGAGAATAAACTATCACTGACAGCTCGTCAGATAAAACACTTCAATGATGATATCAAAGATAAAAAAAGTGTTCAGATCACTCTCTCTGCGGCCGCGATGAAAAACATGATAAAATCAGGTGGTATATCCCCACTTTTCGCTGCGTTACCAGCGTTGATTGTGGCAGCGGCCACAGCGGTAGCAAAAGCCGCCGCTCTAGGAGCCGTTGGTACAGCGGCAGGGATGGCACTAAAGAAAGCTACCGGACATTGATACAAAAAAAGGAAACGATCAGGAAAGGGTCTTAGACTACCAGTAGCTCCGTATTCATGGTACAGCGGAAACGGCCTGAGACTAGGAACAGTTTACTAACAACAATAGTTCCCATGTCAAATTTTGATTTACTCGATGCTGCTAAAAACCTAGCGATAAAAAACTTTAGAGGTGTCATTATGAAAGATCAATTACCACAACAACCAAGCAGCGTTGAAACCGGTATCATTAATCTCGCTAACAGCAGCGGGCCTCGAACTCACTGGGTTGCATACGCGATTGATCCGCGTGCAATTGTTTATTTCGATTCATATGGGTTAGCGCAGCATAAAGAATTTACTCGTTATATACAACGATTAAACACTTTTCATAATATCAAGGCTTGGTAATCCACGTTACCAACACAACAATTAAATGACCCACCGATATGCGGCATGGAAGTATTAAATGTCATTGACGCTATTTCATCATCGAGAAAATCACCTCATCAGGTCGTAAATGAATATACGAGTAATCGTATTTTAGATAGAGAAACATAATATAACATGATTGATATCTGGGGACGATCTATCTCAATGTTGAAGAAACTCGATGCCGATGGCACTGCAACCGGTGATGTAAAAAAAATAATCGAAGATGAAATGTCCTAGATGTTAAATCTAACAGTGTTGATCCCAATGAAATAGTTATATTTCAAGATAGCCAGGGTAAATTGAAATATTTTAGTTAAACAACGCGACGCAGTAGAAGATACTATCGCGTTGTTTTCCTATCAGGGTAAACTCAAACCGGGTGTCCTCATTTCAACTATTGTGGATAGAATTAACAATTTAGAACCATTAAAAAAAAACTTCGTGATGACTACGACGACCATATAACTAAATTCGATCGGTTTTCTGAATTACAAAGAAACATAATTGACAGTATTGACAAACCTCTATTAGATTTCTTTGGAAATCCACCGGTGACCACACCGAAACTCACAGAGATAAAAATCTATATGGATAATTTGACAAAACTACGATCCAATTATGACGCTCATATCGAACAATTTACTACGTTACGTAAAAACTTTAAAAATACCGATGATGCTGTCGATAAATGTTTTGGTAAAAATGCTAAACCCGAAGAAATCAAAACAGATCTCGCTGGTATTATCACGAAACTCGATTTAATAACCGCGATTAATCGGCGAATAGAAGCTATCAACGCTGATATTAAAACGACCAGCAATGTCATCAGAGAGGATGTACCAAGGATGATACAAATACTTGAAAAAATAAAAATTCCTCATGAGAAAAATATAAGCTCGGTATATACGATCTAACACGGATCATTTGGGTAGGACACATACAAACAACAAATTAGATATCGCCACGACCGTTAAAGGTATTTATCGATTAACACTAGTATCAACGACGCAATTTAATATTTCATCAACGAGTTCATCTGGAGTTAATAATACAATATCAACAATCATCGACAAGGATACAACTGAACGAGTCACGATAACAACCACCGATAATAAGATGGCTAGGGTCTCATTAACATGGTATGTGGAATTCATAGCTGATTTGAGTAAACAACTAAATTGAAATCGTAAACGATTTGAAAATAAAATGTCATCGTCGACATCACAGCAGTATCGCTATGATACGGTCAGAGAATTTCAAACTAAACTCAAAGCGCTGACAGAGGATAACCAAAAAAAAATTAAAAAAATACCGCAGAAGATTTACCGCAGTTGATGTTATCGTTGATGTTACCGTATCAAGTGTAATCACCGGGGCCGGTATTATACTCTCTTCAGTGACAATGGTTGCTCCGATAGCTGTTCCAATTTGTATATCAGCGGCGACAACAATCACGGGAATAATCTAGATAATAACAAAAAAAATATCATCGTGTAGCCAGCGCAAACTGCAGGATTACGTAATCAAGTTCCATGTTGTTTCCACTGCATAATCGCAATTATCCTCGACGATATCGTCGTCACTCGATGACACATTAATATCAGATAGTGAGTTCTCAGCGATGGTACGTGTTTATGATTCCGCGATGTCAAAATTAGAAAAAGATAATAACAATAACGATGGCAACATCGCAAGAACTACTTCAACGAATAGTGGAATATACCAACCCGGTGAAAACAAGTGTGATATCAATAACTTCAGTGTAAATTTCTCTTCTGCGATTCCCGTGAAAGAAATAGCGTTAGCAAAGTTACGAGTGTATCACAGTTCGCCTAATATTAGGTCGGTAGCATTTGGTGGTCAACAACACAATAATTCATTGGTGTTTGCCAGTAAAAATAAACAAGACGGAACTCCAGACTGGAACGTTGTTTCTCTACCATCAGGGTCTTACCAAATCGAACAAATCAATGATGAATTACAACGCAGAATAAAATCTATCACGGGGAGAGAATCAAAAATCGCTATAACAGTTCACGAACCGAAGTTATCATCTGCAATTGAGATAAACTCGCCCGGGTATGTCGTAGACATCTATAACAGCTCGATAAGAACCATGCTAGGATGGCCTGAAAAAACTCCTCCACCTGAACCACAAAAATCTGATTATGTCACGGATGAACATTCATACCACGAATTCACCCCATCATATAAAGAACACCTCCTAAATATAAAAAATCAACATTACCAGGTAGTAATCTTTTTTACCCTTATAAGAATTATGGTTTTTGGAGATTTGTTATTGGACCGAATCCAGAAATAAATTATATAGAAACTGAACAAAGTAAATTTTTTGAATACTTTATAGAGATCAATCAAGAACACAGTCGACAACTACAACAACTACAACAGGCGTTTCGTGAGTCTAATCAAAGTGAAATTATTAAACGAATTGAAATATTAAATCAGCTTGTATCCGACATGGAAGATATTTACAAGAAAATAATTCAAGTAATTATTCATGCTGATACTAAAAACAATCTCTCTAGACAAAATATTTTAACCCTACACAATATAACAGAAGCTGATCTACCGAAATTTCAAGTTTCTTGGATATAACGCAGACGAACTAAAACAAATCTGTTAATGATCTTATCAATGAAAAATTTACTATGATACTAACAGCATGGAGACAGCAAACACAAGGGTCCAACTATCCTCAAACATAATAATGACCCAGATGGTGGTGGTAGGCATATCGCACCTCAAAATGTCAATATATCCTCGGTGATAGCATTAAGTTTAGTATGTGATGTTATCGAAGGAAGCTATCAAATAAATCTCGAGCTATTGAATCAAGCTCAGCAGGGATATATTTTATATTCATTTGCACCAACAGCTCCTCTGGGTTTTTTAATAATCGATGATCCAACTAATCCGGTCTATATGCGATGCCATAATGATTCATTAACGAGAATAAATTTCAAACTAACTGATCAATCGAATAATCTAATTGATTTACGAGGAGAAGTGTTACAAATTAGTCTATTTGTGAAATCGTAACGACTTTCATCGTGAAAGGATTTTTAACCCATAGCAGCAGACGGGGGCGCTTCAACGACTTTGGCGTCTTTTTTTCGATTTTGAGAAAGCATTGGTTAACCAAATTGACGCTTTTATAAAGGATTTTAGAGGAAGCCTCAGTTTGCCAAATTGACGTCTCCAAAAGTTGGTCTGTTCTCCCCCTCTGCTGCTTAAGTTCTAAATCAATACATTTTTACTTCTTATAGTAATATTTCACGATTACAAGTGCATTAAGCGACTTGTCTGAAAGACGCGATCTTAATTTTGTACAGAAATTCGTACAGACCGAAGAACTCTTTCAACGCCCGTTGATGTCGGTTTAATGGATAGAATTGCGTTGTACAATTTCTGGAGATTTTCAGTGCGCTGGCCAGAGTCCATTGAAGAGCGTGAATTCGGGCTTCGGTCATTTGAAACTGTCTTGCCTTCCGACTGCAATTGATGATCCATCTTTTTGAAGCAACAAATTCAATTCATCTTGAAGACACAAGTTCACACTTTCAGCATCATTTGACAACTGTTCGACGACATCTTCTACATCGTTGTCTCCAAATAGACAAGACACTAGATTTCCTGCAAAATTTAGCGTGGTTTTTGACGGGGCGACAGATGGATCTTTAAGACTGCGCAAGAGGTTCATGACATCTTTGTTCAATTGCTCTTCAACGCGACACTTCAAATTTTCCATGAGCTTGGTACTAATGTCATTATTCAGGTTAGTGAGCTTGTTGAACATGAAATCTAAAATTGTGTCAGCACTCATCAACGTCGCGTCATCTCGACTTAGATTCTCAACAGCAAGTTTCACAGGTTACATTACCTTCAGAAGAATTTTGAGAGCATCAAAATCCAATGTCTCAATCATTTCCAGCGCTTTGAATTCGCTTTTGTCTTTACTAGCGGCTCTAACATTGTTGGGATAGAGTTCCAGAGCGTCATCACGTCAAGATGCAGTTAAATGTCGCGTCCGAACTCAGCTTTTACTTTGGATTGAAAGACATTATTTCGAACAGGTGATTTTTTGATGAATTTGACAAACTCGCATAATTTCTTGAGCAGATTGTGGTAATCGACGTCTCCTTCTAATGTATCATCGCTGATCACTTCCAAGTCCGTACCTACTTCAAAATTGTCCATTTCATCAATATCGTCACTATCCAGGTCTAAATCGTCCATCTTAGAACTCTTCTTCTTGTACAATGTGTCACGTTCTAGGTAGATCCCACCAAATCCCTCTCCATTGTTATTCCAAAAACGCTCAAATGCTGTTTCATTGATTCGAACATATCGAGAGCAGTGCACGAACCAAATATGCGAACAATACCCGTCTTGATTGTTTTTATCGCCGCAATCATGAATGTTGGCTCCGAAGAATCGACGTCCTCTCACGATTGTGTATTCATCCACAGTCATGCTAAGCTTTACTTCTCTCTATAGTTTTTCCTTGATGTCGGCAATAGTTTTGTTTCTCTTTTCTTCGTAATCATCATGTACCATCTTCATCACATCGCTTTCGTTCGCTGGAAGTTTGAATCCGTCCCGTGAGATTGATTGCCGTATATACTTGTTTCTAGTCATAGCTCTAATCGATATTCCATCAGTAGCCAGATAGGTGACAATCTTCTGCAGACTCTTTCACCCCAGAAAATCGGCAATCGTTTTGTTTTCTTATTGTTAACGGGCTCTTCCTTGGATGTACACCCTCCAGCAGGTTTATCAAAATCAATTACATGCATTTTCAGATGATTCTTCAATGTTGTCGTGGAGTTTCCATAACATTTGATGATTTTATTGCATCGTCTACATTGACTTTCTAGCTCTTTTGTAATTTGATTCTTTCGTTTTGCGGCGTATTCCCAAACTGAAGACATGGCTGAAAAGGACATCAATATTTGTTGATGCTACAAGATCAATTTTATAATATCTTACCTAATTAAGAAAAATTGCTCTTTTATTTTAGTTTTTGGCTAAATTTATAAAATCATCATAAGAAATCACTAACACATTCAAAAGAAATTTTAAAAATTTATTTTCTGTTACATATTTCATACCCATAATTAACGTTGGATCATCATCCGTTAGAAACAGTAAAATAGCTAGAAAAAAGACCCCCAGCTGTTTACTGTTTTTTATATTTGGCGAAAAACAAACTGTTACTGTTAAATAGTTACCAGAAACCCTAAATAAGACCACTGTCCCCACTACATGTAATACCACTTTCAGTAGCACATGAAGGATCATAATATTCTTCTTATTTTGGCTTTAGTTGATCTAATTTTCCAGAATACTTTAAAAATTCCGGATCATCCCTTCTAATACTACAATTATTATTATTACGAATTTTAAAAATCATCTTACGATAATCACCTTCGTTAAGTCCATGATATTTTTGTACCTTATCAGAAAACTAATTGGAATCATCTGCAGTATATTTAGCTAAGTGATCATCATCCATATCTTTAACTTTTTCATAAGTCTCTGGTTCAAGTTTATCAATTAATGTTTGAACGGATATAAGAATTCACTTCTCCTGTGGTTTCTGCTATTTTGGTTCTTTGTTTCGCTGCCTTTATTCTCCTATTTGTTTAATGTTTCGTTTTTCATTTTGACTATACACTTTGTCTGCCACATTGATAGGTCATATATATGAAGCACTTTTTGTGTCGATTCAACTTGTTTTAGTTTTAATTTAATAAAACGCATCAGTCCAGTGCTGTAGACTAAAATATATTTTCCATATGTCGGCCTAAACCTTTTTGTTTTCATAAGTCGTAACAACAAGAGCTGGAAACACATTTGGATTAATTTTTTCGATTGCTGTTATATTATCTTCGGTAAATTTATTACATAATTCTTCGATTATTTATCTTTAGTAATAGATTTTGCTATTTTTCATACGACCACGAAGATCTTGTAAGTCTTGATGTTTCTTCAGTTTTTTTCAGCTGTTTTTTTTTCAAGTTGAGGAAGAAGAGGTTTAGTTGTTTCAGTAACAGGTTTAAAATAATTGTTGAGAACTTTCTACATAATCAACCTGAGATTCAAGGCGTTCTAGCAATTTTCGCTTGACGGATGGACTGGCAGAAATTTCTTAATTAGTTCAAGTCGCTCACGGGCCAACTGAGTGGTTAATGCTTCACCAACCATTATTGATATAACAATGATTTAATTCACAGCAGCAGAGAGGGCGTGACCTCGAAAAAGGATCACGCGCATATTTTGTTCAAAAAATACCAAGACATCAGCTAGCAACAAAAATAACTAACCGAGTAAGACTCTCTCGACAGTTAAAGGCTTCGGTTTGGCGTTATTGACCATATTTTTATGGTTTTTTGTAACACGCCTTAGTTTAACAAATATGACCTTATAAAAATTAGGCCGGCTCGCCCTCTCTGCTGCTAAACGTAATGGTTTTGGGGGTTTGCATTGATTTGTCTCCATTAGAATTGTCAGAATACGTTGTTTTGTTTACTCTAAATTTGACTCGAAGTCTAAAGTGAAATGGGTTTGTATGAAAAGTCCTTGCCTGATTAGTACTTCTTTTGTATCATGCTTTATCTCGACATTCAGAGTTGATTTGTTATGTGCTAAATAGAAATAAATATTGGTGCAAACAGTTATATAGGTATAATAAAAGTGAAATATAACTATAAGAGACAATTAAGGGTTCATATTTGTATCGTTTCTGGGTAAGTGTATTTTATTTACTGTTACTTTAAGGCTGTTGTTCTTACTGTAGAGGACGATTATATTGAGATTTTCAATTGGGATTAATAAGTGTCCTTTAAACTAAGGTTAATAATATTAAAGGAGTGATTAAATTGTCAACACATTTTAAAACTAAGCTTGTAATTGGGCTAAAATTAGTTTATAAAGAATGTCATAAGTTTTTAAAATATCCCACTTCTGCTAAACGTCTGAAACAAATACTACTAATTCTCCGTTTCAACACATACTTAAACGGAATCTTTTTGGTGTATTTATTTTTTATTTTCGAAATGCATTGAACCAAGTCACTCATACTATTCCACTTCAGACATTAGGAATTTATCGATGTTCACTCTAATGATATATTCTGTGCATCATATTTAAAGCAGAAGATATCAGATTATTTGCGTTGATGACGTTTTAGATTAGTCTCTCTTTTGCTATAGGAGTTCCTCAAAAGTAAATGTTAGCGCTTTAATTTTCCCTCATTTATGCATATGGTGTCCCAAATTCTTTGTAGTCTTGATCTGAAATAACTGCAGAGGTTAGAGAAAGTAGTTCTCTCGTCTCTGTCCAACGTGTATCATATGATTTCACGAAACGATTTCAAAAACGACTCTAAATACATGTGTTAGATAGAGGAAGAAAAGCTTTCTTTAATCAGTAGCAAGTACACAGAGATTGTCCCAAATGTATCATATATTTCAGGATGCCGTGTCGGAATATTTCTACACACCAGCGGAAGAAATCGAGAAACTTCCACATGAAACAGGAGGAAGTACCAAACATGTATTTTACAATTATGCCCGTTCTATAGGTATGAAAGCTGACGGGAATAAAACAGATGAAACATCAGCAATATTACTCCTGTTTGAAATGCTTCAGGATGAGCAAACTTGCGCGCTTGGAACAGATGATACTGATATAATCTGAATCAATGAGTTTGTATGTTCCATATATATATATATATATATATATATATATATATATATATATATATATATATATATATATATATATATATATATGTGTGTGTGTGTGTGTGTGTGTGTGTGTGTGTGTGTGTGTGTGTGTGTGTGTGTGTGTGCGTGCGTGAGTGCGTGCGTGTCAATATCAGAGAACTACCGCACCACAACGGATTCCATGTCAGAAATGAATAACGACCGTTTGTACCTTAAGTAACAATGCTACATGTGTTTAAAAGTTAAGGACACATACAATTCTGTAGGTATTTCATAGAATTGATGAGCTTAAATACGAAGGGGAAAAATCAGTGTGATAATATATTGCGCAAATTATGACAAAATGCAGATACATTTACAAAATAGAGATAGGCAACTACTGAACAGAAAAAAAAGACTTTTTAACATCACGTGACGATACGTGAGTTAACGAGAGCACAAGTGGTACAGCCATGAAAGCTAGTCTATTCCAATCACGCGAGTGTTCATATTGCTTTTTGAAATCCATTTATATTGTAATATTATGTGATATTTATGGCATATATCAGCAATATATAACACAGAAAACTACTTACGCCTGCGGCGTAAATACATTTATGGGTGGTGTGATGAGGTTGGGTCTAGATTTTACAGTATTATGTGGGAACAAAGAGCTGGTCAGAGAAGGGTCAATCGAATTGCCCCCTGTTGGTCACATGGGTTCATTGGCCAATCAGGGGTCAGGGCCTGCAACCGCGCAAAGTTACTTGAATTGTAATCAGCGTCCTTTTCAACTTAACTGCAATGCTGTAGAGACGCTATCCTGGTTCCAGAGAAATATTTTAAGCGGAATTTTAAGTCCCACCTCCGCCCCTATACAACCAACCAATTTTTTTCCCCCATATAACCTGCATATCATAAATACATGTTTATCACTGTTGGTTTATGTCGAATGGTAGTAGTTTCGCAATTTATCGTGTGTATAGGCGGTCGGAGCCCAAAAGTTCAAGCACTTGAGCTTCATTATGTGTGTAAAGTATGCATTTGTATTTCTTTTGACTATAATTATGTTTTATTTCTATATATAATATATAATGAAGTCACTGAAAGTGGCCTGCAGCAACAATTATGTAGTTGATTATTATTTCTTCCCTGATGCTGAACTATAACAACGTTCACGTTGCAATGTCATTCCTGGGTCATTTAGGTGTCTCCTCGGGCTATAAACAAACGCCTAACCGTAAATGATCAAAATAATGTACAAAGTCTTTGGCATTTTGTGAGATAAGAATTTCACTATGCTCCTTACGAGTTCAATGGCGCTTGTTGCATCTGCAGGTAAACTGGTGGTGGTGTATTATCACCGTTAAAATAATGTTATATTTGTTTGACATTCCTTTATATAAGTAATATGGTGTATTTTTTAAAATTGTGCAAGAGTTTGACAACTAAATTTAATTTTAAATTGAACTGCCCTATCCCGGGTCTTTTACTTTCTAGTCTTATATGTTTGCTAACAGCTTATGCATAGTCTTAGAGTAGTTTTCCTCCCTTTAACTGCTATTTTATTGTCACTTTTCTTAGCACTGCCATGTTTATTTTCGGGAATTTTTTCCTTGCTTGTAGCTTTTAGTTATTTATATTTTGTGCCATCTATTCTCAAATAGGTCTCCATGTATAGGCTATTAGTTGTTCGCAGCCTTACTTTACACACACACACACACACACACACACACACACACACATATATATATATATATATATATATATATATATATATATATATATATATATATATATATATATATATATGTGTGTGTGTGTGTGTGTGTGTGTGTTTGTGTGTGTGTCTGTTTGTGTTTGTTTGATTAGGATTGTTAAAGTATATTTAACAAGTTTTCAGTCATATCGCTACGATGTCTGCAGTGGGGACTTTTATAGTGATGTCTAGCACCTGGGCATCATGCCGCAGACATGTAGCATGATGTCTGTCTCACCCAGTCACATTATCTTGACACCAGGCTAACCAGTCCTAACACTAACCTCTTAATGCTGAGCGCCAAGCGAGGCAGCTGTTAGTAACATTTTTGTAAGTCTTTGGTATGACCCAGCCCATGATCAAACCCACGACCTCCCGCTCTCGCAGCGGATGCTCTAACCACTAGCCCACCCTTGGTTGTGCTTGGGTAGGATATCAATACATTAAAGCTTGATCGAAAAAAAATGCTAATAGTGTTACAGGTAGTTTCTGTTGCTACCATGCTGGTCATATTGAATAAGATCAGGGTGGTAAAAGGTTTGTCCAGTGGACACGATTCATATTTAGATTATTATATTGATACGATCACAAAAGAGATATTAACTGATAATCATAAAAAGCTATATCATAGTAATATTTCTAAGGACGAAATTAAGTCTTTATATAATCTAATGAATGTAGACATTATAATTATTAAAAAGGCTAATAAATCAAACACTATTATTATTATGAATCAAGAAGATTATGTTAAAGAAGTTGAACGTCAATTAAATGATGAAAAATGCTACAAACACATAAACAGTAACCCTTCGATAGAAATTAAATCAAACATTTCGACTTGTATTAATGAGATTGCTATAATAATAATCCGTGTATGAAGAATTTGATAATTTCCCTCTTAACATACGTACACCTCAATTCTACATATTACCCAAAATTCATAAAAACCCTGACCATAATTTACCGTTACATTATCCAGGACGACCTATTATATCAGGTTATAATTCATATACTGAAAACCTATCCAAATATATTGATAGTGTTTTCCAACCTTTAATGAAATCACTTCCTTCATACATTAAAGATACTACTGATTTCATTAAAATGTTGAAGTATATTCCACAGCTATCTGATAACTCAATCCTGGTATCATTAGATGTAACATCACTATATACCAACATTCCGCATGCAGATGGTATTGAATCGTGTAAATATTTTATTGATAAAAATCCTAATAATAGCACACTATATAGTGAAGATATTTGTAAAATCATAAAACTTATCTTAGAAAACAATTTAATAATATGAATTTCTTACAAATTATGGGTACGGCAATGGGTAGTCCTATGGCTCCTTCATACGCTTCCCTTTTTATGGGTAAATTAGAAAAAGATTTTCTCCTAAACGATAAGTTTAATCCATCTGTTTGGTTCAGATTGTTTGATGATATATTTATGATCTGGAACCATTCAAATGAAGAATTCGAAAAAATTGTTGATCACCTAAATCATTTTCACCCGACGATTAAGTTTACTTATACTGCATCTAGTACGCAGGTTTCGTTTTTAGATGTAAATGTAATAAATAATAGTGATTATTCTATCTCTACAAATATTCATATCATAGAAACTAATGTCCACCAATATGTGGAATATTCTTCCTGTCATCCCATGTCATGTAGAAACGGTATACCATATAGCCAGGCCAAAAGATACAGACGTATTATTTCAAATGATTGTCAATTACAAAATTCTTTGAATAAATTACGAACTTATTTCAAAAATAGAAATTATCCTACATATATAATTGATTCTGCGCTGAACAAAGCCAGAAATCTTACTCAAGATGAAGCTTTAAAAATAGCAGAATGTAAAAATGAGAGATGTAATTACTTTCACAATACAATATAATCCTTCATTGCCTAATATAGATCCTGTTATTAATAAATATTATAGTCTCCTAAATTTATCCAATAAAACTAGCGTTAAATCAATTTACAAAACTAAACCAATTCTCGCTTTTAGAAGACCCAAGAACTTGCAAGATTTTTAATTAGAGTTAAACAGAGAGAAAAAAATAATAATGAAATACATTTTTCGTCATCGAAATGTAACAGTAGCCGGTGCTCTCAATGTGCAAACATAAGAGAAAGTATTTCTTTCAGCAGTGCTAATACAAAAGAGGTATTTTCTCTACGTGTTAACACAAACTGCATATCGACTGATGTGATTTATTTAATAACCTGTAAAAAATGTAGCATGCAATATGTTGGACAAACACTTCAACAAGTTTCTAAAAGAATGAATAGTCATCGCTTTGATATAAGAAAGTATAGAGATCCTATGTTTTCCTCTAATATTTCAACACATTTTAACACCAATAATCACTCTTTACTAGATTTTTCTTTCATGCCAATAGATATTGTGCATGGTGAGATGAACATACTCATTAAAGAGACTTATTGGATTCATAAGTTAGATATTACTTTGTATCCTAATGGACTTAATGCCAGTGCATTATATAAATTTGTATAATTTAAATTGATATATTGTATATCCTTCATAGCAATATGTATGACTGTGTGTCTCTAGTTTATTTCATTAATTTGTTAATCCACGTTTCACTAGAGACTCATCTATTTTATAGATCCTGTCATTTAGAATTGTATATAATTGTTATGATGATGCATATCGTTTATGACGTTACATGATGACGTAATTGTTGTTTTAAAATAAATGACGTCATCCATTACATTCAAATCATTTAGTGCATGAAGAAGCATTGATTAAAATGCGAAACTAGTTGCACAGAACCTTGGCGTTTGTGTTGTTTTTTCTACCACTTACATGTGAAACATGTGATTGCAGTTATTACGTAACTGGCTTCCCAAAAATAAGGACAGTCACAAATTTTATGAACATGTCAAATAACTAGCTTGACACCTCATTGTTCGCCGAATTGACTTTTATACACATTTATGTTAGCCTTATGTCTAACATATACAGAATGAAATCTGGTTAATCCTTGCAACGTGACACTCACATTGGGTCAGATATTTTTTGAAAGTATGAGTAGCACTATCTGCCATGAACAGATTATCATAGATGCTCCAAAAATGCTCAATACTGCCATACGTTAGTTAAATTAGGTTGTGATGGTAAGCAAACAGACGTTTTGAGCGAGACAGAAACATCAGAGGGCATTATTAGCGATTGTTGGCACGAACAACATGATTGACCCTCTTAATTCCGGGCAGAAATGGGGCCAATTTTAATGCGAATGTTTTCAGCATTCAAAATAGCTGCTTCAAATTATATAATACTGTTACACGACCTGTTTAATATGGACTATGTTACACCAGGGACAGTCTTTCGGCTTGTACCTAAATTCACTACTAACGACCCCAGCATGGTTCAAATTCACTAACACTCGGCTCTGTGACGTTTGCTCCTACCAATGGACTAACTATTTCGGGCTAGTAATTTCCATGGTACCGAAGACTAAATACTCACACAAATAAATCTAAGAATTGCTTAAAAACGGAATGCTGTCAAATACACATACTCCAAATTTATTACAATACCTATTATTTTACACCGCCAGAGTCCATTTTGAGCATCAGTGCTGCAGGAGGCGGTGTGCCACCCTCGCCTGAAATTTAGGTACATTTGTACTTACGATGTTTCCCAACTTGCTGCAAATAGATGATATAGTGTTCCTGTTCACCGTATGCAATGGTCAGCAAGTAATGGATTCTTAATATTTATTTGAAGATATCTTTGATCTGGTTAAAGTGGTGCTTAGATCTTCTTTGATACTGTTGGCAGTCTGCACTACCTTTTAATGTTTTCATCTCGATCACTTGTGTACTCGCCGATTAGTTTTCCTAGCACGTGGTTGTTTTAGAGCTTACGTGATTTGAGAGATTTGTTTTTTCCTTTTCTCTCTTCATGCATACAGAATATTTCTCATAGGAGGAAATTAGAATCATGTCAACTGATGCCGAACCTCACATCCTTGTATCGTGGATAGGGTTAATATTCCTCGAGGGATCTTTCTATGTTATCGGAAACCAATGTTTAATCAACTGCATCATGAGGGCACCTACCATCTTTGCCATAAACTTTGAATCTCTGCTAGGTGTAATTCACATGTCTATATCGAACATCATTTTGTTCCATCAATAAATGAACGAAGAACGAAAAAATGAAAACGGTAAAAAGATGCAGTGATACTATTAGGATGAAATAGAAAAAAAGAAAACAATCATGAATTCCAAAAGACGGTGTATTCAAGTATGGAAAGTTAATTATTTACAGTTGTACTGATAATTCAGCCATGGTGACATTGGTGCTGTCAGTATTAATATTCCTTACTTTTATTCCAATGTCTTTAATACTTACTCTAGTGCACATTATTGTTCATACAAGCATAAAATTCAACAGCTACTAAGTTTTGAAGATAGACAATAATTACTTGCAGGTCTTACTAGATTATGTTACATCCGGCACAGCATCTGTGATGCCAGTTGATAACGATCATAATAGAGAGCTTTCTGTGATATATGTGGAGTCTCATGGTTCATTATATTGTTTCATCCTTTGAGAGTACTTTTATAGCCAGTAAGAAGTCATCGCTTACATTTCTGTGTGGGAATAAAGAAAATGTGAATTGATTGGATACAACAAAATTCAATTGACACAGAAATACTAAACAGATTTAACTCACTAAATTTGCATTTCAATGATAAATATGAGTTTAGTTTTTCAGGCTAGGAGAACAAAACACGCACACAACATGGCTTACAAAATTCTAGTAGCATAAAATTGAATGTGACACTTAATTTTTGGTGACATCATCTCTAGTGATAATTGTTATATATACGTCATTTGAATCAGTAAGATTGGGTCATGATATTTAGATGCACAAAGCTTCCATTTCACACCTTTATGGTCCAGGTTTTAATTCTCTATGTCTTGACTAGTACAAGGTTCGCTTTGTGCATTCATGTGTTCTCTAGAAACATAACACTTTTTATAAAAAACACATGTACCAATGAAACTCTGACATATGCATATTTTATAAACTTCATTAAGCGTCAAATTGATCTATAATAGCATTTCTCATCAGTAGTCTCAAGGTAACTGATATGTTTGGTGGTTTGCATGATGTACAAAACAAAACTCCACATCATGCTCATAAATGAACAACAGACAAATTCATTTTTTAAATGCTTTTAATTAAACTATGCAAATTTTCATCTGGCTCATTTAAAGAGAAACGTGTGCAGTTTTGGAAAACCAAAGACTAACTTCACGAAGTATATGAATGTTAATAGCTGCTGTGCGTGCATTCAGAAGCCTACTTACAAGGTCTGTAGCGTCGATGGCATGTATGATACACTAAAGTTGGTGGTATTATAGAAAGGTAGAAAGATTTAGCTCTACAATGATAGCAGATAAGCTGGTCCTTTTAGCTGCACTACAACATACAGAAGGAAAACCAATGTTTGGACCAGTTTTCTTCACCCAAAATTTGCCTGTGGTCCAAATCCGATTTTGTGTCCAGATTTCAGACTTTATGGCCTCAGATCTAAGGCAGACATTCTGAAGTTCACAGACATGTGAACCTGTGTAAACAGTTGGATAAGGTGGACATCCTGAATAAAGAGTCTTTACCATACTGTTAAAAACATGCACAGGTGCGCAAATCCAGCTCTAGATCATGTTGTCTTCCGTGTCTTTCCATTCAAAGGATGACCGTTTGCTAACATCTTCTTACATCTCAAAATTTTATTGATAAGACTTCTGTCCAATATATAATCTGATACAGTTTGACACTCTCATTCAAAACCAGAAAATAAAAAAATAGAAATAAAAGAATCAAACATAAGTCACTCAGAAAACACTTTTACAGCTTTGAATTAAAATTACAACGATATTGTGGAATGTTAATGCTTGCAATCAATGTGACGGTATAAAGAAATAAGAAATACCAAAGTATTGTTCAAGATCAGTATTGAGGTGAAATAGCAAGAGAGGAGGCAAACAATGTACAGGTGGTGTCCAGTGCATATATATATAATCTGATACAGTTTGACACTCTCATTCAAAACCAGAAAATAAAAAAAATAGAAATAAAAGAATCAAACATAAGTCACTCAGAAAACACTTTTACAGCTTTGAATTAAAATTACAACGATATTGTGGAATGTTAATGCTTGCAATCAATGTGACGGTATAAAGAAATAAGAAATACCAAAGTATTGTTCAAGATCAGTATTGAGGTGAAATAGCAAGAGAGGAGGCAAACAATGTACAGGTGGTGTCCAGTGCATATATATATATATATATATATATATATATATATATATATATATATATATATATATATACATATATGAGAACCTCATCATCACATGACAATATGTATTCTAGTTTTGATTCTGTGACACCCATATGAGCTAAAACATAAAAAACAAATTCAATACATGTTGAGATCTTTTCAATTCTTACGTGACAAAAGTGTAATAAGACAATACAAGATAAGTTAAAGTAGATGACATTACACATATTGGTTATAAATACTTATTCAGACATGAAATTAGTTCCACACAAGCACTATATTAAAATAAATGTTTACTTCCTTAAAGAAATTTAAAATAGAAGATATCACTATCAGAAAGTTCATCATGTGCTGAACATTGTAGTAACAACCCCATGTAGGCTGGATATTGAAGCAATCTGTCTGAAAGAGCTTCATCGTACAGAATTTGTTGCAATATCTTCATTTAGATAGCATTATGGCAGTGGATTTTCCTCAAGTCTCAGCGTCAGATGACCTGCCTAAAACAAAAAATAACACAATTAGGCAAACAGTTTGGTCATGCTTGTTGCGCACTATCAAATAAGTATTCAGTTGATAAAAATAAATATTGTTAATTAAGAGAAGGGAAACTTTTATGGCATTTAAAAGTAGTTGGGACACAAAACTACAGTTGTTTTTTTTTTCATATATTATAAGTCTTGGGTCGCTTTAGATGGGTTTTTTGCTACTGATCATCCTGTGTATTTCCGCCATAATGCTATTTTTTTTTAAGGAAAAGAAACCATGATTAAGAGACTATCATCCTAGTTATTAGTTGGAAATATTACAAATAATCAATAGACATAAATTCGCTTATATTTACTTACCATTGCTACGTCTTTCAGATACATATAATTTCAACAGACAGTATTGTAAAAAGATTAATAACAGTATACCTTCTCCATTTTTTTAAAGTCATAATTTTATGCATCAATGCATTACAATTTTCAAAAGTCAAATGTACATTTTCTGCCATAAAAATTTAAATACCTAACTCACCAATATTAAAACAGCAAAAATAGTGCTTGGTTTATCACTCCCATATACCATGACGTTTCTTTAGATCATGCTCTTAAAGGAGACTAGAAATGAAAATTTTTATTTTATAAATGTAATTCTTTACAAATTCTAATTCGAATATAATGTTTAAAAAAATAATACCGTGTGCGGATATTGATTATATTGGGAAGAAGATATAATGATTCCGTAAATTGCCGAGTATTTCCGAGTTTTAATGAGACGACAGATCACGTGGTCGCGTGACGTCATACTAGCCAGTCCTGGTATACAAACAGAAACATGGCAAGCGAGAAAGGCCATTTATAACGGTTTTCATCGGAAGTAATTTTTCACACACACAAAAAACAACGCCCCACAAATAAATCTGCGAGGAGGAAATCATACGTAATTAATTTCAACATTAAGAAGCTTCCTTTCTATGATTCAATTACAGTGTATTTTACATGCATGCTACAGTTAGCGTATTGACAAATCTAAGTATATACATGCTTTGTTAAAATAGATTACGTACTGTACTGGTCAGTGCTGCAAGAAATGTTTTAATCACAGGCCCCGGGCTGTAGACTCAAATAAACTTGCTAGCCCTGACTGAAATTCCACAAACCCGAACAGTTCATATATGTTAACTTTCAAGCCGGGAGAAGAAAGAAAGAAAATAAATTCCAATTTTGGAGGTATTTCCTCCCTATCTCGTAATATTTCTCTTGATTTTTCGCATTTAACTCCCGATTATTTCAATATGTCTCTCAATTTTCATTTCTCAGAAGAAGAAAATCCATATATAATTTTTTTATCAAGTGTGCAGTCCACAGATGTCATATTCTATTTTATCACTTGTGAATATTGTAGTGAAGAAATAATTAATATCACAGGACAGTTTGACTGCAGATTTGAACTGTTAAAATGAAGTCTTTGGCCTCAAAGTTACAACAAAATTCAGCATCGTTTATTTGCCAATGAATTTCTGGTGCTTACATACACACTCTATAGCACATGGTTTCTTTGAATTATGTCAGAGGGCCAATCCTTGTCACAACATAAGTACAATGATAAGGAATAATTGTTAATTTGTTAAACTGCCATTATGTTTGTGTACTTAATTCTAACCTCTAACTATTATGCAGACCAGAATATGAAAAAAAAAGGTTTTGTCCTGGGGGATAATAAGGCGTATCACAGGGAGAAATTGCAAATTGGGGCAAATGGGCGGGGTCAATAGTCGTCTCCCCCAATTTCTATTGCCAGCCAGTTAATGTGAAACTTTGATTTTATATCGGATCTCTTTTCTTTTAATCGCTGCCATTTAAACTGCCCAAGGGACAGTCTTATATCAGTTCCAATCATTACAGATTTCCGTTTATACATTTTACGTGTAATAGGCATAGACTGAAGGGTTGCATTTTTTAAAATAATTGTTTTAATATTTTTAAATTACTTAAATTGTTTTTCTCGAAACACGACCGTGTCAATCAAGGATTGATAATCTTATTATTTTATTTAGCAAAGCTTCCATTTGATTAAAGTCAGATTTCAATTACACATATGACAGTGGTGACTTTATTTAGATTGTCATCTTGAAGAGGAAGAAAACATTTACTCATTTCATCAGCACGAACAGGTGTCGGGCTGTCATATTTTTTATTAGCATTTACTCGGACTTCTGCCTATTTTCGTAACTCGTACGTTTGACACTCTTTACCAGGATTTAAAATATACAATGGTATGTCTGGAACAGTTTCAACTTTTAGTCAAGGCTTAGCATTCGTGTATCCTTGAGGTTCTAGTTTTTAGGATCCCTCTGGTAACATTCCTTTGAGAAATGTAATGAACACGGATTGCTGTATGGTGTTGCATTGAAATGACTCGCTTGTATTAATGTATCCAGACTTTCTTTATCCCTTTATCATTTGGAAAGGAAGAAAAATGTTGTCCAAAGCCTTTTCTTAATGCGCTATTTACACCCGTAAGCAATAATACAAAATCACCAGTCAGGATGCTGGAGTCGATAATATGACGTTACATCACGAGAGTAACCGAATAGGTGCGGAAATTTTGCATACGAGGTCACAGAAATTCAGCTTGTTGAACATATGCCAATATTTAAATACTGGGATTGCGGTCGCATATAATAATTCAGAATAAGGTTTTCTTCATTGGTGTTGTTCTTATTATGTTATATTTCCATTGTTTTCTGGTCTCCTTCAATACATGTATACTGACGAGTTTAACTTGCGCTGCATGAAGTGTATCTACTGGTTTTGAAATAGAATCACCATTGCATTAAATTTCAATAATGTCTATAAAATACAATAAAGAAGACTAAAAAATATTCCCTTGAAAATAATTTCAATAATAACACAGAGATAATTTACTCTGATGTATGGGACCAAAAACAAATACATGATTACAAAGTAACAGTAATCAAGCTAATTAGTAATAAATAAAAGGTGGTAATTATTTTTCTTGTAAAATTAGATGGGTACCAGTAAAGCATTAAGATAATTATTTACCCAACCCATTTTCTGGTTTTCACTTTGAAAACAAATGACAAATCTATGAAGTCGCTAAGAACAACATCACAAACATACTATAATTAGACAAATTATTCCACTAGAGTACTAAGATCACGAACACCTCCGGTGGCCTAGTGATTAGAGCGGTCCTCACAGGAATGGGAGAACGTGGGTTCAATACCCGACTGAGTCAAACCATAGACTTACAAAAATGGTACTAACAGCTGCCTCGCTTGGCGTTCAGCATTAAGAGGGTAGTGTTATGACTGGGCGGCTTGGTGTCAGGATAATGTGACTGTGTAGGACATCATGCTACATGTCTGCAGCATGATGCCCCAGTGCTAGACATCACTATAAACTGCCTCACTGCAGACACCATAGTGACATGACTGAATTTTTTTTAAAGCTATGTTAAAAATCCTAATCAAACAAACAAACAAAGATTACAGAGAGTTACAGCAGCAAAGAGTTCTCTGAGATAACTAACAAACTAATGTCAAGGAACAAATGTACATCACTTCCAAGTACCTTCTCTCCAGTAGACCTTCCGGACCTATTCGCAAATTCCTTCCATGAGAAAGTACAACCCATTAGAGATAAGCTTGACAACACAATTTCAATTGATTCGTTGTCACTATACAGTTACGATACAAAATTTTGGCGACAACCATTACGAGCATTTGAACCTGTCTCTAAGGATTTAGTACAGACAATCGTGATGAAGAGTGCACCAAAGTCAAGTGAACTTGATCCAATTCCAACATCACTGCTGCTTGAGTGCTTATACCCAATACTGCCTTCACTAACTGATGTTATTAATAGCCCTCTCTCATCCGGGCAATTCCCATCATTTTTCAAATCTACCATCGTAAAGCAACTACTGAAGAAATCAAACACTTGACCATAATGATTTAAAGAACTACTACCCAGTTTCTAATATCCTATTCATATAAACAAAATCTTAGAAAAAGTTGTACTGACCCAACTTGTATCTCCTTTAAATTAAAACAGTTCTTTTTAGCAATGTATACAGTCTGCATATCGCCCTCGCCACAGTACCGAAAATACTCTTCAGAATATATTTAATGACATTATCTCTGCTTTGGATAGCGGAAAGATTACAGTCCTCACCCTCCTTAATTTGTCTGCTGCATTTGACACAATAGGCCATAATATATTACTTCACCGTCTCCAGCATGTATTTGACATTCAGAATACAGCCTTACACAGTGGTTCAAGTCCTACTTAGTCAACAAGACACAAATTGTATATGCAAATGGAATAACTCCAGCCCAGTTGATCTATGTTGTGGTGTTCCACAGGGGTCTGTTCTTGGACCTGTTCTCTTCATTCTGTACACTCAGCCACTCTCAGGTGTCATAGATCATCACCCTGGGTCTCTCCAATTATATGCTGATGATACCCAAAGATACAAGACTAGCCACCCAACCGAAGTTGATGCTACCATTAAAAGGAGTAGAGGTGCATTTCTGATGTGAAATCATGGATGACATGTAACAAACTGCAGATGAATGATGATAAAACTGAGGCCATTCTGATCAAAACACAAAGACTTTCTCATTCACATCCTTTACCTTAGACAATAATTATCAACCAACATTAAATTCACACAGTCAGTACAAAACCTAGGTGTTACTCTAGACAGTACTCTCGCATTGCACCAACATGTCATGAACATATGCAAGGCTGCAGATCTTGAGCTGAGACGCATCAGCTCCATTCGCAAAAATATTTTGATTGATGCCACTAAACACTATTGTGTTCATTAGTACTTTCAAGACTTGACTATTGTAACTCAATCCTGTCCGGTTCATCTCAATATCTACTCCAGAAACTTGAAACAGTTTAAAACACAGCTGTTCAGATCATCTTTAGAGTACCACAATCAGAGCACACCTACCCACTGCTCTGTACCCTACATTGGCTATCCATTTGATCCAAACTGAAACACAAAGTTTGTTCTCTGTGCTACGTTTCACTGACAAACTCCAGTCCAACATACCTATCCAGCCTCACACATGTGTACACACCAGGAAGATACTTACACTCCTCTTCTGACAATCGTATACTCAACTCTTCCCACTATGAAAACAGTCATATGGACAACGTTCTTTGCATGCCAGGGACGAGCAATGTTGAACAATCTCCAAATTGCAATTAAACACAAAGACACAGTAATCCCTTTCAAGAGTGCTCTTAAAACTCACCTTCGTCCACATAATCATAGAGATGACAACTTTGCAGATCATTGTTATTTACTACACCAGGTCATATGAAACTAAATTTTGATGCAGTGTTGTCAGTTATCGAAAATAGCCTGATGTGTTATGAAATAAAATACAAGCATCTTAATATTCTTTACGTTTTTCTTAAGGACTTTTTTCTTCTCGCATATCAAATTCGAATGCAATTAACTGTTATCGAGATATGTTTAAATGTTTCACCATTGATCTATCTTTTTAAGAATTTTAATTTAAAACAATTGATAATGACTCTGTTTCTAAAGTCTATTTCTAAGTATCTCGGTAATTTCATGGCTTTCTTGTGTTTATAGATGCAATACTGGATACCATATGGGCACCATTTCTAAATTGAACGAATATGAAATCATAATTAGTCTTGTGGTGAAAATACCAGAGACTTACTTTGTGTTTGACAGTCTTCACAAAATAACCATTTTTGATAAGATCTCATCAATACCTTTGTATATAAAATCTCTGCAAGAAAGATACCTGGTATCATTCTAACTAGTTGCTTTCCAGTGTTTAGCTTCCTACCAAAAGACACAAATGATGATGATAAAACTGAAAACAATTAGTATGGAAATAATACAGACAGTACTGTACACAATTAATGTACTCCCTTGTAGCTAATTAAAGGAACATAATATTAAATTGGTATTAGACAGTATAGTTTTTTTGTTCATTTACTATAAACCCTCTTTCCAATATTATACTTTAAGCTTGGGAGTTTACATTTAGTATATTGGCCTCCAAAACTAGTCCAAAACCTAATTTCCACGAGTTGAGTCATAAAACATACCTCTCATCATAGGACGATCTTCACTTTCCATATTGGGTTCCCTCTCCATATTTGTATTGTTACGTTGGATTGCATCTATCAAGATATTTTCAAAATAATGCTTAATTACAAGTAATTAATAGATAACTTAACGACTATTGATTTATCATGAATAGTGTCGCATACATTTTGCTTACCACTTACTCACTTGAAATAAAAGTTGACATATGAAACTTAAATAATTCGTAGAACATTTATTACATTGTGAGTATAAGTATTTGTTTGAAGATTTCTTTTTTCCTATCATGCTGTTAGATATAAATATTTCAAGAAACTGCCCTTTAAATTTATTTTAATTATCTCTTTCACTTGCTATACATGAAAGAAAGCACTAAACAAAACACTTCACTGTTCATTTTTGTATTTAAAAAAAAGGTTTGCTGCAGATGCATTTGATAAAATTATGATGCTTTCTCATGGCAGTATCCTGATCCAATAAATATACCATATTTTTCTTATGATTAATGTCTATTTTCAGATAATTAAATTTTACACACACTATATTTTTAAAATTTAGATAGTTTTAAGATGGGTAAATAACATTCCTGGACATCAAGTGCACTTTTTATAACCTCCTTCCACATAATCATAGAGATGACAACTTTGCAGATCATTGTTATTTACTAAACCTGTGAAACTAGATTCTGATGCAGTGTTGTCATTTATAGAAAATAGGTTGATGGGTTATGAAAAGCCATGCAAGCATCTTAATCTCCTTTAAGTTTTTCTTAGGGACATTTTAATTCTCGCATATCAAACCCGAATGCAATTAACTTTAATCGAGATATGTTTAGATGTCTCTGCATTGATCTATATGTTTAAAAAATTTTAATTAAAAAAAAATCGTAATGTCTCAGTTTCTAAGGTCTATTTCTAAGTATCAACTGAGTAATTTCATTGCTTTCTTTTGTTTAAAGATGCAATACTGAATACCATATAGGCACCATTTCTAATTTAAACAAATACGAAATCATAATTACTTTTGTGGTGAAAGTACCACAGAGATAACATGATTTTCAAAACATCCATTGTGCTGAATATATAGGAGGTCCGATTGGCACCATTTTCATTTTACAACCAACTAGACTGAATAGTCTTTCTGTGATAATCCTATGCTGATTTGACCATTCATTCAGGAAAAGTGATAGAATTTCCTTGATTGTCACTATAGTCAACTAAAATCAGCTCAATATCATCAGAAGTCTTCTGATAAAACTCCCATGGCAACATGTGTTTCCATTCAAAAGGAATAACCATAACAAGATTTGTAAGATACTGACTGCTGTGGCATTGGACAAAAGATTAGTGCCATTTTCTTTAGAACCAACTGGACATAATAAGAACTCTTTTAATGGAAAGTACCAATAAAAAGATTTCAAAAAGGCCAATATGGATGCAATATTGGATATCCACCCAGCACCATAGTTTGGGGACTGTGTGTAAAATTGTTTTTCTTTCCTCTACCATTTATACTGGCCACCATGTATAGCCTATCTTGTGCTGCAAAATGGCATTAAACCTTACAATAACAACAACCATAATTGCTTATAAGTGTTTATGTTGCTACTACTGGAAAACAATCTGCTGCACATAGATGAATAATAATAGATAATAACGATAATAATAATCAACTCTTTTGAGAATTTTTTAGTCTTTTGTTTAAATGTATTTAAGAAAAATAGGTAAGTTATGTGAAAATGTTAGAAAATGTCAGGAGGGGATTGCTAATAGAGGTAAGAATTTTTACAATTAAAAGTTAAACGTCCCCAAAATGTTTATACCAGCAGTTGAAACATTGCTGTAATATCCAGGTAATCTAAGAGTTTTTTTTACTTATAACCATGATAAAGTGCACAGAATTGTATGATTCTTAGCTGAATATTTTTAATTTGCCATTGTGTTAAAATGGATTTGGAATGGTCATACAGATGTACAGATATAAGGACAGAGAAATGATCTGATGGATATGTGCCAAATAAAATGGCACTTTATGCTGTCATGGTGAGGGGACAAAAAAACACTGACCTGAAATAATTGTATTTTTTCAACATTAATAATATTCCTGCTTTCCCAAATTATCCTGTTTGAATTCTTGACACATTTGCGGAAATCAACTTTCACTGAAACACAAAACCATTTGACATTTCCTAATGCAAAGTTTTAGCTTGTATCATACACATATTAAGATCCATAATATTATGACAATGTTTACAATTAATTATTTCCTTATACACATATTAGTTATTTGATATTATTTAGAAGTATACTATGTGATAAGTACAGTGTAATTCCAACTGTTAACTACTATTTATTTGCTAATATGATTTTGATGCACATAGTTATTTTTACATAGGCCAGCTATATATTTTTCTTTACTAGCAATGTTTTATGTTGTCATTTTAATGTTTTAAGAGTGTAGGATTCTCTATGTTTTGTGGATTTTATATTGATTGATTTATCCGTCTTGGTGTGTCATGGGGAAATGAGCTCCAATTTTTTCAACATGATATAATCAATAATGGTGTTGAAACTATAGCTGATACTAGGAAACATGAAAAAGTCTGATGCAATGATGTTTTCTGAGACATGTCTTAAGCAGAATATTCTAAAGGATAAAATAAAAGAAGGAATCTTAACTATTTCACTTTAATAGATTTTAAAGTTATTTTGAAATTTAAACTCAGTCAATTTGTAAAGACTCAGAAATGGTCCTGGACCTGGCTGGTTACATACAAGACTGAATAATTGCTAGAATAAAAAATGGTACCCACACCAGCCAGTATGAATACATAGCTGAAACAAATGTACCAGAGGCTACTCATTATAAACATTCGGGTATTATCATTGGCACATGATCGAGACAAGTGGAGGGAACTGGTCTGATGTTTAGCAGCACAGTGCCTCAACGACCACACTAGGTCAAGACTCTGATGATGATTATCTTGGCTAGTGATCATCTTGGCTAGTGATTCCTCATAGAACACATATTCAATATGGGTTTTTATTCTCATACGACCTGGGAGGATTTTTAAAAAAATTGTGTAATGACTTGATGGACAGAAAGAATTTACTATATTAAGATACAGATGTACAAATCTGTTTAATAAAGCATGAAATAAATATTCTTCAATAAAAGATATGCAGATTTTAAGACCCAGTTTTCAGTGTTTAGCAGTGGCACAGATTTTCTTGTTTCATTTTTTAACATTTGCATTCAATATACAAAATGCTTCACTCTGCATACATTCCTTGAATTCTGTATTACAAAACATACATGTTACTCTGGTCAGTACTCTCACATTGTACCAACATGTCCTGAACATATGCAAGGCTGCATATCTTGAGCTGAGATGCGTCAGCTCCATTCGCAAAGATCTTTCAGTTGATGCCATTAAAATACTTAAGTATTCATTAGTACTTTCAAGACTAAACTATTGAAACCCAATTCTATCTAGTTTGTCTCAATATCTACACCAGAAACTTAAAAAAGTTCAAAACACAGCTGCTCAGATCATCTTTAGAGTACCACGTTAAGAGCACACCTCCCTGCTGCACTGTACCCTATACTGGCTATCCATTTGATTCAGAATCAAACACAAAATTTGTTCTCTGTGCTATATTTCATTGATGGACTCCAGTCCAATATACCTGTCTGGCCTCACCCATGTGTACACACCAGCAAGATATGTAAGCTGCTCTTCTGTCAATCTTACACTCATTATTCCCACTATGAAAACGAAGTCATATGGACAACGTTCTTTTACATACCAAGGCCCAGCAAAGTGGAATGAATTGCCAAATTGAATGACACAAAGACACAGTGATCCCTTTCAAGAGTGCTCTTAAAACTCACCTTTTCGACTACAGATACAAACCTAATAATGTTTCCTACCGTAAATTTTTCAGCATTTTTGTTTTCTAATTTCATGGTGTTTGTTTCTGGTTTTGTAGTCATATCTTTATAGATGTTGTAAAGCTCTTTGAGTTTCTAATGATTAGGCACTATAAAAGTACTCATTATTATTATTATTATTATTATTATTATTATTCAAAAGCAAATGTTAGCTATGTATGTATACTTTTAATCAAATTTATGGCCATGTATGTATTTTCTCTTTTAGATATTGTACTACTAGAGTCACATTTGCATGCATGCATAATACATACTATGACTGCATTGATTATTAAATTCCTTAACTAGTGAACAATAATACATGAACTGAACCTAAAATGTTTGATTAGAAGATTTTTGTTTATATGCATCACATATATACACTACATATTTAAATATATTTGTACAATGGCATCAGACGGAATTTCTTGTGTTATAGTTTCATAACAAAATTTACATAATAAATACATTTTCATTTTTGATCAATGATTTCGGTACAAAAGTGATAATATCATAATCCAGTAGTTTCTTATATCAGCACTATTTATAAAGTCCATAGCAATAGATAATTTTCATATGGAAGTTCCTTGGTGACAGTTAAGGTGCAGAGCATTCAATAATCAGGACTGAATAGACTTTGGGTAATGAAAATTTGGGTAAAAATTAAATGCCTAATTTATAGTTAATTTAAAATAAGTAAACGTGCAAACATGACCCATGTGAATTGCACTATAATAGTTTTCACCAAAGTTCACTTCAGAGATTCAACATTTTAGACAACAAATTTGGCTTAAAACAAACAGAAGTTCATTTTCTAATCTGGCTTTCTTCCAAATAATCCAACGCCATTTTTCACATTTGGAGATTTAGTTTGGGGTGTGGGGTCAGAGCAACTGCATATGGAATCTCATCACAATTATTATTTCCAGTTAAGTACCCACAAATTAACGTAGTTCTAGTCTATTTTTAGAACAATTTTTCCCTCTCATTTTAAGATCTGATTCATCCTTACAACGTGACAAAAGGGTAATGAGACAATACAAGATAAGTTAAAGTGGATGACATTAAACATCTTGGTTATAATTACTGAAATGAAATTAGTTCCATACAAGCAATATATTAAAATAAATGTTTACTTCCTTAAAGAAATTTAAAATAGAAGATATCAAAAGTTCATCATGTGCTGAACTTTGTAATAACAATCGCATGCAAGATGGAGATTGAAGCAATCTCTCTGATAGAGCTTCACATTACAATACCTTCACCTCGATGGGAGTCACTTTCAGAATCCTGGATTGACAAAGAAGGTTCAGATGTCCTGCCTAAAACAAATAATAACACAATTAGGCTAACAGTAATGTTTGTTGTGTGCAATCAAATAAGTATTCAGTTAATAATATGATAGAAATTCATATTGTTAATTAAGAGATGGGAAACTTTTTATGACATTTAAAAGTAGTTGAGACTTAATACTACAGTTGCTGTTTTTAAAGTATTATAAGTCTTGTGTCACCTTAGATGTTTCTTCTCCATTGATCATCCTGTGTATTTCAGCCATAACGCTACGTTTATAAAGAAAAGAAACAATGCTTAACAGACTATCATATTGAATTATTAGTTGGAAATATTACAAATAATCAATTGATATATTTAATTTTCTAATATTTACTTACCATTGACACGTCTTTCAGATACATATAATTTCAACAGACAGTATTGTAACCAGATTAATAACAATATAACTTCTCCTTTTTTTACTCTACTTTAGAATTGGCATTTTTTTGCATCAATGCATTACAATTTTTAAAGGTCAAATGTACATTTTCTGCCATAAAAATTTAAATACCTAACTCAATAAAATGTTATGCCAATATTAAAACAGCAAAAATAGTGCTTGGTTTATCACTCCCATATACCGTGACTTTTCTTTAGATCATGCCCTTAACACATGTATACTGAAGAGTTTAACTTGCGCTGCATCAAGTGTATCTATTGGTTTTGAATCAAGGATACCATTGCATTAAATTTCAATAATGTCTATAAAATACAATAAAGAAGACCAAATATTAATCCTTTGAAAATAATTTCAATAATAACACAGCGGTAGTTTACTTTGATCTAAGGGACCAAAAGCAAATACATGATTACAAAGTAACAGTAATCATGCTAATATGTAAAAGGTGATAATTATTTTTCTTGTAAAATTAGATGTGTACCAGTACAAAATTATTTACCCAACCCATTTTCTGGATTTCACTTTGAAAACAAATGACAAATATGCCAATTATGATAAAAAAGGATCTGCCAAAACAACTAGTTTGACAAAATCAAAAGTCAATGAATAACATGATCATCTTGTGATAATGTCTCCCTATATCATGCTGATTCTTTAAATGAATATATGACATTTATGTTAATATATGCTGCATATATGCCTCAAATATTTATAACTATTCACTGTTTTTTTGTCATAGAAATTACATTACTTTGAAAAAATACTTATATCACTGAAAAATGGTAAATCCTGAGTGTGTGAAACAATGTAAATAAAACAACTGAGATTTGGAGAAAAAAAAACATAAATAAAGCAAAACCTGTATCTAATACTTTTAGGAATACACTGAGACATAAATGACTCAAAGCATGGTATGTACTGTGTTTGTACTGCATGCTACAGCACAGAGCTCGGGTCAACTTTTTTTTCTTCAAAATATATTTGTGCAAAATTAAATGATCGAAAATTGGACACTAGATTACAAATTTGAAATCGAATAATGAGAAAATAATAACAAAGTATAACAAAATCATACAAAAATTGTTCATTACTGTATACATTATTCATTGAACTTATCGAAATAAAAAGTGCAATTGTTTCAATATATACTAATCACACAAAGCAAAACAAAGTCATACGAACCTTAACAAATCCTCACAAAGATTGACAGCCATAAAAGTCATTTGAGACAAGTGTATTTATATCGTAAATTATCGTAAATTAAATTATTTTAAATTATGAAGTATCAAATAAACAAAGGCCGATAGGGCAATTTTGTTTTTAATAATCAATTGAGATCCCTAAAGCCAACTTTCTATTATTATGAAGAAAAACACACATGCATTCATTCTTCACAGAACACACCGGTATATAATAATTCTCAGAAGATATTTATTAACACAAAATTACAAAACAACAAATAACAGAGAGTATCACATTATTTTTTATAATCGATTTTGAATATATATATATATATATATATATATATATATATATATATATATATATATATATATATATATATATATATATATATATATATATATAAAGTCGACTCCGGTTAACTACACACCCTCGGGCCCGTCATGAGACTGTGCAGTTAACCGGAGTGTGCAATTAACCGAAGTATGGTACAGTACAGCTTTAAATCAGCATGGAACGAATATATGTGAAGAATAAATATAAACAATAATTAAAATCCACTCTTTCAACTTTTACTTAAATGTTAAGCTTGTTTTCCTTCCTCCAAACACAACTTCATTGATTCAACCAATGGATCAAGGAATTATAGCGAATTTCAAGAAATTCTATAGATCGCTTGTTATTTGAAAACTGATGTCAGACATTGATGGGTCATCTCCCGCAAAAAAGTGTTCAGCTCCAAAGTCGTCTGCATCCTGTTTTTTGTTGTTGGCATGTTGTCGTTTAAATTGAATTCCGTTGCGCATTTTCCATCTTTCTAACCAACCATTTGTTGGTTTGAAATCATTCAAACCCGAACGGTTGAGAGCAATGTTTCCCATGCTGTACATGTACTATGATTTTTCATACGCTATTGCTCTCTAGTGGGAGCGAATATACATGTATATACCACATAAGGCGTCCTTTACATGTCAATCATTTACGAAGTCACATTTACCGGCTTACTTGAAGCGCTACAGCAGTGGACTGGCAATAACTGAGTATGACTACACATTGTGCAGTTAACCGGAGTAAATTGTAATGAATAATGTGCCACGGGCAGAAATTTATCGTGCTATTATCCGGAGTGTGCATTTAAGCGAAGTGCAGTTATCCGAAGTTTGTTCCCATTGAAAAGCATTGGGAAAAACGGGACCAACGGGACTACGTGCAGTTATCCGGAGTGTGCAGTTAACCGATGTGCAGTTAAGTGGAGCTGACTGTATATGAAGAAAAAGCAACACAGAAAAGAATCGGATTGCTTTCATTGGCTTTTTTTTAAAAAAAAATTACATTTATTATACCCGTAATAGGTTGACCACTGGGTCGGGGAGCCATCACAAGGTCACCTTACAATCTAACATTTCTGATAATCTAGGGATAATAAAAATAATCAACTGAAAAGGAAAAAAACTCTCACACACACATACATACATGCATATGTCACACGATCTAGGTGACATTGTGATATTATAGTATTTTGTTCCTCTTTAGCTTAAAATCAGATACCTATTACATATTCATTACTGAGGTCCACTTTTAAAGAAATTGGCTCCGGTTTAAGCTGAGTGGCACATGAATTATGAAGTCTATATTGACTTTAACATTATTTCATCTGGGAGGAATTAAAAAACATGTATAAAGTAATGCAAAGTAACTAATAATCATATTAGTTTATGAGATGATAACTGAACAATGCCAAGAGACATACAGCAATCCTGCATAATTTGTCTTGACATTTTGTGTCCTTAAATGTTGCGATACCAAAAATGTTATATTTTCATATGCATATAAGCCATAGTTTATAAAACTTTAATAATTAATATTTTTTCCAGTCCCAAGATTTAACATAATTAAAGTAATTGCTCTATGGCGTATAAAAAAATCATTCTGACAGATCACACAAAGTTTTCTTCAATGCTAGAAAGTTGAAATCTATTGAAATAAATATCTGAAAAGCAGATTGACCGTGTGACCAATTTGTAAACAAATTACTTAAGTAATGATCCACTTGCAGTGTAGTGAAAAAAGCAAAGGCAGTCATAAAACTGTATTTATGATTCAGACTGACTAGACAATTAAGATAATATGTTGCCATGTAAAAGCAGAACATTCCATTCTTATAAAAGCAACAACTTTGAGCAGAGCCAAAATGATTATTCCAATGATGATTGATGATTCATGTATTAGTAATATCTGGTAATCTAACCAGTTAATTAATGTCCCCCTCACCACTGTCTTGACAAGTTAAAAGCATATTTAGTCAGCTGCAGTTAATTACCAAACAAAAATATACTCCAATTTTCTCACACCTGAGCCATTCTTAAAGAACAAGCTCCAGTCCAGATTAATTGAAATAAATGAGCACGGTTACATTAGATCTAGCCCAATGATATACATGTGCCATAATCCATTATTTGAAGATAAAATATAGAAATATAAGCTGGAAGGTATTCCAGTTAATATTGCTGTTTGGTAAACAACCTGAAATTTAACTATATACTATTATTATAATTAAATACGCTTACTATAACTTTATTTCGAGAGATATTAAGAGGGTTAATTACACTCGGCTTCACTGCTACTGTTAATTGGACTTAGTACACAAACCAGAAAGGAAAACATGAAGAAATCTGCAATCTTAAGGTTATTGCAGATGGCAAAAATAAGACCATATACTTTGTACTCTCCATAAACTTGATCTTTAATATAATGGAGGAACTTCTATGAGAAATTACATAAACCTGAAACACAAATGTTTGACTCTATGCAGTGAATAATCACTTTGGAGAATATTACTGTGCTAAAACCATCTCCTTTTACTCAAGAGACCAAACATATTTGCTTACCAGTCTGCATTCATAACCAGATAGATTGTACTGACATGTTGCTCTTGAACTTTGTCCAATCAGTATTGCCAGTGTGAAGGGTTTTAAAAGGTTTTCTAAACCCTTAATCTGGAGAATAAGATACATGTGTATCTTCCTATATTAACATACTGCCTGTTACTTTACAATGAAGAGAAAGAGACTCTCACTAATGTCGTTGATCAACTGAAGAGTCAGCTATTTCGCAAACATCTGATATATGGACAAGTGTAGATTTAAAGGTCTACGTAAGCTAGAGTAGGCACATAATCTGTGATAAATGGGAGTTTAACTCAAATCTGTCAACTGCCCAACTTGCCAAAAACTGTCCCATGTGTGTGAGCATTGCAGGGAAAATCAAGGCTCTCAATGAGGAGCTTAGTGTTTCTCTTTCTGCATCTTGGTAACAGACAAAAGTATGGAGGCAGCTTCTAGTGAGGCTGACTCGGTGATTATGCAGTTCTTCACTCACACCCTTCTACTCTGTGTCATACTGAAACTACCAAGCATGTCAACAGTGTTATCTGTAGGGCATAATCTAGTTGGACATTTCAGTTACTTAACAGTTATGACAGAGGACCTTGAAAAGTGAGAGATGAAAACTGATCTCAAGCCTTTATGTTAATACCAGTTGGAAATCAGCATTAATGAGGTTACTATTAAAACTATGATGTTTTATCATTTTGATAATGCAAGTACAAATCCAGCAGATCAGAGCAGTCCCGATATCAAAGATTTGCTATGGAAGCTAATGCCACCAAACAGTGTGAGAAAAAGGACCAGCCAATGTGATAGTGTTATCTTCATGAAGTATAACCCAAAATTTGTCTTGTTCTGAATGCTGTACCTGACATCAGGTTTACCTAACTGTCAACGTCAGTTCCACTGGAAGCACTTGTTATGCAAGAGACCAAGAGCCTCTGTTGCCAAAATCTGACATAACATACGAGCTTTCAAGTCATGCATTCGTTCTTTGATGGACATTTAAGCATAAGCTTGTTTGAAAGCTGAATTATTCTGAATCATGGAGGTTGGTTTACATGATCCTGGCAAGCAGCAAGATTGGATCTTTTTCCTGCATGAAACTGCAGAGAAACAGAATTAAAAGTGAATTTATGCATAGAATTCATGCAGTAGTATCAAACTATGGGTTTTACCTTTCTCGTAACTTTTCTCTCCCTTCAACCCATCCTCACCTATATACCCCCACCCAAGACAATTCAGTCCACACGCAAGCCTTGCCTGTTGATACCTTGTAATTAAATCCACAGAGGGGCCAACACATATGTGATTAAGCCAGACTTGCGGGCAAGAGTAATCATTTCGATTTCAGTACTCTAAAAAGTGTTAACAAATGGCAAAATGTCAGCCTTTGATACTACACTGTTGTAATTGTAGAAATAAAATCTCAGAGTGTACGTAAACAAGAATATGGTAGCAATCAATACACACAAGGAATTAATCAACTGCATACAGACAGGCTTTATTATTATTTATCAATGAGAACTAAGTATTGGGTTTTTTTTCTTCACAGCCTGACTTGCACAGGTTTCATAGCAAGTTTTATGAATTGACAAAGAGAGACATATATTATCTAAGCTGTGAATATTGAAATATTGTGCATGGAAAAGTAAATCTTCAAAACAAACATAATTTGACTACTGTGTCTGAAGCGAGTGACTTTTTTTATTAGGTCGGTGATGAGGATTTTCAAGTGCAGGCTACAAATGCTATGGGCCATAAGCAATGGACTGACAACTGAACTCACTGCTCTTCAGTGGATAAAAGAAATGTATTACACTGAAGAAGAAGAGGATTTAGGCGAGTACCTGAAACAATTTTATGAAGCTGTCGATAAAAACAATGAGGCAAACATGATTGAGGAAATTTATCAGCATTCCAAGAAATCTGATGTAATTGCATAACAATGCACTAATTGAAGTCTGGTCATATTCAAGTTGGTGTAGTACTAACTTGTTTGTTTGTTTGATTAGGAATTTTAACGTAGCTTTAAAAAATTTTCAGTCATATCGCTACGATGTCTGCTGTGAGGCAGTTTATATTGATGTCTAGCACTGAGGCATCATGCCGCAAACAAATCGCATGATGTCCCACCCAGTCACATTATCCTGACACCAGGCCGACCAGTCCTAACACTAACCTCCTAATGCTGAGCGTCAAGCGAGGCAGCTGTTAGTACCATTTTTGTACGTCTTCGGTATGACTCGGCCGGGGATCAAACCCATGACCTTTCGCTTCCGCGGTGAACGTTCTAACCACTAGGCCACCGGAGCGGTTGTAGTACTAACTGATGGGTACTTTGAGTTAGTTACAGTTACATAATATGCAACATTTTAAAACACCATTATTCCTGACAAAGCATGATTAAAACGTTTTGATTTACCATAAAATCGCATAGTGGAGTATGTGAGGTTCACTATCTGCCTAGGCTTGACATTTTTGTATATACAGCAAGTGAAAAAAACAGCGATAATTAGTGTAAATAATGCTCGAACAGTTTAAAAAATGGCAAAAGGTTATGAGAATTTGTTGTGCCCATCTGAGATATAGATACTGTTTTGCCAATTAAATAAAATTCTTGCATGTATGTATCAGAATCTCCACAGCTTAGGGACGCAGCCATTGCAAAGCTGCCTGCCCTGGAAAAATACGAACTATGTGGCAAAAGAAGCCATTATGAGTACATGTACTATAGAACACATACACATGTATTACATGATGGCCTAGGGGCATGAACCTGTCTTAAATGTGGCGTAGGGTTCAAATCACATAATCAGCTTGCAAGCCTTTTAGATCTGTTCATGAATGTTATAAAACTCACAGAAACAACTACAAACGTCTGTGGCTACACAAGTACAAAGTGATAACACAACAACACAATAATTGAAAATATAACCAGTACTGAAGCAATTGCAGTTTCGGATTCTGACAAAATACCAAAAAGAATCCAAGCCATGAATACAACTTCTCGAAAGTCATATCAGAAAGGCAGATACTCTTGAATTATCCAGACCCATATTTGTATCATAGCCAGATTCCACTAGCACAGCAGTAACAACAATAGCAGCAACAATTACAAATAAAATAATGGTACAGTAGTCCCGCTCTTTAATGAACCCCCTGACTAGTTGACCACCCGCTTCTTACGGCCAGAATCTCTTAGCACTGATGATGTTTGTATTCAAAAGTACCTCAAGAACAGCCACCCCTCTAACATGACCAGCGATCAGCATTTTAGTACAAAAAATGTAAAATGTCCCCCTCATGAGCAGCCACTTTTGTTTCTTCAAATGTATCCAGAACCAATGATTAATTCAAATCTTGACGTAAGGTAAGCAATTGATTATCTATATCATCGATACATGTCTCCCAGTGACAAGTTTCCGTTAGAAGTGTTGACTCAAGATTATTAGTACATCATATCTATAAAAGTTGATGTTTACAGGAAATGGGCTCAATAATATTATGATAGAGTTTGGGGCTTAACACCTATGTCAAGTTATTCTATTTGATAATTATAACCAGTGGTATTTGTTAAAATCATAACAGGGTCAGCATAGGCTAAAAATAGATTTTGTACATTGGCACACACAGAGAACCTAGAACAAAAACACAACAGGGCACCAAACATAAACCGGAAAAATCATGTGACAACACATATATGACTTCCTTTCGGAGACTGCACTTTGTCCACTCGACACAAGTTTTATCTGCATAATTAAATCGCCTAGTTAGCAACAACGGAATAAATCATTACCAAACATTAACACGTCATCATTTTAATGAAGACATTATTTTAGAAGTTGGTTATTCTACTCGATGACATCGGCGAGACTTGCCAAATAATTTTATGTAGAAAAAGTTCGAAAAAACAAGTTTATGTTGAAATGACTTGAATAAATAAAGTCATAACCGATAAGAAGTTTATTCAGCATAAGTGGAAAAAAGGAGCAAATGGAAAGATAATTATGTATGTACCAATATTTCAGTGACGTTTTTGAATGCATTTGCAATGTGCATGACAACAATATCAGCTCTCATATCACACTTACACCAAGTAAAAGCACTATTTACGTATATTCAGTTAAAATATGTTTGTTAGTATAACAGGAAGAACCTTCTAATAAGTAATGTTACTTTTAAACAAAGATATTAAATGCTTTGAAGTATGTAACTTTCTTACTACGTACATAACATATACATGTACTTCTCATAAAAGAATTAGTCCCCCTTCTGGAAACGACACCCGTCTTATAATATCACTTTCCTGGATAATCAAGTGCATTTTTTATAACTTTCTGCAACATAATCATAGAGATGAAAACTTTGTAGATCATTGTTATTTACGACACCTATGAAACTAAATTTTGATGCAGTGTTGTCAGTTATCGAAAATAGGTTGATGGGTTATGAAATAACATGCAAGCATTATAATCTCATTTACGTTTTCTTTAGGTACTTTTTTCTTCTCGCATATCAAACCCGAATGCAATTAATTTTAATCGAGATATGTTTAAATGTCTCTGCATTGATCTATCTTTTAAAAATTGAAATTTAAAATCAATGATGATAACTGTGTTTCTAAGGTCTATTTCTAAGAATCAGCTGTTTAATTTCATGGCTTTCTTTTGTTTCAAGATGCAGTACTGGATACCATATTGGCACCATTTCTAATTTGAACGAATATGAAATCATAATTAGTTTTGTAGTGAAAATACCAGAGACTTACTTTGTGTTTGACAGTTTTCACAAATAACCTTTTTAGATAAGACCTCATCAAGACCTTTGTATATAAAATCTCTGCAAGAAAGATACCTGGTATCATTCTAACTAGTTGGCTTTCCAGTGTTTAGCTTCCTACCAAAAGACAAAAATGATGATGATAAGATTGAAAACAATTAAGAAACAACTAATAATGTTTCGTACCATAAATATTGTCAGCATTATTTATGTTTTCCAATTTCATGCATTCTGTTTTTGTTATTCTGTAGTCATATCAGTTAGATGCTGTAAAGTGCTTAGAGCACCTAAAGATTAGGTACTATACAAAGTTCTCATTATTATTATCATTTTTACAAAATACACAGGGAAAAAACCTATTTTGTTTGGAGTCTAGCAGTCTCTGACCGTGAAGAGTCTCTCACAGCCTCTTCTTTCCAGGTGTAGTGATCGCTGCAGGACCACTGTTAAGCTCTGATGGACAGGAGGTTACTTGCATATAGCCTCACCTACACTATTGTGTCCACAACAGCACCTTCACGCAGGGACCCTTGTTTTCATAGAGCCTGTTGTGTGGCGCGACCGAGTGCTCGGCGGTATAACTGGGAGGCAGACTGGGCTCATTAGTCTTGGCAGGCAGCCAGTCTAAGAGAAAGGAAACTCTGACTCCAAACCTGCGTAGATGAAGCTCATTAGCCTGGTCAAGGCAATTTTTCTAGGTGAAGGAAACTCTGATTGAAAACCAATGGCTCCACTGCCGTGTGGATATTTTCGGGAGAAGGAAAGGCTACGGGAGTAAACCCAGACAGAAAATCCGGTGTGGAGCCCCCAAGGCGGGTCGATGTCAACTACGACTTCCTTCCGGCAGCTCCTGCATCCAAACTGGTGCCAAATGTCATGCTCAGCATTCCTTTGGACCCAACCAGCAAGGACGAGAGGGGGATCCTGATGCCTGGGCAACCCAGGATCTCCTTATTCCATGCCCAGGCTTGCGCCCTGGAGAGGTCATTGCAGCCTCGCCATTAAGTGAGGAAACAACACGGAAGCTGACAGTTTGCGGATTATAAGTCCCACCCGATTGACGTAGAGAAGGGGCGCCACAGGTCAGCGTTGACAGTGGGAGGGATCATCGTGTCCCACTGGCCAACTACCGCCTGCCTCAAGCTGGGCAGCCCCCGGTCAGTAAGGTGTTGACCCACCATCGTCTGAATGCTCCAGTAGGTGTCTGGAGCTCAGTGTGTTGCTCAACATGACAAGGAGACGAAAATTCCACACCAGACAAAAAGAAAAAGAAACCAATAAAGAAGACTCCAGCTCTTTGATTTGCAAGCTGGAATGTGCGCACTATGTGTACAGGCATCTCCGATGATCTCAGAGAAGTGGATGACACCAGGAAAACGGCCATCATCGATAGAGAACTCACCAGGCTAAATTATAGCATAGCTGCCCTCCAGGAAACTAGACTGGCCTCTAGTAGCTCCCTCAGAGAGGGAAACTACACTTTCTTCTCGAAGGGTCGCGAACCTGAAGAGCCCTGTCAGCACGGAGTGAGCTTCGCCATCAAAAACAATCTTCTGGGCTTGATTGAATCTCCCACAGGGGGCACTGAGCGTCTCTTGTCCATCCGCCTCACCACTGCTGCAGGTCCTGTCAACATCATCAGTGTTTATACCCCCACCCTCTCGTCTTCAGAAGACACAAAGGATCAATTCTATGGGCAGCTGGACGAACAGATTAAAGGATGCCCCAAACACGAATCACTTTTTCTCCTCGGCGACTTCAATGCCAGAGTAGGTGAGGATCACGAGTTATGGCCTACCTGCCTCGGATATCATGGTAATGGAAAGACCAACGAAAACGGTCAGAGACTGCTGGAGCTGTGCACCTACCATGGCATGTGCATAACAAACACTTTTTTCAAGGGTAAGCCACAACACAAAGTGTCATGGAAACACCCCAGGCACTGGCACCAACTTGACTTGGTCATCACCAGGCGCCCTGCCCTTAACAGCGTCCTCTCCACCAGAACCTACCACAGTGCAGACTGTGACTCCGATCATGCCCTCTGAGCAGCAGGGTGCGACTACAGCCACAGACACTACACCGCTCAAAACCAAAAGGACACCCACGCATAAACACCGCACAGATGTCGGTCCCCTCCAAGGTACAGGAGTATGTGTCTGCCCTGGACAAGGCTCCCCAGGACCTTTCAGAGCACGGCGTCACAGCCAAGTGAATCGCCATGAAGGGTTCCATCTACTAAACAACCATGTCCATGTTTGGCAAAAAGGAACGACCCGGCCAGGACTGGTTCAACGCACATCTAACAAGGATGGAACGACTAATCGAGAAGAATCGAAAAGGCTTTATAGCGTACAAAAAATAACCCAATGAACGGACGCATACTGCTCTTAATAGTGCTCGAAGCAACACCCAATGCATCACTAGACAGTGCGCGAACAAGTACTGGCAACAACTGTGTGAAGGAATCCAGCACAGTACTGAGTCCAGAAGCATAAAAGGTATGTACAGTGGCATCAAGAAGGCTCTAGGCCCCACAGTGAAAGGGGTCGCTCCCCTGATATCTATGATGGGAGAGAAGATCACAGACTGGGGGCAACAGATGGCCAGATGGGTGGAGCACTACTCAGAGCTATACTCTCGTGAAACGTTAGTCACTGAAGCAGCCCTCAACTGCTTAAAGAATCTTCCAATCATGGAGGATCTAGACCAAATGCCAACCTTAGAAGAGCACAGCAAAGGAATTGACTCCCTCCCAAATGACAAAGCACCAGGTAGTGACAGACAACATCCTGCTATCAAATGTGGGAAACCAACACTGCTCCAACCACTGCACGAACTACTTTGCCTCTCCTGGGAGGAAGGAGCAGTCCCCCAAGACATGCGTGATGCCACAATTGCGATCCTTTACAAAAACAAGGGCAACCACAGTGACTGCAATAATTACAGAGGGATCTCGCTTCTGAGCATCGTTGGTGAAATGTATGCCCGCAACATACTAAACAGGCTACAGTTGCTGGCAGACCGTGTGTACCCAGAATCCCAGTGCGGCTTCAGAGCAGGCAGGTCGACAACAGACATGATCTTCTCTTTACAACAACTCCAAGAGAAGATCTGAGAGCAAGGTCAACCACTCTACATGATGTTCATCGATCTCACCAAGGCCTTTGACTTAATCAGCAGGAAGGGCCTTTTTGAAGTTCTCAGTAAGATTGGTTGCCCCTCAAAACTCCGCAGCATGATAATCTTTTTCCATGCAGATATGAAGGGAACAGTCCTGTATGATGGATCTTCCTCAACCTCCTTCACAGTTAACAGCGGTGTGAAGCAGGGATGCGTTCTGGCACCAACCCTAATCGGGATCTTCTTCTCCTTGCTTCTGTCCTACGCCTTTGACTCGTCCACTGATGGCATATATATACACACCAGTTCCGATGGGAGGCTGTTCAACTTGGCACGACTGCGTTCAATAAGACAAAAGTGAGGGCTGTGCTCATCATGGAGATGCTTTTTGCAGATGACGCGGCTCTTGTGGCACACACTGATTAAGCCCTTCAGAGACTGGAAGACCGTTTTGCTAATGCATGAATTTTGGACTCACCATCAGCCTGGACAAGACAAAGGTCAGCGTGCAAGATACCACCATTGCCCCTACAATCAAAATCAACGGTGTCACCTTGGAAGCAGTCAACAACTTTACCTACCTGGGGTGAACCATCAGCAACACTATCTTGCTTGATAAGGAGCTAGACAGAAGGCTTGGAAAGGCAAACACCATCATGTCATGACTGACGAAGAGGGTGTGGGAAAAAAACGTGCTGACAGTGCAAACCAAAGTCAAAGTTTACCAAGCCTGCATTCACAGCACCCTTCTATATGGAAGTGAGACCTGGAGTACCAACACGAGGCAAGATTTTCGGCTCAACTCCTTCCATATACGGTGCCTTAAACGCATCTTGAATATCAACTGGCAATACCGTGTCCCAAACAGCGAAATCCTGCAACGTGCCAATACCCACAGCATGTTCTCCATTCTGAGCAAACGTTGCCTTCGATGGCTGGGACACGTCTGATGCATGGAGGATGGGAGGCTGACAAAGGACATCCTATATTGACAGCTGGCCACTGGCTCAAGAAGAGTAGGCCGCCCCTCACTTCGTTTCAAGGATGCATGCAAGAGGGACCTGAAGGCATGTGACATCGCACATGATGGCTGGGAAGTGCTGGCCGAGGACCGAGGGACTTGGATACTGACAGTAAGTAAGGTTATATCAGTCGCTGATACTAGTAGAGGCCAGTTGGCGGCAGAGAAAAGTGTAAGAAAGGGCCACGTGACAGCAACAACAGCAACTCGGGCTTCCCAGCATGTCTGTCCAAACTGCAAGCGAGACATCCACTAGCGCATAGGCCTCCACAGCCAAAACAGACTTAGCCAACAACCCAGAGACATGCGACACCCCAAGGGCGCTATCCACATGGTCTCCCGAGATTAAGGCGCCAATGATGATGATTTAAAAACATATGCATAGGTGTGCAAATGTAGCTCTAGATCATGTTGTCTTCCATGTCTTTTCATTCAAAAGTTGACTGTTTACTCGCATCCTCTTAGTCTGATCCATTTTGACACTCTAATTCAAAATCACAAAAGTACATTAATAAAAAAAATATAGAAGTAAAAGAATCAAACATGAGAATTGAAAAAAACTTGTGAACATGTTTGAATTAAAAGTACAATGATATTGTGGAATGTTAGTGCTTGTAATCAATGTGACGGTATAAAGAAATAAGAAATCCCCAAGTATTGTTCAAGATCAGAATTGAGGTGAACTAGCAAGAGAGGCAAACAATGTACAGTTGGTGTCCAGTGCATATAACTCGTTAATCCGGACATATCCACTGGGAAATAATGTGTCCATATTACCGAGGCTCACTATATATATCATTGAGAACCTCCTCATAACATGACAATATGTCTTCTTGTTTTGATTCTCAGACACAGCAGCAGAGAGGGTGAACAGACCACGTTTTCAAGCAAAATTAAGGCTTACAGATCATGTTTTCGAGCAAAATATGGCCTATAGACTACGTTTTCAGACAAAAAATAAGGCTTCCAACAAAATCTCATTTAATCAAAAAAAAAGTCTCCATTTTTGCAAAACGGAGATTTTACGATTTTTTAATCAATTTTGCTCGCAACGATGTGGTCATCCACCCTCTCTGCTGCTATGGGTTAACAAAAAATAATAAATGATTTGATCCAGTCCTTAGGACGAAAATCATTTATGATTTCACAAACAAACTAATCGCTAACACCTCTTCTTGTAAATCAATCAGATTATTTGACTGGTCGGTGAGTTTGAAATTAATTCTGGTTAATGAATTATTATGGCATCGCATGTAGACAGGATTAATTGGGTTTTCAATAATTAGGAATCCTGGAGGAGCTGTTGGTGCAAATGAATAAAGAATATATCCCTGCTGAGCTTGATTTGATTGTTCTAGATTAATCTGATAGCTTCCTTCGATAACATCACATACTAAATTGAGCGCTGAGGATATATTTACGTTGAACGGAGCGATATGCCTACCACCACCATCTGGATCATTATTATGTTTGAGGATTTTTATTTCCTGTGATGTTTTTTTCCATGCATCATGAATTATTTTAAAACCAACATCGATGGTGTCACTGAGAAGTTTTTTTAGTTCCGGTACGTTATATCCCGGTAGTTTGAATTTCGGAATATTATTCACGGGAAATTTATATTGTTTTGCAAATTCTGTTCTCGATAGGGGATTAACGTCATCTAATATATCCTGAATAATTTTTAGGTTAAATGTTTCCATATCGTCGATAATTTTATTGCATGTTTCTACGACGCTGATAAATTCATCTCGGGTGAGAGAGCCGGATTTAAGAGATATTAACAACAGCGATAAATCATTATTCATTGCTGTGAAATTTTCGATAATTTTAGGTTCGTTAACAAAATGATACCCCTCTATTCTATCCCCTGTCTCCTCTCTTCCAGTTGATCGGTATCCGAGACCAAAGAAATCTATAGTAAACTCGTGATCTTTATAACTCCTTATTGGATTATCAGGTTTTATTCTGTCGGTGATATAATCAGTTTTTTGTGGTTCTGGTAAATCAACGGTTTTCCCCCCTGGTGGTAATTCAGGCCATCCTAGTACGGTTCTAATAGAACTCTGATAGATATCTACGACGTATCCTTCTGTGCTTATCTCAATTGCGGATGATAGCGTCGGTTCATGAACTGTTATAGCGATTTTTGATTCTTTTCCAGTAATCGATTTTATTCTACGCGCGAATTCATTATTGATTTGTTCGATTTGGTATGACCCTGTTGGTATCGAAACGACGTTCCAGTCTGGGGTTCCGTCGGGTTTATTCTTATTTGCAAACACCAGTGAATTATTCGGTTGTTGACCACCAAATGATTTTGATCTGATATTAGGCCAACTGTGATACACTCGTAGTTTTGCTAGCGCTATCTCCTTCACGGGGACTGGGCTAGGGAAATTCACACTAAACTCGGGTTCCGTTGATGTTATTGATATCATGCTTGTTTGTACTGGGTTCGTGTTCTCCACTACTCGTTGAAGTAATTCCATCGGTGTCGTCATTGTTATTATACTCATGTTTTATTTCTAATTTTGACACCGCGGAATCATAAATACTGACCATCACTGAGAACTCACAATCTGGTATAGTTGAGATTATTGAGATCATTTTGGTTTTTGGGTTTGTTTTCGGGTTCGTGTTTTCTAATTCCATCGGTGTTGTCATTGTTATTATATTCATGTTGTTGCTCTAATTTTGATATCGCTGAATCAAAAATACTGACCATCGCTGAGAATTCACTATCTGATATAATTGTATTATCGAGTGACGACGATATCATCAGGGATAACTGCGAATATGCGGTTGATGCAATATGAAATTGAATTAAGTAATTCTGCAGTTTACTCTGGCTGCATGATGATATCTTTTTTGCTATCCCGGTTGATATACCCCCGATTGTAGCCACCGCAGAAATGCAAATTGGAACTACGACCGGGGCAATCATTGTAACCGATGCGAGTATTATTCCGGCGCCAGCGAGAACGCTTGACACCGAGTACACAATAACATCAATTGCGGTGATTCTTCGTCGGTATTTTTTTATTTTTATTTGATACTCCTCAGTGAGGGTTTTGAGTCTAGTCTGAAATTCTCTGACCTGATCATAGCGACATTGCGTTGATGAAATCATTTTTATTTTAAAAACACTAGTGTTTTCAATTGTGAAATCCGAAGGATTTTCCTTTCAATTTAGTTATTTACTTAAATCCGCTACAAATTCCACATACCAGGTTGCTGAAAACCTAATCAAATTTTTATCAGTAGCTGTTATAGTGAACTTTTCAGTTGTATCCTTGTCGATGATCGTTGAAATCGTATTATTGACCCCGGATGAACTCGACGATGATATATTAAATTGAGTCAATGGTGTCACTAGTGTTAATCGATAAATACCCTTGACGGTTGCAGTGATATCTAATTTATTGTTTGTAGGTGTCCACGCAAATGATCCGTGTTGGATTGTATATACTACGTTGTTGGTTTTCTCATGAGGAATTTTTGTTTTTTCAATGATTGTTATCATCCTCGAAAAATCACCTTTGATGGCTTCGATGAAAGTTTTTGTCTCATCGATGGATTTTTTAATATCCGGGAGTTTTATTTCAATTTTATCCAACGGGGTTCCAATAAATTTATCAATGACATTTCTACGAAATGATGTAAACTGTTTTCCGTGTTCTTCAATTTTAGATTGAAGTGTTGCTAGTTCTAACAGAGAATTATTCAACTCATTGTCATGGGTAGCAATCTTATCAGTGATCGTAGACACAAGTGCGCCTGGTTTAAGTCGTCCGTCGTTGGAATATAGCGCAATAGAGTTTTCAGCGGCGTCGCACTGCCGTATCAAAATGTCATTCAATGACACATCACTGGATTTCAATTTACCCTGTTTGTCCTGAAATACAACTATTTCGTTCGGGTCAACATTTACTAAATTTAACGTCTCAGCTATTTCATCTTCAATTAATTTTTTTATATCCTTGATAGAATCAGGGGGTGCAGTGCCATCGGGTTTGGGTTTCAAAGATCTCCCCCAAATATCAATCATGTTATTGTAAAACTCGTTCTCTCTCTAAAATCGTTTTTGACGACTTCGTTGAAAAATCTTCGATTTTCTCCAGCGATTACTAGTGTATTCATTCACGACAACATGTGGTGGTTTTCCGCTTGGGTTACTCAAGGAGTTAGAAATAGCGTTAAGGACATTTAATACTTCGCTGCCACATATTGGTGGGTCAATCATCGTTTGTGTTGGTAGCGTAGAATACCAAGTCTTCATTAGAAGGGTTTTTATATAACGCATAAACTCTTTTGGTGGGGCTAATCCATATGAATCGAAATAGACAATCCCACGTGGATCAATAGCGTATGCAACCCAGTGAGTTCCGGGTCCGGTGCTGTTATCTAAATTAATGATTCCGGTTTCAACGCTGTTTGGTTGATGTGGTAATTGATCTTTCATAAAGACACCTCTGAAGTTTTTAATCGCGAGTTTTTTAGAAGCATCGAGTAAATCAAAATTGGACATGGGAACCATCGAAGATTTGGGAACCATAGGTTCCTCAATTAATAAACCGGTCCTAGTCTTAGACCCTTTCCGCTGTACCACGAATACGGGGTTCCTGGTAGTCTTAGACCCAATCCGTGAACGGATCGTCCCTTTTTTTTATATCCTTTCCCAGTTGCCTTCTTTAGTGCCATTCCTGCTGCAGTACCAACGGCTCCTAACGCTGCCGCTTTAGCCACCGCTGGGGCTGCTGCTGCAATCAATGCTGGTATTGCAGCTAACAATGGAAATATACCGCCTGTTTTAATCATATTTTTGATAGCAGCCGCAGAAAGAGTAATCTGGACACCTTTTTTTGCTACAAGTGCATCATTGAAATGTTTCACCTGACGAGTTGTCAGCGATAATTTATTTGCACCACCAGTCATTTGATTAGGTTTCAACGTGATTGTGGTTCCACATTTTTTAGCTGATTCCGATTGCAATTTTTTTAATTGACCGGGAGTTAACGCAACACTAATATTACTATATGACATTATACATAATTGATTGATTCTAAATCGTTTACAATTTCAATTACATGTTTTCCACTGGTGCATCTACCACTCTCATTCTTCCACCAACACCTTCAAGTAGCATTGATTTATCACTGAGAATGACAGCAACCGCTCTGTAATTAGCAAAAGCACCACGAAGCACATTAGCTCTAAAGTGTATATCAACGACAGATTGTCTCATCAAATCGAGATGTTCCAGTGAGAAGTAATAGATCGGATATAAACTCTTAAAGTCGTATTGTGATATTTGCAGACCAGTATCGACATTTTGATCACGTGCCATAAACGACAACAGACGATGATACACGCGAGCAATATGATTCTGACCGTAATCGAGTTGTACATCCTCGGATGGTTCCTGCTGGCCGTTTATTCTCAGTGAGACGTCCTTAACACCTAATTGATCAAATATCATATGACTGAAACGTTGATCGCCAAGTCGTGTGTTATCCTGTAACGCTACGAATATATGACGTGGCGCAGCAGTGCCCTGTTTTGATGCTAGATTCCAGGTGAATACCCCGTTGATATTTGATAGTTTAACATCTGTACTCACGGTTAGCCAACTTAGTAATGATTTTCCTCCATGGTCCATAAATGATAGCAATCGTTCTTCTGCAGTGATTGATGGAGTCAACACTGGCATCCACAATGATATTTTTGTTAAATTGACTTTACCGGCATCAGCATTTGGATTTGCAGCATCCGCTGGAATCCTCCAGATTGCGTCACTATCATCACTCTTTCGTACAAGCGATACTGTATGCTTCGCCCCGTAGATAACTTTTCGGACATTTCTACAGAATCCAAATATGTGATGCAGTGGAATCGCGCATGAAAATGATTTACGCGCTCCTTGAAACATTGAAATACGTGTTGCAGCTCCTAGATTGAAATTAACATCGTTGTTTATAATCATATCTTCGGCATCAATATTAGCGGTACCAGCATTATTCTTTGGTCGTCTTACAACAAATTGTTTTCCTCCAGCGGTATTTGTAGTATCTTTTGCAAACATCATAGAAGGTCCTGCTGATCTTGTATAATCATCGGAATATCTCGCTAACCCGATTATTGTTGTAGCCACATCAACATCGCGATCTATCGCCTCAATTTCTTTTCCATCAATGAGATATTTTGCACTCTCAAATAACGCCATGATACCATTATTGACAAAACCGACTTGAGTACCAGCTGGATACGGTGCTGGTACAGCAGGAGTATCAGCAGCTGTTACAATTTCTCCTTCTACTTCAATAAACGCTTCACAGGGTAGAAAGTATTTACTGGTATCATGGACTTGAAGATCAATTCTTGCTCGACTATTTGAGTCTATTGCATGATATGCGTAATATTGATAATCGCGTACAGAATCATCCTTGCCAACTGGGGCGTCTATATCAAACGCTGGATCATGTGACTTTTTGAACATTTTATTCTATTTATCAGAGTCTAAATCGCTTTTCCATTTTCATCGTCGTAGTTTTTTAAAGCCACTTCCTGCTATCATATTTGCAATATTGCTTTGGTCGGGGGTTAAAACCATCGACGCTAATTTTTCATCTACTGCGTTATTTATAATTCTACTAACACTTGCAGGCATTTCCGCTGTAGACGGTAACGGTTTTGAAAATCCTTTGGATTTCATCCGTGATTTCACTAATGATGTTAATTTATTCTTCGCAGTTGAAAACGCTCTTCCAGCAAGATCTCCAACAGCACCAATACCCTTATCACGAATAACTTCAATTGCTTTCATTCCTAATTGTTTAGCCAACGGCATCACTTTTGGAGCCATTCTCGCAAATAACCCTAAAATGGTATTACCTAAACCATCTCCGTAGTATGCTCTATAAACCGGAAACCGTGAATTAACTACGTAGACGGGGGTTGGTTTATCATGATTGTAGTGTATGATCATTATTTGAAATCAGAAACAATTTTTCAATTGTTATTTATCTAATCGAATGACTTCGTCATCAGATTTTTCAATTCAGTCACTATGATACCCACTTTCCACTAACTCGCCAATGAAATCTCGATATGTGCTGATATCCATGATACCACCCTGAAATAATCGTCTACAGATATCAGCTGCTTCATTAATTATTTCCGGTGAGTTATTTCCAGCTCGTTTTCCTCCGATGAGAACTTCTAATCGTGATATATCACTGAGAACACTACCAGGACATACCCCACTTTGGGGTCCACTGGAATCTTGCAATCCGCTTCCGCTATAACCCATTGCTACATCCATTTTTTCCATTTCGTCTAAATTGGTTTTTTGTAAATAACCAAAAGGATCATCATCATCAGGTGGTAGTTGTTGTTTTTTAGGTGAAAAGGATATTTTCTTTGCAGGTTGCTGTCGCATTTGCGTTTTTTGTTTTTCATATTGTTTATACACTATATCCACCGCATTGATATATTCAATGTATGATGCACTATCTGTCTTAATTTGACTTTTTTTAGTTTTGATTTTGTAGAATATATCAGCCCAATGAGTGAAATTCTTAACATATTTATGATGTTCTGGTTTCAACATTTTTTTTTCTGTTTTCATAAGTCATAACAACAAGCGCAGGAATTTCTGGTGGATCAGTCTTATCAATTGCTGCTAACCCTTCCTCGTTAAATCTCACGCGTAAATCATCTACTGTTCTTTTTGATTCCATTTTTTGTACAGTCTGTTTTGTTTGTTCAGTTTTCGCTGCTATTTTTTCAAGTTCACCGATAACAGATTTCCCCGTCTCGGGATCATTCCCCCGTATAGCACGCTCTACAACGTACGTTGCTGTGGTTACTGGTTTAAACAATTCTTCGGATCCCGCAGCAAAATCAGTTTGTAAACTCTGTCGTTGTTGCAGTTTATTTCTTACAGAGTCGCGAATTGGTACAAATCTCCTGATTGCATCCAGTCGTTCACGAGCCAATCTAGTTGTTAATGCTTCATTGACCATTATTTGAAATCGCAAACAATTTTTCAATTGCAAAACAATTAATACCACACTTTTCCCATCAATGACATGTCGGATGATTTTTAACACGATCATGGAAGCGTTTTAAGGGCGTTATCATCGATGAGGAAAGTGTCCAAATTGTATATAAAATAATAATACTGTCACTTTCCTCATTGTCATTTGATCATCCATTAACGGTCTATTGATTTTTTATTCAGTGTGTGTGAAATATTTTTTATTCACTGTTTTTGACATTGTCAATCACAAAATGCTAAAAAAAAATGAAAATCTCTTTGAGGGTCAGTCACAATCAAATAATGATAAATGGTCGGGCAATCAAAATTGTTCATTTTCTTGAATTAACGCCCGTAGGTTTCTAACTTTAGAATTAACCTCCTTTTTCAATTCGTATTCGTACCCCAATTCTTTTCGTATTCGTTCTACGATGGTATACAACGGAGCGAACACACTTACGTCACTGGAAAATGCGAGAGAGTCCCGAATAGAATTCTGAATTCTCTTGATGAGCGCATACTTCTTTGGTAGCATATACTTGTTAGTGCTAACTCCGTATTCTATATCCTGAAAATCAGACATGATTTGATCAGGATTTAACCCATCTGATAGTTCAATATCCCAACTTTTCAATTTTGAAATCTCGGATAAAATGCTATTCATGTTTTCAGAATTCATTATTCTATAATAATGATATATTTCTAAATGAAAAATATGACGCATTAGACGTAACTAAATCGAATTTTCTGTCCAGTCCCCTTTGAAATCGCAGATCGATAAATCCCCTCTGCAACTCTTCGTACTGAGGGTCCACAAATATCGAAGTGCCTACCGGCGCTGGTTATTGATTGAAATATTTTTTCTTCGTTAGTTATCGTATTCAAAGATTTCACAGGTCTCGCTTTTTTCGAGTATTTCCCAGTCCCCCCTCGTTTGGTATTCTCACTTTGTGTGATAGCCTGCAGATTTGATAAAGAATTGTTCTTTGGATTAGAATCGATATGATCAATAACAAAATCATCCTCGATCAATCCATAAAAACACTCAAATGCGAAACGATGATTGAGATAAGTTTTCGTTTCTTTTCCCTCCCTAACAGTAAACATCAAGTACCCTTGATTATTCACAGAACCAACTGGTTTCTTCAGTTTGCGGTTTCTTACAACACCATCACTGGATGCTTCATAATTTGTGATCACAGGGTGTTGTCTGAATTCTTGGTTCATTCGTATACATAATACTATTGTTTGTCTAATTCATTGTTTGGTTCAATAATGAATCTTTCAATGTAGTCTTGAGGGGTTCTTATGATTTTATCCTTGATGTTGTCAGGGTCAAGGACCTTTTCAGGGTCAAAATTTCTGATTGATTGTCCATTTTTGATTCTTTTATCATAATAACGCTTCAACTCCCTGTATCGCTTACCACCGCAATTTAGACACAACTGAGATTTTCCCCTGACCCCAACTCCACATAGAATACAAGGTAACGGACCAAGGCTTCCACGTCGAAAGCTTTGCATATGATACCCACAAAACTCATTTCTGCATGATTTGTTACACGGGGTTACTGATCCAATCATAAGCCACTTGCAGTGATTCATTATATATAAATTCTTCATTTAAATGCTTGTTTTAATTATAGCATGAGGGAATTAAGGAGAACGCCTTCGAAAAATGCTGAATTCAATGCTGATAAGGAGTTTAAGAGATTATTAAAAATTAGTCCTAAATTTAATATCGATAGACCCAAAAAACGTCCAAGAGACGGAAACATGAAAGAGTTTAAGAGATTATTAAAAATTAGTCCTAAATTTAATCTCGATAAACCAAAAAAACGTAACAAAATTAATCTCAAACGTCCAAGAGACGGAAACATGAAAGAGTTTAAGAGATTATTAAAAATTAGTCCTAAATTTAATCTCGATAAACCCACAAAACGTAACAAAATTAATCACAAACGTCCAAGAGACGGAAACATGAAAGAGTTTAAGAGATTATTAAAAATTAGTCCTAAATTTAATCTCGATAAACCCAAAAAAACGTAACAAAATTAATCTCAAACGTCCAAGAGACGGAAACATGAAAGAGTTTAAGAGATTATTAAAAATTAGTCCTAAATTTAATCTCGATAAACCAAAAAAACGTAACAAAATTAATCCTAAATTTAATCTCGATAAACCAAAAAAACGTCCAAGAGACGGAAACATGAAAGAGTTTAAGAGATTATTAAAAATTAGTCCTAAATTTAATCTCGATAAACCAAAAAAAACGTCCAAGAGATTACCCTGGAAAGATGCTCAATTCAATCTCGATATAGTTTCTAATACACCAAAGAATACAATTCTTGATAAAGCCATGATTAGTAAAATCAGAGACTGTTTTAATGAATTTAAGCGTGATGGAGCATCTTATTGTTGGTCAACATTTCGAATTGATGGTGTTGTTGACGCTACCATGACTGATGAAAAAGCAGCAGTGATAATTTCACGTGTTGGGGAAAAAAGGCATTTTTTCCGAATCAAATTCATTATCGAAGTCGATGGCAAATGGATTATTAGGGATAAATTTGAACCAATCCTCAAGAATAAAAAAGCTGTCATTGTGAGTAGAGATTCCAAACCAGGAATTCTAACCGGCATTGACAAACCATACTACGAAAGATCTTATCCCGTAACAGCAATGGTTTATGGGATATATCCGTTAAATGATAAACCCGATATCGCAAAACTAGCTCCTATGAAATATTCTAGTTCACTGAATTGTGTAGCAGAACGAATAATAGAACATTTCACAAATGCGTCCCGGGGAAATAAACTAACTGATCTGCGACGTAGGAAAATAACCGAGTGGGAACTGACAGTGAAACAGCATGGTGCAAAGATTTCTGATATAGCTAAATTAGAAGCATCATTAAAATTCCCAATATCAGTAACAACAATAACCGGAGAAGTATTATACGAACCGAAATATCAATCGCGAGGAGCCCCAATACAGATTATTGATCATAACAAACACGCGTGGACACCTGCGGTAACAGTATTTCCACGAGAACGAACCGTGAAATATATCCCTAAGGAGTTCGTCGGGGATGTTTTCTATGAAGAGAGATTATTTGATGCTATTCATGCGTTGTGTAAAGATGATCCTGTGTCAGTGTGGTTACTTAGAAGTGATGAAGATCCCGAAATAGGATTCGATCAATTTGTAAGACCAAATGGTGAATTATATCGCGTTGAAGAATTAGATAACAGAATGAGAAAAATCGCTAGTGATTTTTCACCGGAGAATTCCCATGAAAAACTACTCACGGATAGTTTTACTATTCCATCAGTGGTAGCTCACTTCGCAAGAGAAAAAAACTCATGGCGTCCAACACGAAGTGATTTTCTCGAGGATGTTAAATTGAGTTGCGTCGATTTGGTCATGGAGGACTGTGGAATACGAAATACTCACGTGATGGTATGATTTCAATTGATATATCCGCGTGTTATCCCGGAAGTTTTCTCGGGTATGGGGAATGTGCTGAGTACTTCAAACGATTTGGACACCCCACGCATGAAATGACTCGTGTTGCGATTAATGGACCATTGCCTGATTTTGATTTAACCGGATTCGCTCGTGTGATATCATTTGAATTAGCTACAGGGTTACATCCGTGTAGTTATGTTTGGCTCGGTAGACATCTATCTGAAAAGGCCTGGATGCCAATAGTGCTATTGAGATATATGATTGATTGTGGTATGCTAATATCGTTGATTGTTTCCGAGGCTATTATATGCTATCGAGCTCAGAAAGAAGTTTGGCTACCACAACCCGATCTAGATCGTATAATCAACGAACTACGAAAACAATTCCCTGATTTCAATGAAGAAGAAATCATAAATTGGTCTAAGAAGTTATTTGAAATTAAAAAAGAACAAGCAAAAGATCTCGGACGAAGAATAATCGGTAAATTTACCCAGGGTGGACGATACGACAACGCAAAATATTCTTCGCGGTTGATCATAGATGTCGCTGAATACGATTTTATTGTAGCGGATTTAATGAAACAGGGAAAACTTGTATCCCGTAAGGATGCTTTTCTATCCAATGGTGAGAAATTAGGTACGGTTGTTACCTACTGTGATGGATATAATTCCCAGTATACACATTTAAGATCATCTATGCTAGCCTATGCTTCTATTAATCTATTTTCGATGATAAATAGATTTCCTAATACCGCGGCTAGAGTGGCCACTGATTCGATGTATATACACAATAAGTACAAATCAGCTGTAGCTAAATTCACAGATCCCGAAGAAAATTGGGGGCGTTGGCGATTTAAAAAGGAGATGCTACATGAGTATTGTGAATCCGCAGACGTTGCCATGGATGATAAATATCTTTGTTGTAACCGTATTGAAAATCAATCAGAATTTTCTAATGCACCACCGGTATCTGATCCAGTATGTAGATACAAGACAATTTATTTAAACGGTTGTGGTGGGTCAGGAAAGACAACTCGTGCAATTGAATTATTTCGTCGGTCAACCATGATTGTGCTAACACCGACTCACAGACTCGCCAGAGAGATGATACAGCGAGGGGTAAATGCCTGTACTTACCATAGTTTCTTTCGATGGAAGGGTGACAAATGGACTCCTGAGCGTATGGGTGATAAATTCATTCCTGAAATCATCATTTGGGATGAAATATGCACAGTGTCATTAGATGTATTACAAACATTTCTTGAGTGGTTGTTAAACAAAAACACAAAAGTCGTCATGTGCGGTGATCACGGCCAACCACCACCATTTGTCGGTGCATCTCCACATGAATGGCTAAGGGGTTTTGTAGACTATTATGAAGAAATTACCACTGATTATAGATCACTTGATGAACGATTACGAGAATTCAAAGCGCTAATTAGATTACAACCGGATAGAATCCAATGCGAAATAGCGCGTGAAGTGATTTCAGAAACTCCAATGAATGATTTCTGGGAAACATGGAGACCAAATGATTTGATAATTGCAAGTAGAAAAATAGTCAGGGACACACTTCAGATGAAGTTATTTGAATTGCATAAAGAAAAATTTGCAACGCTTCCAGTACCCCTTTGTTATAGGCCATCGGATACACGAAAACAGAACATTGAAGTTGATATTCCAGGACAGAGTGAAAAACAAATTCTCGTATTAAATGATATTGTGCTGGTTGATATCAGCGTCGTCGAAAATGCATTGCGTGCTAATAAATCCCCGTGGACGCTAGGATACGCAGCAACAATACACTCTTCACAGGGATTGACTATATCGGATACAATTGTTTGGATGGTGGATAATCACATCGAATGGTCGAATTTAGTCTATCTCGCAGTATCCAGAGTACGAAGAATAAATCAGCTTCGAAGAATTGTTTTCGATGATAATGACACAACAATAAGTGATATTGATGTTAGCATCATTAATAAAAAACTCTCCGGTTACAAACAACAGGACAAAAAAAACGAGAATTTGATATTGATGCTGAATTAATAATTACGCTGAAACAACAACAGAATAATCACTGCGCGAGTTGCAATTGTATAATGCGTTGGCAGTATTCGGATAAGGATCCTCGCCAATTCACCGTAGACAGAAAAAATAACAATCTCGGTCATGTCAGAAACAATGTGATGTTGACTTGTCTTGAGTGCAATAGACGCAACGGTGCTAGTGGCAATTGAGTATCCTCGGGAATTACCTGTAGTTGTTGTCTAGTAAATCCTCGTTGAGGGGCAGTTGAATCCAGTTTATAGATTGCTGGTCTACCAGTTGATCGTGTTATAGTAGATATCTTGTGTGCAGTAACACTCCAAATAGGATCAGTAGCCCCTTTTCTACCCCCTTCAAGCTCTCCTGGTTCATATAAATACCTAACAGTGACATTACTATGAAGAATTGGTTCTTTGAAATCTTTTTGTGGTTGTACGGGTATTGACTTGTTTTTAATCGCGTTGATAGGTTTCATGTTGATTGTTCTAGTAATCTCGTTATTCAGTGCAGTAATCACAGATGGTAATCTTTTAACCCATTCACGGGATCTTTTTTCTTGGATGAATTCTTTTGCGTATTGATATCCAAATAACCGCTCAGCAATCGTCCGATTAAATCGTTCTACAATGGCCTGATCGCGATGTAGCGCAGTATGCCCTCGTCGTATGGTGACATTATGATGTTTCATTGTAGATAACACTGCACCCTGAAATTCCTTGCCAGGATCAACCTGCAATAGATTTGGCCAGTGCAGAGGACCTCGTCGATAAATCCTTTCAAATGCAGAAGCCACTTCAGGTGATGATTTTGTTTTTAACGGTTCTGCTTCTTTGTATCGACTTGCAATATCAACTACGGTTAAAGCGTATTTGTAACCACGATCATGTGGCAGAAATAATATATCAGCCTGATGAACTTCATTAGGAGCGGTCACATCAAAATGCGAGAATTGAATTTGTTTAGGCGGTGGTAGATAAATTTGCCATAGTGCCTGTTTGGATAACCAATTAGCCGCAGTGGTTTTTTTCACTTTTGCAGCGCTAGCGAGTTTATGGACTGCTGATTTACCCCTCCAGTATCCTCTTGGGGAATACTAAATTGATTCCATATTATTAATTACCGGCACCTAACATCAATTTGCTTTTCATAGCCGATTTTATTAAAAATGAAGCCAATTTTTCTTTGAAGGATTTATCAGGAATAGCATTTAACGCATGAATTAATTTCACATCTGCTAGATGCCTGTGTTGCAGATTGCTGCTTTTATAAGCAACATCATGAAGGTGACAGGCCTTATCAATGGCGTTTATTGGTTCTTCACCGGGTCGGGGCTGATTTTGATCATTGAGTCTGATATCAAGTCTGGTTCCCGGTCCACAGTAGCTATATCCTGGAAGGTGCTTTTCTCCGGGGTACTTTGCCCATGGGGTTCCAGGGAGCTTTGCCAATTTGGCTGCGATATCACCTCCTCGTTTTTTTTTAAAACATCTCCGAATTGTAAAATCTTTGATTTTGTAGAAACATATCTAAATTTTTTTGTACCACATGTTGCACATCTACCAGAAAGTGCTGATCTGTTATTTTTAGTTGTAACCGTCGTCACATCATTTGTGCTAGTACGCGTTTTACACTTCACACAATATAGATCCATAATTTATGTATAGAGATATGGATATAATTGATTTTTCGGCGACTAAAACAAGAGAACCAGTTAAGCATCATGCAGCGCTACCAAACTCTATCCGGATGATTATAATCGGGCCATCTGGATCCGGTAAAACGCAATTGTTACTCAATTTAATAATGAGATGGATGAAGTGGGATAAGTTGTATTTAATTGCCCCTAGCGTAGATGATCAACGATGTTATGAAGTGCTAAAAGATTTTAACGACAGCGCCGTAGAAAAATCCGGAGAGGGTATTATTGAGTTTATAACCGATATCGATGAAGCACCGAGCATTGATGATATTGATGGAGATATTAACAATTTAGTCGTATACGACGATATAATGTTGGATAAACAAAAAAATCCTGCTAGGATCTTTTCCAGAGGCAGGCATAAAAACACTGACGTGATATATGTCACTCAACGCTACACTCAGGTTCCAAAAGTTATCAGAGATAACTGCAATTTATTGTCTGTATTCAACGGAGTTGATACTCATACTCTTAGAAATATTTGGCAGACATGGTGCTCTGATATGGACTTCAATCAATTTCGAGATTTCTTTAGTCATGCTCAGTCAACCCCGTACGGATTCGAAACAATAAATTTGCATGATCCTCGGACACGATATCGTATCGGACTTGATCAAATATTCGGTTAAAATCATTTATTATTTTTTGTTAACCTGTAGCAGCAGAGAGGGTGGATGACCACATCGTTGCGAGCAAAATTGATTAAAAAATCGTAAAATCTCCGTTTTGCAAAAATGGAGACTTTTTTTTTTGGTTAAATGAGATTTTGTTGGAAGCCTTATTTTTTGTCTGAAAACGTAGTCTATAGGCCATATTTTGCTCGAAAACATGATCTGTAAGCCTTAATTTTGCTTGAAAACGTGGTCTGTTCACCCTCTCTGCTGCTGACACCCATACGAGACAAAACATAAAAAACAAATTCAATACATGTTAAGATCTGATTCATCCTTACAACGTGACAAAAGGGTAATAAGACAATACAAGATAAGTTAAAGTGGATGACATAAAACATGTTGGTTATAAATACTGAAATGAAATTAGTTCCACACAAGCAATATATTAAAATAAAAGTTTACTTCCTTAAAGAAATCTAAACCAGAAGATATCAAAAAGTTCATCATGTGCTGAACTTTGTAATAACAATCCCATGCAAGATGGAGATTGAAGCAATCTCTCTGATAGAGCTTCACATTACATTACCTTCACTTAGATGGGAGTCACTTCCAGAAACGTAGATTGACCACGTTTTAGATGTCCTGCCTAAAACAAATAATAACACAATTAGGCAAACAGTTAGTAATGTTTGTTGTGTGCAATCAAAAAAGTATTCAGTTAATAATATTATAGAAATACATATTGTTAATTAAGAGATGGGAAACTTTTTATGACATTTAAAAGTAGTTGAAACACAAGGCTACAGTTGTTGTTGTTTTTACAGTATTATAAGTATTGCATCACCTTAGATGTTTCTTCTCCATTGATCATCCTGTGTATTTCATCCATAAAGCTGCGTTTTTAAAGAAAAGAAACCATGCTTAACAGACTATCATATTGAATTATTAGTTGGAAATATTACAAATAATCAATTGATATATTTAATTTGCTAATATTTACTTACCGTTGCTACGTCTTTCACATACATATAATTTCAATAGACAGTATATTGTAACCAGATTAATAACAATATAACTTCTCCCTTTTTTTACTCTACTTTAGTATTGTCATTTAATGCATCAATGCATTACAATTTTCAAAAGTCAAATGTACATTTTCTGCCATAAAAATTTAAATACCTAACTCAGTAAAATCTTATGCCAATATTAAAACAGCAAAAATAGTGCTTGGTTTATCACTCCCATATACCGTGACTTTTCTTTAGATCATGCCCTTAACACATGTATACTGAAGATTTTAACTTGCGCTGTATGAAGTGTATCTATTGGCTTTGAGACAGGGGCACCATTGCATTAAATTTCAATAATGTCTATAAAATACAATAAAGAAGACCAAATATTAATCATTTGAAAATAATTTCATTAATAACACAGCGGTAGTTTACTTTGATGTAAGGGACCAAAAACAAATACATGATTACAAAATAACAATAACCATGCTAATTTGTAAAAGGTGATAATTATTTTTTTTGTTCAATTAGATGGGTACCAGTACTGCGTTAGGACAAAATTATTTACCCAAACCATTTTCTGGATTTCACTTTGAAAACAAATGACAAATATGCCAATTATAATATAAAAGGATCTGCCAAAACAACTAGTTTGACAAAATCGAAAGTCGAATGAATAACATGATCATCTTGTCAGAATTTCACCCTATATCATGCTGATTCTGTAAATGAGTATATGACATTTATGTTAATATATGCTGCCTATATGCCTAACATATTTATAACTATTCACTTTTTTTTGTCATAGAAATTACATTACTTCGAAAAAAAACTTATATCACTGAAAAATGGTAAATCCTGAGAAAAAAAAACATAAATAAAGCAAAACCTGTATCTAATACTTTTAGGAATAAACTAAGACATAAATGACTCAAAGAATGGTATGTACTGTGTTTGTACTGCATGCTACACAACAGAGCTCCGGGTCAACTTTATTTTATTTCTCAAAATATATTTATGCAAACTTTGTCAGTGATGATTGATGACTCAAGTATTTGTAGTATCTGGTAATCTAACCGTTTAATTAATGTCCCCCTCACCACTGTCTTGACAAGTAAAAAGCATATTTAGTCAGCTGCAGTAAATTACCAAACAAAAATATACTCCAATTTTCTCACACCTACGCCATTCTTAAAGAACAAGCTCCATTCCAGATTAATTGAAATAAATGAACACGGTTACATTAGATTTAGCCCAATGATATACATGTGCCATAATCCATTATTTGAAGATAAAATATAGAAATATAAGCTGGAAGGTATTCCAGTTAATATTGCTGTTTGGTAAACAACCTGAAATTTAACTATATACTATTATTATAATTAAATACGCTTACTATAACTTTATTTCGAGAGATGTTAAGAGGGTTAATTACACTCGGCTTCACTGCTAGTGTTGATTGGAGTTAGTACACAAACCAGAATGGAAAACATGAAGAAATCTGCAATCTTAAGGTTATTGCAGATGGCAAAAATAAGACCATATACTTTGTACTCTCCATAAACTTGATCTTTAATATAATGGAGGAACTTCTATGAGAAATTACATAAACCTGAAACACAAATGTTTGACTCTATGCAGTGAATAATCGCTTTGGAGAATATTACTGTGCTGAAACCATCTCCTTTTACTCAAGAGACCAAACATATTTGCTTACCAGTCTGCATTCATAACCAGATAGATTGTACTGGCATGTTGCTGCTGAACTTTGTCCAATCAGTATTGCCAGTGTGAAGGGTTTTAAAAGGTTTTCTAAACCCTTAATCTGGAGAATAAGATACATGTGTACCTTCCTATATTAACATATTCCCTGTTACTTTACAATGAAGAGAAACAGCCACTCACTGATGTAATTGATCAACTAAAGAGTCAGCTATTTCGCAAACATCTGATATATGGACAAGTGTAGATTTAAAGGTCTACATAAGCTAGAGTAGGCACAAAAAAATGTGATAACTGGGAGCTTAACTCAAATCTGTCAACTGCCCAACTTGCCAAAAACTGTCCTATGTGTGTGAGCATTGCAGTGAAAATCAAGGCTCTCAATGAGGAGCTTAGTGTTTCTCTTTCTGCATCTTGGTAACAGATAAAAGTATGTCTAGTGAGGCTAATGCTTATGCAGTTCTTTACTCACACCCTTCTACTCTGTGTCATACTGAAACTACCAAGGATGTCAGCAGTGTTATCTGTAGGGAATAATCTAGTTGGACATTTCAGTTACTTATCAGTTATGACAGAATACCTTGAAAAATGAGAGCTGAAAACTGATCTCAAGCCTTTATGTTAATACCAGTTGGAAATCAGCATCAATGAGGCTACTACTAAAACTATGATGTTTTATTTATTATTTCATGATGCAAATACAAATCCAGCAGATCAGAACAGTCCTGATGTCAAAGATTTGCAATGGAAGACAACTCTTCTAGTGTTTGGAGCACTGGCTAATGCCACCAAACAGTTTGAGAAAAAGGACCAGCCAATGTGACAGTGCTATCTTCATTAAGTATAACCCAAAATTTGTCTTGTTCTGAATGCTGTACCTGACATCAGGTTCACCTAACTGTCAATGTCAGTTCCACTGGAAGCACATGTCATGCAAGAGACCAAGAGCCTCTGCCAAAATTTGACAAAACATACGAGCTTTCAAGTCACGCATTCGTTCTTTGATGGACTTTTAAGCATAAGCCTGTTTGAAAGCTGAATTATTCTGAATCATGGAGGTTGGTTTACGTGATCCTGGCAATCAGCAAGATTGGATCTTTTTTACTGCAAGAAACTGCAGAGAAGCAGAATTAAAAGTTAATGTATGCATAGAATTCATGCAGTAGTATCAAACTATGGGTTTTACCTTTTTCGTCCCTTTTCTCTCCCTTCAACCCATACTCACCTATATACAACCCCCCACCCCAAGATAATTCAGACCACATGCAAGCCTTGCCTGTTGATACCTTGTAATTGTATCCACAGAGGGGCCAACACACATGTGACGTAAGCCGGACTTGCGGGCAAGAGTAATCATCTGGATTTCAGTGCTCTAAAAAGCGTCCATAAATGGCAAAATGTCAGCCTTTGATACTATACTGTTGTAATTGTAGAAATAAAATCTCACAGAGTGTACTTAGACAGACCTATGGTGGCAATCAATACACACAAGGAATGAATCAACTGCATACAGACAGGGTTTATTATTATTTATCAATGAAAACTCTGTATTGGTTTTTTTTCTTCACAGCCTGACTTGCACAGGTTTCATAGCAAGTTTTATGAATTGACAAAGAGAGAAATATGTTATCTGAGCTGTGAATATTGAAATATTGTGCATGGAAAAGTAAATCTTCAAAACAAACAAGTCGCTTACTGTGTCTGAAGTGAGTGAATTTTTTATTAGGTCGGTGATGAGGATTTTCAAGTGCAGGCTACAAATGCTATGGGCCATAAGCAATGGACTGACAACTGAACTCACTGCTCTTCAGTGGATAAAAGAAATGTATTACACTGAAGAAGAAGAGGATTTAGGCGAGTACCTGAAAGAATTTTATGAAGTTGCTGATAAAATCAATGAGGGAAACATTATTGAGGAAATGTATCAGCATTCCAAGAAATCTGATGTAATTGCATAACAATGCACAAATTGAAGTCTGGTCATATTCAAGTTGGTGTAGTGCTAACTGATGGGTACTCTGAGCTAGGTGATAGGATAGGGCATTTGAGCTTATTTGGCCTGTTGCTGGGCTGCAATTCATCTTATTTAGATTTGCAGACAAATTTACATTTACATAATATGCAAAATTTTAAAACACCATTATTCCTGAGAAAGCATGATTAAAATGTTTTTGATTTACCATAAAATCGCATAGTGGACTATGTGAGGTTCACTATCTGCCTAGGCTTGACATTTTTGTATATGCAACAAGTGAAAAACACAACATCAATTAGTGTCCATATGCTCGAGCAGTTTAAAAAATGGGAAAAGGTTATGACAATTTTTTTGGCCCATCTGAGATATAGATACTGTTTTGCCAATTAAATAAAATTCTTGCATGTATGTATCAGAATCTCCACAGCTTAGGGACGCAGCCATTGCAAAGCTGCCTGCCTTAGAAAAATATGAACTATGTGGCAAAAGAAGCCATTATGAGTAAATGTACTATAGAACACATACACATGTATTACATGATGGCCTAGGGGCATGAACCTGTCTTAAATGTGGCGTAGGGTTCAAATCACATAATCAGCTTGCAAGCCTTTTAAATCTGTTCATGAATGTTATAAAACTCACAGAAACAACCACAAACACCTGTGGCTGCACAAGTACAAAGTGATAACACAACAATAGCATAATTGAAAATATAACCAGTACTGAAGCAATTGCAGTTTTGGATCCTGACAATACCACTGCAGCAACAACAATAGCAGCAACAATTACAAATGAAATAACGGTACAGTAGTCCCTCTCTGTAATGAACCCCCTGACCAGTGGACCTGCCACTTCTTACAGCCAGATTCCCTTGGCACCGATGAGTTTGTATTCAAAAGTACCCCTCAAGAACAGCCACCCCTCTAACATGACCAGCGGCCAGCATTTCAGTACAAAAAATGTAAAATGTCCCCCTCATGAGCAGCCACTTTTGTTTCTTCAAATGTATCCAGAACCAATGATTAACTCAAATCTTGACGTAAGGTAAGCAATTGATTATCTATATCATCGATACATCGCTCCCAGTGACAAGTTTCTGTTATCAGTGTTGACTAAAGATTAATAGTACATGTCTATCATTATCTATAAAAGTTGATGTTTACAGGAATTGGGCTCAATAGGGTTATGATAGAGTTTGGGGCTTAACACCTATGTCGAGTTATTCTATTTGATAATTATAACCAGAGGTATTTGTTCAAATCATAACAAGGTCAGGATAGGCTAAAATTAGATTTTGTACATTGGCACACACAGAGAACCTTGAAAAAAACACAACAGGGCACCAAACATAAACCGGAAAAGTCACGTGACAACACATTTATGGCCTCCTTTATGAAGACTGCACTTTGTCCACTCGACACAAGTTTTATGTGCATAATTAAATCGCCTAGTTAGCAACAACGGAATAAATCATTACCAAACATTAACACGTCATCATTTTAATGAAGACATTATTTTAGAAGTTGGTTATTCTACTCGATGACATCGGCGGGACTTGCCAAATAGTTTTATGTACAAAAAGTTCGAAAAAACAAGTTTATGTTGAAATGACTTGAATAAATAAAGTCATAACCGATAAGAAGCTTATTCAGCAGCAGCGGAGAAATGGAGCAAATGGAAAGATAATTATGTATGTACCAAGATTTCAATGACGATTTTGAATGCATTTGCAATGTGCACGACAACAATACCCGCTCTCATATCACACATCACACCAAGTAAAAGCACTATTAACGTATATTTAGTTTGTTAGTATAACAGGAAGAACCTTTTAATGAGTAATGTTACTTTTAAACAAAGATATTAAATGCTTTGAAGTATGTAACTTTCTTACTACGTACATTACATATACATGTTCTTCTCATAAAAAATTTAGTCCCCCTTCTGGAAACGCCACCCTTCTTATAATATTACTTTCCTGGATAATCAAGTGCATTTTTTATAACCTTCTTCCACATAATCATAGAGATGACATCTTTGTAGATCATTGTTATTTACGACACCTATGAAACTAATTTTGATGCAGTGTTGTCAGATATCGAAAATAGGTTGATGGATTATGAAATAACATGCAAGCATCATAATCTCCTTTACGTTTTCTTAAGGAATTTTTTCTTCTCGCATATCAAACCCGAATGCAATTAACATTACTTGAGATATGTTTAAATGTCTCTGCATTGATCTATCTTTTTAAAAATTGAAATTTAAAACAAATGATAATGACTGTTTCTAGGTCTATTTCTAAGTATCAGCTGAGTAATTTCATGGCTTTCTTTTGTTTAAAGATGCAATACTAGATACCATATTGGCACCTATTCTAATTTGAACGAATATGAAATCATAATTAGTTTTGTGGTGAAAATACCAGAGACTTACTTTGTGTTTGACAGATTTCACAAATAACCTTTTTAGATAAGACCTCATCAAGACCTTTGTAAATAAAATCTCTGCAAGAAAGATACCTGGTATCATTCTAACTAGTTGCTTTCCAGTGTTTAGCTTCTTACCAAAAGACACAAATGATGATGATAAGACTGAAAACAATTAAGAAACAACTAATAATGTTTTGTACCTTAAATATTCTCAGCATTATTTTTGTTTTCCAATTTTATGCTTTTTGTTTTCTGTTTTTCTGTAGTCATATCAGTTAGATGCTGTAAAGTGCTTCGAGCAACTAAAGATTAGATCCTATACAATGTTCTCATTATTATTATCATTATTTTTACAAAATACAGACTCTCTGAGGGAAAACCCCTATTTGTTTGGACTCGTTTCATTTTTTTCAACCCAAAATTCGCCCACAATCGGAATCCGATTTTGTGTCCAGATTTAGACTTGATGGCCTCAGATATAAAGCAGGCCGGTCTGAATTTCACACGGACACATCAACCTTTGCAGAAAGTAGGATAAGGTGGACAGTTTAAATAAAGAGTCTTCTCCATGTGAAAATTATGAGCCCATTAAACAAAACAAAAACAAAAACAAAACGAACTGGGAACTTTTCACCTTCTGCTCATGCATGCGCTAGCAAATCAACCAATGGAAAACATTTATTATTAGCACAAGTAGGCACTGGGTTAATGTAAAATTGCTTGGAAGTTGATGTATTAGGATGTATTCAGAAATAGTCTCCAAAAGGTGTTCCCTACTCGCATTTCAAGTGGAAACAGTAAAAATCTCCAGGGCTTAATGTGTTAACACTTGACTATGAAATATGTTCAAAATATTCCAATCATCAACGTTAATTGTCAATATTACAACAAAAACGACAGGGCATTCTGAACAATTTGATTCGCCTACCATTGAGTTAAGAGCCTGGTAAAATAATTCATGACCTTATAAAAACTTCCTTCCACTAAACTAAAAACATTTTCATGAACAAGTTTGTCCATTTATTCCAGATATTGTCTGATATAAGAATAAAGAGAATTGCTTTGATCAAGCAACAAAATCAATACTATATAATTCAACAAATAGAAAGAAAAGATAAAAATAAGAACCAAACACCACAGTTCTATTGAAATGCAGAGAGTACGCCTTATTACACAACTCTTGTTAGATTATATTTTTTAAAGGGTGTGATGTACTGTAACTTTAATGTGACATTATTTACTTTTACTGTAATATGTTTAATATATAGCCCTTCTGTTAAAAAAACAGGAGGTGCAAGGTCTGGCCCTGACGTCCCGCTTGCCAAAGGGAAGTGAAGAGTCTCTCACAGCCTCTCCTTTCCAGGTGTAGTGATCGCTGCAGGACCACTGTCAAGCTCTGATGGACAGGAGGTTACTTGAATATAGCCTCTCCTACACTATTGTGTCCACAACAGCACCTTCACGCGGGGACCCTTGTTTTCACAGAGCCTGTTGTGTGGCACGACCGAGTGCTCGGCGGTATAACTGGGAGGGCAGACTGGGCTCATTAGTCTTGGCAAGCAGCCAGTCTAAGAGAATGGAAATGACTCCAAACCCGGGTAGATGAAGCTCGTTAGCCTGGTCAAGGCAATTTTTCTAGGAGAAGGAAACTCTGATTGAAAACCAATGGCTCCACTGCCGTGTGGATATTTTCGGGAGAAGGAAAGGCTACGGGAGTAAACCCAGACAGAAAATCTGGAGTGGAGCCCCCAAGGCGGCTGAATGTCAACTACGACTTCCTTCCGGCAGCTCCTGCATCCAAACTGGTGCCAAATGTCATGCTCAGAAATCCTTTGGACCCAACCAGCAAGGACGAGAGGGGGATCCTGATGCCTGGGCAACCCAGGATCTCCTTATTCCATGCCCAGGCTTGCGCCCTGGAGAGGTCACTCCAGTCTCGCTACTAAGTGAGGAAACAACACGGAAGCCGACAGTTTACGGGTTATAGGTCCCACCCGATTCGCGTAGGGAAGGGGCGCCACGGGTCAGCTTTGACGGTGGGAGGGATCATCGTGTACCACTGGCCAACTACCGCCCGCCTCAAGCCGGGCAGCCCCAGGTCAATAAGGTGTTGACCCGCCATAATCTGCATTCTCCAGTAGGTGTCTGGAGCTCAGTGTGTTGCTCAACATGACAAGGAGACGAAAATTCCACACCAGACAAAAAGAAAAAGAAACCAATAAAGAAGACTCCAGCTCTTTGATTTGTAAGCTGGATTGTGCGCACTATGTGTACAGGCATCTCCGATGATCTCAGAGAAGTGGATGACACCAGGAAAACGACCATCATCGATAGAGAACTCACCAGGCTAAATATCAGCATACCTGCCCTCCAGGAAACTAGACTGGCCTCTAGTGTCTCCCTCAGAGAGGAAAACTACACTTTCTTCTCAAAGGGTCGCGAACCTGAAGAGCCCTGTCAGCACGGAGTGGGCTTCGCCATCAAAAACAATATTCTGGGCTTGGTTGAACCTCCCACAGGGGGCACGGAGCGTCTCTTGTCCATCCGCCTCACCACTGTTGCAGGTCCTGTCAACATCATCAGTGTCTATGCCCCCACCCTCTCGTCTTCAGAAGACACAAAGGATCAATTCTATGGGCAGCTGGACGAACAGATTAAAGGATGCCTCAAACACGAATCACTATTTTTTCCTCGGCGACTCCAATGCCAGAGTAGGTGAGGATCACGAGTCATGGCCTACCTGCCTCGGATATCATGATACTGGAGAGACCAACAAAAACGGTCAGAGACTGCTGGAGCTGTGCACCTACCATGGCATGTGCATAAAAAACGCTTTTTTTCAAGGGTAAGCCACAACACAAAGTGTTATGGAAACACCCCAGGTCCCATCACTGGCACCAACTTGACTTGGTCATCTCCAGGCGCTCTGCCCTTAATAGCATCCACTCCACCAAAACCTACGACAGTGCAGACTGTGACTTCGACCATGCCCTCTGAGCAGCAGGGTGCGACTACAGCCACAGACACTACATCACTCAAAACCAAAAGGACACCCACACATAAACACCACACAGATGTCGGTCCCCTCCAAGGTGCAGGAGTATGTGTCCGCCCTGGACAAAGGCTCCCCAGGACCTGCCAGAGCATGACGCCTCAGCCAAGTCAAATGCAATGAAGGGTGCCATCTACAAAACAGCCATGTCCATGTTTGGCAAAAAGGAACAACCCAGCCAGGACTGATTCAACGCATATCTAACAAGAATCGAACAACTAATCGAGAAGAATCGAAAAGGATTTATAGCGTACAAAAAATAACCCAATCAACGAACGCATACTGCTCTTAATAATGTTCGAAGCAACACCCAACGCATCACTAGACAGTGCGCGAACAAGTACTGGCAACAACTGTGTGAAGGAATCCAGCACAGTACTGAGTCCGGAAACATAAAAGGTATGTACAGTGGCATCAAGAAGGCTCTAGGCTCCACAGTGAAAGGGGTTGCTCCCCTGAAATCTATGATGGGAGAGAAGATCACAGACTGTGGGAAACAGATGGCCAGATGGGTGGAGCACTACTCAGAGCAATACTCTCGTGAAACGTTAGTCACTGAAGCAGCCCTCAGCAGCTTAAAGAATCTTCCAATCATGGAGGAGCTCAACAAAGTGCCAACCTTAGAAGAGCTCAGCAAAGCAACTGACACCCTCCCAAATGACAAAGCACCTGGTAGTGACAGCATCCTGCCCGAAGCTATCAAATGTGGGAAACCAAAACTGCTCCAACCACTGCACGAACTACTTTACCTCTGCTGGGAGGAAGGAGCAGTCCCCCAAGACATGCGTGATGCCACAATTGTGACCCTTTACAAAAACAGGGGCGACCGCAGTGACTGCAATAATTACAGAGGGATCTCGCTTCTGAGCATCGTTGGTAAAATGTATGCCCGCATCATACTAAACAGGCTACATTTGCTGGCAGACCGTGTGTACCCATAATCCCAGTGCGGCTTCAGAGCAGGCAGGCCGACAACAGACATGATCTTCTCTTTACGACATCTCCAAGAGAAAAGCAGAGAGCAAGGTCAACCACTCTACATGATGTTGATCGACCTCACCAAGGCCTTTGACTTAGTCAGCAGGAAGGGCCTTTTTGAAGTTCTCAGTAAGATCGGACGCCCCTCAAAACTCCGTAGCATGATAATCTTTTTCCATGCAGATATGAAGGGAAAAGTCCTGTATGATGGATCTTCCTCAACCTCCTTCCCAGTTAACAGTGGTGTGAAGCAGGGATGCGTTCTGGCACCAACCCTAATCGGGATCTTCTTCTCCTTGCTTCTGTCCTACGCCTTTGACTCGTCCACAGATGGCATTTATATACACACCAGGTCCAATGGGAGGCTGTTCAACCTGGCACGATTGCGCTCAAAGACAAAAGTGAGGGCTGTGCTCATCAGGGGGATGTTTTTTGCAGATGACGCGGCTCTTGTGGCACACACTGATTAAGCCCTTCAGAGATTGGAAGACCGTTTTGCTAATGCATGCAGTTTGGACTCACCATCAGTCTGGACTAGACAAAGGTCAGCGTGCAAGATACCACCCTTGCCCCTACATTCACAATCAACGGTGTCACCTTGGGAGTAGTCAACAACTTTACCTACCTGGGGTCAACCATCAGCAACACTCTCTCGCTTGATAAGGAGCTGGACAGAAAGCTTGGAAAGGCAAACACCATCATGTCACGACGGACGAAAAGGGTGTGGGAAAACAATGTGCTGACAGTGCAAACCAAAGTCAAAGTTTACCAAGCCTGCATTCACAGCACCCTTCTATATGGAAGTGAGACCTGGAGTACCTACATGAGTCAAGAGCACCGGCTCAACTCCTTCCATATACGGTGCCTTAAATGCATCTTGAAAATCAGCTGGCAATACCGTGTCCCAAACAGCGAAATCCTGCAGCGTGCAAATATCCACAGCATGTTCTCCCTCCTGAGCAAACGTCGCCTTCGATGGCTGTGACACGTCCGATGCATGGAGGATGGGAGGCTGCCAAAGGGCATCCTATATGGACAGCTGGCCACTGGCACAAGAAGAGTCGGCCGCCCCTCACTCCGTTTCAAGGATGCATGCAAGAGGGACCTGAAGGCATGTGACATCGCACATGATAGCTGGGAAGTGCTGGCCGAGGACCGAGGCACCTGGAGACTGACAGTAAGTAAGGTCATATCAGAAGCTGATACGAGGAGAGGCCAGTTGGCGGCAGAGAAACGTGTAAGAAAGGGCCACGTGACAGCAACAACAGCAACTCAGGCTTCCCAGCAACTCTGCACAAACTGCAAGCGGGACGGCCACCCGCACATAGGCCTCCAAAGCCACAACAGCCGATGCCAACAACCCAGAGACATACGACACCCCAAAGGCACTATCCGCATGGTCCCCCAAGACTAAGGCGCCAATGATGATGATGTTAAAAACATATGCATAGGTGTGCAAATGTAGCCCTAAATCATGTTGTCTTACGTGTCTTTCCATTCAAAAGTTGACTGTTTACTCGCATCCTCTTAGTCTGATCCATTTTGACACTCCATTTTGACACTCTAATTCAAAATCACAAAAGTACATTAATAAACAAAATATAGAAATAAAAGAATCAAACATATGAGAATTGAAAAAAACTTGTTAACATGTCTGAATTAAAAGTACAATGATATTGTGGAATGTTAGTGCTTGTAATCAATGTGACAGTATAAAGAAAAAAGAAATCCCCAAGTATTGTTCAAGATCAGAATTGAGGTGAACAAGCAAGAGAGGCAAACAATGTACAGGTGGTGTCCAGTGCATATAACTCGTTAATCCGGACATATTCACTGGGAACCAGTGTGTCCATATTAACGAGGCTCACTATATATATCATTGAGAACCTCCTCATCACATGACAATATGTCTTCTAGTTTTGATTCTCAGACATCCATACGAGACAAAACAAAAAACAAATTCAATACATGTTAAGATCTGATTCATCCTTAGAACGTGACAAAAGGGTAATAAGACAATACAAGATAAGTTAAAGTGGATGACATAAAACATGTTGGTTATAAATACTGAAATGAAATTAGTTCCACACAAGCAATATATTAAAATAAAAGTTTACTTCCTTAAAGAAATTTAAAATCGAAGATATCAAAAAGTTCATAATGTGCTGAACATTGTAATAACAATCGCATGCAAGATGGAGATTGAAGCAATCTCTCTGATAGAGCTTCATATTACAATACCTTCACTTTGATGGGAGTCATTTTCAGAAACGTGGATTGACAAAGTCTTAGATGTCCTGCCTAAAACAAAAAAAAACACAATTAGGCAAACAGTTAGTAATGTCTGTTGTGTGCAATCAAATAAGTATTCAGTTAATAATATGATAGAAATACATATTCTTAATTAAGAGATGGGAAACTTTTTATGACATTTAAAAGTAGTTGAGACACAAGACTACAGTTGTTGTTGTTTCTAATGTATTATAAGTCTTGTGTCACCTTAGATGGTTCTTTTCTATTGATTATCCTACGTATTTCATCCATTATACTACATTTTTAAAGAAAAGAAACCATGCTTAAGAGACTATCATTCTGAATTGTTAGTTGGAAATATTACAAATAATTGTTATATTCAATTTGCTAATATTTACTTACCATTGCTACGTCTTTCAGATACATATAATTTCAACAGATAGTAATGTAACCAGATTAATAACAGTATAACTTCTCCCTTTTTTACTCTACTTTAGTATTGTCATTTTATTCATCAATGCATTACAATTTTCAAAAGTCAAATGTACATTTTCTGCCATAAAAATTTAAATACCAAACTCAATAAAATGTTGTGCCAATATTAAAACAACAAAAAATAGTGCTTGGTTTATCACTCCCATATACCGTGACTTTTCTTTAGATCATGCCCTTAACACATGTATACTGAAGAGTTTAACTTGCGCTGCATGAAGTGTATCTATTGGTTTTGAATCAGGGGTACCATTGCATTAAATTTCAATAATGTCTATAAAATACAATAAAGAAGACCAAATATTAATCTTTTGAAAATAATTTCAATAATAACACAGCAGTTGTTTACTTTGATGTAAGGGACCAAAAGCAAATACATAATTACAAAGTAACAGAAATCATGCTAATTTGTAAAATGTGATAAGTATTTATCTTGTAAAATTACATGGGTGCCAGTACTGCGTTAGGACAAAATTATTTACCCAACCCATTTTCTGGATTTCACTTTGAAAACAAATCACAAATATGCCAATTATAATAAAAAAGGATCTGCCAAAACAACTAGTTTGACAAAATCGAAAGTCGAATGAATAACATGATCATCTTGTCAGAATTTCACCCTATATCATGCTGATTCTTTAAATGAATATATGACATTTATGCTAACATATGCTGCCTATATGCCTAACATATTTATAACTATTCACTGTTTTTTGTCATAGAAATTACATTACTTCGAAAAAAAAACTTATATCACTGAAAAATGGTAAATCCTGAGAAAAAAACATAAATAAAGCAAAACCTGTATCTAATACTTTTAGGAATAAACTGAGACATAAATGACTCAAAGAATGGTATGTACTGTGTTTGTACTGCATGCTACACAACAGAGCTCCGGGTCAACTTTATTTTTTTTCTCAAAATATATTTATGCAAACTTTGTCAGTGATGATTGATGACTCAAGTATTTGTAGTATCTGGTAATCTAACCGTTTAATTAATGTCCCCCTCACCACTGTCTTGACAAGTAAAAAGCATATTTAGTCAGCTGCAGTAAATTACCAAACAAAAATATATTCCAATTTTGTCACACCTGAGCCATTCTTAAAGAACAAGCTCCATTCCAGATTAATTGAAATAAATGAACACGGTTACATTAGATCTAGCCCAATGATATACATGTGCCATAATCCATTATTTAAAGATAAAATATAGAAATATAAGCTGGAAGATATTCCAGTTAATATTGCTGTTTGGTAAACAACCTGAAATATAACTATATACTATTATTATAATTAAATACGCTTACTATAACTTTATTTCGAGAGATACTAAGAGGGTTAATTACACTCGGCTTCACTGCTAGTGTTGATTGGAGTTAGTACACAAACCAGAATGGAAAACATGAAGAAATCTGCAATCTTAAGGTTATTGCAGATGGCAAAAATAAGACCATATACTTTGTACTCTCCATAAACTTGATCTTTAATATAATGGAGGAACTTCTATGAGAAATTACATAAACCTGAAACACAAATGTTTGACTCTTGGCAATGAATAATCACTTTGGAAAATATTACTGTGCTGAAACCATCTCCTTTTACTCAAGAGACCAAACATATTTGCTTACCAGTCTGCATTCATAACCAGATAGATTGTACTGACATATTGCTCTTGAACTTTGTCCAATCAGTATTGCCAGTGTGAAGGGTTTTAAAATGTTTTCTAAACCCTTAATCTGGAGAATAAGATACATGTGTACCTTCCTATATTAACATATTCCCTGTTACTTTACAATGAAGAGAAACAGCCACTCACTGATGTAATTGATCAACTAAAGAGTCAGCTATTTCGCAAACATCTGATATATGGACAAGTATAGATTTATAGGTCTACATAAGCTAGAGTAGGCACATAATCTGTGATAACTGGGAGCTTAACTCAAATCTGTCAACTGCCCAACTTGCCAAAAACTGTCCTATGTGTGTGAGCATTGCAGTGAAAATCAAGGCTCTCAATGAGGAGCTTAGTGTTTCTCTTTCTGCATCTTGGTAACAGATAAAAGTACGTCTAGTGAGGCTAATGCTTATGCAGTTCTTTACTCACACCCTTCTACTCTGTGTCATACTGAAACTACCAAGGATGTCAGCAGTGTTATCTGTAGGGAATAATCTAGTTGGACATTTCAGTTACTTAACAGTTATGACAGAAAACCTTGAAAAATGAGAGCTGAAAACTGATCTCAAGCCTTTATGTTAATACCAGTTGGAAATCAGCATCAATGAGTCTACTACTAAAACTATGATGTTTTATTTATTTTTTCATGATGCAAATACAAATCCAGCAGATCAGAACAGTCCTGATATCAAAGATTTGCAATGGAAGACAACTCTTCTAGTGTTTGGAGCACTGGCTAATGCCACCAAACAGTTTGAGAAAAAGGACCAGCCAATGTGACAGTGCTATCTTCATTAAGTATAACCCAAAATTTGTCTTGTTCTGAATGCTGTACCTGACATCAGGTTTACCTAACTGTCAACGTCAGTTCCACTGGAAGCACATGTCATGCAAGAGACCAAGAGCCTCTGCCAAAATTTGACAAAACATACGAGCTTTCAAGTCATGCATTCGTTCTTTGATGGACTTTTAAGCATAAGCCTGTTTGAAAGCTGAATTATTCTGAATTATGGAGGTTGGTTTACGTGATCCTGGCAATCAGCAAGATTGGATCTTTTTTACTGCAAGAAACTGCAGAGAAGCAGAATTAAAAGTTAATGTATGCATAGAATTCATGCAGTAGTATCAAACTATGGGTTTTACCTTTTTCGTCCCTTTTCTCTCCCTTCAACCCATACTCACCTATATACAACCCCCCACCCCAAGATAATTCAGACCACATGCAAGCCTTGCCTGTTGATACCTTGTAATTGTATCCACAGAGGGGCCAACACACATGTGACATAAGCCGGACTTGCGGGCAAGAGTAATCATCTGGATTTCAGTGCTCTAAAAAGTGTCCACAAATGGCAAAATGTCAGCCTTTGATACTACGCTGTTGTAATTGTAGAAATAAAATCTCACAGAGTGTACTTAGACAGGCCTATGTTAGCAATCAATACACACAAGGAATGAATCAACTGCATACAGACAGGGTTTATTATTATTTATCAATGTAAACTCTGTATTGGTTTTTTTTCTTCACAGCCTGACTTGAACAGGTTTCATAGCAAGTTTTATGAATTGACAAAGAGAGAAATATATTATCTGAGCTGTGAATATTGAAATATTGTGCATGGAAAAGTAAATCTTCAAAACAAACAAGTCGCTTACTATGTCTGAAGTGAGTGACTTTTTTATTAGGTCGGTGATGAGGATTTTCAAGTGCAGGCTACAAATGCAATGGACCATAAGCAATGGACTGACAACTGAACTCACTGCTCTTCAGTTGATAAAAGAAATGTATTACACTGAAGAAGAAGAGGATTTAGGCGAGTACCTGAAAGAATTTTATGAAGTTGTTGATAAAATCAATGAGGGAAACATTATTGAGGAAATGTATCAGCATTCCATGAAATCTGATGTAATTGCATAACAATGCACAAATTGAAGTCTGGTCATATTCAAGTTGGTGTATTGCTAACTGATGGGTACTCTGAGCTAGGTGATAGGGCATTTGAGCTTATTTGGCCTGTTGCTGGGCTGCAATTCATCTTATTTAGATTTGCAGACAAATTTACATTTACATAATATGCAAAATTTTAAAACACCATTATTCCTGAGAAAGCATGATTAAAATGTTTTGATTTACCATAAAATCGCATAGTGGACTATGTGAGGTTCACTATCTGCCTAGGTTTGAAATTTTTGTATATGCAGCAAGTGAAAAACACAACAACAATTAGTGTCCATATGCTCGAGCAGTTTAAAAAATGGGAAAAGGTTATGACAATTTGTTTGGCCCATCTGAGATATAGATACTGTTTTGCCAATTAAATAAAATTCTTGCATGTATGTATCAGAATCTCCACAGCTTAGGGACGCAGCCATTGCAAAGCTGCCTGCCCTGGAAAAATATGAACTATGTGGCAAAAGAAGCCATTATGAGTGCATGTACTATAGAACACATACACATATATTACATGATGGCCTAGGGGCATGAACCTGTCTTAAGTGTGGCGTAGGGTTCAAATCACATAATCAGCTTGCAAGCCTTTTAGATCTGTTCATGAATGTTATAAAACTCACAGAAACAACCACAAACACCTGTGGTTGCACAATTACAAAGTGATAACACAACAATAGCATAATTGAAAATATAACCAGTACTGAAGCAATTGCAGTTTTGGATCCTGACAATACCACTGCAGCAACAACAATAGAAGCAACAATTACAAATAAAATAACGGTACAGTAGTCCCTCTCTGTAATGAACCCCCTGACCAGTGGACCTGCCACTTCTTACAGCCAGATTCCCTTGGCACCGATGAGTTTGTATTCAAAAGTACCCCTCAAGAACAGCCACCTCTCTAGCATGACCAGCGGCCAGCATTTCAGTACAAAAAATGTAAAATGTCCCCCTCATGAGCAGCCACTTTTGTTTCTTCAAATTTATCCAGAACCAATGATTAATTCAAATCTTGACGTAAGGTAAGCAATTGATTATCTATATCATCGATACATGTCTCCCAGTGACAAGTTTCCGTTAGAAGTGTTGACTAAAGATTAATAGTACATGTCTATCATTATCTATAAAAGTTGATGTTTACAGGAATTGGGCTCAATAGGGTTATGATAGAGTTTGGGGCTTAACACCTATGTCGAGTTATTCTATTTGATAATTATAACCAGAGGTATTTGTTCAAATCATAACAAGGTCAGGATAGGCTAAAATTAGATTTTGTACATTGGCACACACAGAGAACCTTGAAAAAAACACAACAGGGCACCAAACATAAACCGGAAAAGTCACGTGACAACACATTTATGGCCTCCTTTATGAAGACTGCACTTTGTCCACTCGACACAAGTTTTATGTGCATAATTAAATCGCCTAGTTAGCAACAACGGAATAAATCATTACCAAACATTAACACGTCATCATTTTAATGAAGACATTATTTTAGAAGTTGGTTATTCTACTCGATGACATCGGCGGGACTTGCCAAATAGTTTTATGTACAAAAAGTTCGAAAAAACAAGTTTATGTTGAAATGACTTGAATAAATAAAGTCATAACCGATAAGAAGCTTATTCAGCAGCAGCGGAGAAATGGAGCAAATGGAAAGATAATTATGTATGTACCAAGATTTCAATGACGATTTTGAATGCATTTGCAATGTGCACGACAACAATACCCGCTCTCATATCACACATCACACCAAGTAAAAGCACTATTAACGTATATTTAGTTGAAATATGTTTGTTAGTATAACAGGAAGAACCTTTTAATAAGTAATGTTACTTTTAAACAAAGATATTAAATGCTTTGAAGTATGTAACTTTCTTACTACGTACATTACATATACATGTTCTTCTCATAAAAAATTTAGTCCCCCTTCTGGAAACGCCACCCTTCTTATAATATTACTTTCCTGGATAATCAAGTGCATTTTTTATAACCTTCTTCCACATAAACATAGAGATGAAAACTTTGTAGATCATTGTTATTTACGACACCTATGAAACTAATTTTGATGCAGTGTTGTCAGATATCGAAAATAGGTTGATGGATTATGAAATAACATGCAAGCATCATAATCTCCTTTACGTTTTCTTAAGGAATTTTTTCTTCTCGCATATCAAACCCGAATGCAATTAACATTACTTGAGATATGTTTAAATGTCTCTGCATTGATCTATCTTTTCAAAAATTGAAATTTAAAACAAATGATAATGACTGTGTTTCTAGGTCTATTTCTAAGTATCAGCTGAGTAATTTCATGGCTTTCTTTTGTTTAAAGATGCAATACTAGATACCATATTGGCACCATTTCTAATTTGAACGAATATGAAATCATAATTAGTTTTGTGGTGAAAATACCAGAGACTTACTTTGTGTTTGACAGATTTCACAAATAACCTTTTTAGATAAGACCTCATCAAGACCTTTGTAAATAAAATCTCTGCAAGAAAGATACCTGGTATCATTCTAACTAGTTGCTTTCCAGTGTTTAGCTTCTTACCAAAAGACACAAATGATGATTATCAGACTAAAAACAATTAAGAAACAACTCTTAATGTTTTGTACCTTAAATATTCTCAGCTTTATTTTTGTTTTCCAAATTTCATGCTTTTTGTTTTCTGTTTTTCTGTAGTCATATCAGTTAGATGCTGTAAAGTGCTTCGAGCAACTAAAGATTAGATCCTATACAATGTTTTCATTATTATTATCATTATTTTTACAAAATACAGACTCTCTGAGGGAAAAAACCTATTTGTTTGGACTCGTTTCATTTTTTTCAACCCAAAATTCGCCCACAATCGGAATCCGATTTTGTGTCCAGATTTAGACTTGATGGCCTCAGATATAAAGCAGGCCGGTCTGAATTTCACACGGACACATCAACCTGTGCAAAATGTAGGATAAGGTGGACAGTTTGAATAAAGAGTCTTCTCCATGTGAAAATTATGAGCCCATTAAACAAAACAAAAACAAAAACAAAACGAACTGGGAACTTTTCACCTTCTGCTCATGCATGCGCTAGCAAATCAACCAATGGAAAACATTTATTATTAGCACAACTAGGCACTGGGTTAATGTAAAATTGCTTGGAAGTTGATGTATTAGGATGTATTCAGAAATAGTCTCCAAAAGGTGTTCCCTACTCGCATTTCAAGTGGAAACAGTAAAAATCTCCAGGGCTTAATGTGTTAACACTTGACTATGAAATATGTTCAAAATATTCCAATCATCAACGTTAATTGTCAATAATACAACAAAAACGACAGGGCATTCTGAACAATTTGATTCGCCTACCATTGAGTTAAGAGCCTGGTAAAATAATTCATGACCTTATAAAAACTTCCTTCCACTAAACTAAAAACATTTTCATGAACAAGTTTGTCCATTTATTCCAGATATTGTCTGATATAAGAATAAAGAGAATTGCTTTGATCAAGCAACAAAATCAATAGTATATAATTCAACAAATAGAAAAAAAAGATAAAAATAAGAACCAAACACCACAGTTCTATTGAAATGCAGAGAGTACGCCTTATTACACAACTCTTGTGAGATTATATTTTTTAAAGGGTGTGATGTACTGTAACTTTAATGTGACATTATTTACTTTTACTGTAATATGTTTAATATATAGCCCTTCTGTTAAAAAAACAGGAGGTGCAAGGTCTGGGCCTGACGTCCCGCTTGCCAAAGGGAAGTGAAGAGTCTCTCACAGCCTCTCCTTTCCAGGTGTAGTGATCTCTGCAGGACCACTGTCAAGCTCTGATGGACAGGAGGTTACTTGAATATAGCCTCTCCTACACTATTGTGTCCACAACAGCACCTTCACGCGGGGACCCTTGTTTTCACAGAGACTGTTGTGTGGCACGACCGAGTGCTCGGCGATATAACTGGGAGGGCAGACTGGGCTCATTAGTCTTGGCAAGCAGCCAGTCTAAGAGAATGGAAATGACTCCAAACCCGGGTAGATGAAGCTCGTTAGCCTGGTCAAGGCAATTTTTCTAGGAGAAGGAAACTCTGATTGAAAACCAATGGCTCCACTGCCTTGTGGATATTTTCGGGAGAAGGAAAGGCTACGGAAGTAAACCCAGACAGAAAATCTGGAGTGGAGCCCCCAAGGCGGCTGGATGTCAACTACGACTTCCTTCCGGCAGCTCCTGCATCCAAACTGGTGCCAAATGTCATGCTCAGCATTCCTTTGGACCCAACCAGCAAGGACGAGAGGGGGATCCTGATGCCTGGGCAACCCATGATCTCCTTATTCCATGCCCAGGCTTGCGCCCTGGAGAGGTCACTCCAGTCTCGCTACTAAGTGAGGAAACAACACGGAAGCCGACAGTTTACGGGTTATAGGTCCCACCCGATTCGCGTAGGGAAGGGGCGCCACGGGTCAGCTTTGACGGTGGGAGGGATCATCGTGTCCCACTGGCCAACTACCGCCCGCCTCAAACCGGGCAGCCCCAGGTCAATAAGGTGTTGACCCGCCATAATCTGCATTCTCCAGTAGGTGTCTGGAGCTCAGTGTGTTGCTCAACATGACAAGGAGACGAAAATTCCACACCAGACAAAAAGAAAAAGAAACCAATAAAGAAGACTCCAGCTCTTTGATTTGTAAGCTGGATTGTGCGCTCTATGTGTACAGGCATCTCCGATGATCTCAGAGAAGTGGATGACACCAGGAAAACGACCATCATCGATAGAGAACTCACCAGGCTAAATATCAGCATACCTGCCCTCCAGGAAACTAGACTGGCCTCTAGTGTCTCCCTCAGAGAGGAAAACTACACTTTCTTCTCGAAGGGTCGCGAACCTGAGGAGCCCTGTCAGCACGGAGTGGGCTTCGCCATCAAAAACATTATTCTGGGCTTGGATGAACCTCCCACAGGGGGCACGGAGCGTCTCTTGTCCATCCGCCTCACCACTGTTGCAGGTCCTGTCAACATCATCAGTGTCTATGCCCCCACCCTCTCGTCTTCAGAAGACACAAAGGATCAATTCTATGGGCAGCTGGACGAACAGATTAAAGGATCCCTCAAACACGAATCACTTTTTCTCCTCGGCGACTCCAATGCCAGAGTAGGTGAGGATCACGAGTCATGGCCTACCTGCCTCGGATATCAGGATACTGGAGAGACCAACGAAAACGGTCAGAGACTGCTGGAGCTGTGCACCTACCATGGCGTGTGCATAAAAAACGCTTTTTTCAAGGGTAAGCCACAACACAAAGTGTTATGGAAACACCCCAGGTCCCATCACTGGCACCAACTTGACTTGGTCATCTCCAGGCGCTCTGCCCTTAATAGCATCCACTCCACCAGAACCTACGACAGTGCAGACTGTGACTTCGACCATGCCCTCTGAGCAGCAGGGTGCGACTACAGCCACAGACACTACATCACTCAAAACCAAAAGGACACCCACACATAAACACCACACAGATGTCGGTCCCCTCCAAGGTGCAGGAGTATGTGTCCGCCCTGGACAAAAGCTCCCCAGGACCTGCCAGAGCATGACGCCTCAGCCAAGTCAAATGCAATGAAGGGTGCCATCTACAAAACAGCCATGTCCATGTTTGGCAAAAAGGAACAACCCAGCCAGGACTGATTCAACGCATATCTAACAAAGATGGAACAACTAATCGAGAAGAAACGAAAAGGCTTTATAGCGTACAAAAAATAACCCAATCAACGAACGCATACTGCTCTTAATAATGTTCGAAGCAACACCCAACGCATCACTAGACAGTGCGCGAACAAGTACTGGCAACAACTGTGTGAAGGAATCCAGCACAGTACTGAGTCCGGAAACATAAAAGGTATGTACAGTGGCATCAAGAGGGCTCTAGGCTCCACAGTGAAAGGGGTTGCTCCCCTGAAGTATATGATCGGAGAGAAGATCACAGACTGTGGGAAACAGATGGCCAGATGGGTGGAGCACTACTCACAGCAATACTCTCGTGAAACGTTAGTCACTGAAGCAGCCCTCAGCAGCTTAAAGAATCTTCCAATCATGGAGGAACTCGACAAAGTGCCAACCTTAGAAGAACTCAGCAAAGCAACTGACACCCTCCCAAATGACAAAGCACCTGGTAGTGACAGCATCCTGCCCGAAGCTATCAAATGTGGGAAACAAAGACTGCTCCAACCACTGCACGAACTACTTTACCTCTGCTGGGAGGAAGGAGCAGTCCCCCAAGACATGCGTGATGCCACAATTGTGACCCTTTACAAAAACAAGGGCGACCGCAGTGACTGCAATAATTACAGAGGGATCTCGCTTCTGAGCATCGTTGGTAAAGTGTATGCCCGCATCATACTAAACAGGCTACATTTGCTGGCAGACCGTGTGTACCCAGAATCCCAGTGCGGCTTCAGAGCAGGCAGGCCGACAACAGACATGATCTTCTCTTTACGACATCTCCAAGAGAAAAGCAGAGAGCAAGGTCAACCACTCTACATGATGTTGATCGACCTCACCAAGGCTTTTGACTTAGTCAGCAGGAAGGGCCTTTTGAAGTTCTCAGTAAGATCGGACGCCCCTCAAAACTCCGCAGCATGATAATCTCTTTCCATGCAGATATGAAGGGAACAGTCCTGTATGATGGATCTTCCTCAACCTCCTTCCCAGTTAACAGTGGTGTGAAGCAGGGATGCGTTCTGGCACCAACCCTACTCGGGATCTTCATCTCCTTGCTTCTGTCCTACGCCTTTGACTCGTCCACTGATGGCATTTATATACACACCAGGTCCGATGGGAGGCTGTTCAACCTGGCACGACTGCGCTCAAAGACAAGGTGAGGGCTGTGCTCATCAGGGGGATGCTTTTTGCAGATGACGCGGCTCTTGTGGCACACACTGATTAAGCCCTTCAGAGACTGGAAGACCGTTTTGCTAATGCATGCAGTTTGGACTCACCATCAGCCTGGACTAGACAAAGGTCAGCGTCCAAGATACCACCATTGCCCCTACATTCACAATCAACGGTGTCACCTTGGGAGTAGTCAACAACTTTACCTACCTGGGGTCAACCATCAGCAACACTCTCTCGCTTGATAAGGAGCTGGACAGAAAGCTTGGAAAGGCAAACACCATCATGTCACGACGGACGAAAAGGGTGTGGGAAAACAATGTGCTGACAGTGCAAACCAAAGTCAAAGTTTACCAAGCCTGCATTCACAGCACCCTTCTATATGAAAGTGAGACCTGGAGTACCTACACGAGTCAAGAGCACCGGCTCAACTCCTTCCATATACGGTGCCTTAAACGCATCTTGAAAATCAGCTGGCAATACCGTGTCCCAAACAGCGAAATCCTGCAGCGTGCAAATATCCACAGCATGTTCTCCCTCCTGAGCAAACGTCGCCTTCGATGGCTGGGACACGTCCGACGCATGGAGGATTGGAGGCTGACAAAGGACATCCTATATGGACAGCTGGCCACTGGCACGAGAAGAGTCGGCCGCCCCTCACTCCGTTTCAAGGATGCATGCAAGAGGGACCTGAAGGCATGTGACATCGCACATGATAGCTGGGAAGTGCTGGCCGAGGACCGAGGCACCTGGAGACTGACAGTAAGTAAGGTCATATCAGAAGCTGATACGAGGAGAGGCCAGTTGGCGGCAGAGAAACGTGTAAAAAAGGGCCACGTGACAGCAACAACAGCAACTCAGGCTTCCCAGCATGTCTGCACAAACTGCAAGCGGGACGGCCACCCGCACATAGGCCTCCAAAGCCACAACAGCCGATGCCAACAACCCAGAGACATACGACACCCCAAAGGCACTATCCGCATGGTCTCCCAAGACTAAGGCGCCAATGATGATGATGTTAAAAACATATGCATAGGTGTGCAAATGTAGCCCTAAATCATGTTGTCTTACGTGTCTTTCCATTCAAAAGTTGACTGTTTACTCGCATCCTCTTAGTCTGATCCATTTTGACACTCCATTTTGACACTCTAATTCAAAATCACAAAAGTACATTAATAAACAAAATATAGAAATAAAAGAATCAAACATATGAGAATTGAAAAAAACTTGTTAACATGTCTGAATTAAAAGTACAATGATATTGTGGAATGTTAGTGCTTGTAATCAATGTGACAGTATAAAGAAAAAAGAAATCCCCAAGTATTGTTCAAGATCAGAATTGAGGTGAACAAGCAAGAGAGGCAAACAATGTACAGGTGGTGTCCAGTGCATATAACTCGTTAATCCGGACATATTCACTGGGAACCAGTGTGTCCATATTAACGAGGCTCACTATATATATCATTGAGAACCTCCTCATCACATCACAATATGTCATCTAGTTTTGATTCTCAGACACCCATACGAGAGAAAACAAAAAACAAATTCAATACATGTTAAGATCTGATTCATCCTTACAACGTGACAAAAGGGTAATAAGACATTACAAGATAAGTTAAAGTGGATGACATAAAACATGTTGGTTATAAATACTGAAATGAAATTAGTTCCACACAAGCAATATATTAAAATAAAAGTTTACTTCCTTAAAGAAATTTAAAATCGAAGATATCAAAAAGTTCATCATGTGCTGAACATTGTAATAACAATCGCATGCAAGATGGAGATTGAAGCAATCTCTCTGATTGAGCTTCACATTACAATACCTTCACTTCGATGGGAGTCATTTTCAGAAACGTGGATTGACAAAGTCTTAGATGTCCTGCCTAAAACGAAAAAAAAACACAATTAGGCAAACAGTTAGTAATGGTTGTTGTGTGCAATCAAATAAGTATTCAGTTAATAATATGATAGAAATACATATTGTTATGAGATGGGAAACTTTTTATGACATTTAAAAGTAGTTGAGACACAAGACTACAGTTGTTAATTCTAATGTATTATAAGTCTTGTGTCACCTTAGATGGTTCTTTTCTATTGATTATCCTATGTATTTCATCCATTATACTACATTTTTAAAGAAAAGAAACCATGCTTAAGAGACTATCATACTGAATTGTTAGTTGGAAATATTACAAATAATTGATATATTTAATTTGCTAATATTTACTTACCATTGCTACGTCTTTCAGATACATATAATTTCAGCAGACAGTATTGTAACCAGATTAATAACAGTATAACTTCTCCCTTTTTTACTCTACTTTAGTATTGTCATTTTATGAATCAATGCATTACAATTTTCAAAAATCAAATGTACATTTTCTGCCATAAAAATTTAAATACCAAACTCAATAAAATGTTGTGCCAATATTAAAACATCAAAAAGTAGTGCTTGGTTTATCACTCCCATATCCCGTGACTTTTCTTTAGATCATGCCCTTAACACATGTATACTGAAGAGTTTAATTTGCGCTGCATGAAGTGTATCTATTGGTTTTGAATCAGGGGTACCATTGCATTAAATTTCAATAATGTCTATAAAATACAATAAAGAAGACCAAATATTAATCCTTTGAAAATAATTTCAATAATAACACAGCAGTAGTTCACTTTGATGTAAGGGACCAAAATCAAATACATAATTACAAAGTAACAGTAATCATGCTAATTTGTAGACGAAGCTGGGGCATCTCTTCAGGAATGAAACAAGTGAACTGTGCAGGCCCCACAGTATCGTACTTTGCCTTTAGTGTCCCATTACACTGCAGCTCTATTAGCTCCATCTGCAAATTTACAGGTGCAGTTTCCACGTCTATGGCAAATGGGTTACGAAACAGCTCGAAATTACTTTTCTGTTCTTCAAAGTCACTAAAGCGCCGTGCGAACTCGGCGCGAAGTAAGCTAAGTTTTTCAGCAAAGTGTGCATTGGGAAACACCATAGCGTTGACTTGGTTCAACATTACTTAGCGACAAGAAAAGTGAGACAAGTTGCATTGATCCATTTGTGCCTCCCATAAGTGCAGCTTCACTTGAACCGCCTTCATTGCATCATGCATATCAGTGATCAAGTGTTCACGTCGCTGGAGATGCAGGTTCAAGTCGTTGAGATGAGTGGTTATATCACACAGAAACGCCAACTCACATTTCCACTTTTTATCCCGAAAAACTGTGGAGTCTTTTCCTTTGCTGACCATGAATTGACAGATTTCCTCGATCAGCTGGAAAATCAACTATGAACTTTTCCCCGACTTAGCCACCGCACCTTTGTATGATAAGGCATGTCTCCGAACTCTGAGTATATTTCCTGAAAAAAAGACTGAAATTGGCGTTGATTTAAACCTTTGGCTCTGATCAAGTTGACGGTTTGTGTTACAGTACTCATTACACCTTCCATGTTGAGGACTTTACCGCACAGCGATCCTTGGTGTATGATGCTGTGATATGCTATCAATTCACCAGTACAGTTTTCCTGCAATTTTAACCGCATCCTTACAACTAGTCCACATTTTTCGCTGCACATCGCCGGTGCTCTATCTGTTGTAAGTCCAACAAGTTTGTCCCTGGCTTGATGGCGAGCTGTGCAGTGTCAGTCGTGTCATTACTTTCATCGACAGCAAGGGAGAATGCAACAAAGTCATGGTCTTTTTCGATCAGCTTTGTTTTCACATCAGTGGCCATCTCACAAACCCGATCAACAACCGTATTTCTGCTAAGGCTTACATTTGCAAACATCTGCTTTTGTCTGAACACAAGACGTCACACACTTTCATCATGCAACGCTTCAGAAACTCTCCTTCTGTAAATGGTCAGTCTGATTTTGCGATCTACTCCGCCACAATAAAACTTGCTTTCACAGCAGCTTCAGTTTGTGATTTTGCTTTGGTGAAAAACGTCTGCTGTGATGTTAGATTCCTTTTCAATTCTTCTACCTTCTGTAGCTTCTGCTTTGCATTCAGGCATTTTAACTCGTAGTGCCGTCTCAGATTATATTCTTTGATCACAGCCACATTATCTCTACAAATAAGATACACAGGTTTACCGCCAATATCAGTAAACATATATTCAGCCTCCAAGTGGCTTTGAAAGGCTCTGTTTTCAGAATCAACTTTTCTCCTGGCCCTTTTAAGGCTAGCTTTGACTTTAAAAAAAAGATTTTGCATCTACCGACAGACGCTTGAATGATATCACGTTAGCCGTAGCGGGAAAAGGTGATCTAATATCCGGGCACTACACTACATTCATTTCTTATGCGCCAATCCAAAACGAGTAACTGAACGTTGCTAGGTTATGTTAGCAATGAACATAAACTCACTACACAACTTTTATTTTCGCTTATTCTGATCGAAGCGAGAACGCTCTCGGGTAGCCTATCGTTCGGCAAGATTGCTAATTAGGGAATTTAATTTGCACTTTCTATCGCTGGGCTATTAAAAATATTTTGCCTTAAATTCTCTCTCGGGCCGGATATAATTGTACGCCGGTCAAGACCTATCGGGCCTGATATAATTGTACGCCGGGCATGACGTGGCCCGCAGGCCTTGAGTTTGACACATATGGCTTAGAGCATCTAAAGATTAGGAGCTATACAAAGTTCTCATTATTATTATCATTTTTACAAAATACAGAGGAAAAAAAACCTATTTGTTTGTATGAGCCCATTAAGCAAAACAAAAACAAAAACAAAATGAACTGGGAACTTTTCACCTTCTGCTCATGCATGCGCTAGCAAATCAACCAATGGAAAACATTTATTTTTTAGCACAACTAGGCACTGGGCTAATGGAAAATTGCTTGGAAGTTGATGTATTAGGATGTATTCAGAAATACTCTCCAAATGGTGTTTCCTACTCGCATTTCATGTGAAAACAGTAAAACCTCCAGGGCTTAATGTGTTAACACTTGACTATGAAATATGATCAAAATATTCCAATGATCAAAGTTAATTGTCAATGTTACAAAAAAACGACAGGGCATTCTGAACAATTTGATTCTCCTACCATTGAGTTAAGAGCCTGGTAAAATAATTCAAAACAAAAAACATTTTCATGAACAAGTTTGTCCATTTATTCCAGATATTGTCTGATATATGAATAAAGAGAATTGCTTTGCTCAAGCAACAAAATCAATATTATATAATTAAACAAATAGAAAAATAAAGATAAAAGTAAGAACCAAACACCACAGTTCTATTGAAATGAAGAGAGTACGCCTTATTACAGGACTCTTGTGAGATTATATTTTTTAAAGGGTGTGATGTACTGTAACTTTAATATGACATCATTTACTTTTACTGTCATATCTTTAATATATAGCCCTTCTGTTAAAAAAACAGGAGGTGCAAGGTCTGGGCCTGAAGTCCCGCTTGCCAAAGGGAAGTGAAGAGTCTCTCACAGCCTCTCCTTTCCAGGTGTAGTGATCTCTGCAGGACCACTGTCAAGCTCTGATGGACAGGAGGTTACTTGCATATAGCCTCTCCTACACTATTGTGTCCACAACAGCACCTTCACGCAGGGACCCTTGTTTTCACAGAGCCTGTTGTGTGGCACGACCGAGTGCTCGGCGGTATCACTGGGAGGGCAGACTGGGCTCATTAGTCTTGGCTGGCAGCCAGTCTAAGAGAATGGAAACTCTGACTCCAAACCCGGGTAGATGAAGCTCGTTAGCCTGGTCAAGGCAATTTTTCTAGGTGAAGGAAACTCTGATTGAAAACCAATGGCTCCACTGCCTTGTGGATATCTTCGGGAGAAGGAAAGGCTACGGGAGTAAACCTAGACAGAAAATACGGAGTGGAGCCCCCAAAGAGGCTTGATGTCGACTACGACTTCCTTCCGGCAGCTCCTGCATCCAAACTGGTGCCGAATGTATGCTCAGCATTCTTTGGACCCCACCAGCAAGGACGAGAGGGGGATCCTGATGCCTGGGCAACCAGGATCTATTTATTCCATGTTCAGGCTTACGCCCTGGAGAGGTCACTCCAGTCTCGCTACTAAGTGAGGAAACAACACGGAAGCTGACAGTTTACGGGTTATATGTCCCACCCGATTGGCATAGGGAAGGGGCGCCACGGGTCAGCTTTGACGGTGGGAGGGATCATCGTGTCCCACTGGCCAACTACTGCCCGCCTCATGCAGCCCCCGGTCAATAAGGTGTTGACCCGCCATCGTCTGCCTGCTCCAGAAGATTGTCAGACACCCATACGAGAGAAAACATCAAAAACAAATTCAATACATGTTAAGATCTGATTCATTCTTACAACGTGACAAAAGGGTAATAAGACAATACAAGATCAGTTACAGTCAGTTAAAGTGAATGACATTAAACATGTTGGTTATAAATACTGAAATGAAATTAGTTCCACACAAGCAATATATTAAAATAAAAGTTTACTTTCTTAAAGAAATTTAAAATAGAAGATATCAAAAAGTTCATCATGTGTTGAACTTTGTAATAACAATCCCATGCAAGATGGAGATTGAAGCAATCTCTCTGATAGAGCTTCACATTACATTACCTTCACCTTGATGCGAGTCACTTTTAGAAACGCTGATTGACAAAGGTGTGTCAGATGTCCTGCCTAAAACAAAAAAAAATAACACAATTAGGCAAACAGTTAGTAATATTTGTTGTGTGCAATCAAATAAGTATTCAGTTAATAATGTGATAGAAATACATATTGTTAATTAAGAGATGGGAAACTTTTTATGACATTTAATAGTTGAGACACAGGACTACAGTTGTTGTTGTTTTTAAAGTATTATAAGTCTTGTGTCACCTTAGATGTTTCTTCTCTATTGAACATCTTTTGTATTTCATCCATATTGCTACATTTTTAAAGAAAAAGAACATGCTTAAGAGACTATCATATTGAATTATTAGATGGAAATATTACAAATAATTAATTTATATATTTAATTTGCTAATATTTAATTACCATTGCTACGTCTTTCAGATACATATAATTTCAACAGACAGTATTGTAACCAGATTAATAACAGTATAACTTCTCCCTTTTTTACTCTACTTTAGTATTGTCATTTTATTCATCAATGCATTACAATTTTCAAAGGTCAAATGTACATTTTCTGCCATAAAAATATAAATACCTAACTCAGTAAAATGTTGTGCAAATATTAAAACAACAAAAATAGTGCTTGGTTTATCACTCCCATATACCGTGACATTTCTTTAGATCATGCCCTTAACACATGTATACTGAAGAGTTTAACTTGCACTGCATGAAGTGTATCTATTGATTGTGAATCATGGGTACCATTGCATTAAATTTCAATAATGTCTATAAAATACAATAAAGAAGACCAAATATTAATCCTTTGAAAATAATTTCAATAATAACACAGCAGTAGTTTACTTTGATGTAAGGGACCAAAAGCAAATACATGATTACAAAGTAACAGTAATCATGCTAATTTGTAAAAGGTGATAATTATTTTTCTTGTAAAATTACATGGGTACCAGCACTGCATTAGGACAAACTTATTTAACCAACCCATTTTCTGGATTTCACTTTGAAAACAAATGACAAATATGCCAATTATAATAAAAAAGGATCTGCCAAAACAACTAGTTTGACAAAATCGAAAGTCGAATGAATAACATGATCATCTTGTCAGAATTTCACCCTATATCATGCTGATTCTTTAAATGAATATATGACATTTATGTTAATATATGCTGCCTATATGCCTAACATATTTATAACTATTCACTGAACAAGTGTTTTTTGTCATAGACATTACATTACTTCGAAAAAAAACTTATATCACTGAAAAATGGTAAATCCTGAGTGTGTGAAACAATGTAAATAAAACAGCAACTGAAATTTGGAGAAAAAAACATAAATAAAGCAAAATCAGTATCTAATACTTTTAAAAATAAACTGAGACATAAACGACTCAAAGCATAGTATGCACTGTGTCTGTACTGCATGCTACAGCACAGAGCTCCGGGTCAACTTTTTTATCTTCAAAGTATATTTTATGCAAAATTGATCAGTGATGATTGATGATTCAAGTATTTGTAGTATCAGGTAATCTAACCAGTTAATTAATGTCCCCCTTGCCACTGTCTTGACAAGTAAAAAGCATATTTAGTCAGCTGCAGTAAATTACAAAACAAAAATATACTCCAATTTTGTCACACCTGGGCCATTCTTAAAGAACAAGCTCCAGTCCAGATTAATTGAAATACGAGCACGGTTACATTAGATCTAACCCAGTGATATACATGTGCCATAATCCATTATATGAAGGTAAAATATAGAAATATAAGCTGGAAGGTATTCCAGTTAATATTGCTGTTTGCTACACAACCTGAAATTTAACTATATACCGTTATTATAATTACATACTCTTACTATAATGGTTTATTTCGAGATATTAACATGGTCATATACTCTCGGCTTCACTGCTAGTATTGATTGGAGTTAGTACACAAACTAGAATGGAAAACATGAAGAAATCTGCAATCTTAATGTTATTGCAGATGGCAAAAATAAGACCATAAACTTTGTACTCTCCATAAACTTGATCTTTAATATAATGGAGGAACTTCTATGAGAAATTACATAAACCTGAAACACAAATATTCTACTCTTGGCAATGAATAATCACTTTGGAGAATATTACTGTGCTGAAACCATCTCCTTTTACTCAAGAGACCAAACATATTTGCTTACCAGTCTGCATTCATAACCAGATAGATTGTACTGACCTGTTGCTCTTGAACTTTGTCCAATCAGTATTGCCAGTGTGAAGGGTTTTAAAAGGTTTTCTAAACCCTTAATCTGGAGAATAAGATACTTGTGTATCTTCCTATATTAACATACTGCCTGTTACTTTACAATGAAGAGAAAGAGACTCTCACTGATGTCGTTGATCAACTGAAGAGTCAGCTATTTCGCAAACATCTGATATATGGTCAAGTATAGATTTAAAGGTCTTAATAAGCTAGAGTAGGCACAGAATATGTGATAACTGGGAGCTTAACTCAAATCTGTCAACTGCCCAACTTGCCAAAAACTGTCCCATGTGTGTGAGCATTGCAGGGAAAAATCAAGGCTCTCAATGAGGAGCTTAGTGTTTCTCTTTCTGCATATTGGTAACAGACAATACTATGGAGGCAGCTTCTAGTGAGGCTAACTCTTTGATTATACAGTGCTTCACTCACACCCTTCTACTCTGTGTCATACTGAAACTACCAAGGATGTCAGTAGTGTTATCTGTAGGGCATCAACTAGTTGGACATTTCAGTTACTTAACAGTTATGACAGAGGACCTTGAAAAGTGAGAATTGAAAACTGATATCAAGCCTTTTATGTTAGTACCAGTTGGAACTCAGCATCAATGAGGCTACTACTAAAAATATGATGTTTTATCATTTTTGATGATGCAAATACAAATCCAGCAGATCAGAGCAGTCCTGATATCAAAGATTTGCAATGGAAGACAACTGTTCTAGTGTTCGGAGCACTGGCTAATGCCACCAAACAGTTTGAGAAAAAGGACCAGCCAATGTGACAGTGCTATCTTCATTAAGTATAACCCAAAATTTGTCTCGTTCTGAATGCTGTACTGACATCAGGTTTACCTAACTGTCAACGTCAGTTCCACTGGAAGCACTTGTTATGCAAGAGACCAAGAGCCTATGTTGCCAAACTTTGACATAACATACAAGCTTTCAAGTCATGCATTAGTTCTTTGATGGACTTTTAAGCATAAGCCTGTTTGAAAGCTGAATTATTCTGAATCATGGAGGTTGGTTTACGTGATCCTGGTAATCAACAAGATTGGATCTTTTTACTGCAAGAAACTGCAGAGAAACAGAATTAAAAGTGAATGTATGCATAGAATTCATGCAGTAGTATCAAACTATGGGTATTACCCTTTTGGTCCCTTTTGTCTCCCTTCAACCCATGTTCAACTATATATACCCCACCCCCCAAGACAATTCAGTCCCCATGCAAGCCTTGCCTGTTGATACCTTGGAATTTTAACCACAGAGGGGCCAACACACATGTGACATAAGCCAGACATGCGGGGAAGAGTAATTATCTTTATTTCAGTGCTCTAAAAAGTGTCCACAAATGGCAAAATGTCAGCCTTTGATACTACACTGTTGTAATTGTAGAAATAAAATCCCACAGAGTGTACTTACTTAAACAAGCCTATGGTAGCAATCAATACACACAAGGAATGAATCAACTGCATACACAGGGTTTATTATTATTTATCAATGAAAACTCTGTATTGGTATTTTTTTCTTCACAGCCTGACTTGCACAGGTCTTATACCAAGTTTTATGAATTGACAAAGAGAGAAATATATTATCTGAGCTGTGAATATTGAAATATTCTGCATGGAAAAGTAAATCTTCAAAAGAAACATAATTTGCCTACTTTGTCTGAAGCGAGTGACTTTTGTTATTAGGTCGGTGATGAGGATTTTCAAGTGCAGGCTACAAATGCTATTGGCCATAAGCAATGGACTGACAACTGAACTCACTGCTCTTCAGTGGATACAAGAAATGTATTACACTAATAATTAGCTTTGTGGTGAAAATACCAGAGACTTACTTTGTGTTTGACAGTTTTCACAAAATAAAACCTGTTTTGATAAGACCTAATCAATACCTTTGTAAATAAAATCTCTGCAATCTTTCCAAGAGTTGTCATAAAACATACCTTCCATCATAATAAGGCCTGACTTTTCAATACGAGAAAGTACCTCTTTTAAATTCTGTATATGTTCATCAAAAGATTTACCAGTCACAATCACATCATCTAAGTAGATCAAGCAGATTTTCCAGTGAAGACCATGAAGAACAAGTTCCATAAGCCTCTCAAAAGTGGCTGGGGCATTACACAGTCCAAAGCTCATAACTTTAAATTCATAAAGTCCACATTGTGTGGAAAAGGCAGTCTTTTCTCGATCTTCTGGAACCACTTCAACTTGATTGTTTGCACTGACAAGATCAAGGGTTGAGAACCAAATGGATTCTCTAAGTGCATCCAGAGAGTCGTCGATTCTTGGCAAAGGAAAAGAGTCTTTGCGAGTTAAGCTATTTAAACAGCGGTAGTCAACACAAAGGCGAGGTGACTTGTCTTTGCGTTCTACCAGTACAATTGGAGCACTCCAAGGGCTCTTGGATGGTTGAACTATTCCCTGACACAACATATTCTGCACTTGTGCTTCAACAATCTCTTGTTTGGAGAGTGGTAATCTCCTTGGGGGTAATTTAACAGGCCTAGCATCAGCTGTATCCATCTTGTGCTGTACTAGATCTGTTCTTCCTAGGTCTTCTTTTGTGTTTGCAAAAACTCTAGCATGTTCACACAGCAGTCTGCGCACTTCTAATTGTCGATACGTGTTTAGATTTTCTTTGCTGCTCGTCCACAGTTCTGTTAAGTGTTCTGGAAGTGGAATGTTGAAATCGTCTTCAACTTTAGCATCAGAGTTACTGAGTTCAATTGCCAAAGGCTCCTGTATATCATTTACTGTAACAATCTTGTCAATCATGGAACAAGAGGCTACATTTGTACATCGATACATTCTGCAGGGCTGATCAGAAATATTTACTATACGTAATGGCACTTTTCCAGAACTGGGATCCACTACAGATCTTGCAACAAGAACACCCTTTTCTGAAAGTTTGAAGTTGTCTGTTTCAATAACTGCCATCGTGGAATATCCAAGTTTACCATCAATTCTTGCTTGAACAATCATCTCTGTACCAGCTGGAACAATGACACTCTCCATGATGCTAATTCTACATACTCTTGGTAAATCACTTTCAAGCAAACATTGCACTGAACTTCCACCTATGAATAGCTTACTTTCCACTACATCAATTTTGCACTCGTAATCAAAGAGAAAGTCATACCCCAACACAACGGGCGCTTGAATATCAGCAATGACGAGTCTATGATTGAACACTTTTCTATTAATTTTAATAGGTAAGGTAACACAACCTTGTATAGGAATTAAACCTCCGTCTGCCATACTGAGTTGAAAACTCTTGTATTCAACGGGTGGTCGAATTTCTTCTGGAATAGCTAGATACCGGTTTGGATGCAATACAGAAAGGGTAGATCCAGTATCCAACAAACATAAAACTTGAACATCAGAAATTTCGGCTTCAATATAAAGACCAGTATTTTAATGTTTGGAACACATCTCTTTTATCCTAGATATTGGCCCTTCATTACCACTAGATGAAGCTTGGGCCGGTACTTCAGCTAATTCACGTTTCCCTGACAATAATATGAAGTTGAATCACCTGTATTGTTTCCCTGATGAGAATTTGGTCCATTCCTGGAATTAGACTGAGCACCTTTCTTATTACGTAGAGGACACTCATTCTTCCAGTACCCTTCCTGACGACAGTAGTGACATTTTCCTTTTCGCTGGTGGGCTAGTCGACGTGTGTTGTTATTGATTTGGTAATTACTCTGTTGGCTAGAAGCACGCGCACCTGTTTTCTCCAAGGCATTCAGCCTCCCAGAAATATCCTTCAGAAGTTTTCCAACTTCCGAAGCCTCACCAACTCTGGGCCCTGAGTTGGTGTCAAAACTGGTTCCTCCCGGTTCAGTATCCTGCATCCTCATTGTGTGAGGCCTCACCCCGAGTTTCACCTTCGGTCCGGATCGGAAGGTCTCGAACTCCAAAGCCAGATGAGCTGCGTCATCCATGGACTTTGGTTTTCCCTGATGCACTGCCCACTCCACTTCTGGATCATTAAGGGCATCTAGAAAGCAGTCCCGGGCCAACTGCTCCCTAACTCCTACTGGTGCCGCTGGATATGCCTTATTTGTTAGGCGTTTCACCTCTTATGCTAGCTCGTTCAGTGAGTCCCCTCGCTTACGTTGACGGTGTTTCATTTCAAGCCTGTAGAGCTCTGACTGATTATCGGGTTCAAAGCGTGAAGCAAGGGCTGTAACCAAATCATGATAATTTCTTCTCTGTTCATGACTGAGGTCGCTCAAAACACTCTGAGCATTTCCCCTCAGACTGACTGCTAGTTCGAGGGCTTTGTTTTTATCATCCCACCAGTTCAATTGACTAACCATCTCAAAGTGCACATGGTAATCCCTCCAACTAGAAGTACCGTCATAAGTTGCAGGCTGTCGACCATGGTGATAGGGACCAACAGGAATATGAGCTTCATCTTCTATTCTTTGCCTTGATACAACACCACGCACCTCCCTTGGTGGTTGTCTCAGATTGTTCTGAAAGTTACCATTTACGTTTTCACACGGAGAAGAATATTGTTCGTGTCTATAACCATTAAATCTGGAACTATCTCCCTCACCGTGATCATGGATGGTGCAACGTTGCCGCTCATGTTCTTTTCTGCGAAGCTCTTCCACCTCCTCACGTAAACTAGTTAACTCCTTTCTTACAGCTGACAAGACATCATCCTCACTTGTATTCTCATAATCAACTTCATAAACCACCTCCCGATCTGAGTCTCTAGGACTTTGATGACGAATTAAGACTTCTCCACTTGGTGACGCTGGAATCATATCTTGGGGAGGTGGGAGACACATTCCACCGGCAGGTTCCGGAACAACAGTTGACGATTCCCTTGATGACATTCTGTATCAATGTCCGACAATGAACTTAACGAAGATACTGCAAGCACTGATTTAACGATCCACACCACTGCCGCCAAAAATTGTAACGTCCCGAGCTTTATTTAATCACAATGTCAGTTTTGACCAGATGTCAACATGGGCTTTTAATCACGAGACAGAAAGCTATTTAAGTTTAAATGATTTAATAAACGCTAGTAAGGATAAATATTAACTGTGCAATATGCACAAACGGATCAACAATAAGATAGTAATGTTTCAGTCAAAACACTGAAACAGTTCTAAAATGAGTTGATATTTGAAATTCCTTCATCACATAAATATGTGGCTCATTGTAATGTTAAGAAAGTACATAAACAAACAGTCACTGAAAACAGTTAAACTTAATGTATTTCTCAGTGGTATAATACAACCCCAAACAAATGGGATAATAAATAACACATATTAAAGACGATACCACTCGAATGTGTTTCCCAGTGAATTTAGTATTGCAATGGTCCAGAATGCACTAGTATTTCGGAATTTATATTTAGAACTGTTTTTCCTTCTTTATAGCCAACTATATAACACATTAATGTAACATAGAAATAATGAATACTCCGTGTAGGAATATTATAAGTAATGCTCCCTTCTATACATGTTTAGTTATTTACCGTAGCAACGGTACCGATATTTTCATATATTTATATGATTGAATCTCCACATATAATTCCTAGGGGAGCATCAGTCTTTAATACTGAATAATATATTGTAGTTTTATTTCATTTCATTTGGAAGATTATATCATCCGTAATGATTTATATTGTTACAATGCGATCTATATAGTAAACGTACATTGGTTGTATAAGCTCTCCGTTCTCTTCTTGTATACAGTCTCTGCCGGTCAGAATGCGTCTGCAAAACACTGCACACGACTGGTATTTATACCCTTGAGACCCATTGGTCTTACGCGGAGACTGATGGGAAGAATATAGGTCGTAAGTGCGTGAGGGAAACACACGAGTGGTTCGAATAATACTTAACACGTTAGAAACGCTCAAAAGTATGATGGCGGATGAATTGTGAATCGCACTTATACAATATAGTTTGGTAGTAGAATTTCTCAGTATTTGGACACTTGATGTGAAGATATTCAAGTCAGAATTAAACTCTTTATCTCAGAAAATGAATATACTACGCAAAATAGTGTTAGACGATTTAAAAGGGAACAAACCACAACGACCAAAAAGACCAATTTGGACCAACATTGACAACGGAATACAAACCCGTACGAAGTAAGTGCCAATCACAATCACCCAAATTATTAATATATTAATACTCTAAAATATCACGAACGTGATATTAAAACATTCATATACATATTTATTGTGCCTAGCATTGATGCAACCCTACAAGTCCTTTATGTCTTCATGTATGTACTGAAATATATCTTACTTTGTTGACCTTTGGTATAGACATGAACCACTAAAAGTTAATATTTAATGCTGAGAAGTGTGAAAATTATGTTTAAACGAGCCACAAATCACTTATATTTTATAACACCATAATGTATCACAGCACCTATCAAGATATTTTCAAAATTATGCTTAATTACATTGAACTTAAAGATAACTTAACGACTCTTTATTTATCATGAATAATGTCGCATACTTTTTGCTTACCACTTATTCACATGAAATTAAAGTTGACATATGAAACTGAAATAAATAATTAGTAGAACTTTTATTTCATTGTGAGTATAAGTATTTTTCTGAAAATTTTTTCTTACCATGTAGTTAGATACAAACTTTCAAGAAACTGCCCTTTTAAATATATTTTAATTATCTCTTTCACTTGCTGTACATGACAGAAAGCACTAAACAAAACACTTCACTGTTCATTTTGTATTAAAAAAAGGTTTGCTGCAGATGCACTTGATAAAATTTTGATGGTTTCTCATGGCAGTATCCTGATTTAATAAATATACAGTATTTTTATCATGATTCACTTCTATGGTCAGATAATTAAATTTTACACACACTATATTTTTAAAATTTGGATAGTGTTAAGATGGGTAAATAACATTCCTGGACATCAAGTGCATTTTTTATAACCTTCTTCCACATAATCATAAAGATGAACACTTTGCAGATCATTGTTATTTACGAAACATAAACTACATTTGGATGCAGTGTTGACAGTTATCGAAAATAGGTTGATGGGTTATGAAATAACATGCAAGCATCTTAATCTCATTTACATTTTTCTTATAGACTTTTTTCTTCTCGCATATCAAACCTGAAAGCAATTAACTTTAATAAAGATATGTTTAAACGCCTCTGCATTGATCTATCTTTTTAAAAATTTAAATTTTAAAAAAATGGTAATGACTCTAAGTTTATTTCTAAGTATCAGCTGAGTAATTTCATGGCTTTCTTTGTTTAAAGATGCAATACTGGATACCATATTGGCACAATTTCTAATTTGAACGAATATGAAATCATAATTAGTCTTGTGGTGAAATACCACAGAGACTTACTTTGTGTTTGACAGTTTTCACAAAATAACTATTTTTGATAAGATCTCATCAATATCTTTGTTAATACAATCTCTCAAGAAAGATAGCTGGTATCATTCTAACTAGTTGCTTTCCAGTGTTTAGCTTCCTACCAATACACAGATGATGATGATAAAACTGAAAACAATTAGTATGGAAAAAATACTGACAGTACTGTACACAATTAAAGTACTACCTTGTAGCTAATTAAAGAAACATAATATTAAATTGGTATTAGACATTATAGTGTTTTGTTCATTTACTATAAATCCTCTTTCCAATATTATACTTTAAGCTTGGGAGTTTACATTAAGTATATTGGCCTCCAAAACTAGTCAAAAACCTAATTTCCATGAGTTCAGTCATAAAACATACCTCTCCTCAAAGAAACATCTTCAAGTTCTATGTTGGGTCGATGCTCCATATTTGGATACCGCATTGGCAGCATTTCTAATTTGAACGAATATGGAATCATAATTAGTCTTGTGGTGAAAATACCACAGAGACTTACTTTGTGTTTGACAGTTTTCACAAAACAACCTTTTTTGATAAGATCTCAACAATACCTTCGTAAATAAAATCTCTCAAAAAAGATAGCTGGTATCATTCTAACTAGTTGCTTTCCAGTGTTTAGCTTCCTACCAATACACAGATGATGATGATAAAACTGAAAACAATTAGTTTGGAAATAATACTGACAGTACTGTACACAATTAAAGTACTACCTTGTAGCTAATTAAAGAAACATAATATTAAATTGGTATTAGACATTATAGTGTTTTGTTCATTTACTATAAATCCTCTGTCCAATATTATACTTTAAGCTTGGGAGTTTACATTAAGTTTATTGGCCTCCAAAACTAGTCAAAAACCTAATTTCCATGAGTTCAGTCATAAAACATACCTCTCCTCAAAGAAACATCTTCAAGTTCTATGTTGGGTCGATGCTCCATATTTGGATACTGCATTGGCAGCATTTCTAATTTGAACGAATATGGAATCATAATTAGTCTTGTGGTGAAAATATTACAGAGACTTACTTTGTGTTTGACAGTTTTCACAAAACAACCTTTTTTGATAAGATCTCAACAATACCTTCGTAAATAAAATCTCTCAAAAAAGATAGCTGGTATCATTCTAACTAGTTGCTTTCCAGTGTTTAGCTTCCTACCAAGACACAGATGATGATGATAAAACTGAAAACAATTAGTTTGGAAATAATGCTGACAGTACTGTACACAATTAAAGTACTACCTTGTAGCTAATTAAAGGAACATAATATTAAATTGGTATTAGACAGTATAGTGTTTTGTTCATTTACTATAAATAATCTTTCCAATATTATACTTTAAGCTTGGGAGTTTACATTTAGTATATTGGCCTCCTAAACTAGTCAAAACCTAATTTCCACGAGTTCAGTCATAAAACATACCTCTCATCATAGAATGATCTTCAGGTTCCATGTTATGTTGATGCTTATCCTTACATCGCTTTGGACCTATCAAGATATTTTCAAAATTATACTTAATTACATGTAACTTAAAAATAACTTGACATATGAAACGTAAATAAATAATTCGTAGAAAATTTATTACATTGAGATTATAAGTATTTGTTTGAAGATTTCTTTTTTCTTATCATGCTGTTAGATACAAACTTTTCAAGAAACTGCCCTTTAATTTTATATTAATTATCTCTTTCACTTGCTATGCATGAGAGAAAGCACTAAACAAAACACTTCACTGTTTATTTTTGTATTTGAAAAAAGGTTTGCTGCAGATGCACTTGATAAAATTATGATGCTTTCTCATGGCAGTATCCTGATCCAATAAATATACAGTATTTTTATCATGATTAATGTCTATTTTCAGATAATTAAATTTTCCAGACACTATATTTTTAAAATTGAGATAGTTTTAAGATGGGTAAATAACATTCCTGGACATCAAGTGCACTTTTTATAACCTTCTTCCACATAATCATATAGAGGTGACAAATTTGCAGATCATTGTTATTTACTAAACCTGTGAAACTAGATTCTGATGCAGTGTTGTCAGTTATAGAAAATAGGTTGATGGGTTATGGAAAACCATGCAAGCATCTTAATCTCCTTTAAGTTTTTCTTAGGGACATTTTAATTCTCGCATATCAAACCCGAATGCAATTAACTTTAATCGAGATATGTTTAGATGTCTCTGCATTAATCTGTCTGTTTAAAAATTTAAATTTAAAAAAAAATGGTAATGACTCTAAGTTTATTTCTAAGTATCAGCTGAGTAATTTCATGGCTTTCTTTTGTTTAAAGATGCAATACTGGATACCATATTGGCACCATTTCTAATTTGAACGAATATGAAATCATAATTAGTCCAGTGGTGAAAGTACCATAGAGATAACATGATTTTCAAAACAGCCATTGTGCTGACCATATAGGAGGTCCAATTGAAACCATTTCCATTTTACAACCAACTAGACTGAATAGTCTTTCTGTGTAAATCCTATGCTGATTTGACCATTCATTCAGGAAAAGTGATAGAATTTCCTTGATTGTCACTGTAGTCAACTAAAATCAGCTCAATATCATCAGAAGTCTTCTGATAAAACTCCCATGGCAATATGTGTTTCCATTCAAAAGGAGTAACCATAACAAGATTTGTAAGATACTGCTGTGGCAGCCATATTGGACATCAGATTAATGTCATTTTCTTTAGGACCAACTGGACATCATAAGAACTCTTTTAATGGAAAGTACAAATAAAAAGATTTGCAAAAAGGCCAATATGGATGCATTATTGGATATCCACCCAGCACCATAGTTTGGAGACTGTGTGTAAAATTGTTTTTCTTTACACCACCATTTATACTGGCCACCATGTATAACCTGTCTTGTGTGAAACAATGGAATTAAACCTTACAATAACAACAACATGATGGCTTAGCAGTGTTTATGTTGCTACTACTGGAAAACAATTTGCTGCACATAGATGAAATTATAATGATAATAATGAACTTTTTTGAGAACTTTTTAGTCGTTTGTTTAAATTTATTTAAGAAAAAATAGGTAAATTATGTGACAATGTTAGGAAATGTCAGGAGGGGATTGCTAATAGAGGGAAGAATTTTTACAATCAAAAGTTAAACGTCCCCAAAATGTTTATACCAGCAGTTGAAATATTGCTGTAATATCCAGGTAATCTAAGAGTTTATTTACTTATAACCATGATAAAGTGCGCAGAACTGTACGAGTCTTAGTTTAATATTTTTAATTTGCCATTGTGCTAAAATGGATTTGGAATGGTTATACAGATGTACAGATATAAGGACAGAGAAATGTTCTGATGGATATGTGCCAAATAAAATGGCACTTTATGCTGTCATGGTGGGGGGACAAAAAAAACAATCACCTGAAATAATTGTATTTTTTCAACATTAATAATATTCCTGCTTTCCCAAATTATCCTGTTTGAATTCTTGGCACATTTGCGCCAATCAACTTTCACTGATACACAAAACCATTTGACATTTCCTAATGCAACGTTTTAGCTTGGATTATACAGATTTTGAGATCCCAATCTTATGACAATGTTTACAATTAATTATTTCCTTATATACATATTAGTTATTTGATATTATTTAGAAGTATACTATGTGGTAAGTACAGTGTAATTCCAACTGTTAACTACAATTTATTTGCTAATATGATTTTGATGCACATAAAATTATTCTTACATGGGCCAGCTATATATTTTTCTTTACTAGCAATGTTTTTTGTTGTCATTTTAATGTTGGGTAAGTGTAAGATTCTCTAAGTTTTGTGGATTTTATATTGATTGGTTCATCCGTCTTGGTTTGTCATGGGGAAATGAGCTCCAATTTTTTCAGCATGATATAGTCAATAATGGAGTTGAAACTATAGCTGATACTAGGAAACATGAAAAAGTCTGATGTAATGATGTTTTCTGAGACATGTCTTAAGCAGAATATTCTAAAGGATGAAAAAGAAGGAATCTTAACTATTTCACTTTAAAAGATTTTTAAACTATTTTGAAATTTTAAACTCAGTCAATTTGTAAAGACACAGAAATGGTCCTGGACCAGGCTGGTTACATACAAGACTGAATAATTGCTAGAATAAAAAATGGTACCCACACCATCCAGTATGTATACATAGCTGAAACAAATGTACCAGAGGCTACTCATTATAAACATTCAGGTATTATCATTGGCACATGATCGAGACAAGTGGAGGGAACTGGTCTGATGTTCAGCAGCACATTGATGGACAGAAGGAATTTACTATATTAAGATACAGATGTACAAATCTGTTTAATAAAGCATGAAATAAATATTCTTCAATAGATGATATGGAGATCTTTAGACCCAGTTTTCAGTGATTAGCAGTGGCACAGATTTTCTTGTTTCATTTTTTAACATTTGCATTCAATATACAGAATGCTTCACTCTGCATACATTCCTTGAATTCTGTATTACAAAACATACATGTTACTCTGGTCAGTACTCTCACATTGTACCAACATGTCCTGAACATATGCAAGGCTGCATACCTTGAGCTGAGATGCGTCAGCTCCATTCGCAAAGATCTTTCAGTTGATGCCATTAAAATACTTAAGTATTCATTTCAAGACTAGAAACCCAATTCTGTCTAGTTTGTCTCAATATCTTCACCAGAAACTTAAAAAAGTTCAAAACACAGCTGCTCAGATCATCTTTAGAGTACCACGTTAAGAGCACACCTCCCTGCTGCACTGATGTACCCTATACTGGCTATCCATTTGATTCAGAATCAAACACAAAATTTGTTCTCTGTGCTATATTTCACTGATGGATTCCAGTCCAATATACCTGTCTAGCCTCACCCATGTGTACACACCAGCAAGATATGTAAGCTGCTCTTCTGACAATCTTATATCCATTATTCCCACTATGAAAACGAAGTCATATGGACAACGTTATTTTACATACCAGGGCCCAGCAAAGTGGAATGAATTGCCAAATTGAATGACACAAAGACACAGTGATCCCTTTCAAGAGTGCTCTTAAAACACCTTTTCGACTCCAGATACAAACCTAATAATGTTTCCTACCGTAAATATTTTCAGCATTCTTTTATTTTCTAACACTAGTAACATGACTTCACAAATCTCCAACAATGATTTCGGAAGTCCAATAGTCACATAATATCAACAACGAACTCCTTTTTAATGTTGTTGTACAAATTCAATTTCAATTTCAATTATATTTAATGAAATTCAGATACCTTTTGTAAAACCCAGAAACTATAATCTAAACATATTTATTTCGAGAACCCAAAACATCCCTGTCACTCTCAGCAATTGGGCCAGCGTGATTCATGAAGCTGAGATTGTATAATAATGTGGCAGTCACGTGATACAACAAAACTGCAGAAGTTGTTCTCGGAAAAAATATAGAGAATTTTGTGTTCTTTCATGGTTTTTTTTTATACAACCAGTAGATGGCTTTCATTTTAAGTTTTTTTTACAACCTTTAAAAGTATCAGTTGTGAAATTTTGTATTAGTGTACTATATTGCAATGAAAATCAGGAGTGGCAACAATATGTATACTCACAATTTCTGAGACAGAGTAAATAATTATTGATTTAATGCAAGTATGACTCGATTTAACGTTTATGTTTGCTAAGTCATCTGCTAAGTGGCTACTCTTTGCTGCCGCCATTTTGGCCTCTTATGATGCTAGACTGTTTCTTACCTTCCCTCTAAGGAAAGATATGGATAACTGTCTCTAATGACAAAATGATACGAGAGAGAGAGATAGAGAGAGAGTGAGATAGAAAAGTAGTCACTTTCTCTGAATAAGTGAACATTTACCTTGTGAACCTTTGAAAAGAGATTTGCTGGCTCAATAACAATGTTCATAAAAAATAAATGTTTCATGCAAATGACATAAAAAATAAATGTTTTATGCAAATGAAAGACAATGAATCATTATCAATTTTATCATGGATATTTGATGCATTAATTTAAAATTGTTGTTGATAAGAACCTTTTTCTCATTTGCAAGGAGTTGCCAAATATTTCCTTATCAACGTACTAAGCAGTAAATGCAATCACCTGAATGTAACTTTCTTATTGTTCTTTTCAGTTTATGCAAAAGTATAGAATGCCTGACATGTACACATTATAATTTAGTTAATACATAAATGAGTATTACTTACATAACTTGTATATCTTTTTTCTGTAACTAAAACAGATGACAACAAAGAAGATGAAACATGTTGGGGCTAAAACTCCTGTAAGGATTGTACAGTTTTCTGTATATTTGCAATCTGGAGCTGAAAGGCAAATATGTCATGTGAATTCTAAGGACTATGGATAAATGGATAATTAACTAGTTGTTTTAGATGTTTACAAATTTGTGACTATGCAAATAATAATATTACATGATGCATTTTTTTTTCTAAAGACTATTTTCACTGTATAAAATTTTATTCTATACATGATCATTTCCTAGTGCAGCGATTTTGATGACAAAAAAGAAAGCTGTTTTAAATGGTTTGCAGATTAAGAAATGCTGATGCTACAGTAAAACCTGTCTTGAGAGATCACTGCTGTGAGAGACCACCTGTTTTGAGAGACCAGAATATCCATGCACAGACTTACTGATTATTGTTATGAGAGACCATTATTTTTTGGCAGAAGGTGTGGTCTTTCAAGACAGGTTCTACTGTATTAAGGAATATTTTTTACTAACCTTATTTTGATATGTAGTTTCTAAAAACAAGCAAATGCCAGATATTAAATGTCAGATATTAAATACTAACATAAGGTAAATATTACTGACTTTAAACTATCACCTATTGGTAAATAAAGCAATATGAACTACTTTAATCAACTATTACGATAAAAAATCTGCATGTTTTCACTGTAATAGTATGTTCTGCTGTGTTGTGTGTTATAGAATTATAAGCGTGAATTCTGATCATGAAAAGTGAATTACCTGGGTACAGTAATGAAATCTAAAAGATCAGTAAGATTTGTGCCTATTGAATCACTAAACCACATGATAACTTGAGCTATGTAACACACAGCAATTTAATGATTTCTAACATCATACCTTATTGTGGTTTTGTTTTTTGCTTGTAGGCTGAACAAGATCTCTCCTCAAAGAGAAAGAGAAGAAAATCCTTTACTACAACAAGATAGGGTCGGCAAGGATTAACACATTCCTTAGTACACCAATCAAAGAATATTTGCCAATTTTCATCATAGAAATTAAATGTATAACATCAACAGACATGGTATGTTGTGAGAGAATAATGTTCCATGGATGGAATACCCTTAGTGTGTTCATCAAGTCACTGAACCAAGACATTTGTGGCCACAGAGGTGCAATCATTAAGATCCATATCCATGTGGTGGACCTCCTGATTTTGTGCATTACCTGTGGAATCAAGTGGAAGGGTTGGAAAACATCAGCAAAAGGTTGATCCCAATTTAACCCAATTCAAACTGAAGGCTGCCTGGTCTGCATTTAAAATCAGTCCCAACTGTGTGACCAAAGTACAACAGAGTGTTATGTGGCTACATAATGATTTTTTGTTTGTGTTGCATATGAGCAAGCTGTCGAGATACTAGATTAAAAGAATCCCCAAAAGCCTCATGCAGCTATTATTCCCATCACTATAGTAGAGATCCTGGGTGCTGAGGCTAGACTGAACAGCATGGCTTGGAAATAAAATACTTCATATCTGATTGAGAACCAAATATATTTCTTAAGGGGGGGAAAACTAGTATGTCGCAGTTCACATCCTTGAGATCGACAGCAACTGCCCGGTCAGCTGGTTTAATAGCATTATGAACAAAAGTTCTAGTTTCCATCTTGAAAGCATCTGCTTGCAGAATTTGTTTAGGTGAGAATGGTCAAAAATAAGCCTAAGTTTTCTGCCCTTTTTTGGAACCAGAAATAACCAGATTAGAAAGCTAGTGACCGGATATTTTGAACCCTCTCCAATGCACCCTCAAATGAATGGTGTGCACATCTTCCTTTAACTTGAAAAAAGGTTTGATTGATGGAAGAAGATTGGCATCTATGAGAGAGGATGGAGTTCTATCAGGTGTAGATGTAAATCCTCCTGCACAAAAAGGAAAGACCTACTGTTTTTTCATTATGTTTGACCAGGCCTCCAAAAAGGGGGTCAATCAAGCACCTAACTTTATTAAAACTTTTATGTACTGCAGGAGATGTAATGTGTCCCTAAGGACAACCTCTTTCTGGTACATCATTTTTTTATGATGCCAAAATAATTAACTCTTGTTTGTTAAATGAAGAAAATCATGATCAAAATTGGTAAACAAAACCCAGATGTATCCAAAATGGTGATTAGTGTCAGAAAATTTGATTCAACATCATATAATTCTCAACTTATAAGAAGTGGTTCTAATTTGTGTATATTTCCTTTACCAAAAATGTCATTTGAATGTAAATTAATTCTTTGAAGAAAAAACTTGAAAATGTGAATAATGCTTACCAGCTGCAACACTTTTTGGTAGAAACAGAATGACATATGTTGTCAAGTGAAATTTAGTGTCAGTAATAGCTTACCTGTCACTATTGTTAAGCTTTATTTTTCTGCATGGAAAGACCTTATCTGTGCTAGTTGCACCAACTACCTGTTCAAGATTTCTTACAACTTGTGCATCAACCCTGTCTGAAAAACAAGTGAGCAAAACTCAAGAAGCAGCAAGACAGAATAAAGTGTGGTATGTACCATTTGCTAAATTGAGACTTATTATCAGCTTCGAACTATAAGGTTCATTCACCTGTCTGGCTACTGAAATCTTCCCACTTGGATGATGAAGCTTCACAAGTTGGCATTTTATCTGGTTCATTTTCTCACCTCTCCTTTAAATCCTTGAAGGCTAAAGAGTCAAAGGCCATGATTGCCTTGTACAACTGTTGAAGACTTCATGACACACATTGTCTATGGCGATGTCTTTGTCAGATGTAGCATTGAACGTTTAGAGCTTTTGCTTGAACATGGCAAACATTTTCTGAGGGCTACACCCTTAGATTCAGAGACCTTATTTTATAGCCTCATTCTCACTTATGCCTCTCAGGACTTAGGGATCAACAATGTTGGTCTTTTGTATTAGATGATGGCCCTTCGAAACCAGCCTGGTTCTGGACACATTTCCATCCAAATCTTATTCATATTCAAACATGTTGAGTGTTTTATTATAGAGAAAAGAACATACCATATTAAAAAATCCACTTATTTTCTGTTCACTCCCATATAGCACATAAAAGTATGTTGATAAAAATGTACTAGTTTTAGAAGAAAATCTAATGACTGAAATTAGTCAATCTACTGATCTGATGTCCAAGGTCTTTGTCATATATGTTGCGAGTTACTGTGGACAGTGTAACAGATCTATTTGCAATCGATGTGATCACCATCTTCTGGCATATATGGCGGTAGTTCCAAAATAAAAATAGATTTACTTACCTCCATGATGCCAACCATTGATGAGATTGAAGAAATTGTGAAATAAATAATATGTTGTTCTTTCTTTTATGTAGACTCAAGATGCAAGAAAAGGACTTGAGTGCCAGTTGATATACTGGTGCATAAGAAACAGGTTCTCTGGGTCCTGTACCTAACAAGAACCTCATCAATTAGACTCAATGAGTGAAACCTTGTAGCAGTGATGAAGAGAAAAGAAAATATGTAGATGTGAAGAAATTTAAGGTTAACATTAATTTCACTGCATCTTAATTATTAATGTATACATGTAAAGACTCTTAGGAAGTTGTGGTATGATTGTAGAGTATGTCAAAATAGTTTTTACCTTTAACAAAAATGTTATCCAGTCAGAATTGGATGCCTTGATTCTTAAAGTTTTATATTAATATTCCCAAAATGCTTGCATATGAGCTGATATTTCAATAGAACAGTTGCTGAGAGAAACGCAAAACTAATGACTCTCCTCCAATATCCCTGCTTCCTCTAATATTAAATGAGGATAAAATATAAGAAAAGATCTGAATAGCCCTCATATGGCCCAGATAGGCATGGTTCCCAGATCTAATTACATATTTTCCAATCATGTTTCCTCCTAAGAAAGATATAACATGACAAACAAACAACAGCTAAACAATGTCTAGGACTTTGAAAATTGACTGCAATGAAGTTACTGGGAAATAATGCAGTAAAGAGGGTAGTCATCAACAGTTTCAACCAGAGCATGGAGCAAGATATACAATGCTAAAGTTAAATTATTTTCTGGCTGAGCCAAAGAAAGTTGGATCAATCTCTTTAGTAAACTTTAATGGATATAGCAGAGTTTTCTGGTTCTTTATTCTAACAACGATTTACAACCACACATTTTTGTGTTATCAATCTACATTTCTTTCAGTTAATGCATCAGGATTGCGACAAATCACATACGAACCCACTACAGGTTGGAAAAGATAGGTTATGTTTTCATTATTAGCAGACATCTAATGAGGAGGTTGTGCCTATCATGGAGTATAATTTTGGTTCTGAACAACTTACAAAATCCCCTTTTGAACCTCTTTTCATTGCCTCTGACCATCTACAATCTTCATGATTGCAGTGTCATTGGGAAGAAGATAGTGATTTACATGCAGCAGCAAAATAAATCACATCTGGTTGAATGCTTGGGATGTATCATTTATTCTACAACCTAGTTTATTGGCATACCACGACTCCTTAAATTTTATGGTGAAGATCTACCATATTGTTTAAGACGTCAAAATTATCCACAGTCAAACATATTGACTGCTCAACCCATACTTAACTTTTATCATATCAAGCTGCTTCTCATTATACAATTTCAAATTAGTCAACTATTTTTTGTTGCTGTGATGAGGCTCATGTTGATGGCTTTAAATTGGCTAGGGCCTATTATAACACAAGTACATCTGCTTTAACTCTTTTCAGTGCCTTAACAAGAGGAAAAAAATTACTGAATCCTTCAACCTGAAAAGATGAGATAATGCTCAGAGCATACTAAGGAAAATAACTCATGAACAGCCAATTTTACCTTAGAATCTACTGTTTTATATGCATCAATAATCAGCTATGGGGTTAAATCATGTTCCTACTTTATTCACACCTCCATTTAAACTTATTTTTTCAGGGCTTAGCATACTGTAGCAGATTTTCTAAGAGGAAAGTTTGATGCAAAAGAAGTTACACACTTTCTGCTGTACCAGAATTATCTCATTAATTTCACTACCATGTTTATCCTCTGCAAAAAATATGAAAGTCGATGTACAAAAGTCCAACAAGTTGCAGTTCTGACACTGTCTATGAAGGCAGCAAAAAACAAGTTCAGCATTCCATGAAGAATTGATTTCCAGGTAACTTTCCTTGCTCTGTAAAATAAAGTATTCATGATAATGCATTCCAGCTATAAATAATTCATCTTTTTGCTTTATAGCAATATCATTATAGAGGGACAATTAAATAATAATAGAAGAGAGAGTAGTATTAACTATATAACTATATAAGTCTTTCAATTACACACACCAGGTTTGTTTTGATTTATGACAAAAGATGAATGTGAGTTATCTTTCATGCTCAAATTCTGCTATTAGAAATAATTTACTTAAACTGTCGTTAGTTTGATTAATTAATTTAAAAGGAGTAATCAAAACATTTCATTTTGGTGAACTGCATTGTCTGAATTTTAATGGAATCAATTATAAAATATGTTGTACAATAAGGTAATCCCTTCAAGCATTTTGACGACATACCACAAAGTAATGTTTTCCCGAAATTCTCCATTCAGTTGACAACTGTATTCCTCCACATGAATTTATCGAACAAACAAGAACATTATCACGATTCTTTGTTATACTTGGTTTACACTGGCATGTTGGTGATTCTGTAAAAAGACAACACATCACTAAAATATCCTTTTCATAAAAGTTAACCTACAGGTAAAAGCAGCTGCTACTATCCACATGATTATTCTTGTACCTCCAACCCCATGGCAGTATTTGGGATAAGAAGCTTTTGATCATCATCCAAAGTGTGATTACTCACAGCCACCACTCCTGTCAATTTGTATTAATTTAAATTACAAGGAAGATTCTGTATTGCATGCAAAATATTACCTTTGAAAACCAACCCCCATTACCAGAAGCTATATCTAGGATCTGAAACCTTCAAATATTAAAACTGCAAATATCTGCAATAACTTTCATCTTTTTTTTCTCATTTCAATGGTGCTTTTAAATGAACCAAATATTTACTAATATAAGTTGCATACTGTACTGACCATGTAACTTAGAACAAGGTAAAATATGACATTATCTTGCCCCATAACTTATGGTTAAACTTTTTGTTACCAGGATCATATATTGCAAAATTTAAAGACATGAGAAAAATTATATTGAACATGCCACTCACCACCACCACAGGTTCCAATAAAGTAAGTAAATAGAACTCTTGCTTGATAACACAATGTAGGAAACTATATATCCTTGTACTGGTCTTACTTTAAGGTTTCATTCTTCAAAAGCAATTTATATTTAATTGAAACATAACCTCTATGCAAAATTAAGCACCTTGATGTAGCTAGCTTACACATCCAAACTCTGTATTTCTTATGTTGAGTAAAAATACATGACATGTTCAACAATGAGAAGATAAATAAACAAATTGTGTTGGTTCTACTCAAGGGTTTCAAAATTTTATCAAAATGAAAATATGATCCAACAAAATCAAACACACCAGTAATTCATGCATTGACTTAGTGCATGGTGCAAAATAACCAAGAGTGTATTGTATCCCAATTAACAAATATAATATTTTGTCATTAAAAAAATAATTATTCAATATATTCACTGTGAGTGTAAATGACAATGTGTTTGCTAGCATAGGTAACAAAAGTATTAATCAATGCTGTGTATGCTGCAGACATCAATGCCTGTTTGAATCAATAATCATGACAAAGTGGCAACTAATAAAAGATTGGCCGGTTTCTGAACACAGCTGGTAAAGAGAAATAAACTCCTTCTTTAAACTTGGGTTATAAGATACAAAGTTTAACTGATTTACAATGCAAGCCTCCTCCCACAAGCTAACTTTTGGTTCTTGTAAGTATGCTGATTTATTTATATACAAAGTAGGCTGACCTATGGATTCAGCTGACCTTCATTTCTTTTTACCAGTATTCACCGGAATATTATCTGTGACTACATTATGTGAAATCTATTAAAGTATATGCTGCAATACAATAGGTTTCAATTGTAAAGCATGATCACAGGAAGTTCAAATAAACTGTTACCCAGAATACTTTGCACTGAGTAAGTATCTGATTTTTGGCTCAATCATAGGAAAACATAATGTGTGCTTCCATTACAAGTTAAGTGTTCTGCACTGGAAAATAATAAAAAGAGATAATAAAAAACGATATTCATTGTACTTGGGAATTAGACCTTGCTGCTGAAAATGGCAAATATAAATCAAATAATAATTTATTGCATCAAATACAATGTACAGAAAAATCAAAATAAAACACAACTAAGAGTTGTTCAGACTTAAACAAAATGGAAGTAATAAAACTATTAGTAAACATGTGAAGACAAACAACACTTAATGAACACTTCACTTAATGGCAAATTATATTACATTTAATATTTTAAAATATTAAAATCCAAATAAACATGTGTCTTAGTAATATATAGTGAAACAGATAAATGCAGTGCATACCACAGTCAATATGCATTTCTTGATAGGAATAGTGATATAATAATTAATTATATCTGAATTTAAAGTAATCTGTATGTACTGTAAATCTCTTAAATTTCCAATATTGCACCTGCAGTTTGAAAATTTTGTTCTTCAAACAATACACTTTTAAATTCCACAATTGATACCTAAATTAATAATTTTACCTGCTAAGTATCCAAATCATGATTTAAAACATTTTCCAAAACTTATGTCTCAATACAAAGATCAGTAACAGTTTCAGAACATAGTGCACATAAAAAGCAACTTTAGAAATTAATTTATTGCATCCCAACATATATGTATATAGCATCTCCAATTCTATGGTAAATACAGTACCTTTATTATCTCAAATTAATAAAAACATTCACACAAAAATAGACAACAAACTTTAAGGAATGAGAAATTACATAATACATACCAAACACTGTGAGACAAATTGTTTGCATAATTTCAGGTGATTCTGGGCCCAAATTCAGATATAAACTATAGTTTCCAGTATCAACCGATGACACATTTTTCAAGAGTATACCCATTTTACCGATCTGCTCAACTCTGTCCTTGTACAAAGATGACACATAAAATTTCACAGACTTTGACTCATAAGCTATTTGTGTCAAATGGTTGAAATACCACTGGATATCTTGTACTGTCTCATGTTTTTCTAAAGAACAGTTCCACATTAATATCGTGTCTTGACCTTCACAGCAGTTAGTGTGCAATGCCTCTGTTGTCCAATTCAATCCTATATTGTTTAGAAAGGAAATGAAATAGTAAATATTCAGTCATGCTATAGTAACTTTTTATTCACATATGATTCATGTTGTAACTGATTTTTTGTTTTAATCATTGATTTAAATAAGTTGTAAATCAATTTTAAAAAATTGTCTAAACAAATTTTTAAACATTTTTACACAAGCATGATGAACTACCGGTACACAGATTTTGTGACCAACATCACTTGTAAATAAGATCTGCTCAACAAACTGAAATTGTGTGTTTGAATGTTAAATGAACAAAATATTCCAAATATAAGTCTCAATTCTAAAAAATGTAAATGTAGGATGATCCGATCTGGTCAGCTAATTGTAATTGCCAATTGTGTTTTAAGTCTAAACAGTTATTAGTAGCTTGTTCTTCACTGGAATACTCTTGCTCCATGCACTCCAATCTTAACAGAATTGGTTGATTCTTCACAAAGTGTGTGCAGGACAGAGGGTTTCTATTAATACTATAATTGCTGACGCATTGACAAGGAATGAAAAGGAATGCTGAAGTGTATCTTGAATGGATAGAGCCAATTGCAGTGGTTCTTGAGAGCCTGCAGAGTAACAGCTGCATGATTAGTGAGATTATTAACATACAGAATAAGCCTGAAATGGACCCAGCAGCTTATAGCAACAACTTTGTAGGATCAACAAATTCAAGACTTGTGCCAAGCAGGCCTGATTTTTTTCCTTGCCAATAGTATTGATCACATATACTTGGGTCAGAAACTCATGAGTGAGCAAAATATAGACTTTAGAATACTGCATTCAGTATCATCTGACCTGCTCTATATCAACAGTAGTAAACCACAGAGCCAATGAAAAGCCCTCAATCCTTACTGGAAAACTTTTGTTTACAAAAACTGCTTAATAGTAAGCACCTATGCAAAATCTGATATCATGCCATCAAAATGTAACATTTAAATGTTTTAAATATGTGTTAATTTAATTGTTGTGATTGTTGTTGTTTAATGCCATTTTTCAGCACATGGCAACAGTAAATGTTTGTGTATGAAGAACACAGAAAGACCCCAAATGAATCACTGACCAACAAAAAACTACTGGCAAGCTTTCGCACATACTCATGTTGGCTGATCCTGAGATTCACCCCCACACAGGCAGAAGTGATATATCAGTGATCGGTGAAGGTGAAAACCTTTGATCACTCTGACACCAGGGGCCATTAATTGCAGTGATCTTGCACATGCTTTTTAATTACTTTAAAAATATAAGACTATAAACTGAGTATACATTCTGCAAAAGAAATTTACAAACTAAATCTATTCTTGTATTAACTAAATACAACAAAGACAATCTGAATTTAAATTTTCAAACATCAAACTAAACTAAACGTCAAATTGCTAAAAATTTTATCACGCTTTTTTCCAGTACTAATTTTGTATCAATGCATGAAATATTAATTGATTCATTCTCTCATTTCACAGTATATGCTGGTACCTGTGCATTAAAGGTTTTAATTGTCTGCATATATAAATAAATTGACAAATAGAAAGAAAAGAAAGTCATGAAGAAACTTTACGTGGAATTTAAATAAATTTCAGATCAGTTGTTTAATTTCTGGCATGTTGCCTTGAATGAGTCATCAATAAGTTTGTTAACCCCAAATATGCAGCATGTTATAAATATCCTCATTTGTTTTAAAATGCAATTTATACATGTACATGGTGAAACATCTGCATGAGCTTGCCTGTATCAAATCAGTGGATGGAAGTAAAAAGATAAAAATAGATTATAACAAATAAGACATTCATTTCTAACAGCAATTGCTAAACAAGGTTTATTACCAATAGTTTGAATACATATATTTTTTCAAATCTGCATTTCGTTGTTTTTTTTTATTATCATAACAAAATAATGCTACATTGTACATGTGTTTTGTGATTTCATTATTGTTGTTACAATGGTTACCACTTTAACCAACATTTCAGATACAAGCTAGAGTTATCTGAAAGATTTTGAATTTAACTCAACAGAAGTAGCAGCTGGTTGAAGAATTTTGAGAAGTCCGTCATGAGGTCAACTAATTGTGGATCATTGTTCACTTTGAAAAAAACTGCTTTAGTTAAAATAGCTTTGTAAAAATAGTATTACATTTTCTAACAATCCTTATGCTGGTTTATATTGTTTGAATACAAGATAAGTAACTAAATTTGGCATTTGGCCTTCAACAGCATTTCATAATGTGAGATATGGGATGAGTTCACACAATGCATGAAATTACATTCATTGTGAATACACATGATGCAATGTAAATATCATTTGTTTCACTGAACAGGAAATCAGTAATAAACTGAGGCAATAAAACTGGGTAATGATTCAATACTGAGTTGCATAATTTCCAGTATTTGTCAGCCCAACCAAGCAAAAAGTATTCAGAGAGTTTCATAAATTTAATATTAAATTATTACCCATGTGATATTCTGTTTATCACAGAAGTGGAAGGAGTTTTGAGATAAAATAATTTAATCTCTTCTGATTCATTGCATTTTTCAATTCTTGCACATGAAAAATAGTTCCCAGATATTAATTATATTAATAATGCTTTAATTTAATAACTAGTAATATTTTAAAGTAGTATCAATTTTGCAAGTTATGATTCAAATATCAACTATCATTCAAAATCAATAAAACAACTAACATGGTTATAATACCTGATCTCCAATGGAAATTCATATGTCATATTTCACTTGGGTCAGGTGAGTTAATGCACTATATAAATGGATTTGATGAGACTGTTTAAATTGTTTCCACCAACTTCACCTACAATGCATCAGTTCCACAATAAACATTCACCTGATATGCAGTATTGGAGCAAAAAAGTAGTTTTCCAGTTGTTAGATATTCATGTGAAGGGATGAGTAAAAGATGAGAAAATGAGTCCAAAACAAATGCTACAGAATCAAGCAAGATTTAATGTTTTTCCTGGCCAGATATTTGCATCATTTGATCCGAAAGAACATTGTGGTTGGATAATTGTCATTTCTTGACATTCAAAAGAGAGATGAGTTTATTTACTATTATAGGCTGTCCTGGGGATGGGGTGCAAGTAGCAGGTTTAGGCATGGTACCTCATGGTACCTCATCTCTACCCAATGACCAATATTTATCATTTCTTTTATATACTGGCCATATTCTAATATATGTAACATTTTTTACCCCAATGTAAATAAGGCTACCAACTAGAAAGATGTAGTAAATTAAACAAAATATTCCAGAAGGCATAGCAAAGGAAAATTCCCTGGGTTGCAGCCAATCAATGAGAATATTACACAATAATTTCATGGGCATATTTGGACCAATCAGGTTCGCATAAAGTGTTATGTTAATGAGTTGACAATTTAAAAATATCAAAGTGTAAACACTATTCAAATTGTACCAACTTGAGATAATACACATTTAATTTCAATAATTGATTACTTCTTAAACTGCCTGTGATGATGTAGAAAATGCCTCATGTCCTCTCCAGCATGACGGAACAGGCAATTAATGGAGGCACCCTATTTTCCTGTTATTGATGGTCTTGATAATATCAATACTCTGCATTGTATAACAAGGAGTGTAATGGTAAAACCCTATACCTATATTGTCACGTTGTAGAATTAAAACCAGTTTTAACATGTATATGTTAGACTCTTAAGACTATAATTTCTAGCCATCAAAATTTATGAAGTTGTCCGGCCAGTTAATTGACATAGCCATAAACTAGAGAATCATGTGTTATTTTGCCAAAGCCAGTTACGTAACATCTATCATCTTTCTAGTTGGTAGCCCTATTAAAGTAGAACTTAGATACACTGAGGGATTCGCCTTAGTTATATGTCCAAATACACCTTTATTGCAACCTGTCATCACTGAAACATTATCTGATTCAAAGGCAATAGTTATTCCAACTTATGTTTCTCTTTTTCATATCATCATCCAATAATGTGAAAATATTTCCACAGTAGAGGCTCCATCACATGTTGGAACTGACAAAAGTGCTTCAGTTACAACCCCGTCTGGGTTATCAAAATATCTAACAACTGGGTACAGCTTCTCAGAATCATTGCTACCATCAATTGCTATACTGAAAGGTTGGGATGAAATATTGTTAACAATGTCTTCCAGTATTGACTTTCACTGTTGTAATACAATAGCAGTAGTTTTCTGTCTGCCACACTGATAACTATTTGCTACTGGAGATTTTGGAAACATGCACTTGAATAGTTTAGAAGCATGATGCAGCAATGACAACAGTATGCTCAAAAGTTTGTAAAATATATTTCAGCCTCAATGACCTCCAATTCAGTTTCTGACACTGCAGATCCAAATCCCATAGATGTCAGCGACTTATAACTTGATTTCATTGCAACGTATTATGTAATTTTGGGGGAATTCACGTGGCGGCGACAGTAATCTCGTTCACCGTCACCGTGGGAAAATGTTCAAGTCAACACGACATAACGTGCAATAAATGTAATGGGCACCTTTTTCTAAGCATGACCAGGTATCCGATTAATCTGTTTTATACTTTTGCAACCACTGTTTCAGCATTATACGAGGCGGATTGTCGTCTCCACCTTTGACGCATTTTCGTTTCGAAAACATTTTCAGACGACCGGATGACAAAAGGAAAAATAAAGTCTAGATAAGAAGCGCGCTTTTCACGAACAAAATAAGCTGCTTTCAAGCATCTGAGATACCACTGTTATAGCTAGTCTGGTTCCCAACCAAAATCAACTCAGTATAAGATAAAACTCCGTATCCGAACACAGAGTGTAATATAAAAAAAAAAATTTGGATCCGGAACGAACCAGTACAAAAAATATCCGGAACAGAAGAAAAAAAACGTTAATATTTCCATACTTTTTGCTATCGTTCTGTAAGTCCGTAATTTTAGTGGTTTTCTTCGTAAGACTTACGGCAAAATTGTAAGAGTTGGCAGATCTGCCTTTTTATCCTTGAGAAGATTTTTGTTTTAAAAAATCCTTCGAAACAGACTACCTGTATAATTGTAATTCATTCTTGCAGGCCACTACAGGCTTCTTCATTTGATCAGATGCAGGACTCACTGTAGCCATTTTTTTATGCATACATTCTATAATAACTTTTTTTACCAATTTCATATCTTCACTTAATTTGGAAGACATGACTGCTACCTTCAAAACAGAATAAATGGTTCAATTTCTCCTGAAAGGAAAATCTTATTCTAGAGCAAGTCTGATTATTGGCAAGGAGATAACATGCAAACAAATCATGTACATTGTACTATCTACAGATGCAAAACAATGGCCACAGCCACATGTAATCATTTCTGCAATGCAAATGGAGATTACTGACAAACCCAATCATCTTCTACAAAATAACAACGTAATTATAACTTGTGCGGTTTGGATTTTGTTTGAATAACAATACTTTCTGTGTGTCTCGCTATGAATAAGCACCACTTAATTTTGATTGGTGCTTATTGTTTAACTGTGAACATGAACAAACAATAGCCTCCAATGTAACTAATTTCACTGAATGATACTGGAAGTGTAGCCTTCATATTTGATCCAAGTAAAGAATTTCCAAAGCAACAGAGAAACGGGATTATTAAATGATCAGTAAAGTACATGGGGATAAAATCTGGATTATCTTTTTTGTTATATTGACATTTGTCATCAATGATTCAACATGCAGACATAATAACTTAATCATAATATACAGGATACTAAACCACATGAGTTTGTCACCTTATTTTAAACTGTAAAATGCCAGTGGGCGTTGTCAATAGTTTTTCTTTTTTTCTGACAGACCCACTAAGGGCCTGCCCCACACTGAGATAAAGGACTGTAACGGATCAGTGAAGAGTCCATTCTGTGATGATAGCTCCACCAGTTCTGGAAAGTCTCTGCCAAAACGTTGTTCTTGCCTGGAAGATGCTGACCTCTGATTGTTATGTTCTCTAGCCCAGTACAGGAGGATCCAGAGATCCACATAAAGAGAAAGGGTATGTGTGCCTCCTTTATGTCAGAGATAAGCTATAATGGACGTGTTGTTGGAGGAAACCATGATACATCCTCCCCTTACTCTGTCAATTCTAGGTATACAGCCTTTATTTCTAGGTTCTTGTATTGAGGGATGTTTTGGATGGGGTCCAATGTCCCTGTAGAAAGTAATGGAGGCACCCTAATTGGGAATGGAGGGGCTGTGAACACTGGCTCCTTCCTATCCAGGTTCATCAGGCATGTCTTTTTTCAATTGTTCAAAGAGCCAAACAGATGAGGACATGGAGGTCCACTTTGAGGTTGTGTATTGAACTTAGGCTGTGTATGCTTGAAGGTCCTTGAGGGTGATTCACATTGACATGCTTCCGGGTTGATTATGATGGGCCAAGAATGGATGTGAAGGATCTCTGTTGATGCTCCAACAGGTCTTGAGATGCCACAGTAGGAATGAGTCCTCTAAACAGACTCTAGACTCAACCAGAGCATCCCTGAAAATGTCTTTGCTTTGATTGAGTAGTGCTTTGAAGAGTTTTAAAAAAAAACATCACATGACAACAGATATGAAGTTCTGCCGACAAAGCCATACAGACAGAAAGTGCATTGCCAAGATCTCTTGGGCACAGTTTCCAACAGGCACTGATGGGTGGATAGATTCAAGGATGCTTCCTTCAGTACATCAAAAGAAGCAGCTGAAAAGAGGTTACAGTGTAAAGCTATTATGACAAGCAGTCAAAAGTTCTGTTCCATAGCTTCAGTGTTGTTTAGGGAAAGTCGTGCCCAGGTTCCACTTGATATACCCACCTGCATCAAGTTGGGGAGGCTGGTTTCATGGAACACTTTGGGGAATGTACCTGACAGCTGGCAGAAGAAACCAAAGGTCACAACATTGAGGAGGGAACATCACACCCTCAATGTTGTTGATTAACATTCTGACCTGCTAAAAACCTCAAATGAGTTTCCTCAATCATAAAAGAATGAAATAAGAGCTGGTATAGTTGAGGTTGAGCCCCCCAAATCTTTTCAAAACTGGACAGATCTTTTGAGACTGTGTGGCAGATTTTGGACACAAGTCAGGGGATAGACAAAACACTTCATTTATCGCCTTCTTTGAAGATCATACCTCCTCTTCCATATCTAACAGAGATGAAAGAGCAGGCATAAGAGCAAGTGTTAATTGTATTTCCTCCATCTTGAACTCATTAGCATCTACCAAAATGGAGATAGCATCATTGAGGACATCATGAGCTGGAGAGTGTAGGTATCACTAAGTCAATAGGAGGTGAAGAGGATATAGGAATATTCTGCAGTAAGTCTGCAACATGGTGAGTAGGAGCTGATGGAAAGATGAGCTGGAGAGAGATGAGAACATTGGTCAGTCCTGTTAGAACTGATGCTTGTATCCTTCTCAATGGTTTCCACCCACTGAAGAGGTGATGGTGTGACACGAGCCACAATACTGACGCTGTTATGATGGCAATATCCTAATGGCCAATGAGGTACTGTATATATGATTAAGGCTTTCAGGCGGAGGGCTTCACATCCCATAAGGATTAAATTAGATAATAGGAAAGGGGGATATTAATCCATTCCCCTAACTTAGTCTTAGTCTGCTGGTTCGACTCCCAAAGTTCACAATGTTGTAGTAGCAGGTGGCAAAGAGGCCTTAGTGTGGAGATCATATCATATAGGATCATTAACTGATGCATCACTAAGAAAGGTGTTGTGCTGATCCCTCTTGGCGCAACGCTGTACCTCTGACAGGTTGATGGTGGTGCATTATGAGAAGAACTGTGCATCTCCTCCTCCAAGGAGGCATTGACACACTATTGTATAGGTGGGAGGCAGCGACAGGCCATGCGATGAGTGCTGCATATCCTCCACAATGGGAGGTAGCCACATACTAAGTGAGCGGTGGATCTCCTACACATTGGAAAGCGATGACAATCTATGGGATGAGCGATGCATCTCCACCTCCATAGGAGGCAGCAACACGCTGCTACATGGTCACTGTATCTCCTTAAAATTGTGAACTAGTGATGTGATGGGAGGGATATTCTTGTCAGAAGACATATTATTATCAGTAATAGAGAAGCCAGAAAATTCTAATAAAGGAAACTTCTTTCTCTGATTAGTGCAGTTGAGTCTGCAAGATTCCAGCTTTCTGCAGACCATAATGTACAATGATTTCTTTTTGTGGAACATTTAATAGAGTCTGGATGAGTGTCCCAAGAAGATGTCTTGTGGTCACACTTTCTCTCAGACTGCGTCAACATTATTCCTTAATATAGTAAATAAATTAATTATTTATAACTTCACATATAATTTACTTTGTTTGCATCTACTACTTGCCCCGAGATCTATATACATGTAGTAAACAGTAGCATAATTTACATTTTTTTTTCCATGTAAGAATGAGACTCTCTGAGTTTTATACAAGTTTTATTGACAAAATGAAGTATACATAAATGCAATGCCAATGTGAAACAATTTACTTTAAATATCAAGTATAGATATCGTACATAACGTCATTTCTGTGATGTCAATCTACACTGAAGAACAATCAGTGTCTAGTGAAAGAGTTATTGTTATTGTATAAATGACTTACCAATACCTAGATATAACATGATTTTGATGGTAAGTGTATCTGAATCATGTTGAATTTACACAAAGTAAACCCAAAATCCTGTAAGAACCAAAACCAGAGGGAAAATATTACCATAATAAACGAATGGATAATGAATGTCACATCATTAGAGACTAATTATTGTAGAGACCAGGCCGCTACTGCAGCTAAAAAAAATATGCTACAAGCAAATTACCTCTGGCATTTACTAAGTTTCTATGCCTTAACTCTCTCCATACGGTGCTTGATACATCATATGATCATACTACTTGCATTGTTACCACATTACCCTTGCTTTAACTTTGACAGATCTCAGATAACAGATCAGACAAAGACTTAAAATATGAGCCGCATGTTATGTTTTTCGTTTCCTATTACTAAATTTATATACATTGTATTTAAATTTTTAAAGCCTCTTGATTAGATATTTACGAAATATCATCATGTTGTTCATAAATTCATAACGAGAGATTCTACTTACCCAATGATTTCCATGCCATTACACTGAAGGTCATCACTACAACCATCCCCTTTACGCTCATTTTGATGTATATAGATGCTGTAATTATAAAATTTATATAATTAAACAAGTTGGATTCAATGAAATCAAAGAAGAATATCATCAGTATTAGTATATACACACATTATTTTTTCATTATTTTATATGTAGATAAATGAAGTTTTGTATGCACAAACCATTTTTTGCTTTCAGTCGTGACAGTGACCTTGACCTCTGAACCAAAATCAAAAGGCTTCTTTATCCTAAGAGCAAGTTATGCACTAAAGCTTGTAAACGGTCTGCTAAAACATTACACATTTCTGTCTGTGCACACAAACTGTTTAAAAATGTTATGCCTAAAAATGAAACTGATTGGTCTAAAATGATACTTACTAAAATCATCCCTCCATAGTGTATTCACAAGAAACCAATTAGCTCTCATACTTTTTCCAAACTAGTGAAATTAAATGATGATCATAACAATAATGAATTGAAACAAGTGAGCATGAGACATTCTTAACAGCCAAATGCAAATTTCTTTAATCACTGCAATAATACAGAATATATTTCTCTTTTTCCTCGGACTAGTGTTATAGTAGAAACAGTTGCCACTGCAAGAAGCTGCTGGTGATCAAGATTAACATTTTCTCAAATTTGCAAACCTCAATACACTTGGTACTTTCTCCCCTTTCATATGCAAAATGCCAACATGGTTGCATCTGAATGTATTTCTGGTTGATCTGCTGATGTCCATGTTTGGCACACATAATATTGAGGATATTCCACAACATATTCAGCAGAAAAAAATCAACACAATGTTTTCAAAACAGAAATTTGTTTTATTAAATTTAACAAAAACATGTATACTCACCTATAGCTGGTTTTCAAACACCCACCCCACCCCACCTTACCATATATATGGTGAGTGTATACATTAAATTGACCCAGAATCAAGTGCCTGTGATATTACCTTACAGTGTTAGTCTACGACAAGCTTACTCTTTTTAAGAAAACAGGTCAAATATAGCAATAATCTTTTACAGAGCGAATTTAACTCTGAACACAATCAAATCATATTTGCAAGTGATGGAGAAATCGGGTACCGAGTATTGATTTACAAAACGAAAGTGAATAACTATAATTGAAATTTGGGTGCACGTCTTCTACCATAATCAACTTCAAACTTCCCAAAGCCAAAAAGAATACAGAATGTAAACTAAACCATGAACCAAAATCCATATAATTAAACTCAAACACATTAAATCCTTATGTTTCAAGATGTCACACTTACATGTACAAAATAGATCTGCTGGTATAGGTCTTTCTATAAAATACTTACTTCCCTTAGATAGGGGGCGCTGTCATCACTTAATAAACTTCTGGGGGCTATGTTTATCGTTTTAAGGTAGATTACTCGCTACAGTGAGCTATTGAAACGATGACGCTTTGAAAAGGTTTAAAATCCCGGAACTTAAATCTTACCTGAGACAGCATGGGCAGAATGTTAGTGGGAAAAAAGAAGAATTAGTCAAGCAAGCGAAGGGGATTAAAGCATTGGGTCTACAAAATGTAAATTGTGTTTCGTTAAACGTTCAGCAGGGGCACAATTCCAGAACAACCGAGAAACTGGTCACTCCTCTTGGTGAGAAAATGCCATTGCCGTCGTCATTGAATAAGTGGACGAAAGATCTGTGTAACATTCCTAATTTTACAGATAATGACGTATACAATTATTTAATTTTGACAATGAAGGCAGTGAAGTGTTTTTTTTTTCAAGACGGGCACGTTCGCAATGTTGAATTTAACCACAGGTGATCGACGCGAGCTTGATGTGAAATAAAAAAAAACAATATTCGAAAGGGAAAAAATCATGCAGAGTGATAAAAATACCTTTGATTACCCCCATGACCCATTGTGACATATGACCCTCTCTATAGGTTGGGTCGGCATGACGTGACGAGCTTAGCTACCAACTTTCCGCCATATTGCGGAAGTGAAAACAATTGCATAGTAACAGTACGGTAGCGTTATTTATGTTCGTTATTACAAACCGTGTTTGTTTACCAATAGTTTGTTTCTTATTTCTGTTTTCTGTTCAGAAATGTTAAATGATCTTCTGTACAAGCAGAATTTAAAACCATCTATGTGTGTTTGTCGAATATTTTTTAGACGTAATATATTTTAGGTTGATAAGATAGGAAGGAAATCTAACTCGGGAAATGATACCACCATATAGTGCAGACTACATTCATCATCTGTCCGCTTATCAATACTCCTTCACCCAAACAAGTGCGACAAAACCACAGAATCTGATTTATATTTTATATATTAGAGTACAATACATGGTCAACATCGTTGACCAGATTCAATTATTTTGATAAGATGTTAACCGTCAAGGTCCTGATTATAAATTCGTAGAATACTACGAGTTAGCAGGTCATAAATTTAAAGAAAATCTGTCAGTTCTTTCGGCAGATGTTATATTCCAAAGACTCTATACATAGTTACGAAAATGATATTTGACGTCAGATTTGTCTTACCAAGAGAAAAACGGTGTTAGTTTGTGGGATTTGTTTTAGTATTTTTCCTTTTGCTTGTTTGGGAATTTTAATGACAATCGACTAAGAAGAAAAAAGAAAAGAAAAGCATAGTATCCGTATCCAGAATTCACTAAAATTTACGTTCATTTTGAAATGTTTTACGAATGACCCTGTAAATATTCCCATATTTCCTGTCTTTACACATTTAAAAAAATATTTCTATATTTTTGTTACCTTTACATAAACATGTAAAACGTACATAGGACAAGGCAAATAAGGACGGCAATTTGTTTCTTTTCATTTCAATATAAAATGAATGCCGATTATTTTTTAAACTTGACTCCATCACCTTAGATTCTCCAAACTCTCAAGAATCTGCTTTTCGACCATTACAAACTTGCCAAATCAATTCCTTTTCCTGCTTGCCTGTAGACTGAAATTTAACATGCGCCAAAATACTTCTGTATAAAATTTTGAATTAACATATTATGTTGTTAAGCTTTCATGGCGATAATTATTAGAGAATCCCCTTTTCTTGCTTCAGCGAAAATTGCGGGTCCAATGCTATCTTTTACAAAATGTCTAAGCACTAAAAAAAACTTTCAAGTTTTGCGTGCTTGTTTGTTTGTTTGATTAGGATTTTTAACGTAGCTATAACAATTTTTCAGTCATATCACTACGATGTCTGCAGTGAGTTAGTTTTTATAGTGATGTCTAGCACTGAGACATCATGCCGCAGACATGTAGCATGATGTCTCACCCAGTCACATTATCCTGACACCAGGCCGACCAGTCCTAACACTAACCTCTTAATGCTGAGCGTCAAGCGAGGCAGCTGTTAGTACCATTTTTGTCAGTCTTTGGTATGACTCGGCCGGGGATCGAACCGACGACCTCCCGCTTCCGGGGCGGACGCTTTAACCACTAGACCACCGGAGCGGTTAGGTTTGCGTGCTGTTTATTTTTAAAGTAGTTGGTTTGTTGGTTCGTCGGATAGATGGATGGACGGATGGACATACAGACAACCATAGATAGATAGATAGATAGATAGATAGATAGATAGATAGATAGATAGATAGATAGATAGATAAGAGCTCACTTGATAATGTGTGCTGCAAGAAATCTTTAATTCTAATCAATAAATAAATGCTGATACTACTAAATCTTGCCAGTGTTTCGACCTTCAGTGAGAATCAATAATGTAGATTATTTTTTTAACATACAGTAGGTTTGTGAAATTAACTGATTGTCATTTAATACGCTATTATTGCTTAATTTATCATTCAAATACCCCATCCACGTCTAAAAGTTGTCAACAAATGACTGTTTAAAAAAAGACAGTTTTCGGTTTTTAAATTTCCGTTTTTATGTGTATGTGAATTTAATTAAAACCTGCTAGTTACTGCAGTATCCTGGTCGTTCTCATGATTAAATAGATTAAAGAAATGGCATACAATCAGAGTAGTCAATCATTTAAAAGAACAATTCAGGGTGGACACATATAGTTGGCTCGTATGCCATATATTTAGTTTGGAGTTTGCATTATAATGGCAAATATGAACGATGGAGTGTCAAGGAAATAAGCTTGGCTCGGTACGATTTATAATCTGGGGAATAAACAACGGAAAAGCTGAGCGGTTAAAGGTAGAATTTGTAGCTTATTTGTTTGTTTTAAACCTATAATAGACACTTGTATATTTATGTAGTTATTGGCGAGAGAGAGAGAGAGAGAGAGAGAGAGAGAGAGAGAGAGAGAGAAAGAGAGAAGACGTATTTGGTAATTGAGGAGTTTATAATTATTTAAATTTTTCTTTTGCATATGATGGTTTGTGCAAACACGAACAATGCAAATCTTAGGCATCTCTTAAAATGTGTAAATGTTCCCCACACGACACACGTTACTCAAGTAACTAGAGCAATGGCGGTTGTTTTCACCTCGGCGGTCGTAACCATGTACTGAAAATGCCCGGATGTGAAAAAGTGCCCGGATTCCCGACACAACCTATCATATTATATAAAAAGAGAAGGTTCGTAACTTCCAAATACTTGGTTCCATCCATGCCCCTCGATTTCATTCTATATCCATATTTAAAAGCACACAACTATTCTATATGGCTTGTTTTACTCCTGAGATATTGTTCTATTCATCAAGCCATCATTGGCTTTTCTATTCGTTGTACCAAACTGAAGTTACGGCTTCCGAAACGTGCGATTTTCGGGAATTTTTTCATCTTGGGACAAGTGCGAGCTCATGTAACAATCGGTGAAAAAACTTTTACATACGGAAATAGCAGAATGAAATCGAAGGTCATGGGTGGAATCAAGTATTTGGAAGTTACGCACCTTGTCTTTTTATATAGTATAATAGAGAGGGTCCTATGTCTGAATGGGTCACGGGTGTAATCTAAGGTATTTTTCTCACTGTATGATTTTTTTTTCTTTAGATTTTTTTTCTTCTTCACCTCAAGCACCTGTGATGACAACACAGTGACATTGTGTCGTCAGCCTAATCCCTTTATGGGGACTTTTATTTAATATAACAAGGAAATAAACGTTGAAACAATATCAAAGAAACATTATAGTTGTTCATTATGAGTACTAAATTTAATGTGTCGGTAGTAACTAGTCTACCTTGCTTTTAATGATTGAAATTATTATCAGTTGGGATGACTAGAAACGTTTCTTCTGTTTGTTTGATCTTGAGACGTTTACTGGAGTCCAGCAGAACCACAACTGCCAAAACGGCGGATCTTACCCCTATTTATAGGTCTTGAGAACACACTCGGGGAAATTCACGACAATGTACGAAAATGACTATATATGGAAGAATTCGTAAAGATTAACTTGAGCGCCTCATAGTAGAAAGCCGTGCACCCAATACACACAGTAGTAAACATGGCGCCCGATTTCAAATGACAAAGATAACAATTATTTCACAATAAATGATACAAAGATTCACATTGATGATAAACATTTTCATCATGCTAGCGACACTTATGAACTTGCATGAGTATTACCTTAATTCTGGAAAACAAAATGGATACAATTACCTATTTCTCTCTCAAAATAGACGGTAAGTAATAACAATTTATAATCCTATCATGTACACTCTGGGCTTCAAAAGCTGTACCCAGATGCTTGATATTTAAATAAATCATGTCTATATGATTTACATATTGTAACAGATTACCTTTGTTTTGTACAATGGTCATATATCAAAAACCGTTACTACAGTTACTGTTATTTGCATTGGAAACAGGTAAAAATTTACAGCAGGAAGGGAATGTAAACAATAAAAGATTATAAATTGCCTCAAACATTAATGGAATTTGAAATTGCACTTTATAAAAATACAAGTTGACAGGTAGTCAGGATTGTTTCAGTATAAGCATAATTATTGCCACTGTAATTTAGGCATTAAAAGTATGATCTCTATATTACATGCCTGAATTACAGCACATTGAAATAAGATACATTTTTACTACTAGCCTGCTTATGCAGCTGGTCAAAATTCTTGTCACAAAGGGGAAAATCCATATCGATTAAAACCAGAATACAAATACAAAATATGCTGGCAAAATTATGTATATTCAGCACTGGTTAACTATTCTACATGTGTAAATTTCACTGAATGATCGTGAAATGGAAATCTACAATGAGGTCATGTGCTCAGATTGCTGTATTACATTTATGTTTCATATGCATCTTTTAAAGTTTGTAAAGCATGTTGTATTGTCGTTTATTGTGATTTGACTTGTTTGAAAATATCCATCTGCTCTAACAACTGTTGAGATTTTCTTTAAAAGTACAGAATGCTTCACAACTTCCTAGTTTATCAATAAAACGAATCTGTGAGGCAAAGAAAACATTCGAAGAAACCCATCTGTTTTCTTTGAAATGGGACAATATTATGGCCATAAATAGTAAATAAGGAAATACTTCTACACTATTTTCATGCAGCATTCAACATTTTTAGAATATTCTCAAATTTATATCAGTGGAATTAAATAGATGATAATATAAATAACAAAAACAATATTTTATAAGCTTTATATTTTTTTAAATCTACTACAAAGGTGGAATCCATATACAGTCTAGCGTAATGAATAATTTGTTGATAAAATGCATAATGATTTAAAGATTACACCAAAAGTATAATGGTTGGAATGTATGGGACATGGAAGGTGATTAGTGATTACATCCATAATAAAGAATTGCAATGAAATTTAAACAAATAGAATCAGGGTTCCTGCCACAAATTTAGAAAAAGACTTCAGACTTTTTCCAGATCTTTTTCAGACCAAAACCTATTTCCAGCTATAACCATATGACAAGTTTATTAATGATGGCAACAAGTGATGAATTCTTCTGAATTTTAGAATAAACATGAAATGTTTTCTGCATAATTTGAGTGTGCCAAATCTAAAATTGAACTCACATTCATTCTTCAGATAGATTTTCATTGTAACACATGCACCATCCACCATTTTGGTTTTGGTCACTTTTTGCTAAATCTTGACCGCATGTTATTTCAAGCTGACATCTGCATATTTGTTACATATAGGTACATATAAATGTTGGGTGGGCATTCAGCTATAAGAATATACTTTTCCTGTGTTACAGGTACTTCGGAAGCCTTTCTGTGCATTTTTATCAAGTCACGTCCAATCATATTTGTGTGTGTTATTAGGATTTTTAATGTAGCTTTAACAATTTTTCAGTCATATAACTACGATGTCTGCAGTGAGGCAGTTTATAGTGATGTCTAGCACTGAGGTGCAGTGTATCATGCCGTACACATGTAGCATGATGTCTCACCCAATCACATTATCCTGACACCAGGCCAGCCATTACTACCGTTAAGCATCAGACACGCAGACGATAAAGGTGTTATGGACACCCTGGTCGCAATCGGATTAGAAATTATAAATCAATTAATGAACTGAGTAAGATTTATTTACTTTTTATCTTGTTTATGCTTTTCGTTACTGAAATCGACGGGGTACAAACAAACGGAATACAGACTCAGACTATAACATAGCTCTGTTAATACCATTTTTGTAAGTCTTTGGTATGACTCCGCCAGGGATCAAACCCACAACCTCCCAATTCTACAGTGGATGCTCTAACCACTAAGCCACCTGAGCGGTCAACCATGTTTGTATGAAATACTGTATTCTTGAGTCATACACATGTTGAAATTATGTTACTCTTAAAATTGAAAGGCACAATAGTACAAAGTGTCTGTAATTTTATGAATTCTAAAAATCATGAAAATAACGAAATGTGTCAACTTAAAAGCTGAAATATTTCACAAAAACCTAGACTTTGTGAAGATTAAATTAAATAATTGATAGATAACGAGTGAAAATTATTTTGTATGGGGTCCCGTTTTAATTGAAATTGGTAGGTCACGAACTGTTATGGAAACCACACATGACCACAAAAACGGTATGTCATCTTCGTCCAGTGGGCGGGTTATGAGTCACGTGTTTCTAATTTAAATATCTACCATAAACAAACATGGCGGAAGCAAGAGTGAGTAAACAACGTAAAGGTCGCCCGCACTTGTCGCTTTACGAGAAGAGCTGTCAGAGAAACAGAACATGACCTATGAAGAATTCATCTTGCGGACCAGTTTATTCGATGAAGAACATTGATGGACAAGTTAGGACTGGCATCATATACTGAAATGGCGAAGTTGTTGTAGGACAGGTAGGCCATTCTCTTCATATAAAGTGTTCTCCAATTGTCCATATATCTTGCTTTTATGTTATAAAGCACTCTGTTTTATTTTTACTATCTTTGCACAAGGAATTGATTTTATTTGTAAGATTCGCAAAATAAATGTGATTGGCTGATCCATATTTCACTCGGTGATTGCAGTGTGTATCAAATAAGTTGGGGTGGAATTTTCATTTTTATATATTTTTATATTAGCGTGCTCATAATTGTCATTGGTATACGTGTCCATTCGGCTGCCTTCGTTCTTTAAATTCCGTTAGGGAACTGATGGCCAGTACATCTGCATGCTTCACATCAACACCTGGCCAAGTAGTTTTACAACACACAGAGAGAATGGAGATAAATTCAGTATTTGCTATTGAATCAGAAAGGTAAAAATTACCAATTTCTTTTATTGGAGGTGCGGTATATTACAGGTGTCATTCTACTTTTAAAATATTGTGTAACAAATTTAATGCTGATAAAGAACAATACTATAACTGTGCCAGCAGATTGAGTTCCCACCTGGAAAAAGTTGTAGGATTTCTCCCCCTCTGCTACTCGGCCATGTAAATCAATTTGCCTGGCTACAAAAAAGTATTACCGATGTTCAACCACCTATTTACAATTTCTTTGGAATTCCACCGGTGACCACACCACCGCTCAGAGATATAAAAACCGCCATTGATGAATTAGTAAACCTTTAATCCGCGTATGAAGATCTCGTAAAACAATTTGGAAATTTTCGTAAAAACATCATAATAAATTCTTTGGGGGTCCAATCGATAACATCGATATAAAACTCACAGATGTTAAAAAAAATCCATGGAAGATATCAAACAAACTCACGAGGACATCAAAGATGATTTTCCAAGGATGGTCATCACACTCGATAAAACAAAAATTCCTCATAAGAAAACTATCAACGTGGAATACACGATCCAACACGGATCATTCGCCTGGATATCACAGACTAATACATTAGACATCACCACGACGGTTAAGGGAATTTATAGACTAACATTAGTATCACCGACCCAGTTTAATATTTCATCGAGTTCGTCATCCGGGGTTAACAATATAATATCTACGATCATAGACAAGGATTCATCTGAACGATTCACTATAACCACCGCTGATAAAAATCAGCTTAGGGTATCTATAACATGGTACGTAGAATTTGTAGCCGATTTCAGTAAACAGTTTAATTGAAATCTACGATTTTAAATAATGACAACTATGCAACAGTATCGATATGACCAGGTCATACAACTACAGGCTAAACTCAAATCGCTCACAGAAGAGTACCAAGTAAAATTAAAAAATATCGGAGAAGGATTACCACCGTTGACGTTATCGTGTACTCGATTTCAGGTGCAATCACCGGAGCTGGAATAATACTTTCCTCATTGACAATGGTCGCCACGGTACCTGTCCCAATCTGTATAGCCACGGCGAAAATCATCACATGGACAATCTCTATAATAACAAAAAAATATTTTGCAGTCAGCGTAAACTACAAGACTACGTTGTTAAATTCCATACGGTATCAACCGCGTATTCACAATTATCCGCGATGATATCGTCGCTCGACGACACAACAATATCCGATAGTGAGTTCTCCGCGGTGGTACATATTTATGACTCCGCGATGTCAAAATGAGAAAAACACATAGAGGATAATGGCATCGTGACAGAAATTACTTCAGCGAATAGCAGAGAATACCACTCCGGTGAAAACCACAATGATTTTGACGACATCAAAGAAACCAGAATTTATTATTGAATTTCCAACTCCGATTCCAGCAAAGGAGATCGCATTAACTCAACTTCGAGTATATTACAGCTAGCCCAATATCAGATCGGAATCATTCGCACGAAAACCGCCCAGTAACAACTTTGTGTTCGCATATAACAATAAACCCAGTCCTGATGGCACTACGGGTATCCCCGATTGGCAAACAATATATCTTCCTAAGGGAGTTTATTACATCAAGGATATCAACAATGAAATTCAACACAAAGTAAAATCAATTACTTGAACAGAATCTAAGATTGAGCTAACTGTTCATGAACCATCATTGTCAACAGCGTTTGAGATAACTTCACCTGAATACGCCGTAGACATATATAACAGCTCAATAAGAACCGTTCTGTTTCACAAGAAAAACAACCATCCGAGAAACCTCCCGAACCTAAATGATCTGATTTTACCACAGATAATCAATCACCATATCCTGAATTTATAAAGGCTGATGCTGACACAGGCATGTTAAATATTTGAAAGGTTCCACAGACGAGGATTTTAAATATGTTAGTACACGCATATTAAATATTTTGAAAGATTCTACAGACAAGAAATTTAAATATCCTCCTATATACGGAGATAAAATAGATATATGTGTATGGAATATTAGGTATATAGATCACCTCAGAAACGAGGTTATTATATACACATGGAATGATATGCTTCTCTTTAACTATTTTGGATATAAATAAACAACTAGAGTATTTACGACGATATTTTCCGGAATATATCCTTGATATAACAGTTCCATGCGATACAATTATAAAACAGGTTGAAATATTAAATCAGCTTGTCGACGATATGGAATATCTCAACGAGAGATTTGTTCAGATGATAATAAAAGAACAAAGAGATTTAAAAAGTAACAAAGATTTTATGGCTGCAAGGTCGTTAACGGAGGATACACTACCCGGCCATAAATTTCGGGGATAAATTACCCCCGAGTTAAAAATATCGCTCAACCATTTTTTTTTTGACAATCGCAATTTCACACTGCGTTAAAAGTTTTTTGTGTCTTCTCCATTCGTGATACAACGATTTAAGATAACAGTTGTGTTGTTGTTCTTCAGCCTGTTGTATTAATATTTAATTTTCGGTGATTTTTCTATCGATGGTTTAGTTCAGCGATACGATCAGATAATTGTTTAATCCGTGCTGAAATGTCTTTAATGGTACCCCGATAATATTTTACACACTTATACTTTTTTTTTAATCGCTCCGGGGGCAACATCTTGAAATATTTTATACCTCGTCGAATAATTTCGAGGTGTTCGGCGATCGTCGATACAATTTCGTCGTTCATTATATATATATATGTATATACAAAAAAATTTTTTGTCTCAATCATAATATTTTGTAATTAAAAAGTTTACGCGAATTCACTGGATGCATCTTGTTTTACAGACATAGAATGAACACCGAAATATTTAGCGGCAGATGTTTTCCACGGAAAATCCTTGATTAAACTATCAATAAAAGCGGTTACAGGTCTTCGTTGTTGTGATTTTTATTTTCGGAGCAGAGTTTAAACAGTTTTCACGTTGATATACTGTTCTCAAATGTTCTATGCGGTTGTCGAGTTTATTTTGATTAACATGGTCAACAACAAGATCCCTATCGATCATCCCGTAAAAACACTCGTAAATAAGTCTATTAGCAAGGCGAGGACTTTCACCACCAGTCACCACATATCCCATGCTATTAATATTACCAATTGGAACTTTTCGTTTTCGATGTCAGATGATTCCATCTCGTGACGCTTCGTAGTTGACGTAAATCGGATGAGCGACGCATTCGTTACGATTCATTTATTTTATAAAGTATTTTATTTGTCTAAATTGGTATTTTGAAAATCAAGGTTTTCTTGCTAACGTAGTCATGAGGGGTCTGTATAATTCTAGTCATGTGGTTAACGCGGGCAGTTTTATCGTACTATCGTTTAAGTTCTCGGTAGTTTTTACCTCCGCAATTAGCGCATAATTCTAATTTTCTACGTACTCCGATACCGCATTGAATACAGGGTTTCAGGCCTGAGCTTCATCGTCGGATATTTTGCCTATGATTTCCACAAAACTCTTTTCTACAGAATTTACCGCAACGGGTAGTTGAGCCAATGGGCAACCAATTACAATTATGCATTATATAAATAAATATTTTATTTAAATATTTGGTCTAATTATAATATTATGGAAATTTTTAACTCTTCCGAAATTGAAACAAACTATCGTGAGAGAGTAGTTTTTGATCTAGATGTTAAAATAAAGTTTCCTGCGTGACTGTCAAAGATGAGAAACAGTATCCGACAATTCAAATACGAATTTAAAAACGATGGAGCTAGATATGTATTTTCAACGTTTTTCGAGTTTCTCGTTTTAACAACACGATGACGGATTCCCTCGCCCGGGACATATTATCGAAAATAACTTTGAACATGTAAGATATGTAATCCAGGTCAAATATGCAAAAATTTATGAAAGATCTGAAAGAGGAGATGACAGACGACCATTACAAGTATAAAACCATCGCAAACGTGTATTGGATTCGACGAGTAAACCTGTTCTTGTGACAGATAAAACTAGACCAGGCACGTTAACTGGAATCAATAACAGATATTACCATCGAGCGTATCCTGTAACAGCCCTAACTTATGGATTATACCCGATAAATATCCTCGACATAAAAAAACTCCCTCGGATTAAGGTTTCATCGGTGTTAAAATGAGTTGCAGAGCGAGTCATAGAACATTTTAAAAATGCTCAACGAGGAAATGGATTAACCGAATTGAGAAAATCAACAATATCAACGTGGGCTGAATCAGTTAAACAAACAGGAGCTTTAATAAGCGATGTTGCAACGTTAGAAAAGATATTAAGATTTCCTATTACAGAGAAAACTATCACAGGAGTGGTTTTATATATAGAAAAATATAAACAAAATGGAGCTCCAATCGAAATAATTAACCACAATTCTCACGTGTGGAATAGTTCTATACGAGTGTTTCCCGCGTCACGAACGGTAAAATATTATCGCGAAGATATATTCGACGCTATCTACGAGATACGTAAAATCGATCCTGTTTCAGTGTGGTTATTTAAGAGTGATAAACAAGGAGGATACGATCAATTCGTTAGAAACAACGGAGATTTATATCAAACAGAAGAACTTCAAACGGAAATGAATAATCTCGCGTTGAAGTATGCAAAAGCACGCTGATGAAATTACTCGAAATTGTTTTACATTGGCGTCGGTAACATTTTATTTTTCCAGAGGAAAGAATTCGTGGAAACCAAACCGCGCTGATTTTCTTAAAGATGTTCAGACCTGCTGTGCACAACATGGCAACGGTGGGCTATGGAATATAAAATGTGATCTACGTGATATGATGTGTGTTGACGTGGCAGCGTGTTATCCTGTGAGGTTTCTTGGATATGGTGAGTGCAGTGAATACTTTACACGATTTGGTCATCCCACGGATGAGATGACCAGGGTGGCGATAAATGGAGAATTACCTGACTTTGATCTGACTGGGTTTGCCAGAGTAACATTGTTTAAATACAGACGATCATAAACGGCGCTGTACCCAATTAGTATTTGACGACGCTGAATTAGATTTTATGATCGCGGATACAACCGGAAAGGATATATTTACGTCGAGAATAACAGATTAGTTATCAAACAGGAAAAAACTCAGGATCATCGTTGAATATTTCAAAGGAGATTCACCGCAGTATACTCATTTAAGATCTTCGGTGCTATGTTATGCATCAATAAATTTACTCTCGAACGTAAACAGATTTTCTGATATCGCGGCTAGAGTCGCAACTGACACATTCTATTTCGATACAAATACCGGGAACTCGTCGAAGAGTTGGATGGTGATTGGGGGACTTGGAGAGTAAAAAATGAAAAACTACACGAGTATGATAAATCAGTTGATGTTCCCATCGAAGATAATTACCGCGAAGATACCAGCGATGATATACCATCGTATCCTTCTGTGTACGATCTAATAACCAGATATAAAACAAACAGCTTATTTGAATGGGCCAGGAGGATGTGGAAAGACAGCTCGAGTAATTGATTTATTTGGGAAGAATTCTGACATGATTGTATTAACCTCAACTCATCGTATTGCCAGGGAGATGAAATCCCGGGGGGTTAACGCTTGTACGTATCACAGTTTCTTTCGATGAAACGGAACTACGTGGACTCCCGATAGAATGGGAAAGAAATATATTCCACGGATAATTATATGGGATCAAATAGACGCGGTATCGTTAGAGCTGCTAAAAACATTTTTGGGGTGGTTATTAAAGAAGAACACCGCTATGATAATCTGTGGCGATCACGGTCAACCAACGCCATTTATCGGAGAATTTTCGCATTGTTGGCTAAAAACAAATGTGGAACACTATTAAGAGATTAACACACCTTATCGTTCACTTGACAAGGAGTTAACCGAGCTAAGATTCGCTATAAGACTACAACCGGACAATGTGCAATGTGAGATAACTCGTAACATAATTCCTGAATCTGACTTTGACGATTTCTGAAACACGTGGAAACCAACCGATCTAATTGTCGCTACCAGAAACAAGTCAGAGATCTTCTTCAGGTAGAATTATTTAACACACACAAAGAAAAATTTCCGATGGATCCAGTTTCAGGCCCAAGGATGCACGACGACAAAACATCGAAGTTGATATTCCAGGGAAATTAGAGCGACAAGAACTAGTTTTAAATGATATTTTACCGATTGATATTGCAGTTGTCGAAGGTACATTGCGCGCGGATAATTCTCCGTGGGTGGTAGGATATGCGATGACGATACAATCGTCACAGGGGCTAACAATTACGGACACAACTGTTTGGATCGTCGATGATTTCATCGAGTGGTCAAATTTAATTTATCTTGCAGTATCGCGAGTAAGAAGAATAGGACAACACAACTTCAAAGAGTTGTGATTAGCTGAGACCACGTGGCGGCAATTGAGTGTCGTCCGGGATAACCTGTGTTTACGTGTAAAACTTCTTTGTGGCGCAGTTGGGTCTAGTCTATACATCGTTTGTCTGTTTCAAGATGTTACAGTGTCAAATATTTTATGTGTTGTGATACTCTATATCGGATCGGTTGATCTTCTTCTACCACCTTCAAGTTCGCCAGGTTCGTATAAGTATCTCACTGTGACGTTACTTAGCATTATCTGCGATGAAAAATCAAAGATTTTTGTTTTTATATACTTTTTGGTTATCGCGGTAGCTGGTTTCATATTTATCGTCCTGGTAACTTCATTGTTGAGTACTGCAACTACTTCTTGCAATCGTTTAACCCATTCACGAGATCGCTTATCAGCGATAAATTCCTTCGCGTACTGATAATGAAAAATTTGATATACGAGAGTTCTGTTAAATCGTTCAACAATTACCTGGTCGCGATGGATTGCATTGTGTCGTTGTAGTGTGGTAGTATTATGTTGTTTCATCGTTAAAGATACCTCACCCTCAAATTCTTTACCGGGATCAACCTGGAGGAGGTTTGGCCATCGTAGGAGACCTCTACGATAAGTATTGTTTTTAAACGCGGAGGCAACTTCAGAAGAAGTCTTTGTTGATAACGGTTCAGCTTCTTTGTTTCTACTTGCATCATCAACTATTGTCAACGCGTATTTATAAAGACGTTTTTAAACAATGTCATGTGGCAGAAATAATAGATCAGCCTGATGAACCTCATTTTGGGATGTTAACATCAAACGATGCATATTTAATTTTTTCTTGCGGTGGTAGATACATTTGCCATATAGCCTGTCGGGATAACCAATCAGTCGCTGTTGCATTTGTAACTCTTGCCGCGTTGGCAAGTTTATCGATCGCTGATTTGCCTCTTTGGTATCCAGTTGGAGAATAATAAATTGATTCCATATCAAATACCGGAACCAAACATTAATTTACCTTTCATCTCAGTCTTTATTAACCAGGACGCTTATTTTTCTTTGAAGGATTTATCTGGGATAGAATTCAGCGCATGGATCAATTTTATATCTGCGATATGACGTTGTTGAAGATCATTACTTCGATATGCGATATCATGAAGATGACAGGCTTCATCAATAGCATTTATTGGATATTCACCATGTCGAGGTTGATTTTGGTTGATTTTGGTCATCAAGTCTGATATCTAATCTAGTTCCCGGCCCACAGTAACTGTATCCTGGAAGATGCTTTTCTCCTGGGTATATTGCCCATATTGTTCCCGGTAGCTTTGCTGACTTGGAGGCGATATCACCTCTGTGTTTTTTTTTTACTCGTAAATCTAAAGTTTTTTATACCGCAATGTGCACACTTCCCAGTGATCTCTTCTCTGTTATTCTCTGTTGTGATAAGTGTGGGGTCAATCGTTGGTGAACGTGTTCTACATTTCACACAACATAAATCCATAATATTAGTTATGTTATATCTAATAGAAATTACTGACTTTTTACGCGTTGAAAAAACAAACACCTGTAAAACATCATGTTATGTTAAAAAAAACTCTATTCGAATGATCATCAGGGAGAGGTAAAACACAACTATTACTTAACCTAATTATGAAGTGGATGAAGTGGGATAAACTATATTTAGTAGCACCGAGTGTGGACGATCAACATTGTTATCAGGTGTTAATGGATTATAACGAGAGTGCCATTGAGATAACCGGGGAGATCATCATTGAGTTTATTACTGATATTGACGAAACACCTTCCGTTGAAGACATCGATGGGAGTGTCAAAAACTTGGTCATGTATGATGATACGATGTTGGATAAACAAAAAATCCTGCCAGGATATTTTCCCGAGGGCGACATAAAAACACAGTCCTAGATATGTGTCACTCAACGATACACTCAAATTCCAAAAGTGATCCGAGACAACTGCAATATTCTTGCGGTGTTTAACAGGGTTGACACCGATACACTCAGAAATATTTTTCAAACTTGGTGCGACGGTGATATGGACTATAACAAATTTAAAAATTTCTTGCTCAGGTAATTCCACTTGGATTTATAACGATTAATTTATCCGATCCTATAACGCGATATCGAATCGGACTAGATCAAATATACGGTTAATTAATCAAAGCCTTTTTTGAAATACTCAACCCGGAGATAGAGTCTCGGACATAGGTTTTTAATCTCCGTTTGATAAACCATTATTTTAACAAAATAACGGCTCCACAATTTTGTAGGGTTCACACTGCCTAATGAAATATGATAAAAACCTAGCATTTTATCGCAAATTGATAACTGTTATTTTAGAAAAATAAGGGCTGCACAAATTTTGTAGGGTTCGCCCAGCCTGCTGCTTCGTCTGAGATTTATTTGCAACTCCCAGCTGAATAATATTAAGTTCTCAGTGACGTAGGGATACCTTTTCGTTTGGGTGAATATTGGGGATACCTTCTCACCACCTATCGCCCCTTTCGTATTAATTTGTGTGCTCATTGAAGGAGTCGATTTTCTCTTCACATGACACGGTTTTTGCTAATATAACTTGTGTGGTCATGGTGTGAGAACTCCCCCCTAAATCGCACATATTCCATTCTACAAATGTATGTGTGATCATTTAACGCATATATTGCTCTTAAAATAAAAGACTTTATTAGACTGAATTTCTTAATCTAGTAAACATATGTGCTATGGTTGGGCAAACAGAATTTTCTCTCCGGATAATAAACCCAACTACAAGAATTAGTCGTTGTCGTTAAGGAGGTTGTTCAAGTTCAAGGGACACAACAAAAAGGTTTCTGTATTGGCAAGAGTCATTGAATAAGTTGTCGCCCTTGGTATGTTACTAACGTGAACAATGATCTGCAAGAATTTCAAGTGATAACTACATCCTACAGTGTATATGAGACTATTAAAGGGAATCATTCCAAAAGTATCTCTCATCCACACATTCATTAACGAATGATAAATTGAGTAGGACCCAACTAACACAGATGCGAAAAGTTGGTGATATTTGCACATTAGTGATTGCAAGAATAATAACGAGTCATAGTTCACATCTCTACCACCGTGAAGTATTCCCGTAAATCTAGGTGATTGCTAGTTGTTTGATTTACTGCTGTATAATTTATTTGGATCTTAAATAAAATGCTCATTTTATGCATACAAAGGTCTGACTCAGTCGTATGTTTCATCCAGTTTAATGCATAAATTGTATTTAACACACAGAAAAAATATCAGTCGTATCAAGGGTTGTAGCATTAAACAGAGTCAGAGAAATAAAGTATAATACTGTCAAAAGCGTTAGAGCATACGGAATTTTAATAATTTTAGTATTTTAATAAATTTTATAGACTACTTGTTTATTTTAATATATTAGGTATGTTTACTACTTTTAAACAATTTTTAAGTAATTTCATACAGTTTGATATATGTTTACTTAATTTTAAAGTAAACTTATACCATTTTAATCGATTCAAATTTACATAATTGGGGGGAACGCAAAAGGAGGCAAGGGAATCGAATGGAGAGAGACGTAGAAAGGTTGTTTCTGTTTTCTATTTCAATTGTTTGTATAACTCAATAAGATACATTATAAAAAAATGATTTTCTTCCGAAAAGATCAAACTTCAGAGCCTGTTAAAAATACACGTGATCAGCCATGTCTTCTCGATGGGTCTGTTGGCTTATGCATTTCCGATAAGCTACTCTAATTTCTAAAATTGTATGACCCATAAGGAGGTATTTAAAAATGTATTGTAAGATATACCGATAGAAGCCAATTTTATGCAAATGTATTATATCATTTAACCATAAAATCCAAACTACACGAAGCTTGTGATTTGACAATAATACTCGATTATTCAGTATTTATTATTATATACTATACATGTTGAGGCTATGCAAAATGTACTCTCTAATTTAACGATAAAATCCAGTATTATCCAAATATATTCTGCTTTAATCGTAAAATCCGATGCTTTTCAAAATTTATTACATGAGTTAGCCATAAAATTCAAAATATCTTAAATTCTTAAAAGATTTGTCCATAAAATCCGACGATACTTTTTTCTTAAATTTACCATAACAATAAAATCAGAGGATATCCCAAAGGCCCCAGAGAGGTAAACTCAGAATGATTGTCTCTATTGGAGAAGAAATATCTAAGAAAACGACCTCAAAAGAATTTCCAAATTGCTATTTTGGAACAATTGTACGTGCTTTTTTTAAAGCAACTATGTTAAGTCAATGAATGCTCAAGGAACTCAACATTTCGTATGTTACACAGTCTGCGCTCATCACTTTCGTGCATAATTTTTATTGCTTACATAGATTTTTTTAAAGAAAAATCCCAAGTTCTCCTCACTGGTTGTCCTGGATATAAAAAAGACCTTGTATAACTTTAATAACGTTAAAATAACTTTTCATTTTCCTCTGTTTTCTTGTGCGATTTGAAGGATGAATTTTTGGTTTTACAACCAGGTCTTACTTCAGAATTTCACGTATCAAAGTTTTGTTATAATAATAATAATTTTCTCTTCCTGGATTTCAAAAGTAAATCGGGGAAAAGGAATCGATAACGGTGACGTGAGGGATCCTTTTGGGTTGGTTTATTTTTACATTTTTTTTATCATACATTCATGGCGCTTTAAGAAACTGGTATTATCTAATCTTGCAAAATTCATTTTCCCTAATAAAATTATTTTTTACTTGTTTTGACTCAATTTAGTGTTTTATTTCAACAATCACCACATGTAAAAATATGTTCAGTCCCAGTACATGAAAGTAGCATAGAGGGATGCTCTCTCTCTCTCTCTCTCTCTCTCTCTCTCTCTCTCTCTCTCTCTCAGAAGCACAAGCTAACTATAGAGTGCCACCAGGGTACAAACCCGATGCTAAACAAAAAGGCTTTTAACAGCCATGTTCAACGGGCGCCCAAAGAACTTGATATACTTAGTCAGTATATAAATAACTTTTTCTCTCAAATACTATGGATAAAATACGACATCATGGTTTGTAAATGAAATATTTTCTTTAATACATATCTAATGGGAATATCTAATGGGAATTGACGTGCTGACGATCAAAACATTGATAGTAGTATTTTACATTAATCGCACAGCGCATGCGAAATTAAGAAGCTACTTGGGAAATTCCCTGGTATAATGACTCGTATTTTAATCAATGACAAACAGGCAGATAATTTTATCAATCTGAACAGTAAACTAGCATCCGTCTCTTTGAAGATGAGTTGCTTTTGCTGTGTAATACTATGTATATGTTTATATAGCTTAAGCGGTATCACTTTATCAAGTGGTAAGTAACCATACATACATACATACATACACACACACACACACACACACACACACACACACACACACACACACACACATACATACATACATACATACATACATACATACATACATACATACATACATACATTGTATCGTGTCATGAAAATCTTCAGAGTTTAACCACATAATAATAATAAGAAAAAGAAGAAATGAATTATTTGTATTATTAATATTATTATTTAATATTATTATTATTATTATTTACTTTCAATCTCAATCAGCTGTGTAATGTTTTTATTATTATTATTATTATTATTATTATTATTATTATTATCATCATCATCGTTATTATTATTATTATTATTATTATTATTATTATTATAAACTTTTACTTTATACATTTAATAAAATGAAAACAAGGTTAACAGTTTCATATCTTATTTACGTTTTTACAGAAAAAGAATCCTTTGCTTTCACTGGATGCAATGCGGTGTTGGAATGGAATCTAGGATTTTTATCAGATCTTGAAGTACTAACAACCACCGTTTCTATCAAAGATAATAATGGATCTGTAATTATCTCACATAAAGAAAATAGGTGTTCTTGTCAAGATGCAATATCTATGAAATGTATTGTATCAGAACGTGATGGGAAATTTTTCATTTCTGTGATTATTTTCAACGTCACAAAGGAACACAGCGGAAACTTTACAGCGTTGATCCGAAAAGGAATAATCAAAAACTCTGTTCAAAAGCAATTGTTGGTGATAGGTACGTAAAAAGTTAACAGTTTGGGTTATATCGACAAAGATACTAATTAAATATATAAATACAGAAAAGAGAAATACATGTTGAATATAATATATAACTCTGAGAACATTTTATCCATTTTCTCCAAAAGTTCATAAAAAGTAATTGCGTTTCTGTGTGTGTGTGTGTGTGTGTGTGTGTGTGTTGTAGATTTTTTGTAGTTTTTGTTAACCCTTGTCCAAATATTTAAAGATAGCATATTCAGAAAACTGAACCTTTCGTTACTGAAAAAAGCATTAATAATAATAATAATAATAATAATAATAATAATAATAATAATAATAATGACTTTTGTATGGTGCCTAATCTCTAAAAGCTCTAAGCGCTTTACAACATTAGGAAACACCTATAACATTTATATATATAAAAAACATATATAATGATATGATTACAAACACGTAGGTTTTGATAATATAATCAGAATATCCTTATATTTGAACGTATCTTCGGGGGCAAACGACATATGTCCTAATATGATTAGAAATGCCGAAATAAGGCTTTATCCTGGCCATTAACTTTACAAGAAACTAAGTGCACTGACTGTAGACATGCGACGTATACAGACTACTGGTATTATGATATTAATACCTACCAAGGCCTTCCACTCACAAGTTCCTCCCTTTATAATAACAAAACATTACTTTCGAGAACAAAAGATGGGTAATATATGTATATGTATTGGCAATTAGTACTTAAAATCTTGAGGCCCCTTCAAGAACATTGAACACACACACAACACACACACACACACCACAAAATCAAACAACTTGGCACAAAAGTGGTATATAAAATGTATAAGACAAGTATATTGCAGATGAAAAAATAAATGCACAGCTCTGTAAAAGTTTTACTTTTCTTGTGATTGCACCATGGTTGATTTTGAGATTTTTACAAAAATTGCCTCTTGACCTAAGGTAACTTAAAAGGACAAGAATGATTGCGCTACTACATTAATTGAACTGTATCGCTCATTCTTATGAAGATATGCATAACCTGTTAGATGTTAGAAAACCAATGCTATGGCAAAATAAATATGAAATTTTATCTTAAGCAAAAATTAAAAACGGAAAACTTGGAGCGTATAATATTGTAACAATTTGTTTTTAAAATTCCAAATACAGATAAGCCACAGATAGTGGAAAATAAAAAGCCGGTTCTTCACGAATCATTCTCTGTGACATGTAACACCTCCTATGAAGTAGACTGCCTTACCTACCACTGGAGAAAACACGGCGTGTATCAAAATTATACGGCCAGTATCCAAGGAGATTCTTCCACATTGACATTTGCAAACTTAACCATGATGGATAATTCGAGCAAATTAAAGTGTCACGTGGGGATTGAAAAATGTTCTGATGTGGACTTTACAAACCGCAAATGTAGTTCTAAAGAAAGTGACCTTTACGTAGTTCTTCCATTATGTAAGTAATGTAGTGAAATTTCTAAGCTTTCATATTTTCATAATTTTCTTTTTATATCGTATCAACCATATTGTTAATAAAATGAACTGTGTTACCAATTGCGTCGTCCTTGCATGCAACTATGATCAAGTCTATAACAATTATTATACTTTATAAATATAGTACAAAATGAGTTGTTACATATAACACTCTTATTGTAATAAATGAATTTAATGTATTAGCGTGTTCAGTTTCTGTCCATTATGTAATAAATGGTATTAAGATTAATATATCTACTATAAGCTATATTAATTAATGTTCTAAAAACAAATTATTTGGGGCTTTTTATTTGGTTTGGTTTGATCTGAATCGTTGTTGGCCCTGATATTTTAATAAGTGGGGGTGATTTATTGTTCTCTGAAATAAAGTTGTTACAGTAGGGGCTGTAACTCAAGGCATACTTTGCAGAACATATGCTGTTAATGCAGTGTCATAGCTACCCATTTTGTAATAGATCTTTTGTCAATCAAACCACCACAAACTAAATATTATATTTATTTGAAATCAATCGATGTTGATCCTAACATTTAAAATTTTAAAAAAAATATTCGACTTATTTTTTCTGCAAGAAATTTGCTAACACAATATAATATGAACTTAGGAAGGTTACTGTCTCTTTTTAAATAAAGAAGATATTTTGTTTGGTGATTTCAAACTATTGTGACACATTTTATTAGAGTTTTGTTTGTTTTATTTTCATCTTAAACGCATTATTGGTAATATAATGCAGAAAAAAACAGGAGTTAATGACACACCATGGCAGCCGACTCGTGATGTAAGACCAGTATGGCACCCATTATCCTTTGATTATGAGACCGACGTTCTACCAACTCAGCTACCACGGCAACCTTTGTGCGATTAAACTACCATAAGCTTAAGATTGTCATGTTCTTTTATTTGATATAATCAATCAATGGTTAGAGAATCCGTAAACATGTGTCCATTTCTACATTCAAATGTGAACTGCGGGACCTGCTTACGGACACTGAACACAGATCGAATTAATTTCAGTTTGGAAGAAACACTCATCTATATTCAATTTATCAGTCGTGTTAAAACATGGTTCTCGTGTTTTAATTTATCTGCTGAAGAAACGTTGCTGTTGCATTTTATCAAGACGTTTCCTTTTTCTCGAAAATGTGTACAGTCGGTTTTAGTGTCGAACAGTTAGTTATACGAAACTGTATAGCTGGTAAGGAATATTGAGTAGCTGCAACATGTCATTTAAGTTCAGAGAAAGTTGAAAGTACTGAACAAAGTATTAAGTGCTTTACCATGAGTTGTAATTGCAGTGCGTATTTAATTCCTTTTCTTTCTTTCTTTTCTTGTTGTAAAAAAATGAAATTCAGATGGACCTATCAACGTATCCTTGAATATTAACGAAAGCGATATTTATCTGATGGAAAAGCAAACATTTAGAGTCAAGTGTTCTGCCGACTGTTTCCCGAAGTGCACTTTTCGGTGGAAAAGTTATTATATCAATGTCGAGGAAGAAGAACTCAAAATCAGCAGCTTTGTTTCAAGAATGTCTGGAGGATATGCATGTATTGTAAGAAATCGAATAACAGATGCCACGGTGGAATCCAACCCCTTTTTTCTGCACTACGTGAAAGGTATTCCATCTTGATATTGATTCATACACTTACATGTATGAATTTGATTTAACATGTTTCATGATTCATTTATGAAATGTCACAATATAACCTTATACAATGTCAGTTTCTGGTATGAAGGCACAAAAGGTAAAATGCAATTTTATTAAAATCCATTGACATGTCTAGTTGAAAATTATACGTTTTTAAAATATGTTTCAACGATGTAGTTTGTCACAAGATGAATACCGTCTTAATGGTAATTTTACTTCATACTAATATTTATAAGCGTTTTGGATTACTCACAATAGTGTGCTTACAGAGGTATACAAAGGGTGAGACCGTATTTAACACGTGTCATAAAGTGCATAATAAGTTAACATGGTATGTAGACTTTATATAGGCCCCATCTCTGTCATCTTAGCTTTCCTACAGTACAATAAATTTCTGGACAATAATGAACCTGTTTCTCAAACTAATACTGAGTGTTCTTTCTTCAAGTCTATGTCTCCAACGGGATTGGTTTTCCACGTAAATTAAAACTGGGCAGTACTAATTACTTCGAGCTTAAAATTGTTGACCTTGCGTAAATATAAAATTTGCGGGTTCATATTTCAAATTAAACCCCAAAATTGCTCACGAGAGTTATTATTGTAAAATTAGTATTCACATACATTGCATTGCATTGAAAAACACCGCTGTTCGGATCATTCTTAGAGTACCACGATCAGAGCACACCTCCCCGCTGCCCTATACCCTACACTGGCTATCCATTCGATCCAGAATCAAATACAAAATTTGTTCTATGTGCTACGTTTCACTGACGGAATCCAGTCCAGCATACCTATCTCGCCTCACATGTGTACACACCAGCAAGATACGTACGCTCCTCTTCTGACAAACGTATACTCATTATTCCCATTATGAAAACGAAGTCATATGGACAATGTTCTTTTGCCCGTTGAAATTAGACACAAAGACACAGTGATCCCTTTCAAGAGTGCTCTTAAAGCTCACCTTTATCGACTACAAGAACAAACTTAAAGACCTAATAATGTTTCCTACCTTAACTATTTTCAGCATTTTTTGTATTTTGTTATCTGATTTCATGGTTTCTTTTTGTTTTGTTTTTGTAGTCATATCATTATTAATGCTATAAAGCGCTTAGAGCTTCTAAACATTAAGAGCTATACAAAGTCCTCATTATTATTATTATTATTATTATTATTATTATTATTATTATTATTAATATTATTAATTTCTATTATTATTATTATTATTATTATTATTATTATTATTATTATTATTATTATTATTATTAATTTCTATTATTATTATAAAATCCATCTATCTAGCCATCAGTTCAACTATCTATATATCCACCCATTCATACTCAAAATATTTGATCTCCGAAGACGGTTTTGTCGATGCATTACTGTAAAAAAAAATATGTTTTGTTTGTGTGTTGCCCTTCTGCGTTTCCGTGATTGTTTTTTTTTATATTATCCCTATGTTTTCTTTTCTTATCAGATGTTACCGAATTGTCTTCCCCATCTGGAGAAAATCAAGGTGAATATATAAAGTATTATTCTTACCACAAAATTCTGTTCTGCATAGAAACCATGTCAGACAGAGTACTTTAATTTAAATTGTTATGTTAAAAATGAATTAACACTATAAATCATTCAACATGTCTTCATTCTAGTGCTCAGACAGATTAGACTCCATTGATTGACTTCGTAGAAAACAACTTTTAAATAAAATTCTTTTTAAAAAAGTTAACGAAATATGAATCATGCACGTTTGAATTTATTCATGTCCTACAAAACCTATCTATTTAACACATCGATGATACAATGCTGTTTTGCCATTCGTAAAATTACACGCATATTTGTTCATTAAAGTTATGCTAAAACAAGATAAGTTTATATCATTGATATTTCAGATTGCATATTACATTAAACTGAAACAACATGCGCTATTACAAATTTAAATTTAATTTAATTTAATCTTAATTTAAATTGGGTAAATTTCTCTTGCTGTCCCCATGTATTCATTAACTTCTTTTTCACAAAAACCATTTGTTCATCATTACTAGCAAATACAGTCTTTATTTCCTATTTCAGGTCCCCGACCAGAACAATATTGGTTAGTTCCAGTTATTGTTTCCGGTTTCCTCTTCACGGCTGGATTCGTCATATTCTTCAAGTATTGGCGTAAAATTGCAGCCAGAGGAAAAGGTATGATGTGTATCGTGCTCTTGAATCAAACCTATTCCATTTTTTCTACAGTTTAGAAACATTTGTAGCAGAAATGTTGCTACTTACAAAAAATGAGAATATACGAAACTATCTTGATACGTTTAGGTTAGAACAACGTTTCTTCACACGAAGAATTGAATTCGATAAGCGACATCGGTGAGCTAGATGTTCAAAAGAACTAGCTGTGTTCAGTAGACTTTTTTGATACTTCAAGATAAAAATTATGAAGAATATTTTCCTTCACTTACTACTTATATATATATATATATATATATATATATATATATATATATATATATATATATATATATATATATATATATATATATATATATATATATATTAGTAATCACCTAGTTTTGTTTGATCTTGCATTGGTTGTAAGGACCCATTTTGGACTGTTATTTTTGTAAGTCTGTTAATTTATAATTCTCAATCTTGCAAACATGATATGTAGGCAGAAGACCTGTACTGCTGTATGCAACGGAAAATGGTGAAAAGAACGATGCTACGTTTGATCCTGATACTAGCACACAGTCGCAGGACCTAAATAAATCAAGACATGATAACTGTGCACTGAACCTTCAGGAAGACATTTATACTACAATTGATGAGGTCATATCAAATAATGAGTCTCTCTCTCTCTCTCTCTCTCTCTCTCTCTCTCTCTCTCTCTCTCTCTCTCTCTCTCTGGACTGCTCTGGTGTTCTCGTGGTTAGAACGTCCGCCTCGATGCGGGAGGTCATGGCTTCGAACCCCGCAACGTATGAAAATGGCACTAATAAGCTGTATCGCAAGGCGCTCATCATTAAGGGGATAGTGTTAGGACTGGTTGGCTTGGTGTCAGGATAATGTTACTGTGTGGGACATGATGTCACATGTTTATGGCATGATGCTCTGGTGCTAGACAACATAGCTATAAACTGTCAGACTGTGGACATCGTAGTGAAATGATTGAACAATTCTTAAAGCTACCTTAAAAATTCTAATCTCTCTCTCTCTCTCTCTCTCTCTCTCTCTCTCTCTCTCTCTCTCTCTCTCTCTTTCTCTCTCTCTCTCTCTCTCTCTCTCTCTATATATATATATGTGTGTGTGTGTGTGTGTGTGTGTGTGTGTGTGTGTGTGTGTGCTGGTTTTAAACTTTTCCTTGTTTGTTAATGTGACCCAGTTCTTTACTACTGTGACTATAAAGTATGCTCATATGTATTTATGTAAAGTGGAGGAAACTAATATTAAGATCTACTTCAACAGAATGTTTAAAGCATATAGATTTTACACTAAAGAAATCACCCCTGTAGTTGTACACACCATATGTGTGAATCGTTGGAGTAGTGTTTCTATCAGCGGCATGATTCGATCACATTTATGTCTTTTCTTGCTGTATTTTTTTTAAATATATATCCTTAAGTGTTAAAGCTATGAGAAATTTGTTTTTATCATATAGTTTGTGGTGCCGTTGATTGGTAATAAAAAGTAGAGTATGTCGACAAAACCGGAGAAAATCATCGAAGACGAATGTAGACGACCGTTGCCTGTTACAAAAAATTTTTCTGTGATAGAACGTGGGAACGCAGAGAAACTAGCACGCTTGCATGTGGCTTTCATAGCGCAGTCCGTGTTATATATGACCTGTTTTTGAAACAAGACGGCATAAAAGGCAATAGAGATTAATGTCATGACTATCTTCATTCTATATTCCCGGAACCTGTACCGTAATATCATAATGTCATATGTTTAAATTATGCTCGGTTGTGTTTTAGGTAATTCACACAAAAATATAAATCGTAAATTATCTTTCCTAATGATGGTATGAATACACGTCCTTATGAAGAAAAGAAAAAAGACAAAAACTAAGTAGGGTTTGAATCTGATTCTCTTGCAAGGATATGCTATTACTGCACCAAGATAATGACAATGTGGCATATGCAATTCTTGGCTTAAAATGCTATCAGTATCCAGATTATTTCTCTTGGAAAAGCGATCAATCACAGTAGCGTAAACTAAAATATAATCAGAGAGAAAAAGGTATGAGTATCCGTCTGTTCATCACCACCTCTGAGTAAAACTGTTGTTGACGCTGTGTTCGGCCTCCGTACATCTTCCATCTTACCTCGTTCGTCGCCAGTCAGCAAAACTATTTTTCAACATGTGAAAAATCTCTGAGCTGATTCGGTTCAAAACTTCCTTTGGACTGTTTCTTCTGCTAAAATCATGTTCGGGGTCGCCTTTCTAGTAAAGGCGTGACTTTAATAGTGTACAAAATGGTAAGAATACTTTTGGCTTTTCCAGAACGGCTGAACAATTTTAATCAAATTTGGTAGGAATGTTTCTTAGGAAATGTTCAATCAAAATTATGGTATGTGTATCTCTCTAGCAACGACGTGGTTTCATTGGCAAATGGGTGGAAATATAATTTATATTCTTTCTCTAAAACGGCTGTTTCTTCAGAGATGCTCTATTAAAAATATGTCCTGAGTTGTTCGCCTAGAATCGGTGTGACTTGCATATCAACCAAATGTAAAACATATTGTCAGCTTCATCTTTATATTGGTTTGGACAGTCCTAATCAGACATGGTATGAACCATTCGTAGGGCATGCTCTATCAAATTTTGGTCCCGTATGGCTTCCCATTGCCTAGTTACGGCTTCTTGAAAAACACAGTGAAAAACATACAAATTATGCTAATATCACATTAAGAATGGTTAAAACATGTCCCGTCTAGCAAAGACGAAGTTAATACAGTTAAACGTAATGTTAAATACAACGGATGTATACCAAATAGCAGGAAATTATTCAAGGCACCTGCCGCATTTGATGTTTAAACCAGTGTCTGCCAGATGAGAGATGGGCAAATTGTCCTAATATATTGAACCCAAGGAACAGTTTTGAAACTGTTTGAAAATATATCGATGCTACTTGTCCAAAACCACGTCACACTGGTATATGTTTAAATTGTCTGAAAAACTTATGATAATCATCATTATAAGAATGGGCATCAGGCTTTGTTACATTAGCATGAAACTTTTTTATTTTATTTTTTGAAAATGATCAAAAAGTGCAATATTACATGCATCTGTGTCATTTTGGTGATTAATTAGTTTAATTTTATGGATTACTTCTCAGTGCACATAAGTGATGGATTTGAAAAATTTGGGTAATGTGTACATTATCTTTTAAAATTTCGTCCAGCCCCGGCGCGTAGAAATAAAATAGTCTCGGTCAACAGGGAAAAACTGACTGAAATGTATTCTTTTTTTCAGTCTGCCGAGTCGGTATATTGTTATGCGAGAGATGAGGTTTCAGAGAAAAATTTGAATGAAACTGGAAGTAGAACTGGACACGGATACAACACTTCTATGGAAATGTGTCCCATTGTGAAAGCCGACGTCCATGTACCAGATGAGGGCAATGAGGGCTATCTAACCCCACTAAGTGATCTTTCCAGTCATGTTGACATGAGCGAGAAGAGGGAAACCAACCAGTCGGGAGCAGATCAAACAACTATAACCCCAATAAACGAGTTATTCTGTCCGAATGAAGCACATGTTTGTCAAGATGAGAAAATCGAAGTGCCTGAAATCGATCATTCTTATATAACCCCAATTGTTTGATGGTCATCAATATAATCCAATTACTTGCACAATAAAGGATTTTATCTCAAATATGCATAACAATACTTTTAACTTGAATAATCAAGTATCATATTTTACTATCTTAATAGTTATTATATTTTCAGTGTCTAAAATTAGGTTGCATGCTTTTCTAATTTATTATTAAATGTATGTCATTATTGAATATGCTTTATTTTGTTATTGCTTTTATTTGCTTGTTCTTCTCTAAAAATTTTAACATAATGTATCATTTATTTATTTGCAAGTGTTCTTTTTTACATAAGTACACTGAATATTACACAAGTATTTTGTTTTCTATCTACATAGTCAAATATTGTTTGATATAACCTGGCTTTATCTACGATCGTGTGATAAATGAATCAAAAGTTTAGTTCGACAATAATCGTCGTTGTGACCAAATTAGAAATACGACTAATAAACACGAGGATAATAAGAGCCAAACAATGTAATCGTAGAAATAATCAGAAGAAAAAAAAACAAGAATACAAGTGTTACAATTGCAGGATATGCTTTTATGTCATTTTTACTTTCGTGTATTAGGTCAATATATATTATAATGAATCTAAGGAAGTACACGAATTTATTAAATTCGATATGGCAAGAACAGTGTTTGAGTCATGATCAGCTTAATTTCCTTTTATTTAACTGAACAATTCATTTCAGTTATTGTGTTCTCTAGTTGACTAATAACAAACAAATTTTCACACTTTTGATCATAAACTGTTTTGAGCTGTTGCGTTACCTGATTGTTGTCTTTTGCGTATTTATAAAGAAAGACACCACTCCGGTGCTGTAAGTGGTTAGGACGTCCGCCTCAGATGCGGCAGTTTGCGGGTTTGAACAATCGTCGTGTCATACCAAAGATTAGTAGTAACGATACTAACAGCTGCCTCGCTTGACGCTCAGAATTAAGATGTTAGTGTTAGGGCTGATCGAACTGAAGTCAGGATAATGTGACTGGGTGGGACATGATGCCACCTGTCTGTGGCATGAAGACCCAGTGCTTGACATCACAATAAACTGGCTCACTGCAGACATCGTAATGATATGACTGAAACATTATTAAAGCTACGTTAAAAATCCAAATCATACATACACACATGCGCGCACACGGACTGTATCATACTTTACCCTCCCTGAAAGAGATTTTAATCCAAGAGAATCTTAAGAACCCTTTACACACTTCATATGTGTTAATTATAATGATTCTACACAAAACCATATAACATTCAAACCAAAAACGAAATGCTCATCAAACGATTAATTATTCACACCACACGGCGCTTGTAGGGCATGTATTCTGCATTAAGATATCGAGAGAATTACACTTTATATCAAGGGACATACATGTCATGTAAAGAAAATCAAACGTATATGCTTAGGATCAGAAACAAATAAAGGAAAATTCATAACACGCAAAATGCACGAAAAGAAAAGGGCAATGAACAGCATACAAAGATAAATGCATTATGTAAAGTGCAGTTTGTGAAATGTCATAAATTCTACAAATGACAAATTATAACTCCATGTGTTTTATTGTACGTATTTTAATATACCACTGCATGTGTTATATTGTACGTCTTGTAGGATACCGTTGTATATGTAGCTTGTATGTTATTTAGTATACCATTGCATTTGTTGTCTTGTACACCTTTTAATATATTGTTGCACAAGTTGATACTGTACGTCCTTTAGTAAGCAGATGCATAGGATGCAAGTCCCATTATGTTGAGACTGCGATTATATTTTAGACAATTAAATTGATAACGACAGATCTGAACGTTTGCCACCTAAATTATTTTCTTTTAAAGTAACATTTTGCACTTTTGAACAAGTGAGAATATGTCAGGTCATTTTAAAATATAACGAGCTTAAAATGTTATGTTGGACTTTCTTATTTTTTTAGACATAATTAATTGGTCGTCACACTTCTTGTGGAGAAAGAAAGAGGAAAACAAAGAAACAAATGAGAGCAATTAATGGATAAACATTCATAACTGAAAGTTAACATCAACAATACTAATAACAACATCAACAACAGCCATTAAACGATTCAACTACACACTTATCATCATGTTTCATCAACACAAACAACAAGAACACAGTAATAATAATAATAATAATAATAATAATAAATTACGATAGGCACACACAACGTAATTATATTTTTTTTTAAAACTCGAAATAGCCTATATTAAGCATGAGATAATTAACCGCGCGGCATTCACTTTTTATTTTGTATGATTTTTGCTAGGAATCTAAAAAAATTCACTGAAGAAAAAAGAAAACAAATAAACTCCATAATCTGTTCTAAGGTCCCAAAAAATGTTTTCTACTATCCTCAATACAAGGAATATGCTACGGTACGCAGCATCAATTTGAGGGAGAAAATGTCAGATGTTTATTGAATGTGGAGTCAGGAAATAATAATCAGCCAGAATAATCTAGGCAATTCAATAGCTGATATTATACATTTAAGACATATAAAGTTAAATAAAGGGTCTTTTTATTTATTCCATCTGTTGGTACATGCATGCAGATATTTGTAAGTGTGTTTGCTATGTTTGATAACTGATCTTATACTGTTTAAGAATATGGGGTCAAGCCGTAAAACGTGATTTGAGAATTATGAAGGATACGCCTCGGCCTCTGGAATTTTGACCACTTCTACCAATTGATGGTGTGGGAGTTGTTAAAACAAGGAGTAGCGTTATCCACGAAGTTATCTCAGGTCTAAATCTTTGGAGAGGAACTCATAGTGTGCAGAAAATGCAAATAAGTCGAACAATATCACAATAACCAAAAAATAAATTGTCCATAAATACTTGCTCGAAACATTAAGTATGTGTTTATTTCTCCGAGTAACATGAATCACGTCTGTATTTTTATGACTGCCTCGAGAAAATATCCGACCTAGATCTGATTGTTTGTCAGCATTACATCATCGCAGAGAAGTAAATTATTAATAAATCAACAGAGTTCATCTACTGACGGAGCATCATCAATATCGGTGATGAAAATAATTATATCATCACCATTTTCATTCAACAATTTTTCGTTTTCAATAAAAGAATTAAGCACATCGTAGCTTCTTTGATCAACTAATGAAGTTACTAAATATAATTTATTTAAACTTGAACCATATCATTTTTAAATTAAGTAAGTTGTTTTACTTGCTCTTGTTTTCGTGTTGCTGAGATATCAATGCCATCCATGTTGTACAAATATAATAAATAATATGAATTTATATTGTGTTAAATGCATAGCATCCGGCAATAAAAGTGGATTAGCAACAATCATGACAAGAAAATTGTAGACGCGCACTTACCGGAAAGTGTGTAAAATGTGGTATAAAAATGAAAATTTGTCTCTCTTTCAAACAATATTAGGTGATATAGCTGCTTCACTCTTAAAATTACCAAGAGCTCCATGGGCTGAATACCCAGCAGACAAAACATCTTTCTGGATATAATTATTGTGGTCCTAGAACCCGACATGATATCCGACTTGACGAGCTAGATCAACCAAGACCTGGAGAGTATCCAATAAATGAGATTGAGAAAGCATGTCATATTTATGATGTAGCATATTAAAAAAAGATTGACAACAACGATATATTGCAGCAGCAAAGTACAAAACAAATTCAGTACGCGCAGTTTGATGTCATTTCTACTAATAAAGTTCATTAAGCAGATATTTTGGATTTACCACACGATATTATTAAAACCGGTAGACGACAATACACATACAAATACTCGTTGATTGTTGTTGACGTTGCGAGTAGGTATAAAGAAGCAGAACCATTATCAACTAAAACAGCTACTTTTAACCAAATTTCTCAACGAATATCAGGACCTCAAGGTTGTCTAACTATTGCCACAATTACTACAGGTTAATCCTGGCAAGGATTTATTGGTGCAGTATTAACTCCGATGACAAAACATAACGTCAAAAACAGACAAGGACATACCGTAATTCATCGCGATCAGGCAATCGATGAATGATTTAATCGAACAATCGCTGAGCCGTTATTTGGATTCAATATGCAAAGGAAATATATATGAACAAGTTTAAAAATATATGAGATCTAGCGAATGAGATGCAAAAAGACTAACAAGTATGATAACTGCGTTGAAAAATGAGATTACACGTGCAATTTCTACGAAACCCATTAATGTGATCACAAAAACATATATACATACAACTACCTGATTTTTCGAAACAACCAGTACTAGGTATTGTGACTGTAAGATATTTATATAAACCCTGTGAACTGGAAGGTGGCACAAACGAGCGACTGATCCTACTTGGAGTGTGACGACACATAACATTTCCAGGGTGGTACGATCCACGTGTAGACCTGAAATCTATAGACTGAATTCAACTGCTCCGCGACGTGAATTTCTACGCCAACAATTACAAGTAATTCTGGAAGATACAAAATTACCACCGTCTTTTTGTTTGACTAACACCTCGACTTCACTTACACTCAAGACAGGTCAGCAATACAATTTCACACGTCTGACCAAGCCTACCAATAACTCTATCCACGGCAAATTGTCTTGGATTATTATTCGAATATTGACACAACATTACAGTGTTACAGCTCGCACAATGATTATTCTGACGTTGTTTTAATGTGATGATAATTTTAGTATCGAGATCAGTCGCGCATATTTTTGTTAATTTGTTTATAACTATTTATTTTACTATATCAACAGCTGAAATATTCTTCTGACTCGAGATACTGTAAAATAAGCTAACTTCGACCAGTTGATACGGTCCTCTACGATCCAAACATTTGTCTCAGAGAAGGTTATTCCGTTTGACGAATGAATGGTTATAGTATATTTTGCAGTCCACGGAGTTTTCTCCATCGTTAATGGGCTCTCAACAACACTGACAGAGACTAAAACAATATCATTTAACACAAGATTTTGTTTCCTCCTTGGCTCTGTCAATGGTGCTGGTATATCAACATCGGTATTTTGATGTCGAGTATCTGCTGATCGATAACACAATGGTATGGGTAGATTTGAAAGTTTTTCTTTATGTAACAGAAATGATCGTTATTAAAGTGTATCACGAACTATCTTTCTACTTGCTACTATCAAATCATCTAGTCTCCACACTTGCAGAAAATAGTTTTAATAGGAGTTTCTGACATTATCTTGCGCATTATTTCACAATGAATTTTATTCCGTTGTAGTCTAATTAATGTCTTAAACTCTCTTAATTCTGGATCAAGCGCTCAAAGGTCATCATTTTTATCCTCATAATAATCTACGAACATTTTAGCCATTCGTGTGGAGACACAAAAAAGTGGCGGTTAAGAGTGAGCGCCGCACATTATCACAGCATTATGCTTTGGGTTGCCAATAACCAATCAATAAATAATTTTAACGTTTCTAACGACATTGCACACATTTCATCCCAAACAATAATCTTTGGAATCTATTTCTCACCCATTCGTTCAAGAGTCCATGTATCTCCTTTCCATTGAAAGGATTTATGACACATGCGAGAATTCATATTTCTTTCTTTCATTTCTTTTGCGAGTATGTGTGTGGGAGTTAAAACGATCATATCAAAATTTCGAAAATATTCAATCGAACAAGTGTTTTTACCAGAACATATAGACCTCTTAAGATAAACTGTTTAATTCCTTGCCACATGATCATATACCGGTGGCGCAGAAGAAAGCTTTAATGTTTAATCATTTTTGTAATAAATATCTTTGATTTCAACGTTGGAAGATTCAGAATAACTATCTTTTCTTGTTTTATTCTCCATTTGCCCCGTGATGCGTAATTACAAATATTATTTTCCTCCAACAATCCTGCATATATTTTATTGATATAGAATAAACCTGTAGCGACTCTGACAGCAAGCTATGAAACTCTGTTTATCATCGATAATAGATGTATCCAAACATGCGCGAAAACCGAGGCTCTTAAATGACTAAACAGCGGCGACTCACCACCACTGTAACTAAACATCGTACCTAATATCGTTCCGTCTGATAAATTAACATGACTTCGACTTATAAATTTATTTCTCTTCGTTTTTATTAGCAATTATAAAATCGAGTTCAGCATCGTCTACAATCAATCTTGCACAATGTCGTTTATGATCGTATGATCCTGCTTGGATAAATTTACCAAATAATATTGTCAAGATCTTTTGCGATTTTATTCTCAGAATCAGTTATATCAAGATATTTCTTTTGTTGCGGTGACCAAACTTGTTTCTGCGGACAATATCATAACATTTATACATTTACAACTAACGATATCAATATTTGTTTAATCGGGCATATATCGTACTAATACTACTGGTACCCATATTTTTTTCTGTAAATTGTTTGCCAAACCAGACAGCAACATTCGGATGAATGTTTCTCGGTGCAAACTCGAATGACTCTAAACAAGCAAATCCAGTTAGGTCAAAATCTGGTAAAAGTCGTTTATCGCAACTCTGGTCATCTCATGTGATGGATGTCCAAATCTTTCAAAATATTCAAAACACTCCCCAATTGCAAGAAAACTTCATGTATAACATGCAACCATATTAGCCGAGATAACATCTTTATAATCGTGTTTAACATTTCACAATCTACCGTGTCCATATTATATACAACTGTGTTGTATATCTTTAAGAAACTCCATCCTGTTGGGTTCCAAGAATTTTCCTTCTGAGTAAAATGATCAGCAACTTACGCCAAGGTAAAAAAAATGACTCAGTAATTATTAAATATCGTCTTGGGTATAATTCAAGGAAAGAGTGAGTGTTCATTTTGTCATCAAGAGATTTTGTACGAGATATGTCCCCATTAGGACGTACAAATTGATCATATTCTCTTTTATCAAGGCTCCTAAACAGTCACACGGATACATGATCTCTCTTACTGATATTTCTATTAAAATCGGACATATCTCCGTCATAAATTTAACAGTTCTATTTCGTGGAAATATTGTTACTTCCTTTGTACACGCATGTTCATTATGATCAATAATTTAAATAGAAGCTCCTGTCGATTAATATTTCGATTTGTGCAAAATTCATAGATTTTAGATCATCATGAGTTTATCATTTATCGGATATTTTGCATAAATAACTGCAGTTACAAATGCGTTCGTTCATAACACGATTTGTCGATATCAGCCATCATTCCTGGTCTTGTAGGTTTACTCATTATAGAAACGTTTCCATTTTGAAGTCGGATAGATTCGTGTTTTTCACGATAATCATTAACTTTTTCTGCCCACTCATTTAATTTTCACATCTTTGATCCGTTAAACAATTTCAACGTATCGCGTTTGTGAAGTGTTCCATTACTCGCTCAGCCACACAGTTAAACATTGGCAAAGTCAGAACGAACATTTCTTTGGTTTTAGATCATTAACGCATAGGCTTGCCATTCATTGGATATATTGCATAAACAACTGATAATTATGTTGTTAGAAAGAGAAATGCAACATCAATGAAAGTAATTGGACAAAGTCCGTGATATAATCCTTGATAGCGTCCCTGTTATAATTAATAGGGTATAACTCTGTGTTATAAAGATAGAGCATGTATCGTATAAATATTTTGTATTTCCTGACAAACAATGTTTTAGTTGGCTTTTTAAGAAACATTATTTTTCTGAATCTGTCACGTTTATTGCTTCATCTAGATTTAATCAGCTATGATAATTAAGAAAAACACACAACGAAAATACCATGCACATTGCGTGAGCTACTTTTGATCTTCTAAGTATCGGTTAGTTTATGCAGCATAGAACCCGTTATATCATTGGGATCCTTCCATTAATTTCTTGCAATTCAACAGACAAGCACGCACTCCCACCATGTCACCATTTGGTGGGTGCCCGTTTGCACTCTTCCGTGGTGGAATTTGTAAGAGGGTGTGCAGTTTTGTTGTACGTTAAGAAAGCCCCGTATAGCAGTCTGCGACAATCTGAACCTGTCCCCATCTAACGAGGAGCTATGGAAGGTCATTTAACAGATGAACTGTGGCAGATCACCAGGTATTGATGTAATCCCTGCAGAAGCATTCAAATGTCTTGGCAGAGAAGCATTTGCAGTTTTCCATGACACCCTCAGCGGCATATGGGACGAAAAGGAAATGTTAGCAGATATACTAGACGTCACTATCATCTCCCTGTACAAGAATAAAGTCGCTAGATATGACTGCAACAGCTATAGAGGAATCTCTCTGCTCTCAGTTGCAGAGAAAAGTCTTGCCCGCACCATCTTAAAGAGACTTGTCGCAATCATATTAAACGAGCTGCTACATGAATCACAGTGTCGGATCCGTCCAGTCCGCAGCACAGTTGATATCTTCAGAGCACCTTCCTTACCAATGCTTTCGACTCTGTAAATAAAGAAGCCCTGTTGTTCGTCTTTGGAAAACTTGGCTGCTCCAGAAGTTCACTAAACTTATCCAGTTGTTCCATGACGTTATGTAGGGAGGAGTCTTGGCCAATTAGAACTACTTCATGTGCTATTAAACCCCTTCTTCACCCAGTGAAGGACCTAAACATTGAAATCTACATCTTGAATCGCATTGATGGATCACTATTTGATCTGCGTCGGTTCTCTGCAGTAACAAATATACTGGGAAGACCACTTCCCTGTGATCTGTTTGCAGATAACTGTACACAAGGATAACAAACTGAAGATCATTATTAAGTTTTATGAGGTCTAATAACAACCCTGGATAAAACAGAGGTAATTATTTCGCCAGCTTTGTACACAAGCTGACCACAACCCACTATGAAGTTCGAAGGTGACACTTTATGAACGTGGATAGCTTTACATAACTGGGAAGCAAAAGGCCTTCAGACGTTTTGCCGTACAATTAAATTACCGGCAGGGTCCGAGAAGCAAGCCAAAGAACCCTACGAAGACTTCGTGTTAGATTCCTGCAACAAAAATACGTTTGGATGCCAACCAAGATCAAGATCTATAAAGCTGTCATCCTCGAGTCCCAGATCTACGGCCGTGAAACCTGGACTGCATAAGGCTGGCATCTGAAGCAGTTCGAGCAATTCTACGTTCGCTCACAACGATCAAACAGGAATGTCACTGACATGACAGAGTGTCCAACTTAGATATCCGGAACATGGCCGGTATTCCTAGAATTGATGAACTGCTGCTGAAAGCTTAGGTCAAAGAGTCTAGCCATGCCATTCAGAAGGGTCAGACCAGAATACCAAGACAGTTCTGATATTGTGGGCTTGAGTACGGAAAAATGAAACAAGACCGCCCCAGGAAAAGGAACAAAGACAACTATAGGTGTAACCTCAGATGGTTCAGAATCATACCCAGCAAGTTTTAAGCCTCGGCCAACGACCGGTCCACCTGGAACACGCATATCGCACATGCTGTTGAACTAGTATAGGATGACCGCCACCAACGACTCACGACTATGAGAAAGAAACCGACTCATCACAACTTCTCAGACCATCGTGTCTACATACTCCCTCTTCCCATCCTGTAACATCATGTGTGCATCAAGCTTTGGACACATGAGCCACATGCGTAGTCACCGTGGTCTGCACTACTAGCGTCATCATCTGACACGATGGAGAACTGAATATGATGCTATGATTTCGAATTGAGTAATACTGTGTTCTTCTTTTATATTTATTGGATATTGTTAACAGCAAGGTACTTTGAAAAGATCTTTAATTTTAATTTTCTTTACTTATATCGTTACATTTGAAAGTAACGAATATATTGTTAGGTATACGCTTGAATAAACCGTGCACAATATTCGGCAAATTTTCTATTGATCCAAGAGGAAACCACGTATTTTATTGTGTTGAATATAATATGCTAATTGTAATGACATACAAGGATAATAATTATTAAACTGCCTGATTTAAGATTTGTAATATTCCCAATTTATTACAGTGCACGCATGACTGACACGTGATCCTTTTAATTATTTAATATTTACAATATATTTGCTGTTTTGCAGCTTAGAACTAACTTTGACCACTGACGTGTTGTTGGTATGCATGGTGAACATGCTATTAGCGTGGAAATATTCTACAGAAAGAAAGGATAAGATAAGACAGCTTCAGTGGTACTACAACAATACTACGTTGATGTGCTATAACTCATAGTTCCGTGTATTTCCCTTATCACTTTTATACAAGGTCAAGGTTGAACAGCACGGAATATTGGTGATACTCTTAAAGAAAACTTATACTCCAACGACAGAGGAGAATATACATTGCATCCAAAATTATATGGGGGTTTCAGAGTATGCAATACATTCTCCTAACAGTGCCTGGTTTGTAATATGTTAGGCATTTCTTCTTTTTCTTCTTCTTCTTTTTCTTTTTCTTCTTCTTCTTCTTCTTCTTCTTCTTCTTCTTCTTCTTCTTCTTCTTCTATACTTGTTGAATGATAAGTAAGTATTCTTAATCTGAGATAGATAAAAGCAAATAAAAAAGTGTGTTTACCAAAACTGTCACTGATTTTGGAGTAAGGTCAGCAATAGCAATACATGTGTGCGCGCGCTTCTGCGTGTGTACTTATTTGTGTGTGAGAGCGAGTATGTGTGTTAGGGTTCCATATTTTAACTTTGAAAAGAGAAGACACTCCGGAAAGTGTGTGGATATGTATCAATTACATATATAGATTTAATGACCGAAAAGGATTATATGTCGTGAAAGAAAGGAGATACGGCAACCACTCTCTGTGTGTGTGTGTGTGTGTGTGTGTGTGTGTGTGTGTGTGTGTGTGTGTGTGTGTATGTGTGTGTGTGTATGTGTGTGTGTGTATGTGTGTGTTTAAATGGTGGTAAACCTTGTTTAATACAAAATTGAAATTATGATAAGAGTGTTTTTTCATGACAAAGTTCACACAGAATAGGAAAGGATGCAAGTGTCCTAGTATTTGAATGTTAACTACATTATCATTTAAGTGCAATTCAATATGGAAACTGAAACGCATTCTCGTTTAGAACAGGATATTATCAGTTTCGACAGTCTGTATTGTTTGTTTACAATCTAGTTTTCTCTTTTCATTTATAGAACCATCTGTACACAAGTATACGACAAATTATGGTTCATTCAAGAAACTTCATTTATTATACGCCGAGCTCTCACGTGGTGTACCACATTTGTCACAAAATAGAGAATTGAAGGAAAGCAGAGCCCCGTGGTATGTCTCCTCAGTGGTTGTTTAACATAATTGCTCTGCACACACACACACACACACACACACACACACACACACACAGAGACATATATATATATATATATATATATATATATATATATATATATATATATATATATATATATATATATATATATATATATATATATATATATATATATACATATATATATATATATATATATATATGAAAAGACCATTTTCATTGTCAGTCAGCTTTTGGCGAAGTTTATGGTGAACTCGAATAGGTGGCATATACATATTATGCCAGAATTAATCATTGTGTAAAATTGCAGTTTTTGTGCATTGGAAAATCTTTGATTGGAACACTCACACGTCGTGCAAATGCTATACATTGAACTAAATAGGCCAGTGCACATTGAGGCGGAAATAATAATCAGTGGGTTGGAACCCGGGCCGAATCACAGCATAGACCTATAAAATGGTAATAACAGCTGCCTAGCTAGGCGCTCATAATTAAGAGGTTGCTAGGACCGGTTGGCCTGGTATCAGGATAATGTGACACGGTGGGACATCATGCTACGCGTATGCGGCATGATCACACAGTGCTAGACATCACGATAAACTGCCACAATGCAGACATCGTACATATATGACTGCAAAATTAGTAAAGCTGCGTTAAAAATCAAAATCACAAACACAGATAATTGTTTTCATGCGAAATTTCAAATTTCCATAACTCTAAAATGATGATGTCATTATCTTTGCATCTATTACGATTGTTTGCATGACTTAACACTGACCGCATCAGAATATGGCTATGGTCAGTATATTTTGGTGAAAGCTATTACGAAGAATATTTCTTTATATTTATACGCATCATAATATTAGATCACATTCTTCACATAACATTAACAGACATTGCTTTCAGCAAATGTTGATCCCACAAATAGTGGCAGTGTATGCACAATTGCATCTTCTAGTACATGCCGGTCCAATTGTGCAATGTGCATCTTTTTATGTTGTATTTCTGGCTGTTTGCATTCGCAAAGCAGTTTAAATCAGGCCTAGTCATAGATGCATGTTTATGGTACACTGTAACAATCTCTATCCCTCACTGTTTTATGTGCCAATTCAACTTGCCAAAGTCTGAATTTTGCATGTATGTGTTGAACAGTGTCGTTGCGATCTACTTGCTATGTCCAGCAATGTAGAATCAAAAAGGACGCCCTGTTATTGCATAGAAAGGGAGGGTGGGTTTAAAGACTGGCTTGGTGCAAAAAGCTTATGCCTGATTTCACGTACTGGAATATATATCAGGCGCTAGGATATGCCTCCTTCATCCACATCATTTCGTATTTCGTTTAGTAACAATGTGCCAACAGTAGCGCCAACATATCTGTGTTACGCGCAGACACAAGAACAACTCCTGCACTTGTGTGCATATATGCAAAATGCAGGGCAAGCTTCGTATATGCCCGTTAATGCTTGGCCTGGCGCTTTTGAATGAAAAAGTTCAGAGTTGGATGTCTGTACATCGTTCTTTGTCTTGACATCAGTGGCAGCAGCTTGTGTATTATCTGTAATAGCAGTTGCAATCAAATAGTCGGTGGGTCTTCCGGTTTGTACATTTGGATCGCCCAGTGCATCTATCAGTTCACCAATGTTCGTGACTTATTCGAGTTTTTAGGTGAAACTACAAGGGTTTGGGTATATATCGCTAGGCAGGATGCTTTACCAACAATATTCTCTGGTGAACAGATTACACTCTTGATCATCACATTGGGTAGGATGCGTTTGTTGCCAGTCTATTGATTGTCATTTGTTTATGCAAGGGCAGTTGTCACAGTCATCAGCTCGTGTTGTAATGTCTATACAGATCCATCTTCCAACCTGGTAGGCACTGACATATATTCCTATCTGCCGTCATAGGAGATAATTTCCCTTCGCTTCTGTTTTTAATTCACAGTCAGTACATATGACTTGTGCCGGGGATCTCTGAATTTGATTTATATTTCACGCCAAAGGATAAAATCACTAGTGTTAATAATCAATAATCAAGAGAACATCATAGGACTTGTCTGGTGAAAAATTGTGAAATTTCTAAAGAAATCACACAAGGTATTTAAATCTTTCCTGCCTCATTTCATTCTAGATGGTGTGGTTTCATTGTATATCATTGGGTCATCATGATTGACCATAAACATTGTTGGCGTTCGGGTTGAATTTAGTTCCTCCTCACTAAGGTCAGTGTCAGCTTTGTCGAATATTTGGTCAACGGGAGTCCGGATGGGGTGGGAAGTACACCGAAATTTTAATTAAAAGCGTTCTTTGAAATGACTGATTCCATCCTAACAAAGTTAGTTTTGTACCTCTCGACATTAATTTCATCAGGTATATAGTTGTTCGTCTTAGTCAAGTACACTTAACCCAACATAGCATAGTTAGTACCCTTATAGAGATAAACGAAAGGAAGCATTTGCCAAAAAAGGAAGGATGTGAATCTAACAGAGAATTTGACGAACATGAGCAGTATACAGATCATCTGCCTCTTTGCTGAATATAAATTCAGTTATGATCCTATAAGACGCTAAACCATCACAATCGTATGCGTCGTTCGATCGTGCTGAGTTAACTAAATCTTCCTTCAGCCTATGGTTCTTTCTGCTCCTATAAATATGACAGGAGTTGTGGAAGCAGTAGTAATCACATAGCTTCCAGTGTGAGGTTATGTACACGTACTCTCTTTGCAAACTATGTTCTGGCCGTTGTCTTTTGTGTTAAAATTATTTCCAAATTTCAATGCTCAATCCAGACGTTTTCCAATCCTGATTCTTGAATAGGTTGTCCCAAGAAAGTAGGTTGGCCTGTGGAGGACTTAAATTTGAGGAATCCAAACATCCATTTAAGCTCCATCCGTATAGAAATAAGAGCTTGCTCAACTGTAAGCATTGCTTCTTTTGATGAAGAGAGGCTGCTACACGTGGAACCCTCTGTATGATCGTATTCATTGTTCCTATGCTTCTATGTTGAAAGTAGTAATATTTCCAAATGTGTTTTAGATTTGTTTCTGTTTTTGGTTGAAATAATTAAGATGGTTCTTTTCTGTTGATGTTGGCGTAAAAAGATGTATATTATAATTGGTTGTTATTAGTTGGCCGTACTTAATTTGTTCGGTACTGTTACTTGTGACAACAATGATCGTCATGGCTCTCCTCGTAGTATGGTATTCTCGGACAAGACGCCATCCAGTTACGTTCGGTTAGCTCTACTCTGTGCAAAGACCACGCATTTAGCATCTTAACTTTTATTCCTAATGAAAGAATGTGTCAGCATATTAAATATGAAAACACCTCTTGACTTAATTGTCGAAATTCAATAATTGACACATCTATATTTCTCTAATCGACCTTTTAGGCCATGTTGTTGTGTTAGAAAGTATTAAGCAATACACAAGATTGTATGACAAGCTCACGCTCAGGCTCATATGAAAATGAATCCAGACCTAAATGTTGTAGATATAAAACAAAACTTTCGCATCAAGACACTGCTTCCAATTTATTTTAAATGAATTCAAAACTAGGATTCTTCTTGATCTTACCAATTCAAATTATTATCAATCTCCTGTTATTATGCCCTAAGATTTCGTCTCCAATGCGGTCAAATCTGATTCATTGATTACAATTTTATTTCATATTACGTAGATCTCTGATTCAGTAACGATCGATTATATATATATATATATATATATATATATATATATATATATATATATATATATATATATATATGAAAATAAATGTCTTTATTTCGTCATTGTTAGATTTATGTTAGATCGTGAAATAATAATGTGAACAATCACTATGATAATTTCAAGTGTTTATGGTACACTGCTAGTTTGTTTGTTATTAAAATAACTTTACAGTATTCATTGAGATACATCTGATAACATGATTTCTTTCCATCAAATTATAAACATTTTGTTGAATGGATAAATTTAAAACCAATAGTTACTTTCATCTAAACTAAATCTTCTTGTGACTTTGTGCCAATATTTTGCTTAAGATCTAAGTCAAAGATAATTTAAAGTAATACATACATATTTGTGGATGCATAGGGACGTTATTAAATTTCAAAATGAACTTAGGACACTTTAATCGTTGCTTTGGCCGACGGAAACAGCAATGGACCATGCTTCAAACTTTAGAATTACTTACCTATGTTAATAAACCTTTCTTATGTACAAACATACACAAATGTAAACATAACGAAATTTTCTTTGTTTTATTTTACTCAAAACCAAACCTGAAACTACAAAGAGAGCCATGGAAGGTCGTGTGGAACGTGCACCACTTCAACTGTACGTGAGTCAACAGGTCTAATAATTTTATATAGTATTAGTATGATCCCGCGGTGGTCACAATAGTAAAATTGAGAAGTATTATAGAAGAACCAGAAATAATAAAAAAACAACTAAAGAAGCAACCAAAACATTATTTAAAAATAAACATTATTGCGAAATGAAAAGTGTATGCTTCTGGGTTTATTTAAGCTATTCGCGTAAAGTTTAACCCACAGAGTAATTTTTGTCATCTACATTGTTATGCGTCGGTCGAATTGTGTATCTTTTTGAATATGGTAGACAACAACACGAGACAGCTGATTGTTTAAAGATGGTTATGCCCTAATAGTTTTAAGACGTTTGTTTAAGAAACATACCTTTGTGTATAACAGACAGCTACTAATTAAGTGCAGACAAACAGTTGGAAACAACGAATCAGTGTTTTTGATGTTCAAGATAATGTTCTACATAAAGCGCATATACTGTGATGGCTTTCTGAAGTAAATATTAAATAATACCTATAGAATCCTTTTCCTTTTTCTTCAGTAAAGGCAGTTATCGAGCCGAAGCTTCACAAAGCAGATAGAATAATTTTCTAAAATGTTTGCTTTCTTTCAAACAGATGAAGTTAATCTTGTGATATCATGTAGACAGGGCTCAAAATAAGTTGAAGCCTGTTTTCGTGAGGTAAATGTACACTGGTATTAAATACAAATATATAATAACTAATAATATCCGGGGTTCATTATACTTTCTTGAACATAAATTTTTAAACCCACATTAATGTAAGTTAATTTTGTAGGGAGTTTATATCACTACTAAGGTCCGCTTTCGTGTATTTTTAATACTATTGCTAAGTTAACCTCTTGTTAAATGGTCTTGCATCATCATAAAGCTTCTTAATGTAGTTCGCATCAAAACACTTTTTGAAGATTTAACTAAAAATGATGCATCCGACAAGAATTTGTTCCATTGTCAAGTTTCTTTGACAGCGTATACACTGTAGTCAAGCTTCACCCTTCTGAATATTAGCGAGTTGGTTACAATCACACCTGATCTCCCCAGTTTGTTTTATATGAGGGTTGTTGCTCTCTAGTAATTGGATAGACGTTACGACGCTTTTTAGTGAAGTTTTAATTCTTTTCAGGCGTAGTTTCTTTAAAACAAAACCCTACTTTAGAGTCTGGTTGACCTCTCCTCTTATAGAGCTTTTCAATGTTCCATACATATACAAAATATACAGTGATAAAAGATGGAGTCATTACTAAGTTTATTCAAACTAGGATGTGATGAAGGTTAATTGTATGCGTTAAATTTATATTTCTCAACGTTTTAATGCTTGAAATTCATTGTTAATATTTGGCTCATGTTCATTATTAATTGTTTAATTTCAGATGGGCTTTCTCCCGGTTCCGGTCAAAACCAAAATATTCAAAGCAATATTAACATTGATTTGGATAATTCGTACACAGCTTTAAAGACAGAATTCCTGGCTCTAAAAGAAGGTATTAGCTTTTGAAATCCTGGTTTTGTTCTGAAATGTACTTTTTCTGAATGAGTTTTCAGTTTATGGCTACTTTGGTTAGATACATTTATACTTGTATGTTGCAGTTTCGGATTAATTTAAGATAACATTATCGTTTAACTGTAACGTCATTTATTGTATGTTTCTTATCCAACTTACGAAAGAGTTTACAATTAACACTACCTAAAGTTTTGCAAGTTAAAAGTTTCTTCTACCATCATCAGCTGTGCAGTTGAATGAGTATTGTTAAAAACATCTCTCCAATGAATGTACCTTTAACGTTTAATTACTAATTACTAGTACCCCATACAGATGACAGCCGCCGTAAATGTCACAACTTGATCTTCACTTCCTTTTAACGACGTAGGGCTTCTCTCTTTTTAAAACGATTATTTCACATTTTCTCGTAGAAGAACTGTCGTGATTAGCTGGATATGTTTTATTCTGTATATAACTTTACAGGAGCAAAAATGCATCTTTTTTATACAAGATAAAACATTCAAACCATTTTTTCAACAGCAAATGAATGTGCTAAGACTTCTTGTTATGGCAAATGTTTGTGTCTGAGCACTTGTTATTCTCCATGCAATTAGATGCATATGGAATTTTTTTCAACATGATAGCTGTGAATGTCATGTTTAACAGTTTGTCTGAAAATAGGATGATATGGACTATTTTCCTTGGCCATTTTGACTGATTACACATCATGATGATGTTGTAGTCTCAGTGTTTGTAACTGGGTGATAGGAAAATATAACACTAATTCTGTGTGGTCATCGAAAACCTTACTGTAGATATTCTAGGCTTCGTGAGTACATTGAAACCACTCTAGAAACCTATCGATGTAAAATAGAAAATATACAGGTTTGGAGGGCCATGATTTGTTGATAATTAAAAGGAACATTTTCGGAGAAACGAACCTTTTGATAGCTTACTCTCTTTGTAGCTAAAAAACATTATGCTAATAATTTCAGCACATTTACAGACTTCACCTTGAAACTGTATTTGCTGAAACTGAGTCCTAATTATTTTGAATTGAAAACCTGTGCGTCACGTTGTAAGGATTAATCAGATTGCAACATGTGTATGTTAGACCCTGAAGCTAATAATTTCGTGACTATTTGCTCGATTGTTGTAATATATTACGGCAAGGTAATTGTACTTTAATTATTGCAGTATGTATACATTAGTGCGTACAATTACCATTTGTATGGTTTGATTCATTCGTAGTGTTTGATCTACATGCATATATTGAGATATGAGCACTGTTTAAATATAGCATTAATATTGTAATTCGCTATTTGGTTAATTCGTAGTAAGCTCGTGCATTTATTCATTTGATATTCTAAATTTGCAAATGTTGAATTGAATTATTAACTTTGTATAATGCATCTGATTATGTCATATTGTTATGGATTATAAGAATTTATATATACCGTGTACACAGAGAGAATAGGTATTTCGATGTGCACGAATGCGTGACTAAAGAAGGTAATGGCTTATCTGATGATATTATTGTTTAGTGTGAGTTTAGATAGCTAGGTGAATATGCTATGCTAATGTCCTTGTGTGTTAATACATGAAGCTTTTAAGGACCAGAGGAACTGTAGGAGACAAAGGGAAATACCACAGTGCAGTTGGTCCGAGCCTATTCTAGACAAAGAAAAAGGAAGAACGAAAGCAATAGTTAAACGGACTGGAGGGAATTGGATTACCAGTCCAGAGATAATTCAAATGAGTAGGAACACGGGATAGTAGGACAATCTATCACACTAAATAAGATGATGAAATAGACCGTCACTTGGTCGAGTGAAAGACGAATGATAAGGTTTTAATTTGAATTTTATTGGAAAGATGACTGTTATTGAATGATATTAAAATAGTTGTTTATTTGAATTTCACATTTTGTGTATTCATTAATATAACTGTTTTTCTAATGGAAAAAAATGTAACTATGAGACTAATTTGATATGTGCAAAATAGTTTGACGGTGTATCACTCCGTTTTCACAATTTAGTTTTCCATCACACTTCCCTATCCAATAAATAATTGTTGTTGTTGTATGGTTATTGCGATTTCAGCAAACGATAGACTATACAGTACCAATGGTGGAGGAAGAAGGGGGGGGGAAGAATCCCCGTAAAGAACCACCAACCCACGAGAAGCTACTGGCAAGCTTTCTGATATACCCACATTGGCCTAATCTGAGACTCGAACCCTCGCAGACAGACGAGAGATAGCAGTGATAACAGACAGCGCTTTAGACCACTGGGCCACTCGGGGCCCCAATAAATAACTGTAAACCATTGAATAGCAAATTCTGAACTGGACATAGTTACATATTATTATTAGGAGTTATTCCTGGTACCACAATTAGAATTCTGCCTTTCATGTCAAATTCAGTGTCGAATAATTTCTATACCCTTTCATGCTTTCCCTGCTACTTTAGAAGATGTGCCACCTACTACTAATATCGGATCCATTTTCTTAAATATATGATGTCTCGGTTATCGTCAGAGTAATATCCTCTTATCCAGGTCACTAATACATTTTCCTTTCTCTGCAAATTTAAATCAATGCACTTCAAGATACAGACATGCATCTTGGAAACTTTCCATGTCTGCTCAATAAATCTAACATTTTGTCATAAATATTACTGTAACTACTCCGGTGGCCCAAGAGGTTAGAGCGTCGGCAACAAATGCGGAGGCCACTGGTTCCAATCTTGGTCGAGTCATAGCAAAGTCTTATGAAAATGGTACAAGCAGCTGCCTCGCTTGGGGCTCAGAATTAAGATATTAGTGTTAGGTCTGGTAACCCGGATGTCAGGATAATGCGACTGAGTGGGACATAATGCTACATGTCTGAGGCATGATACCCCAGTGCTAGATACGGTATAAACTACCACACTGCATATATCGTATGCAGATATCATCCACATTGTTCAGGTAGTGTGAGTATCCCAAAACACAAACCATCTTTTTCAACAGATCTGGTGGAAAGAATATATTACTACCACTACAACTAATATTCATAGAAAATGGTATGAAACTACTGAAACAACGACCCTATCAAAGTTAATGTGTGCATTTTGTCAGGGATATTCGAGGTCTCCTGCTCTTTAACCCATAGCTAAGTAATCCTTGCAATGTATTTATGTTAACTTTACTCACAAACAAAAATGCTATGGTGTTTTCAATTTGATATATGGTATGTAAAAATATAATTAAAACAGTTTAATAATATCTGAAATTACGATCTCGTTTTGTTTATATACAAGGTTAGTTGTCTAGTCTCATACGAGTTATCTCCCGTGCATTTCAACTGATATGATTGTTTTATTCAAATTTAATGTCAATGGAGACTTTGCAAATACAACCAGAACCATTTAGAAAGAAATTCCTAACTTTTACCTTCAGCATGCCAAAGTCATGATAAAGTTACAATCTCTTAAAAGCAGGACTAGGAGAACATTAAAAAAAATTGAAAATCAGTAGACCAGAAGAGTGAGGACAAACCCATCATTTTATACGAGCCTTATTTTGTTAAAATAAAGGCTTTATTTTGTATGTAAAAAATTATCCGCGTGTACATATTAGTGTATGTGAAATTTTTCGCGTGGGTGCTTCCTAATTGGTCCGTGTGTGTGTGTGTGTGTGTGTGTATATATATATATATATATATATATATATATATATATATATATATATATATATATATATATATATATATATATATATACATATATATATATATATATATATATATATATATACATATATATATATATATATATATATATATATATATATATATATATATATATATATATATATATATATATATACACACACATGTGTGAACATTATCGGGTGGTTGCCACAATTAAAAATTCGTGTTATTGATAACGGCAAATATCGGAGAATCATATTTTACTAGACTAGCTCGAGAGAGATTGGCCGCGATTAAAAAGTCTATTCCAGTACGAGAAATATTTTTTTTAAAAAACTTCAACAGCGACAAGACTCTCATGTTGATTTTGTAACTAGTACAGAACAGTTATTTAAACCTATTACTACAACTGCTAAGGAAGTTATATATGGAAAAGATGGGGATGAATCAAAGAGAAGTATTCTTCCTGAACTTGAAAAAATATCAAAAGATATTGTACAAATTACACACACACCCATTTGTAAAAGAGAATATTAAACCTAAACGGAAAAATACTGAATTAATTAAAACGTTTCGTGAACAATTTATTGAAGATCTTGAAAATACTAAAGAACCGGATTTACCTGTGAAAATATTTTAAGTTTATATGATAAATCTAAAGCGTTAGAGCCGAGTTATGAAAGTGTAAGCGATGATAACTTTATTAGGTGGTCATATCGTATATATTATCCAAAAAAAACAGAGGATTAACAAGGATAATTATGATTTTGATGACTTCGTTGAAGAAATAAAAAAAAGATACAGAATATCAAACATTACCATCTGATGAATATCCTTCAACACAACAACGATTGTATACAGCATTAGAAAAAGCTGATAAACAACTTTAAAAGGTAAGAGGGGAAAAATCCGGACTCGTGGAAGGAAAAAACGGTGAGGGGTTTACAGGAAATGGTTTAGGTGTTTGTCCAAATAATGTAATTGGGGATGTATCCCGGTTGGACGTTCTCATCGGGGTTAAACAAGCTGGAAATAATTATTTGGAGATAGTTAACGACGCTGCTTATATCAGTCAGCGATTATATCAGGGTGACGTAATAGATATTAGTTTATATCGATCTCTCATCGATGAAATAGTAGACGACTATCACAGTGATTAAATGTTTTAGATAAACGGATATCATATAAGATGATTATACATGATCAACGACGGCAACATATCAGAGTTGTAAATTCACGACTGCCGGTATATAAGGTAATTTACGGAGATGGATTGGGAAATCTTATTCGGGGTTTATTCACAAGAATCGCTCCTAAAGTTTTACCACTCGTGAAACAACTATCGATGAAAGCAGTTTGGTGTTATTCGTGATAAAGCTACTGGCGCTGTTGGTGATCTCGCTAGAAAAGCTTTTTCTACCGTCAAAGAGAGATTAATGAGACTAATATATAAACCTCAAATAGTCCAACCTGTAAAATTACCCGTTACTGAGATTATGTCAGCGAGTGTCTATTAAGTAAAAAATCAAACTGCAAAAGAAAAACTAGCAGAGTTGGGTGGGAAGTCTGATAAACAACGAGAGAAAAATATTATCGCGAGTATGATAGCGGGGAGTGGTATTCGTTTTAGACGATAATTATTATAAACTGTTTGAAGAGATATCTAATCCCGCATGCGATATAGATGTACCGGTGCCGAAAAATACTTCTCTACGTGATTTTCAAGAATATTCATATGATGAAAAAACTCCCGATGCTCGAGGTAGAATTGATCTTCAAGTTCAGGATACAAGTATATATTTTCTACCTTCTGAGGGATATACTGAAATTAATGGTCGACTTTTAAAAGCTGATAATACCGGCTACGGAGCTGGTGATCGAGTTGAGTTTGTTAACAATGGTATCATGGCGTTGTTTAACAGCGCAAGGTATAATGGGTTTCACGGTTACTAGCTCACCAGAGGGCGTATCGGTGCAGCTCACTTACGGATAGTTCAATAATTAGAGATGGCAGACGTAGATCAAGAAAATTTGACAAACCGCTCACATTTTGCAAACAGGATCGATATCTCACTATCTTAAAATGAAATTCTATCAATATTTGATAAATTGTTGTTACATCTTTTTTTTTCTCACTAACTTGCGCTGCAACCAGCTTTTAAATAAATGTTTTCTGCCCATTTCAGATCTTCATTATCTTTCCATTACTACATTATGTACTAGCTTGTGTTATTTGATTGTGCAAAAGTGTATCGTTGCGTAAAAAGTTCTTGCAATTTATTTCGCTTGAAGAATATTGAAAAGATGATTATTTTCTTTACAGTTTTAATCATAGCAGTAAATTAATGTTGAACGACAAAAAAAAATCTAACTTTTTAAAGTTCTTTTATTATTGATTTAGACTTTTGCATTTCTATTAATGTTAATAATATTTAAAATTAAATAACTTGAGTTTCTTTCAAAATGCACAAATGTCGTCCGTGCTTGAACAGACAGGCGCACGTACGAGTCTCCTTGATGATTATTCTAATTTTATTTCCTGGAACGGATGGAAATTTTAGAGTATATAAAGTGGAGAAATATCTATGTTAGACACACTATGCATGTATAGGACATTTGTGGTTCTCACCTATATGCCTGTCTTTCTGTATGTGTGTCTGTCACATTTCATCTGATGCATTGGGTATGTATATACTCGAATGAATGTATTTGCATACGTATATTACATAAACATATATCAGGTGAAAAATGAGTATAATTTGATGCTAAGAAAGAACGAGTGATCGATAGAAAAAAGATGAATATTTGTGAGTATTTGTTTATTATTGACTTGTAGGGCTTTTTCTTACAAGCAGTCTCTTTTTTAAAATAATAATGTTTGCAATTTTAATCCGGTCACGTGGATTAATATTGAACCAAAGTAGTAGGACGAAATCTATGAAATAATTGTATTGTTAAAACTTACATCTTTAATGCAAGGAAAGTTAAACAGAATTAAACTAATTTTAATAAGGCTGTTCTAAATGAATTTGCAGGTGTCAATCTGAAATCTTGTTAAAGACCCTAGCAGATTTGAAAGTTATTGCATGTACCGTCCGATACTTGATGTTCAAAATTCTAAACGAAAATGAAACAAGATAAAACATCATTAATCTGAACATAGTACAAATTTACACCCAAATATGAAACAATATTCCATCAGCATTTATTACACTCCTTTATCGATAGCTAATGTAATTATTGCTTTGTCAAATTCATCTGAATACATTAATATACTGTTCCATTTTTAAAATTTAAAAAAACAACAACGTTTCTGATTTAAAATATTTAGCATTACATATCAGCTGCTGGATTGAATTCGTATTATAATTTTCTTATCGAACTTGTGTAATAACTTTCTTAACTCGTGTTATACACGAACTATTAGCCTTGCGAAAGTAACTGAGAAAGAAGGATATATCAACATATCAAAAATGCAAATTGTTGAGATTATTTTTCTTTAAAGTTATGTAGCCAAAAAGGTGCAAGAAATGTTTAAATTTGGAGAGCAAGATGAAATGTTCCTACAAATGTGTCTGAAATTATGGATAGTGAATCTATATTATCAGGTATAATATAAATATGGACAGTGTATTTAATTTAATTAATTGACATTCTTAAAGTATGGAAAGTAAATATTTAATTATCTGATATAATGTAAGTATGGACACTGAATCTAATTATCTGATTTATTGTCTATAATTATTCTCCTAGTATGAACAAAATAAGTTTGACATATATAATTGATTTATTGGTTTTCCTTTGTTAACTTTATGTTTCGCTAATCAACGTAGAACAGTAAACTATCCGGAACCGGAGATTTTTTGTAGGCATGCGCATTAAAGCTAAGGGAGGTAATTTTAGGCGCTACGATCAGTAACTCCGTTGCAACCGTGAAATCCACTATATTATCGATGGAAGAGAAATTGAGGAGATTCACGAGAATGTTGATATCGCGACGACTATACTAGGTTTAGTGCGATATTCAGATGATTATGCAAGAACTGCTGGGCCGTCTATGCTGTTTGTCAAAGATTCAACTGATCATCCAGAAAATCGAGCTGTAACGATGAACGCTGCTGAAAATGCAGTCGCATCCATGAACAGAGATTACAACCTGGGATTTCCAACTCGTAGAACACTATTAAACGACAACGAGGAATTTTCATGTACGATTCAACTCTCATATATTCGGGGTTTGCCGTGATGATGAAAAGGTTATATTAGGTGCAAAACATACTTAACAGAAAAGGTGATGATAATGATGCGATCTGGCGTGCTGGTGCTGTTGTTGATGCTGGTGGTGCTGTTGTTGTTCCCGATGTTGATCCTGGTAAGGTAACTTTGACAAAACTCACATTGTTGATGCCATCATTGACTCCATCAATTACTCAAGAACAACGACTAATCTCTTTTATGGAATCAGGTGGTAATTCACTGTTATCTTGGCTATCGATGACTACAAGTAGTTCAGCTGGTCATGACCGGGATTTATTTACATGGCAAATAGCATCACAACTGGGAATATCAGCTGCGAGACATATTTTCAACGCTTTATTAGATAATGCAAGAATAAATAATCAAGAGAGAACACTTATGATATTTGATCCGTTTAATGTTTTACAGGTTTCATTGAGAATAAACGGACATCAAGAACCATCCGAAGATATAGTAATGAGTTTTGATCAAAATCACGTTGCACGGGCATATCATGGTTTGATGACTTTCCTAGGACGCGACTGAAATATCGACACGGGTTTGTTAATATCTCAGCGTGATTTTACAACGTTGTATCCAATCTACTACATTTCACTAGAGCATTTGGAACTATATCGGCATTCTGTCGTTGATATAATCCTCCGAGCTCATGTAGGTGTTATCCCTGTTCCTGGTTTTAAAGCAATTGCTGTTATTCTCAATGAATAAATCAATGATGCTCGAAGGTGCTGGTGGAAGGATGAAAGTCATTGACGCCCCAGTAGGAAACATGTAACAATTAGATCAATCTATTATTTAAATAAAAATGTCGTTCAGTCATGTTAATGTCACGTTGACTCCGGATCAAGCATGTGGTGCAAAAATAACTTAGAAACGAGAGCAGATTGCTAACGGTGGGCCAAATAAAATATCATTGACTAAAACTCAACTTAATCATTTCAATAAAGCGCTAAAAGCAAACACTCGTGTTCAATTTGAATGTGCTCCCTCTGCGCTCATAAATATGATTAAATCAAGAGGTATATTTCCTCTCCTCGCCGCGATTCCTGCGTTGTTTGCTGTGGCGGCCCCCGCTGTCGCTAAAACTTCTGCGTTAGGTTTTGTTGGTACCGACGCTGAAATGGCATTGAAGAAAGCTACCGGGCACGGATATAAAAGAAAAGGGAAAAGACCTGAGACTACCCAGAACTTATCTAGGAAAGGGTCTGAGACTCCCAGGAACCTACCTGAGTTAGGCTTTACCCCGATGTCAAATTTTGATTTAATCGAAGCTGTTCAGAAATCCCGTGTAAAGAATTTCAGAGGTGTTTTTATGAAATATCAATTACCAAATCAACCATACAATCCTGAAACTGGTATCATTTATCTCGATAATAACACTGGACCTGGAACTCATTGTGCCGCATACGCGATTGATCGACGGGAGGTTTTTAATTTTGACTCTTACGGGCTAGAGCAGCCTAAAGAATTTCTCAAATACATCCACGGGTTAAAAGTCCCTGTTTGGTATTCAACGTTACCTACGCAGACAATGACTGACCCTCCGATATGTGGCCGAGAAGTTATTAATGTCCTCACCGCGATCTTAAAATCTACCAAACAACCAACCAAAAGAGACAACACATGAATACACCAGCGATAACTTTTTAAAGAGATCTTAAATGTATAATGGCAGATATTGGGGAAGATCTCTCTCACAAAGAAAAAAACAGGGTGCTTCAATCGAGGTTGTAAAGAAGCTTATCAATGATGCACTGTCTGAAACATTAAACCTGGTAGACATATCTCCGGATGAAATAGTTGTATTTCAAGACCGACAGGGTAAATTGAAAACGAGTGATGTTTCCCAGAAAGATATTTTAGTTAAACTCAACGGGGTAACTAAAGGCGGTATCGCGTTGTTTGGTTCCGAAGGCAGACTTAAACCCGGTATTCTTTTTACAACCGTGGTAGATAAACTAACAATGTTGAAAAACGATTATATATCATCGACGAATAAATTAAGAGCACTACGATCTTTTTATGATGCTCACATAAATCGGTTTACTGGTTTACAAAAGATTTACAGCAATATTGAGAAACCCGTGGTATCTATGAAACTCGCTGTTGTAGAAACCATCGATGATAAACTAACAACACTGCGAGTTGAATATGATGAACATATAAATAAACAGTTTACACATCTCCGTAATAATTTTGGAAAGGTTCACGACGCTCTTGATAATTTCTTTGGAAAACCGGCTCGGGTTCTTATGAAACTCGTTGATGTAAAAACATCAATCGACATGGTTAAAAAAACTCATGAGGCTATCAAGGGTGATTTTCCTCGTATGATTAGCACACTGGATAAAGTTAAAATTCCTCATAAAGGAAATATCAATAATGTGTATTCGTTACTTCATGGATCTGTCTCTTGGACACCTCAAAATAATATTATTGATGTTACCGCTGATATTAAAGGTATATACAGATTTACTCTGGTTTCACCGACTCAGTTTAATTTATCATCAAGTTCATCCGCTGGTGTTAATAATATTATCAGCACGGTAATAGACAAGGGATCAACTGAACGATTCAGGATAACATCCACTGACATTAGTTTATTTCGAACATGGATCACATGGCATGTAGAATTTGTAGTTGATTTAAGAAATCAACTGAATTAAATAATGACCATTCAGCAGTATCGATACGATCAAGTCAGAAAGTTACAAACTAAACTGAAAGATCTTACAAACGAGTATCAAACAAAAGTTTAAAAATATCATAGACGTATTACTCAAATTGAAATAATCGCGTACTCGGTTTCAGGTGTCATCGCTGGAACCGGTGTGATATTATCGTCGGTGACAATGATAACTCCTATAGTCGTTCCAATTTGTATATCCGCGGAAACAACAATCACAGGGAGTTTTGGAATCATCACAAAAAATATCATGTAGTCTGCGTAAGCTACATGATTACACCGTTAAATTCCATACCGCGTCAATTGCGTATTCACAAATATCCCCCGATGCTATCGTCGAGCCTCGATGACACTATAATATCCGATGATGAAATCTCCGCGTTGATTAACATTTACGACTTCGCGATGTCAAATTTAGAAAAACATATGGATAATAATGTTACTGACATCGCTGATGGCATCACAACAAGAATTACTTCAACGGATAGTCGAGAATACCACTCCGGTGAAAACAACTATGATATCAATCACGGCAAACAAACCTGAATTCAGCTTTGACTTTCCAAATCCGATTTCGGTAAAGGAAATCGCGCTTACTCAATTACAAGTATATTACAGTTGGTCTAATATCCGACCGGACTCATTCGCTGGTAAAACACCCAACAGCACATTGGTGTTCTCGAATAATAACAAACCGGACGGTACTCCAGATTGGAAAACCGTGTATCTCCCAAAGGGAAGTTATCAAATCGAACAAAACAATAATGAAATTCAACGCAGAATAAAATCTATCACGGGGGTAGAATCTAAGATCGTGTTAACAGTTTATGAACCATTGGTGTCAACCGACATCGAGATAAACTTCCCCGGGTACTCCGTGGATAACTCGTTGGTCAGAACTATATTAGGATATCCTGAAAATCCACCACCGGAAAAACCGAGTTCACCCGAACCTAAAAAATCAGATTATATCACAGATAATAAAATCATATTATGATGACTTTTATTCTAGACACTTGCCTCCTAATACTATTTTACATTTCTTAAATAAAAACAATTCGATTTTAGTTTCTTTTTTAGGGGGGGGGGGGATCCTTATTTAAATGGAAAAGGGGATATCCAGAGAATGTGTTACTAGGTGATTTTCGGGTTCTTTTGATGTTCTTAATAGGGAATATAAAACATATCTAGATAAATTACGGCGGAGTTTTCAAGAACATAGTAGCGATTTATCATCAAAAGCCTCAATTATCAAATACACGGAAATACTAAATCAAATTGCATCTGATATGGAAGTAATTAACCTACGACTTGTTCAAGCTGTATTATGTGCAGAAGATGTTTCTGATATAATAGAATTTGCATAAACATTTAATATACCCGTAGAAGATATTTCAACATTTAAACTTCCCGGGTACAACGAACCAGAAATTAAACAAAATCCCTCAACGATCTCATCGAAGATTATTTTACTTTGATACTCACCGCATGGACAAAACAACTGTCATCACCGGTGTCAAATATTCTCCGATATAATAACTCCCAAGATGGTTCAGGTAGAGATGTATCACCTCGCAATGTTGATATAGCCTCAATCATCGCTGTGAATTTCTCATGTGATTTCATCAACGGAAGTTACAACGCGAATACTGAATCATCAAATCAAGCGGCTCAAAGTTATATTTTATACACTTTTTCTCCTCAAGTTCTTCCTGGAAGTTTGATCGTACAAACGCCGATTAATCCAGGATATTTAGCGTGTAATAATCGCTGGATTTAAAAACTTAATTTTAAAATTCATTTACGAGATGAGCAATAGCAAATTACTCTTGATGTAAAGTCATAGACTTTCATGCTAGACCCTCGTCGTAGATGAAAATCCTTAGGATTTTGGAAATTAAAAATTATAACAGTTATAATAATGTATCATCACACGCGAATATACATCCATGATAAACAACAGCTCGAGGACGCGATCAGAAAGTCATTCGCAGGGACAATTACTGGAAGTTTTGATATAGTCGTTGACGAATTCGGCAATGATAGATATCTGCTGACACAACACCAACTTGATCAACTTTATCGTGATCATGTTACTATGATCTCATGTACTCGCGATCAGATCTTAAATTATGCTCACTAGTGTATTTCTCTGGAACATCTCAAAGAAATTTTATCGAGGACCCCCCCCCCATGATATCAAGAGAATTGTCGAGGATCTTGCCATGCAAGAAAAAAATTATTTGAAAAACCCCAACAAATTTAAATAAGTTCTATGATTACTGACTATAATTATTACCATATTTTTTTATTTCTGTGATTACCGCGATAATTTCTGTCCTGTAATTTCCAAATATGTTTTTTTTTCAAAATTTATTTTCAAATATATATGAGGGTTCCAACTTATCTTACTGCCGATGACGGAAAAAAAAATGTTCTCGTTGCTACCCGCGTTGAGTTCGGATAATTGTTGATATTTCAATCTCAGGTTTTCGGCGACCCCGCGATAAAATTTTACTTCTTTGTACATCGTTGCTAGTTTTTCCGGGGTCATCATTTTAAAAGGCGGATGTCGATCGTGTTTAAACATTTCGAACTGTTGCGCGATTGCTGATATAGTTCGTCGTTCATATATATTATACGAAAATATTTTTTAATCTAAATTGTTATTTTCGTATACTAAAAAATAACGCGAACGTAAATGACACCTAGTTATTAAATTTTTTCGAGTAGGTTGATTTGATTATATCGATGGCAACTTGTACCACAAATTCTGGATGAATATTAAAATGTTTAGCGGTGGATGATATCAACTGAAAGTTTTCAATCGAGTTATCCATAAATGCAAATACAGGTCTTGGTCGTCGATTTATTCTTTTATGAGAATTCAAATTAAGAGAATTCTCACTTGGAATAATAACTCTCAAGTTATCAATATGATTGTCAAGAGAATTTCGTTTAATATGATCAATAACTAAACCCTTACTGATGAACCCGTTAAAACAGTCGTAGATAAACTTATGAGCTAAACAAAGTTTCCCACCGATAGTAACTCTTACATAACCTATATTATGTCTAACGGTTTCATCACGAGATGCTTCGAAGTTGACGTAAATAGGATGCGAAACGAATTCGTTTTGACTCATATTCGTTTTAGAATTTATTTATCTAAATTGTTAATTCTATTATCCTAATCGTGAGGAGTTTGTATAATCTTAGTTTTAGTGTCATGATCGTAGTACCATTTGAGTGCTCTGTAGTTTTTAGCCTCACAATTGATACATAATTCTGTTTTTTATCGTACTCCAACACCGCACCCGACACAAGTTTTGGCCCTGAGCTTCCTCGACGGATATTTTGCGTATGATACCCACATAACTCTTTTCTGCAGAATTTACCTCAACGAGTTGTAAATCCAATTGATAACCAATTGTAATTGTTCATTATATATAAATATTTTATTTAAATATTTTTTTAATAGTAATAATAATGGGAATATCTAAAGTTACTAATACAACCCCGCCTAGGCAACGTAAAGTTTTTTTACTCAGATCAACGGAAAAAACCTCGACCGTGGATGTCAAAAATTAATAACAGTATCAACCACGCAAAATATGAATTTCTTGAAGAAGGCGCAGCTTATGTTTGGTCGAGGTATCGAACGACCCTGGAAGATTATACAATGACGGAAAAACGAGCCGCGGAAATATTATCCAGGATAAATCGTGAATCAATAAGATATTTCATCGAGATAAAATATAGTGAAATTTATAGAGAAAAATGGAAGGTTTATAATCATCGCGAACGCGTGTTAACTTAAAAAAAAACTGTGATCATCAACGATAAAACTAAACCAGGTTTGTTAACTGGGATTGATAGCAGATATTACGGGATATATCCGATAAATCAACCAGATATTAATTAAACTTCCCCTGATGAGAGTTTCATCACGGTTAAATTATGTCGTTGAACGAGTTACTGAACACTTTAAACATGCTGGACGAGGAAACGGTTTAACTGATTTAAGAAAACCCAAGATAACCAAATGGGCTGAATAAGTTAAAGATACGAAGCTTAAATAAACGATGTTGCTTAATTAGAAGAAAAAGAAAAAAATTCCGATAATCGTAAAAACTATAACCGGGGAAATATTACACTCGTCGGAACATTATTAAAACGTTGCAGCTCCGACTGAACTCATCGATCATAATTCTCATGCGTGGAGTAATTCTGTACGACTATTGAAACAAGAACGAGTAGTAAAATACTTATCAGGAGATATGATTGATTTTGATCAGTTGAGTAAAACAGATCCAGTATCAGTATGGTTATTTAAAAGCGATGAAGAAGAGGAATACGATCAATTTGTAAGGCCCAGTGGAGAATTATATCGAACAAAAATACTTCATAACGAGATGAATAAACTCGCGAGGCGGTATTCGAGCGACATCGAAGATATTATACGGAATTGTTTTACTGTTCCATCCGTCGCAGATCATTTTGCCAGAAACAATAATCATGGAAAAAAAAAACTCGAATTTCTCGGTGATATACGAGCGAATTGTATTGAAAACCTCCATGGTGGATTATGGAATAAAAAATACGATAACAAGGATATGATTTCCATTGACATGATTGCGTGTTACCCTGGAAGTTTTCTTGGACGTGGTCAATGCAACGAATACTTTAAACGGTTTGGTCATCCCACACATGAAATGACCAGATTCACCATAAGCGGACCTTTACCTGATTTTGATTTGACAGGATTTTATTAATGTAATATCGTTTAATCTCGCTGAAAATGTTCATCCGATTTGCTATGTTTGGTTTGGAAGACATTTGGAAGAGAAATGCGCTCCGGAAAAATGCAATGATTATGATAACTATTCCGAGGATGAAAAAATCGCGAAGAATCTAGATAGAAAAATAATTGGCAAATTTACCCAGGGTGGATCATGTGATCATAAACGACGTTGTACACGATTAATTTTTGATTATCCTGAAATCGATTTTATAATCGCTCATACAACTCTCGATGAAAAACAAATTTTTAGAAAAACACTTGTTTATCAACCGGGAAAAAAATTGGAACTATCGTCGAATATTTTGAAGGAAAATCACCACAATACAATCATTTAAGATCATCGATGCTCACTTATGTTTCGATAAATTTACTCAAGATGATAAAAAGATTTCCTGATATCGCTGTTAGAGTTGCAACTGATTCATTTTACTTTAACAGAAAATACTGGAGAATTGGTAGAACCGTTTACTACAGTATAGAGTGATTGGGGAACGTGGAGAATAAAACGTGAAACATTACATCGATACTGTGAATCAGCTGATATTCCCATCGATAATAGTTACCTCAGAAATACAGTAATAGAAATATCATCGATGCCATCCGTTTATGATCCTATAACCAGGCATAAAACATTTTATTTGAACGGTCCAGGAGGATGCGGTAAGATAACCAGAGTAATTAATTTATTCTGGAGGAATTCTGACACGACTGTGCTAACACCGATACATCGTCTTGCCCGGGAAATAAAACTCCGAGGAGTAAACGCCTGTACGTATCACAGTCTATTTCGGTATAACGGTACCGCTTGGACTCCTGAGCGTATGGGAAGAAAATATATTCCCAGGGTCGTTATTTGGTAACGTATCATTGCATACATTAAAACCGTTTTGGGAGTGGTTGTTAACAAAAAACACCTCTGTGATAATGTGTGGCGATAACGGTCAACCATCACCGTGTACTGGACCATCTCCTCACCAATCGCTGGAAAACAACGTTGACTATTACGAGGAAATTAACACCAATCATCGATCACTTGATGAACCATTAGCAACATTAAAATCCGCGATAAGATTGCAACCGGATAAAATTCAATGTAAAATACACGTAGAACGATTCCTGAAACATCGATTGTGGATTTTTGGTAAACGTAAAAACCAACAGATTTGATAGTCGCAAGCAGAAAGATAGTCAGAGATACACTTGAAGTGAAATTATTTCAAATACATAAAAATAAATTTTCGATTCAGCCAGTTCCGTTATGTTATAAACCTACAGATACACGACGACAAAACTTCATTGGGACTTCCGAGAAACAAACACTCGTATTAAATGATCTTGTACCGGTCGATATCAATGTTGTGGAAGACACGTTAAACGCTGATAAATCTCCGTGGAAGTTAGGTTTCGCGATGACAATATATTCATCACAAGGGTTGACTATCACCTATACGATTGTTTGGATCATCGATGATTTCATCGAGTTGTCAAATTTAGTTTACTCGGCGGTGTCCAGAGTACGAAGAATAAAACGACTTCGAAGAGTTGTTATTGGAGTTAAAGATATTAATTAAGCCCACGCGGCGGTAATTGAGTATCATCTGGAATCACTTGTAATTGTTCACGAGTAAATCCACGCTTTGAAACAGTCTAATCTAATCATTATATTGCTACTCTGTTTTTAGATGTTATTAAATGTTACAACACGAAATTTTTATGCGATGTGACACTCCAAATAGTATCAGTAGCTCTTTTTTACCACCTTCAAGTTCACCTGGTTCATATAAATATCTCACAGTGACATTACCGAGTATTGGAAAGGGCCTCGTCGATAAATCCGTTCAAATGCAGAAGCTACCTCTGATGCCGCCTTGGTTGTTAGCGGCTCAGCTTTCTTATATCTACTCGCAACATTAACGACAGTTAGAGCGTATTTGTAAACATGCTTTTGACAGTATCATGCGGTAGAACTAATATATCAGCCTATTGAACTTCATTCGGGACGCTAACATTAAATGACGCGTATTGAATCTTCTTCAGCGGTGGTAAATAAATCTGCCATATCGCCTGTCTTGATAACCAATCTGCTACAGTGTTATTTTTAACCTTTGCGGCACTGACAAGTTTACTAATCGTTGCTGCGCTACCTTTCCAATATCCGGTTGGAGAATAATAAATTGACTCCATTTATAATATTAATTACCAGCTTCTAATACTAGTTATCTTTTCATCACAGCTTTTATCAACCACGAAGCTAAATTTTCTTTGAACGTTTTATCGGTAATATAATTCAACGCGTGGATTAATTTCACATTAGCGATGTGTCGTTGCTGAAAGTCTTTACTTTTGTATGCGACATCATGAACATGACCAGTCTCATCGATAGCGTTTATTGGATATTCGCCTGGTCTGGGTTTATCTTGACTATCGAATCGGAGATAGAGTCTGGTTCCAGGACCACAGTAATTATATCAGGAAAGGTGTTTTCCCCAGGGTGTTTCGCCCATGGAGCTCCTGGGTGTTTTGTTAACTTGGATGCGATATCACTTCCTTTTTATATACTGATAAATCTAAAGAAAATGTTATACCACACTGTGCACATTTGCCGGTAATCGCATCTCTGTTATTTGTAGTAGTAACAGGTGTTGGATCAACCGTTGGTGTACGTGACCTACATTTCACACAATATAAATCCGTAATATATTTATGTTATATCTAATAGAAATTACTGACTTTTCAGCGTGAAAATAACAAACACCCATTAAACATCATAAAATATTGCCGAATATAATTCGGATGATTATAATTGGTCCGTCTGGAAGCGGTAAAACACAACTGTTACTTAATTTCATTATGAAATGGATGAAATGGGATAAACTGTATTTAATAGCCCCAACAGCAAAGTATCAACACGGCTACGAGGTGTTAAAAGATTTTAACGAGAGAGCAAAAGCAATAGCCGGTGAAGATGTTATTGAATTTATCGACGATATCGAAGAAGCTCCTTGTGTCGAGGAAATTGACGAGAGTATTAACAATGTGATTGTGTACGACGATGTGGTCATGGACAATGAAAAGAAAACCCGCTATGATATTTTCAATCGGAAGACATAGAAAAATTGATATAATTTACATTTATCAACGATACACTAGCATACCTAGTATGGTCAGGGACAATTGTAATATTCTTTCAGTGTTCAACGGGGTTAATATACATATGTTACAAAATATTCACCGGTCTTGGTGTAGCGGCGACATGTATTATAATGAATTTCAAAATTTCACTAACACCGCTTAAAATATCCCACATGAATTTATAAGGATAAATTTAGAAGACCCTCAAACACGATATCGAATTGGATTAGGTAAAAAGTATTTAGTTAAAAATCGAGCAACCACCGGATAATTTTCACACACGTGTATAATTATACGCGGGCCATTTGGAAGCACCCAAGCGAACAATTTCACACACACGAATATGTACACACGGATAATTTTTTTACATACAAAATAAAGCCTTTATTTTAACAAAATATTGCTTGTATAAAATGGTGGATTCGCCCTCGCTCTTCTAGACCATTTCAATTTGTTGGCAGATTAAATGTATAAGAAAACAAACATTGCCATATGGTGAGGTTTGTTTTGACTCCTCATCCAAATATCACGGCGGTTAATATCACCTTCTTCATTTAATAATTTTGCGTTCTCGTTAAAATTGTTAAGAACATCGTAGCGAGTATGATCCTCAACAGATGGTGCCACTAAGTTTAATTCATCCGACTTGAGCCATCTAATTATCAAATTAACTGTTCGAGTAATTTCATTTTTAATGCATCCATCACACTCATCAGTAGTCTTGCAACCTATTCGCGAGATCTCGTATCTTTTTTAATTGCCTTCCACACCCGATTTAACACATGTCTTTCCTAATCTGATGTAAAATGGAACCCATTTCTAAAGGAATTCCTTTTCCGCCGGCTGCCACAACCACTTCCTTAGCTTTAGATACTATTCCTAGAAAAATGTCTTCACCAAGATCTAAGTTCTAGACATTTATATTCATTTATAGCATTGATTATTGTATTTTTTCTAAAAACGATTTCGCTACCAACTTCATAATTAGAAATATTCTTTTTAAAAATAAATATTCTTTAAGTAATAAAGAATAATGCTTCAGAACTCTATTTCAAATTAGCATTCTATTTCAGATTTAGTAAAATACATTTTTTCAAAAGGTATTGTTACATTAATCGCTAAATTTGAATTTGTACTCATTTATTATCAGGAATTCAGTCGAAATATAATTATTTATATTATATGCAGCAGCAGCAGGGGCGAATCGGAAAACTTTTTAGAGGCGTCAATGTGGCAAACCAAGGCTTCTTCGAAATCGAAAAAAAGCGTCAATTTGGCAAACTAAGACTTCCTTGTAAATATTTTATAGAGGCTCATTTGGCAACAAAAAAGACGCCACAATTGTTGTCGCACCCCCTGCTGCTGCTATGGGTTTAACAATTTTTTCAACCGAATATTTTATTAAGTCCGATACGATATCTTGATCTAGGATCATGCAAATTTATCGTTGGAAATCCATGCGGAATTGACTGAGCTTGACTAAAGAAATTTCTAAAGATATTATAATCCATATCACCGCCGCACCAAGTTTGCCAAATATTTCGTAGCGTATGTGTATCAACTTCATTGAATACAGCAAGAACATTACAGTTATCTCTGATCACTTTTGGTATTTGAGTGTATCGTTGAGTGACATACATCACATCAGTGTTTTTATGCCTTCCTCTGGAAAATATTCTTGCAGGATTCTTTTGATTGTCTAATATTACATCATCATATAGGAACAACTTGTTAATGCTTCCATCTAAGTCTTCATCTGCTGGCGCTTCGTCAATATCAGTTATAAACTCTATAATACCCTCGCCTGTGATATCTGCTGCTTTTTCGTTGTAATCCTTTAACACTTCGTAGCATCGCTGATCATCTACACTCGGGGCTATTAAATACAACTTGTCCCATTTCATCCATCTCGTTATTAAATTAAGTAACAACTGTGTCTTGCCACTTCCAGATGGTCCGATTATAATCATACCAATAGAATTTGGTAGCGCTGTATGATGCTTAACTGATTCTCTTGTTTTTGTCGCAGAAAAATCAATTACATTCATGTTATTATAAATATATTATGGATCTATATTGTGTAAAATGTAAGAAACGTACTGGCACAGATGACTTGACGACGATTACAACTAAAAATAACAGATCAGCACTTTCTGGTAAGTGTGTACAATGTAGTACTAAAAAATTTAGATTTGTTTCTATGAAACATGCAGGAAATGCTAGCATTTCTGATGATTTAAAAAAAAACAAGGAGGTGATATGATATTGCAGCCAAGTTAGTAAAATTACCAGGAACACCATGGGCAAAATACCCAGGAGAAAAACACCTTCAAGGGTATAATTATTGTGGACCCGGGACCAGACTCGATATCAGACTCGATGATCAAAACCAGACCGTCCCGGTGAAAACCCAATAAACGCTATTGATAAGGCGTGTCATGCTCATGATGTTGCTTATAAAAGCAGCAATCTGAAACATAGACATATCGCAGATGTGAAATTAATTCATGCGTTGAATTGTATCACTGATAAATCCTTCAAAGAAAAATTGGCATCATTTTTGATAAAATCGGCGATGAAGGGTAAATTAATGATCCGTGCTGGTAATTAATAACATCATGGAATCTATTTATTATTTTCCAAGAGGATACTGGAGGGGTAAAGCAGCAATTGGTAAACTGGCTAGCACCGCAAAGGTGAAAAATACCACTGCAGCGGATTGGTTATCCAAACAGGCGATATGGCAAATTTATCTACCACTGCCTAAACAAATTAACTACTCGCATTTTGATGTCAGCGCTCCTAAAGAAGTTCATCAGGCTGATATATTATTTCTGCCGCATGATAGTTTTTACAAGTATGCGCTAACCGTAGTTGATGTTGCGAGTCGATACAAACAAGCAGAGCCATTAAAAACAAAATCATCAACTGAAGTTGCTTCTGCATTTGAAAGGATTTATCGAAGGCGTCCTCTGCATTGGCCAAATCTATTACAAGTCGATCCTGGCAAGGAATTTCAGGGTGCAGTGTTATCAACATTGAAGCATCATAATGTCACCATCAGACGAGGACATACTGCACTACATCGCGATCAGGCAAATCGTTGAACGATTTAATCGGACACTTGCTGAGCGGTTATTTGGATATCAATACGCAAAGGAATTTATTCAAGATAAACGATCCCGTGAATGGTCAAGAGATTACCGGATGTAATTACCGCGTTGAATAATGAGATTACTCGAACAATCAATATGAAACCTAATAACGCGATTAAAAAGAAGTATATACCTGTAAAACCACAAAATGATTTTTCAAAACAACCAATACTCGGTAATGTCACTGTTAGATAATTATATGAACCAGGAGAGCTTGAAGGTGGCAAAAAAAGGGCTACTGATCCTATTTGGAGTGTCACCGCACATAAAATATCTAGTATAACGAGATCTACGGGTAGACCAGCAATCTATAGGTTGGATTCAACTGCTCCTCAGCGAATATTTACTCGTGAACAACTACAAGTAATACCCGAGGATACTCAATTACCACCGCGTGGTCTTAACTATTACCTCTACGTCTGTTGCACTGAAGACAAGTCAGCATCACATTATCTCTGGTATGACCAATACTGCTATTCTTTCTATCCACGGTAAATTGGCGAGGATCATTATCCGACCAACACCAATTCATTATACAATTGCAACACACGCAGTGATTATTCTGTTGTTGTTTCAGTGTAATTATTAAATCAGCATCAATATCAAATTCTCTATTCTTTTTTTTATCCTGTTGTTTATAACCAGAGTTTTTTCTGATTATATCATCGCTGATAATATCACTTATTGTAGTGTCATTATAGTCTAAAAAACTCTTCGAAGTTGATTTATTCATCGTACTCTGGATACTGCAAGATAAACTAAATTCGACCACTTGATGTGATTATCTATGATCCAAACAATTGTATCTGATTTAGTCAATCCCTGTGAAGAATGTATCGTCACTGCGTAACCTAGCGTCCATGGGGATTTATTACCGCGTAATGCATCTTCGACGACATTGATATCAACCAGCACAATATCATTTAATACGAGAATTTGCTTCTCTGTCAAGCGGGGAATATCAACTGCAAGATTCTCTTTTCGTGTATCATTGGGTCAATAACACAGCGGCGTTAAAAGTGTTGCAAATTTTTCTTTATGTAATTCAAATAACTTCATCTGAAGTGTGTTTCTGACTATTTTCTACTTGCTACTATCAAATCGTTTGGTCTCCACACTTCCCAGAAATCATTTAATGGTGTTTCCGAAATTATTTCACGTGATATTTCACATTGGATTCTATCCGGTTGTAATCTGATTATTGTTCATCAAGTGCTCTATGATCGGTATTAATTTCTTCATAATAGTCTACAAAATTCTTCAGCCAATCATTCGGGGATAAACCTACAAATGGTGGTGGTTGACCATGATCGCCACACATTATCACGCTTGTATTTTTCAGTAACAACTAATCGAGAAATCTTTGTAATACATCTAACGATACTGTGCATATTTCATACCATATAATGACTTCAGGAATACATTTCTCACCCATTCAATCAGGAGTCTATTCGTCACCTTTCCATCGAAAAAAAACTGTGATAAGTGCAGCATTAATTCCTCGCTGTTTCATCTCTCTTGCAAGTCTATGGGTCAGCGTTAGCACAATCATGTTTGATTTGGAAACGCTAGCGTGAAAATCAGTAGGATTTTTCCCACGAAATAATTCGATTGCACCAGTCGTCTTCCCTGACCCACCACAACCGTTACGTAGCTGGTTTTATATCTACATATTGGATCAGATATCGATAGTGCATTAGATAGTTCTGATATCTGATTATTTTTCAAATATTTATCTTCAATCGTAACATCTGCTGATTTGGAAGAATCACTCAGCATTTCTTTTTTAATTCTCCATGATCCCCAACTCTCGTCAGAATTTGTAAATTCACCAACTGCTTCGCTATGTTTCGTGTTTATATAAAATGAATCAGTGGCGACTCTAACCGCGGTGTCATGAAATCTATTTATCATTGAAAATAAATTAATAGAAGCATAAGCTAGCATAGACGCCCTGAAATGTGCATACTGCAGATTTTTTTCCATCGTTGTAAGTAACAATTGTACCCAATTTGGTTCCATAGGACAAGAAAGCGTCTTTACGATTTATATATATATCTTTAGTTGTTACATCCGCGATTATAACATCGTATTCAGCATCATCTATAATCAACCGTGAAGAATATCTGTTATTGTCATATTTGTTTCCACCCTGAGTGAATTTACCGATTATTCTTCTACCGAGATCTTTTGCGTGTTTATTTCTAACTTCAAAAATCTGTTTCGACCATTTCAAGATATATTCTTTGTCTAGATCAGGAAATTGTTTTCTATAGTCGCTGATTATACTATCTAGACTATCAGGTTGTGTTAACCAGACCTCAGTCTGCGCTCGATATGATATAATTGCTTCACTGACAATCAGCGATATCAGCATTTTAGAATCAATCATATACCGTAATAACACTATTGGCATCCAGTGGTTTTCAGAGATGTGTTTACCAATCCAAATATAACAGCACAGATGAAGTCCTGCAGCAAATTCAAATGATACCACACGAGTAAATCCAGTTAAATCAAAATCGGGTAGTCGTCCATTAATCGCAACACGGGTCATTTCATGTATGGGATGTCCAAATCGTTTAAAATACACAGAACACTCTCCACACCCGAGAAAACTCCCTGGATAACACGCAACCATATCAACAGAAATAATACTTTCAGAGGTGTATTTTGTATTCCATAATCCACCATGGTTATATTCGATACAGCTTGATTTGATATCTGATAGAAATTCAACTCTTGTTTGTTTCCACGTGTTTTACTTTCTCGCAAAATGAGCAGCAACCGACGGAATTGTAAAACAGTTTGTTAATAATTGTTCGTTGTCTTCTGTTGAAAAACCACTAGCTAGGTTTTTCATCTCGTTGTGAAGGGCTTCAGTACGGTATAATTCTCCGTTTGGTCTTACAAATTGATCGAATTTACCCTCTTCGTCTTCAAAGCTGTGAAGTAACCACACTGACACAGGATCGTTTTTTCTTGACTGAGAAATAAAATCAAATAAATTTCCGTGTAATATTGTACGGTTCTATCCCGCGGAAATATTGTTACCGCAGGTGTCCACGCGTGTTCATTATGATCAATAATTTTAATTGGAGCTCCTTTTGATTTATATTTCGATTTGTGCAATATTTCTCCCGTTATCGTCATTATGGTTATTGGAAATCTTATTGATGTTTCTAATTTGGTTATATCTTGAATTGATGCTCCGTTCTTCCTAACTGTTAATTCCCATTCATTTTTTTTTACGTCTTAGATCAGTCAATTTGTTTCCACGCAACGCATTTGTGAAGTGTTCTATTATTCGTTCTGCTACACAATTCATTCCCGATGATAAAATCGGCGGTGATAGTTTCATTGCTTTTAATATTTCAATAATCGGTTTATCATTTAACGAATATATCCCATAAACAACTGTTGTTACAGGATAAGATCTTTCATAGTACGGATTGTCAATCCCAGTCATGATTCCTGGTTTGGAATCATGACTCATAGTGATAGTTCTTTTATCTTTCAAAATTGGGTCAAATTTGTCTCGAATAATCCAATTTCCCATTTCTGAGCGGATAATGAATTTCACTCTAAAAAAGTACTTTTTCGTGTAAAGATGTGAGATTATCACTGCTGCTCTTTCGTCGTTCACGGTAGCACCAACGTCACCATCAATTCCAAATGTTGACCAACAGTAAGATGCTCCATCGCGTTTGAATTCATTAAAACAATCGCGGATTTTACCTATCATGTTTCTATCACTTATTAGACCCTTTGGTACATCTACGGAGACTCTATCGAGATTGAATTTAACATTTTTCCAAGGCGTAATCTTTGATAATCTCTCGAACTCCTCCATATTATAATTAAAACAAGTATTTAAATAAAGAATTTATTATATAATGAATCATTGCAAATAGTTGATAATAGGATCAGTAACCGCATGTACAAATCATGTAGAAAGGAATTATGTGGATATCATTTACAAAGCGTTCGTAACGGGAGTTATGGGCCCTTACCTTGCATACAATGTGGGTTAGGTGTGAGAGGAAAATCGCAATTGTGTCTGAGTTGCAGTGGTAAACGATACAGAGAGCTAAAACGTTATTATGATAAACGAATTAAGAATTCAATCAAAAACTCCATCAATGACCTTGACAGAGTCAGCAACAAAATCATAAGAACACCTCAAGACTATATTGAAAGATTTCCAAATAATGTAATAATTAAACCTAACAATGAATTAGACAAATAGTATTATATATAAATGGACCAAGAATTTCAATAGCATCCCGTGATCAGCGATTACGAAGCGTCTCGTGACGGTATTGTCAGAAACCGCAGACTGAAAAATCCAGTTGGTTTTGACAATGGTATGGGATATCTTATGTTTGGTGGAAAGAAGAAATATCTTAATCATCGTTTCGTGTATGAGGTGTATTACGGATTGATCGAAGATGATCTTGTTATTGATCATATTGATTCCAATCCTAAGAACAATTCTGTATTGAATCTACAAGCTATATCTCAGAGTGAGAATACTAAACGAGGTGAGACTGGGAAACATCAAAAACATGCAAAACGTATAAAATCATTTAATATAAAAACTAACGAAGAAAAAACATTTCAATAAATGAATGAAGCCAGTAGGTATTTCGATATTTGTAGAGTCTCAGTACGATTTGTTGCAGAGAATAAAACTCAATCCGCTTTTTCTAAAAAATTTCAAAATAGAATTCAATTCTTTTACGTATGAATTCTATTTTGTATTATGTGTATAACACCAAAGAGAGATAACTCGTGCAGGTATGTGTACGGCTTATGAAAGAGTTACCCTCAATGGGTTTTTATAATTAAATTCCATTGGTTGTTTTTATGTCAGGCAAACTTTGTTTCAATTCGTACAGATTAAAAGTTATGCAATGCATGTCCACAGTTCCCAGTGTTATAGTACTTTGAACCTGTCGTTGTTGAATCAAGCAAAAGCAAGTGTTTTTCATAATTTCCGTGTTCTTTAAATAACCCTGTCCACTGTCCGCGTCCTGAGCGCCTGTTCTAAGACAAATCAATAAGGCTTTTGATGTCCCAGTAAACGTTAGCTACAGCATGCCTTTTATCGATTTGAATCAACAGACTAGGATATATCCTAGTCATTTTGTAGCTTCAGATCTCGTCTACATTATTTAATTATTGCTTGTAACCAACTAATGTTGACCCGTGATATAAACGTTTTGACCACAGTTAATGGATTATGGCTGAAAAATTGTTAAAGCTACGTTAAAAATCCTAATCAAACAAACAAACAAACATCTATCTATCTATCTATCGATCTATCTATCTATCTATCTATCTATCTATCTATCTATCTATCTATCTATCTATCTATCTATCTATCTATCTATCTATCTATCTATCTATCTATCTATCTATCTGTCTGTCTGTCTCCTTCCGTCAGACTGTCTCTCTATTCACTATAATAAGACTCGTTGTTTAATTGTCCATTTACAACAAATAGAGCTTAGGAAAGGAGGACAGTTTAACCATATTTTACTGTTTAAACTGTCATGATTCTCAATGGAGATATAATCAAATGGGAAAATTATCTGTTTTGTAAGAAAGCGAATCAAATATGTAGTATTACAAACAGTTGTATTCTTTTTTTTTATGTTTTTCTCAAGTATTCGATTTAATAGACATATATCGTATTCAAAAACATTTACTTGTAGATATCGAATTTAGCGTATTCGTAACGCGTTGCGGTTTCGTCCCGAAGCCCATGGTTCGATTCTCGTAACAGACATATTGTCGACGGTACCGATTTAGAGGTTTTTTCTATATGATTGGGGGCGCCAGCCCAAAGGTACTTCATGTACACCTCCCGTCACGTCAAATACGGGACGGTGTGATTTTGCACCCCTGGGAAATTAATTCTCAGGGGGAGGTGTACAAAATACATAGTCTTATGGAGATATGTCTATTGGCGCCCCCAAAATAAATAATAGAATGGATGCTCTACGTCACACACTATGGTATCCTAGAGGATAATTCAGAATGAACCCATCGCTATTATTTTTTTTTGAAAAATATATCAATATCAATTTCTCAAATTAGAAATATGTATTATATATAAATGAATTCTGAAAATATCAATGAGATCATAACTGAGATTTCAAATTTGAAAAATCAAGGAATTCAATTGAATTCAGATAAATTAAATGTGATCAGATTCTTTCTGATTTTCAAGATATTGAATACAGTGCTATGAATAATAAATATGTGTTACCAAAACGATACGCTTTTATAAAGAAAATCCAGAATGCTATTCGCGACTCCCTTGTATTCTGTAATGACGTCAATAAGTTTGTCCCGTTATTCACTGTTGTCGAAAAAATCAGAAAAGAATTGGGGCAGCAATATGAAATCAAACGCACAATTAATTTGAGGGTTAAAACAATAAGAGATATTATCCGCCAAAACGAAAATCCCTCCTTGGTTACATCAACAGAGTAAGTTCTAACCATGGATCGACAAATACAATACTTCAATAATTATTATTTAGTAAGGAAATCAGAAGTTTCTCTATCATTGATAAAGCTGTTTGAAGATTTTTTGTTTGATTTTTGGTCATTTTTGTTGCATTTTTCATTGATTTTTGGTCATTTTCACTACATTTAGATCGTACATTTATAAACACTAGCGTTTTCTATATAATGGTAAATGAAGCACTAACGACTAGATTAGCACGTGAAAGATTAGCCGCAATTAAGAAATTCATACCAATGCGTGATTCTGTTAGAGAAAAACTACAAGCTAGACAGAGTCTTCAAACTGATTTTATAACAGGAACTGAAGATCTGTTTCAACCAATAACCACGGCAACAAAAGACGTAAAATCAGCCACTGAAAGAGCAATATCAGCCACTGAAAGAGCAATATACGGAGAAATTCCCAAGGAAGGGAAAATGAAAGGAACGCCTCTACTTCCTGTACTTGAAAAAATAGCAAAAAGATCAAAACAAACAAAGAATCTTTAAAAACACTTCCTGGTGATATAATAACTGCTGCAAGACAACAAGAACAACAAGAACGACAACTTCAAGAAGAAATTGAACAACTAGGTGATATTGATATTAGCTCTCCTTCACTTGAACCATTTGAACAACAGGATACTACTGTAAAAGACTATTCACCCGAAAATATATTTACAGTTGATGCGTTAAATAGAATTAAAGGAATCAAAACAGACAATGAATTAGGTAATTTTACGAAAGAAAATTTTTTTAAAAATATAAGAGATAATTATTTAAAAGACGACAAGTCTATAGATTTTATAAAAACCATTAACACTTGGGCATTAAAAGTGTATTTAGTAAACCACGGTGGAACTAAAATCACAAAAGAAATAAGTTCTGATTTTAATAGTTATTTAGCTGCAGTAAAAGGTGTCACACAACCACCACCAGTATATACAGCAGACCCAATCCCAGGTGAAATACAAATAATGGCAGAAGCTGATTCTGAAAAAGGTGCAACTGATATAACTAAAAAATCAAGCGGAAAGGGATTTTCTAAATTTCGAAGAGATTCCAATCAAAGATTTTCCAGTGGGATTTCAGGTAGTGGTCTTATTTGTTGTCCTGGTAATATTCTCAGCGATATATCAGGATTAGAAGTACTCATAGGAGATAAACGAGCTGAAAATAACTCACCGGAAATAATGAAGCAGCTGATATCTGCATGCGGTTATTTCAAGGCGGCATTATGAATATCAAAACATATCGAGAGTTTATTGATGAGTTAGTAATAAAAATCCTACGGAATTTTCCAATCATGGTTATGATGACTTTGTCATTAGTGATTAATCACCGAAATGGAAATTCTTTGAATTTCACTAGCAATGAAAACTCGTAGGATTGGAAATCGTATACGATGAAAATCCGTAGGATTGGAAATTACTAGCAATTTCACGATTAGATAAATATTCATTTAGAAAACACTAGTGTTTTATAATAAGATGATCATACACTACAACCATGATAAACCAACCAGCGTCTATGTAGTAAACTCACGATTGCCTGTTTATAAAGCGTATTATGATGATGGTCTCTGATTACAGGGTTATTTGCAAGAATGGCCCCAAAAATAGCACCGCTAGCAAAACAAGTATCAATGAAAGCTATTGATGTTATTCGTGTTAAGGGTATTAGTGCTGTTGGAAATATTGCCGGGAAAGCATTTTCCGCTGCAAAGGAAAACTAATGTCGTTAGTTCGGCTGCGAAGAAAACAAACAATGTCATCGCCGTTACCATCTACGGAAGTAATGAATGCAAATGTTCGTAAAATAATAAATAACGCAGTAGATCAGAAATTAGCATCGTTAGCGACCAGCAACCAAAACGATATCGCAAATATGATAGCGGGAAGTGGCTTAAAACCACGACGAAAACCACGATTTAGATCAAGGAATATATAATAAAATGTTCAAATGGACACTTGATCCAGCGTTTGATATGGAATTCCCAGTGCGTAAGAATGATTCTGTACGCGATTATCAATTTTATTCTTATCATGCAGTACAACCAGATCTTCTATCAAGAATTGAACTTCAAGTTCATGATACTAGTAAATACTTTTTATCCGCTGAAGCATTTATCGAAGTAGAAGGGGAACTTGTAACATATTTTGTTACTCCTGCTATACCAGCACCATATCCAGATGGTACCCAAGTCGGTTTTGTCAATAATGGCATCATGGCGCTATTTGAGAGTGCGAGATATATGATTGATGGAAGAGAGATCGAGTCTATAGAACGCGATGTTGATGTAGCCACAACAATAGTAGGGCTAGCAAGATATTCCGATGATTATACAAGATCGGCGGGCCCTTCTATGATGTTTGCAAAGGATGCTAAAAATACTACTGAAAAAAAATCAATTTATTGTAAAACGACCAAGGAATCATGCTGTTACTGCTGATGCTGATATCGAGGATATGATTATAAACAATGATCCTAATTTCAACCTAGGAGCCGCAACACGCATGTCAATGTTGGAAGGGCGGCGTAAATCATTTTCATGCGCGATTCCACTGCATCATATATTTGGATTCTGTAGAAATGTTAGAAAGGTTATTTATGGAGTAAAACATACAGTAGTACTCATGCTAAAAGGTAATGATAATGACGCAATTTGGAGAATTTCAGCACATCCAGAGAATGATCCCGGTAAAGTCATTCTAACAAAATTATCACTGTGGATGCCAGTAATGACTCCAGCACTCGGCGCAGAAGAACGATTACAATCATTTATGGATACAGGAGGAAAACCATTGATAAGTTGGCTCACAACAGCAGATATTAAACAATCAGCTGTTAATGGTATATTTACATGGAACCTGGCATCACAACAAGGTGTTTCGGCTCCGCGTCATATATTTATTGCGTTACAGGATATGACGAGAGTTGGCGATCAACGCTTCAGCCATATGATATTTGATCGATTAGGTGTTACTGACGTCTCGCTGAGAATAAATGGCCAGCAAGAACCATCCGAGGATATACAACTTAATTACGATCAAAACCATATTGCATGAGTTTATCATCGTCTGTTGTCATATATGGGACGCGATCAAAATGTTGATACTGGTCTACAAATATCACAAAATGATTTTAGTACCCTTTATCCGATCTATTACTTTTCGTTGGAACATCTTGATTTAACAAGACAATCCGTCGTTGATATACATTTTAGAGCTAATGTGCTTCGTGGTGCTATTGCTAATTACAGAGCAGTTGCTGTCATTCTCAGCGACAAATCAATGTTACTCGAAGGTGTTGGTGGACGTATGAGAGTAATCGATGCACCAGTAGAAAACATGTAGTGCTTTCCAAAAATATGTAGTGTTTTCCAAAAACATGTAACAATTAGATCAATCTATTATTGTATAATGTCAAATAGTCATATTAGTGTTACGTTAACTCCTTGTCAACTCAAGAAATTGCAATCAGAATCGGCTAAAAAATGTGGAACCACGATAACGCTGAAACATAATCAGATGTCTGGTGGTCAGAATAAATTGTCGCTTACGACTCGTCAAATAAAACATTTCAATGATGCTTTCAAAGATAAAAAGGTGTTCAGATCACACTCTCTGCAGCTGCGATCAAAAACATGATAAAATCAGGTGGTATATTCTCGTTGTTAGCTGCGATACCAGCGTTGATTGCGGCAGCAGCCCCAGCTGTAGCTAAGGCGGCAGCGTTAGGAGCCGTTGGTATTGCGGCAGGGATAAAATTAAAGAAAGCTACCGGGAAAGGATACAAAAACAGGGAAAGGGTCTAAGACTACCAGGAACTCCGTATTCATGGTACACGGGAAAGGGCCTGAGAATACCAGGAACAGTTTACTAACTCCGATATCTTCGATATTGCCGGTGTCAAATTTTGATTTACTCTATGCTGCTAAAAAAAACTTGCGATAAAAAACTTCCGAGGTGTCTTTATGAAAGATCAGTTGCCGGCACAACCAAAACACGTTGAAACCGGTATCATTAATCTCGATAACAGCACCTGACCTGGAACCCACTGGGTTGCATGCGTGATTGGTCCGCGTGTAATCGTTTATTTTGATTCATATGGATTAGCGCCGCCTAAAGAATTTATGCGTTATATACAACAATTAAATACTTTTCATAAAATGAAAACTTGGTAATCTACGCTACCAACACAACAAATGAACGACCCACCAATATGCGGTATAGAAGTATTGAACGTCCTTGACGCTATTTCATCATCAAGAAAACCACCTCATTAAGTCGTAAATGAATATACTAGTCGCTGTCAATCGAAGTAATTAGAAAATCAAAGATTTTTACAATAATATGGTTGATATTTAGGGGAGATCTTTATCAATGTTGAAGAAACCCGATGGCACTGCAACCGGTGATATAAAAAAAAATAATCGAAGATGAAATAGCTGAGATGTTGAACTTAGCAAGTGTTGATCCCAATCAAATAGTTGTATTTCATGATCGTCAGGGTAAATTGAAAACGAGTAATGTTTCTCTTGATGATATTTTAGTTAAACAACGAGACGCAGTAGAAGACACTATCGCGTTGTTTTCCGATCAGGGTAAACTCAAACCGGGTGTACTTATTTCAACTCTTGTGGATAGAATTAACAATATTGACAAACCCATATTGGATTTCTTTGAAAATCCACCGGTAACCAGACCGAAGCTAACAGAGATAAAAAGTGCTCTAGATAATTTGACAAAACTACGATCGGATTATGACACTCATGTATCTCAATTTGGTATGTTACGTAAAAACTTTAACAGGACCGATGACTCCAATGATAGATTTTTTGGTAAAAAATATGCTAAACCCGAAGATATTAAAATGGATTTAATTAGTATCATCACAAAACTTGATACAATTACAGATATTAAAGTGATCACTGACGCCATCAAAGATGATTTTCCGAGAATGATAGCAAACATTGAAAAAATAAAAATTCCTCATGAAGAAAAAAATATCATAAATAACGTATACACGATTCAATATGAATTAGGATCATTTAATTGGACTCCTACAAACAATATATTTAATTTCACTGCAACCGTCAAGGGTATTTATCGATTAACACTAGTATCACCAATTCAATTTAATATTTCATCAACGATTTCATCTGGGTCAATATGGTATCAACGATTATCAAAAAAGGAACAAGTGAACGATTCACGATAACAACGACTGATAGAAGTTTGATTGGGGCTTTATTAATATGGTATGTGGAATTCACAGCGGATTTAAGTAAAGACTAAATTGAAATCGTAAACGATTTGAAAATAAAATGTCATCACAGCAGTATCGCTATGATCAGGTCAGAGAATTTCAAACTAAATTCAAAACCCTCAGTGAGGAGTTCAAGTAAAAATAAAAAAAATACAGACGAAAAATAGCCGCAGTTGATGTAACCGTGTACTTGGTGAGTGGTATAATCACCGGAGCCGGTATTATACTCTCCTACGTGACAATGATTGCTCCGATAGCTGTTCCAATTTGTATATCAGCGGTGACAACAATCGAGGGAATAATTTCGATAATAACAAAAAAAATATCATGCAGTCAACGCAAACTACAAGATTACATAATTAAATTTCATGTTATGTCAACCGCATACTCGCAATTATGTTCGATGATATCGTCGTCACTCGATGACTCATTAATATTCGATGATGAGTTTTCAGCGATGGTACGTGTTTATAATTCCGCGATGTCTAAATTAGAGCAGGATAATAATAATAATGACAACACCGCAAGAACTACTTCAACAAATAGCGGAAAATATCAATCCAGTAAAAACAAGTATGATATCAATAACCTCAACGAATCCTGAATTCAGTGTGTATTTCCCTACTCCGATTCCCGTGAAGGAGATAGCGTTAGCAAAATTACGAGTATATCACAGTTGGCCTAACATTAGGTCGGTAGCATTTGGCGGTCAACAACCGAATAATTCATTAGTGTTTGTGAGTAGGAATAAACAAGACGGAACTCCAGACTGGAACGTTGTTTCGTTACCATCTGGGGTCTACAAAATTGAACAAATCAATAACGAATTTCAACGGAGAATAAAATCAATCACTGAAAATAAATCGAAAATCGCTATAACAGATCATGAGCCAACGTTATCATCTGCCATCGAGATAAACTCACCCGGATATGTCGTAGATATCTATCAAAGTTCTATAAGAACAATACTGGGTTGGCCTGAAATAACACCTCCACCTGAACCACAAAAATCTGATTATGTCACGGATAAACAATCATACCACGAAATTACCACATCATATCGAGATGATTTATCTGATACGAAGAAATCATCGTTGCCGGGTAGTTATTTCAACTTTATTGATTGGGATTCCGCCTTTTGGAGATTTAAGATTAAACAGACTCGAGAATCAATTACATATATAAATATGTATCAAAACAAAATTATTGAATACTTTAAAGAGATCAATCAAAAACACAGTCAACAACTACAACGACTACAACATGATTTCAATAAATCTGATCAGAGTGAAACTAATCCAGTCTATATGCGATGTCATAATAATTCACTAACGAGAATTAATTTCAGACTCACTGACCAGTCCAATAATCTAATTGATTTACAAGGTGAGGTCCTACAAATTAGTCTGTTTGTGAAATCGTAGCAACTTTCATCATAAATTTCAACGATTGTTAACCCCATAGCAGCAGCAGGGGCTGCGACAACAATTGTGGAGTCTTTCTGTTTGCCAAATGAGCATCTATAAATCATTTACGAGGAAGTCTTAGTTTGCCAATTGACGCTTTTTTTTCGATTTTGGAGGAAGCCTTGGTTTGCCAAATCGACGCCTCTAAAAAGTTATCCGATTCGCCCCTGCTGCTGCTTATGCAAAAAGGCAAAAATAATAAAAATGTATAAAGTCGGTAAGATGGAAGTAAAGTTGTAATTTTGTATGTATTTCTTTAATTTAAAATAAATGTGTTTGTAGATATATATCTAGAATGTAATTTTATACATTAATCACTTGCCAAAATAAAGTTAGTTCATTCATTGAGAATAGAGAGCTCTGTCTTTTCACAGTCGTTCCCGATACCTCTCGTAGCATTCCCTAAGAATGTAGACGTATCTACACAGTTATGAGTGACACCTCTTGTTTAGAGAACCTGAACTCTCTCTCTCTCTCTCTCTCTCTCTCTCTCTCTCTCTCTCTCTCTCTCTCTCTCTCTCTCTCTCTCTCTCTCTCTCTCTCTCTCTGACGAATTCCAATATCACAAAAACATGAACGAGGCGATTTCGCTTAGTGGGCTTTCTTGCACGTGAAAGAAACAAAATATCACAGCCCCCAAGAAGTGAACACTACTTCCCAAGACAACCCAAAACAGGAACAAGAAAGGTTCTGTCTGCTCGTTTAGCCAAACATTTTAATGTGTTGTTTGTACTAACTAAATCAAACTCAATGAGAAAACAAATCATTCAAAAAGCACCTAAGAAATCATCGATATCGTGTGTGAATGGTATTTTAATGTCTTGAAAGAAACGGTAACTTTGTCCAGGGTACAAAAAGAACGCTTACAAAAATACCGGAACGTTCTTCGCCATATGATTAAGAAATAGGTCGAAAGATAAAAGATGAAGATTCAACGCGGAGGATTTCTACCAATGATGACTGAATCATTACTCAAAGTGGCTGCTACTTTGTTAGGATCGATTGCGGACCACTTTTAGAATGCATCATGAGACGATAAAAGGACCCCTTTTCTAATAGGTTATATACGTGTACCTTGGAAAGCTGGCTTTAGTTCCCTACAAACGACGAATGGAATTCAATCATTGATACGAGCAATGTACATCACATTTAAGTACGAATCCTAAAGACTCCGAGATGTCACCGTTACAACAAGAATAACTACTGTTAATCGATCGCACAGATTTGTCAGAAACGAAACATCTCAACGATACTATCAAGTCTTACAACGTCTTCAGCTCTTTCAGTACCAAGCATTAGACGAAACAGTTAAACCAACTCGGAGAGATTTCAAGGACATAACATGACCCTGACGAGAACCAATCTTTTTAATATTAAGTATAAAAAGTTCATTACTTCTTAATTTACTAGTCCCATCTTGACCTTGACAACATCCAATCATCTTAAAATTAAACTAAAACCTTTTTACGTGGTAGCCACTAACCTTCAATCAAAGCCAGGATCAAGGTAAACATTTTTAAACGCCAAAGATTTTTAGAAGAAGAATACCACATCATGTCTAGTGAATGAGTTTACATTAGAATACAGGAAATGGACATTCATTTTAGACCATCGAGACTCCAAAAACAGACTCGGTGTCGTTAAACGTTTTCAACGCACTTTAAAGGAACGCATGTTAAATTATTTTAAACATCAACACACTCAAGTATATCGACGTGCTACCCCATCTCGTCTGATCCTACAATCAATCTTACCATTATAGCATTGGATTCACGCCCGAAGAAGTATCTTTGAGAGCGAAGTGGCAGTGTTTGATCGACTGTTTGGAACGTCACCCACTGCCCCCAATAAAAGTAAAATATTAACAACTGGAGATTGGATTCTCATATCAAAAACCAAACACACCTTCGACAAAGGTTATTTACATAACTAGGCAAGCCTCTTCGTTACTGAGTTATTCTTTTCAAAGTTGATTCTGACAATGCTGATTCTTATGAGTAAGGTGAAAACGCGCATCACGTTCATTGTAAATTTGTAAGTCCTCGCTATCTTCCTCTTAGTAATTGCATTTTGACAGTGTTAACGTTGATATACAAGGAGATCTGGGACTAAATATTTCATTATCGAAATGAAAAGTCACGGGAAATCCACATTTTTTATAATAATTTTCTAGCGAATAATACTCCATATATCATGTATACCAATGGGTAGATATGCTCAAATCCGCTTTACATGCTGTGGCAAACATCTAAAACCAGATGTTCATTCGCAAAAGATGTTTCAGTGACTCGAGGAAAAGAATTTCTTGAAAATGAAATGATTGCAAAAATAAAACCAAAAACAAAGACTTCCTGAGAGTAGAAAAATGTGTTACTTTAACACATTAACCCCTAGCGACGACTTTACGGGGAATGAGGTAGTAGCCTACTTCCAAGGTCTGTAGCGTCAAGGTCATACATAAGAAACTAAAGTGGGTGGGTTCATAGAAAGGTAGACAGATGTAGCTCTACAATGATAGCAAATCAAATCATCTGGACATTTTAGTTGCACTACAAAATACAGAGGGACAAACCAAAGTTTTTGGACCCGTTTTTTTTTTCCACCCAAAAATCGCCCATGGTCGGATTGCGAATTTGTTATACTAACCAATGAAAAACATTTTCTTTTGCACGACTAACCATTTGTCTAACGGAATATTGCTTGGAAATAGATGTATTATGATGTATTCAGAAATAGTCCCCAAAATGTGTTTCCTACTCGCATTTCATGTGAAAACAGCAGAAACCTCCAGGGATTAATGTGTTAAACAGTCACTTTTCATGATACCACAAAATTTGAATATTCCTCGCGTATTTAATCACTTGTGTGTCAACACTGCACATGAATTACAAATTTTGCCATTCTGAGACAATTTTCTAATTTTTTTTCTTCAAAATTCTTATTAACCTGTAAAATACCATTTTGGCTCGACTAGAGACCCTATAAAGTTGTTTCAAGTTCATAGTCAAGCATTCCTTCTTCGTGTACACCGCAGCAAGAACAAGCCTAAAAGAGACGTCAAAACCCATTCAGAGCACATAAACACGTTCGAAGAAAACGTAAGAAATCATGAACACTTAATGAAACAAAAAATGATGCACTGAAATTTTTACGAATATCATTCATCATGATGACGATGCAAGAATCAGAATGGGTAGAATTTCATACCGTGTAGTCTTTGACTACCTCAGCTCCTATCGAAATCGAAATCAAAAGACAGATTTATCTGAATAACAGTTACATATATCGGGTTTTCAAAGTAATCAAATCAGAAATCACGACTCAAATTAGCGATGTCAGAGTAGCTCCCGTCAACAATTTAATGCATTCGTTGTTCAGCGATATTGGATATGTAACTTAACAATCTGGTCAGCAGTGGCATGGATATTTACCGTTACCTTGCAACTCTCTTATGTGCCGAAAAGAAGGATGAGATAAATTTATCGTTGTAAATCCGTAAGGGTTTGCCTGAGCACCACTAAAGAAATTTCGAAATTGATTAAAGTCCATATCACCGCCACACCAGGTCTGCCAAATATTTCGTAATGTATGATTGTCAACACTGTTAATAAATTGCAATTATCTCGGATCACTTTTGGAATGTGTGTGTATCGTTGAGCGATATATATCACGTCAGAATTTTTGTCGTCCTCGAGAAAATATCCGAGCTGGATTTTTTTGTCTATCTAACATTACATCATCGCACACAAGAAGATTGTTAATGCCTCCATCGAGGTCTTCCACGGATGGCGCATCGTCGATATCTGTAATAAACTCAATAATGTCCTCGTCGCGATCTCTGATGCGCTTTCGTTATAATCTTTTAACACCTGATAACAATGCTGATCATCTACGCTAGGGGCAACTAAATTTAATTTGTCCCACGCCATATACTTCATTATCAGCGTGAGTAACAACTGTGTTTTACCGCTCCCTGAAGGTCCGATGATAATCATCCGTATATAATCTGGCAACATGACGTTTCACAGGTTTTTTTTCTTTAATGCGGAAAAGTCAATAATCTCCATTAGATATAACTTAATAATATTATGGATTTATATTGTGTGAAATGTTGGATACGTACAGGTACACTTGATCTAACAACTGTTACCACAAAAAATAACAGAGGCTGTTACCGATAAATGTGAATACTGCGGTACAAAAAAATATAAATTTGTTTTAAAAAAGGAGGTGGTGATATCGCCGCCAACTTAGCAAAACTTACAGGTACACCATGGGCAAAGTATCCAGGTGAAAAGCACCTTCCAGGATATAGTTATTGTGGACTGGGAACACGATTAGATATCAGACTTGACAACCAGAATAATCTCAACCCAGGCGAAGATCCAATAAACGCCATCGATGAAACATGTCGTGTACACGATATAGCTTATCGTAGTGGTGATCTCCAACAACGTCATCTCGCAAATGTTAGATTAATCCACGACTTAAATTCTATCCCTGATAAATCATTTAAGGAAAAATTAGCATTGTGGTTGATAAAAACCTCAATTAAAGGTAATTTGTTGTTCGGTGCTAGTATATAACATGGAAGCAATTTATTATTCTCCAACAGGATACTACATGGGTAAATCCGCGATCGATAAACTCGCCAACACTGCTAAAGTAACACATAGCACAGCTGCTGATTGGTTGGCCAAACAAGCTATATGGCAAATTTATCTACCTCGTCTGGAAAAGATTCAATATGCGTCATTTGATGTTAATGTCCCGAATTAAGTTCATCAGGCAGATATATTATATCTACCGCATGACACAATTAAAAAACGTGTTTACAAATATGCGTTGACGGTAGTTGATATAGCGAGTATATACAAGGAAGCTGAACCATTATCAACAAAATCATCGTCTGAATTTGCCTCTGCATTCATAAAAATTTATCGTCATGGTCCTCTGCAGTGGCCAAATCGTCTTCAAGTTGATCCTGGTAAAGAGTTTCAAGGTGAAGTGTCGTCGGTGATGAAACAACATAATGCTGAGATTCGAGGAGGACACACTGCAATCGATCGTGATCAGGCAATTGTTGAACGATTTAACAGAACTCTAGCTGATAAATTGTTTCATTATCAGTATGCGAAGGAATTTATTGATGATGGGTGATCTCATGAATGGGTTAAACGATTACCAGATGTGGTTTCAGCGATTAACAATGAGGTCACTAGAACGTTAAATACAAAACCTGCCATCGTGATAACAAAAAGATATATAAATAAAAAATTGATTAATTGATAAGGATCGTAATAGAGAGCTTTCTGTGATATATGTGGAGTCTCATGGTTCATTATATTGTTTCATCTGGGAGTACTTTTCTAGCCAGTAAGAAGTCATCGCTTACATATATGTGTGGGAATAAAGAAAATGTGAATTCATTGGATACAACAAACTTCTAATGACACAGAAATATTGAAGAGATTTAACACACTGAAGTTGCATTTCAATGATGAATATGAGTTTATGTCTTAAGACTAGGAGAACAAAACACGCACGCAACATGGCTTACAAGCATAGTAGCATAAAATTGAATGTGACACTTGATTTTTGGTGACATCATCTCTAGTAATAATTGTTATATATACTACGTCATTTGAATCAATAAGATTGGGTCATGATATTTTGATGCACGAAGCCTCCATTTCACCTCTTTATGGTCCAGGTTTTAATTTTCTATGTCTTGACCTGTAGAAGGTTCGCTTTGGGCATTAATGTGTTCTCTAGAAATAGAACACTTTAAACAACCACATGTACCTATGAAAACTCTTAACATGTATACATATTTTATAAACTTCATTAAGCGTCAAAAATGATCTATAATAGCATTCCTCATTACTAGTCTCAAGGTAACTGATATGCTTGGTGGTTTGCATGATGTAGAAAACAAAACTCCACATCATGCTCATATATGAATAACTGAAAAATTCATTTTTTAAATGTTTTTAATTAAACTATGAAAATTTTCATCTGGCTCATTTAAATGCACACTGTGTAGAGAAACGTGTGCAGTTTTGGAAAACCAAAGACTAACTTCACGAAGTATACGAATGTTAATAGCTGCTTTCGTGCATTCAGAAGCCTACTTACAAGGTCTGAAACGTTGAGGTCATGTATGATACACTAATGTCGGTGGTATTATAGAAAGGTAGACAGACGTAGCTCCACAATGATAGCAAATAATCTGGACATTTTAGCTGCACTACAAAATACAGAGGGAAAACCAATGTTTGGACCAGTTTTTGTAACCCAAAATTTGCAAGTGGTCCAAATCTGATCTTGTGTCCAGATTTTAGACTTTTTGGCCTCAGATCTCAGGCATATGTTCTGAAGTTCCCACAGACTGGTGAACCTGTGCTAACAGTAGGATAAGGTGGACATTTTGAATAAAGCGTCTTTACCATGCAAAAATTATGGGTCCATTACAAAGAGAAAAAAGAACTCCAGCGTTTCTACTTCTGTTTAAGCCCCAGCTAACTAACCAATGCAAAACAGTTTTGTTTAGTACAACTAGGCATTAGGCTAATGGAAAATTACATGGAAGTCGATGTATTATGATGTATTCAGAAATACTCCCCAAAAGGTGTTTCCTACTAGGCATTTCATGCAAAAACAGCAAACACCTCCAAGGGTTAATGTATTAACACTTGACATTGAAATATGTTCAAAATATTCCAATGATCGACGTTAATTGTCAATGTTACAACACAACCAACAGGGAGTTCTGAACAATTTGATTCTCCTACCATTGAGTTTAGAGCCTGGTAAAATAATTCCAGACCTTATAAAACTTCCTTCCACTAAACAAAAAACATTTACATCAATAAGTTTGTCTATTTATTCCGGATATGAATACAGAGAACTGCTTTGTTCAAAATGAATAATTTTATATAATGAAACTAATAGAAAAATAAAGATAAAAATAATAACCAAACCCCACAGTTATATTGAAATGCAGCGAGAACGCCTTATTACAGGATCTTGTGAGATTATAACTTTTAAAGAGTGCGATGTACTGTAACTTTAATTTTACTGTCATATGAGAAATATATAGCCCATGTGTTAAAAACATGCACAGGTGTGCAAATGCAGCTCTAGATCGTGTTGTATTCCATGTCCTTCCATTCAAAAGATGACTGTTTGCTAGCATCTTCTTACATCTCCACATTTTATTGATAAGACTTCTGTCCAATATATATTCTGATACATTTTGACATTTAATCTGGACATATTCACTGGGAACTATTAATCAGGATTAATGTTAATGAGGTTCACTATATATATATATATATATATATATATATATATATATATATATATATATATATATATATAATTGAGAACCTCATCATCACATGACAATATGTCTTCTAGTTTTGATTCTCTGACACCCATACAAGCTAAAACTTAAAGAACAAATTCATTACATGTTGAGATCTGGTTAATCCTTACAACGTGATAAAAGGGTAATAAGACAATACAAGATATTAAGTTATAGTGGATGACATTTAACATGTTGCTAATAAATACTGAAATGAAATAACTTCCACACAAGCTATATATTAAAATGAATGTTTACTTCCATAAAGAAATTTAAAATAGAAGATATCAGAAAGTTCATCATGTGCTGAACATTGTAGCAACAATTCCATGTAAGATGGAGATTGAAGCAATCATCTGAAAGAGCTTCATCGTACAGAATTTGTTGCATTTAGATGGTCGGGAGCTCTAAAGAAGTGGGTTTTCCTAGAATTTGTTGCACTATCTTCATTTATACTGGATATGGGATACATACACTTATCTCGCAGCAAGCATCAGAATAGTGGCTTTTCTCAGAGTGATGTATCATGGCTAAAAATAATATAACACACAATTAGGCAAACAGTTATATTTGTTGTGCACTATCAAATAAGTATTTACTTAATAATATGATAAAAATATATATTGTTAATTACGAAAAGGGAAACCTTTTATGACATTTATTAAAAGTAGTTGGGACATAAAACTACAGTTGTTTTTTTCATGTATTGTAAGTCTTGGGTCACCTTAGATATTTTTTATACTGATTATCCTGTGTATTTCAGCCATAATGCTATTAAAAAAAAAAAGAAAACAAACTATGATTTACAGACTATCATACTGAATTATTGGAAATATTACAAATAATCAATAGATATATTTAATTTGCTTATATTTACTTACCATTGCTACGTCTTTCACATACATATAATTTCAACAGACAGTATATTGTAACCAAATTAATAACAGTATAACTTCTCCCATTTTTACTCTACTTTAGTATTGTCATTTTATGCATCAATGCATTACAATTTTCAAAAGTCAAATGTACATTTTCCCCCATAAAAATTTAAATACCTACATCAGTAAAATGTTGTGCCAATATTAAAAGAACAAAAATAGTGCTTGCTTTATCACTCATATATACCGTGACTTTTCTGTAGATCATGTCTTTAACACATGTATACTGAAGAGTTTAACTTGCGCTGCATGAAGTGTATCTATTGGTTTTGAATCAGGGGCACCATTGAATTAAATTTCAATAATGTCTATAAAATACAATAAAGAAGACCAAACATTAATCCTTTGAAAATAATTTCAATAATAAAACAGCGGTAGTTTACTTTGATGTAAGGGACCAAAAGCAAATACATGATGACAAAGTAACAGTAATCATGCTAATTTGTAAAAGGTGATAATTATTTTTCTTGCAAAATTAGATGGGTACCAGTACTGCGTAAGGGACAAAATTATTTACCCAACCCATTTTCTGGATTTCACTTTGAAAACAAATGACAAATATGCCAATTATAATAAAAAAGGAGCTGACAAAAAAAACTAGTTTGACAAACTCGAAAGTCGAATGAATAACATGATCATCTTGTCAGAATTTCACCCTATATCATGCTGATTCTTTAAATGAATATATGACATTTATGTTAATATATGCTGCCTATATGCCTAAAATATGTATAACTATTCACTGAAAAAATGTTTTTGTCATAAAAATTACATTACTTCAAAAAAATAATTATCTCGGAGAAAAAAAAAACATAAATAAAGCAAAACCTGTATATAATACTTTTAGGAATAAACTGAGACATAAATGACTCAAAGCATGGTATGTACTGTGTCTGTACTGCATGCTACAGAACAGAGCTCCGAGTTAACTTTTTTCTTCAAAATATATTTATGCAAAATTAAATGATCGAAAATTGGACAGCAGATTACAAATTCCAAATCGAATAATGACAAAATAATAACAAGGTATAACAAAATCATCCGAAAACTGTTCATAACTGTATAAATTATTCATTGAACTTATCGAAATAGAAAGTGCAATTGTTTCAATATATACTAATCGCACAAACAATACAAATTCATACGAACCTTAACAAATCCTCACAAAGCCTGACAGTCACAAAAGTCATTTTACACAAGTGTATTTATATCGTAAATTAAATTATTTTAAATTATGAAGTACCAAATAAACAAAAGCCGATAGGGCAATTTTGTTTTTTAATAATAAATTGAGATACCTAAAGCCAATTTTCTATTATTATGAAGAAAAAAACACATGCATTCATTCTTCACAGAACATACCGGTATATAATAATTATCAGAAGATATTTATTAACACAACATTACAAAACAACAAATAACAGAGAGTATCACATTATTTTTTATAATCAATTTTTAATTTCTATCAAATATGGCATGTCTTCACGCTAACTAAAAATTATATATATATATATATATATATATATATATATATATATATATATATATATATGAAGAAAAAACAACACAGAAAAGAATCCGATTGCTTTCATTGCCTTTTTTTTAAATTACATTTATTATACCCGTAATAGGTTGACCACTGGGTCGGGGAGCCATCCCAAGGTCACCTTACAATCTAACATTTCTGATAATCTAGGGATAATAAAAATAATCAACTGAAAATGAAAACACTCTCACACACACTTACATACATGCATACGTCACACGATCTAGGTGACATTGTGATATTACAGTATTTTGTTCCTGTTTAGCATAAAATCAGATGCATATTACATATTCAATATTGAGGTCCACTTTTGAAGAAATTGGCTCCAGGTTAACTTGAGTGGCACATGAATTATGAAGTCTTTATTTACTTTAACATTATTCATCTGGAAGGAATTAAAAACATGTATAAAGTGATGCAAGGTAACTAATAATCATATTAGTTTATGAGATGATAACTGAACAATGCCAAGAGACATATAGCAATCCTGCATAATTTGTCTTGACATTTTGTGTCCTTAAATGTTGCAATACCAAAAATGTTATATTTTCACATGCATATAAGCCATAGCATATAAAACTTTAATAATTAATATTTTTTTCCAGTCCCAAGATTAACACCATTAACGTAATTGCTCTATGGAGTATAAAAAAAATCATTCTAACAGATCACAAAAAGTTTTCTTCAGTGCTAGACATTTGAAATCTATTGAAATAAATGTCTGAAAACTGTATTTATGATTCAGACTGACTAGACCATTAAGCTAATATGTTGCCATGTAAAAGCAGAACATTGCATTCTTACAAAAGCAACAACTTTGAACAGAGCCAAAATGATTATTTCAATGATGATTGATGATTCAATTATTAGTAGTATCTGGTTATCTAACAAGTTAATTAATGCCCTACCCCCTTGCCACTGTCTTCACAAGTAAAAAGCATATTTAGTCAGCTGCAGTAAATTACAAAACAAAAATATACTACAATTTTCTCACACCTGAGCCGTTCTTAAAGAACAAGCTCCATTCCAGATTAATTGAAATAAATGAACATGGTTACATTAGATATAACCCAGTGAGATACATGTGCCAAAATCCATTATTTGAAGGTAAAATATAGAAAGATAAGCTGGAAGGTATTCCAGTTAATATTGCTGTTTGGTAAACAACCTGAAATTTAACTATATACTATTATTATAATTAAATACTCTTACTATAACTGTATATTTTTGTATATTTTGAGAGATATTAAGAGCGTTAATTACACTCGGCTTCACTGCTAGTATTGATTGGAGTTAGTACACAAACTAGAATGGAAAACATGAAGAAAGCTGCAATCTTAAGGTTATTGCAGATGGCAAAAATAAGACCATAAACTTTGTACTCTCCATAAACTTGATCTTTAATATAATGGAGAAACTTCTACGAGAAATTATATAAACCTGAAACAAAAATGTTTGACTCTATGCAGTGAATAATCACTTTGGAGAATATTACTGTGCTGAAACCATCTCCTTTTGCTCAAGAAACCAAACATATTTGCTTACCAGTCTGCATTCATAACCAGATAGTTTGTACTGACATGTTGCTGCTGAACTTTGTCCAATCAGTATTGCCAGTGTGAAGGGTTTTAAAAGGTTTTCTAAACCCTTAATCTGGAGAACAAGATACATATGTACCTTCCTATATTAACATATTGACTGTTGCTTTACAATAAAGAGAAACAGACTCTCACTGATATCATTGATCAACATCAACTAAAGACAGCTATTTTGCAAACATATGTTCTATGGACAAGTGTAGATTTAAAGGGCTACATAAGCTAGATTAGGCACAGTATCTGTGATAACTGGGAGCTTAACTCAAATCTGTCAGCTGCCCAACTTGCCGAAAACTGTCCTATGTGTGTGAGCATTGCAGGGAAAATCAAGGCTCTCAATTAGGAGCTTAGTGTTTCTCTTTCTGCATCTTGGTGACTCAAAAGTATGGAGGCAGCTTCTAGTGAGGCTAACTCTGTGCTTATGCAGTACTTCACTCACACCCTTCTACTCCGTGTCATACTGAAACTACCAAGGATGTCAATAGTGTTATCTGTAGGGCATCATCTAGTTGGACATTTCAGTTACTTAACAGTTATGACTGAGGACCTTGAAAAGTGAGAGCTGAAAACTGATCTCAAGCCTTTATGTTAATACCAGTTGGAAATCAGATAGCATCAATGAGGCTTCTACTAACTCTACGAGGTTTTATCATTTTTGATGATGCAAATACAAATCCAGCAGATTAGAGCAGTCCTGATATCAAGAGATTTTCACTGGAAGAAAACTCTTCTAGTGTTTGGAGCACTGGCTAATGCCACCAAACAATTTGAGAAAAAGGACCAGCCAATGTGACAGTGCTGTCTTCATTAAGTTATAACCCAAAATTTGTCTTGTTCTGAATTCTGGACCTGACATCAGGTTTACCAAACTATCAATGTCAGTTCCACTGGAAGCACTTGTTATGCAAGAGACCAAGAGCCTCTGTTGCCAAAATTTGACATAATATACGAGCTTTCAAGAAATGCATTCGTTCTTTGATGTACTTTTATGCATAAGCCTGTTTGAAAACTGAATTATTCTGAATCATGGAGGTTGGTTTACGTGATCCTGGCAATAAGCAAGATTGGATCTTTTTACTGCAAGAAACTGCAGAGAAACAGAATTGAAGCTGAATGTATGCACAGAATTCATGCAGTAGTATCAAACTATGGGTTTTACCTTTTTGTCTCCCTTCAACCCATCCTCACCTATATACATCCCCCCAATTCAGTTTACATGCAAGCCTTGCCTGTTGATACCTTGTAATTTTATCTAGAGGGGCCAACACACATGTAACGTAAGCCAGACATGCGGGGTAGAGTAATCATCTGGATTTCAGTGCTCTAAAAAGTGTCCAAAAATGTCCGCTTTTGATACAATTCTGTTGTAATTGTAAAAAAAAAATCCCAGAGGTTACTAACTTAGAACTGCCTATGGTAGCAATCAATACACACAATGAATGAATCAACTCCATACAAAGAGGTTTTATTACTATCAATGAAAACTCTGTATTGAATTTTTTTCTTCACAGCCTGACTTGCACAGGTTTTATAGCAAGTTTCATGAATTGACAAAGAGAGAAATATATTATCTGAGCTGTGAATATTGAAATATTCTGCATGGAAAAGTAAATCTTCAAAAGAAACCTAATTCGCCTACTGTGTCTGAAGCGAGTGACTTTTTTATTAGGTCAGTGATGAAGATTTTCAAGTGCAGGCTACAAATGCTATGGGCCATAAGCAATGGACTGGCAACTGAAATCACTGCTCTTCAGTGGATATAAGAAATGTATTACACTGATGCAGAAGAGGATTTATTGAAGTACCTGAAACAATTTTACGAAGCTGTTGATAAAATCAATGAGGCAAACATGATTGAGGAAATTTATCAGCATTCCAAGAAATCTGATGTAACTGCATAAAATTGAAGTCTGGTCAAAGTCAAGCTGGTGTATTGCTAACTGATGGGTACTCTGAGCTAGGTGATGGGGCTGTTTGAGCTTATTTGGGCTGTTGCTGGGCTGCAATTCATCTTGTTTGCATTTGCAGATAAATTTACAGTTATATAACATGCAAAATTTTAAAACACCATTATTCCTGAGAAAGCACGACTTAAACGTTTTGATTTACCATAAAATCACATAGTGGACTATGTGAGGTTCACTATCTGCCTAGGCTTGAAATTTTTGTATATGCAGCAAGAGAAAAAAACAGCAACAATTAGTGTCCATAATGCTCGAGCAGTTTAAAAAAATGGGAAAAGGTTATGACAAATTGTTGTGCCCATCTGAGATATAGATACTGTTTTGCCAATTAAATAACATTCTTGCATGTATGTATCAGAATTTCCACAGCTTAGGGACGCAGCCATTGCAAAGCTGCCTGCTCTGGAAAAATATGAACTATGTGACACAAGATGCCATTATGAGTACGTGTACTATAAAACACATGTATTACATGATGGCCTAGGGGGACGACCCTGCCTTAAATGTGGCATAGGGTTCAAATCACATAATCGGCTTGCAAGCCTTGTAGATCTGTTCATGAATGTTATAAAACTCACAGAAACAACCACAAAGACCTGTGGCTGCACAAGTACAAAGTGATAACACAACAACAGAATAATTGAAAATATAACCAGTACTGAAGCAACTGCAGTTTCGGATCCTGACAAAATACCAAACAGAAAACAAGCCATGAATACAATTTCTCAAAAGTCATATGAGAAAGGCACATACTCTTGAATTATCCAGACCCATATTTGTATCATAGCCAGATTCCTCTACCACAGGAGCAACAAAAATAGCAGCAACAATTACAAATAAAATAACGGTACAAAAGTCCCTCTCTTTAATGAACCCCCTGACCAGTGGACCACCCGCTTCTTACTTGGCACCGATGAGTTTGTATTCAAAAGTACCCTTCAATAACAGCCACCCCTCTAACATAACCTGCGGCCTGCATTTTAGTACAAAAAATGTAAAATATCCCCCTCATGAGCAGCCACTTTTGTTTCTTCAAATGTATCCAGAACCAATGATTAATTCAAATCTTGACGTAAGGTAAGCAATTGACTATCTATATCATCGATACATGACTCCCAGTGTCAAGTTTCTGTAAGAAGTGTTGACTAAAGATTAATAGTACATGTCTATCATTATCTATAAAAGCTGATGTTTACAGGAAATGGGCTTAATAATGTTATGACAGAGTTTGGGGCTTAACACCTATGTCGAGTTATTCTATTTGATAATTATAACCAGAGGTATTTGTTAAAATCATAACAGGGTCAGCATAGACTAAAAAGATTTTGTACATTGGCACACACAGCGAACATTGAAAAAAACACAACAGGGTACCAAACATAAACCGGAAAAATCACGTGACAACACAATTATGGCTTCCTTTACGAAGACTGCACTTTGTCCACTCAACACAAGTTTTATCTGCATAATTAAATCGCATAGTTAGCAACAATAGAATAAATCATTACCAAACATTAACACGTCATCACTTTAATGAAGACATTATTATAGACGTTGGTTATTCTACTCGATGACATCGGAGGGACTTGCCAAATAATTTTATGCAGAAAAAGTTCAAAACAAGTTTATGTTGAAATGACTTGAATAAATAAAGTCATACCCGATAAGAAGCTTATTCAGCAGCAGTGGGAACATGGAGCAAATGGAAAGATAATTATGTATGTACCAAGATTTCAATGACGTTTTTGAATCCATTTGCAATGTGCACGACAACAATACTCGCTCTCATACGACACTTACACCAAGTAAAAGCACTATTAACGTATATTCAGTTGAAATAAGTTTGTTATTAAAACAGGAAGAACCTTTTAATGAATAATGTTACTTACTTAATAAAATTTCATGACTTTCTTTTGTTTAAAGATGCAATACTGGATACCATATTGGCACCATTTCTAATTTGAATGAATATGAAATCATAATTAGTCATAATTGTGGTGAAAATACTACAGAGATAACATGATTTTCAATACAGTCATTGTGTTGACCATATAGGAAGTCCAATTGGCACCATTTTCATTTTATAACCAACTAGACTGAATAGTCTTTCTGTGAAAATCCTATGCTGATTTGACCATTCATTCAGGAAAAGTGATAGGATTTCCTTGATTGTCACTGTAGTCAACTAAAATCAGCTCAATATCATCAGAAGTCTTCTGATAAAACTCCCATGGCAATATGTGTTTCCATTCAAAAGGAGTAACCATAACAAGATTTTTAAGATACTTTTGTGGCACCAATTGATAGGAACATCCATTCAGGAGAAGTAGCAATAAAAAGATTTCAAAAAGGCCAATATGGATGCCATATTGGATATCTACCCAGCACCACAGTTTGGGGACTAATAGACCATGGGAAGATTCTGTGTGTAAAATTTTTTTTTCCTCCACCATTTATACTGGCCACCATGTATAGCCTTTCTTATGTGGAAAAATGGCATTAAACCTTACAATAACAATGACCGTGATGGTTTAGAAGAGTTTATGTTGATACTACTGGAAAACAATTTGCTGCACATAGATGAAATAATAATAATAATAATCAACTCTTTTGAGAATTTTTTAGTCTTTTGTTTTTAAATTTATTTAAGAATAAATAGGTAACTTATGTGAAAATGTTAGGAAATGTCAGGAGGGGATTACTAATAGAGGGAAGAATTTTTACAATCAAAAGTTAAAAGTCCCCAAATATTTATACCAGCAGTTGAAACATTGGTGTAATATACAGGTAATCTAAGAGTTTATTTACTTATAACCATGATAAAGTGCACAGAACTGTATGATTCTTAGTTGAATATTTTTAATTTGCCATTGTGCTAAAATGGATTTGGAATGGTCATACAGATGTACAGATATAAGGACAGAGAAATGATCTGATGGATATGTGCCAAATGGCACTTTATGCTGTCATGGTGGGGGGATAAAAAAAACACTGACCTGAAATAATTGTATTTTTTCAACATTAATAATATTCCTGCTTTCCCAAATTATCCTGTTTGAATTCTTGACACATTTGCGCCAATCAACTTTCACTGATACACAAAACCATTTGACATTTCCTAATGCAAAGTGTTAGCTTGGATTATATACATATTGAGATCCCAATCCTATGACAATGTTAACAATTCTTTCATTATATACATATTAGTTATTTGATATTATTTAGAAGTATACTGGGATAAGTACAGGTTATTTCCAACTGTTAACTACTATTTTTTTGCTAATATGATTTTGATGCACATAAAGTTATTTTTACATAGGCCAGCTATATGTTTTTCTTTACTAGCAATGTTTTTTGTTGTTATTTTAATGTTGGAAGAGTGTAGGACTGTTGATCTAAGTTTTACGGGTTTGATACCTGCCTATGCCAGACTGGTTCATCTGTTTTGGGGAAAAGAACTTAGCTCCAAATTTTTTCAGCATGATATAGTCAATAATGGTGTTGAAACTATAGCTGATACTAGTAAATGTGAACAAGTCTGATGTAATAATGTTTTCTGAGGCATGTCTTAAGCATAAAATTCTAAAGGATGAAAAGAAGAAGGAATCTTAGCTATTTCACTTTAAAAGATTTTAAAACTATTATGAAGTTTAAACTTAGTCAATTTGTAAAGACACAGAAATGGTCCTGGGCCTGGCTGGTTACATATAATACATATAAGACTGAATTATTGCTAGAATAACAAATGGTACCCACATCATCCAGTATGTATACATAGCTGAAACAAATGTACCAGAGGTTACTCATTCAAACATGATTTTGACCTTTAAAAAAACAAACTGAAATTGTGAAAGAGGGGTTTGGGGGTACTCCCCCAATGTGGTATCGAGGGGCAGTGCCCCTGATTAGGGGGTTCCGGAGATCGAAGACCCCGACTAAAAATGCATTTTACACGCATGAAAATCTGCTCCTGGTCAAACTGTAACCATAATATAAATATGTAACAAAATAATCATATGAAAAACTAACAAACTTATCAAACATTTAAATAATTTTGCAATATTTATTGTCACATGAATTTGTTCTCCAATACTACTAGTACTTAAGTTATTTCATGTGCATGTCAGTATTCACATCGTGATTAAGTCAACCGTTAGGCATTTTTTGCTGCCAACCCTTTAATGCAGCCAGCAGCCAGCATTTAAGTACAAAGAATGTAAAATGTCCCCCTCATGACCGGCCATTTTTGTTTCTTCAAATGTATCCAGAACCCTTGATTAATTCAAATCTTGAAGTAAGTTAAGCAACTGATTATTTCTATCATCGATACATGTCTCCTAGTGTCAAGTTTCCGTTAGAAGTGTTGACTAAAGATTAATAATACATGTCTATCATTATCTCTAAAAGTTAATGTTTACAGGAATTGGGCTCAATAATGTTATGATAGAGTTTGGGGCTTAACACCAATGTCGATTTATTCAATTTAAAAATTATAACCAGATGTATTATTAAGATTGTAACAGGGTCAGCATCAGCTAAAGATAAATATTGTGCATTGGCACCCACAAAGAATCTTGAAGAAAACAAGGTACCAGACAAAAACCGAACAATTGTGTGACAACACATTGTTGGCTTCCTTGATGAAGACTGCATTTCGTCTACTCGAAACAAGTTTTGTCTCTGTAATTAAATCGCATTAAGTTAGCAACAACAGAATAAATCATTACCAAACATTAACACGTCATCACGTTAACGGAGACATTATTTTCGAAGTCGGTAATTTTACTAGATGACATCGTGGGAACCTGCCGAACAATTTTATGTAGAAAAGACTCGAAAAAACAAGTTTATGTTGAAATGACTCGAATAAATAAAGTCATACCCGATAAGAAGGTTATTCAGCGGCAGTGGAAACATGGAGCAATTGGAAAGATAATTATGTATGTACCAAGATGAAAATGACGCTTTTGAATGTATTTGCAATGTGCATGACAACAATACCCACTCTCATATCACACTTACATCAAGAAAAAGCACTATTAATGTATATTCAGTTGAAATAAGTTTGTTATTAAAACAGGAAGAACCTTTTAATGATTCATGTTACCTTTAAACGAAGATATTAAATGCTTTGAAGTATGTAATTCTTACTACGTACATTACACATACATATACTTCTCATAAAGAATGTAGTCCCCCTCTGGAAAGGCTACCCGTCTTATATGGTCACTTTCCTGAATATCAAGCGCACCTTTTGTAACCTTCTTCCACATAATCATAGAGATGACAACTTTGCAGATCATTGTTATTTATTAAACCTATGAAACTAGATTTTGATGCAGTGTTGTCAGTTATTGAAAATTGGTTGATGGGTTATGAAATAACATGCAAGCATCTTAATCTCCTTTAAGTTTTTCCTAGGGACTTTTTTCTTCTCGCATATCAAACCCGAAAGCATTTAACTTTAATCGAGATACGTTTAAATGTCTCTGCATTGATCTATCGTTTTTAAAAATTTAAATTTAAAAAAATGGTAATGCCTCTAAGTTTATTTCTAAATATCAGCTAAGTAATTTCATGGCTTTCTTTTGTTTAAATATGCAATACTGGATACCATATTGGCACCAATTCTAATCTGAACGAATATGATATCATAATTAGTCTTGTGGTGAAAATACCAGAGACTAACTTTGTGTTTGACATTTTTCACAAAATAACCTTTTTTGATAAGACCTCAGCAAGACCTTTGTAAATAAAATCTCTCAAGAAAGATACCTGCTATTATTTTCCAGTATTTAGCTTCCTACCAAGACACAGATGATGATGATAAAACTGAAAACAATTAGTATGGAAAAAATACTGACAGTACTGTACACAATTAAAGTTACTACCTTGTAGCTAATTAAAGGAGCATTATATTAAATTGGTATTAGACATTATAGTGTTTTGTTCATTTACTATAAATACTCTTTTTAATATTATACTTTAACCTAAGGAGTTTACATTAAGTATATTGGCCTCCAAAACTAGTCAAAAAACTAAAGTCCACGAGTCCAGTCATAAAACATACCTTCAATCATACCAAATGCTTCATGTTCGATGTTGGGTTCCTGCTCCTTATCCTTTTCCTTATATTGCTTTGGACCTATCAAGATATTTTCAAAATTATGCTTAATTACATGTAACTTAAAGATAACTTAACGACTCTTGATTTATCATGAATAATGTTGCATACATTTTGCTTACCACTTATTCACATGGAATAAAAGTTGACATATGAAACTTAAATAAATAATTAGTAGAAAATTTATTACATTGTGAGTATAAGTATTTGTTTGATGATTTTTTTTTTCTCATCATGCTGTTAGATACAAACGTTTCAAGAAACTGCCCTTTAAATTTATTTCAATTATCTCTTTCACTTGCTATATATGAGAGAAAGCACTAAAAAAAAAAACACTTCACTGTTCATTTTTGTACTTAAAAAAAAAGGTTTGCTGCAGATGCACTTGATAAAATTATTATGCTTTCTCATGGCAGTATCCTGATCCAATAAATATACCATATTTTTATCATGATTAATGTCTATTTCATATAATTAAATTTTACACACACTATATTTCAAAAATTGGGATAGTTATAAGATGGGTAAATAACATTCCTGGATATCAAGCGCACCTTTTGTAACCTTCTTCCACATAATCATAGAGATGACAACTTTGCAGATCATTGTCATTTACTAAACATATGAAACTAGATTCTTATGCAGTGTTGTCAGTTATCGAAAATTGGTTGATGGGTTATGAAATAACATCCAAGCATCTTAATCTCCTTTAAGTTGTTCTTCGGAACATTTTTCTTCTCGCATATCAATCCCGAATGCAATTAACTTGAATCAAGATATGTTTAAATGTCTCTCCATTGATCTTTTTAAAAAAATTTTAAAAAATGGTAATGACTCAGTTTCTAAGGTCTATTTCTAAGTATCAGCTGAGTAATTTCATGGCTTTCTTTTGTTTAAAGATGCAATACTAAAACTCCCATGGCAATATGTGTTTCCATTCAAAAGGAGTAACCATAACAAGATTTTTAAGATACTGCTGTGGCAGCCATATTGGACATCAGATTAGTGCCATTTTCTTTAGGACCAACTGGACATCATAAGAACTATTTTAACGGAAAGTAGCAATAAAAAGATTTCAAAAAGGCCAATATGGATGCAATATTGGATATCCACCCAGCACAATAGTTTGCTGACTGTGTGTACAATTGTTTTTCTTTCCTCCACCATTTATACTGGCCACCATGCATAGCCTATCTTGTGCTGAAAAATGGCATTAAACCTTACAATAACAACAACCATAATTGCTTAGAAGTGTTTATGCTGCTACTACTGGAAAACAATTTGATGAACATAGATGAAATAATAATGATAATAATAATCAACTCTATTGAGAATTTTTTTAGTCTTTTAAATTTATTTAAGAAAAAATAGGTAAATTATGTGAAAATGTTAGGAAATGTCAGGAGGGGATTGCTAATAGAGGGAAGAATTTTTACAATCAAAAGTTAAACGTCCTCAAAATGTTTATGCCAGCAGTTGAAACATTGGTGTAATTTCCATGTAATCTAAGAGTTTATTTACTTATAACCATGATAAAGTGCACAGAACTGTATGATTCTTAGTTGAATATTTTTAATTTGCCATTGTGCTAAAATGGATTTGGAATGGTCATACAGATGTACAGATATAAGGACCGAGAAATGTTATGATGGATATGTGCTAAATAAAATGGCACTTTATGCTGTCATGGTGGGGGGATAAAAAAACACTGACCTGAAATAATTGTATTTTTTCAACATTAATAATATTCCTGCTTTCCCAAATTATCCTGTTTGAATTCTTGGCACATTTGCGCCAATCAACTTTCACTGATACACAAAACCATTTGACATTTCCTAATGCAAAGTTTTAGCTTGGATAATACACATATTGAGATCCATAATCTTATGACAATGTTTACAATTAATTATTTCCTTATATACATATTAGTTATTTGATATTTTTTAGAAGTATACTATGTGATAAGTACAGTGTAATTCCAACTGTTAACTACTATCTATTTGCTAATATGATTTTGATGTACATAAAGTTATTTTTACTAGCAATGTTTTTTGTTGTCATTTTAATGTTGGAAGAGTGTAGAATTCTCTAAGTTTTGTGGATTTATTGATTGGTTCATCCATCTTGGTGTGTCATGGGGAAATGAGCTCCAATTTTTTCAGCATGATATAGTCAATAATGGTGTTGAAACTATAGCTGATACTAGGAAACATGAAAAAGTCAGATGTAATGATGTTTTCTGAGGCATGTCTTAAGCATAAAATTCTAAAGGATGAAAAAGAAGAAGGAATCTTAGCTATTTCACTTTAATAGATTTTAAAACTATTTGGAAATTTTAAACTCAGTCAATTTGTAAAGACACAGAAATGGTCCTGGACCTGGCTGGTTACATACAAGACTGAATTATTGCTAGAATAAACAATGGTACCCACACCATTCAGTATGTATACATAGCTGAAATAAATGTACCAGAGGCTACTCATTATTAACATTTGGGTATTATCATTAGCACATGATCGAGACAAGTAGAAGGAACTGGTCAGATGTTCAGCAGCACAGTGCCTCAATGACCACACTAGGTCAAGACTCTGATGATGATGATGATTATCTTGGCTAGTGATTATATTGGATAGTGATTCCTCATAGAACACACATATTCAATATGGATTTTTTTTCTTATGAGACCTGGGAGGATTTTTTTAAAAAGTTGTGTAATGACTTGATGGACAGAAGGAATTTACTATATTAAGATACAGATGTACAAATCTGCTTAATAAAGCATGAAATAAATATTCTTCAATAGAAGATATGGAGATTTTTAGACCCAGTTTTCAGTGTTTAGCAGTGGCACCGATTTTCTTGTTCATTTTTTAACATTTGCATTCAATATACAGAATACTTCACTCTGCATACATTCCTTGAATTCTGTATTACAAAACATACATGTTACTCTGGACAGTACTCTCACATTCCACCAACATGTCCTGAACATATGTAAGACTCATATCTTTGAGCTGAGATGCATCAGCTCCATTCGCAAATATCTTTCAGTTGATGCCACTAAAATACTTACGTATTCATTAGTACTTTCAAGACTAGACTATTGAAACCCAATTCTGTCTGGTTTGTCTCAATATCTACACCAGAAACTTAAAAAAGTTCAAAACACAGCTGCTCAGATCATCCTTAGAGTACCACGATAAGACCACACCTCCCTGCTGCAATGTACCCTATACTGACTATCCATTTGATTCAGAATCAAACACAAAATTTGTTCTCTGTGCTATATTTTACTAATGGACTCCAGTCCAATATACCCATGTGTACACACCATCAAAATATGTAAGCTGCTCTTCTGACACTCATACTTATACTCATTATTCCCACTATGAAACCGAAGTCATATGGACAACGTTCTGTTACATACCAGGGCCCAGTAAAGTGGAATGAATTGCCAAATTGAATGACACAAAGACACAGTGAACCTTTCAAGAGTGCTCTTAAAAATCACCTTTTCGACTGCAGATACAAACCTAATAATGTTCCCTACCGTAAATATTTTCAGCATTCTTTTGTTTTCTAATTTCATGGTGTTTGTTTTTGTTTTTTGTAGTCATATCATTATAGATCTTGTAAAGCTCTTAGAGTTTCTAATGATTAGGTACTATAAAAAGTAGCAGCAGAGAGGGTGAACAGACCAACTTTTCTAGGCGTCAATTTAGTAAACTAAGGCTTCCTTGAAAATACTTTTTCAGGCGTCAATTTAGTAAACTGAGGCTTCCTTGAAAATACTTAATTAATTTTTAATAATAATTTGAGTAAAGAATGAAAAAAAAAAGACGCCATTTAGTTGACGTTCACAATCTCGGCTGCTAATGCGCTAACAATTTTTTTACGATGAAAGTCCTAGGATGAAAATCCTTTTAGGATTTCACAAACAAACTAATTTGTAAAACCTCACCTCGTAAATCAATCAGATTATTAGATTGGTCAGTGAGTTTGAAATTAATTCTCGTTAACAAATTATTATAACATCGCATATAGACTAGATTAGTTGGGTCTTCAATAATTAGAAATCCTGGAGGAGCCGTTGGTGCAAATGAGTATAAAATATACCCCTGCTGAGCTTGATTTGATTGTTCGAGATTTATTTGATAATTTCCTTCGATAACGTCACATACTAAATTGAGCGCAATCACCGTTGAAATATTCACATTGTTCGGAGCAATATGTCTACCGCCGCCTTCTGGATCATTATTAAATTTCAGAATATTTGCTGTAGGATTCTTCGATTTTTTCCAATTATCGTGGATTCTTTTGAACCCAATATCAATAGCATCGTCAAGTTGTTTCTTTAGTTTATCCGGGTTATATCCAGGGATTTTAAAATCTTTAATCTCAGTTTTATTAATATTGTATAGATCTGCAAACTTATCATGTAATATCTCTTCATTTAATACTTCTTGAATAATTATCGAGTGAAATATTTTCATATCATAGATGATTTTATTACCCGTTTCTACGATGCTGATAAACTCGTCTTTAGTGAGAGAGCCGGATTTAAGAGATATTAGCAGTAGTGAAAAATCATTATTCATTGCTGTGAAATTTCCGTTGATGAGAGGAACATAAATTGATTCAAAAATATTTTTATTTAAGAACTTACCGGGAGTATAATCTTGATAACTCTTGACTTCATTGACGGGTTTTATTTTGTTGGTGATATAATCGGATTTTTTAGGTTCAGGTGGAAAATCCTTCAAATTTTCTCGCGAGTTATCCGGTGGTAATTCAGGCCATCCTAACACTGATCTTATAGAACTCTGATAAATATCTACCATATATCCAGGAGAATTAATCTCAATTGCAGATGATAGAGTTGGTTCATGAACTGTTATAGCGATTTTTGATTCTTTTCCAGTGAGAGATTTTATTCTGCGTTGAAATTCAGCGTTGATCTGTTCGATTTGATATGACCCAGTTGGTAACGAGACAACGTTCCAGTCTGGGGTTCCATCTTCACGATTTTTCCACGCGAACACCAAGGAATTATTTGGTTGTTGACCACCAAATGCTACCGATCTAATATTAGGCCAGCTATGATACACTCGTAGTTTTGCTAGTGCGATCTCGCTCACGGGAACGGGAATCGGGAAATTCACACTGAATTCAGGACGCGTTGAGGTTACTGATATCGTGCTTGTTTTCACCGGTGTTGTATTCTCTACTATTTGTTGAAGTAGTTCTTGCGGTGATGTCATTATTATTATCATTTCTCTCTAATTTTAGCATTGTTGTTTTATACAATTCCGCCATCGTTGAAAATTCACTATCTGATATTGTTGTGTCATCCAACGACGATGATATTAACGAGGATAATTGCGAGTAACCGGCAGATGCAATATGAAATTTAATTACGTAATTGTGTAGTTTACTCTGGCTACACGATGATAATTTTTTTGTGATCCCGGTTAATATACCCGCAATTGTAGCTATCGAGGAAATAACTATTGGTACTACAACCGGAGCAATCATAGTAACCGAAGACAGTATTATTCCAGCCGCGGTGATTATTCCCGACACTGAATACACAGTGACATCAACTGCGGTTATTCTTCGTTGGTATTTTTTTATTTTTATTTGATACTCCTCACAGAGAGAACTGAGTTTAGTTTGAAATTCTCTGACTTGATCATAGCGATATTGATTCGATGATGGAGTCATTTTATTTTAAAAGCGCTAGCATTTTCAATTCAAAATTCTGAAAGAATTTTTAAATCAGTTTAATTGTTTACTTAAATCCACTACTAATTCTACGTACCATGTTACTGAAACTCTGACTAGATTTCTATCTGTAGTCGTTATCGTGAATTGTTCAATTGTATCCTTGTCGATGATTGTTGATATCGTATTATTGACTCCAGATGAACTCGACGATGATATATTAAATTGAGTCGGTGATACTATTGTTAATCGATAAATACCCTTTACGGTTGCGGTTATGTTTAAAATATTATTTGTAGGTGTCCACGTATATGATCCATGTTGAATCGTGTATACAACATTGTTGACGATAGATTTATCATGAGGAATTTTTACTTTTTCAATGACGCTTATCATCCTCGTTGCATCATCTTTCATTGCGCTGTTGAATGTTTTAAGCTCATCGATGGATTTTTTAATATCAGGAAGGGTTATTTCAATTTTATCAAATGGGGTTCCAATAAACTTATCAATGATGTTTTTACGAAACATTGAAAACTGTTTCACGTGTTTTTCATATTCGGATTGAAGAGTTGTTAGTTCCAATAAAGAATCTTTTATTGTGGTGAGTTTTGGTGTGGTCACTGGTGGATTTCCAAAAAATTCTAGTATGGGTTTATCAATTTGGTCAATTGCATTTCTTTGTGTTTCACTAAACTGATCAAATACAACTATATGATCGTCATACTTATCATTGAGCGATTTCAATGAATTCGCCGTGTTATCGACTGTTGTTAGTTTATCCGTAATTGTTGAAACAAGTACACCTGGTTTGAGTTTACCCCCATCAGAAAATAACGCGATAGTATCCTCTGCTGCGTCTCGTTGTTTAACCAAAATATCATTAAGAGAGATATTACTACTTTTCAACTTACCCTGACGATCTTGAAATACAACTATTTCACCAGGATCAACATTTGCTAGGTTTAATATTTCAGCTATTTCATCTTCGATTAGTTTTTTAATATCCTTGTTATCAACGGTTTCAACTCCACTATCAGGTTTCTTCAGCGATGATAAAGGTCGTCCCCAAATATCAATCATTATTATAGAAATATTTTTATCGTTTAAATTCGTAGAATTTTTAATTGATGGATTTCATCATGGATTTCTAATCCTATGGATTTTCAATCCAACGACCGCTAGTATACTCATTCACTACTATATGAGGTGGTTTTAAAGATTCCTTTGAAATAGCATCAAGTACGTTTAATACTTCATTGCCACATATTGGAGGATCAATTATTGTTTGTGTTGGAAGTGTTGAATACAAAATTGGAAATCTTTTAAATTTCTTAATATAATTGATAAATTCTTTCGGCGGCGCTAATCCATATGAATCGAAATAAACAATCCCACGAGGATCAATCGCATACGCAACCCAATGAGTTCCAGGTCCAGAGCTATTATCTAAATTGATAATTCCAGTTTCAATACTATTTGGTTGTGCCGGTAATTGATCTCTCATAAAAACACCTCTGAAGTTTTTTATCCTGAGTTTTTTAGCAGCATCAATTAAATCAAAATTAGACATTGGAACTATCGGTTTGGAAATTGAAGATTTCGGAACTATATCGTTCCTGGAATTCGAAGACCCTTTCCGCTGTACCATGAATACGGGGTTCCTGGTAGTCTTAGACCCTTTCCTTTTTTTTTATAACCCTTTCCAGTTGCCTTTTTCAACGCCATTCCTGCCGCGGTACCAATGGCTCCTAACGCTGCCGCCTTCGCCACCGCTGGGGCCGCTGCGGCAATCAATCCTGGAATCAACCCTAACAACGGGAATATACCACCAGTCTTTTCCATGTTACGGATCGCGTTTGTAGAAAGAGTAACCTGAACTCCCTTTTTTTCTTCCAACGCTTTATTAAAATGATTAACCTGAGTTTTTGTTAGCGATAGTTTATTCCCTCCGCCATTCATCTGATTAAATTTCAGCGTTATTGTGGTTCCACATTGCTTAGCTGATTTAGATTGTAATTTTTTTATTTGACCAGGTGTCAATGTGACATTGATATTACTATACGACATTATACAAAATAGATTGATTCTAATTTCAAAATCCTAAAGGATTTTCAATGCTTCACATTTCGAACTACAGATTTAGAAAACTTATAAGTTTTCAACTGGTGCATCTACCAATCTCATTCGTCCACCAATACCTTCGAGTATCCTTGATTTATCACTGAGAATAACAGCAACAGCTCTATAATTCAGGATAGCCCCAGGTTTTATTACACGAGCTCGAAAGTGTATATCAACGACGGATTGTCTCATCAAGTCAAGATGTTCTAGTGAAAAGTAATAAATCGGGTACAGACTTCTAAAATCCAATTGTGATATTTGCAATCCAGTATCAACATTTTGATCACGTCCCATATATGACAACAACCGATGATAAACTCGTGCAATATGATTATTTCCATAATCAAGTTGTACATCCTCGGATGGTTCTTGCTGTCCGTTTATTCTCAGCGAGACTTCACTACATCCAATTTGATCAAATATCATGTGGGAACGTTCTTGTCTATTTAATAGATCAGTATTCTGTAATGCAACAAATATGTGACGTGGGGCTGAAATACCTTGTTTTGATGCTAGATGCCATGTAAGTGTACCATCAATATTAGAATCCATAGTATCTGTAGATGTTGACAACCAACTTAATAATCTCTTTCCTCCTTGATCCATAAATGATAGTAACTTCGGTTCAACGGCTAACGATGGAGTCAACACTGGCATCCATAGTGATAGTTTTGATAAAACGACTTTACCATCGGCAACGCCAGCACCGTGCCAGATTGCAGCATTATCAGTACCTTTTCTCATTAGAGCTACAGTATGTTTTACTCCATAGATAACTTTTCTGACGTTTCTACAAAATCCAAATATGTGATGGAGCGGAATAGCACATGAAAACCGTCGACGCTCTCCTTGCAACGTTGCTACTCGTGTTGCAAATCCTAGGTTATAATTAGTAATATTATTTATGACATCAAAATCAGCAGCTGGTCTTACATATCCGGCTGGTGCTGGATCAAGTGCAGCATCTCGTCTTGCTTTTACTCTAGAATACTGGACGTGTTCAGCGTTATCAGTAATATCCTTAGAAAACATCATAGATGGACCAGCTGATCTAGTATAGTCATCAGAATATCTTGCTAGCCCAATTATTGTTGTTGCTACATCAACCTCGCGTTCAATAGATTCGATTTCTCTTCCATCAATGAGATATCTAGCACTTTCAAATAATGCCATGATACCATTATTGACAAAACCAACTCTGATAGTTGGGTCATTTGCATATGGTGTATCATCCGCTTGTAAAAGCTCACCTTCGACTTCAATAAAGGCTTCAGCAGGTAAAAAGTATTTACTGGTATCATGAACTTGAAGTTCGATTCTTCCACGAAGATCAGGTTGCACTGCGTGATAAGCAAAAAATTGATAATCACGTACAGAATCATCTTTAAGTACTGGGGCTTCCATATCAAATGCAACATCAGGATTCTGTTTGAACATTTTTATTATATACCTGTTGGTCTAAATTAGAAATCGATAGTGAAAACTCCCCGGAATTCATGTTGACGGATTAGCCAAAAAAAATAAAAATAATTTTTATAAATTAATTATTAAGTTGAATATATTAATAATGATGATGAAAATATCTGAAAATGCTGATGATAATAAAGATAACGTTAATAGAATCATAAGTGATTCTGATACAAGTATTTCTAACATTAGTGATTCTGATACAAGCATTTTTGATACAGGTATTTCTAACATTAGTGATTCTGATTCAAATGATGACGAATATCCAAGTATTTCAAATATAACCATAACAACTGAGAATCCTATTCAAATAAATAAAAATCCTAGTGTTAGAAACACTAATGTAAGAAATGCTAGCATTTCTACAATAACTATAATAATTGGAAATCCTGTTCAAATAAATATTTCTAACGTTGGAAACACTAGTACTTCTAGCGTTAACGTTTCTGTCGAAATTTCCTAAAGCCGCTTCCCGCTATGGCATTTGCTATTATGTTATCCTGCAATGACGGAGTCATGGATGACGAAATCATGGATGACGGAGTTATTAATGACTGTAGTTTTTTATCCACTGCGTTATTTATTATTTTACTAACCTGTGTAGGCATTACTGCAGTAGATGGTAGTGAAGTCATTCCAGGTTTTGAAAATCTGGAAGATTTTCCGCGTCGAACTAGCGCTGTTAGTTTATCCTTAGCGGCTGAAAATGCCTTACTAGCAAGATCACCAATAGTGTTAATACCCTTATCTCGGATAACATCAATTGCTTTCATCGATAATTGTTTTACTAGCGGAGCCACTTTTGGAGCCATTCTTGAAAATAATCCCATTATAGTATTACCGAGACCATCTCCATAGTATGCTCGGTATTTTGGTAATCGTGAGTTTACCACGTAGACGTTAGTTGGTTTATCATGGTTGTAGTGTATGATCATTCTATATACAGAATCACTAATGATTCTACAAATTGTTATTTATCTAATTAGTCGCTATGATAACCGTCCACTAACTCTTCAATGAAATCTCGATATGTTGCAATATCCATGATACCACCTTGAAATAACCTCCTACAGATATCAGCAGCTTCATTGATTATTTCTGGTGAGTTATTCCCGGCTCGTTTTCCTCCTACGAGTACTTCTAATCGTGCTATATCACCAAGAATATTACCAGGACATGTTACACTAGCGTGAAAATCCATAGGATTTTTACCAACTAAACCACTACCCTTTTTTTTAGTTGTACCAGTTGCACCCTTCTTAGAATCAGCCTCTGCCATTATTTGTATTTCATCAGGGATTGGGTCTGCTGTGTATGCTGGCGGTGGGAATGTGACTTTATTTACCATAGCTAGAAATTTGTCATAATCAGATTTTATTTTTTTGTTGATTTTATTTTTCCCGCGATTTGCTAAAAACACCTTATTTGCCCAAATGAGTTTACTGTTTATAAAATCTTTAGACGTGTCGTCTATTAAATACTCATTTCTCTTCGGTTTTTTAATGTTGTCGTTGGTAAATTTAGCTAATCCAGCAAGTGTTGGGATATTTCTGATTTTATTTAACGCATCAACCGTAAATATCCTTTCAGGAGGATAGTCCCTTTTTGGAACAGTTTCTTGTTCTTCTTCTTCTTGAATTTCTTCAAGTGGTTCAGATGGTGGTGAGGAAATTTCAATATCACCTAATCGTTCAATTTCTTCCTGAAGTTCTTCTTGTCGTCTTGCAGTAGTTATTATATCACCTGGAAGTGTTTTTAATGATTTTTTCGTTTGCTTAGTTCGTTTTGCTATTTTCTCCAACACAGGGAGAAGAGGCTTCTCTGTTCGTTCCCCCTCTTTAGGGACATCTCCATATATCGCCCGTTCAGTTGCTGTTTTCACACCCTCAGTTGCACTAACAATAGGTTTGAAGAGTTGTTCTGTATCCTCTGTAAAATCCGTCTGAAATGATTGGCGTTTTTGAAGTTTTTCGCGGATTTTATCACGAAGAGGTAATATTTTCCGGATAGCGCTAAGCCTTTCTCTAGCTAATCTCGTTGTTAATGATTCTCCTACCATTATTGAAAGAGTATTACTATTGTCAAATTAGAAATGCAAAGCATTTCATTGCAAAGCATTTCATTGCAAAGCATTTCATCAAAGATTTTTAAGTAAAAAAAATATCACTAACCTAAAAATGCAAAGCATTTTAATACTTCCTTGTTATTGTACTGAGTCACACACATAATTTTACTTCCTCGTTTGCACAGGTAACATGTTATACATGTTATGTACATGTTATATACCGTACTGGTTATACAAACAAAGGAGGCTCTCTACGCGTGGGGCTCATCACCTTCAGAGTTTTCCATTAGTATTTTTAATTGTCTCACTTTACAATTAATAATTCTTTTTTGTTCATATTCTAAGCCTAATTGCTTTCGTACACGTTCAACGATGCTACATAATGGTACGAAGACATTAACATCTTCCGTATTGACTAAGCTCTCACGTATAAGCTTTTGGATATTCTTAATTAAAAAATATTTTTTAGATAGGACATATTTTCCTGTCTGTTCTGCAAATTGTATATCCTCGAAATCGGTCATAATTTGATCACAATCCAAACCTGAACATAATTTTATATTTTGATCCTTAAGTTTGTTGATTTCAATAATAATCAATTTGAGATTTTCAAGATTCATATTATATATAAAAATATATTTGTTCAAATACAAAATATGAAAATTCTTTAGAATTAAAAATACAAAGTATGAAAATTCTTTAGAATTTTTAAAAATGAATTCTGGATACACTAATGTGTTGATCACATCTTAGTATACCCAGAAGCTTAATGCGATTATAGGTGATTATGATTATATATACAATGAATGACGACTACACTTACAACCCCTGATCTAGTGTGTAGGCAGTTGTATTATACACATAGGACGGTACAATTACACATTCACCGTTTTGAACCCCCTTGGTGTTTTATACATCAAGCAGCGCTCAACGGTTACAACCGACAAACACATAACAATAGATTATAGGTGATTATGATATTTACAATGACAATGAATGACGACGGCACTTACAACCCCTGATCTAGTGTGGTAGGCAGTTGTATACACATAGGACGGTACAACAATAGATTATAGGTGAATGAATTGATTTTCAATGACAATGGATGACGCGGGCTATTCTACATTCAAGTGTAAACCAAAACCGCAAAATCAAACTTTGGTTCTGAATGTCAATAATAACGTTCATACCACGTGACGGTGTGGTTTTGTTTACACTTGAATTTCGGCTAAATGCCCAATTATAATAAAGACGAATTTGTATATATACACTCATTACGACGAGGTGATATAAAAGAGGTGTAGTGATTGTAATTATTTGTTTGTTTATTAGCGATCACTGACAATGTTGAAAACACGCATAATACTTGAAACAGACATTAAAAAAAATGTTTAAATACGACGTGTATATGAAACAGTTCTGTTAATACTTGAAAAAAGACAAAATTGATTGTGTTTTGTTCAGATTCATAATAGCGAAACTAACCAATCAAAATCAATGTTAGAAACGCTAGCGTTTCCATGTTTAAGATCCGTAACTCTGTCGCTGATGATTTGTCACACGCGTTATACCTAACGGAGTTATCTCCCATGTGAAATTGCAAAATTGAAGATTTTCAATGGAAATTCTTTCACAATTTCACGAAGCAATTTCCAATGCAAATTATACATAAACAAACCGAATTTTGTTTTTTAAATACTTTGAAAAAGCGGTCTTATAAATTCCATCTGCTACTTTTTGTACCGAGGAGGTGTGAATATCGAAATACTTACCAGCTTCTGACATTGATTGAAATACCATCTCCTTGTTGTCAATATTAATTGACTTTACTGGTCTCTTCCCAATTGATTTACAAGTACCAGTATTTCCAGATGCAGTATTCTCACTTTGTGTAACAGCTCGTAAATTATTCAAAGAATTATGTGTCCTAATACCATCAATATGATCAATAACAAAACCATCCTTAATTGATCCATTATAAACTTCATAAACGAAACGGTGATTGAGATATATTTTCCTTCCAACTCTAAAGATCAAATATCCCATACCATTATCCCACCCAATTGGCTTCTTATTTTTACAATGTCTAACAACACCATCACGAGAAGCTTCGTATTTTTCAATAACAGGATGTCTTTGAAATTCTTGGCTCATTTATATATAATATATCTATTTGTCTAATTCGTTAATTGGCTGAATTATAACATTGGCAAATCTTTTTATATAGTCAGCCGCGTTTTTTATGACGTTGTAAGAGTCAGAAACGCTAGCGTTTTTCTTCAATACTCGCTTGTCATAATAACGTTTTAACTCTCTATAACGCTTACCCCCGCAATTAATGCATAACTGCGACTTGCCTCTTACACCTACCCCACAATGCAAGCATGGTAAAGGCCCCTCCGAACCATTTCTAACACTCTGCATATGATACCCACAGAATTCATTTCTGCATGATTTGTTACATGGAGTCTTTGATCCAATCATAAGCCATTTGCAATGATTCATTATATAAAAAACTTTCTATTTAAATACTTGTTTTAATTATAATATGAAGGAATTCAAGAGATTATCGAAAATTAAGCCTTGGAAAAATGCTAGATTTAATCTCGATAGAATCTCTAATATACCTAAAAGTCTAGTAGATGACAAACCACTGCTGAGTAAAATCAGCGACTGTTTTAATGAGTTTAAGCGTGATGGAGCATCTCATGCGTGGTCGACATTTCGAATTATTGATGTCAATGTACCCGTAATTGATGCTACTATGAACGATACAAGAGCAGCTGAGATACTTTCACACATTGGCCAGAAATTCAAGGGTGGAAATCCAAAGGATTTCAAGCAAAGCAATTCTCTGCAGAGGTATTTTTTTAGAATAAAATTCATTATCGAAGAGGAAGGTGTATGGATTATCAGAGATAAATTTGAACCAATCCTCAAGGATAAAAAATTTGTTATTGTGAGTAGAGATTCCAAACCAGGAATTCTAACTGGAATTGATAGACCATACTATGAGAAATCTTACCCTGTAACAGCAGTTGTTTACGGAATATATCAGCTAAATGATAAGCCAAGTATTGCAAAACTAGCACCTGTGAAAGAGTCGTCGTCATTAAATTGTGTAGCAACACGGGTAATAGAACACTTTACAAATTCCCTCCGAGGAAACAAATTAACTGATCTACGAAGAAAAAAAATAACCGAATGGGAACTAACAGTGAATCAACATGGAGCAAGGATTTCCGATATAGCTAAATTAGAAGCATTATTAAAATTTCCAATATCGGTAGCAACGATAACCGGAGAAGTATTATACGAACCGAAATATCAATCGCGAGGAGCTCCAATTGAAATTATTGATCATAACAAACACGCGTGGACACCCGCGGTAAATATATTTCCACGAGAAAGAACTGTTCGATATATCCCTAAAGAATTTTCTACGGATGGTTTAAAAAATGAATATCATTTTAATGAAAGGAAATTATTTGATGCTATTTACGCGTTAACCAAAGACGACCCTGTGTCAGTATGGTTACTCAGTAGTAATGATCATTCGGAAATAGGATTTGATCAGTTTGTAAAACCAAATGGTGAATTATATCGAACTGAAGAATTAGATACTAGAATGAAAAATATCGCTAAAGAATTTTCAGAGGAAAACGCTAGCGTTTCTACTGTAGAAAAACTACTTACGGATAGTTTTACAATTACATCAGTAGTAGCTCACTTCGCACGAGAAAAGAATTCATGGCGTCCAACACGAAATAATTTTCTGGAGGACGTGAAGTCGAGTTGCGTCGAATTTGGTCATGGAGGATTGTGGAATACGAAATACTCACGTGATGGTATGATTTCAATTGATATATCCGCGTGTTATCCTGGAAGTTTTCTCGGGTATGGAGAATGCTCTGAGTATTTCAAACGATTTGGACATCCCACATATGAAATGACTCGTGTTGCGATTAATGGTTGTTTGCCTGATTTTGATTTAACCGGATTTGCTCGTGTGATATCATTTAACCTCGCTATAGGGTTACATCCGTGTAGTTATATTTGGCTCGGTAGACATATGTATGAAAAAGCGTGGATGCCAATAGTGCTATTGAGATATATGTTAGATAGTGGTATGTTAACATCGTTAATTGTTGGTGAAGCGATTATTTGTTATAACGCTCAGAAAGATGTTTGGTTACCAAAACCCGATCTAGAAAAAATAATTAATGAAGAACGAAAACAATTGGAAGATTGCAGCGAAGAATATATCATAGATTGGTCTAAAAAACTATTCGAGGGTAAGAATAGAGAGGCTAAAGATCTCGGACGAAAAATAATCGGTAAATTCACTCAAGGTGGAAGATTTGACAATGCAAAATACTCTTCGAGATTAATTACAGACGATGAAGAATACAATTTTATCATAGCCGATTTAATAAAAAAAGGGAAATTTGTAACCCGTAAGAACGCTTTTCTATCAGGGGAATTAGATGAGGAAGCTTACAAATCTGCGAGCGGAACTAATAATGTTTGGGTAGATGATGTCCTTCGATCAAATGGTAAGAAACTAGGTACGGTTGTTACCTACTGTGATGGAAAAAGTTGTCAATACACACATTTGAGAAGTTCTATGTTAGCCTATTCTATTATTAATCTATTTTCGATGATAAATAGATTTCCTAATACCGCGGTTAGAGTAGCTACTGATTCGATGTATATACATGAAAAATATAAATCAGATGTAGCTAAATTCACAGATCCTAAAGAAGTGTGGGGAAATTGGAGGTTTAAAAAAGAAATACTACATGAGTATTGTAAATCCGCAGACGTTGCTATGGATGATAAATATATTTGTTATGAAATTGAAAATGCTAGCATTTCTACTGCACCGCCCGTATCCGATCCAATTTGTAGACACAAGACAGTTTATTTAAACGGTTGTGGAGGGTCAGGAAAGACAACTCGTGCAATAGAATTATTTCGTCAGTCAACAATGATTGTGTTAACACCAACACATAGACTCGCCAGAGAGATGATAGCGCGTGGAGTAAAAGCCTGTACTTATCACAGCTTCTTTCGATGGAAAGGCGATACATGGACTCCTGATCGAATGGGCGATAAATTCATTCCTGAAATAATAATCTGGGATGAAATATGCACTGTATCGTTGACAGTATTACAGATATTTCTATCATGGTTATTGACAAAAAACACAAAAGTTGTCATGTGCGGGGATCACGGCCAACCACAACCATTTGTTGGTGGATCTCCACATGAATGGTTAAAGGGTTTTGTAGATTATTATGAAGAGATTAATACAGACCATAGATCACTTGATGAACAATTACGAGAATTCAAAGCGCTAATTAGATTACAACCTGATAAAATCCAATGTGAAATAGCGCGTAAAATAATCTCTGAAACTCCCATGAAGGAATTTTGGGAAATGTGGAAGCCAAATGATTTAATAATCGCGAGTAGAAAAATAGTCAGAGACGCACTTCAGATGAAGTTGTTTGAATTGCATAAGTGTAAATTTGCAACACTTCCAGTACCACTCTGTTATAGACCTAAGGATACACGAAAGCAGAATATCGACGTTGACATTCCTGGACAACAACAAAAGCAGAATTTAGTATTAAATGATATTGTGTTGGTTGATATCAGCGTCGTCGAAGATGCATTGGGGAACTCTGATAAATCCCCATGGACGTTAGGTTATGCAGCAACAATACATTCTTCACAGGGATTGACTATATCCGATACAACTCTTTGGATAGTAGATAATCGCATCGAATGGTCAAATTTAGTTTATCTCGCAGTATCCAGAGTACGACGGATAAATCAACTTCGAAGAATTGTTTTCGATGATGAAATCATTAATGATGAAATCATTAGTGACGATATAATCAGAAAAAAACTCTCTGGTTATAAACAACAGGATAAAAAAAATAAAAGAGAATTTGACATTGATGCTGAATTAATTAAGACACTAAAGCAACAACAGAATAATCACTGCGCGAGTTGTAATTGTATAATGAATTGGAATTGGTCGGATAAAGATCCTCGCCAATTCACCGTAGATAGAAAAGATAACAATCTCGGTCATGTCAGAAACAATGTGAGGTTGACTTGTCTTGAGTGTAATAGACGCAACGGCGCTAGTTAAGACCACGCGGTGGCAATTGAGTATCCTCGGGGATCACTTGTAGTTGTTGTCGAGTAAATCCTCGCTGAGGAGCAGTTGAATCCAGTCTATAGATTGGAGGTCTACCAGTTGATCGTGTTATACCGGATATCCTATGCGTAGTGACACTCCAAATAGGATCGGTAGCTCTTTTTTTACCACCCTCAAGCTCTCCTGGTTCATATAAGTACCTTACAATGACATTACTACCAAGAATTGGTTCTTTTTGTGAAATTCCTTGGATTTCCATTTTGATAGACGCCTTCTTAATAGCGTTGACAGGTTTCATATTAATTGTTCTAGTAATCTCATTATTGATTGCGGTAATCACAGCTGGTAATCTCTTGACCCATTCACGGGATCGTTTATCCTGGATGAATTCTTTCGCGTATTGATATCCAAATAACCGCTCAGCAAGGGTTTTATTAAACCGTTCAACAATTGCCTGATCGCGATGTAGCGCAGTGTGTCCTCGTCTGATGGCGACATTATGATGTTTCATCGTAGATGTAACAACACCTTGAAATTCCTTGCCAGGATCAACTTGTAACAGATTTGGCCAGCGCAGAGGACCTCGTCGATAAATCCTCTCAAATGCAGAAGCTACTTCAGTAGATGATTTTGTCCTTAACGGTTCTGCTTGTTTGTATCGACTTGCAATATCAACTAACGTTAACGCATATTTGTAACCATTGTCATGCGGCAGAAATAGTATATCAGCTTGATGAACTTCATTAGGCGTTGTCACATCAAAATGCGAGTAGTTAATTTGTTTAGGCGCTGGTAGATAAATTTGCCATATTGCCTGTTTAGATAACCAGTTTGCCGCTGTAGTTTTTTTCACCTTTGATGCGCTAGCGAGTTTATTAATTGCTGCGTAACCTCTCCAGTATCCTCTCGGAGAATAGTAAATAGATTCCATATTAAAATGCTAGCATTTTCAATTACCAGCACCTAACATCAATTTACCCTTCATAGCAGATTTTACCAACCACGAAGCCAATTTTTCTTTGAAGGATTTATCAGGAATAGCATTTAACGCATGAATTAATTTTACATCTGCGAGATGTCTATGTTGAAGATTGCTGCTTTTATAAGCGACATCATGAGCATGACACGCCTTATCAATAGCGTTTATTGGATACTCGCCGGGTCGGGGCTGATTTTGATCATCAAGTCTGATATCTAATCGTGTTCCCGGTCCACAGTAGCTATATCCTGGAAGGTGCTTTTCTCCTGGATACTTTGCCCACGGTGTTCCTGGGAGTTTTGCTAACTTGGCTGCAATATCACCTCCTCGTTTTTTTTTAAAGCCTTGGTTGGACCAAGGGAAGTAAATCTAAATTTTTTCGTACTACATTGTACGCATTTACCAGAAAGCGCTGATCGATTATTTTTCGTTGTAATCGTCGTCAAGTCATTTGTGCCAGTACGTGTCCTACATTTCACACAATATAAATCCATAATTATATATATAACAACATGAATGTAATTGATTATTCAGCTACAAGACGACGAGAACCTACTAGACACCAAGCAATGTTACCAAATTCTATTCGCGCGATTATCATCGGACCATCTGGATGCGGCAAGACACAATTACTACTTAATTTGATAACGAGATGGATGAAGTGGGATAAGCTGTACATGATTGCTCCGAGTGTAGATGATCAGCGATGTTATGAAGTATTAAAGGATTTTAATGATGCCGCGCGAGAAATTAACGGCGATGGTGTTATTGAGTTTATAACCGATATTGAAGAGGCACCTAACATTGATGATATTGATGGAAGTATTAACAATTTAGTTGTATATGATGATATCATGCTAGATAATCAAAAAAATCCTGCTAGAATATTTTCCAGAGGCAGACATAAAAACACCGACGTGATATATGTAACTCAACGGTACACTCAAATACCAAAAGTGATCAGAGATAATTGCAATTTGTTATGTGTGTTTAACGGAGTTGATACTCATACTCTTAGAAATATTTGGCAAACTTGGTGCGGTGGCGATATGGATCATAATCAATTTAGAAATTTCTTTAGCCACGCTCAGTCAATCCCACATGGATTTGTGACGATAAATTTATCAGACCCTCGGACAAGATATCGTGTAGGACTTGATCAAATATTTAGTTAGCGCATTAGCAGCCGAGATTGTGAACGTCAACTAAATAGCGTCTTTTTTTTTTTCATTCTTTACTCAAATTATTATTAAAAATTAATTAAGTATTTTCAAGGAAGCCTCAGTTTACTAAATTGACGCCTGAAAAAGTATTTTCAAGGAAGCCTTAGTTTACTAAATTGACGCCTAGAAAAGTTGGTCTGTTCACCCTCTCTGCTGCTAAAGTACTCATTATTATTATTATTATTATTATTATTATTATTATTATTATTATTCAAAAGCAAATGTTAGCTATGTATGTACACTTTTAATCAAATTTATGGCCATGTATGTATTTTCTCTTTTTGATATTGTACTACTAGAGTTACATTTAGAGTTACATTTGTATGCATGCATAATACATACTATGATTGCATTGATTATTAAATTCCTTAACTAGTGAACAATAATACATGAACTGAACCTAAAATGTTAGACTAGAAGATTTTTGTTTATATGCATCACATATGTAAACCACATATTTAAATATATTTGTACAACGGCATCAGACGGAATTTCTTGTGTTATAGTTTCATAACAAAATTTACATAATAAATACATTTTCATTTTTGATCAATGATTTCGGTACAAAAGTGATAATATCATAAACCAGTAATTTCTTACATCAGCAATATTTATAAAGTCCATAGCAATAGATAATTTTCATATGGAAGTTCCTTGGTGACAGTTAAGGTGCAGAGCATTCAATAATCAGGACTGAATAGATTTTGGGTAATGAAAATTTTCGTAAAATTTAAATGAATAATTTAAAATAAGTAAACGTGCAAACATGACCCATGTGGCTTGTACTATAATAGTTTTCACCAAAAGTTCAGTTCAGAGATTCAACATTTTGGACAACAAATTTGGCTTAAAACAAACATAAGTCCATTTTCTAATCTGGGTTTCCTCCAAATAATCCAACGCCATTTTTCACATTTGGACATTTAGGTTGCGGTGTGGGGTCAGAGCAACTGCATATGGAATTGCATCACAATTATTATTTCCAGTTAAGTACCCACAAACTAATGTAGTTCTACTCTATTTTTAGAACATTTTTTCCTCTCCATTTGGTGGTGATAGAATTATTATATTGATGCATTTTTGGTAGGGATTTAAAGGTAATTGTTTATTCTTGAGAATACGAGCTGACAGAGTGGTTGTCTATGTGTATTTTGGCAACAGTGCACATTGAGTAATAAGGCCTTGGTGATGATCCGCAAGTGAAATCAGTGTTCTGTGTATATGCTGCTCTGTTTACAGTGCAGCCACTCAAAAAAAATGCCAGTGAACCCTTGACAAAAACTTCACCGGTAAGTTATCTTAGGATGTATTTTAGATTAACATATGATTTGTATTGATTTGAAAGGTCATTACTGAGAAATATATGTAGAGAACATATAGTAAAATTAATTGTGATATATGTCCATATCGAAAGTAGTAGCAGCATATGGTAGTTACTTACCAGTGGACCTAGCAAATTTAACTATATTATATTAAGTCATTCCTGCATGAAATAAACAAAATGGCAAATATGACAAATATTATAATCATTGTCTTTAACTGTCTGACAGACCAGAAGAAACCTACAGCATAGATGAAACCTGACCTGGAATTCACTATTTACAACACCAGTCACATGACTTCACAAATCTCCAACAATGATATCGGAAGTCTAATAGTCACATAATATCAACAACAAACTCCTTTTTAATGTTGTTGTGCAAAATCAATTTCAATTATATTTAATAAAGTCAGATGCCTTTTGTAAAAATCAGAAACTATAATCTAAACATATTTATTTCGAGAACAAAAAAAAACGTCACTCGCAGCAATTAGGCCAGTGTGATTCATGAAGCTGAGATTGTATAATAATGTGGCAGTCACGTGATACAACAAAACTACAGAAGTTGTTCTCGGAAAAAATAGAGAGAATTTTGTGTTCTTTCATGGTTGTTATTTTTTATACAACCAGTAGATGGCTTTCATTTTAAAAAAATTCTACAACCTTTAAAAGTATCAGTTGTTAAATTTTGTAGTAGTGTACTATATAGAAATGAAAATCATGTGTGACAACAATTTTAATACTCATAATTTCTGAGAGAGAGTAAATAATTATTGATTTAATGCAAGTATGACTCGATTTAACGTTTATGTTTGCTAGGCCATCTGCTAAGTAGGCTATGCTTTGCTGCCACCATTTTGGCCTCTTGTGATGCTAGAGTGGTTTCATACCTTCCCTCTCAGGAAAGATATTGATAACTGTCTCTGGTGACAAAATGGTATGAGAGAGAGAGAGAGAGAGAGAGAGAGAGAGAGAGAGAGAGAGAGAGAGAGAGAGAGAGAGAGAGAGAGAGAGAGAGAGAGAGAGAGAGAGAGAAGTAATTGCTTTCTCTGAATAAGTGAACATTTATTTTGTAAACCTTTCAAAAGAGACTTACTGGCTCAATAACAATGTTCATAAAAAATAAATGTTTTATGCGAATGAAAGACAATAAAACATTATCAATTTTATCATGGATATTTCATGCATTAATTTAAAATTCTTGTTTCCTCATTTGCACAGAGTTGCCAAATATTTCCTTATCAACGTATTAAGCAGTAAATGAAATCACCTGAATGTAACTTTCTCATTGTTCTTTTCAGTTTATACAAAAGTACAGAATGCCTGACACATTATAATTTAGTTAATACATCAAAGAGTATTACTTACATAACCTGCATTTCTTTTTTCTGTAACAAAAACAGATGACAATAGCAATGGTCAAGAAAAAAATTATCAGGGCTAAAACTATAACTGCTGCTGGAAGGTTCAGACTGTTTTCTGTATATCCAGAATCTGGAGCTGAAAGACAAAATATGTCATGTGAATTCTAACGACTATGGATAACTCACTAAATGTTTTGGATGTTTAAAATTTTTTGACGATGCAAATAATAATAATATTATTTGATGCATTTTTTCTTTCTTTCTAAAGACAATTTTCTATTATAAAATTTTCTGTATTGATGATCATTTCCTAGTGCAGCAATTTTAATGACAAAAAAGAAAGCTGTTTTAAATGGTTTACAGATTAAGAAATGCTGATGCTACAGTAAAACCTGTCTTCAGAGACTACTGCTATGAGAGACCACCTGTTTTGAGAGACTAGAATATCCATGCACAGACTTACTGATTATTGTTATGAGACCATTATTTTTGGCAGCAGGGGTGGTCTTTCAAGACAGTTTCTACTGTATTAAGCAATATTTTTACTAACCTTATTTTGATATGTAGTTTCTTAAAACATGCATATGCCAGATATTTAATACTAACATAAGGTAAATATTACTGACTTTAAACTATCACCTCTTGGTAAATACAGTAATATGAACTACTTGTAATCAACTATTACAATAAAAAATCTGCATGTTTTCACTGTAATAGTATGTTCTGCTGTGTTGTGTGTTATAGAATTATAAGTGTGAATTCTGATCATGAAAAGTGAATTACCTGGGTACAGTAATGAAATCTTAAAGATCAGTAAGATTTGTGCCTATTGAATCACTAAACCTCATGATAACTTGAGCTATGTAACACACAGCAATTTAATGATTTCTAACATCATACTTTATTGTGGTCTTATATTTTGCTTATAGGCTGAACAAGATCTTTCCTCAAAAAAGGAAGAGAAGAAAATCCTTTACTGCAACAAGATAGGGTCAGCAAGGATTAACACATTCCTTAGCTCACCAATCACAGAATATTTGCCAATTTTCATCATAGAAATTAAATGTATAACATCAACAGACATTGTATGTTGTGAGAGAATAATATTCCATGGATGTAATACCCTTGGTGTCTTGAACAACAAAGCGAGTAAGTCATTGAACCAAGACATTTGAGGCCACAGAGGTGCAATGATTAAGATCCATATCCATGTGGTGGACCTCCTGATTTTGTGCATTACCTGTGGAATCAAGTGGAAGGGTGGGAAAACATCAGCAAATGGTTGATCCCAATTTAACACAATTTAAAATGAAGGCTGCCTGGTCTGCATTTAAAATTAGTCCCAACTGTGTGACCAAAGTCCAACATAGGGTTATGTAGCTACATAATGATTTTTTGTTTGTGTTGCATATGAGCGAGCTGTCGAGATACTAGATTAAAAGAATCCCCAAAAGCCTCATGCAGCTATTATACCCATCACTATGGTAGAGATCCTGGGTGCTGAGGCTAGACTGAATAGCATGGCTTGGAAATAAAATACTTCATGTCTGATTGAGAACCAAATATATTTCTGAAGGGAGGAAAAACCGGTATGTTGAAGTTCACATCCTTGAGATCGACAGCAACTGCCCGGTCAGCTGGTTTGATAGCATTATGAACACAAGTTCTAGTTTCCATCTTGAAAGCATCTGCTAGCAGAATTTTTTTAGGTGAGAATGGTCAATAATAAACCTAAATTTTCTGCCCTTTTCGGGAACCAGAAATAACCAGATTAGAAAGCTAGTGACCAGATATTTTGAACCCTCTCCAATGCACCCTCAAAAGAAAGGTGTGCACATCTTCCTTTAACTTGAAAAAAGGTTTGATTGATGGAAGAAGATGGGTATCTATGAGAGAAGATGGAGTTCTATCAGGTGTAGATGTAAATCCTCCTGCACAAAAGGAAAGACCTACTGTTTTTTCATTATGTTTGACCAGGCCTCCAAAAAGGGGGTCAATCAAGCACCTAACTGTATTAAAACAGGTATGTACTGCAGGAGATGTAATGTGTCCCTACGGACAATCTCTTTCCCCCATTTCCCATTTTTTGGAACTTTATTGTAGGAGGATTGACTACTTTGATGTTGTGGTTGCGTATTATTTTTCTGGTACACATTGTGGCTGAATGTGTCCAGAACCAGGCTGGTTTTGAAGGGCCATCATCTGATACAAAAGACCAACATGGTTGATCCCTAAGTCCTGAGAGGCATAAGTGAGAATGAGGCCATAAAAAAGGTCTCTGAATCTAGGGGTGTAGCCCTCAGAAAACTTTTGCCATGTTCAAGCAAAAGCTCTAAAAGTTCAATGCTACATCTGACAAAGCCATCGCCAATGTGTATCTTGTATCAACAGTTGTACAAGACAATATGTGACAATTCCTTCTCCAGTAAAATAAAGGAAACTATTGTCAATCATGGCCTTTGACTCTTTAGCCTTCAAGGATTTAAAGGAGAGGTGAGAAAATGAACCCGATAAAATGCCAACTTGTGAAGCTTCATCATCCAAGTGGGGAGATTTCAGTAGCCAGGCAGGTGAATGAACCTTATAGTTCGAGGCTGATAATGAGTCTCAATGTAACAAATGGTACATACCACACTTTATTCTGTCTTGCTGCTTCTTGATTTTTGCTCAGTTGTTTTCCAACCTCATTAACCATCAGAGAGTGAGAAAGTAACAGTATGTCTGGTCTGGACCTTGCTCTTGACAGTTTTTCTATACAACAAAAATTCTTAGTGTCATTTTAGCACTTTGGTTTTGGGCACATGTCAGAGGAAAGAAGGCAGTAGACTTCATTTACAGTCATGTCGAATGACAAAGTCTTCATTTCTTTGATCACATGAGAAGATGGATGTGATGGATTGGAGAACTTTGAAGAGTAGGGTATATCCTATCTTCGGGAAAATCAGTAAATTCATTAGAATATAATCAACAAAGCATCACATTACTGTTCTGATGCCTGGTGTGAAACAGGATAAATATATCCCAAACAACCTATCTTTGGGAAAGGCCATCTCAGCATGGGGTGCAACAGATTATGTCCTCGATGCGTGTCATGTCATGTCAGGATGGTAAGAATTCTAATCTCTCTTTGGTCTTTTAGGTGGAGGGGAATTAACACTTACTTCCCTTGATGACCTTGTGTGGTAAACTTGTGATGGTCATCAGACCTCATTAGCCATTAATGCTAATGGCCACATAGACATCATCCATGGCAGAGGCTGTTCTCTCCCTTAAGGAGAGAAGTTATATATACAAAAGGATTGAAAAAGAACATGGAAAAGGAAGGGACATCAGTCCGATTTCCTAACCCTGAAGAATGTCTAAATGCATTCTCTGACCCTGTTATGAGATTACATGTTGTGACCACATATTAACAAACAACAATCACAGGAAAATATGAACCCTCGTATTGTAAAACTGTTGTAATTGGATGATTTTGGATATTCCAAATTAGTGAGTACTTTTTGCTAACACATTGTCCTATTCTCTTTAGGCTAGGAGGGAAAAGGGTGGCTCATGAAAGCAGTTAATCAAATAATACCGGTAGTCTTATAAATTTTTACAAATTTGATAAATATTGGCAGGTTCAAAGTTCTCTATAAAAAAACAATAATGACCATGTCCTTATTATTAGCGTAGAACCATTACACTTCTAGACATTTCCTCTTCACAGTGTTTCCATATAGCAATTCAGTGGTCATGAAGAAAGAATGAGGATGCTCTCTGGGGCATGGGCTGATGACATTGATCAGACAGGGTTGATGCACAAGTTGTAAGAAATCTTGAACAGGTAGTTGGTGCAACTAGCACAGATAAGGTCTTTCTATGCAGAAAAATAAAGCTTAACAATAGTGACAGAAAAGCTATTACTGACACTAAATTTCACTTGACAACATATTTCATTCTGTTTCTATCAAAAAGTGTTGCAACTGGTAAGCATTATTCACATTTTCAATGATCAATTGTTTTCTTCAAAGAATTAATTTACAGTCAAATTACATGTTTGGTAAAGAAAATATACCAAAAAATAGAACTACTTCTTATAAGTTGAGAATTGTATGATGTTGAATCAAATTTCCTGACACTAATCACCATTTTGGATACATCTGGGTTTTGTTTACCAATTTTGATCACGATTTTCTTCATTCAACAAGAGTTAATTCTTTTGGCATCATAAAAAATGGGATCCACACCTACCCTGAATTGTAAGTAGATTTGCTAATTAATCACGAAATATCAAGGAAGCAGTGTAATCACAATGTTATTAGTGGTCAAAACTCAGTGCTTTTGTGAAGGAAACTAAAAATGCTTGAAGATTTTGCAAACGATATCTTTGTAGTGAAATGTGATCTAAAACTCACTCTTTTTCATTTAATACACTGTTATTCATTCATTATTATTGTAACAATTTCCATCCAAATCTTATTCATGTTCAAACATGCTGAGTGTTTTATTATAGAGAAAAGTATACATACCATATTAAAAAATCCACTTATTTTCTGTTCACTCCCATACAGCACATAAAATTATGTTGATATAATGTTTTAGAAGCAAATCTAATGACTAAAATTAGTCAATCTACTGAACTAATGCAGTAAAGAGGGTAGTCAACAACAGTTTCAACCAGAGCATGGAGCAAGATATACAATGCTGAAGTTAAATTATTTTCTGGCTGAGCCAAAGAAAGTTGGATCAATTGCTTGATTAAACTTTAATGGATATAGCAGATTTTTCTGGTTCTTTATTCTAAGAACAATTTACAACCACACATTTTTGTGTTATCAATCTACATTTCTTTCAGTTAATGCATCAGGATTTAGACAAATCAAATAAGAACCCACTCCAGGTTGGAAAAGATAGGTTATGTTTTCATTATTAACAGACCTCTAATGAGAAGGTTGTGCCTATCATGGAGTATAACTTAGGTTCTGAACAACTTACAAAATCCCCTTTTGAACCTCTTTTCATTGCCTCTGACCATCTACCATCTTCATGACTGCAGTGTCATTGGGAAGTAGACAGTGATTTACATGCCTTGAGCAGCAAAATAAATCACATCTGGTTGAATGCTTGGGATGTAGCATTTATTCTACAACCTAGTTTCTTGGCATACCACGACTCCTTAAATTTTATGGTGAAGATCGACCATATTGTCTAAAATGTCTAAGTTATCCACAGTCAAACATATAGACTGCTCAACCCATACTGAACTTTTATCTATCTGTAACATATCAAGCTGCTTCTCATGATACAATTTCAAAATAGTCAACTATTTTTTGTTGCTGTGATGAGGCTCATGTTGATGGCTTTAAATTGGCAAGGGCCTATTATAACATAAGTACATCTGCTTCAACTCTTTTCAGTGGCTTTACAAGAGGAAAAAAATTACTGAATCCTTCAACCTGAAAAGATGAGATAATGTTCAGAGCATACTAAGGAAAATTACTCATGAACAGTCAATTTTACCTTGGAATCTACTGTTTTATCAGCAACAATAAATCAGCTATGGGGTTAAATCATGATCCTCCATTTAAACTTATTTTTTCAGGGCTTAGCATACTGTAGCAGATATTCTAAGAGGAAAGTTTGATGCAAAAGCAGTTACACACTTTCTACTGTACCAGAATATCTCATTAATTTCACTACCATGTTTATCCTCTGCAAAAAATATGAAAGTCGATGCACAAAAGTCCAACAAGTTGCAGTTCTGACACTGTCTATGAAGGAAGCAAGATACAAGTTCAGTATTCCATGAAGAATTGATTTCCAGGTAACTTTCCTCGCTCTGTAAAAAAAAGCATTCATGATAATACACTCTAGCTATAAATAATTCATGTTTTTGCTTCTATAGCAATATCGTTATACAGGGACAATTAAATAATAATAGAAGAAAGTGCAGTATTAACTCATAACTATTCAAGTCTTTCAATTACACACACCAGGTTTGTTTGATTTATGACAAAAGATGAATGTGAGTTATCTTTCATGCTCAAATTCTGCTATTAGAAATAATTTACTTAAACTGTCGTTAGTTTGGTTAATTGGAGTAATCAAAACATTTCATTTTGGAACAAACTGCATTGTCTGAATTTTCATGGAATCAATTACAAAATATGTTGTGCAATAAGGTAATCCCTTCGAACATTTTGACAACATACCACAAAGTAATATTTTTCCGAAACTCTCCATTCAGTTGACAACTGTATTCCTCCACATGAATTTATCGAACAAAATAGAACATTATCAGGATTCTTTGTTATACTTGGTTTACACTGGCATGTTGGTGATTCTGTAAAAATACAACACATGACTAAAATATCATTTTCATAAAAGTTAACCTACAGGTAAAAGCAGTGCTACTATCCACATGATTATTCTTGTACCTCCAACCCCAAGGCAGTATTTAGGATAAGAAGCCTTTGATCGTCATCTAAAGTGTGATTACTGACAGCCACCACTCCTGGAAATTTGTATTAATTTAAAATACAATGAAGATTCTGTATTGCATGCAAAAATATTATCTTTGAAAACCAACCCCCATTACCAGAAGATATATCTAGGATCTGAAACCTTCAAATATTAAAACTGCAAATATCTGCAATAACTTCCATCTTTTTTTTCTCAATTCAATGGTGCTTTTAAATGAACCAAATATTTACTAATTTAAGTTGCATACTGTACTGACCATGTAACTTAGAACAAGGTAAAATATGACATTTTTCTTGTCCGATAACTTATGGTTAAACGTTTTGTTACCAGGATCATATATTGCAAAATTTAAAGACATGAGAAAAATTGTATTGAACATGCCACTCACCACCATCACAGGTTCCAGTAAAGTAAGTAAGTAGAACTCTTGTTTGATAACACAATGTAGGAAACTATATATCCTTGTACTTGTCTTACTTTTAGGTTTCATTCTTCATCAGCAATTTATATTTAATTGAAACATAACCTCTATGTGAAATTGAGCACCTTGATGTAGCTTACACATCTAAACTGTGTATTTCTTATGTTGAGTAAAAATACATTGACATGTTCAACAATGAGAAGATAAATAAACAAATTGTGTTGGTTCTCCTCAAGGGTTTCAAAATTTTATCAAAATGAAAAAAATGATCCAACAAAATCAAACACACCAGTAATTCATGCATTGACTTAGTAAATGGTGCAAAATATCAATATGTATAAATACATAATACGTACCAAACACTGTGAAAAAAATTGTCTGCATAATTTCAGGTGATTCTGGGCCCAAATTCAGATATAAACTATAGTTTCCAGTATCAAGTGATGACACATTTTTCAAGCGGATACCCATTTGACCGATCCGCTCAACTCTGCCCTTGTACAAAGGTGACACAAGAAATTTCACAGACTCTGACTCGTAAGCTATTTGTGTCAAATGGTTGAAATACCACTGCATATCTTGTACTGTCTCATTTTTTTCTAAAGAATAGTTCCACAATAATATCGTGTCTTCACCTTGACAGCAGTTAGTGTGCAATGCCTCTGTTGTCCATTTCAATCCTATATTGTTTAGAAAGGAAATTAAATAGTAAATATTCAAACATGATTCATTTTGAAGAAAAAAGTTTGTTTTAATCATTGATTTCAATAAGTTGTAAATCAATTTTAAAAAATTGTCTAAACAAATTTTTAAACATTTTTACACAAGCATGATGAACTACCAGTACACAGATTTTGTGACCAACATCACTTGTAAATAGGATCTGCTCAACAAACTGAAATTGTTTGTTTGAATATTAAATGAACAAAATATTCCAAGTATAAGTCTCAATTCTAAAAAAATGTTAATGTAGGATGATTCCAATCTGGTCAGCTAATTGTAATTGTCAATTGTGTTTTGAGTCTAAACATTTATTAGTAGCTTGTTCTTCACACTGGAATACTCTTGCTCCGTGCACTCCAATCTTAATAGAATTGGTTCATTCTTCACAAAGTGTATGCAGAACAGAGTGGTTCTATTAATACTATAATTGCTGATGCAGTGACAAGGAATAAAAAGGAATGCTGAAGTGTATCTTGAATGGATAGAGCCAATTGCAGTGGTTCTTGAGAACATGCAGAGTAACAGCTGCATGATTAGTGACATTTTTAACATACGGAATAAGCCTGAAATGGACCCAGCAGCTTATAGCAACAACTTGGTAGGATCAACAAATTCAAGACTTGTGCCAAGCAGGGCTGACTCTTTTCCTTGCCAATATTCTTGATCCCAGATACTTGGGTCAGAACCTCAAGAGTGAGCAAAATAAAGACTTTAGAATACTGCATTCAGCATCATCTGACCTGCTTTATATCAACAGTAGTAAACCACAGAGCCCATGAAAAGCCATCAATTACTGGAAAACTTTTGTTTACAAAAACTGCTTAATAGTAAGCACCTATGCCAAATCTGATATCATGCCATCAAAATGTAACATTTAGATGTTTTAAATATGTGTTAATTTAATTTTTGTGATATTGTTGTTATAGGTTTAATGCCATTTTTCAGCACAAGGCAACAGTAAATGTTTGTGTATGAAGAACCCTGAAAGACCCCAAATGAATTACTGACCAACAAAAAACTACTGGCAAGCTTTCGCACATACTCATGTTGGCTGATCCTGAGATTCACACACCCACAGACAGAAGTTATATATAAGTGATCGATGAAGGCGAAAACCTTTGATCACTCTGACACCAGGGGCCATTAATTGCAGTGATCTTATACTTGCTATTTAATTACTTTAAAAATATAACACAATAAACTGAGTATACATTCTGCAAAAGAAATTTACAAACTAAATCTATTCTTGTATTAACTAAATACAACAAAGACAATCTGAATTTAAATTTTCAAAAATCAAACTAAACTAAAAGTCAAATTACTAAACATTTTATCACGCTTTTTTCCAGCAATGATTTTGTATCAATGCATGAAATATTAATTGATTAATTCTCTCATTTCACAGTATATGCTGATACCTGTGAATTAAGGGTTTTAATTGTCTGCATATATAAATAAATTGACAAATAGAAAGAAAAGAAAGTCATGAAGAAACTTTACATGGAATTTAAATAAATTTCAGATCAGTTTAATTTCTGGCATGTTGCCTTGAATGAGTCATCAATAAGTTTGTTAACCCCAAATACGCAGCGAGTTATAAAGATCCTTATTTGTTTTAAATTGCAATTTATACATGTACGTGGTGATACATCTGCAAGAGCTTGCCTGTGTCAAATCAGTGGATGGAAGTAAAAAGATAAAATAGATTATACCAAATAAGACATTCATTTCTAACAGCAATTGATAAACAAGGTTTATTACCAATAGTTTGTATACATATATTTTTTTAATCTGCATTTCGTTGTTGGTTTTATTATCATAACAAAATAATGATACATTGTACATGTGTTTTGTGATTTCATGATTGTTGTTACAATGGTTGCCACTTTAACCAACCATTCCAAATACAAGCTAGAGTTATCTGAAAGATTTTGAATTTAGCTCAACAGAAGTAGCAGCTGGTTGAAGAACTTTGAGAAGTCTATCATGAGGTAAACTAATTGTGGATCATTGTTCGCTTTGAAAAAACTGATTTAGTTAAAATAGCTTTGTAAAAATAGTAACACATTTTCTAACAATCCTTATGCTGGTTTATATTGTCTGAATACAAGATAAGTAACTAAATTTGGCATCGACTCCTTCAACAGCATTTCATAATGCGAGATATGGGATGAGTTCACACAATGCATGAAATTACATTCATTGTGAAAACACATAATGCAATGTAAATATCATTTGTTTCACTAAACAGGAAATCAGTAATAAACTGAGGCAATAAAACTGGGTAATGATTCAATACTGAGTTGCATAATTTCCAGTATTTGTCAGCCCTACCAAGCAAACAATATTCAGAGAGTTTCATAAATATAATATTAAATCAGTACCCACGTGATATTCTGTTTATCACAGAAGTGGAAGGAGTTTTGAGATAAAATAATTTAATCTGTTCTGATTCATTGCATTTTCGATTCTTGCACATGAAAAATAGTCCCAGATGTTAATTATATTAATAATGCTTTAATTGAATAACTAGTAACATTTAAAAGTAGTATCATTTTTGCAAGTTATGATTCAAATATCAACTATCCTTCAAAATCAATAAAACAACTAGTTATAATACCTGATCTCCAATGGAAATTCATATGTCATATTTCACTTGGGTCAGGTGAGTAGGAGCAGCTAATGCACCATATAAATGGATTTCATGAGACTGTTTAAATTGTTTCCACCAACTCCACCTACATTGCATCAGTTCCTCAATAGACATTCACCTGAGATGCAGTATTGGATACAAACAAGTAGTTGTCCTGTTGTTGGATATTCATGTGAAGGAATGATTAATAGATGAAAAAATGAGTCCAAAAGAAATGCTACAGAGTCAGCAAGATTTAATGTTTTTCGTGACCAGATATTTGCATCATTTGATCTGAAAGAACACTGTGGTTAAATAATTGTCATGGACCACTTTGGGGAATGTACCCGACAGCTGGCAGAAGAGACCAAAGGTCACAACATTGAGGAGGGAACATCACACCCTCAATGTTGTTGATTAACATTTTGACCTGTTAAAATCCTCAAATGAGTTTCATCAATCATAGAAGAATGAAGGAAGAGCAGGTATAGTTGAGGTTGAGCCCCAAAAATCTTTTCAAAACTGGACAGATCTTTTGAGAATGTGAGGCAGATTTTCGACACAAGTCAGGGGATAGGCAAAACACTTTATTTATTGCCTTCTTTGAAGATCATACCTCCTCTACCACATCTAACAGAGATGAAATGGCAGGCAAAAGAGCAAGTATTTCCTCCATCTTGAACTTATTAGCATCTACCAAAATGGAGATAGCATCACTGAGGATATCATGAGCTGGAGAGTGTGTAGGTATCACTAAGTCACTAGGACGTGAAGAGGATATAGGAATATTCTGCAGTAAGTCCCGTATTGCAACATGGTGAGTAGGAGCTGATGGAAAGATGAGCTGGAGAGATGAGAACATTGGTCAGTCCTGTTAGAAGTGATGCCTGTATCCTTCTCAATGGTTTCCACACAATGAAGAGGTGATGGTGTGACACGAGCCACAGTACTGGAGCTGTTATGATGGCAATATCCTAATGCCAAATGAGGTACTGTATATATGATTAAGGCTTTCAGGCGGAGGGCTTCACATCCCATAGGGATTCAATGGGATAATAGGAAAGGGGGATATTAATCCATTCCCCTAACTTAGTCTTAGTCTGCTGGTTAGACTCCCAAAGTTCATAATGTTGTGGTAGTCGGTGACAGAGAAGCCTTAGTGTGGTGATCATATCATATAGGATCATTAACGGATGCATCACTAAGAAAGGTGTTGTGCTGATCTCTTGGCGCAACACTGTACCTCGGACAGGTTGATGGTGGTGCATTATGAGAAGAAATGTGCATCTCCTCCTACAAGGAGGCATTGATACGCTATTGTATAGCTGGGAGGCAGTGACAAGCCATGAGACGAGTGCTGCATATCCTCCACAATGGGAGGTAGCCACATACTAAGTGAGCGATGGATCTCCTACACATTGGAAAGCGGTGACAAGCTATGGAATGAGCAATGCATCTCCACCTCCATAGGAGGTAACAATACGCTGCTACATGGTCACTGTATCTGCTTAAAATTGTGAACTATTGATGTGCTGGGAGGGATATTCTTGTCAGAAGACATATTTTTATCAGTAAGAGAGAAGCCAGAAAATTATAATAAAGGAAACTTCTTTCTCTAATTACTGCAGATGAGTCTGCAAGATTCCAGCTTTCTGCAGACAATAATGTACAATGATTTTTTTTGTGGAACATTTAATAGAGTCTGGATGAGTGTCCCAAAAAGATGTCTTGTGGTCACACTTTCTCTCTGACTGTGTCGACATTATTCATTAATATAGTAAATAAATTAATTATTCATAATTTCACATATAATTTACTTTGTTTGCATCTACTACTTGCCTGGAGATCTATATACATGTAGTAAACAGTAGCATAATTTACATTTCTATTTTTCCATGTAAGAATGAGACTCTCTGAGTTTTATACAAGTTTTATTGAGAAAATGAAGTATACATAATGCAATGCCAATGTGAAACAATTTAATTTAAATATCAAGTATAGATACCATATATAACGTCATTTCTGTGATGTCAATCTACACTGAAGAACAATCAGTGTATAGTGAAAGAGTTATTGTTATTGTATAAATGACTTACCAATACCTAGATATAAAATGATTTTGATGGTAAGTGTATCTGAATCATGTTGAATTTACACAAAGTAAACCCAAATTCATGTAAGAACGAAAACCAGAGGGAAAAGGTTACCATAGTAAACGAATGGACAATGTCACACCATTAGAAACTATCATTGTTGAGACCAGGCTGCAACTGCAGCTAAAAAAAATATGCTACAGGCAAATTACCTCTGGCATTTACTAAGTTTCTATGCCTTAACTCTCTCCATATGGTGCTTGATACATCATATGATCATACTACTTGCATTGTTACAACATTACCCTTTTTTTAACTTTGACAGATCTCAGATAACAGATCAAAGACTTAAAATATGAGCTGCATGTTATGTTTTTCGTTTCCTGTTACTATAGTTTTATACATTGTATTTAAATTTTTAAAGCCTCTTGATTAAATATTTACGAAATATCATTATGTAGTTCATAAATGCATAACTAGAGATTCTGCTTACCCAATGATTTCCATGCCATTACACTGAAGGTCATCACTACAACCATCCCCTTTACGCTCATTTTGATGTATATAGATGCTGTAATTATAAAATTTATATAATTAAATAAGTTTGATTCAATGAAATCAAGAAGAATGTCATCAGTATTATTACATACACACATTCTTTTTTTCATAATTTTATATGTAGATAAATGTAATTTTGTATGCACAAACCAGTTTTTGCTTTCAGGCATGACAGTGAACTTGACCTCTGAACCAAAATCAAAAGGCTTCTTTATTCTAAGAGCAAGTTATGCACAAAAGTTTGTAAACGGTCTGCTAAAAACATACTTAAATTTATTACACATTTCTGTCTGTTTAGAAATGTTATGCCTAATAATGAAACTGATTGGTCTAAAATGATATTAAGGGAATCATCCCTCCATAGTGTATTCACAAAAGAAACCAATTAGCTGTCATACTTTTCCAAACTAGTGAAATAAAATTATGATCATAATAATAATGAATTGAAACAAGTGAGCACGAGACATTCTTAACAGCCAAATGCGAATTTCTGAAGTCATTGCAATAATACAGAATATTTTTCTATTTTTCCTCCGACTAGTGTTATAGTAGAAACAGTTGCCACTGCAAGAAGCTGCTTGTGATCAAGATCAACATTTTCTCAAATTTGCAAACCTCAATACACTTGGTACTTTCACCCCTTTCATATGCAAAATGCCAACATGATTGCATCTGAATGTATTTCTGGTTGAGCTGTTGATATCCATGTTTGGCACATATAATATTGGGGATATTCCACAACATATTCAGCAGAAAAAAATCAACAGAATGTTTTCAAAACAGAAATTTGTTTTATTAAATTTAACGAAAACATATATGCTCACCTATAGCTGGTTTTCAAACACTGGAGTTTTTTCTATCAGAATAATGGTAAACTCTGTCTGAATTTTCTGCAAAACCTCCAATTATGTATTTTATTATTCATGTATTAAAATTGTTATCCCATCAGTTGACTTGAGAACATACTACACAAAGCCATTATTTAGAAAGTAATACAACATGCTCTCCAAAACAAAAATATCAGACAAGGCATCTTAATTACAGAACTGGATGACTGTGAATTTAATTTTAAATTTTGAAATCAGCATTCATGTACTTAGCCCCAAGTGCTGTATTACTCTCATATTCTTCTTTTAAAGTTTGTAAAATGGTGTTGATTTCTCCTCTTTCTTCATCAGACATGTTTTTAAGTTTGCAAAGATCCATCTGCTCTAACATTTTCTGTCATATTAAACATCCGCAATTCACACAATAAATGACACATGGTAATAACAGTATGGAAAAATGGGAACCAGTCTGGAAATGGGTGAACATAAAATGGAGTATTTATGGGTTTGGCTGGCCAGGATTGGTTAATAATGTAATTTATTTGTTAAGAAAAAGAATTTGAGAGTTTATCCCAGTTGTAAGTGGAAACAAAATAGAGACATTGTTTGATTTATGGAGTTTCAGTCCTAATACAATCTTGAGTTTCAAACACTTATTGCTGAAATAAGCACCATGACTCTTTGGTGTGGAATTGAAAGCACACGTTTCAAACACACATAAGTTCAGAAAATGCTATGGCTCATATATTTTTCTCTACACAGAAGATGACATCCAGGTTTCATCTAGTATACTGATAAATATATGAGCATTCAAATTTTAAGTTGTTGAATTTTTAATATCATGGTGTTTGCATAGATTTACTATGGGAGCTGAATTAGTAACGTAATGCATCTTGCTTATTATTTGGTGCCATTTTTTAAAAACAAATCATAGATTGGTCTGCATCCTAATTTTATTAAGAATTTAACCATGACCTGCCAAACCCAACGAGAGTCCTCGAGGGAGATTTTTTTTAAAAATTCAGGTAGATTTCAATTATTTCAGCAGGGGCGAAACATGTTGAACACATTTACAAAAAGTGCATAAACATATACTAATCCAATTCTAAAATGGTTTATTATGAGATAATAAACAACAATATATAAATAAAAAACTTAACAAACCTTAGCAGTGAAAAGTGTTTCAGGATTGGTCATAGCTTCTTCAAAGGACAAATCCACAAGTTTGAAAATATGTGACACATACTGTGCGTTTCTCTTTCTCTGTGCAGATGTTAAGTGCCTGTGAAACAAAGTACATGAAATTTAAAATACTCCCAAAAAACAAAAGACTATAAAATATAAATTGCATTATTTTGCACAAAAAGAATTGCATTTAATGTTTCTTACTTTTTCTTAAACTTCAGGCACAATTAAGTATTTGTTTCTCTTCCCGATCTTACTATATCTTAGGCACTTAGAAGTTCTAGGAAAAAAGCTGATGAATCTAAAATATTAAAGTACATCTTCGGGTTTATGGGCCATCCATTTAGAACGAATCTTGACCCCCCTCCCGAAAACATGCATACATTTTACACCACCACCTCCACCCCGCGTACATACGTTTGACGCATACCCCACCCAACCCCCGAGCTTTATAGAACGGCCTATATTTAATCCACGCAGAAACGATCAAGGATTAATAATATTAACGTGTTTAATAAAACAGTCCACCGTCGTTGAATGTCTGGCTGCATCAAAGAAATAAGCTGCGCAACTTGTAAAAAAAAAATTGGCTAGTGTCCGCTAACATTCAAACGCCGACTAACCCAGTCGAACAGGTTTATGCATAAGTACATTATCAGTAGACCCCCCCCCCTCCATACGCAAGCGTATGCATTTGGGTTACCCTTCCCCCTCCATACGTACATGGACATAGACCACAATTAATTTTACTATATGTTCTCTACATATATTTCTCAGTACTGACCGTTCTACAGTGTGACAATCAATACAAATCATATGTTAATCTAAAATACCTCCAAAGATGACTTCACGGTGAAATTCTTGTCAAGGGTTGATCGGCATTTTTTTGAGCTGCTGCACTGTAAACAGTGTTCATTGACAGTAGATGGTTCATTTGTCCATTGAGTTAACGCATAAATAACATCACGCCAAAAAATATTTTTAATTAATTTAGAAATTACTTTCAATTTAGTTTTTCCTAATGAAAGTAACAGCATACCTCCAAATTTTCCAAATATTTGATCAGAAACCAGTTTTTGACATAAGCCATCTTCGTTTATTAAGAGGCACCTAATCCAGGAGAGTTTTATATAACACAAATGAATGCAAGTTAATCATATTTAATCCCCCTTCCTCAAAAGAAGCTATAAGTGTGTCTCTTTTAACTCTCTCTGTTTTACTGCCCCAAATAAACTGGAAAAATAATGTATTCAGTTCCTTTTCTATATGGGGTGGAGGATTTGGCAAGGCTGCAAAAAAGATGAATGAATTTAGGCAAAAGCAAAGATTTTATCAAAGTAATTTTTCCAATAAATGATAAATTTCTTCTACTCCACCAGCCAAGCAGTTTCTTAACTTCCTTTAACTTCATCGAATAGTTAAGCTCTACCATATCCTTCAAGTTCAAAGAGAAATATACTCCCAGCAATCTAAAACTGAACATTGACCAGTTAATATCAATTTCTGGACATATTTTTTCATTAGAATATTTTTTGTTTCCAATCCAAATTGCTTTCATTTCAAAACATTGCAATGCAGACCTGACACCAAAGCAAAATCATTTAAAATCTGCATGGTTGTCCTCAAGGATAAATGAGAACCATCTAATAATATAAAAGCATCATCAGCGTACTGCCCTAATTTGAACTCCATTTCATTATAAAAAATGCCTGTAACATCTGTTTTTCTTTAGTTTTATTGCAAGAAGTTCAATTCCTATTATAAAAAATAGGGTGATAAAGGGTCTCCCTGGCGACAACCTCTTTCCAAATTAAAGAATGGAGATAAATGTCCATTATTAATAACACAACTTTTTGATTTATTGCAAAATAGCCTGAACCAGTGACAAATTGATTTTCCAAAGTTAAAAGACTTCAGAGCAGTTTCCAGAAAGTCCCATTCAACTGAGTCAAAAGCTTTTTCAAAGTCTATCAAAGGAGAAGACCAAATTCATTCTTTTCCTCAAGGTATTGCATCAGGTCATACAAAAGTCTTGTATTTTCACCAATGAATCTCCCTTTCATAAAACCTTTTGGGTGTCACTGATGATAAACGGGAGTACTTTTTTGACCCTATTAGCAATTGACGCTGAAGCAATCTTGTAATCTACATTAAGTAGTGAGATTGGTCTCCAATTTTTTATAAATTTCCTGTCTTTTTCTTCTTTTGGAATGCACGTTATGATCCCCTGAGACTGAAATTCTGAAAAATGTTGCATATCGTATCCAGTATTTAGAGACCTAAAGAGAAAACCGCCTAAGTCTTTCCAAAAACATTTGTAGAATTCTACCGTAAATCCATCAGAACCAGGGCTAGTTTCATTTTTCATATTTTTTAGTGCTAAACCACATTCCTCAAACGTTAACTTACCTTCAGATGAACTTCTTTCAAAATCTGAGTTTTTTATCATGGTTAAAAAAGTGGTTAAGCGTTTGAAAGTTACATTTGTTTTTACTTTGGTATAATATTTCATAAAAGTCTTTCTGTTGATTTAATATTTCTTTGAATCTGTTACCCTTGTTCCATCTTCCTTAGTTAACTCTTTCATTGTTTTGTTTGTGTAATTTCTCTTTTCGAGATTAAGAAAATATTTAGAGTTTTTTTCACCAGATTCATACCATCTTGCCTTAGATCTTAACATTATACCTTCCACCTCTTTTTTCCTCATTTCATCCAAATCCGCTTGTTTTTTGTTCAATTCTTTCATCGTAGTGGGGTTATTTTGATTCACTAAAGCATGTAAGGTATGTATTTCAGCTTCCAATTTCCTGAAATTTAGTTTTTCCTGTTTTGCTTTAGCTTGTGAATACATAATAGATTCTGATCTTATTATCATTTTAAGGATTTCAATAAACAATTGATTATTACAAGTTAGTTTCACCTGAAGTGGGTTTTTCTTATCACCTTCACAATAATATTCTTCTACTGTGTTGGTTATACATTTTTTTACCAATTGAATATATTCATTTTGCCTTAATAGCTTTGAATTGAATTTCCAGTATCCAGGACCTCTCGGTAATGCAGATATAGATAATTTTAGTGTTATTGCTGAATGATCTGTTTTATAGCCAGGAATAATGGAGGCGTCTATACAATTTGAAAACATATCCTCAGACATTAAAAAATAGTCCAGTCTACTCTGTTTCACAGGGTTTGCCTGATGTCAAGTAAATACTCTACTGTCAGGATTGACTGTTCTCCAAGGATCCAGTAAATCTAGTTGATTCTTGATGTGCTGGACTGCTGCTCGGTCCATGGAGTGTTATCATGCAAGATATTATAAGCGTCAAGCTCCATGTCCTGAACAACATTCCAGTCACCACAAATAATAACAGAGGAATTTTCAAAATTTACTATATCCTCTTTCAAATATATAAAAAAAACTCAGCATTATCATTATTATGACCATATAAATTCACTAGTGTAAATCTCTGTCCATTAACTGATAAATCTAAGAGAATGTATCTGCCCTGACAATACATCTGTTTCTGAGAATAAGAAATTCAAAATTATTTCTAAACAGGATAGCAACACCAGCACTACTGCTAGATTTATGGCTAAAAACACACTTATATCCCCATTCAGCCTCCCAATACTTCTCAGTCTCAACTGTACTATGTGTCTCTTGTAAACATATAATAGATGCTTTCTTTTGTTTGACCCAGCAGAAAATATCTCTTCTTTTGAGATCAGAGCTATGCAGACCCCTAACGTTCATTGACAAAATTTTAATTTGAGTATCCATTGTTAAATCTTGTTTTAACTAAAACTTTCACAACGCTTATATAGACATGCATCTCAAAACCAGTATCATGAAAAATGCTCACATACTCCTTGGGACACACTCTCACACACATAACCACATAATGCTTAAAAAATCGATAAGTGTAGTACAGTGACATGCACCATTGGGTACATATATAATGTTGCCCAATATAGTAATACATGAACTCTGTTCTACACTGGAGTGTTGGTATAATTAGTAAATGTAAACATCAATACAGTGTGACTGAAAAATAACACTTTTGTTCATTGATCCCAGATTGAACTAAGTAGTAGACTGGGTGAATCAGACAAATCTCCGCCTGAAACACATACTAAATAGTCCCATTTATCCTTGTAGAATCCCTAATCGATGACTCCTATTGATAATTTCACCGTGGAGAAATAATCATCGAAAAAAAAAGGACCGGGTTGGGTTTTAAGAAAAAAATCCTTCGCGGATTTAGAAATATTTTTCGTGGAAATGAAAATTGCAATTTCACTAAAGAATTTATGATTTCACGTATAGACTAAATTGTAGGGTTTCATCTTGTAGATCAATTAAATTATTAGATTGATCTGTAAGCCTAAAATTAATTCTTGTTAACGATTTATTATGGCATCGCATATAGACTGGTTTAACCGGATTTTCAATTATTAACCATCCCGGTTGAACTGTTGGTGCGAATGAATATAAAATATAACCTTGTTGAGCTTGATTTGATTGATAGAGATCTATTTGATAACTTCCTTCAATAACATCACATACTAAATTTAACGCGATCACCGTAGATATATTTACATTATTCGGAGCGATGTGTTTTCCGCCGCCTTCTGGATCATTATTATATTTAAGGGTTTTTATTTCCGGGGATGTTATCTTTTTCCATTCATCGTGAATTTTTTTTAAACCGATATCGATGGCATCGCTGAGAAGTTTTTTTAGTTCTGGTACGTTATATCCGGGTAGTTTAAATGTTGGAATATCTTCAATTCGGACATTAAATAATTCTATAAATGTTATTCTCCCCATGGCGGGATCATCAGAGAGTATATTTTGAGTTATTTGTGAATTAAGATTTTCCATGTCATCGATGATTTTGTTACAAGTTTCTACGACGCTGATAAATTCATTTCGAGTGACATTACCAGATTTAAGAGATATTAACAATAGTGAAAAATCATTATTCATCGCTGTGAAATCTTCAGTAAATTTAAATTCGGTAATAGCATAATAAGCTCCATCCCTAAATTCATATTCCCTATAAAAAAAAAAGTCTGTATTGTTTATGTATTCTCTATAACTTTTTACTGGATTATCAGGTTTTATCTTATCTGTGACGTAATCTGATTTTTTTGGTTCTGGTATATTAACGGTTTCTTTCTGTTGAGGTGGTAGTTCAGGCCATCCTAGTACGGTTCTAATAGAGCTCTGACAAATATCTACGACATACTCCGGTGATTTTATTTAAATCGCAGATGATAAGGTCGGTTCGTGAACCGTTATAGCTATTTTCGATTCTTTTTCTCCTGTAAGCGACATTATCCTTCTTTGAAATTCAGCGTTAATATATTCGATTTGGTAGGACCCTGTCGGTATTGAAACGACATTCCAGTCTGGAGTTCCATCCGGTTTCTTTTTCCATGATATAACTAAAGAATTATTTGGTTGTTGACCTCTAAATGGTTTTGATCGTATATTAAGCCAGCTGTGATATACCCGTAATTTCGCTAACGCGATCTCATTCACGGGAACTGGAGTTGGAAAATTTACGCTAAATTCAGGTTTTATCGATGATATCGATATCATGCTTGTCCTCGTTGAAGTTGTATTTTCTGCTATTTGTTGAAGCAGTTCTTGCGATATCCCTGACATTATTATTATTGTCACGCTCCAATTTCAATATCGTTGAATCATACAACCGGGCCATCTTTGAAAACTCATCGTCGGATATTATCTGATCATCGATTGAATTTGAGATCAGCATTGACAATTGTGAATGTTCATTTGACGCGGTGATAAGTTTAACCGTATAATTGTGTAATATCTGTTGACTACAAGATGATATTTTATTTGTTATCCCGGTGAATAATCCAGCGATTGTTGCGGCCGCGGATATACAAATTGGAACAACAACCGGAGCTATCATAGTTACTGAGGATAGTATTATTCCAGCGCCGGCAATCACACCGGATATTGAGTATACTGACACGTCAATAGCGGTGATTCTACGCTATTATTTTTTCTTTTTATTTTTATACTCATCAATTAACGCTTCAAGTTTATCTTGAAATTCTTTGACGGTGTTATATCGATATTGTGATATCGTCGACATTATTTTATTTAGAATCTATTGTGTAGATTTAATTTATCTCTGGTATAAATTCCAGATGCCATCTAACTGTGGTTCTAATTACGGTGTTATCAACTGCTGTAATTTCGAACGAGATTAAATTCATTATGGTATCATCGATGTATGATGATACCGTGTTAACTCCTTTTCCAATTATAATTTCGTCACCATTTTCTTGTCTTAGGGGTGAAATAACGGTAATAATAAATTCGTGCTCAGAAATTATTGTAAATCGATAAATACCTTCATCATTTATGTTATTGGGAGTTGAACTCATTCTTCTAGTCCAATCAGACACCCCCTGCTGAACTACACGTACACCATTATTAACATTATCAGTCCCACGAGATGTTTTTAAATTATCTATTTCCGTTTGAATTTCTGCGAGGGATTGTGTAGTTACAATCGGAGATCCAAAAAACTTGTTTAATTTATTAATTTATTTTATAATTACATTTCTGCGAAATTGGTTATAATTTTTAAGATGATCGTCAAATTCTTTATCGTATTCGGTAAGTTAATCTGTGATTGTTGAAACAAGTACACCGGGTTTGAGTTTCCCATCATCAGAAAATACCGCGATAGAATTTTCTGTTACACCGCGATGTTTAACTAAAATATCATCTATGGAAATATCGCTCGTTTTTAATTTACCTTGACGATTCTCAAATGTAACCACCTCATTGGTATCAATATTGTTTAGGTTTAACATATCAGCGATTTCATCTTCGATTATTTTTTTTATCTCATTAGGTTTAGCTTCACCGATTCCTAGTGTTTTCGTTTGTTGAGTTGTAGATCTCCACCAAATATCAACCATTATTTATAATCGTTAATTACTCTCTAAACTTGTAGGATTTTTACCGCTAGTATACTCGTTTACAACAACGTGCGGTGATTTCGATGACTTTGAAATTTCATCAAGAACATTTAATACCTCTCTACCGCATATTGGTGGATCATTTAATGTTTGTGTGGGCAGCGTGGAATACCAAATTGGAATTTTAAATCTATTCACGTATTTATAAAATTATTTAGGTGGTGGTAAACCATACGAGTCAAAATAAATAATTCCACGTGGATCAATCACGTAACAGACCCAATGAGTACCAGGTCCATCACTGTTATCTAGATTAATAATACCGGTTTCCTGTATTTGTGATTGCATCGGTAATTGATCTCTCATAAATACACCTCGGAAATGTTTTATTTTTAGTTTTTTAACAGCTTCTAGTAAATCAAAATTTGACATCGGAAGAATATCTCTCAGGGTTGTCCTAATCGTAGGCCGGATCCTCGGTATACCCATCCCGGAGGTGTTCCCGGTAATCTTAGTCCTCGTCCTTTTTTTTTACGTGAAATATTTCCACCAGTTTTCCCTCTTAGTGTTCTAACCGCGTTACCAACTGCTGCTTTAGCTATCGGAGTAATTGCAGCAGCGATCAATCTTGGAATCGCAGTCTTTGATATATTTAACTTCTGATTTTGACCCGAAATATTTCCACCAGTTACCTTCTTCACTAATCCACTCGCCGCAGCGCCAACAGCTCCTAACGCTGCCGCCTTAGCCACCGCCGGGGCCGCCGCCGCAATCAACGCTGGAATCGCAGCCAAAAACGGAAATATTCCACCGGTTTTTATCATATTTTTATCGCAGCTGAAGATAGAATAATCTGAACTCCTTTTTTTTCTTTAAACGCTTTATTAAAATGATTAACCTGAGTTTTCGTTAGCGATAATTTATTTGATCCGCCTGTCATCTGATTATGCTTCAATGTAATCGTAGTTCCACATTATTTGGCTGATCCTGATTGAAGTTTCTTTATCTGACCAGGTGTTAATGTAACATTAATAACACTATATGACATTTTATATAACACCAATTGGTTCAATTACGAAGTAATCACTTATAGATTTGAGGAAATTCTTACAGATTTTCAACTGGTGCATCTATGATTCTCATTTGTCCTCCAACACCTTCTAATATCATTGATTTATCGCTTAGAATAACGGCAACCGCTCTATAATTATCAATACCACCGGGACGAGTTAAACGAGCTCTAAAATGTATGTCGACGACAGACTGTATTGTTAGATCAAGATGTTCTAGTGAAAAGTAATATATCGGATATAAATTCTTAAAATCTAGTTGGGATATTTGTAGACCGGTGTCAACATTTTGATCACGGGCCATAAACGACAATAATCTGTGATATGCTCGCGCGATATGGTTTTGACCGTATTCTAGTTGTACTTCTTCAGTCGGCTCTTGCTGACCGTTTATTCTTAAAGATGCCTCCCTAACATCGAGTTGATCAAATATCATGTGAATCCGTTCTTGATTACCAACTCGCTCGGTATTTTGTAGCGCTATAAATATATGACGCGGAGCTGAAACACCCTGTTTAGATGCCAAATGCCATGTAAATACATCGTTGACGTTATCTTGTTTAATATCCGTAGATACCGACAACCAACTTAACAATGATTTTCCTCCATGGTTCATAAAATCCAATAATCGTTTTTCTGATGTGATTGATGGTGTTAATACTGGCAGCCACAGCGCTAATTTTGTCAAATTAACCTTACCAGCGGCAACGCCAGCACCTCGCCAGATTGCATCATCATCCGTGCCTTTTCGTACAAGCGCTATTGTATGTTTTACACCGTAAATAACTTTCCTAACATTTCTACAGAATCCAAATATGTGATGTAGTGGAATCGCACACGAAAACTGTCTGCGCTTCCCCTGTAATGTTGTTACTCGTGTGGCAAAACCTAGATTATAATTGGTAATATTATTTATGACATCAAAAGTACCAGCTGGTCTTACATATCCGGCTGGTGCTGGCTCAACTGCAGTAGCTAGTGTTGCTTTTACTCTAGAATATTGAACATGTTCAGCGTTATCGGTAATATCCTTCGCGAACATCATCGACGGACCTGCAGATCTTGTATAATCATCCGAATATCTTGCCAATCCGACTATCCCCGTGGCAATATCAACATCACGCTCTATAGATTCAATCTCTTTTCCATCAATGATATATCTAGCGCTTTCGAATAGCGCTATAATCCCATTATTGACAAAACCAACTCGGATAGTTGGGTTATTATCATACGATGTATCAGCTAAAACATTTGTTACGAGTTCGCCTTCAACTTCAATGAATGCCTCACACGGTAAAAAGTATTTACTAGTGTCTTGAACTTGAAGCTCAATTCGTGATCGTATATTAGGTTGTATAGCTTGATAAGAATAAAATTGATAATTCTGTACCGAATTATTCTTAGGTACTGGGGCATCCATGTCAAATGCCGGATCAGCTTGTTGTTTAAACATTATTTATAATCATTATGGTCTAAATCGTAAAAATTCTGAAAGAATTTTCAAAGTGAAAATCTTTTCACCTACGGATTTTCAATGACGACTTCGTCGTTGACGGCGAAACCCACTTCCCGCTATCATATTCGCGGTTATACTATCCTGATTACCAATTTTAAGATTTTCTTCCAACGAATCTAATTTTTGTTGCACCGCTTCATTTATTACTTTACTAACTTGTGCTGGCATTACCGCTGTAGACGGTAAAGGTTTCTTTTTTGGTCTAACTAACGATGTTACCTTATCTTTCGCAAAGGAAAACGCTTTCCCGGCGAGATTTCCAACAGCGGAAATACCTTTATCACGAATAACATCGATGGCTTTCATCCCCATCTGTTTTACAAACGGCGCTACCTTTGGAGCCATTTTTGAGAAGAATCCTAAAATTGTATTACCTAGACCATCTCCGTAATACGCTTTATAAACTGGGTGTCTTGAGTCGACTACGTAGACGCTAACTGGTTTATTATGATTGTAGTGTATAATCATTCTTTATACTATTAACTACTAATTAAATCAAGGATTCAATCGCTGAGATATCCGGGATAATCCTCACCGAGTTCGCTAATAAACTCTCTGTATGTTGATATATCCATAATCCCACCTTCAAATAACCGTCTACAAATATCAGCTGTTTCATTAATTAACTCCCGGGAATTATTTCCGGCTCGTTTTCCTCCGATGAGGACTTCTAATCGCGATATATCGCTCAGAACGTTACCAGGACATTGAAGAATCTCTGAGGTCATCGTGGATCCGTTGAATCCCTTTCCAGTTATTTTTTTTAATATCCTGGTATTTTTTCCATATCTATTTTTACATTTCCCATAAAAGCTATAAAATCATTTTATATCATTCGTAATTCTTGTTTTATTATTATATAATAAAAATATTTTATTTCCCAAAACATCTATATCTTTCATAAATATTTTCGCTCTTTCATCTTTTAAATAATTATTTCTTGTTTTAAAATTTTCTTTGGTAAAATAAATTAAATCAGAATATCATTTAATATTTCTGATTGTATTTATAGCGTTACTTGTAAATAGATTTTCTGGTGAATAATCTCGTGGAATATCAGCAGTAGCTCCCTGTGGAATTTCTTCTTCCGCCGGCGAAAAATCCCTTGGATTTTCAACAATATCTTCTTCTTGTTGCTCTCGTTGCTCTCGTTGTTGCATTGCGGTTGCAATATCACCGGGAAGTGTTCTTGATGATTTTTTTGTTTGTTTGGATCGCGATGCTATTTTTTCAAATACGGGAGGTACATCTTGTCGTTGAAAATCGGTAAGTGATTTCACCGCGGTTGTTACATCCTTAGTCGCGCTTGTTATCGGGGTAAATAATTGTTGTGTATCAGCGGAAAATTCCGTTTGAAGTTGTTGACGCTGTTGTAATTTTTCTCTGACAGTATCTCTCAACGGGATATATACTTTAAGCGCGGCTGCTCTCTCTCTCTCTCTAGCTAGTCTAGTTGTTAGAGATTCGTTTACCATTATACATAACTTCATTTTCACAATTGAAAAATCCTGAATAGATTTTATATAAATGTATCAGCATACGCTAGTATCATTTCATGATAAAGATCTTCTTGAACAAGCTATCAGAGAGATATTTAGTATGAAAACACAAGGTGAATTCTACGTGGATGTGGTCATAGATAATCTAGGATCGGAGAAGTTTTTACTCACGGATTATCAGCATTTACAACTTCAACAAAGTGTTATAACCGCGGTGAGATTAACCCGTGATCAAATAATGCAATATGTTCATTCATGCCTATCCGTGGAAGATCTTTAAAAAAAATCTTACAAATTTGAAATCGTAAAATTCTGAAAGTGAAAATCTTCGATTGAAAATTGCAAAGTGAAAAAGAAAATTTAAAATCCCTGAAATTTTTCACACCAACTATAACTTCTGACCATCGTTATCACCGTGATTCCCGTATTGTTACGATTACTGAGTCAAATTTCTAGACTATAATTTCTGATCATAATTTTTTTTCCGTGTTTATATAATGCGTTCACCAACATACCTAACCGTCGATGACGAGGAGAGAATCCTCGCGCTGAGAGGTGTAAAACGACCCGTAGAGGTATCTAAATAATTTAAAATCGGATTAACCCGACTATATAAAATATGGTCAAAAACACCTTATAACGCTACAACCAGCGGGAATTTTAACTCGTATAAAGAGGCGAGGCAGCGTCAACTAGAACGGCAGCGTGAATTCGCCGAGGAGATTTCTGAACTTCGTAGAAATAATGCAAATACTGAAGTTGAGTTAACTCAATTAAAAAATATACGCGTAGCGCACAGACATGAATATTTCGAGGACAAGCGGCGATATAAAGATCTTAAGGAGCGTCAAGAACAGCTAAAAAAAAAGATCAGTATGAGAACCGATAAAATCGAAGCGTTAACACAAAACTATAATAATTTCATTGAACACTATAAATATGTATTATCGGAAAATACTAAAATTCAGGATGCTATTGACTACGAGTACGCTGTTAGAGCTACACCAATGCCAACTAAAAAAAATAAAGCCGTGATAGGGTTCTCCACTGACGGTAAATTATCATGGGTGGAGTGTAATAAATAAAATTCTGAAAGATTTTCAATTTAAGATTTCCAAAGCAATTTCAAGAGATTTATCATACTCCCTCGCCGCGTTGTTAATAAGCTCTTCCCTGTTAAATACACCCCCGATAGATTTCAGCAACGATTTTAACAATTTAGATATCGTCGCAAACTCCTTAAGAAGATCCGGATTAGATTGTTGAAGTTGATAAATTATTTCATTTCTTGCCCGCAGAAGTGTCTTTATAACACGGTACTCTGAGCGATAAGTCGGATATTGTTTATCCCGTGCAGATACTATTTTATCATACTCGTTGTTGAGATACTCGGATGTAAACAACTTAACATCGTGAAATTCACGTACACGGTCAAGTTCAGTTATCAATTCGTCGATGATTTCGTCGTTGAAGCTTGAAGTATTCATTGTATATATAATATTTTTTTTTAGTTTAATTGTAAGATTGCAAAGCAATTTCAGGAGAGATTTTCACTTCAGAATTTTTCAAAGCAATTTCATTTACGATTTCATGAAATCCCACGGATTTTTAGTAGGATCCTTACTACATTTTTTTCGTAAAAATCTTCGATTTAAAATCCTGAATGGATTTTCATTCACCGTAAAAACTCCGTTGAAATCTTCATCATAGTATTCTTTTACCTCAATGATAACCCGATTAAAATGTTGATATCGCTCATCGACGAGATCATTAGTAATGCTGTATAAGACAAATCGAGTTACATTACCGCGTCTTAGGACGGTACAATAATCGTAAGATTCTATCTCGAGTTGATCACGATCAGGTCTATCAGGTATGTGTATAAACACATTAAATATCTCCGTTCGTGTTGGATTATTTTTGTGTATGTTAGATATTTCACATGTGATATAATCATAAAATTGCTTACTATCGATAATCTCACGGAAAAGTTTAACCGTATCGTCATCTTGTAAAATTTGCAGTCGGGTAATAAATTTATAATTACCTAACACGTGCGTGAAAAACCAATCTTGGTACATTTTACACACATTATCATCTGTGATATTATTATTTTTTTTAATATCCTTGAACGTCGGCGGTGGAAATCGTGGATATTTTTCGTCGGCGCGCAGTTGATCAGTCATTATATAATATACAAAAAGAAATTATACGTCTAAATGATATATCAAATAATTTAAAAATTTACAAATACACAAATGAGACTCTACACTTGAATTGTTTCGAGTATATTGTTTTACGAAGTCCATCTACGACATATTTCAAAGATCCAGAATTGACGTTAAAATATTTAGCCGCCGAGTTCATCGATGGAAAATCTTTGATGGTGGTATTATAAAATGCTGTCACGGGTCTTGGTATACGATTTTTACTCTGTAAAGGATTTTGGTTGAGATTATTTTCTCGTTGAGTAACAATTCTTAAATTGTCAACGCGATTATCCAGTTTATTATGATTAACGTGATCGATTGTAAAACCGTCGGGGATAACCCCGATGAAAATTTCAGCGATAAATCTATGAGCGTAATAATTTTTTTTTGTCGTCCTAGGTGGACCGTAATTTCTAGATAACCGGTATTACTAATATAACCGATCGGAACTCTGTCGTCGATGTCTGATAGTTCCATCTCGCGATGATTCGTAGTTAACGTAAACCGGATGTGGAATATATTCGTCGTAATTATTCATTATTTTTATATAGAATTTTATACGTTTAAATGCTATTTTCATTTTTTCTGTTTACGTAATCTTGCGGAGATTGTATAACCGGAACACGATGATTAATATTTATGTGTGTGTCGTAGTAGTATTTAAGATCTCTATATTTTTTTACCGCCGTGAGTAGAACACAACTGAGATTTTCCTCGTACTCCCACGCCACACACAAGACAAGGCTTTGGTCTGAGACTTCCACTCCGAATTCTTTGCATATGTTAGAAACAATATTGATTTTTACACGATCGTCCGCACTGCGATAACTTGCCGATAGGTAACCACTTACAATTATTCGTCGTCATTATATAATAATTAATTAATTTTTTTTATTTAAATATTAGTTACAATTATATAAATGAATATAAATTCCTACGATTACCGTAATAAAACGAGATCAAGAACTTATTTTAACCTCGATGCAGTTTCGGGGTTATCAATTCGAAAAATAAAGAATAAATCAATTATTAAAAAAATCAAACGGGGTATTAATCAGTTTTATAGGGATAAGGCGGCTTTCACGTATACAACTTATCGAATCATACCTGGAAACATTAACGCACCAATAATTGATGGAGTTCTGGACGATGGAAGAGCGGCGGTGATATTATCGTTGTTGCCACCGGGAATATCATATCTGATGAGGATAAAATATATTACATACGATGAAGAACATCAACGATGGATAATCAGAGATAACTTAAGCCCGGTAATGAGAGATAATAAAAATGTTACTATGAACAGAGATTCTAAACCCGGGATGTTAACCGGAATTGATAGTCATTATTATGGAAGATCTTATCCTGTAACAGTCGTAATCGTTGAATTATACGCGATGAATAATAATCCCGACATTGGAAAATTATCTCCGATGAGAATATCATCGTTAAATTGTGTGGCAGAACGTGTAATGGAACATTTTACAAACGCGTCACGAGGAAATAAATTAACAGAACAACGACGTAACAAAATAACATCGTGGGGAGAAAAAGTAAAAGATACCGGAGCTACAATCGCCGATGTTGAAAAATTAGAACGATTATTAAGATTTCCAATATCTGTAAAAACTATAACCGGAGATGTATTACACGGTGGAAAATATACGTCGCAAGGAGCTCCAATTGAAATTATTGACCATAATTCTCACGCGTGGAGTCCAGCGGTGTTAATATTTCCACGAGAGAGGACTGTGAAATATATCCCTGAAAAGTTCTGTAAGGAGATTTTATACGAAGAAAAGTTATTCGATGCTATTCACAAGTTAAATAAAAATGATCCTGTATATGTGTGGTTGTTGAGAAGTCTTGAAGATGAACAAGGACAATTTGATTAATTTGTTACACCTGGTGGAGAATTATATCGTACTGAAGAATTAAATAATCGGATGAAAACAGTTACCGAACAATTTGTAAAGAATTTTGATGAGAAATTACTCACGAATAGCTTTACAGTTTCATCAGTAGTATCTCACTTCGCCAGAGAGAGAAACTCTTGGAGGGTTAACACCTAAAGAATTTCTTGATGATATTAAATTGAGCTGTGATAAATACGGTCACGGTGGATTGTGGAATACTAAATACTCCCGTGATGGTATGATCGCAATTGATATAGTTGCGTGTTATCCCGGAAGTTTCCTTGGATACGGAGAGTGTTCAGAATATTTTAAACGATTTGGCCATCCGACACATGAAATGTGTCGTGTTGCGATTAACGGAGAATTGCCTGAATTTGATTTAACAGGATTTGCCCGCGTTGTATTATTTGAACTTAATAATAGATTACACCCGTGTAGTTATGCTTGGATCGGTAGACACATATCTGAGAAATATTGGATACCGATTGTGTTATTGAGATATATGTTAGATAGTGGTATGTTAGCATCGTTGACTGTCGGTGAAGCTATTATATGTTATCGAACTCAAAAAGAAATTTGGCTACCACAACCTGATTTAGATGATATAATATCACAGCAACGAATACAATTCCTGAATTTTAACGAAGATGAAATCATGAAAATGTCTAAGATGTTATTTGAAAGTAAAAACAGGCAGGCGAAAGATCTCGGACGAAAGATAATCGGAAAATGTACACAAGGTGGAAGATTCAACAACGCAAGATATTCTTCGAGGTTAATCATGGATAACGTCGAATATGATTTTATAATTAAAAATTTAACAGCGAAGGGTAAATTTGTAGATCGTAGAGATGCATTCTTGTCAAATGGAGACAAATTAGGTACGATTGTTACATACATCGATGGAGAAAATTCCCAGTATACACATTTAAGAAGTTCTATGTTAGCTTATTCCGCTATTAATTTATTCTCGATGATAAATAGGTTTCCTGAATACACTGTTAGAGTAGCCACTGATTCGATGTATATACATGAGAAATATCTTAATTTAGTATCTCCGTTTACAGATCCAAAAGAATCCTGGGGAAGTTGGAGAGTTAAAAAAGAAATATTACACGAATGTTCAACGTCAGCAGATGTTGAAATGTATGATAAGTATTTTATGTGTATTGCGTTATCAGAATTATCTAACGCATCGCCGATATCAGATCCAATATGTAGGTGGAAAACGATTTATTTGAACGGTTGTGGTGGATCAGGAAAGACAACTCGTGTAATTGAATTATTTCAGGGTAAATTAAACATGATTGTGCTGACACCGACTCATAGACTCGCTAGAGAGATGACTCAACGAGGGGTAAGAGCCTGTACTTATCACAGCTTCTTCCGGTGGAAATGCGATGCGTGGACTCCTGAAAGAATGGGAGATAAATTTATTCCACCGGTAATTATTTGGGATGAGGTGTGTACTGTATCATTAAAAATTTTACAAATATTTCTTGAATGGCTTTCAACGAAAACAACGAAAATTATTATGTGCGATGATCACGGTCAACCACCGCCATTTACCGGTGGATCTCAGCATGATTGGCTCAAGAAGTATGTAGATTATTACGAAGAGATTAATACCGATCACAGATCACTAGATGAAGAATTACGAGAACTAAAATGTAGAATTAGATTACAACCGGATAGAATACAATGTAAAATAATCAGAGATGTAATTCCGGAAACTCCGCTGAATGAATTTTTGGAATCGTGGACCCCAAATGATTTAATAATCGCGAGTAGAAAATCAATCCGAGATAAACTTCAACAGGAGTTATTCCAAATACATTAAAAAAAATTGTAGCGCTTCCAGTTCCACTTTGTTATAGACCATTAGATACACGACGACAAAATATTGAAGTTGATATTCCAGGGAGGGATGAAAAACAAAAACTGGTATTAAACGATATTGTATACGTTGATATTAGCGTTGTTGAAAATGTAATAAACGCTAATAAATCCCCGTGGGTATTAGGTTATGCGTCGACGATACACTCCTCACAAGGATTAACCATCGCAGATACGATAGTTTACATCGTAGATAATCGAATTGATTGGTCAAATTTAGTTTACCTTGCAGTATCACGAGTACGGAGAATAAATCAATTACGAAGAATTGTTATCTCTAGTTGAGACCACGCGGTGGTAATTGAGTATCCTCGGGAATTACCTGTAGTTGTTGTCGAGTAAACCCTCGTTGAGGACCAGTTGAATCTAATCTATAAATTGCTGGTCTACCAGAAGACCGTGTTATACTAGATATTTTATGTACGGTGACACTCCAAATAGGATCAGTAGCTCTTTTTTTACCACCTTCAAGCTCTCCTGGTTCGTACAAATATCTCACAGTGACATTAGCAAGAATTTGTTCTTTAAAATCCTTTTGTGGTTGTACAGGTATATACTTCATTTTAATCGCGTTATTAGGTTTCATATTAATTGTTCTAGTAATCTCATTTTTCAGCGCAGTAATTACACCTGGTAATCGTTTAACCCTTTCACGAGATCGTTCACGTTGGATGAATTTCTTCGCGTATTGATATCCAAATAACCGCTCAGCAAGTGTCCGATTAAATCGTTCAACAATTGCCTGATCGCGATGTAATGTAGTATGTCCTCGTCTGATGGCGACATTATGTTTCATGTTAGATGACACTACACCTTGAAATTCCTTGCCAGGATCAACCTGCAATAAATTTGGGTAATTTAGTGGACCTCGTCGATAAATCTTTTCAAATGCAGAAGCTACTTCAGCAGATGATTTTGTTTTTAACGGTTCTGCTTGTTTGTATCGACTCGCAATATCAACTACGGTTAACGCGTATTTATAACCGTTATCATGCGGTAGAAATAATATATCAGATTGATGAACTTCATTAGGAACTGTAACATCGAAATGCGAGTAGTTAATTTGCTTAGGCGGTGGTATATAAACTTGCCATATCGCCTGTTTAGATAACCAATCAGCTGCAGTAGTATTTTTTACTTTTGCAGCGCTAGCTAGTTTACTGATTGCTGATTTACCTTTCCAGTATCCTCTCGGAGAATAATAAATTTTTTCCATATTATATACTTGCACCAAACAATAATTTACCTTTCATGGCAGATTTTATCAACCATGAAGCCATTTTTTCTTTGAACGATTTATCAGGAATGGCATTTAACGCGTGAATTAATTTTATATCTGCGAGATGGCGCTGTTGTAAATCACCACTCCGATACGCTATATCGTGTACCCGACATGCCTCATCGATAGCGTTTATCGGAGATTCTCCAGGGTTAGGATTATTTTGACTATCAAGTTGGATATCTAATCGAGTTCCCGGTCCACAATAACTATATCCCGGAAGATGTTTTTCACCTCGATATTTTGACCACGGTAACCCTGGAAGTTTGGCTAACTTAGCGGTGATATCACCTCCTCGTTTTTTTTATTGAATTTTTCACAAATTTATATTTTTTTATACCACACACCTCACAATTACCAACAACTGCACTTCGATTATTTTTCGTAGTAGTATTTGTCAAGTTTAACGTTGGTGTACGCGCCTTACATTTAACACAATATAAATCCATAAGATATGTATGTTATATTAACAAATGGAAGTGATTGATTTCTCAGCGTTGAAAAAGAAACAGCCGGTAAAACATCATCCGATGCTACCAGACTCAATCAGAATGATTATCATTGGACCTTCCGGAAGCGGTAAAACTCAATTATTGTTAACATTGATAATGAAATATTTAACCTGGGATAAATTGTATTTAATCGCTCCGAGCGTAGACGATCAACACTGTTATAGCGTTTTAAAAGATTACGACGAAACCGTTAAAGAAGCTTACGGTGGAAGTGTAATTGAGTTTATAACAGATATTGACGAAGCGCCATCCTTTGAAGACTTAGATGCGGGTGTTAATAATCTTGTTGTATACGATGATGTGATGTTGGACCAACAAAAGAATCCAGCTATAATATTCTCCCGAGGGCGTCACAAATACTCTGACGTGATATATGTAACTCAACGATATACACAGGTACCAAAAGTAATCGGGGATAACTGTAATTTGTTATGTGTGTTTAACGGAGTTGATACTCATACCTTAAGAAATATCTGGCAAACTTGGTGTCCAGATATGGATTATAATAAATTCCAAAATTTCTTCAGCGGTGCAAGAGCTATCCCACACGGATTTATCACGATAAATATACACGATCCTCGAACACGATATCGAATCGGATTGGATCGTATTTACGGATAATTTAATTGATCTACAAGATGAAACCCTACAATTTAGTCTATACGTGAAATCATAAATTCTTTAGTGAAATTGCAATTTCCATTTCCACGAAAAATATTTCTAAATCCGCGAAGGATTTTTTTCCAAAACCCAACGCGGTCCTTTTTTTTCGATGATTATTTCTCCACGGTGAAATTATCAATAGGAGTCATCGATTAGGGATTCTACAAGGATAAATGGGACTATCTAGTATGTGTTTCAGGCGGAGATTTGTCTGATTCACCCAGTCTACTACTAAATACAATATGCATATTTCAAAATTTTGATACAAGATTATAAGAACATTCTTACCATTTACAGGTTTTGTCCTTTTTCGAAAATCACTTTTCTAATTTAAATATATATAATTAAAATTAAAACTATGCATATCCATTTTGGAACAAAGTTCTGTACCTCCAAATGTATCCAGAATCAATATGGAAAAAAATTATTTTGCTTATAAATTACGATTTAGTGTTTCACTGATGTCGTCAAAAATGTCAAATTTGTACCTTTTGCCCGCTTTTGTTTTTGCATACACATTGCAATTAAAGTACCAGGCAGATTCAATTTTTGGATGGGTAGTTAATCTATTTATGAGACCCATATTTTGACCAGTAACATCTTCCACTATTCTTACATTGCATTTGTTCTTGAAATCCCTTTTCCTCTTGGCGATGTTAACTTTGAATTCTGCATTCCAAAATTTCACAATTAATGGTTTAGGGGCACTATTCTTCCCAGGGATCCGGTGTATTGCGAGAATATCTCTCATCTACGTCATGACCTGTTACATTCTTCACCATCTCTGCAAACTTTGCTCTGACATTTTTATTTTGTGATTCAGGCAAGTTGAAAATTTTTACCTTATTTTTCCTTGAGTATTGCTCATTGTGGTTTGCAATCTTCATGGCTTCTTTGGAACAGTCTGTATTATTTTTCATTTCTTCTTTTAGCTTTTCACTTTCTTTCTTAGAATCAACTAATTCTTCTCTTAACTGGTTATTTTCAAAGTTCATTGATTCTATTTTTTCCTCTAACTCTTTTGTTTTGTTAACAATTTGTCTGTCCACTTGCTTCATCAGTTCGATTTTCAGTTTCTCAAACAGCTGGGATACTATGTCAGACACTAATCCACCTAATTCCTCTCTGGTCACTAATAAATTAATACCAGTTTTTATTTCCAGTAGATCCCTCTGGATTAATTCAACACAACTCACCTCTTCATTAGTAACAGTTGAATCCCCTGACTGAGAGCTTGTAGCTGACCTTGTTAATGGCTTGCTGGTTTCCTTCCTAGCACTCTGAAAACTACTATTCAAGGTAGACTGAACAGTTTTCTTTGAATTGCTCATTTTGTCAGTTAAGAGAGTTCAGCACACTTATTGTAATCCTAAACTGTCTCAATGAAATTGTGAGCAAGTATTGTAAATTGTGCAGATTAATGAGTATGAGGGTCTTCTCAAAAAGATGTAAATTAACACCAGGTTACACAAACCATAGAAAAGAGACTCATTTAAAAAAAAAACTTTCACAAAACTACAACACTAGAAAAAAGATTCATTTTAAAAAAACCAAAAACTACAAATTCTGCAAGAGACACATAATCCACAGATGAAATGAAACTTTAGATTGAATATAAAAAGCTTCACATTGATGCTAGACCAAAGATGAATCTCTACATCACACTGCAAACTGTAAATATCACCAACATTTTGGGAGAGATTTTCTTAACTACTTTCACTGGCGGTCATCTTGCTCTCCTCAAATTTCATGTGTTTATCATTAATAATACAAATTTTATAGTATATTAAAGTTTCATCAATACTGCCTGTACAGGACATAGACCACAATTAATTTTACTATATGTTCTCTACAAATATTTCTCAGTACTGACCTTTCCACAGTGTGACAATCAATACAAATCATATGTTAATCTAAAATACCTCCAAAGATGACTTCACGGTAAAATTCTTGTCAAGGGTTGATCGGCATTTTTTTGAGCTGCTGCACTGTAAACAGAGCAGCATGTAAACAGAACACGTATTTTACTTCCGTATCATCACCAAGGCCATATTACTCCATGTGCACTCTCGCCAAATTACACACTGACAACCACTTTCTCAGCTCATAATCTCAAGAATAAACAATTACCTTTAAATCCCTACCAAATATGCATCAATATATATCACCACCAAAATGAGAGAGGAAAAAATGTTCTAAAAATAGACTGGAACTACATCCGTAGGGTACTGAACTGAAAGTATTAATTGTGGTGTGATTCCACGTAGTAAATGGACAGCCCCTTACGGCTAAATAATAATAATAATAATAATAATAATAATAATAATAATAATAACTTAGTATTTGTATTATCAGCACATGTATCGATTCAATTGTCGTTTATTTAACTGCACCCGATTTAACCGATCTATATATAAGTGTATATTAGTTTCGCTAATGATATTCATGATTTAATGGTGGCACTCAAATTACAATTTGCAGCATACAATTAAGGCCATAAAAATAAATAGTAAGATTAAAAGCTTACTTTTGTGACAAGAAATGTCGACGTCAATCACCGCGCCCACCACAGGCAATACTGAAACATGAATTGCACGTCTTGCAGAACGCGTGTTTATCACTACCACGAGTCAGGCATGGAAAATCCAGGCTGTAAGAAGCTTGGAAATAAGTTTTATATTTCTTTGACTTTCCAACTTCAACCGAATCTCCCTTTCTTTAAGACATGTAAAAGAGATCACAAACCATATAGATTCAAGTCACAGGCACTTGATTCTGTGTGAATTTAATGTACACACTCACCATACAACACTATAGTATATGGTGAGTATACATTAATTGACCCAGAATCAAGTGCCTGTGCTATTACCTTACAATGTTACTCTACGACAAGCTTACTCTTTTTAAGAAAACAGGTCAAATATAGCAATAATCTTTTACAGAGCGAATTTAACTCTGAACACAATCAAACCATATTTGCAAGTGATAGAGAAATCGGGTACCGAGTATTGATTTACAAAACGAAAGTGAATGACTGTAATTGAAATTTGGATGCACGTCTTCCACCATAATCAACTTCAAGCTTCCCAAAGCCAAAAAGAATCCAGAATGTAAACTAAACCATGAACCAAAATCCATATAAATAAACTCAAACATATTAAATCATTATGTTTCAAGATGTCAGACTTACATGTACAAAATAGATCTGCTATTAGCAGTGGTATAGGTCTTTCAACAAGTTTCTTACTTCCCTTGAATAGAGGGCGCTGTCATCACTTAATAAACTTCTGGAGGCTATGTGTATCGATTTAAGGTAGATTACTCGCTACAGTGAGCTATTTAAACGATGACGCTTTGGAAAGGTGAAAAATCCCGGAACTTAAATTTTACCCGAGACAGCATGAGCAGAATGTTAGTGGGAAAAAAGAAGAATTAGTCAAGCGAGCGAAGGGGATTAAAGCATTGGGCCAACAAAATGTAAATTGTGTTTCGTTAAACGATCAGCAGGGGCACAATTCAAGAATAACCGAGAAACTGGTCACTCCTCTTGGTGAGAAAATGCCATTGCCTTCGTCATTGAATAACTGGACGAAAGATCTGTGTAATATTCCTAATTTTACAGATAATGACGTTTATAATTATTTAGTTTTGACAATGAAGGCAAAGCGACATTTGAAGAGTGAAGTGTTTTTTTTCAAGACCGGCACGTTCACAATGTTGAATTTAACCACAGGTGCTCGACGCGAGCTTGAAAAAATCATGCAGAATGATAAAAATACCTTAGATTACCCCCATGACCCATTGTGACATATGACCCTCTCTATCATACTATATAAAAAGAGAAGGTTCGTAACTTCCAAATACTTGGTTCCTCCCATGACCCTCGATTCTATTTCCGTATTTAAAAGCATACAACCATTCTATATGACTTGTTTTACTCCTGAGATAGTTTTCTATTAATCAAGCCATCATTGGCTTTTCTATACGTTGTACCAAACTGAAGTTACGGCTTCCGAAACGTGCAATTGTCGGGAGTTTTTCATCTTGGGACAGGTGCGAGCTCATGTGACAACCGGTGAAAAGAACGTTTACATACGGAAATAGCAGAATGAAATCGAGGGTCATGGGTGGAATCAAGTATTTGGAAGTTACGAACCTTCTCTTTTTATATAGTATGATAGAAAGGGTCCTATGTCTGAATGGGTCACGGGTGTAATCTAAGGTATTTTTCTCACTATGATTTTTTTTCCTTTAGATTCTTTTTTTTTTCTTCTTCACGTCAAGCACCTGTGATAACGACACAGTGACAGTGTGTCGTCAGCCTAATCCCTTTATGGGGACTTTTATTTAATATAAAAAGGAATTAAACGTTGAAATAATATCAGAGAAACATTATAGTAGTTCATTATGAGTACTAAATTTAATGTGTCGGTAGTAACTAGTCCACCTTGCAGCAGCAGAGAGGGTTAATCCGACAACTTTATAGAAGCGTCTATTTGGCAAACCAAAGCTTCCTCCAAAATCAAAAAAAAAAGTTTCCTTTGGAGACGCAAAGTCGTTTTGTCGCGTCCTCTCTGCTGCTATGGGGGTAAAAATCTTTTTACGATTTCACAGACTAATTTGTAAAACCTCACCTCGTAAATCAATTAAATTATTGGACTGGTCAGTGAGTTTGAAATTAATTCTCGTTAACGAATTATTATGACATCGCATATAGGCTGGATTAGTTGGATCCTCAATGATTAAAAATCCGGGTGGAGCTGCTGGTGCAAATGAGTATAAAATATATCCCTGCTGGGCTTGATTTGATCTTTCGAGATTTATTTGGTAACTTCCTTCGATAACATCACATACTAAATTCACTGCAATCATCGAGAATATATTGACTTTTTGAGGAGCGATATGTCGCCCACCACCATCTGGGTCATTATTATGTTTAAGGATATTTGTTTGTGGTTGTGGCATTTTTTTCCATTCGGCGAGTATCAGAGAAAATTTTTCTTGAATAAGATCATTAACAGATTTTTTTAGTTCATTTGCGTTATACCCAAGAAACTTGAAATCGGGTAAATCAGCTTCTGTGATATTGTAACCGGTTAGGAATTTTTGTTTAACTCCATTCTTGTCATTAACTATTATCTGTTCGTTTGTTGATATATTCCATGTCGGATACAAGCTGATTTAATATCTCAACATATTTTATAATCTCGATGCGTGAACTTGTTATATCAAAGAGATCCTGGAAAATCTGTCGTAGTCTCTCTAGTTGTGTTTTATGTAACTGATTAATCTCTTTCAAATAATCAATGATGTTATTTTGAGTGAATACAATTGCAATGGATGAATCAGGAGTTTTCTCAAAACCAAATTCCCATTGGATGGTATTGTTATCGAGAAATGTGAATCTATCAGTTATTTTGGCATTTTTATATCAGGTAAATAATTTCGATATGATGGAGTAATTTCGTGGTATGATTGTACATCTGTGACATCAGATTTTTTAGGTTCTGATATCTGATAAGATGTCTGAGGTGGGATTTCAGGCCAACCCAGTATTGTCCTTATAGAACTCTGATAGATGTATACGACATACCCGGGTGAGTTTATCTCAATGGCAGATGATAGTGCTGGTTCATGAACCGTTATGGTGGTGCTCTACAGTTTCGTACTTTGCATAGGGTTAGAATTTCTGGGATTTCTTCACTGGTTATGCTGGCAATATAATAAAGACTTTGTATATCTTAGTTGTTGGGAGAAGAACTTTCAATTCCTTTTATTTTGATGTATGATTGATGGGTGTACTTTAGGTTCTAGACTAGAGTATACAGCTTGGGCTAACTTAAGATGTGCTAGAATAAAAAAGAACTGCTAGCTCTGCATGGTTATTTTCGCTTCCTTGACTTCAGAGATAAATTGTAGAAAAATGATCCGATAACTTTTTTTTACTTTTCAGATGTTTTGTAATTTGTTCATTGCACTTTCAGAAGCTGCTATTGCCTACTTCAGCAAAATTCGTTTTCCCATGTTTAATAACTGCTAAAGTTAGTGTATTTTTGATTAATTCTGGGTAATTTTTCAAGCACATGGGATCATCCATTTTGTTATACCATGTGCTTAGATCATGTACAATTTCCACAAGTGCAGTATCCAAAGAAATATCAGCCATATTACATCAAAGTAGCATTGAGATATGCCAACATTATCTCCATTGTGCATGTTACAAATGCAAACAACTTCACCTCACATACGTCACTCTCAGAAAAGTGCATACTAACTGGTGAGCGCCCCGCCCCCATATAGCGATTTTCGATTCTTTTCCGGTAATGGATTCTATTCTACGCTGAAATTCGTTATTGATTTGTTCGATCTGGTATGACCCATATGGTAGCGAAACAACGTTCCAGTCTGGGGTACCATCGGGTTTATTCTTACTTGCAAATACCAGGGAATTATTCGGTTGTTGACCACCGTAAGGTGCTGATCTAATATTAGGCCAACTATGGTATACTCGTAATTTTGCTAGTGCTATCTCCTTCACGGGAACCGCAGTAGGGAAATTCACACTGAATTCAGAATTGGTTGAGGTTATTGAGATCATGCTGGTTTTTTCCGCTATTCGTTGAAGTAGTTCTTGCGATGTTGCCATTGTTATTATACTCATGTTGTTTTTCTAATTTTCTAATTATAAAAACGTACCATCGCGAAAAACTCATTATCGGATATGAATGTATCATCGATGGAGGACGATATCATCGAGGATAATTGTGAGTATGCGGTTGACACATGGAACTTAACTACGTAATCCTGCAGTTTACGCTGGCTGCATGATGATATTTTTTGTTATAATCGAAATTATTCCCGCGATTGTTGTCGTCGCGGACATACGAATTGGAACAGCTATCGGGGCAATCATTGTCACCGAGGAGTATAATACAAGCTCTGGTGATTACACCTGATACCGAGTACACGGTAACATCAACTGCGCTGATTCTTCGGCGATATTTTTTTTATTTTTACTTGATACTCCTCAGTTAGTGTTTTGAGTTTAGTTTGAAATTCTCTGACTTGATCATAGCGATATTGCTGTGACGTTGCCAATGATGATATTTTATTTATTATAATAGATTTCAAATTGCTGGCGTTAAATTCGCCAACGTTGAAAATCCTGTGGATTTTTAATTAAGTTGTTTACTTAAATCCGCTACGAATTCCACGTACCATGTTACTGAAACCCAAGCCAAATCATTATCAGCGGATGCTTTTATGAATCGTTCATTTGTTCCTTTGTCGATGATCATTGATATCATATTGTTGACCCCAGACGAACTCGTTGAAGAAATATTAAATTGAGTCGGCGACACTAGTATTAATCGATAAATACCTTTGACGGCCGCGGTGATATTTTTAATATGTTAGTGGATGGTGTCCACGCAAATGATCCGTGTTGGATCGTTTATACTACGTTATTGGTTTTCTCATGAGGAATCTTTGTTTTTGCAAGTGTTTCTATCATCCTCGGTAAATCATCTTTGATTGCCTCGATGGTGTTTTTCATCACATCGATGGATTTTCTAATATCCGGGAGTTTTATGTCGAGTTTATCTAATGAGATCCCCCCAAAGAATTTCTCAATGAGATTTTTACGAAAAGTTTAAACTTCTCAACTTGATCTCCATACCTAGATTGGAGTGTTGCTAATTCTAACATAGCGGTTTTTACGTCTGAGATTTTCAATGTGGGATGAATACGTGGAATCCAAAAAAAATTATTTATCGGGTTTTCGATATAATCAATTATACTCTGTTGTAATTGTTCAAATTTTGTTATATTAGCATTCAGTTTTTGTTGGGAGTCCACAATAGTTGAAATGAGAACATCTGGTTTGAGTTTACCTTGATTGGAAAATACCGCGATAGCATTTTCCGTTACACAGCGTTGTTTAACTAAAATATCATCAAGGGAAACATTACTAGTTTTCAATTTACCCTGACGATCTTGAAATACAACTATTTCATTGGGCTAAACACTTGCGAGATTTAACTTTTCAGATATTTCATCTTCGATTTTTTTTTTACATCACTGGTTGCAGATATTTACGTGGTGGTTTTTTTTTTCAGGCTTGATAGAGATCTCCCCCAAATATCATTCATTATACTCTAAGATCTCTCTAAAAAGCGATTACTCGTATATTCGTGTACGGTTTTATGTAGTGGTTTTCCCGATGATGAAATAGCGTTGAGTATATTTAATACTTCTATACCGCATATTGGTGGGTCATTCATTTTCTGTGTTGGTAGCGTAGAATACCAGATAGGAGTTTTTAAGCGGTTTATATAACGCATAAATTCTTTAGGCGGCGCTAACCCATATGAATCGAAATAAACAATCACACGCGGATCAATCGCGTATGCAACCCAGTGAGTTCCAGGTCCGCTGCTGTTATCGAGATTAATTATACCTGTTTCAGCGTTGTTTGGTTGTTGTAGCAATTGATCTCTCATAAATACACCTCTAAAGTTTTTTATCGCTAGTTTTTTTAGCAGCATCGAGTAAATCAAAATTTGACATCGGCGATATCTGCGATGGAACATTCGGTTCTCGAGTAAATAAACTGTTCCTAGTTTCAGGCCCTTTCCGCTGTACAATGAATACTGAGTTCCTGGAAGTCTTAGACCTTTTCCTGGTCGTTTCTTTTTTTATACCCACTTCCAGTTGCTTTCTTTAGTGCCATCCCTGCCGCTGTACTAACGGCTCCTAGCGCGGCGGCTTTTGCTACCGCTGGGGCCGCGGCCGCAATCAACGCTGGTAACGCAGCTAACAGCGGGAATATACCACCTGATTTTATCATGTTGATCGCGGCCGCAGAGAGAGTGATCTGAACACCTTTTTTATCTTTGATGGCATCATTAAAGTGTTTTATCTGACGAGCTGTCAGTGATAGTTTATTATGACCACCAGACATCTGATGCGATATTTTGTTTCCACATTTTTTAGCTGATTCCGATCGCAATTTTTTAATTTGACCAGGAGTTAACGTAACACTAACATTACTATATGACATTTTATTTAATAACAGATTGATATAATTGTTACATTACATATTTTCCACTGGTGCATCAACTACCCTCATTCGTGCACCAACGCCTTCAAGTAGCATTGACTTGTCACTGAGAATGACATCAACTGCTCTGTAACCACCAGCAGGAGGAGCGGTTACACGAGCTCGAAAGTGTATGAAAACGACGGATTGTCTGGTCAAGTCAAGATGTTCCAGCGAGAAGTAATAGATGGGATATAGTTTTCTAAAATCCAACTGTGATATTTGCAGACCGGTATCTACATTATTATCGCATCCCATAAATGATAACAAACGATGATACACGCATGCTATTTGGTTGGTTCCGTAATCAAGTAGTATATCCTCGGCTGGTTCTTCTTGACCGTTTATCTTCAACGAAACTTCATTAACATCCAATTGATCAAATATCATATGAATGTGTAATTGCGAACCCAATCGCGCCCTATCCTGTAACGCAATAGATATATGACGCGGAGCTGAAACACCTTGTTTTGATGCCAGGTGCCATGTAAGTGTACCATTAAGATTAGAATCTATGGTATCTGTTGTTGTTGTTAGCCATGCTAGCAATGATTTGCCGCCTGTACTCATAAATGATAATAATCTGTTTTCCGTGTTGATTGATGGAGTCATTACTGGCATCCACAATAATAGTTTTGATATAATGACTTTTCCATCAGCAACACCAGCACAATGCCAGATTGCATCATTACCAATACCCTTTCTCACGAGTACTACTGTATGCTTCGCTCCATAGATAACTTTTTTAACATTTCTGCTAAATCCGAAAATATGATGCAGTGGAATCGCGCATGAAAAATGTCGACGCTGTCTTTCCAACGTTGCTACATGTGTTGCAAACCCTACGTTGTAATTAGGATAAGTATCTATGACATCAAAAGTGAAAGCTGGTCTTGTATATCCGGGTGGGGCTGGATCAACTGCAGTATCTCGTGTTGCCTTTACCCTAGAATACGGAATGTGTTCAGCGTGATCAATGAGATCCTTAGAGAAGAACATCTTGTAAAACCATCAGAATATCTTGCCAACCCCACTATTGTTGTGGTAACATCAACATCATGTTTTATAGACTCGATTTCTCTTCCATCAATCATGTATCTAACACTCTCAAATAGCGCCATGATACCATTATTGACAAAACCAACTCGGACATTTGGGTTATCTGCATATGGTGTATTAGGTGCAACATTTGTTTCAAGTTCTCCTTCTACTTCAATAAACACTTCTGGGGGTAGAAAGTATTTGCTGGTATCCTGGACTTGAAGTTCGATTCTTGATCGAAGATTCGGTTGTATTGCATTATAGGAATAAAACTGATAATCGCGTATAGATTCATTCTTGGGTACTGGGGCGTCCATATCTAACGCTGGGTCAGGAGCCGATTTGAACATAGTATTATATATTTCTTGATCTAAATCGTGATCTCGCTCGCGATTTCAAACCACTTCCCGCTATCATATTTGCAGTAATATTTCCCTGAGTGTCATACCGTGATGCTATATTCTGCTCCACCGCGTTGTTTATTATTTTGCTAATACTTGCAGGCATAATTTCCGTAGATGGTAGTGACCCCATTGATTTTGTCATTGGTTTCGTTCGCCGCCGAACTAACGCTAGTAGTTTTCTTTAGTCGTGGAAAATGCTTTCCCGGCAATATCACCAACAGCGCTAATACCCTTATCACGAATAACATAAATAGCTTTCATTCATAATTGTTTTGCGACTGGTACTATTTTTGGAACCATTCTTGCAAATAACCCTGCAATGGTATTGCCGAGACCATCTCTATAGTACGCTCTATAAACAGGAAGTCGTGAATTTATTACATAGATCATGGTTGGTTTGTTGTGGTTGTAGTGTATGATCATCTTGTTTAAATGCTATTTATCCTGTGGTGATTTAATCACTGTGGTAACCATCTGCCAGCTCATCAATAAACTCTCGATATATACCAATATCCATGATACCACCCTCAAATAGTCGTCTGGAGATATCAGCTGCCTCATTAATTACTTCCGGTGAGTTATTTCCAGCTCGTTTCCATCCTATGAGAACTTCTAATCGTGCTATGTCCCCGAGAATATTACTAGGACAACGAACTAGACCACTACCTGAAATCCCTCTTGGATATCCACTCTGAGAAAACCCCTCCCCACTACTATAACCAGTTGCACCTTGTGCATTATCATCTTCGTCTCGATCATATAGTGGTTGATCATTCCTTATTTATTCTATTTTATTCATATATGAATTAAAATTATTATTATCTCTTGAGATTCTAATTCCACCGTGTTTTGCCAAAAAGAGATTTCCAAGAGTGGTGGACTCAACGATATGGAATGATCAACAAACGGAATAGGGCCTTTTGTGTCATGTGTTCGTAAAGTGTTGTTTGTCGAACGTCTTCAGTTAAACGTCATTATGAGAGCAATCACAGCTGGCTTCTTGGCAAAAGCGAAGATAAACAAAAAGAACATATATCGCGTGAGATTAAAAAAAAAACTAAACTTACAAACCAGTTCTTTTGCCAAGTATGTTAACAGTACATCTAATTTAGTGGCTGTGAGTTTTGAAGTTTCAAAAATCATAGCTAGGCATGGCAAGCCTTTCAGCGATGGTGATTATATGAAGGAATCGTGGCTAGAATGTGCATTTTATTTGTTTGAAGACTTTTTTGTTTGAAAATTATTCAGAGAATAAAGGATTTGCCAATTAGTCGAAATACGGCCAAAGAGAGAGTTATTAAATTGAATGCTAATATTGAAGAACAAGTAAAAAAGGATATTAATTCATGTCACACCTACTCTATTTGCCTTGATGAAAGTACTGACGTGACATCGTCCGCTAGGTTGGCCATCGTCGCTAGATATCACAAAGATAACGAAATGCATGAAGAAACAATACAATTATCAACTTTATCGACAACAACAACAACAACAACAGGTGCAGATTTATGTGAAACTGTTGTGACTGAACTTAGAAATGCAGTTGTAGATATAACCAAAATAGTTTCTGTAACAACTGATGGTGCTCCAAGCATGACTGGAAAAGACACAGGTTTTGTTACATTATTTATAAGACATGTTGGGCACCCACTGTTAACCTTTCACTGCATTGTTCACCAGGAAGCCCTATGTGCAAAATGCGGCTTAAAGGAAATTGAAGTCATTATGAAATGTGTCACAAACACTGTAAATTTCATTACTGCACGTGCTTTAAATAACAGAAAATTTGCACAGCTGTTAAATGAAGTTCAATCAGCTTACTCTGGTTTACTAATGTATAATAATGTACGTTGGCTTAGTAGAGGTCGGGTTTTGGAACGTTTTGTAGAATGCCTTGATGAAATTCGAATGTTTATGGATGATAACAAACATAAATGCTCAGAATTAACTGATGTTGACTGGCTCAGCAGACTAATGTTCTTTACTGATTTTTCATTACATCTAAATGAACTTAATACTAAGTTGCAAGGATGCGGAAAAACTGTTGATGAGGCATTTGAAATTGTGAAAGCATTTGAAAAGAAGCTGAAGATTTACAAACGTGGTCTAGAGAAAGAAAAGTTTCACTATTTTAAGAAACTTGAAAATTTTATGCTGATCTAGAAATTGAAGAAACTGTTGTCAAAGATTCTCTGATGAGGCTGTTTTTTGAGATAATTGATGCAACTCTTGAACAATTTTCGTCGCGTTTTGAGCAGTTCAAAAATTTGAAGACACTATAAAATTTTTAAAATATCCAGATACAATCGATTTTAAAAATGTTTTCTTGGATGGAATTACACAATTTTGAAATGCAACTTGTTGAGTTACAGTCCAATGCTATTTGGAAACAAAAGTTTTTTGACTTGCGACTGCGACTACAAATAATTGAATGTGAGCGGTTAAATGGATCATTAGAACCTCAGATATTGGCCGAAAATGAGGTTCTCAAAGTCTGGAATGACCTGCCTGGAACATTCAACTCTCTGATAAAAGTAACAAGGGCGATTTTGTCAATTATTTCGTCTACTTACTCATGTAAATCGTTATTTTCAACAATGAATTACATAAAATCGAATACCAGAAATTGCTTGACTGCTGATTTGAGTGCAGCTTGTGTATCTTTGAAGAAGACAAAATATACTCGATATCAAACTGTTATCGTCTACCAAACAGCAGCAAAAGTCACATTGATTGACTTGTCTATGACTCCCATATCGTAAGCTAGGCTTAAGTCACGAAATAACAATTAACGCTTTATATTGTAATTATAATTTTAAGCTTTATTTTGTCATAATAAAACATTTTTAACAGCTACTGGTGTATGTAGTACCGGTTGAAGAAACACAGCAGAGTATAATTATATTTATTTATGGTAGTTTTATTATGGCATTATGTATGTAATACCATTCAAAAATCACCCTACGTTTCGGCATAAAGTCAGCACATTTAGTTTTGGCTGGGGCTTTGCCCCACACCCCCGCCAGAATAGCTACGTCACTGGTAGGTCTTTTTGGCACGCAGCAATAATTATATTTTTGAAATTGAAAATATTGGCACACGATCTTATAAGGGTTCGCCACCCCTGTCCTAATATATTGAACCCAAGGAACAGTTTTGAAACTGTTTGAAAATATATCGATGCTACTTGTCCAAAACCACGTGACACTGGTATATGTTTAATTTGTCTGAAAAGCTTATGATAATCATCATTATAAGAATGGGCATCAGGCTTTCTTACATTAGCATGAAACTTTTTTATTTTATTTTTTGAAAATGGTCTAAAAGTGCAATATGCAAATGATGAGCCTATTCAAATACATGCATCAGTGTCATTTTGGTGATTAATTGGTTTAATTTCATGGATTACTTCTCAGTGCACAAAAGTATTGGATTTCACATATTTTTGATAATGTGTACTTTATCTTTTAAAATTTCGTCCAGCCCCGGCGCGTAGAAATAAAATAGTCTCGGTCAACAGGGAAAAACTGACTGAAATGTATTCTTTTTTTGAGTCTGCTGAGTCGGTATATTGTTATGTGAGAGACGAGGTTTCAGAGAAAAATTTGAATGAAACTGGAAGTAGTACTGGACACAGATACAACACTTCTATGGAAATGTGTCCTACTGTGAAAGCCGACGTGCATGTACCAGATGAGGACAATGAGGGCTATCTAACCCCACTAAGTGATCTTTCCAGTCATGTTGACATGAGCGAGAAGTGGGAAACCAACCAGTCGGGAGCAGATTAAACAACTACAACCCCAATAAACGAGTTATTCTGTCCGAATGAAGCACATGTTTGTCAAGATGAGAAAATCGAAGTGCCTGAAATCGATCATTCTTATATAACCCCAATTGTTTGATGGTCATCAATATAATCGATTTACTTGCACAATAAAGGATTATATCTCAAATGTGCATAAAAATATTAATAACATGAATAATCAAGTATCATATTTTACTATCTTAATATTTATTATATTTTCAATGTCATCAATATAATCGATTTACTTGCACAATAAAGGATTATATCTCAAATGTGCATAAAAATATTAATGACATGAATAATCAAGTATCATATTTTACTATCTTAATATTTATTATATTTTCAATGTCATCAATATAATCGATTTACTTGCACAATAAAGGATTATATCTCAAATGTGCATAAAAATATTAATAACATGAATAATCAAGTATCATATTTTACTATCTTAATATTTATTATATTTTCAATGTCTAAAATTAGGTTGCATGCTTTTCTAATTTATTATTAAATTTATCAGTCATTATTGAATATGCTTTATTTTGTTATTGTTTTTATTTGCTTGTTCTTCTCTCAAAATTTTAAACATAATGTATCATTCATTTATTTGCAAGTGTTCTTTTTTATATAAGTACACTGAATATTTTACATAAGTATTTTGTTTTCTATCTACATAGTCCGATATTGTTGGATATAACCTGACTTTATCTACGATCGTGTGATAAATGAATCAAAAGTTTAGTTTGATAATAATCGTCGTTGTGACCAAATTAGAAACACGACTAATAAACACGAGGATAATAAGAGCCAAACAATGTAATCGTAGAAATAATCAGATAAAAACAAGAATACAAGTATTACAATCGCAGGATATGCTTTTACGTCATTTTTACTTGAGTGTATTAGGTCAATATATATTATAATGAATCTAAGGAAGTATATGCATTGTTTAAATTCGAAATGGCAAGAAAAGTGAGTCATGATAAGTTTAATTTCCTTTTATTTAACTGAACAATTCATTTCAGTTATTGTGTTCTCTAGTTGACTAAGAACAAATTTTCTCAAAATCATTTTGAACCACTTTTGATCATTAACTGTTTTGAACTGTTGCGTTACCTGGTTGTTGTCTGTTGTGTATTTATAAAGAAAGACACCACTCCGGTGCTGTAAGTGGTTAGGACGTCCGCCTCAGATGCGGCAGTTTGCGGGTTTGAACAATCGTCGTGTCATACCAAAGATTAGTAATAACGATACTAACAGCTGCCTCGTTTGACGCTCATCATTAAGAAGTTAGTGTTAGGGCTGGTGGACCTGATGTCAGGATAATGTGACTGGGTGGGACATGATGCCACCTGTCTGTGGCATGAAGACCCAGTGCTTGACATCACTATAAACTGGCTCTCTGCAGACATCGTAATGATATGACTGAAACATTATTAAAGTTATGTTACAAATCTAAATCATACATACACACACGGACTGTATCATACTTTACCTCCCTAAAAGAGATTTTAATCCAAGAGAATCTTAAGAACCCTTTACACACTCCATATGTGTTGATTATAATGATTCTACGCAAAAGCATAACACATTCACAGTGAAAACGAAATGCTCATCAAACGATGAAATATTCACACCACACGGCGCTTGCAGGGCATGTAGTGCTTGTTTTATTCTGCATTAAGATATCGAGAGAATTACACTTTATATCAGGGGACATACATATCATGTAAAGAAAATCAAACGTATATGCTTAGGATCAGAAACAAATAAAGGAAAATTCATAACACGCAAAAATGCACGAAAAGAAAAGGGCAATGAACAGCATACAAAGATAAATGCATTATGTAAAGTGCGGTTTGTGAAATGTCATAAATTCTACAAATGACAAATTATAACTCCATGTGTTGTATTGTACGTATTTTAATATACCACTGCATGTGTTATATTGTACGTATTTTAATATACCACTGCATGTGTTATATTGTACGTATTTTAATATACCACTGCATGTGTTATATTGTACGTATTTTAATATACCACTGCATGTGTTATATTGTACGTATTTTAATATACCACTGCATGTGTTATATTGTACGTATTTTAATATACCACTGCATGTGTTATATTGTACTTTTTTTTTTTTTTTTTTTTATGGGTTAACGCCATTTCAACACAATATAGGCTATACATGGCGGCCAGTATTAATGGTGGAGGAAGAAACCGGACAAAGCCCGGAAAGAACCACCGACCCACGAGAAGCTACTGGCAAGCTTTCTCACATAACTACATGTGCCGAATCTTAGACTCGAACACACGCAGACAGAGGTGAGATGGCAGTGGTCTGTAACGGACAGCGCTTTAGACCACTCGGCCACTCGGGGCCCCTGTACGTCTTGTAAGATACCGTTGTATGTGATGTGTTGCACGTCCTTAATATACCGTTGTATGTGTAGTTTGTACGTTATTTAGTATACCATTGCATTTGTTGTCTTGTACACCTTTTAATATATTGTTGCACAAGTTGATACTGTACGTCCTTTAGTAATCAGATGCATTGGATGCAATTCCCATTATGTTGAGACAACGATTTTTTTTTAGACAATTAAATTGATAACGACAGTTCTGAACGTTTAACACCTAAATTATTTTTTTTAAATAACATTTTGCACTTTTGAACAAGTGAGAATATGTCAGGTCATTTCAAAATATAACGAGCTTTAAATGTTATGCTGGACTTTCTTATTTTTTAGACATAATTAATTGGTTGTCACACTTCTTGTGGAGAAAGAAAGAGGAAAACAAAGAAACAAATGAGAGCAATTAATGGATAAACATTCATAACTGAAAGTTAACATCAACAATACTAATAACAACATCAACAACAACAGCCATTAAACGATTCAACTACACACTTATCATCATGTTTCATCAACACAAACAACAAGAACACAGTAATAATAATAATAATGATAAGTTACGATAGGCACACACAACGTAATTATATTGAATAAAAACTCGTAATGGTCTATATTAAGGATGAGATAATGAAACGCACGGCAGGCACTTTTATTTGTATGATTTTTGTTAGGAATCTTAAAAAATGTGGAAAGAAAGATTCACTGAAAAACAAACTAATAAACTCCATAGTCTGTTCTAAGCTCCCAAAAATCTTTTTTTACTATCTTCCATACAAGGAATATGCCACGGTATGCAGCATCAATTTGAGGGAGAAAATGTCAGATGTTTGTTGAATGTGGGGTCAGGAAATAATAATCAGCCAAAATAATCTAGGTGATTCAAAAGGTGATATTTTACATTTAAGACATATAAAGTTAAATAAAGTGTCTTTACTCTCAACCATGTGATGAGTCTACTTTATCCTGCTATTTATTCCATCTGTTGGTACATGCATGCAGATATTTATAAGTGTGTTTGCTATGTTTGATAACTGATCTTACACTGTTTAAGAATAAGGGGTCAAGCCATAAAACGTGATTTGAGAATTATGAAGGATACGCCTCGGACTCTGGAATTTTGACCACTTCTGCCAATTGGTGGTGTGGGAGTTGCTAAAACATAGGAGTAGCGTTATCCACGAAGTTATTTCAGGTCTAAATCTTTGGAAAGGAACTCATAGTGTGCAGAACAAGCATATAAGTTGAACGATATCAGATTAACAAAAATAATAATGAAATTGTCCGTAATTACTTCCTCGAAACTTTAAGTATGTGTTTATTTCGCCAAGTAACATGAATCACATCTGTATTTCTATGACTGCCTCGAGAAAATATCCGACCAGGATTTGATTGTTTGTCCAGCATTACATCATTGCAGACAAGTAAATTATTAATAAATCAACAGAGTTCATCTACTGACAGAGCATCATCAATATCGGTGATGAAAATAATATCATTACCATTTTCATTCAACAATTTTTCGCTTTCAATAAAAGAATTATGCACATCGTAGCATCTCTGATCAACTGACGAAGCTACTGAATATAATTTATTTTGAGTTGAACCATCTCAATTTTAGATATATGATTTCCAAGCCCAGATTGACCTATGATAATTGCTCTGATACAATTTGATAGAGCTCTTGTTTTCGTGTCGCTGAGAAATCAATGCCATCCATGTTGTACAAATAATAGGAATTTATATTATGTTAAATGCAGAGCATCCATCAATACAAGTGGATTAACAACAATCATGACAAGAAAATTGTAGACAAGCACCTGATGTGAGTTCTACTAATTAAATTCATTAAGCAGATATTTTGGTTTTACCACACGATATTATTAAAACCAGTAGACGTCAATACACATACAAATACACGTTGATTGTTGTTGACGTTGCGAGTAGGTACGAAGAGGCAGAACCACTATAAACTAAAACAGCTGCTGATGTTGCGTCTGCTTTTAACCAAATTTCTTAACAAATATCAGGACCTCAAGGTGGTCTACGATTGCCACAATTACTACAGGTTGATCCTGGCAAGGAATTTATTGGTGCAGTATTATCTCTGATGACAAAACATAACGTCAAAATGAGACAACGATCAGGCAATCGATGAACGATTTAATCGATTAATCGCTGACCGTTATTTGGATTCAATATGCAAAGGAAATATCTATGGACAAGTTAAAAAATATATGAGATCTAGCGAATGAGTTTCAAAATGGCTAACAATTATAATAACTGCTTTGAATAATAAAATTACACGTGCAATTTCTATGAAACCCATTAATGTGATCACAAATAAAACATATACACACACAACTACATGATTTGTCGAAATAACCAGTACTATGTAATGTCAATGTAAGATATTTATACAAACCCTGCCAACTTGAAGGTGGCACAAGCGAGCAACTGATCCTATTTGGAGTGTGACGACACATAACATTTTATTTTTCCCCAACAATCCTGCATATATTCTATTGATATAGAATGAACCTGTAGCGACTCTGACAGCAAGCTCTGAAACTCTGTTTATCATCGATAATAGATTTATCCAAACATGCGCAAAAATCGAGGCTCTTAAAAGACTAAACAGCGGCGACTCACCACCACCGTAACTAAAAATTGTACCTAATTGCGTTCCGTCTGGTAAATTAACATGACTTTAAATTTACAAAATAAATAAGTATTTCTAATGGCAAAAAAGGTATCTATGAGATCAATTTGAGATGCACATAATCGTTTGACGGTGTATCACCGTTTTTACAATTTAGATTTCCATCACACTTCCCTATCCAATAAATAACTGATAAATAATTGTTATTGCTGTTGTATGTATCGCCATTTTTCAGCACAAGATAGGATATGCATTTTGGACAGAATTAATGGTGTAGGAAGAACCCGGGGAAAATCCCCGGAAAGAACCTCCGACCCACGAGAAGCTACTGGCAAGCTTTCTCACATAACAACATTGGCCGAATCTGAGACTCGAACCCACGCAGGCAGACGTGAGATGGCAGTGATCCGTAACAATCAGCGCCTTGGGGTTTCAATAAATAACTGTAAACCATTTAATAGCAAAGTCTGAACTTGACATAGTTACATATCATCATTAGGAGTTTCTCCTGGCACCAAAATTGTTCAGTGTCGAAAGTTTTATATTACCCTTTCATGCTTTCTCCACTACTTTAGAAGATGTGTCACCTAATACTAATACCGGATCCATTTTCTTAAATATATGATGTCTCAGTTATCGTCAGAGTTACATCCTCATATCCAGGTCACTAATACATTTTCCTTTCTCTGCAAATTGAAAGCTATGCACTTCAAGATACAGACATGCATCTTGGAAACTTTCCACGTCTGCTCAATAACTCTAAAATTCTGTCATAAATATTACTGTCACTGCTCCGGTGGCCCAAGAGGTTAGAGCGTGGGCAACAGATGCGGAGGCCGCTGGTTCCAATCTTGGCCGAGTCATAGCAAAAACTTATAAAAATGGTACATGCAGCTGCCTCGCTTGGAGCTCAGCATTAAGAGGTTAGTGTTGGGAGTGGTCGCCCCGATGTCAGGATAATGCGACTGAGTGGGACATAATGCCACTTGTCTGAGGCATGATGCCCCAGTGCTAGACACGCTATAAACTACCACACTGCATATATCGTATGCAGATATGATCCACATTGTTGAAGTTACTGAAAGTATCCAAAAACACACACCATCTTTTTCAACAGATCGTGAGGGTGGGGGGGGGGCAATAATATACTACTACCACTACAACTACTATTCATAAAAAAATAGTACGAAACTACTGAAACAACGACCCTGTCAAAGTTAATGTATGCATTTTGTCTGGAATATTCGAGGACTCCTGCTCTTTACCCATACCTAAGTAATCCTTGCAATGTATTTATGTTAACTTTACTCACAAACGAAAATGTTATGGTGTATACAATCTGATATATGGTATGTAAAAGTATAATTAAGACAGTTTAATAATATCTGAAATGACGATATCGTTTTTTTAAATACAAGGTTAGTTGTGTAGTCTCATTCGAGTTATCCCCCGTGCCTTTCAACTGATTATTGTGGTAATCAAATTTAATGTTAATGGAGACTGTGCAAATACAATCAGAACCATTTAGTTGTATGCATTACATGAAAGAAATTCCTAACATTTACCTTCAACATGCAAAAGTCATGTTAAGGTTACAATCCCTTAAAAGCGGGCTTAGGAGAACAATAAAAATAAAAATTGAAAATCAGTAGACCAGTTCAAATGTGTTGGCTGTTTAAAGTATAGGAAAACAAACATTGCCATATGCTGAGGTTTGTTTTGACTCCTCATCCAGATATCACGGCAATTAATATCACCTTCTTCATTAAATAATTTTGCGTTCTTATTAAATTCATTAAGAATATCGTAGCATATCTGATCATCTACAGATGGTGTCATTAAGTATAATTTATCCGACTTGAGCCATCTCATTATCAAATTAACTAATAATGATTAATTAATAATGATCTTTCCACTTCTAGACAGAAATCATTCTAATAGAATTCAGTAGCGCTGGATCATGTTTGACTGGTTCTTGTTATCGTGTTGCTGATTAATTAATTACACGAATCTATAGTGATTAAGTTGTCGAGGAAAAACTCCAACCACTGATTTAGCCACGGTTCCAACACACAAGGGAAAAATAGCATATGGTGGAAAATGTGCAAGATGTGACAGAAGAAAATAATCGTTTTTACCTAAATTTCAACGTAACGATGGCGGTGATATTATTACATTAATTTCAATTTCCATAAACTCCATGAGATAAATACCCAGGAGAAAAACATCTTCAATGGAAATAATTATTTTTGCCCTGGAACCCGACTTGATATTCGACTTGACAAACAAGATCAACCAAAACCTGGAGAGTATCTAGTAAATGATATTGATAAAGCGTGGCACATTCATAAAAATAAAGATTTACTACATCGACATATTGTAGATGTGAAATTGATACAATCTCTAATTCCATTTAATAAAAATCTAGAGAACAACTGGCTAGCTACATTGTAAGATCTACGATGAAAGGTAAACTATCATTAGGGGTTGGTAATTAATCAAGCAATTATTTTTAAAAATGGAATCAATGTATTATAACCCAAGAGGATATTAGAAAGGTAGAGGAGCGATTAATAAACTCGCTGATGCAGCAAATCTTGCACGTTCTGTTGCTACAAAATGGTTAGCACGACAGGCAATATGGAAAATTTATCTACCACCACCTAAACGAATTCAGCACGCACATTTTGATGTCAGTGTTTCTAATGAAGTTTATCAGACGGATATTTTGTTTTTACCACATAATACTACAGTATCAAAATTGGTAGATGCCAAAAAAACATCCAAATACACGTTGACTGTCGTTGACGTTGCAAGTACCCTTGTGATGGCCTCAGCTACTACAAGCTGATCCTGGCAATGGTTTACTTGGTGCAGTATCATCTTTAATCTAAATTTAAATTAAAAAACAACATAATGTCGAAATTGGACGAGTCCGTAACGCAATTCATCGTGATCAGGCAATGGTTTAACTATTTAATTGAGCAGTTGCTGGGCGGTTATTTGGATATTAATATTCAAATGAAATTATTCAGAAAGATAAGAGATCTCGCGAATTGGTTGCAAGACTACTCATGAGTGTAATGGCTGCATTAAAAAATGAAATTACTCGAACAACTTATATGAAACCTATTAATACGAGTCCACAATCTGCTTCAGAATATCCAGTATAAGGTACTGTTACCGTAAGATATTTATATGAACCTGGTGAACTTGAAGGTGTTAAAAAATAGCGGAGGATCCTATTTGGAGTATTACGACACATAAATTTACATACATCCACCGAATACATTCCGATGATCTTTTCGCCTCTACCGTTTCGGGTGTGTTTGATCCATTTGTCTTCTCTGTAACACAAATAATGTAGCCAGCGTAGGGTTTTTACCGAGTATTGACGTTAAACAACGTTTGTCGTTTGAGGGGTTATGACGGCCAGGGTCTATTCGGGAATGATTCGTTGGCGGTGCACTAAGGAACACGCTTTAGCAATGGTGCATGCTTCTGTCAAAGGATCGAAACAGTTCTCGAAACTTTCCACAACAACGCCGTAGAATGTCAATTGAAGGACAATTCTTTAACATTTCTTCCTAAGCGTCAAAGGGATCCAAGGCGTCACTGTGATACGAAGCGAAAAAAGCTTCTCGTTGCTCGCTGCGCAAGTTGTCGGAGTGAGTATTGGGCAAATGGGGTAGAATGGTGTGTTGATTGGCTTCGGTATTGAAAAAGTGCGAGAATAGCCTTTGACTCTCTGAGTCTGGTGTCTGGTTCACTCATGTCCCCTTCAAAATCGCTGGCATGGATTTGAGTCAAGACTTCAGTTACTATGCGAGGCGATAGGTCATGTTTCTGCCTCTTACGTTCTTCTCCTTTCTCCACAAAATGATGCGACCGTTTCATCTTGATGGTAAAAAGTCAAATTAACTACGTCTGAGACAACATGGTCTATTATGTATCAATGTAAAGCCAGTGTCTTCCCTATATAAATGCTCAGTGTCTTCTCTTCACGCATTCTTTTCGGTATCCCGTCGTTAGCGCGCAGGTCAAAAGCGCGCCGACAAAATTGTTGTCGGCGCGCATTTGTCGGGGCGCTTTTGACCTACGCTCTAACGACGGGGTGCCCATAAAAACACATTCACGTGACTGACTACTAAGTCTATAATAACACTGACTAAATCTACCACTGGAACTGCTTGAGTATATTTGCAGAGGAGTCGTTGTACAGATTGAAGTGAAACATAAAGACCAGCTCATCGGAAACAAAAGACGCTGATAATAGATGATAGTGGTACACTTTTGACGGAAAAACACAAAAATATAATTTGGGGGAATCAGTAGATGCTGTGAAATAAGGACGGATGGGGTGATCTAAATCCAGCAATATTGAAATGCAAATACCAATATGACTCATAATACAAAGCAAAGAGACCGCTCCGATGACCTAGGTGATTAGAGCGTCCGCCTGGGATGCGGTGGATCGCAGGTTCGAAGCCCGGCCAATTCATACCAAAGACTTTTTAAAATTGTACTAACAGCTGCCTAACTCAGCGCTCAGCATTATGAGATTAGTGTTGGGACTGGCTGACCTGGTTTCAGGATAATGTGACTTGGTGGGGCATGATGATACGTGTGTGCGACATGATGCCCCAGTGCTAGAAATCATTATAAACACTGCAGAAATCGTCGCCATATGAGTAAAAACTGTTTCAGCTACGTTAAAAATCCTAAGCACACACACACACACACACACACACACACACACACACACACACACACACACACACACACACAGAGCAAAGGTTATTCTATCTAATATGAAACGTATACCCACATATGCACATTACTGAACGCTTTATTGGAATCCTTTTTTTAAATATGTGGATGGTGGTTTTTAAGAAACGTAGTTAATTAATAATTGCGATTAAAGCGGAAAAAGAGTTTGATACTTTATATATCAATATTTCGTTTTAATTTATTATTAATAATGTAAATGTGTATTATCGCAAATAACATGGTTATTTAAAGCGATTGTGTTCACACGCAGATTAATATATGAGGCAAGAAGAAACGACCGGAAGAAGAAGAAGAAGAAGCATAGATGAAACAAGGTTTAAGATAGAAGGAGTACAGTGAAAGTCAAAACGTGTCACGGTACACTAAGACATTTTGACAGAGTTATGTAGTCTGATTTTTGTTTTATTAGACCTCTTTAATACGACCCAAGATTAAAAAAACACATTCCCTAGCCAAACAGTCCAACCCAGTCCACACAGATAGTACGCCTGAGATTACCGAAGCTAGTCATTTCTGCCAAATCATCGACATTAGCAGGTCCAGAAGCAGGCCTTGGCCGTGACAAAGGGATAAAGCAGTTTAAAGCGCATTACTTCCTTTCCTGATTTTTTATGTACTTTTAAAACAAACACCCAACGGTCCTTTTCAGGCCATCCATCTCTCTCGAAAAGAGATATTATTATTTTACCAAAATCAATTAAAACTCTATATCCATGTTTCTCGATGATGGACGTGTATGTGTGTCAATGTGTGAATGTGTGAGTGAAGGTCCTTATCATTATAAAACTCAAAACTGAGAGACACAGATTTCTTTCTGGTCTATTCTGGCACAAATTTACAAAAACAACCCTTAAAACGTTCATTAGTTTCTTCTTTGTCTTTTTCACTCTGGTTTTTTGAATGTCATCACTTTGACAGGTTTTTCTTCATCCTCACTTTCATCTCGTATTCATTTCTGATCTTTTTTGATTTGGGTTCTTCAGTTTTCGAGGATACTCTTTAAAAACTTCCTGTTCTGAATCTCTCTTTTCCTCCTGCTCCTGTTTTTTTTTTTATAGGGCAGTCTGTAGACTAAAGTATTTTCTCTTGACAATGATAACAGGTCTCTTGAATTTTGTCTCTTTGGACGCGTGTCTTGCTTTAACGATGTTGACAATCTTAAGACTGTTGACATTCTTATACCTACTGACAGGTATATGAAGTATCTTCACTTTTATCTCGAAAGAAGAAAGAGTAGTTCGTTGTGTTATCTGAAGAAAACCAAATACCCGATTATTTTCTACTCTATGAATTATTTATATGTATGAATCTTTTTTATTTGCCATATTGACTTTTAAAATGTTTGCCTTGCGCGCTTTTGACGGCGCGCTTTTGTCTTGCGCGCAATTGTCGATGCGCGCTTTTGACCTGCGCGCTAACGACGGGATACCGTTTTTATGGAATAGCAATACAAACACCAAAAGAAATCTTAAAATCCAGTAAACGTAGTCCTTATCTCACATACGTTTCTTCGTAATGGCGTCCAATGTCTTACTTATTTCGAATTTATTTAGCAATCCTGAAAGTCTTGAAAATGTTCTTTGTCCCATAAACGTTAGTATAGATCACCAATACCGTAAGTGAAAGTGGTGGCTACCATTGTCTTACAAAATTTAGGTACCAGCTGATCAAACCTGACCATACTGAACGCTTTCAAAGTAATCAACCGCATTATAGCATACAAATCCAATTGCTTAAACATGCAAAGCAAATATTAAGGTGCAGATGTTTGTTTTTTTATATCGACAAAATCTCTGGAAATATGTTCTCTCAGCTCTTTGGTAAACTACGAATCCACTACACTTCTAACGTATTGAACACACGGATCATATTTAGACTGACTAGAGTCAAGAAGGAGAGCCGATCATTTACACATCTCCATCAGCATGAAAAGAAGATTTTTTTTAATGTACTTCTTTTCTGTCGCACAGCCGTCGACATGACTTCCTTTTAATTTCATCTTCGAGCCAACTGAGTCATGCCCTGCACGAAATATAAGTCGGCAATAAATACTCCAGTTCTTACCCATTTCTATGAAACTAATCTCAAAGAAGTCTTAAGATGGTTTACTTTGACGGCACGTCTGTTACTAAACGCTTTATGAGAGAAAAATACAGCGGCTTGTCATAACTGTCTGATTAAAGAATATATTACTCAAACTAAATAAACAAATCATTTTAAATCTGCGCGTTCCGCTTTCTATGTTGTGTCATCGTTCGTTATTCCATCATAAATTAGAACCACAATGCGTAAGTAACCACCAAGAAAAATTCTCCCCCAAAAGACGTAAAAGAAAAAGAGTGATCCCAATAGCAGTGCATACCACTATGAAAAGAAAATCCCAAAGAAGAAGAGGTCTGAATAAATACTTTTCGAAACGAGAACACTGTTGCTTGAACACTACGGTACACCCGAAAACCGCACCTATCGGTGACACTGTCTCCTGCCTCTTCTACTTCGTCGTTGACAATGATGTCTTCCAAACCTGATTTAACACATGTCTTTCCTAATCTGATGTAAAATGGAACCCATTTCTAAAGGAACTCCTTCTCCGCCGGCTGCTACAACCACTTCTTTAGCTTTAGATACTACCCCTAGAAAAGTGGCTTCACCAAGATCAAAGTCCATGACATTTATATTCATTTGCATTTATAGCATTGATTATTGTATTTTTTTCTAAAACGATTTCGCTACCAACTTCATGTTAATAAATATGCTATTTAGAAATACAATATTCTTTAAGTAATAAAGAATAATGCTTCATAATCCTATTTCAAATTAGTATTCTCTTTTAGATTTAGTACAATATATTTCTTCAAAATTATTGTTGCATTAATCGCTAATATTGAATTTGTACTCATTGATTATCGTGAATTATATAATGTAATATATATATATATATATATATATATATATATATATATATATATATATATATATATATATATATATATATATATATATATATATATATATATATATATATATATATATATATATATATATATATATATATTGTAACGGGGTAGTCGATATTAAGCGCTATTGGTACAATATTGCACAAGCCACTGGTCAGAGGTATTGCGCAACTTGGAAAACAACACTCGAAACCGCCTCCCGCTAATACTCGTTATCTAAGGAATGACCTCTACGGTGTGATTTGCCCGGTTATAAAATGGATATGGCAATCTGAGTCAATATCCTGAACAAAGACAACACACGAGCCCCCGTAAAGATAAATAAAGAATTTAATCAAAATAAAATCAAGAGAAGAAAGACACAGTAAATTACAATTTTCTTTCCTTCTGAATACTCTTAGTTCAGAAGCAATCTAAAACCGAAGTTTTAAAATAATTGATACATTAATTAAAATTCAAACACTAATAAAATAGACGAATTTAGCCGTTAATGGCTGATAGCAAATTTCATCACGAAATCGAGTGTTCATTAACATTGGACCGGTTGGTAAATTCACATGACCTGCTCGACGACTGTTTTTTTCTTCTTCCCCTTTTGCATGCGTCTCGACTTTAACTTGCCCTCTGGGTGAATGTGGGATTCTCACAACCCTGACTTCTAAATTCTTTTTCTCCTCCTTTGGATCTCGATCTCCTCGCTATTTCTCTCTCTCTCCAAACAAACTATTTTCCTTTGAAAAGAAAAGGGTAAAACACCCTAAGTATCTCGTTATGCTTTAAGAGTTGAGAATATCCGTCCATCTTTCTGGTTCGAACATCAGATCTTACTATCAGTGATAACTTTAATATATATATATATATATATATATATATATATATATATATATATATATATATATATATATATATATATATATATATATATAAAATAAAGTTAGTTCATTCATCGAGAATATAGAGCTCTGTCTTTCTTACAATCGTTCCCGTTACCTTTCGTAGTTTTGCCCAAGAATGTAGACCACTCATTCTACTATAATGTGACCAATTAATGATTATTCATGTCGTTAACAAATTTGCAGTCGTAAAACGTTTATTGAATTCATTACACCATTAGTTTCTGTTTTGATATATACTATAACACGTTTTTTCTCATTTCAATTTAAATAAAGGTATCTAGACCTTTTTAATTGTGAAAATATATCAAAAATGAAAATCTAATTTACACGTAAAGTAATGTGTCGCTATGCATGCATCCACTTTTTGAATCCTTGACACTTTTTGTGTTGGTGCTTTTCTCTCTATATTTCGATATTTCTATATTTTGTTGTTTTGCTTGATTGAAAGAAGACACGATCTCAAGCAATAAATACATCGATTATGTTTTATGCTGATTTAAACCTAGTCGCAAAAATTACATTAACTTCCGTAACCTTTTTATGTATATAACAAAACGTTTGGCTAAATCGAAAACAGCTATCGGGTTTTTTGTAAGCTAAAAACAGAAAACCGTTAGCTCTGATCTTAGTTCTGTCGAAAAGAAATAATTGGAAACTTTCTGCTAAGAAGATAATGAAGTATAAAAAAAAAGATGTCTTACTTAAGACATTAACTTCCGTAACAACTATCTCTGTAAAATGGTAAATTTAAACGGTAAATATTAGGCGAGTTTCACTGCAAGCGCTGGAAATCTTTAATATAAACTATTCAACGAAGACATTATTGATGTCTGTAACCAATAGTTCAATTTTAAATATAAAATATTAACTTCCGTAACTTTTAACTTCCGTAACGGTTTTTTCCCGGAATCAGAAGTCGATACCGGATCGAGACTTGTACTTGGTGGTTATTTTTCACGATTCACTGGAAGATTATCGAATATAGCAGACATCATTTATCAACGATTTTTACCACGCTTACAAAGAAACAAGCATCTAAACAGAATCTAAATTTACAAGTAACAAGTTTCCTGGAGAGAGAAGATAACAGCTCAGTACTTGTCATCAAAAAGAAGAGTGATGTAGTGGTGATTGAAAACATCGAGCATCAAAAGAGAATTGTATCCGACTATATGCATAACCTTCATGACAAATTTCGCTTAGGGAATCCTGATATCATGGTGTCACGAGCTCGTTTCTACCAGTCAAGACCGAAATATTTGTTGCTAGCTAACTTTGCATCTAGAAGAACCTGTTTATGCGCACGACATCAAAATATGACTTTGAAACTTAAAGCAATGAGGTCATTAGGTCTAAATCTTCCAAAAAGTCCAGATGCTTTCATTAAAGAACAGGACACGAATGAAAAACTGAAAGAAACACTTGAAACCGGTCTCCCAGATATGGTTAAATACACTCAATGGAAAAAGGTAGTAGAAGGGCAGAAGTCAAGATGGAAAGAAGTTGATGAAGCTGTAGCTAAAACCGATTTTATTCATTTGATGGACAGTCAAACGTCAGAATTCAGAAACCACGTCAAGAGGGTAAAAGTACAGTACCAAGAAATGAGAAACCTTCGAGAAAATTTACCCGAGAATGAAGTAATGTTATGGATGGACTTTGCTGAAAACTTTGTGTGTACCTCCGTGGAAGCAGTCCAGTCTTCATATTGGAATCAGGCTATGGTCACTCTCCTCACTATGGTTGTTTATTTTCCAAAGTCACAAGGACAACGTCTTCAAAGTTTTGTGGGAGTCTCTGATGTCTTATGTCATAACGCAACAGTTGTTTATACAATTTTGAAGAAACTCATACCAATGCTGCAATCAACTTATCCATCAATGAAAACCATACACTACCTTACCGATTCACCAACGAGCCAATATAGAAACAAAACAATCTTTAAAATTTTGGCTGACCACAATGAAGACTTTGGTATAGCTGGTCGATGGAACTATTTGGAATCGGGCCATGGCAAAGGCCCGTGTGATGGTTTAGGTGCTAGCATAAAAAGAGCCGCAGATATGGTCATTCGTCAAGGAAAATGTCTCATTCAAAATGCTGAAGATTTCTACGCGTGGTCTAAGCAGACGGAAGAGAGTGGTAGCAAAATAAAATATCTGTACTACAACCAGGCATACGTTGACATGAGCAATGAAATAATACAACAGAAAGAGAAGCCTATGCAAATATCCGGGTACCTTTAAGTTACATGCAATTGTGCCAATAAACTCTTGTACGATCTTTACTAGAGAAACATCATGTTATTGTAATGGTTGTCTTGTCAATCCTCAAACCAGCGTCCATGAATGGCAGGAACATGTGATATGTAGAAGACAGGATGAGGAAGTCATTGATACAAATGGAACTCTCATGCCAACTTTAGAGGTCGCTGCCGTTACAAGCGACCAGGAAGAAGTGTTTGAATATGAATGCATTCAGTACTCTGACAACCATCCCGCTGGGTCTCTGCTGTTTACGAACGAAATTTTTATTTTGGTCAAATATTAGCCATTGAAATCGACGATGATGAAGTAGAGATCAATTTTTTAGAGAAATCAGGAAAGTATGGCAAAGCATTCAAAATGCCGTCTAGGGAAGACAAATTGTGGATAAAAAGAGAAAAACTTCTGACCATACTAGAAAAAGAACCAAGACCTGCAGGAAAATCCAAACGATTGGATAAAACTTACCTGATTGACAAAAGTGAGATGGAAAAGGCCGAAAGGGCTTTCAAAATGATCAAATAGACAAAACAAAATGTTTGCCTTTAATCAGTGAACTAAAAGAATAGAATTACTTCGTTCCCTGTAATACAATTTTTAAGAATTCTTTCATGTTCTTTCATGAACTTAGTAAAGTTAACTTCCGTAACGTTTTTACTTGTTTTTTTTTATAATGGAGATAAAAATATACAAGGGCACAAAAAACATATCACCTTAACTTGAAAGATAATGCATTATATTAGCACAAACAAGGAAAGTTAACAATAACTGGCTCTCCCAAACACGCTTTTGGATAGTTTATTTGTTTATGTGTGACTGTTATCCAAACGCAGTTTAGTCTATTTTGAGACTTTATTTGTAAAAACAAAGTATAAAAAACAAGCCTTCTATAGTATATAACTAAAAGATAGATCAGAATTTAGCTTTAAAAAGTGAGTAAAAGGTTGAAATTTATTATTAATTGGATTGAATAGTCTTTAATTGATTCAACTAACTTCCGTAACGACAAGGTTCACCATGAGAGATGCATTTGGCGTAAAATGAAAACGGTAAACAATTTGTGGGCAATTTTTAGTTTTCATGTGCGGTGAAATGTTAATAACATGATTAAATATCCAAAACTATGAATTTAGATTGAAAAAAAAATCACTGTATTATTCCATATTTGGTCCGAATTTAGTAGAATCACTGAGACGTATCTACACGGTTATGAGTGACACCTCTCTCTCTCTCTCTCTCTCTCTCTCTCTCTCTCTCTCTCTCTCTCTCTCTCTCTCTCTCTATATATATATATATATATATATATATATATATATATATATATCCTTCTTCTGGCAAAACGTGCGAAGAAGATTATAGGGACGAATAATGGGACGTAGACGTGAGCGAGGCGATTTCACTTAGTGGATTTTCTTGCTCGTGAAAGAAACAAAATGTCACAGCCCCCAAGAAGTTACCACTACTTTCCAAGACAACCCAAAACAGGAAAAAGAAAGGTGCTCTTTTAGCCAAATATTTGAATGTGTTGTTGGTACTAACTAAATACATCACTGAGAAAACAAATCATTCAAAAAGCACCTTAAGAAATCATTGATACCATGTGTGAATGTTGTTTGAATGTCTTGAAAGAAACGGTAACTTTGTCCAGGGTACAGAAAGAATGCTTACGAAAATACTGGAACGTTCTTTACCATATGATTAAAGAAATATGTGAAAAGATAAAAGATGCTGATTCAACGCGGAGGATTTCTATTAATAATGATTGGACCATTGCTCAAAGTGGCTGCTACTTTGTTATGATCGATTGCGGACCACTTTTAGAAGGCATCATGAGAAGATAAAAGGACTCCGTTTCTGAATGGTTATATACGAGTACCTTGGAAAGCTGGCTTTAGTGCCCTACAAATGATGAGGTGAATTCAATCATAAATACGAACAATGTACATCAAATTTACCTACGAATCCTAAAGTCACCGAGATGTCACCGTTACAACAAGAATAACAACTGTTAATCGATCGCACAGATTTGTCAGAAACGGAAAAATATCAACGATACTGTCAAGTCTTACAACATCTTCAGCTCTTTCAGAACCAAGCATTAGACGAAACAGTTAAACCAACTCGGAGAGATTTTCAAGGCGATCATGAAAGCGAACCCAATGTTATGAAGACGAACGGAGACTCGAGGATGTAATGAAAAAGAACATGGCAAGAAGTGTTTCAAACTCCTTCTGCCCCAACCAGAGACGTAGCGATGATATTTTGCGCCCGGGGACGAACTATAAAATTGACGCCCCTGCGATCTTGTGACCGATTTATTACCCTTGTTTACTTATTATAATGTAACGTTGCAAGCCTCATTTTGGCGCCCCTGTACCTTGGCGCCCGGGGACATATGTACCCCCCTGCCCCCCCCCCCCCCCACCTAGCTACGCCTCTGGCCCCAACACCAACTCAAATGATATCCACGTCCCTATTGACACCTTCTCCAAATCCCAAATGAGAAAAATAAAATATTCGGTCTAAACGGTTATGCCGACACCTTCTCCGGCAGAATCAAAGAAGATACAGGGAAGACAGAAGTGATAAATAGACATTAAAAAGTGACGCTTTTATAACCAACGAAGGCGCCTACTCATTTTGGGTCATCTGACACGTCAAAGTACCTCCAAAGCCACGAATCGAAGAGTAGTATCGGTGAACTGTTGGCTGCTTAATGAAGAGTGTCAAGATGGAAACCCTTTTAGCTTTGTATTACAATCCGGCCCATCCTGCAAATTGCAAAGGAATTCAAATATTGTATCGTTTTGCTAAAATTAAACATTAAAGTGTACCTTCAGCCAAGGTGCGAAGATGATTATAATAACAAGCAAGATATAAGTTACACAAACCTATTCGACAAAAGATTTCCCAACGTCAAACCGAAGTAGATGGCGTCGATCATCAATCCCAACATCAAACCGAAGTGGATGGCGTCGATCATCAATCCCAACATCAAACCGAAGTGGATGGCGTCGATCATCAATCCCAACGTCAAACCGAAGTGGATGGCGTCGATCATCAATCCCAACATCAAACCGAAGTGGATGGCGTCGATCATCAATGGCACGCCAATATAGAGGATGTCGCTCTGATACGTGTTTAGGCTTCAATAAACAGTAACATAGAAAAAGTGAAAACAACAAGCTTTGTAACAATTAACAAATAAATTATTTCTCTGGAAAAAGATTATACAAATGGAAAAAGATCTTACAGTTTTACAGTCAAATCTCAACAACAAAAATGCCAAGAATAATAAACTAATTAACTTACAAACGTCCTAGTACTGAAATCCAAGATGGAAGACGATGACGTATGCTGAAGTCTGTTTTTCTGCTTATATACAGTTCCTTGTAGAAACACAATATTAAACACTCCGGCGTTGGAAATCTTGATAAATTGTCTTTCTCCCAGATTTCTGTATGAGCACATCAAATCTTTCTAGAGATACGAAAACATCCTTAAAAATCCAAATGACCTGAAAAAAAGTTGACATGAATTCGAAAACTGGCTACACAAAAACAAAATGACTTAACGTCAGATGTAAAAGGCCAGAACTAAACTATATTTCACTAAGCAAAGACTACATCGTATTCTAATACGCTGTTTCAAAAAAATCCCCAGACTGCGAAATCAAGAAAAATGGAAAGGTGTCACTTCATCGTTTATTTCACATACACTTAACATGACCCTGATGAGAACCAATCATTTTATTTTAAGAATAAAAAGTTCCGAGTGGGAAACGACATCAATCAAACATTGAACAGAACGTATCCGATACGACCAGTGGACGTTAAAACCTGCATCAGTGCCCCTAAAATTATATCTAAAATCGAAGATCATCTTTTACATTGACAGCTTACCAAACGTCTATTAATTTGCATCTAAAACAATGCAGCCTTCAGTGGAAGGCAATTCAGCCTTCAGTGGAGGGCAATTCAGCCCTCAACGGAGCCATCGATAAACGTGTCCAAGATATAAGTTGCTCGAGATCCCCAGACCTTGACCTTGTGTACCATACACGTCAAACCTAACTATACTCAGAAAAATTACTTGAGAGAAATCTTATCACTGCATGCATCCATTGGACAGCTAGGTACACTACAATTAGTATAAGGATGATGCAGGAAGATATCGGATATCTCCAACCTATAAAATCGGGCCAACTTTGTGTGGAACGTCAGTTTTCAACAGATCTAAAACTACACAGTCGTCTTATATGCAGAATTTGACAATAATCAAGATCCAACAGCTTGAAAGAAGTCATTCTAGACTACTCTGTATATGGGCAACGAGCATGCATTAGAGCCAGAACAAGAAGGAATGAACTACAAAAAAGAACGACAACGAGACAGGCATGTTGTCGAAAACAACAATTAGTCTCCAGTTTTGGCAGAAAGAATTACAGCTCTCTCCGTGAAGATTGTTCATTATTTTAACACTATAAATTATTGATGATGAGCCCAGAAGAAATGTTGGTATTGTGTCTCGATGACACTTGGAATATAGTCTCGGCAAAGACAGTGCTCAGAAAGTGGTATAAAGCCTTGCGTGGCTATTCCTTCCCTCCATTTACGTCTATGGAGATCAAACGCATTGAAGTTCTCTACAAACAGAGTACGGATACGACGCGTGGTTAAACGGGTTACTTGACATATTTTCAAGAAGAAACTCAGACCCAGGCGTGAATTACGTGTCAGCATTACCTGTGGAGGGAAAAAGAAAGACCAAGAGTTTACACCTTCATTACTTCATTACCTTCTGATTCACATTTCGTACATTGGCAAAATGAGAGTATCTTGGATCGGTGAAAGTCAAGTTTGACTCCTGAATGTATCAACCTTGGCAGTGCACTCCTGTTTAAATGTGTTGACTTAAAGAGCAAGCGTTTGTCGATCTGACCAACCATCATTGCATTGTCTTGATCTTTTATACTTTGTATTAAAAGCACGCAATCGCACGCGCACATCATGTTGAAAGGCGATTGTTTTATATTGAGTATGGGGTGTTGGAATGTGTAAATGGCGTGTTTGTTAGTATGATTGTGGAAATTTAATCTCCTTCTTTTACACCCTACGCGTGAATAGCAGGTTAGAGGACGCTAAATAAGGCATTTTGGATTGTGTGTATGGGTGTTGGATGGTCAATCGTGACTCCCATGTTCAATCAAGTAGACTACTATAAGTGTTTGGATAGTAGTCAACACGTTGGTGTTGGATTTAAGATAAGACTTGTTCAATTGCATTAACAAGTAGGTAATGGCTCTTGCTCAGAATGATGGTATTTGATTGTATAAGTAGAATGCTTGCATACTTATCAAAAACTGGTTATTGGATTGTATATACGATGCGTTGAATTGTAATCAAAGAGTAGTTGCTGAATAATATATATGTTTGGATTGTATATGAAATGTTACCATGATATTTTCCCTTGTCACTACTGACCCCATAAACACTTAAACCTGTGAACCCATTTTATTGTTAAAGCTATCAACAAATTTAACATGGGGTTTCCCATACTTGCCTATAATGGCGCCTATTGAGGTCAACTCCAATAATGTTATATATTACCTCATTGAAGTCTTCCACTTACAACACTGTTACAGCTTGAGCCCAAGTGTCTCTCCCCTTTTGAACAAATGGACACTTTTTACCTATATTTATTTCAAATGGCAGCTTCATGATAACCCAAATAGACCCCATATGACACCCCCCTCCCAGTTCGCGTACACTATAATTCCCATAGGTACCGCCTTTGAGGTCACCTCTAACATTGTTACTGTATCATTCGAGTGAGGTTAGCCACATGCAATACTGTTACCGTTTGAGCCTTTAAACACTTTTTACCCTATTAACCCATTCCCATGTTAAACCGATCAACGTTTATATACTATGCTATGACCTCCAAGTGTCATCTCCATGTAAGTTTAAGGGTGCCTATATAGCATGATTTGACCCTCGTGTGTGTGTGTGTGTGCGTGTGTGGTTCAAATAATGATGTTGATCCGTAAATGTGAAATGTATGTATGTATGACTGACTGACTTTCTTTATTTTCTCTTCACAAGAGATTTCATTCAGTTAATGTTTCGTAAATACAGAAAAGTTAGGAACATAGTTTGTCAGTATGTATGTATGTATGTATGTATGTATGTATGTATGTATGTATGTATGTATGTATGTATGTATGTGTGTGTGCGTGCGTGCGTGCGTGCGTGTGTGTGTGTGGTTCAAATAACGATGTTGATACGTAAATGTGAAATATATATATATGTGTGTGTGTTTGTGTGTGTGTTTGATTCTTAACGTAGCTTTAACAATTTTTCAGTCACATCGGTACGATGTCGGTGGTGTGGCAGTTTATAGTGATGTCTAGCACAGGGGCAACATGCCGCAGATATGTAGCATGATGTCTCACCCAGTCACAGTATCATGACATCGGACCGACCAGTCCTAACACGAACTTCTTAATGCTGAGCGCCTAGCGAGGCATCTGTTGGTACCATTTTTATCAGTCTTAAATATGACTTGACCTGGGTTCGAACCCGTCACATCTCGCATCAGAAGCAGACGCTCTATCACTTAAGTAGACATGATCTTCTCACTACGTCAGCTGCAAGAGAAGTGTCATGAGCACCAGATGCCCCTTTACATTGCCTCCATAGACTTGACGAAGGCATTTGACCTGGTCCGTCGGAGTGGACTCTTCAGAATCCTGTAGAAGATTGGCTCCCCCCCCCCCACGTCTACTTGCTGCCCTCATGTCATTCCACGAGAACATGCACAGCACAGTGTGCTTCAATGGCACATCAGAGGCCTTCCCAGTAATCAGAGGAGTCGCACAATGCTGTGTGCTTGCGCCGACGCTCTTCGCCATATTCTTCTCCATGCTTCTCCAGTACGCCTTCAAGGGCTGCAGCAATGGAGTGTACATCCATACAAGGGCTGACGGAAAGCTGTGTCTACCAAGCCTGCGTGCTCATCTCACTCCTCTACAGCAGCGAAATATGGACCACCTATGCAAGTCGCGAGAGAAAACTCAACAGCTTCCACCTGATATGTATGCGGTGCATAATGTACATCAAATGGCAGGACAAAGTACCCAACACAGAGGTTCTAGAACGCGCCAACATCAACAGCATGTTCGCTATTCTCAGTGAGAGGCGCCTTCGCTTGCTCGGTCACGTCAAGAGAATGGACCCAGGCCGCATTCCTAAGGACCTGTTATATGGGGAACTAGTAGAATGTACATGACCGACTCGGCGCCGGATTAAGCACCGTGGAGGCCCATAGGCAGTCAAACTTTTGGGGCCCCAGACCCACGGTCACGGTCTCATTGGGGCCCCTGGGGGCCCCTCATGGGGCCCATAAAAGTCGCGGGGCCCATAGGCAGTTGCCTACTCTGCCTAAAGGGTAATCCGGGACTGGACCGACTGGACGTCCACGCCTGCGCTACAAAGATGTTTGCAAGAGGGACATGAAGACGGCCAACATCGATGTCAACAACTGGGAGAGCTTTGCTAATGACCGTCCCATCTGGCGCTTAGCTGTCAGGCAGGGAGTTAGCAAAGCTGATGATGACAGGAATAGAAAGCATGCTCAAAAGAGAGCCAGAAAGAAAGAACAGCTGACTCTGGAGCTTCGCCATCGTCTCACGTAGACGGACGGATGCCAAGGATATAGACCCCATATTACCCTCGCCCAAATGCATCATATAAATACTGAGGATCACATAGTTTATTACAATTTCAGTTAACTAGGAAGTCCCAGTGGCGTAGCGAGGGTGTTCGGCGCCCGGTGCAAAGTTCATATTTTCGCCACCATCCCCACCACCCTTCTCGGTAACGGACAGTATTTGGCGTCCGAGGTGACTCGATAAGTACGCGTGACTCAGATTCAGTCTGAACCAGAGTTAGTCTCAATCATCCAGACATCCTGGCACGGACTTGGTTGTTTACTTAGTTGTTTCTTCTGAAGCACACTTTGTAAAAGTATACAATGAATCATCCAATCCTCTTCTTCCGGCGGCCCCCCCCCCCCTCCCCAAGACGGTGGTCGGTGCAACTTGCACCCACTCACCCACCCCAAGCTACGCCACTGGCAAGTCATCAGGAAGAAGAAATAAATGGACTTGTTATTCAACCACGTTTAGTGTATGCATATATTGTCTTGGTCGATTGCTCTCAAGAGGATGTTACAGATTATACAAAACTCAAACAAGAGGAAACACGAATATATTTACACAATATAAACGAAAAATAAAACAGTAATTACACTAACCAACTTGCTTTCCACAAGTTTACAACTTGCCATATTCTGATATATCTAAATATATGATTAATTTACAGTAATATTTATTGCTTTCATATTTCTGTTCCGAATTTGACACATTACCATACACTTGACTCCCCATTAACTATAGATGATAAAAACGTTTTGTTCTTTTTTTTATTTTACCTTGAAAAACGCGTTTGTTAAGGTGGGGTGGGGGGGCGTTTTTTATATTTGGTACTTCCATTTTATGTAATCATCGGCCATACAGGCGGCCTTCTGTTATACTCTAGATAACAAATATCGATCAATAATAAATGTATGATGCTAGCCTACGATACTTTACGTAAACATGCTACAACATAGTGCTGATATCTGGTAGTTTCACTGAAACTTTAAAACTGGTATGTAGCGTGTAAATAAGTAAAATATTGATTTTTGTGTTGCCTAAAAACTACTGGAGCGTTTTTTTTTTTTCTTCGTTTTTTATTTATTGAGAAAAAAATGCGTTTTTTACGTTTTTTATTTTAATTTTAACGTTTATAACATCTATGCTATTAACAATTTATAAGAAGAATGTGCTATATTTAATCATTGCATGCTTCTTCATTTTTAAATTGTTGTCCTTTGATTTGTTTTGTTTGGTTGGTAGGTTGGTTGATTGGTTGGTTGGGGGGGAGGCGTGTTTTTTTTTGTGGGCGTGGAGGTTGTTGTTTATTTTATTTTATTTTTTCTTGGGTTTTCTTTCTTCAGTTTTAGTTTCTAACCCTCCTTCACGAACCCCTCAAACTTATCTTCCAGAATTGTGTAGGCCAAAAAGTCGTGGTTATACGTTTATTTATGTACACCTGTACTATTTTCAAATAAGATGATTTTAAAGATTGGTAAAATTCGCGATGATTGCCTGGATCCATTTGAAAATGATCGTAATTTGGACTGCTTGTAAGTGTAGTGAAACGGTGTAAACAAACTATATATTTTTTTTATTTTATTTAAACTATGGTCCTAGCAGCATAAGTTATGAGGATTTATGTGTAAGTTATCAAAAATATGCTAAAATATAAATATCTGAGATCATCGTACAGATGTCTTCCCAGGGTATAAATTTCAACCAATCAGAACCAAGACCAAGCGTCACTCCATACTTATTTTGGGAGACGAAGCAGAGAAAGACAACAAGGAATCAGCTGTGTGAAATCTGTCAAATTCACGCAAGTCTTTGTCTGTTTTATACTGCTGTTTGTAGAATTGGATGAGACAGCAATATATTTGGCTACTTTCACGGTATATTTTTTTTAATTTCGGAGAATCAGAAACAATTCTTATGGCGAAGATAGAGGCCCTTCCAGGGGGGTTGTTAACTTTGTTTTCGGGTTTTACAAATATATATTTTTTGGTATTTAATTACATCACCATTCAATTTAATACCATAAGATATTTTTAAAATATTACAATATAACAGTTATATTGGTCATTTTCGTCGCATAATATGGTAATGTTATTTTTTATTTGATGAAACGATGTTTTTAATTGATGGTCGTGTCCCTTTTTTTGTTGTTGTAAAGTACATTATATTACGACATTTTGCCTTGAACATTATCACAGTCTGTGGAACAGTCTTACGCTTAATATGTATTGGATTTTGATAAGCCTGTTTTAATATTCTGACAAAAAGAGTCAAGGTAATACAAACTGCATGTCAAATTCGTTGCCAGTGAATTTAATTTATTATAGGCACATGTGTTATTGTTTGCAACGAGAGAGAAAGAGTGTGATTGCTAACTACCGAATGGTAAGCGGTGAGAAAGTGATACAAAGTCACAATCTCACACCATCCTGTTTGGTTGTACCTCCCCATCGATTATAGAATCAAAAGCCACCAAGGATATACAAAAAATGCACATAACCTAGTCATTTCATTCTTTGATTTTTAAGGTCTAACCTGATTGCCACCAGGGGGTCCAAAACAGTCAGCTTGCTAGCATTTTGAACTAAAACAGTTCTTTACATTTCTTTGTTTAGTTTGTTGTTAAAATAGTAAAACTAGACATTACAAATACATGTACTTTTTATTTTTAATCTGTTGGGGGGGGGGGGTCAAATGGCAGGGTGTGCAGATACTCTATTTGCAAATCCTGCCCCACCCAGCCAAACGGGAGAGTTATGCGTCAATTTTGGTGAATATCCCTCATTTCTGGGTAGCAGGGAATTTTAAATAATTTCAATGACATGCAGGAAGTTCAATACAATGTTTACAAATTGCTTTTTAACACGTGTGAGAGTTCATGTCCTTTAATACATCCAGAGTCTAACTTAAACAGTTTTTGTTGCAGGTTTTGTCAATGATCATGTGACTATAGCTTGCACTGGTGTATAATCTGCTATCAATAATAACATCCCGGCACAAAAGGAAAGCAACCGTCTTAGTATGTCAGAGCATCAGGGAGTTCCAGTCGACAAATACAGTGTTACAGACAAGGCACCTGTATCCACTGAAAACCAGAATCACAGTGCTAAAATACTTGCTCAGGGTGTTTTCGATGAGTACTCAGAATGCATAATGTCTGGATCAAATATATTGGACAATGTATCGGAGCATTTCAAAAGAAGTATGGAAAATCAAGCTGAAGAAACTGTCATTCAGAGCAGGAACACAGATCTTCAAAATGAGTCAGAAGACCAATCCATAAAATTTGAAAACCAGTCAAATCACAATAATTCTAATGGAGACCATTATCTTACCGTAGGGGCAATGGAAAAGGACGATAGTGGTATAGACCTTGAAAAGTTTCAAACAAGTACAAGTGCTAAAGACTGTAGTGACTTAGATGGCACAGAGAGCACAAGTGAAAGCTTGGAAGATAGTGCAGTGTTTTCACAAAATTCTGAGTCTTTAATCCATGGTGAAGATGGTATTGATGTGAATATAAATGAAGCAAGCCATGAGGAGATCGAGAAAACTGATAAAGATAAAGCTATTTCAGCTAATAAAATTGAAAACTGTTCTGGTAAGGCATATGTAACAGAAGACAACCCTAAAATCTCAGATAGTAATAATGTAGAGGGTTTTGAATTAAGAAAAGCTGATTGTAAATCAGCATTCTTTGACATGGAAACAACTAGCATTTCACTAGATGCAGCTTCCCCACTGCTTGATAATCCAAACACCGCCGCGATTCAAATGGAAGAAGAAGAAGCAGCGAGTTCTAAAAAGACTAAAAAAGGCAAAAAATCCAAAGCAGACTTGAGCGATAGTTTGGTCAAGAGGTCAAAATGTCTCAGGAAAAGAAGAATAGAAAGTGATTCAGATGATAGTGATGAGAACAATGAAAACACTGAAGAGGCCAATGATTCTAAGCATTCTTTAAGCCTTGATTCAGATGACTTTTCAGATGAGGAAGTTGAGAATAATATTGAAGAGGATAATGTTGAAGAGGATAAAAAGTCTGAGAATTCAAGTTCTGGCAATGATGAAGACATGGATGTCAATGATGGAAAAGTTCCAAAACATAATTGGAAGGCATTGACTGATGTTAGGGAGCGAGAATATGGATACAGGAATAACACACCACCTGGTTATTTCCGTCAGAAAATTCAGGGAAGCCTTCGGATGGTGCAGAGATTGAAACTACAATACAAGATGGAGTACCATGAAGGATGTGTTAATGCACTTCATTTCAACAGGATAGGTAACTGCTTTTAATTTTGTCTTTATCTCTAAAAGCAACAATAATTTTCCAGTGAGAAACATGTTCAAAGCTCTTAATACTGAAACTTTTAATAAGAGTATGACATGTTTAACACCATATCCAGACTACAAGTTGTATCTTTTGGTTAGAAAGAATAATACAGGACTATACACTGAAAGTATGTATTTGTAAATTAACTTAAGTTAAAGAACTGATGAACATATTAGTGCTGAATATCAGTACAGTTACATAGACATACACATTTAAGATTCAACACCAGCCTTACATAAACTAGATAATCACAGGAAACAGAAGTGATTGTCTCTCATGGGAGAAGGTGCAACGGAGCTTAAGAAATAATCGCACTTTCTCCACTTCTCCTAGTGGATTAAAGAATATATTTGAAATTATTTATATCATTTAGAATTTTATGGTATGGAAGTAAAACCTAAATTGCTAAAGTGAAGGCAGTGAATTATGTGAAGGTGAAATTTTAATCTTCAGATACTGGAGGTGGTGAGTATCATAAGGTGAAGGTGCAACACGAGTTCACCTTCTAATGAATGGGAAGAGATAGGGTAAAGTAGTGACTTAATGCTGAAGTAATATACTTGTAAATCAGTTCCTGGGGGTGACCGCACTGGTGGCCTAGTGGTTAGAGCATCCGCTTATGAATCAGTTTGTCTTGGGTTCAAAACTTGGCCAAGTCATACCAAAGACTTACAAAAATAGTACTAGTGTTAGGACTGGTCCAGATTATGTGACTGTGTGGGACATGATGCTACATGTCTGTGGCATAATTCCCCAGTGCTAGACATCACAATAAAATGCCATACTGTAGACATCAAAGCAATATGACTGCAACATTTTTACTTTAAAAATCCAAATCACACACTCAAAATTCCTGAAGGAACAATTTGTATTTCCCAGGATTATCTAAACCATCATGATCTCGTGTCTTCGCTTGGGTAATCATGCTAATAATTAACCAAAGGTTAAAAATCATATCATCCAAAATGATAGCTGACATCAGCACATGAATAATAAATTCTGGAGAACCACATAATTAGGAACTTGACTTTGTTTATCTAACATAGCTTGAGACATTACAGAATCAGGTCTCACTTAACATTTTAAAACTATTGAGTCCAGGAGTAAAAATGGGAGTCCCACCAGCCAAAAGTGGAGTCTCCTCCAAGAAAATGTTTAACTTTGCAGATTAGAAGAACTGTTGGTTGCTATTGAGTTTAATTTCCACATTCTTTATAACACTGACATGTATAACCGTGTCAGCCTATTTGGCACATCTGGTAATTCTGCACATCAATATATCATTTTTGTAAACACTTGATCATGTGCTATTACATTTTGATGCAAAAGACCACATAAAGATTTCAAAGTAATGTATTTCATTTCCATAGCCTGATGCATAAACATTACATCCTTTCAAAGCCATGCACAGAATAGTCCACCATATAGGAGTCATGAAAACGGGGGTGGTATCCTGTTTGTCCAAAATTAATATTTTTCGTACAATATTCTGGTGCCCATTGCTGTTTTTCAGTTAGTAAGCAGTGCAGAATTTTAATTTCGTCAATTGAATTTGGTATGGGTTTTGCGCCAATATTGGTGACCTTAGATGTGCAGAATAGCTTGACAGCAGTTTAACTCTTGTTAATCCTTCAGGGTGAGACTGAATTATGTCAATCCAAGGAATTGTCTTATTCCAAACACTTAAGCCAGGCTTCACACACTTTCTTACACTTGGCTACTATCCCATCCAAACTCTCAGTTCTAGCAACTTAAGCACTCTTCTGAATCTCATTCAAATCATTGTCAGTTTGCCATTTAACCACAAAATACTTATCCAAATTTGCAGATAATGTTTTGTCTGAGTATTGATTTCGTGGTTGCATGCACTATTTATTTGGCTGCAATCAGAAATGAACACAATAATGGAAGCTACAGTTCTGTTTTACTCTTATAATAACCACATGTTCATCTCTGGGTCTTTCTGCCGCTGAATTCAGTCATTGTAAATAACGGCAGATTTTCCCACCCAAGCTGCTAGTCAAAATCTTTGAACTTGCCGCCTAGCTATTGCATCATGTTTATTTGATGCACTCTTAAAAATACAGCAGGCACATCTGGAGGTATTTTTACCACTGAAATCTGTCATTGTAAATATCAGCATAGCCAAAATGATAAAGTAATCAACATATTCTCCCACCAAGTATGTTAAGTAGGACTGGTAAGCTTTTGAATTTGCCTCCAAACTATTTGCATCCAAATGGAGGACTCCTGCATGGTTTATTTTCTGTACTTAAGCATTTCTGAGATCTCTGAGAAATAGATTTAATTGAGTACAATGTCACTGTATGCTTTACTTCCATCCATTCCAAATGATGGACATGATAACAGTGGAGCTCTACAGCATGCATATGTGGTGCTATTTATAGGAAATGGTCATGTGACCAATAGCCAATCATATTTCATAGTATTCGCTAACCAAAAGAGTGTGAATGGTTGATTAATATGTATTGGCAGTGAGTATACAGCAAAACATTGAAATTCTGGAATAAATTCATAATATCCTGGCTAAATTGTACCTGATGCAATGTAATGTCATTATACTTATATGACTAACAACAAAAAATATGCGTAAAACACAATACATACTGAATCCTTTTATTCTATTGGGTCAAAAATATCACAAGATGGCATGTCACTATCCACAATGCCTATAGCACTTGCTAAAATACTGGAAGATATGTCCTATATAAATACTAGACCATTCAAAGTGGTTCAAGTGTCCAACTTGAATGCAGGAGTTCATATGTTTGAACCCTGGCCAAGTCATACCAAAGACATATTAGTACTAACAACTGCCTCCCTTGGCACTCAACACAAGAGGTTAGTGTTTGGACTGGTCAGCCTAGTGTACAGATAATGTGACTGGTTGGTACAACATGCCCCATTGCTAGATCCACATTTGATGTCTCACCAATTGTAAGCTGATGACAGCCAAATAAATATACAAATCTTTTCGCCCAGCTGAAGCTGATGCTATCATCCAAGGTGTAGAGAGTTTCATTTCTCTTTCAAATGCATTTCCCAGTCACATTACATCAGGGATATAAGTCTGCTTCCTTCCAAATTCAATCGATAAAACGATAGAAATTTATCTTTTCTATCTCATATTGACAGAAGGCAATAAATATTGTCCATTATCTCCCCTTTCCACCACCAGATGTTGCAAGTATTTAAGCTTCACTGATAAAATATAAAAAAAACATCCCATGAATCCAAAGTCAAATTGAAGCCTAGTGTACAGGTGTAGTGTACAGGTAGGTTGTGGTCTTTTATCCCCATAGTATAATACTATAGTTTTCAATTCCTTCCAAACACCAATTTAAAAATAATGTGACAACCGTGTTTTTTCTAGCTCATAACATTATAAAATGGATGTCATTCAAAAAAATTCACCCCGATTGTGAAGTTCAGCTTGTTTAGTGTTTAGGTAATATAACCTGGTGTTGCCGGCTAAAATATTATTGATTACACTCAGTGATGTTGAGGTTTTGATGGATTAAATAATAAAATATATCTGGTGTTCCAATGATATCTATTGAATTCATGGAAATTAAGACTTATCACTCACTTTTCTGGCAATTGCTTCTTCCAGTTTGACATGTTTTTGTATAAAGCTTTTCATTTGCATATGTATCCAAAACTCTTTCATAAGAGTTTTGTCAATTTGGCATGATTCATTGTGAAACCAAGAAAATTAGTTTTATAACATGCTCACTTGCCCCATTTATTTTTGGTGAAGGTCATAATCTTAGAAAATTTGCAAGAATGTTTTAGTTATTCTTGTTTAAAAGTTTAATTATATTTGCTAAATCCCAACATGCTTTTCAGATAAATGCTATGTAACTTTATATTGAACCAACCTTCAGTGAGTTAAATTTCAAGTGTTTTAATGTATTAGTTAGGAAAGTTATGGACCCAGATTTCCTGTTCACTGTTGCTTTCTGCAGCATTACTTTCCTACATAAACGTTCAGTCTGAATCAAAGTTATTTTGGACTTTTATATTGTTGAGACATTGAATGCATTGTATTTTGAACAGTAGTGTTCTCATTTAGAAGAATTGTGATACCTGATTGCCTGTCTCCTAAAATTTTAGTTTCTAACTGAAGTTCTTTTGTGCAAGGTTCTGCCTAGCAAATCTTAGATGGTTACCTCACCATGAATAATGTTAATAAGTCTAATCAAATAGCAAATCTCAGAGTAAACTTCACACTAGCCACTAATATCAGGGGGTTAAATTTATACCCTCCATATTTGCCTTATTTTTGTTCACAACAAGGAAGTTTTTTAAGCCTACCTAAGTTTGTAACTTCCTTGTTCTGTATTTTTTAGGAACCTTGCTTGCAAGTGGTTCTGATGACCTGAATATTGTGCTGTGGAACTGGCTGAAGAATCGTCCTGCCCTTGTGTATGACAGTGGACATCGCAGTAATGTCTTTCAGGTACTGAAGATGTAATCCTGGAGTCAGGAAGGATTATGTAGCAACAGGAATAGTAGTTCAGAAGAAATTGAAATCAGCTTGTAACTTGTCCCATGGGAGACTTCCTTCAGCTGTTAAGCAGGCCTTTTTTTTAAACTTGATTTATTATACCCATTCCCCACCCACCCACCACCACCAAAACTCCAAAAATTATAATTTGTACAAGGCACTTGACTCAACCTCATCTGAATTTGGGGAAAAAAGTGGTGAGCCAGACATCTTCAACCCACCCAACCTTGTAAGTGTACACAAACTAGGTTTACAGCTTAGAATGGTAAAGACCTATAATGGGCAAAATTTCACTTCTTTCTGTAACTAAGACTGATGGTCTTTGAAAATTAATGTGAAAAAGAATGTGTTATCTTTTACTTTACTGCACAGCCTCTTTTTCATGAAGGAAAATAATTTCTCTATTTAAACTTTTGAGTTTTTGGTCAGATTAAAAGAAAACATAATTAAAATTATGTGCAACTTATGGTCAGCAGTTCAGAGTATTATAAATTTTACATTATAAGAAACAAAACTAAAATGAAGGATATTACTATCAGTTATTTTGTCTGCCCATCTCCATCATGCTAATTCCTTCATCTGAGATAGCGAAAGTAGCTATAATAATAACCCCATAAAGACATGTAATGTTTTTTTAACATGTTTTTGGAAAATATCTTATGTGTATCTTCCCATCCATTCACTCCACCCTCCAGGGATAGGATCCTTGGAGATGAGATGTTATCAGACTTGTATTTAGTTCAAGCAAAGATTAACTTGTATATCAAATGGAACTTTGTGATACAGATATTATACATTACTAGAGATATTACCAATCACCACCATCTCACAATACCAGCGAATGAGCTGTCTGAACAGATACATTTAGATATATACACTGTATATGAAGATTGGCCTTGAAACTCCCAGGTACTGGGGTCACAGGGTCGTAACTTAGAATCTATTAAGATCCCCCTCCTGTTACCACATGTATGGCTATAGAGTATGATACGTTCATGTGTGCATTGAATTGATTTGTTCTTTTTGCATACATATATGTGCATCAATGTGCATGCACGCACGCACACACACACAACCATATATACACTTTATAAGAATGAAAAAAACTATTCAGAAATACAGATGATGTTGACCTTGCCTTTCATACACACATGCACAAAGTTAGCCCTGGATTATAACTTGGAAACTATCAAGAATATGAATGAATATATATATGGCTGGCATTGGCCCAAAGTCTTTGATTACCCTCAAGGATTTAGCCAAGAACCCCAAGTTTGTGGAATCCAAACTAATTAGGCAGATGTGTTTAACCAGAGCTCCAGAAGGGTATATGCACATTGTATGCATATAATTCGATGAAATACACATGAACATCTTTTATATACTTTAGCAGCAGAGAGGGTGAACAGACCACGTTTTCAAGCAAAAATAAGGCTTACATATCATGTTTTCGAGCAAAATATGGCCTATAGACTACGTTTTCAGACAAAAAATAAGACTTCCAACAAAATCTCATTTAACCAAAAAAAAAGTCTCCATTTTTGCAAAAACGGAGATTTTACGATTTTTTAATCAATTTTGCTCGCAACGATGTGGTCATCCACCCTCTCTGCTGCTACAGGTTAACAAAAAATAATAAATGATTTTAACCAAATATTTGATCAAGTCCGATACGATATCGTGTCCGAGGATCATGTAGATTTATTGTTGCGAATCCGTGCGGAGTCGACTGAGCATGACTAAAGAAATCTCGAAATTGATTGAAGTCCATATCAGAACACCATGTCTGCCAAATATTTCTAAGAGTATGAGTATCAACTCCGTTGAATACAGCAAGAATATTGCAGTTATCTCTGATAACTTTTGGAACCTGAGTGTAGCGTTGAGTGACATATATCACGTCAGTGTTTTTATGCCTGCCTCTGGAAAAGATCCTAGCAGGATTTTTTTGCTTATCTAACATGATATCGTCGTATACGACTAAATTGTTAATATCTCCATCAATATCATCAATGCTCGGTGCTTCATCGATATCGGTTATAAACTCAATAATACCCTCTCCGGATTTTTCTACCGCGCTGTCGTTAAAATCTTTTAGCACTTCATAACATCGTTGATCATCTACGCTAGGGGCAATTAAATACAACTTATCCCACTTCATCCATCTCATTATTAAATTGAGTAACAATTGCGTTTTACCGGATCCAGATGGCCCGATTATAATCATCCGGATAGAGTTTGGTAGCGCTGCATGATGCTTAATTGGTTCTCTTGTTTTAGTCGCTGAAAAATCAATTATATCCATATTTCTATACATAAATTATGGATCTATATTGTATGAAGTGTAAAACGCGTACTGGCACAAATGATGTGACGACAGTTACAACTAAAAATAACAGATCAGCACTTACTGGTAGATGTGCAACATGTGGTATTAAAAAATTTAGATTTGTTTCTACAAAATCAAAGATTTTACAATCCGGAGATGTTTTTAAAAAAAACGAGGAGGTGATATCGCAGCCAAATTGGCAAAACTCCCTGGAACCCCATGGGCAAAGTACCCCGGAGAAAAGCACCTTCCAGGATATAGCTACTGTGGACCGGGAACCAGACTTGATATCAGACTCAATGATCAAAATCAGTCCCGACCCGGTGAAGAACCAATAAACGCCATTGATAAGGCCTGTCACCTTCATGATGTTGCTTATAAAAGCAGCAATCTGCAAAACAGGCATCTCGCGGATGTGAAATTAATTCATGCGTTAAATGCTATTCCTGATAAATCCTTCAAAGAAAAATTGGCTTCATTTTTAATAAAATCGGCTATGAAAAGTAAATTGATGTTAGGTGCCGGTAATTAATAATATGGAATCAATTTATTATTCCCCAAGAGGATACTGGAGGGGTAAATCAGCAGTCCATAAACTCGCTAGCGCTGCAAAAGTGAAAAAAAACACTGCGGCTAATTGGTTATCCAAACAGGCACTATGGCAAATTTATCTACCACCGCCTAAACAAATTCAATTCTCGCATTTTGATGTGACCGCTCCTAATGAAGTTCATCAGGCTGATATATTATTTCTGCCACATGATCGTGGTTACAAATACGCTTTAACCGTAGTTGATATTGCAAGTCGATACAAAGAAGCAGAACCGTTAAAAACAAAATCAGCCACTGAAGTCGCTTCTGCATTTGAAAGGATTTATCGACGAGGTCCTCTGCACTGGCCAAATCTATTGCAGGTTGATCCTGGCAAGGAATTTCAGGGTGCAGTGTTATCTACAATGAAACATCATAATGTCACCATACGACGAGGGCATACTGCGCTACATCGCGATCAGGCCATTGTAGAACGATTTAATCGGACGATTGCTGAGCGGTTATTTGGATATCAATACGCAAAAGAATTCATTCAAGAAAAGCGATCCCGTGAATGGGTCAAAAGGTTACCTTCTGTGATTACTGCACTGAATAACGAGATTACTAGAACAATCAACATGAAACCTATCAACGCGATTAAAAAGAAGTCAATACCTGAAAAACCACAAAAAGATTTCAAAGAACCATTTCTTGGTAGTAATGTCACTGTTAGGTACTTATATGAACCAGGAGAGCTTGAAGGGGGTAGAAAAAGGGCTACTGATCCTATTTGGAGTGTTACTGCACACAAGATATCTAGTATAACACGATCTACGGGTAGACCTCCAGTCTATAAACTGGATTCAACTGCCCCTCAACGAGGATTTACTCGACAACAACTACAGGTAATTCCCGAGGATACTCAATTGCCACCGCATGGTCTTAACTAGCACCGTTGCGTCTATTGCACTCAAGACAAGTCAACATCACATTGTTTCTGACATGACCGAGATTGTTATTTTTTCTGTCTACGGTGAATTGGCGAGGATCCTTATCCGAATACTGCCAACACATTATACAATTGCAACTCGTGCAGTGATTATTCTGTTGTTGTTTCAGCGTAATTATTAATTCAGCATCAATATCAAATTCTCGTTTTTTTTTTTTGTCCTGTTGTTTGTAACCGGAGAGTTTTTTATCAATAATTTTAACATCAATATCATCCATTGTTGTGTCATTATCATCGAAAACAATTCTTCGAAGCTGATTTATTCTTCGTACTCTGGACACTGCGAGATAGACTAAATTCGACCATTCGATGTGATTATCCACCATCCAAACAATTGTATCCGATATAGTCAATCCCTGTGAAGAATGTATTGTTGCTGCGTATCCTAGCGTCCACGGGGATTTATTAGCACGCAATGCATCTTCAACGACATTGATATCAACCAGCACAATATCATTTAATACGAGAATTTGTTTTTCACTCTGTCCTGGAATATCAACTTCAATATTCTGTTTTCGTGTATCCGATGGCCTATAACAAAGGGGTACTGGAAGCGTTGCAAATTTTTCTTTATGCAATTCAAATAACTTCATTTGAAGTGTGTCCCTGACTATTTTTCTACTTGCAATTATCAAATCATTTGGTCTCCATGTTTCCCAGAAATCATTGATTGGAGTTTCTGAAATCACTTCACGCGCTATTTCGCATTGGATTCTATCCGGTTGTAATCTAATTAGCGCTTTGAACTCGCGTAATCGTTCATCAAGTGATCTATAATCAGTGGTAATTTCTTCATAATAGTCTACAAAACCCCTTAGCCATTCATGTGGAGATGCACCGACAAATGGTGGTGGTTGGCCGTGATCACCGCACATGACGACTTTTGTGTTTTTGTTTAACAACCACTCGAGAAATGTTTGTAATACATCTAATGACACTGTGCATATTTCATCCCAAATTATGATTTCAGGAATGAATTTATCACCCATACGCTCAGGAGTCCATTTGTCACCCTTCCATCGAAAGAAACTATGGTAAGTACAGGCATTTACCCCTCGCTGTATCATCTCTCTGGCGAGTCTGTGAGTCGGTGTTAGCACAATCATGGTTGACCGACGAAATAATTCAATTGCACGAGTTGTCTTTCCTGACCCACCACAACCGTTTAAATAAACTGTCTTGTATCTACATACTGGATCAGATACCGGTGGTGCATTAGAAAATTCTGATTGAATTTCAATACGGTTACAACAAAGATATTTATCATCCATGGCAACGTCTGCGGATTCACAATACTCATGTAGCATCTCCTTTTTAAATCGCCAACGCCCCCAATTTTCTTCGGGATCTGTGAATGCCGCTACAACTGATTTGTATTTATTGTGTATATACATCGAATCAGTGGCCACTCTAACCGCGGTATTAGGAAATCTATTTATCATCGAAAATAGATTAATAGAAGCATAGGCTAGCATTGAACTTCTCAAATGTGTATACTGGGAATTATGTCCACCACAGTAGGTAACAACCGTACCTAATTTCTCACCATTGGATAGAAAAGCATCCTTACGGGATACAAGTTTTCCCTGTTTCATTAAATCCGCTACAATAAAATCGTATTCAGCGATATCTATGATCAACCGCGAAGAATATTTTGCATTGTCGTATCGTCCACCCTGGGTAAATTTACCGATTATTCTTCGTCCGAAATCCTTTGCTTGTTCTTTTTTACTTTCAAATAACTTCTTAGACCAATTTATGATTTCTTCTTCACTGAAATCTGGACACTGTTTTCGTAGTTCGCTGATTATACGATCTAGATCGGGTTGTGGTAGCCAAACTTCTTTCTGAGCTCGATAGCATATAATAGCCTCGGAAACAATCAACGATATTAGCATACCACAATCAATCATATATCTCAATAGCACTATTGGCATCCAGTGTTTTTCAGATAGGTGTCTACCGAGCCAAACATAACTACACGGATGTAATCCTGACGCTAATTCAAATGATATCACACGAGCGAATCCGGTTAAATCAAAATCAGGTAATGGCCCATTAATCGCAACACGAGTCATTTCATGTGTGGGGTGTCCAAATCGTTTGAAGTAGTTACTACATTCCCCATACCCGAGAAAACTTCCGGGATAACACGCGGCTATATCAATTGAAATCATTCCATCACGTGAGTATTTCGTATTCCACAGTCCTCCATGACCAAATTCGACGCAACTCAATTTAACATCCTCGAGAAAATCACTTCGTGTTGGACGCCATGAGTTTTTTTCTCTTGCGAAGTGAGCTACCACTGATGGAATCGTAAAACTATCCGTGAGTAGTTTTTCATGAAAACTCTCCGGTGAAAAAGCACTAGCGATTTTTCTCATTCTGTTATCTAATTCTTCAACGCGATATAATTCACCATTTGGTTTTACAAATTGATCGAATCCTATTTCGGGATCTTCATCACTTCTAAGTAACCACACTGACACAGGATCATCTTTACACAATGCATGAATAGCATCAAATAATCTCTCTTCATAGAAAACATCCCCGGAAAATTCCTCGGGGATATATTTCACGGTTCGTTCTCGTGGAAATACTGTTACCGCAGGTGTCCACGCGTGTTTGTTATGATCAATAATCTGTATTGGGGCTCCTCGCGATTGATATTTCGGTTCGTATAATACTTCTCCCGTTATTGTTGTTACTGATATTGGGAATTTTAATGATGCTTCTAATTTAGCTATATCAGAAATCTTTGCACCATGCTGTTTCACTGTCAGTTCCCACTTGGTTATTTTCCTACGTCGCAGATCAGTTAGTTTATTTCCTCGGGATGCATTTGTGAAGTGTTCTATTATTCGTTCTGCTACACAATTCAGTGAACTAGAATATTTCATAGGAGCTAGTTTTGCGATATCGGGTTTATCATTTAACGGATATATCCCATAAACCATTGCTGTTACGGGATAAGATCTTTCGTAGTATGGTTTGTCAATGCCGGTTAGAATTCCTGGTTTGGAATCTCTACTCACAATGACAGCTTTTTTATTCTTGAGGATTGGTTCAAATTTATCCCTAATAATCCATTTGCCATCGACTTCAATAATGAATTTGATTCGGAAAAAATACCGTTTTTCCCCAACACGTGAAATTATCACTGCTGCTTTTTCATCAGTCATGGTAGCATCAACAACACCATCAATTCGAAATGTTGACCAACAATAAGATGCTCCATCACGCTTAAATTCATTAAAACAGTCTCTGATTTTACTAATCATGGCTTTATCAAGAATTGTATTCTTTGGTGTATTAGAAACTATATCGAGATTGAATTGAGCATCCTTCCAGGGTAATCTCTTGGACGTATTTTTTGGTTTATCGAGATTAAATTTAGGACTAATTTTTAATAATCTCTTAAACTCTTTCATGTTTCCGTCTCTTGGACGTTTTTTTGGTTTATCGAGATTAAATTTGAGATTAATTTTGTTACGTTTTTTTGGTTTATCGAGATTAAATTTAGGACTAATTTTTAATAATCTCTTAAACTCTTTCATGTTTCCGTCTCTTGGACGTTTGAGATTAATTTTGTTACGTTTTTTTGGTTTATCGAGATTAAATTTAGGACTAATTTTTAATAATCTCTTAAACTCTTTCATGTTTCCGTCTCTTGGACGTTTGAGATTAATTTTGTTACGTTTTTTTGGTTTATCGAGATTAAATTTAGGACTAATTTTTAATAATCTCTTAAACTCTTTCATGTTTCCGTCTCTTGGACGTTTGAGATTAATTTTGTTACGTTTTTTTGGTTTATCGAGATTAAATTTAGGACTAATTTTTAATAATCTCTTAAACTCTTTCATGTTTCCGTCTCTTGGACGTTTTTTGGGTCTATCGATATTAAATTTAGGACTAATTTTTAATAATCTTTTAAACTCCTTATCAGCATTGAATTCAGCATTTTTCGAAGGCGTTCTCCTTAATTCCCTCATGCTATAATTAAAACAAGCATTTAAATGAAGAATTTATATATAATGAATCACTGTAAGTGGCTTATGATTGGATCAATAACCCCGTGTAACAAATCATGCAGAAATGAGTTCTGTGGGTATCATATGCAAAGCTTTCGACGTGGAAGCCTTGGTCCGTTACCCTGCATACGATGTGGGGTTGGGGTCAGGGGAAAATCTCAGTTGTGTTTGAATTGCGGTGGAAAGCGATATAGGGAGTTGAAGCGTTATTATGATAAAAGAATAAAAAATGGACAATCAATCAGAAATTATGACCCTGACGCTGACAAAGTCAGTATTCTTGACGCTGACAAAGTCAGTATCAAGGATAAAATCATAAGAACTCCTCAAGACTACATCGAAAGATTTATCATTAAACCAAACAATGAATTAGACAAACAATAGTATTATGTATACGAATGAACCAAGAATTCAGACAACACCCTGTGATCACAAATTATGAAGCATCCAGTGATGGTGTTGTAAGAAATCGTAGACTGAAGAAATCAGTTGGTGCTGACAATGGTATGGGGTATTTGGTGTTCACTGTTAAGGGAAAGAAAACTTATCGCAATCATCGTTTCGTGTACGAGTGTTTTTATGGATTGATCGAGGATGATTTTGTTATTGATCATATCGATTCTAATCCAATGAACAATTCTTTATCAAATCTGCAGGTTATCACACAAAGTGAGAATATCAAACGAGGAAAGACTGGAAAATGCTCAAAAAAAGCGAGACCTGTGAAATCTTTGAATACGATAACTAACGAAGAAAAAATATTTCAATCAATATATGAAGCCGGCAAGTATTTCGATATTTGTGGACCCTCAGTACGATATGTTGCAGAGGGGATAACCAAAACGGCGATTTCAAAAAAGACAGGACAGAAAATTCGATTTAGTTACGTCTAATGCGTCATATTTTTCATTTAGAAATATATCATTATTATAGAATAATGAATTCTGAAAACATGAATAGCATTTTATCCGAGATTTCAAAATTGAAAAGTTGGGATATTGAACTATCAGATGGGTTAAATCCTGATCAAATCATGTCTGATTTTCAGGATATTGAATACGGAGTTAACAACAATAAATATATGCTACCAAAGAAGTATGCGCTCATCAAGAGAATTCAGAATTCTATTTGGGACTCTCTCGCATTTTCCAGTGACGTAAGTGTGTTCGCTCCGTTGTATACCATCGTAGAACGAATACGAAAAGAATTGGGGTACGAATACGAATTGAAAAAGGAGGTTAATTCTAAAGTTAGAAACCTACGGGCGTTAATTCAAGAAAATGAACAATTTTGATTGACCATTTATCATTATTTGATTGTGACTGTCCCTCATAGAGATTTTAATTTTTTTTAGCATTTTTTGATTGATAATGTCAAAAACAGTGAAAATATTTCACACTGAATAAAAATTGATGGACGGTTCAGATTGATCAATGGAAAAGTGGGGAAAGTGTGATATTATTTATTTTTATAAGGATTTCCACACTTTCCCCATCAATGATAGAGATCTCAAAACGCTTCCATGATCGTGTTAAAAATCATCCGACATGTCATTGATGGGAAAAGTGTGGTATTATTTGTTTTGCAATTGAAAAATTGTTTGCGATTTCAAATAATGGTCAATGAAGCATTAACAACTAGATTGGCTCGTGAACGACTGGATGCAATCAGGAGATTTGTACCAATTCGCGACTCTGTAAGAAATAAACTGCAACAACGACAGAGTTTACAAACTGATTTTGCTGCGGGATCCGAAGAATTGTTTAAACCAGTAACCACAGCAACGTACGTTGTAGAGCGTGCTATACGGGGGAATGATCCCGAGACGGGGAAATCTGTTATCGGTGAACTTGAAAAAATAGCAGCGAAAACTGAACAAACAAAACAGACTGTACAAAAAATGGAATCAAAAAGAACAGTAGATGATTTACGCGTGAGATTTAACGAGGAAGGGTTAGCAGCAATTGATAAGACTGATCCACCAGAAATTCCTGCGCTTGTTGTTATGACTTATGAAAACAGAAAAAAAATTTTGAAACCAGAACATCATAAATATGTTAAGAATTTCACTCATTGGGCTGATATATTCTACAAAATCAAAACTAAAAAAAGTCAAATTAAGACAGATAGTGCATCATACATTGAATATATCAATGCGGTGGATATAGTGTATAAACAATATGAAAAACAAAAACCGCAAAAGCGACAGCAACCTGCAAAGAAAATATCTTTTTCACCTAAAAAACAACAACTACCACCTGATGATGATGATGATTATGATCCTCTTGGTTATTTACAACCCACGGATGAAGAAGAAAAAATGGATATAGCAACTGGTTATAGCGGAAGCGGATTGCAAGATTCCAGTGGACCCCAAAGTGGGGTATGTCCTGGTAGTGTTCTCAGTGATATATCACGATTAGAAGTTCTCATCGGAGGAAAACGAGCCGGAAATAACTCACCGGAAATAATTAATGAAGCAGCTGATATCTGTAGACGATTATTTCAGGGTGGTATCATGGATATCAGCACATATCGAGATTTCATTGGCGAGTTAGTGGAAAGTGGGTATCATAGTGACTGAATTGAAAAATCTGATGACGAAGTCATTCGATTAGATAAATAACAATTGAAAAATTGTTTCTGATTTCAAATAATGATCATACACTACAATCATGATAAACCAACCCCCGTCTACGTAGTTAATTCACGGTTTCCGGTTTATAGAGCATACTACGGAGATGGTTTAGGTAATACCATTTTAGGGTTATTTGCGAGAATGGCTCCAAAAGTGATGCCGTTGGCTAAACAATTAGGAATGAAAGCAATTGATGTTATTCGTGATAAGGGTATTGGTGCTGTTGGAGATCTTGCTGGAAAAGCGTTTTCAACTGCGAAGAATAAATTAACATCATTAGTGAAATCACGGATGAAATCCAAAGGATTTTCAAAACCGTTACCGTCTACAGCGGAAATGCCTGCAAGTGTTAGTAGAATTATAAATAACGCAGTAGATGAAAAATTAGCGTCGATGGTTTTAACCCCCGACCAAAGCAATATTGCAAATATGATAGCAGGAAGTGGCTTTAAAAAACTACGACGATGAAAATGGAAAATCGCGATTTAGACTCTGATAAATAGAATAAAATGTTCAAAAAGTCACATGATCCAGCGTTTGATATAGACGCCCCAGTTGGCAAGGATGATTCTGTACGCGATTATCAATATTACGCCTATCATGCAATAGACTCAAATAGTCGAGCAAGAATTGATCTTCAAGTCCATGATACCAGTAAATACTTTTTGCCCTGTGAAGCGTTTATTGAAGTAGAAGGAGAAATTGTAACAGCTGCTGATACTCCTGCTGTACCAGCACCGTATCCAGCTGGTACTCAAGTCGGTTTTGTCAATAATGGTATCATGGCGTTATTTGAGAGTGCAAAATATCTCATTGATGGAAAAGAAATTGAGGCGATAGATCGCGATGTTGATGTGGCTACAACAATAATCGGGTTAGCGAGATATTCCGATGATTATACAAGATCAGCAGGACCTTCTATGATGTTTGCAAAAGATGCTACAAATACCGCTGGAGGAAAACAATTTGTTGTAAGACGACCAAAGAATAATGCTGGCACCGCTAATATTGATGCCGAAGATATGATTATAAACAACGATGTTAATTTCAATCTAGGAGCTGCAACACGTATTTCAATGTTGCAAGGAGCGCGTAAATCATTTTCATGCGCGATTCCACTGCATCATATATTTGGATTCTGTAGAAACGTCCGAAAAGTTATTTATGGAGCGAAGCATACAGTATCGCTTGTACGAAAGAGTGATGATAGTGATGCAATCTGGAGGATTCCAGCAGACAATGCAAATCTAAATGCTGATGCCGGTAAAGTCAATTTAACAAAAATATCATTGTGGATGCCAGTGTTGACTCCAGCAATCACCGCAGAAGAACGATTACTATCATTTATGGACCAAGGAGGAAAGTCGTTGTTGAGCTGGCTAACCGTGAGTACAGATGTTAAACAATCAAATATCAACGGGTTATTCACGTGGAATCTAGCATCAAAACAAGGTGTTGCTGCGCCACGTCATATATTTATTGCGTTACAGGATAACGCACGAGTTGGCGATCAACGTTTCAGTCATATGATATTTGATCAATTAGGTGTGAAAGACGTCTCACTGAGAATAAACGGCCAACAGGAACCATCCGAGGATATACAACTTAATTACACAGAAAATCATATTGCACGAGTTTATCATCGTCTGTTGTCATTTATGGCACGCGATCAAAATGTGGATACTGGTTTGCAAATATCACAATATGATTTTAAAAATCTGTATCCGATCTATTACTTCTCACTGGAACATCTCGATTTGATGAGACAATCTGTTGTTGATATACATTTTAGAGCTAATGTGACTCGTGGTGCTATTGCTGATTATAGAGCGGTTGCTGTCATTCTCAGTGATAAATCAATGCTACTTGAAGGTGTTGGTGGAAGAATGAGAGTGGTAGATGCACCAGTGGAAAACATGTAATTGAAATTGTAAACGATTTAGAATCAATCAATTATGTATAATGTCATATAGTGTTATTAGTGTTGCGTTAACTCCTGGTCAAATCAAAAAATTGCAATCAGAATCGGCTAAAAAATGTGGAACCACAATCACGTTGAAACCTAATCAAATGACTGGTGGTGCAAATAAATTATCGCTGACAACTCGTCAGGTGAAACATTTCAATGATGCACTTGTAGCAAAAAAGGGTGTTCAGATTACTCTTTCTGCGGCTGCTATCAAAAATATGATTAAAACAGGCGGTATATTCCCGTTGTTAGCTGCGATACCAGCATTGATTGCAGCAGCAGACCCAGCGGTGGCTAAAGCGGCAGCGTTAGGAGCCGTTGGTACTGCAGCAGGAATGGCACTAAAGAAGGCAACTGGGAAAGGATATAAAAAAAAGGGAAAGGGTCTAAGACTACCAGGAACCCCGTATTCGTGGTACAGCGGAAAGGGTCTAAGACTAGGACCGGTTTATTAATTGGAGAGTCTTTGACTCAGGAACCTATGGTTGTGGAATCTTTGATTCCGATGTCCAATTTTGATTTACTCGATGCTGCTAAAAAACTCGCGATTAAAAACTTCAGAGGTGTCTTTATGAAAGATCAATTACCACATCAACCAAACAGCGTTGAAACCGGAATCATTAATTTAGATAACAGCACCGGACCCGGAACTCACTGGGTTGCATACGCTATTGATCCACGTGGGATTGTCTATTTCGATTCATATGGATTAGCCCCACCAAAAGAGTTTATGCGTTATATAAAAACCCTTCCAATGAAGACTTGGTATTCTACGCTACCAACACAAACGATGATTGACCCACCAATATGTGGCAGCGAAGTATTAAATGTCCTTAACGCTATTTCTAACTCCTTGAGTAACCCAAGCGGAAAACCACCACATGTTGTCATGAATGAATACACTAGTAATCGCTGGAGAAAATCGAAGATTTTTCAACGAAGTCGTCAAAAACGATTTTAGAGAGAGAAAGAGTTTTACAATAACATGATTGATATTTGGGGGAGATCTTTGAAACCCAAACCCGATGGCACTGCACCCCCTGATTCTGTCAAGGATATAAAAAAATTAATTAAAGATGAAATCGCTGAGACGTTAAATTTAGTAAATGTTGACCCGAACGAAATAGTTGTATTTCAGGACAAACAGGGTAAATTGAAATCCAGTGATGTGTCATTGAATGACATTTTGATACGGCAGCGCGACGCCGCTGAAAACTCTATTGCGCTATATTCCAACGGTGGACAGCTTAAACCAGGCGCACTTGTGTCTACGATCACCGACGCGATTGCTACCAACGAACGTGAGCTGAATGACCTTATACGAGGTTATAATAATTTTCGCAAAAATGTCGTACATAAATTCTTTGGAACCCCGCTTGTGGTTGGCATGACTCTCGCTGAAATTAAAGACTTGTTGAATTCATTCTTCGCTAACAAGGAAGCTGGAAGGATGATGACTGCTTCAGAAATCAAGGCAAATTATCTCGAGATTTCTAAACTAATAGAAGATCAAAAACCCACTAATGACATTGTTGGTAGGTTCTTTGGAAACCCGCTTGTGGCAGGAATGACTCTCGCTGAAATCAGTGAGTTTATCGGCAAGCACACTCACAATGCCTACATCGCTAATAGTTTCTTTGGTGTCCCGGCTACATCTACAATAACTCTCAAAAATATTAACATGTTTATGGTGAGACAAACAACACTTAATACCATCGTGGATAGATTTTTGGGGAGAACACCTGGTTCTGAAACCACATCGTTGACAGGTCCAACCCTCGCTGAAGTTAAAAAAGCTATTGACGAACAAAATCCACCAATGAAAAAGTTAACAATTTCTTTGATGGTCCTAAAGATTATGATACCACTACGACATATTTTGACCTTGCTAGTGATTATAAACTCCGAGTAGATATGGACTTTGGTTTATTATTGATGTCATTTTTTAAACGCCGCGATAGAACGTTTATGAAATATACTGAAATCGATAAAACCTATTCTGACGTCATTGACGATATTTCTAAACTAAAGGGGAATTTTGAGCGGGTACAAAAACCAGTCAATGACATTGTTGATAAGTTCTTTGGAATTCCACACAACGCGGGTATGTCTCTCGTTGAAATTATCGCGGCTATCAATAAGGTAAAAATTCCACATAGTGTAAGCGTCAATAACATCGTGTACACGGTTGATAGTGGGACTTTTGATTGGATCCGGGGAAATGATAATTATCTTTATGTTGGCCACAGACATACTAGTGTACCAGGTTGCTACCGACTTACAATAATACATCACCATAAATTTGATTTGGAATTCAGTAATTGGCGTATCACCGGTGTTAACACGCTGACATATATACTAGAGAAAGTACCAAAACCTCCACCCTCTATACCAATCCCATTTCCGATTACTATAAACAATTCCGACGAGTCTGTGATTAGGGAGTCACTACCCTGGATAATAGAATTTGTATCCGGTATCCCCTCATCAGATCCTAAAACCAGGTCAATAATAGGATAATTGAAAGGAAAATCCTTCGGATTTCACAATTGAAAACGCTAGCGTTTTTAAAATAAAATGATTTCATCAACGCAATGTCGCTATGATCAGGTCAGAGAATTTCAAAATAGACTCAAAACCCTCACTGAGGAGTATCAAATAAAAATAAAAAAAATACCGACGAAGAATCACCGCAATTGATATTACTATGTACTCGGTGTCAAGCGTTCTCGCTGGCGCCGGAATAATACTTGCATCGGTTACAATGATTGCCCCGGTTGTAGTTCCAATTTGCATTTCTGCGGTGGCTACAATCGGGGGTATATCAACCGGGATAGCAAAAAAGATATCATCATGCAGCCAGAGTAAACTGCAGAATTACTTAATTCAATTTCATATTGCATCAACCGCATATTCGCAGTTATCCCTGATGATATCGTCGTCACTCGATAATACAATTATATCAGATAGTGAATTCTCAGCGATGGTCAGTATTTTTGATTCAGCGATATCAAAATTAGAGCAACAACATGAATATAATAACAATGACAACACCGATGGAATCAGAAAACACGAACCCAAAAACAAACCCAAAAACCAAAATGATCTCAATAATCTCAACCATACCAGATTGTGAGTTCTCAGTGATGGTCAGTATTTATGATTCCGCTGTGTCAAAATTAGAAATACAACATGAGTATAATAACAATGACGACACCGATGGAATTACTTCAACGAGTAGTGGAGAACACGAACCCAGTACAAACAAGCATGATATCAATAACATCAACGGAACCCGAGTTTAGTGTGAATTTCCCTAGCCCAGTCCCCGTGAAGGAGATAGCGCTAGCAAAACTACGAGTGTATCACAGTTGGCCTAATATCAGATCAAAATCATTTGGTGGTCAACAACCCAATAATTCTTTAGTGTTTGCAAATAAGAATAAACCCGACGGAACCCCAGACTGGAACGTTGTTTCCATACCAACCGGATCATACCAAATCGAACAAATCAATAATGAATTCGCGCGTAGAATAAAATCGATTACTGGAAAAGAATCAAAAATCGCTATAACAGTTCATGAGCCGACGCTATCATCCGCAATTGAGATAAACACAGAAGGATACGTCGTAGATATCTATCAAAGTTCTATTAGAACCGTACTAGGATGACCTGAAAAACCACCGGAAAAATCCACCACCGACTTAACCACGGATGTACAATCATATCATGAAATCAATCCCAGTTATCGAGATAATTTATCTGATATAAGAAAGGGAAAAATCGCCGATAGATTTATATTCACCAACAAAGACACATTGCAATGGGATTTTATCATTAAAAGAACAACCGACTCATCTGTTACTATTTCATTTACGCTAACTGACGTCCGTGGTTATTTTAATGAGATTAAACAATTATATGACACACAACTAGAACAACTACGGAAAACAAGATCGCAAAAACACGTTGAAATAATAAATCACTTATATCGGACATGGAATATATCTATGAACTAATTATTCAAACAATAATTAATGACAACAGCGACAATAAACAACGATTCCTAACCGATTACAATATCACAGAAGACAATCTGCGTAATTTCAAGTTTCCGAAATACAACGCTGATGAACTAGCAAGAATTGTTAAAACCGATATCAAAGCGCTACAAAAATCAGATTCAACTGTCCTCCTCAAACATAATAATGATCCAGATGGTGGTGGTAGGCATATCGCTCCGTTCAACGTGAATATATCCTCAGTGATTGCGCTCAATTTAGTATGTGATGTTATCGAAGGAAGCTATCAGATTAATATAGAGCAATCAAATCAAGCTCAGCAGGGATATATTCTTTATTCGTTTGCACCAACAGCTCCTCCAGGATTCCTAATTATTAAAAACCCAATTAATCCTGTCTACATGCGATGCCATAATAATTCGTTAACGAGAATTAATTTCAAACTCACCGACCAGTCAAATAATCTGATTGATTTACAAGAAGAGGTGTTAGCGATTAGTTTGTTTGTAAAGTCCTAAGGACTGGATCAAATCATTTCTTATTTTTTGTTAACCCATAGCAGCAGAGAAAGTGGATGACCACATCGTTGCGAGCAAAATTGATTAAAAAATCGTAAAATCTCCGTTTTTGCAAAAATGGAGACTTTTTTTTTGGTTAAATGAGATTTGTTGGAAGCCTTATTTTTTGTCTGAAAACGTAGTCTATAGGCCATATTTTGCTCGAAAACATGATCTGTAGGCCTTATTTTTGCTCGAAAACGTGGTCTGTTCACCCTCTCTGCTGCTACTTTTATAGATTGCAAAACAGTTGCGCATTTAATTTAAAGTTACCATTGTGCTCTTCCAGTCGTAAGTACAATCATTTTCAATTATTTTAAAACTATACAAATGAGTTAAGTTCCAGGGCATTTCATATATAATGGAAATGAAAGCGTGGTTGTAGTGAGAGTGCTCATCTTTTAGACCCTAACATAAAATTTATACTAGCTAAACATGGTCACTAAGCCATGATTTTACACATACATGTAATCAGTGCTGTAACATAAAATATACACTAGCTAAACTCAGTCACTACATCATGATTTTTAGACATAATCCGAGCTGCTACATAAAATGTATACTAGTTAAACTTGGTCACTAAGTCATGATTTTTACACATCAGATCCATAATATAAAATGTATACTAGTTAAACTTGGTCACTAAACTATGATTTTTACCTATAATCAGACCCATAACATAAAATATACACTAGCTAAACTCTGTCACGAAGTCATGATTTTTACACATAATCAGAGCCGCAACATAAAATATACGTTAGTTCAGAAAGTGAAATATTGATTTCATTAAAACCTTATTTACAGCTGTTTTACAAAGACAAAATTCTAGTATTTGCATTTGCCGTTATTTATGAAGTATTGATACATATGCCTCATAATATCTGAAAGTTAATATAGATTTAGGATTGAAAAATGGTCTTGTGCAAGTTTTAATATGAAGACAGGGCACTTATTTAAGGTACAGGGATGATAATATTTGCATTTGTAAGCAAATCTTTTCTATACCTTTTCAGGCAAAGTTTATGCCTTTTAGTGGTGACTGCCATGTTGTCAGCTGTGCCAGAGATGGGCAGATTAGATTGGCTGACTTATCTCTAACTGGGGTCTGCAAGGGGACAAAGAAACTGGCCCAACATAAAGGAGCAGCACATAAGGTATTGTACTAGACAGTCTGCCATTATGTCATAACTTTATTTCCATATTTTATTTTATTTGTAGGACACAAACACCATCACTCGGTCGCTTGTGGTGATAAATTGTGACTTTGGTTACCATTTGCTGCCCAAAACAAACAATAAAGAAACATAAATGACTGCCTTTGCTTAAAATAGGAAACTTTAAATGGCTTCTTTTTTTAGAACTGTAGGAGGACTACACCAGTGGCCCAGTGATTAGAGCATCCGCCTCGGAAGCAAGAGGTCATGGGTTTGACCCTCGTCCGAGTCATACCAAAGACTTACAAAAATGGTACTAACAGCTACCTCGCTTGACGTTCAACATTAAGAAGTTAGTGTTAGGACTGGTCGGCCTGGTGTCAGGATAATTTGACTGGACGAGGCATCACGCTACATGTCTGCGGCATGATGCCCCAGTGCTAGATATCACTATAAACTGCCACACACAGAACTGTAGAAGAGTTTTCTAAACTTAACAAAAGGCATCCTGGCCTGAAAATATTTCAGGTTTGCACAAATCTGCCATCAAATATGGCCACTGTTGCTAAATATCTCAAATTTTGAGAAATGTCATGACATCCTCTTAAAAACCTCTCAACAGAATTTAACCAAACTAATATCTTGCTATTGAGAGCATTCGGTTTTGTTCTGTTGATGCTGAGCTGTCATCACATGTTGCTATCATTACTAACAAGTAGAAATACCTTTTAGTGACTTTACACTAACTGCTCTTCAGAACTGGACAAAATTTGCCAAATTATTTTGGCTTAAAGAGATTTTAGTTTTATAAAAAGTTGCTAATCCACCATCAGGTATACCCACAGTGGCTATAACTAGAAAATTGTTTGAACACTTCTTTACCAAAAAAAACGCTCAGCATAATATGAAACTGTACAGAATACATCCTGAAAAATGACTTTCATAATTACGTTAATGATGCTAACCCACCATAAATATAGCCACCATTACTAGACTTAGGAGGAAAGAAGACCTTTAAATGAATTCTTCTCAGCATAAAGATTATAGCATTAAGGGCATTCAGATTTATACAAATGATGCCAATTTGCCATCAAATATTGCAGCTGTTGCTAAAAATAGTAACTCTACCATTCCGAAGGAATAATGTTTAAAGCATACTAAGAATTAGGAATACATAATGTCTGAATTATTACATTTTTCCCAAAAACTAATATTTTATGATTTATATACAATTTTTACTTACAAATGTATTTGCAGAAATCACTAATAAACATGGATTTTTTTCTATTTGACCTGTTGCAAAGAACATTAACCATTTCATGTCTGCATGAAATGTTTTTGTAGATAGGTCCATTGTCATAATTAAATGGGCAGGAAAGCTGTTTTACTTAAATAAAATAAATCCTTCTGATAATATTTTCCAGAGTTTACCAATAGTTGTCACCACATTACCACTGTTGTACTAATGTGCCATAAAACCAAGTATGTATCTTTCTTTTTAAACAAGGTATTTTACCAGTTTTACCTAATTCGTAGGGGGGGGGAGCCTTGGTGGCAGAGTGGTCTTAACCATTCGCCTTTACCAATCACCACCATCTCACAACTGTTATTGTAGGTTTAAATACACGACTCAGCCAATGTGGGTATGTATGTTAAGCAGGCAAAGGAGTGATGATTCGATATTTATCAGATAACACACTCCTTCCATGTCCATTTGTCTGTGCCTGTAATGTCTGTATCACTCTGTTTACATAAACATATGGCAAAATTATTAGTATTACCTGAATATTTTGCATATTGTTTTGTTTATAAATGAACAGGGTCTTTGTAATTACATTGATCCCAGAAACCTGAAATATAAAATATTTTCAGATGGGAATGTTACATACATCTGACAGGGTTGCTGTTACACATTTTAAATCATAGCAAAGCATTATGGGATCAGAGCTTAATTTAGACATTAAATCAACATACCTGAATCTGTAATAAAAGACACATTGTCATCATATGATATTTATCATTTTATATAACCATATACATCTGAAACATTCAAGTGTTTTGTCCCAGAATCAGGTGGTTTTTCTTGCTTAGTAGGGAAACCAGTCTAGTAAATTATACCTGGTTGAGGGATAATGTTACACCATAAACAATTGAATTTAAGCTGAAAATTTATCAGAGAGAGATATCAGGCTTATGATTTTTCTTTTCTTTCCAAAGCGTTAAATGCTATGGTAACAGTGTATTGGGATATTCAGGTCTAGCATGGATATTGATGCAGCATATCATCAAACAAAATAATATATGTCTCAGTGAATTGTTTCACCTCAGATTAGCATCTACTAAGTACTGCCTTTACCTTCTAAAGTGTGTACCTTAACAAGTGTTGTTTATGTTTTTGAGTCTATTTAATAGAGATGTGACCCGTTTTTAACTTGCTTATTTATCTTATGACAAACCAATGCTTAATGTTATGATCTCTCTGACTATAAGCTCTTGCTTTACTTTTTCATACTATTCCAGTGGCATAATGTTTAGAGCATCAGCCTCGGAAGCAGGAAGTCTTGGGTTTGAACCCCAGCCGAGTCATACAAAAGACTTATAAAAATGGTACTAATGGCTGCCTCGCTAGGCACTCGGTATTAAGAGGATGGTGTTAGGACTGGTTGAGCTGGTGTCAGGATAATGTGACTGGGATGGACGTCAAGCTGTACATATGTGGCATGATGCCCCTAGACATCACTATAAACTGCCACACTGCAGAGCGAAATGACTCAAAAATTGTTCAAGCTAAATCCAAATCACACACACACTATGCTCTTTCATATATTTATTTGACATGACTTCCTGGTCTAACCATGGAAAAATAACCTGTACTTTTGTGAGGATATGTGTTACATTTGATCACAAACTTGGCAGATATATGTGGACCTTTTATTTTACTGCTCTTTTGGCCTGTGTGGTTAGAGTGTCTGTCATGGAAGTGGGAGGTCGTGGGTTCGACCGCGGCTGATTCATACCAAAGATTTGCACAAAAAAGGTACTGACAGCTGCATCACTTGGCGCTCAGCATTGAGAGGTTAACATTTGGACTGTTTGGCCTGGTGTCAGTATAATGTGACTGGGTGGGACATCATACTACATGTCTGCAGCATGATGCCCCAGTCTTAGTCATCAGTATAAACTGCCTCATTTCAGACATCATAGCAATATGACTGCAGTTTTTTAAAGCTACGTTAAAAATCCTAATCATTTTATTTTCATGTTTTATATGAAAGTAATCACAGTTTCACCAATTTTTCAGCTGGCTCTTGAATTAGAGTCTCCTCACATTTTCTTGAGCTGTGGGGAAGATGCCATTACATATGAAATTGACCTGAGACAGGAGAAGCCAAATAAGTAAGTATTAATGCTCATATTTTGTTCCGAGTCTTCAATGATGTTTTCAATTTATTAGCAAGAGCGTATCATGTGTAAATAGTATTTCTCATTTAGAACATGAGGATATTGTGAATAGACTTTTTTGTTAATTAATCATTCTTAGAATAATGTGGTTTTGATCACTGGTTACATTAAAAAAAAAGTAATCTTTATTGTTTCATCTGATGTTTTTATGCCTCCACCATCATCTTTTATCAGAGATATGAATTACGGACTCACCCACATTTCTTTGCACACAGCATCTCTTTAATGTACACCAAACTTGTTACTGATGACACCTTGATTTCCACATTTTTCATCATCGTTTAATATAGTTCAGGCCTGTGATTGTTGGACTTCAATTCCACATAAAAACATTTAGCAGCTTTATATTGTTATAACCATAGTGAAATTTCATTATCAGCTATCTACATCAGAATGTTGGGCACATATAATTTTGTTGCATGATAAAGCCAGGTTAGGTTGGCTGACATCTTGAAAAATTACTGGAGTCTACAAGAAGCAGATTCATTACTGATTTCTTTGATTTTTATTTAAATAATTATCACACAAAACTTATGTTTGTAGTTCTGTATTGATGTGACTTCACCTTGGTTTTATTGTGAGTGTACTGTGTTATCAGTTAGTGTAGTTATGGCCCCTGAATGTAAAACCATCCACTTTCTTTCATTTCTGTATAATAACTCTCAAGTACTTTAGTAGGTTTTAACCAAATCTAGAACTCAGTTTTCATTTTGATCAGTGCTCAAACTAGAGATAGGATGAGAGGAAAAGGGGAACTTTGAGAAGAGTTATTTTGTTGAAGGAATGGGAACTTTGGGATAAAACAACTCAGTGTCAATAATCAAATTTAAAACTTCATCCCTTTTTTAAAGCAAAAAAAGACAAAAGTACATTTATTTATATTTGTATCCAATCTTAAATAAATGGAAAGAAAAGTGAAATACATTAGTTCATGACTTGGTCTTAATGTGTTTTAGTGATCTAAAGAGAGGGAGAGGAAATGGACTAGAAGGGCACAAAAGTATGACATTAATTGCAGAGGCACTGTCAGTCAAACCTTGTTGCACTTCCTTGCATCAGGGTTCTATATCATCATCTAGTGGAATTATTTCCATCAGTTGTTGGACCCACCTATTGTTTCAGCATCATGACTGTCTTAATTATTCTTAAAGATTTGGTATGTTGGGTATGTGAGAAAGCTTGCCTGTAGCTTCTTATGGGTTGGTGGTTCTTTCTGGGGATTTTCCCGGGTTCTTCTTCCACCATTAATACTGGCCGCCATGTATAGCCTATCATGTGCTGAAAAATGGCGTTAAACCCTACAACAACCAACCAAGATAGATTATTTACTAGTAGTCTTCCTTTAACAAGGCACTGTTACTTGTTACCAATATCACATCATCGCTTATTTCCTTCCACTACAAGACCACATGAGAGGACATCAATTTCTTTACAACTGTTAATCATTATTACATCACTTTCTGTACAAGACAACACTCCCAAGCATCCAAGAGGACATGAGTTCCTGGAATATGCTTTACAAATAAATTTCATATTAACAATGACCGCTCTGGTTGTCTAGTGGTTAGAGCATCTGCCTTGGAAGCAGAGGTCACAAGTTGGAACCCCAGCAGAGTTATACCAAAGATTTATGAAAATAATACTAACAGCTGCCTCACTGGGTGCTCAGCATAGAGAGGTTTTTGTTAGGACTAGTTGGCCTGGTGTCAGGATAATCATGAGAGATCATGCTACATGCCCCTGTGCTAGACATCACTACAAACTGCCATATCATAGTGATATGACTGAAAAATTGTTAAAGCTGATGTTAATGTTGAAAATCCAAATCTGACATACACACACTTTTTAACAATATCACTTCATCACCCTATCTCCTTCTACAAGATTACACTCTCATTCTTGTATTGAAAAGCAAGAAAACATTAAAAATGCTTGTTTTCATTGGCTTTTTAAAAAGGAAGAAGATATTGAAAATCATAATTTGTTGAAATTTTGTTGAATCTTTAAGTTTAAGCTCTACTGGTTACTCCTAACATATTGCACAGACCCAAATCTGCAGGCACAATTTGTGTCCTGTTTACTCCTAACATATTGCACAGACCCAAATCTGCAGGCACAATTTGTGTCCTGTTGATGAAATATAACTTGGAACTATAGTAAAAGTGTATCATGAATACCAAAGACATGCTGCAGATGGTGAAGAAATATGTCATGGTATATTCAATGTTCCCATACCCTCCTGAGTTTTGTGGAGGTCTTGGTTCTGGAATCCAAATGGAATTTGAATTCAACAAAAATATCCTGGAAACCTCCTTGAAAATTACTTTTTGTCATATAATGACCTGGAATTTGATATTAAAAACTAAACTAATGGTTTTATTAGAGAAAATATGTTATTTTTCAATTGCAGCTTTGTAGTGAGTGATTTTGCAACAGTCATATTACGTCAGTTTCCATGGTTGAGTCTGGTAACTAAGAAAGTTTGGTGCACATGCGTAAAAGAGAAAGCAAAAAACACAGTCTCATAAGTATTTAATTAAGTCAAATGCCTTGAGACACTCTGCCAAATGAAAGACAGAAGCTCTTAAAAAGCTTGATAGGAACATTGAGGCTAAAAGTGAAAGAAATACATCGACTGTAGGCACTTGATGTGCTCTGTAAAACTAAATAATCCTTTGAGTTTTCGAAAAATTTGCTTGGTTTATGGAATAAGTTTATCCTGGATTATATATACATACCTTATAAATAACTTATTGTGTCTTTAATTACAGTATCAGACTTCAAAAACAAACTCCTGAGATTGGTCATTTTCTCCTTAAAATCTCCTGGAAAAAAATCATTTGGTGCAACATCTGTCTTTATTGTATGCTGAAAGTTTGTACAATCACCTGAAATAAAAGGATTTCCTGTCTCACCTCATACTGTGCACAGTAGTTTTTCTTCAATAGGATAATGATACTGCCATCTGGATAAAATTCTGCATTGATAACTCCTTCCCCCAGTTAGTTAAAAAAGGGGATAAGTTCTGAATATTCAGAAAATTTCATGATGAAAATAAAGATTGGGGTTGAAAATATTCTGCTCTTTAAATCATGCATTCTAATTAGCATGAATTCTCTAATTAAAACATCCCAGAAACCATGCAACCACATGTCATTGCAGCCATGAAACAGCAACATATTCTGAAAGGGTATTAGCTGTGTGAAACATGTTCTCACCTGTATAATCATAATGATATTTATCAGGTAAGATACAGCAGTCCATGAAGTACTTATTTTGATGTATTGTAACGGAAATTCATTTATATTTTATTGACTATATGAAGTCAGAATTATGTCAACTAAATCTTCTCCATACACACTTTTTCAGATTGGTGATAACAAAGGAATATGACAAGAAGGTGGCATTGTATTCTGTCCACTCCAATCCCTGCAACTCCTTTGAATTCTGTGTTGGAGGAAGAGATCACTACATCAGGTACAAGGAATAGTTGCCTCGTGTTATAATATAGACATAGAGGGTCTTTTGCTACCAAAATAACATTAATTACATAATGTATTTCCTTGCCAAGGTTTCCATTTTAATGCTTTTACCAAAAATGACATTTTCCTCAAAACCTAATTGTATCAGTTGAGGATGGGTGTATGTTTGTCCTCACCGATTGATCATGATTATATATTGGATTGAACCTTAAAATGTGTGGTTTGTAGCAACCTGAAAATCTAAGGAAGTTTTGACAAATGAGAATGCAAAACCTGTTTTGATTAAGCTGGCCACCAAAAACTATTTGTTTTTTTGCATGACTTATTTTAGGTCAATTTTTGTCAATACTTTATCAGTATTTCATGCATTTTTGACAGTTTATAGCTACAAAACTGTATCCATTTACTGTTAAGAAAAAATCCATAAGAACTTAAAATGGGTTTATTATTTTAAAACCTCAGCCATAGCAGGCAGTAATCTTTGTGTTGAGGATTAAGTCAGTGGTACAATGTTACATGTGTGCAGAGAAAAGTTTGTGATGTACAGCCTGATTTGATAGTGATTGAACTGTTTGAATTACCAATGAAGAAATTGCTTATGAGGATATAAATTGTTTTGTTTTGTATAATTTCAGGTTGTATGATAAAAGGAAAATTGCTGAGGTAAATCAATTTTTTTGTTGCTTTTTCTATCACATTTTTCTGAAATCAGCATAGTATTATAGTTTTACTTGATGAATTAAATGTATGTTTATTCTAATGATTGCAAGAATTGTCATTGGTAATTTGAGTGTTCAATTATCACAATTGTATAAAAACAACATGGGGATTTCAATTTTGGGGGATTTTGTTGTTTTCAGCAGAATTTGAAAGTCTAGTTGAAGATATCCACTAAGGTATAAAAAAAATTACCTTGAAGTTGCTGACATCCACTAATTTAACATATTTTATTGATTGTTTAAATGAGGTAAGGGACTATATTTATAAGTACATATTTAACAATAAATCAATAGTGCTATTTGTTTTGAAAATCAAATTTCAAATGAATTGTGGGAATTTAATAAGAAATGTACTAGTCAGTAATAGATAGTGACTAATGTTGAATATAGTTCGAGAGCCACAGGGAACACTTTCAGAGTGCAGCCAATCTCTGGAAAGAGCAATTTTCATGGCAAAACTGAGTGATTACATTACATGGGAAATTTGAGTGATTACATGGGAAATTTGAGCACCAAATTGGTGAAACTACTTCTTATATAAAGGAGCCAATTTAGATCTTGTATAATTTGATGTTAGTCTAGTTTTTAAGACAACATGCTAGATGGAAGTTTTCTTTATAGATACAATACAATTTAGATCTTGTATAATTTGATGTTAGTCTAGTTTTTAAGACAACATGCTAGAAGGAAGTTTTCTTTATAGATACAATACAATTTAGATCTTGTATAATTTGATGTTAGTCTAGTTTTTAAGACAACATGCTTGAAGGAAGTTTTCTTTATAGATACAATACAATTTAGATCTTGTATAATTTGATGTTAGTCTAGTTTTTAAGACAACATGCTTGAAGGAAGTTTTCTTTATAGATACAATACAATTTAGATCTTGTATAATTTGATGTTAGTCTAGTTTTTAAGACAACATGCTAGAAGGAAGTTTTCTTTATAGATACAATACAATTTAGATCTTGTATAATTTGATGTTAGTCTAGTTTTTAAGACAACATGCTTGAAGGAAGTTTTCTTTATAGATACAATACAATTTAGATCTTGTATAATTTGATGTTAGTCTAGTTTTTAAGACAACATGCTAGAAGGAAGTTTTCTTTATAGATACAATACAATTTAGATCTTGTATAATTTGATGTTAGTCTAGTTTTTAAGACAACATGCTTGAAGGAAGTTTTCTTTATAGATACAATACAATTTAGATCTTGTATAATTTGATGTTAGTCTAGTTTTTAAGACAACATGCTTGAAGGAAGTTTTCTTTATAGATACAATACAATTTAGATCTTGTATAATTTGATGTTAGTCTAGTTTTTAAGACAACATGCTTGAAGGAAGTTTTCTTTGTAGATACAATACAATTTAGATCTTGTATAATTTGATGTTAGTCTAGTTTTTAAGACAACATGCTTGAAGGAAGTTTTCTTTATAGATACAATACAATTTAGATCTTGTATAATTTGATGTTAGTCTAGTTTTTAAGACAACATGCTTGAAGGAAGTTTTCTTTATAGATACAATACAAATATAAACAGTAAAATCTTGTCTTCATGTTATAAACTGAGGCTGATAAAGAGTCAAGTGGTTCACATCAAGCACATTATGTCTATACTATTTTTTTTGTTTAAAGGTGGGAAATCGTAGTGAAACAATGTCAAATTTCTAGAATCAGTGGTGACCCAGGACTTTTATTTTGGTCATTACATTTGTCTCGGTTGTGAAGGAGACTATGGTTTTATGATATGATTTTTTTATACCATAAACTGTCCATTCTTCCACATGTTGGATACTGCTAAAAAAAAAAAAGTCTAAGGAGGTTTGATGTGGATCATGCAGCCATGTTGATGTGTGGCTTCTACTTAGGTTGTATGGTGACTTTATGGCATCTGTACTTGGCTGTAGCTCAGTTTTGTGTGAGCTGATTTGGCAGTCTTGTCTGTAGATGTTTCATTTGTGCAGTCATTTGGGTTCCTTTCAGGAAAGCTCGGTATTGCGATGGATGTGCTACTACTTAGTCTTACTTTGGTCAAGCTGTCTTCTGTTCTCACCTGTGATCTCATTCTTGATCCCAGATTGTGTGCTCTTAGGTCAAGTTTCATTGATCTTTGGTGGGAAAATTCTTCCTCATCTGGCTGCAATAGGAGTCGATACTGCCAATATGGTAGCATCCTAGGATTGCTACTACATTGTTTTTTTAACCTTCTGGTTATATTTCATCACTGCTACTGACAGGAAATCCTTTCCTGGTCCTCTTGTATTTCAGGGACGTTCTCAGAAATTGTGGCTTACTGACATGACCGTATTTCCCCCTGTGTGTACAGATTTGGAGGGGGATATAGAAGTTGTGGCACAAAAACTGTGTTGTCTGGAATCTTCAAACTACACTGATGCCTCATATGGTGGCTTTACCATTTTCTCAGATTCACATTCACTATGAGGATTTTGACACATGTTGGCATTCCAGCTCTTGCAGAAATCTGATTTCTTTATTTGGTCTAGATAGCTGTCTGATCATGTTGGGGGTGGGACCAGGTCAGGCTGCCTTGTAGTTACAATAACTGCATGGAAGATCCCATGTACTGTCTTCAAAATATTACAGGAATCAGCATATCCTGTATACTAGGTTGAATCTGTACAACAGGTGCTTGGCTGGCAGGTGATGAGGTATTCTGTCCATCATTGGAATATGGGCATCTTTTGTGTTGGCAGGTAATGGAGATGGGGTGGTATTATGTGTTGGGCATACCATCATGACCTATTCATGTCTCCTCAGGAAGGGCCTCAGAGTAGACCTTGCCAGTGTCCACTGACTGTGATGCACATTTTGTTTGGGTGTGTCTACTTCTACCCAGTCGATGCGCATTTTTCTATGTGGGCTCAGTTGGAATGCTTTTTTTATCATGTGCTTCCAAAGAGTGTATTGGGATATTCAGGGATATGCAGTAAATTTTGGCAAGATGTTTTGGTGGGTGTGTTTTACATTTTGTTGCCCAATTCTTTTGTGTGCCTTTTAGACACTTGTACCTTTTGTCTTTAGTAGAGCTGCATGTTTTTGTTAGTGGGTTTTTCTTCCTTTTTTATTTTCCAGTACATTATGTTTTCATTTTTTGAACTTTGAATCAGTACTGTATAATCTGGATTGTGCAGATTTTTGTCAATAAACCCCATACATGCATACAAATTCTTTAAAATACTGCCCGTCCAAGCTTTGGTTTTCTACTGTAATTTGTCTCAATGCATGACCTCTTTGCTCCCATTGCCTCGGAACTTAATGCTCCTTCATGTGTTGATGTGCCTTTAAACACCAGTAGATCAGTCTTCATGTTAAATTTCACACCTAATACACATTACATTTACTTGATAGTGACATGGTCCTATATTTTGTGTTCTCAAATTCACATGAAAGATGTATTGTCTTTTCAATAAGTATCACATCTGCAAACATTTTATAGAATAAATGAGGAATGTGCATCAGTGTAACTCATCTTAAATTGTTTTCTCTGTGTATTTACAAACAAATTTGATAATGCACTAAGAAGAAAGTCTTTTAGTCATGAAGTATATTTTTGGTTTTTCACCTGAATAACCTGATAGATTCAGTGTTACTCACTAGATTGGATTATTTAGTCCATGACAATGAGCAGAACAGTTTAACTGTATAATTAATTGGAAATATATTATACTTCCCCTAGATATAGAATTTAAAGTGTTATTTAAATTTCAGGATGTTGATGGTGGTATACTGAAGAAGTTTTGCCCATCCCACCTGGTAAGTTGCTTTTGTGGACAGTTCAAGGACTCGACTTTGCATATATCAGGATTTATTATATCAAAATAATAAATCCTGATATATGTGAAGCAAAATGTACAAAATGTTAGTATCTGCATATAGACTATAATAAAGACATATGCCCAGTTAATTCATTTATGTTTGAATGATTAAACTCACACAAAACTAAGAAGAGACTGTTGAGCATTTTTTCATTAAATCTTGAGAGTTTTTGTCATTATAATGAGTTTAGTCCAAATGTCTGTTTATTTAGTTGAATTTTCAATGCACATTGACAGTATAGCTCACTTGGCTTTTGTTCTAGAAATTCATAGTATTATTTGTATCAAAAAGCAGTTGATGTACTATAAATAACCCTACCCCCAGGTACAAATGGTAAAGTAAATGTAATATTTGCTAATTATCTATTTCAGGTTAACAGTGATCTCAAAGCCAATGTCACATGTGCTTGCTACAATTACAATGGCACAGGTAACAAAATTTAAGTTTTAAGAATTTTTATGACCTTATCCATTAATTGAAAATCTAAATAAGTTCTGACTATACAGAGAAGTCTACAAATGATTACAGAGTAAACTTTTTACGTTTGAGCCATCCCAATCATCAAGTCTGAAGTAGGACATGTTCTGACTTTGGACAAAGAACAAGTCTACAATGATTACAGGGTAATAAAAATGTTACATTTGAGCCATCCCAATCAAGTCTGAAATAGGACATGTTCTGACTTTAGACAAAGAACAAGTTTGCAAATGATTACAGTGTAAACGTATTACATTTGAGACATCCCAATCATCAAGTCTGAAGTAGGACATGTTCTGACTTGGACAAGTTTACAAATGATTACAGTGTTAACTTGTTACATTTGAGCCATCCCAATCATCAAGTCAGAAGTAAGACATGTTCTGACTTTGGACAAAGAACAAGTCTACCAATGAAATCAGTATAAAAAAGTAGAGCTGTACCAATGTCACTTTTTGCCAATTATGCAGATACAGTGTATAGCCGATTATTAAAATTGCTGATACCGATTATGAGACAGATTATTTCATTATCACATTATATCTACTCACATATAAGCTGAATAATTTAGGGAAAAAAATAAAGGCCTAGAATGGGGGGGAGGCAGTTGGCTTATCTGCGGACCAATGTCTAAACTTTATCGTTTTTAGATCTTTTTGTTAACTACTGTAACGGATGTAAATCTTGGGACATAAAACAATAATTTTTTCCATGTCCTAAGACACAGGCAAGTTAAAAAATAACTTTCAGTGACCCGACAGTTATTAAACTGTTATAAAGTACTATCGTTGATTTAAAAGAGAAAAGTTAATATTCATCTGCAAATAGTGACCCGTGGTCAGTGAATAGCATTTACACTTTGAGAAAAAATGGAAATTTTGAGTACATGAAGAGAGAATCAGTGTGAAATACACTTGTATATTGACAAATTACATTCTGGTTACCTTTGTGTAATAAAATCCACAATAAAATATTGCACCGATCACATCCTGATACGAAAAACAGTACGATATTTAATGTCGGCATTACCACATTGTTGGATAGCTGTTATTTACATGCTTCATGTACATGTGCTTAAATTGGCCTTGATTTTGGTCAGTCTCTTCCCATCTTATTGAGGCTAACAAGGGGATGGTGCTATTCACATTGAAATGAAAAGCTGTCAACAGTACAAGTATTCACCACAAATACTTTTGTATCGGATGATATGACAAACATTAAAGTGACTGAACCGACCATTTTGTGGCTTCCTCCAAGTCTTCAAATGTAGCAGTCTTTTGCTTCATCCGTTGGGGAGCACAGTTACCTTCAATGTAGTCTTTCTTTATAGACTCAGCAGCTTTCATCCTTCCGGAACGGTGTTATTTTTAAGCGAAAAAATTTCACAGACCTCTTTGCAAGATGTTTAGCCCACAATTTCCTTAACAGCCGGATATTTAGTTTCCAGAGACTGTAAATTTAATTTGCGTTTTACACTGCTGTTGGTAGCCATCGTAAATGTAAATAAAGTTTAAAACGAAACTTTCACAGCAAAATAAACTTGTTTTTATCACCGATCACTTTCAAAGGTCTTGGAAAAGCGTAATCACGCGTATTTGGACGCTTTTTTATATCTGGGATTCAGACAATAACATATACAGGAGTTCTCAGTATTCATCAATTTGCTGGACGGCAAATTTAAGGGCTTGCCAGTCCTGCTTCGACCACCTGTTGAATGGAAAATGTGTTGATCAATTGATTATTTTAGCTGTTTACAATCAGAAAATTCAGTGGCTGAAAGACCCACAGATGTACATGTTGTCTTTATAAGAGTACATCTGAAGAACATGACCCACAAGATAGGCGGCAAGATCAAAGACTTGACCCGATGCAGAGTTGTGAGAAAATGTGCGATATGACTGATTTCAGAGGTAGAATGACCAATTGATGTACTTGTGTATAAGAAGAGTACATCAAATGAATAACTTTTGCCTTCGTTATTGTTTTCATTTCCAAGTGTAGTGGTGCCAATCTAAGTAGTGCTTGTGACCTCAAAATCAAGACATGTTGAGAGTTAGACAAAATGCTGTTTGCAAATTTTAACAAGAAGGGTTAAACTGCTAATTGGCGAATATTGTAATGAAATTCAACAGATTGTTAGAAGTTGCTAGAGCTGACATTTCACGTGGAACACTATTTATGATGCCTAACTTAGTGCTTGGAATAAGACCTTATCTTGACATGACAATTCACTCTCACTCTAATGGACAAACAAGGGCTACATGTCAGTGCTGTAAAGAAGTTTGAAAATTAAACTCAATGGCAACCACTGTTTCTACTCGTATGGAAATTTGCAGGTAGGCCCAATTTGCTTCTGGTAGGGGACTGCAACACTTACTGGTGGTACTCTTGAACTCCTAGTTTTAAAATCCTAGCTATACCTCTGTGCATTCTTTGGAAAATGCTAGAATTGATAAGATTTCAGTTCGTTTAAGTTGCCGCGAGAGGTTAGCTTTATAGGCCCAAACAAAAGTCAAGGGTGGTGGTTTTGTTTTTTATCTGACCGCGACATTAAAGCCTGGCAGCAAGATCAACTAATTGTTGAGCAAAGTATGGGTTGGAACTGGCAGCTTGTCGGTGTAAAGGATTTGTTCAAGCAGGGACCAAGGACTTCTGTCGACATGTACATTTATCTTTTATCTTGCCGTCGACATAAGCATGACAATTTGATAGTAATAGCAGACCAAGGGACTGCGACTTTTTTTTTTTTTTTTTTTTGTCAACACAGGCGGCTTGTCTATATAAGTGATGTCAATATAAACGGGTAGGACTGTATTTAATTCTGATTTAAAATTCAAAGCTATGTCAAGATGAAAGTTATGATTGAATTTATATTTTGGAAAATTTTTTTTTTTTTTTTAAATTTTACATCAGCGCCAATTATTTCTGCCGATACTGATTATACCGATTGTTCTAATAATCGGCCCGATTATTAGTATGGGCGATTAATCGGTACAGCTCTATAAAAAAGGTTAGATTTGAGCCATAGCAATCATCAATCTAAAGTAGGACATGTTCTGACTTTGGACAAAGAACAAGTCTACTATGATTACAGTGTAAACTTATTACATTTGAGCCATCCCAATCGAGTCAGAAGTAAGACATGTTCTGACTTTGGACAAAGAACAAGTCTACAATGATTACAGTGTAATAAAAATGTTACATTTGAGCCATCCCAACTGGTAGAGTTAGATCTGGCTGATGATGTAATAATCAGAATCAAACTATGCAACATAGCTTCATTATGGTAACAGATATACAAATTTATTTGGTTGATAAAAGTAAAAAGAACAAGTCAACAAATGATTACAGTGTAAACTTATTACATTTGAGTATTCCCATCAAGTAGTAATCAAGAAGAAAATAAATGGAAACTTGTACTTTCATTATGTAGTTTATTAAATATTTCTAAATAATCAGTTAAAGTAAAACATTGAAATAATATGAAAGCGATGCAATACAGTACTTGGGTTCTACAGTTTGTCAAGCAGAATTTGTGGACCTTGTGATGATTTGGATTAAGTTGGACATGTAGACTAGTTAGAGTGAGTGTTGAATAAAATAAATTTACAGTATGTTTTGTATTGATTTTCTGGTTATAATCTACATGGATTGCTAATTTGGTTTTAAAGCAAGAATGTTTAAAATGGTACGGTTTACTTTTTTGAAAAATTGGACTGTAAGCTTATGTTGAGGATGTTTATGAATTTTAAAATGAGCTAGATATTTACAAATTCTTGTCCCATTTTTTTGTGTGTAATGTACATCATCTATTATCATGTATATTGTTTCACCCATATCATTTTAATTACAGAGGTTCTTGGAACATACAATGATGAAGATATCTATCTATTCAACAATGATCATTCGGATGGGGCTGAGTATATACACAAGTATGTTGGCCACAGAAATAACCAAACAGGTAATTTTTGCATTCCCTATTCTTCAAGATTTGTGATGAAAAAAGTAACTTTATTAGTCCTTTCATTTTTTTATATTTGTATCCCACCATAAGGGAGATCTTATCATGTAATGTTGGTTGGTTGAACATTGTAACACGTTGTGGTTTCAATATCTGTCCAGGCCAGCCAAAAAATCAGATGGCCCTGTGTATTCTTGGGAAAGGTATTTGGCTTCCCATTTTCTTGACATGATATAGCTAGTAATATGTTAAAAGTGCCAACCAACCAAACATCTATCTGTACAGAATTCTGTTCCATGTTTTATTTCCACACAATAACTCAAGTTCTCCATCATTTGCCATTACCTGACTTTGTCAGAAATTAAGGTTATCTTGGCTTAAAGACTGAATATGTTTCACATGATAACTTAAATACTGAATACTTTTACCAAACTTTGTTAATGGCTTGCATTTGAGGTAAGAAATGCGTCTTTTAGCCAACCTGCCATCTCTAACAAGACCTCAGTAAGACATTTGATTTATTTTCTCTAAATTGGGCCAGTTTTTAGTATGGTTTAGAAAGATATTATGTACTGCTTTAGATGTGCTGGAAAACATGCATTTAAAGGCCAGGAGTGTCATTCAGTACTGAGGTACCAGTGGTAAACATCGTGTAGAACTCAAAAGTTTGTAACATTTACTTTAACCTTAATTACCTCCAGTACAGCTTTGCAAATTGGGGGGGGGGGTGAATGGCTTCTTGATATCTCTCAGATTGATGTAATTTAAAAGAAAAAAAAATTGAAGTCATCTTTACTGCTATGTGACATACTCAAATCAAACACTTGATGTCTACTAGACGTAATTGTTGCCCTTCCTGCTTGCCTTTTTCCCCAGGAATATGACTATTCCGTTTTATTCGTCTGTACTATTAGCACTTTTTATGAGGTTTATTGTCCCTTTCCTCCTTATTGCTCACTTGTTGGACACCATTCAAAATAAACAATTGTTTGATCATGCAGATGTTTCAGATCACAAAATATGTGCAGTTTAAAGCATCTGAGGTATACCATTAAAGTAGTATTAGTTAATCAAGTAGGAAACCTAGGTCCAAATCAAACACAGATAAGCCAGTACCTGGATTTCACCACAAACAATCATATTTCTGTAATTTGTACATTTATTCTGGAATTCCATATTTTAAAGGTAATTTCCTTTAAACTTAATGACAAAATCATATTGGTTGGCAGGTCTATATAGATTTTTGGCTCAAATTGGTCAAGGTTATGATGGCATTAGAAAGCAAAATGTTATTGACACAATATCTGCACTTCTTTAAACAGTGAACAAACATCTGATGCTTGCTTTGAGACGAGGAATATATTTGTTGATTTTGGATGCTTGTATTAAGCAGTCAAAGTGCAAGGTCATAGGTTCATGAAGGAATTTGGTTTTCACAAAATAACTTTAGTCCTATGCTACAAGACATGGCAAAACATCGTATATGTCTTGAATTGAAACTAGAAACACATCAATAGATTTGTGATCAAAAAGTAAAAGTACAAGGTCACTGATAGAAGATAAATGGTTTCTATTTTAAAAAACGTTAGTTCTGTCTCAATCAATAATCCATGCCCTTTAAAATGCCAGTAAATGTATGTAATTTAATGGTGTGGCCTTAAGACAGTTTTCTAAGCAGGAGAGATCTAGGGGAGGATGCTGTTTGTAAGGGATCATTAATATGCAAGCAATATAGCAACTATATGCTTTAAGCTTTACAGTTTCAATGCAAGTATGAATAAGCATTCACAAGCCAAACTGCCCCAGTAAGCAATATCATCAGTTCCACATGGGCCTCTTGAAAGAATGTTTATGCAGCATACCAGTGATAATGTCACAAGGAGTGAATGTGACGTGTAGTCAGCTACAGTGGTGATATAAAGCGCTCTCCGTTATGGATCACTTCCATCTCACCTGTCAGTGTGTGGGTTCGAGTCTCAGATTCGGCCAGTGTGGGTATGTGAGAAAGCTTGCCAGTAGCTTCTCATGGGTTGGTGGTTCTTTTCAGGGGTCTTCCCATGTTCTTCCTCCACCACTAATACTGGCCGCCATGTTTAACCTATTGTGTGCTAAAAAAATGTCATTAAACCCCTATAATAACAAAAACTTTCATCAGATTGACCTATTTTTTATATTTTTTTTATTCTTCAATAAAATGTTAAGTGCATGTTGGGAAGAAAAAATTAATTGAATAAAGATTGTGTGGATTAAGCTTTATATTAATGTGAACAAACTCAATTGATTACATGTCTGGCTCGAAAGAGATTTCAGTTTGCTTCTTGTCCTACAGATCACGTGACTTGAAACTTTAAATTCTCCTGCATAAATTTTACTCATCCTGACTTGTACACAATACTGAATCTGCTTAAATGTCAAAGGAACATTTTGTGAAATGTTTTTCTACAGCCACAAACAAATAAGTAGAATTTTATGTCCCTTGTGAGTTAAGAAATGCATGCATGTTGCTATGATTCTATTGCTTGTTGTCTTTCAGTGAAGGGAGTGAATTTTTATGGCCCCAGGAGCGAATTTATTGTGAGTGGCAGTGACTGTGGACACATCTATCTATGGGATAAGGAAACTGAAAAAATTGTCCAGCTGATGGAGGGAGATGACGGGGGTGTGGTAAGTTTTATCATCTATACATATTTTGATTTAAATATGAGGACACAAAATAGATATAAAAAAATGAATCCTTACAGTAGGTCTGTACCATTTTCATTGCGGAACCTGTTTTTTTTTCATGATTCTGTGCAGTATTTTATTTTGACTGGTTGTAAAGGTGAATTATATCACATATAATTTGCAGTTTGTTTCTTCGGTTAGTTTTAAAGATAGTTAAGACAGAGTAGTAGTTCTATGCTAATAACAGTTCAGGAGCAAACATCCCTTTTATTGTGGAGAAGAGTTTGACAATTTGAGATAATTTGCTATAATATGAGACTTTAACCTGCCAATGTTAATCATTAAGGTGTCAGACCTAACCTGCTACTTGAAAATTTGCTGAACTTGGTGCCATGATGTAACTATCTGCAAGACATCTAGTTTTCCGATCTCTCTCTCTTGTGGTCCTAGTAAATTGGTCTAAGGCTAAAAATGCATAAGTTGCAGTTGTTTTAAGATTTCACTTTTTTATCATTCCACCTTCATATTGACTATATGATATACAATATATATGAAGAATTTTGTGTTATGACTGCTAAGTCATTGTTTTGGGAAATTGTTGAATGTTGCAAGATAGTGGAAGTCTTTGGTTTTATGTTTTCGCAGACATGCAACAAAAATAATGGAAATTTACCATGGCAAGCAAACAGAATTCATGTATAGTGATCCCCCTCATGAACATCTCCCCTGACCAGAGGCCACCCACTCTTTACATCCAGAATCCCTTGACACTAATGAGTTTGTATTCAAAAGTACCCGTTAAGAAAGGACATCATTCTAATGTATCCAGCAGCTAATATATTAGTGCACTAATGTAAAATTTACCCCTAATCAGTGGCCACATATTATTATTATGTGTCCAGAACTAATATTTAATTACAATAAAGTAAGTAAACCGATTATCTTTCTGGATGTCAGATTTTGATTACTAAAAGAAGTGTTGGCTCAAGTATCGGTATCACTAAGGTTGTTAAAATATCATTAATACCAATGTTGTCAGGAAATAGGCTCAGGAGTGTTTTGATAATGCTTTTTGCTTCGCAGCAATTTTTTTTTTTAAATTGATGATTGCAATCAGACATTTTTAATTGACAAAATATTACCGTGGTCAGATAGATATGAGGGTCAGCAGTGTTTGGGCTTTACACAGCTAATTGAATTGCCGATTACAGCCTGTGTAATTGTCAAGATCATAACACGGGCAGATAGGCTAAAAATAGATTTTGCAGATTAACACACATGCACACACAGAAACAATTAACCTTGAACAAAAACTACCGGACAAAGACCAAAAAATAACATGACCGTTTGTTATCATTTTCTTTATAACAAGGCATTTAATTTAATTATGTTTTGTTCGCAAAATTAAATTGCAATACGGTATGATTAGCAACATAGGAATAAACCATAACCATCACGTAAACAAAGAAATAATCATTTAGAAGATAAAGTAAAAGTTATTTGACTTGACATTGAAGGGAATTTAATTGCTGAAATATTTTATGTTTGGAAGCTTCAAATAAACAAGATCATAAAAGATAAGGAAATATTCTGTGGCATTATAAAAATTAGTAAATGGAAAAGATTTATTTTAAGTAGGAAACAGCATATGTTAGAAGATTTAAATATTATTTTTGAATGGATTTGTAATGCACATGTAATACCTCGCTCACATTTTACGACTTAGAATATGAACTATTAATTTATGTTACCTGAAAATAACTCAAGATAAGACAAACATTTTAATAACAAATGTCACTTTTAAATGAAGATATTAACTGCTTCAAGTTATATGTAGCTTTCCTACAATAGGCACATGTGCATACACATCTCAGATATAGTCCCCCTTCTGGAAAGGCCACCTGCCTTGTATGGCCACTTTTCTGGTACAGAAAGGATGAGGGGTACCACTGTAGTTGAATTTAGATAGCTATGTTTATCAAGAAAAACTTCATGATATTATCTTCTTTTTGTCAGATAAATGTGTTGGAGCCTCACCCATTTGCTCCCATCCTGGCAACAAGTGGTCTAGACCATGACGTCAAGATCTTTGCTCCAACAGCAGAGGATCCTACAGAACTAAAAGGAATGAAAAAGGTTTGTTTGCATCAACCAAGTTATCTAGATTTAATGATATATTTTGTATGATTTGGCTTTATATAATTTGACATATTCTCTTAATTTAAAAGATTAGAATAAACCTTTAGCTTAGTGAGTTTATTAGAGTTCTGTATTTAGTTATGGTGGCCTGTCCTATAGTAACCACCTTTTCAATCTGTCTGTCTGTCCATTCTTTCCATTCAAGGCTCTTGTACCTACCAGAGCTTTGCACCCCTTACACATAATTTGATATCTTTGGTAAAAAGATGTGCCTTTTAAAAAAAAATTGTTTCAGATCCAATTTTAATGGGAGTTGGTGTTTTTTTAAGAACAATTTTAAATCTTTCTCACAGTTGATCCTTGTAGCCGGAATAGCTCCATTTGATACAATTTGATGTCTACAGTGTCTTGTAGAACTAGAGTACCTTTTATGTTTTCTTTTGTCCATTCCAATTTTGATAGAGTTATGATCCATGATAACTTAAAATCTTCAAATGGGATTTTACATGTAACCAACACAGTTCAAGAACCTTTGAACAAAATGGTGTGAATTTATCAAAGCCCTATATATGCCATATGCAGGTTTGGTCTTGTCATATCTCAACAGAGTTATGACCCTTGACAATTAACTTTGTATCTTAACATTGGAATTTGCTGGTAACTGGCATTGCTCAAGAACCATTTAACACATTTTGATTTTTAAAGGTAATTTGGTATGAATATTGTCTCATAAACTTAATGTGTCTTTTATGTATTAGTTTTGTCTACACCATTTTGGACAGATATATGACCCTTGTTGAGAATATTCTGTCTTGAAGACAATGTTTTGCAGTCAGCGAAACTCTAGATACATTTAACATATTCTGATGGAATTTGATGAAGATATTATTTCCTACATCTGATTGTGTGTTTTATGTGCTTGACTTATATAAACCATGCTACATGTCTGTTGCATGATGCCGAAGTGTTATACATCCCTATAAACTGCCACTCTGTAGACATTGTAGGGATATGACTAAAATTGCTAAAGCTACGTTGAAAATTCAAAATCACACACACACGTGTACCAAATGCAGGTTGGGGTGGGGTCTTGTTTTTAGGTTTAAGGTCCTGGCTTAATATTATTTACTTTTTCCATGATAATTAATTTTAAAGTTTTTTAGATTAAGTGATGAAATTTCATTATTTAAACAACAGTATTAGATGGCATTTTATTCCCACAGTTGAGGACCTATCTTCCAAGTCAAGGTCACATCTAAGTATTTTACGTTTTGCTGTCAGTTTCCATTCTGCTCAATAATTTCAGAGCCCTTTCAGATTTTGAGATGAAACTTTGTATAATTGATCAATACCATTTGGGGATCTTATCTTCAAAGTCCAATTCACAGGCCAACATTTTAGGTTTTTACACTTTATATCTTATGATCTGTTTAAGGTAAATGAATGAAATTTGGTATAGTTGAAAATTGTCTCTAGTAGATGTGTTTCATTCTACTTTTCATATCCTACCTTGTAGGTCAAGGTTACAGTTATACATGTCATGGTTACTTTCTATTTGAACAGCAGTTTCAAGTACAAGGAGGAACCTTGGCATTCTTGTTTCTTTTCTATTTTTTTTTTGTATTTTATTATCACAGTCAAGGTTTTATCTTTTATTTCAAGGCAACTGATCATTTTCTTCCCCTTCTGCATTTTTATGGTTTTGGTCTTTGAGATAGAGGCATGAAATTTGGTTACTTTTCATATGCCTAACTCATCAATGTTCAAAGCGTTATTCATTTTTGATCTTGGCTTACTTTTGCTGACTTCACCACAATAAGACAAATAGTGACTGAATTTGCTTTTTTATCTCAGAAGGATGATGAGGATTATTTAAGCAGATTAAAAGTTGTCATCTAAATGAAAGAAATGTTGTACATGCACACCATTGTTATTACTTGTCTCTTTGCAAGATCACACAATTTACTAACCCTGTTATTTAGATGGTATATGTATGCTATATATTCACATGTTCTACAGCTGGTGAAGCGCAACAAGCGTGAGAGAGATGAGGAGAGGAGGGCAGAACCAGAGATGCTAGATGGACAGATGCTTTGGTTCATTATGAATCAGCTTCGCAGATCGAGGAGAAGGGTGAGTTTCACAATTAACTACCATGTGATAAGATCCTGTTCCTTTTGCTGTATTACTACAAAAGACTAGATGTAATAGTGATTGTATCGTTCCATATGAGAATCTGTATTTCAGCTTCATTTTCTGTTCCGCCAAAAATGTAATAGACACATAGTGTTAAATTTGTCAGGCATTTAGGTCAGTTTTGGGGCACATTAATTTGCATGAACACATTTTTAGGGATCCATTAGATGAACATGATGGAACGCTGGAATAATAATACAACCACTTTGTCCATCCTTCCCTCCATCCTTTAGGTTTATGCAAGATAATTTTACTGTGAATTCTATGATTTTAATTCAGTTTGATATGCAGCATTGAATTGATACTGCTTCAGACAAGTTCGATTTCCAGCCGTATCTTTCTTGTGTAGAAGATATATGTTCTCTCATTATGTTTGTTTCTGCAGCATAACCTTTCCAAGGAATTTCGTTTTATCAAAATTTAGTACACTGTCCTATATTGATGAGACCTTGAGTAATCTAGATGCGCCTTGAGAATTCAACTGTTTCAATATTCCTATATTGATGACACCTTGATTAATCTAGCTGTGCCTTGAGAATTCACTGTTGTAGACCTTGAGTAATCTAGATGTGTCTTCAGAATTCAGCTGTTTCAATATTCCTATATTGATGAGACCTTGAGTAATCTAGCTGTCCTTGAGAATTCAGCTGTTTCAGTATTCCTGTATTGATGAGACCTTGAATAATCTAGATGTGCCTTGAGAATTCAGCTGTTGTAGACCTTGAGTAATCTAGATGTGTCTTCAGAATTCAGCTGTTTCAGTATTCCTATATTGATGAGACCTTGAGTAACCTAGATGTGCCTTGAGAATTCAGCTGTTGTAGACCTTGAGTAATCTAGCTGTGCCTTGAGAATTCAGCTGTTTCAATATTTCTATATTGATGAGACCTTGAGTAATCTAGCTGTGCCTTGAGAATTCAGCTGTTGTAGACCTTGAGTAATCTAGATGGTCCTTGAGAATTCCGCTGTTTCATTTGGTTGTGGGGAGAACATACATATACCTAATTCCATCTTCTTTTGTCACATAACAAATATATAATAAGTGATCTAATAAGTGATGGGACTAAATCATGATAAACTGCTGTAGCAGTGACATAGGTCGTTAAAACAATTTGGCAAGTTTCACTGCAATATTTACCACTGATCAACTTTCATTAATTTAGAACTGAAAACATGCCATCTTTCCATAAAATAGTTTTTCAAAAGTCATATTGGAAAAATATCTTTCCATCCCCATGTTGTATGTTTCTTTCAGCTTGAACATCTGATGCCATGTTGTAGGTTCAAAACAGGGTCACCCATTACCAATCAATTAACCTTAACCAGGTTCTAATTTTACTGTTGTAATATTGGTGCTATATTTTAGTGAGTTAAGTATCTTCCCTTTTGAAGGCTGACAATTTTAATGTAATAATACCTAAAACAATAATTCTAATCTACTGTGGTGTAAAATATGAAGAAGTTATTGTTAACAACTCACCTTTTATGTATAATATATATTCACATATAAGTCCAACTGCAAACTGTCCTGATTCAGATATGTGCAGTTTGTTAGAAGTAATTGATAGAATAAACAACATAGATTCTGATCTACAGCAGATCAGGATCTTTGTTGTTTTCAGTTGGACCTGATTTTTGAGAAATAGATATGGTAAGTAAAGCTGGTAATCTACAGCTGCCATCTTCTCCTTGTGTGTGTTTCATACACTTGATTGCACTGAGATCAACCATACTCAGAAACCATACATGCCAACCTCTGATGAGGACTTAGCATAACCAAGTGGTCAAAAAGCGGAATCACATATATAACATGCTAAAATTTCAATGAACAATGATTTATTTGCCCCTCTCATCTTTTAACATCCTTTACTGCTTCAAGTTTTCATATGTAGCACTTTTAACTTTACACACACTTTGACTGGAATCCATCTGAAGACTTTTAGCACCAAATATTAAAATTCTTTCCACACTGCTTGTAATAGACGTCATGTGATACTGCCCTCATTTCTTAATATTTGGAGGATTGTTATTTTTTGTTTAGTTTATTTTTTGCCTTTTTCTAATCCGATTTTGAAATAATATGAAAGGAGATATTTTTGTTCTCATATATGCATTGACTAAAACAAAATATACTTTTTTAGCACCAAATACCTTTAGACTGGTTCTGCATTAAATATGAATTAGAAAAAAGAATCTGTGCATAAAGATTAACATTAGAAAACCCTAAGCCATGCAGCTGCTATAAATAGAATACGAGTTTAAAAGTAGAACCAGGATGTTTCTTGGTAATAGGATTGTTGCTATAAATAGAACAATACACTATTAGGTAAGTGGACTTGCATTCACAAAGCGTAATTTTATATTGTAGTTACTTAGAAGCCATCTTTTCTAAAATACGGTCTGTGGGATTAATGGAATGTTAATAAAAATGAGTAAACAATTGATTTGGGGTGGGAAGGTGGATAAACCGAAAAGCATAATATACATTTATGCATAAGATGTAATTTAGTGTAAAAAGGCATAACGATTACACCAAAAGTTAAATGGTTGGCATGTACAAGTCAGTGGATCTTCTTTCAATCTCAAGAAATTTAAGAAATGGACCACTCTTTTAACAAGCCATGATCTTTGCTTACAAAAACCCGTGTTTCATTTAAGTCATCTATTCATCATGTTTTACTTTTTTCTTCAGCGTGCACAGGAAGCTGGCCTTGAAGATGATGAACCCTCCAGCTTCAGTGAAGGTAGTGACTCGGATTCTGAGAATTCTGAAGGTGTCCCTGAAAGACTTCAGTGTGTCCCTTCTTAGTCATATAGCAGTCCGAAATAATAAACTCATTCAGAAACATTTGGAGTTCCTGTCTGTATCACATGACAGGAATCTTGTGAACTTTAAAATACTATTGATGCCACTTAAGAAAAGTTTTCTGTTGCAGCCAGTTGGAGGCTGAATTTTTTTGTTTTCTGGATTAAGGAAACATGATAGTATTGTACAAAATTCAATTGCTTCTCCACATAATCTCGGAATGTTTTGCATTTTGTTATATTTTTTTTCTTCAAATGAAGGCAAATTAATGTAAATAGCCCATATTTCCCCAGAATAATGATTTTGCCATGAAACTTTCATTCCAGTCCTTTATGCAGTAATTTGTTTGAATTTTAATGCTCGCTGCTATTTACTGATAAATCTTAATACCATTAGTTGTAAAGCTCGTCTTCATTATAACATACCTTGTTATAAGGCAGTTCTTGATATAATTCTGTACCACTATAGACTAAATGACAGAAATCATGATAATGTGTAACAATAGGAGTTGACAGAAGACCAGGCAAAGCTAGTGTTTGTTTTCATTCTTTCTTGTTAAAATACTAATTATCAAACTAATTATGATAGTTTGCACTATATTGCAGTTCATTATATTAACCTGTTCTCAGTATATCACAGTTCTGTACATAATGTGCTTCACTGTAACTTCAGTAGATAAGATGGCCAGCATTTGTGGACCCTGACTATAGTGTTTTAACAAGGGAGAACTGTACAGAGACACTGTAATGGCTTTCATCAAGTAAAGTGAGAAGTATATTGATTGAGGCAGAAAACTTTTCTCATATTAAGTGACCTGCTTGATGCTCTTGGTAATTTTATAATTTTAAGAATTAATTTATCTTAAAATGGAACTGGTTGAAAGGGACACATACGCATGTAATTGGGAAGAAATAATTTTGTTGAATTTTTACATGTTCCAACATAGTTTCAAGCAAATTTGTTAAATATGCAACTTGACAGAAAGAAAGTCCAATGGATGGTATTAGAATTTGGACATTATGCAAACATTTGTTACTTAGTGTATATATGTGTTTTCTTGACTGCTTCAAGTTATAGTTCAAACTGTACATTGTGTGTGTTTTTGAGACTGTATCAAGATTGGGGTCATGGGCACACATCAGCCGATGTGCCTACTGTTATTTATGTGATTCATTCATTTTTGTTTCCAGTTTGATGGAATGTTTTATGAAAGCTAGAAAACAACTGCCAAAGTTTTCACACAGTAGAAAATATTGATCAAATTAGGAATCGGTTTTTTTTTTGGTGTTATATATTTCATGCTGTCTTTATTGCCTTGTGTGCGTTGTAACTCCGGTGCTCAATGGAAACGGCCATATGCATATGAATGTACTCCAGAGAATCAGTGAGTCAAGTGGTAATTGTTCAGGTTCTTATCCGTCTCGTCTCTTTGTATCGATACATTGACCAGTGACTCCTTGCACAAATTTATGTATCTTAAAAAAAATATGTTAAAAACAGATTACTGAGAGCATGCCTTGAATTGCTTTTTATTTAACTTTGTGGCCTGTATTTGTTTTAATTGTCACCTTATATATAAGCTTTTGAAAAAATAAAATAGACATGGGTATAACTGTTCTGAACATTTTCTGATGCCTCATCATGACATTTTTAGGTATATAGTGTTTTTCTTGCCAATCATTTTGGATAAGATTTTTTTTTTAGCACATTTCTGGCACCATATTATAGCTACATTATTCTGTAAATAGATAGATGTATGGACTTTGAAAAAGTGCAAAAGATAAATACGTAGTTAGCCTGATTCATTGTAAACATCTCACAATAATCTGACTGAAAATTAATTTAGTATTCTGTCAGAATTGAGTTATTTATTTTACCCATGATAGCCATTTAGACTTAATTTGTCATCCACGTTATGCACAGATCAGCACTAAGTCCCATATAATTATGTTCTCCCTGCCTTACATTTTGGAATAAGATATTACATGTCACAGGTAAAACCTTTGTAACACCAGTATTTTTTTCATTTTTAAACTGGTCAAGAATTTTATGTATATATTTTTCTGTGCCCATGTCATTTTGACAAGTACTGTAGGATTGTCAGAAGGAAATATGGTTTTCATCAAATAGATTGTAATAATATTTGCATATTATGTTTATGCATTCAAATCAAGGCATTAAAACGTGAAATATATCTGCACACTGATACATGTAATTAAACTGCATAAAAATTGATTTTTGTTGTAAACAGTTCACTGTCAATAGCTGTTAATCATGTATAATTTGGTAAATATATTTAAAATGGTGGAGTTTTATAGTATTTAATATTAAAGTGATATCTTCAAGTTCTATGTTCCCAGTGTTTTGAAAACAATTAGAACATGAATAGTTATAATTGATTGCCTATTCATTTTCTGATGCAGCGATACAGAATTTGTTGATAAATGTTGTTGATGCCATATTTTTGTCCTTTAATTTATTTGATGGATCAGTATCAATATGGTGAACCCTGTCTTAGCAGACACTTCCATGGATAGGACACCTGTTTATGGATGACATCATTTTGGAACCATTCTTTGCTACGAATGTATTTATTACAGTTTACCATGTGAGATAGCAATATAGGATACACCTTTCTCAATAAATGCTCTCATTGACTCTGTAGATTTCATATTTATGCTATAACATCAGAATTTGCAGGGTTTCTTTTGCAGTTAGTAAGGAATAAAACAGAATTTTTTTTACATTTTTTCCTACAAAGGTAGATACTCTTCGTTTCAAAAAGCACAGCATCTAATTCCTAATGAAATATGAGAAAATATAATCCTTCTTGAGCATTGATATAAGGGTCCTTTGTAACCAAATTTCACTATTGATCATAAATCATGTTGGATGTCGTGCATTTCATTTTTTTTATGCCGAAAAATCCAAAAATTTACTACATTACCAGGAATTATTATTATATGTGGAGGATGAAGTAACTGCAGTATTCTCCTACAAAAACAAACTTAACTTGACATTAAATTTGGAATAAAACAAAGACCTACTTATTAAAAACATACTAATGATTATTGAGTGCCTTGCCAAAATAAAAAACTCCAAATTTGTACAGCTTCTTTTCTTTAAGATTACAATCTAAACTTTCTTCATCTAACTTTTTTATAAAAAGTATTAATTTTTTATGAATAGAAATATAATTGTACTTCTATACTAACATATGAAAAGTGGGTTAAAAAGAAATTTTAATGTGTCTGACATTTGTATTGATGAAATATTTAATATGACCGTTATAATAGGAGAACATTCAACACGTGACAGATTTGTCAGCATTATAGTAAAATCTTTTAAGTAAATATAGCAGCTATATGTTCACAGTGGCTACCATTTTTGTCCCAATATAGACCTGCCACATGGCAGAATAGATTTTGTTAAGATGTTGAGTTTTCGTCTGTTGTCATCCGTTCTGTCAGAAATTTAGTTTCCATTCAGTAACTTTAGTTGTTCACCATCAAAAGTTCCCATATGTTCTGAATGGCTTGTGTTTGGGTAAGAAAGAGCCCTATTAATATCAGGCTCAAATGTCAAGGTCAATGTTACTGAGAGATAAAAAGTTTTAATTTCAGGCTCAAAAGGTTGAAGGCCAGGGGCACTCTAAAAGAAGCAATTAGTGTGTACACAATAACTTTAATTTTCCATTATCTGTGGTGAACAAACATTGTGAATGGCTTGCATTTAGTGTAATTAAGAACTCTATTGATTTTGGAGTGACAAAGTCAGTGGTCTGTGACACTGAAAGAAATAATTTTAAAATAAAAATGATTTCCACAATAAAATTAGTTATTTAGTTAGGTTAATTCTTTATTGCATTATTCTTATTCTCAGAATTCTGCAGGAATGGCATTGTGTGCACAGCTTGCCTACTTCATGCAATTAAAGAGTATATTTGACCCATTTTTTTATATACATAAGTTTGAAAATATTATTACACATATATTTAATAGGTATCAAAACTATGCATAGCAAATTTGTTTTTGTATGTAATATTCATGTCTTATTGCCGAAGGATTTATAGTCTGACCCCATTTAATTTGTAATCTCAATAATATTTTTTAAAATCAGAAATCAAATACATGTCTATTTTTTTCAACTAAAATAATATATAAGCACATATTCCAGTAGTTCTTCATTGTTTGTTTTTAAGAAATGTATGCACTGTAGTTATAACTAGTTTTTTCACATGGCATCTGTACATTCAAAAAGGTATTAAGATTTTATGTCAATGAAAGAAGCTATTCATGTAAAAGGGAGAATAACTTTTAGATGTTTGATCTTTGGCTTTGCAATAATTAATAGTTTGTATAAAATGAGTATATGTTTTTTGTTAAGTTGTTTGGAATTAAATATTGATATGAATATTGTTATGCATTTTGGGATGATAAGTTTACTGTATCTTATATTAATATATGATCAGAGAGCTTTTGTGTTTCAAAATAAAAATTGAAACTAATGTCTTTTATTATCTTTGTTTTTCTTTTTGTTCTTCAATTTTAAATATTATGGTTTATAACATGGCTTGACATATGTCGAAGGGGCAAACCTTGTCTTTCCATTTATTTGGTTAACTTTAGTATAATTTGTATATACTACATAAATGTTGGATCCATCTGCATACAACATCAACCCTGATATGTTGTTGCATAATGCACCAGCATAAAAGTATCCATGATGTTTATAACCTGACAAACTGCATTGACCCAGATCTACCAGTGCATGATGGGAGATCTTGGTCCTGGATGTTTATAGTTGAGCTGTCTTGTGCACAACTGTGTATGGTAAGTCAATGCAGGAAGGGATAGGAGATCTTTAAATATATTTCTAAGTGGATATTTTTCAATGATGGTGATACCTCAGTTCTTTGCTCAACAGTTATTACACATTTCTGAAAGAGGGACAGGTTGAAGTTATTTACATTTGCAACATGCACAATGGAGATAGTGTTAGCATTTCATTATGCTACTCTCATGTAATGTGTCTAAAGTTTCTTAAAATTTGAGTTATGATGGAACTAGTCTAAATTACACTAATTTTAACATTTGTTAAAATGTGGGAAATTAATTTTGCTAGAGTAAGAAATACCAACTTTTGAAAAATGCACTAAAATTAAATATAAAATGTAAAACAAAGTTAAATGGTTTTTGGTGTAACAAGATAATTGGGTGGGATTTCCGGTTTCACAGCGTTATACTTTTGACGATGAAATAATTACAAAGTTTAATAATGAATGACTTGAATGAGCATTTAATTATGAATATGTGTGTGTATATATAATCCAAATATTGGATTAATTAGCATAAGAACACAAAAATGTAATAATGAAAAATACAAATAAATTACTTTTCAAAATATAAAGACACGGAGTGAATGATTCACTTATGTGGTAAAATGAATTTACTCAGTGAAATTATGTAAACAAAAAGGGACATAGATACAACTTATCTTTACAGTCCCAAAAGATACAAGAAGTTTTACGAACCCTACAATTAGCCCATGGCTACAAGATTATATGTAAGGAGACACACTCCATCATCAGCACACTTTTTTTTCAGGTCCACAGCTGCTACAGTTAAGCTTCACAGCTGCTATGGTTAATTCCTTTGACTGGCTTTACAGCTTGCACCATGCTGACCCCAATCATTTGAATGCTCGGGTCACGCTCGTCCCTCTAGACACTCCAAACCCTTGCTAAGTTGCAAACAAGAATAGAAATATGTGCATTATACTGCTTAAACCAACACTATATAGCAAACATACAAATAAAGACCTGGTAGTACAATAGTTATATCTTAAACAGGAAATTAATAAACTTACATACCTCTACAGCTGAAGATGTGCAAGTCCTTATAGTAGACATGCTCACTGACAAAATTATCTGTAATATAAAGAGCTTTACCTACAGTGAGGTATTTATACACAGATATCGTCAGTGCACTGAAGGCATTCGGTTCTTCCCAATGAAAGCACTTTGCATGTACGGCATAGGATGGACCGAACTCACTATTTTTAAATACAACACAATATACATTAATCACCTACGGGTATCGTTGTACACCAAAAAACTAAACTTTAGTGTATGTATTTAATAAATAAAAGGGTTTATACAATTCCAATTTACCTTTGAAGTCAAGGAAGTTAATATCACCAAGCACAGCCAGAATTCTTTTGACAGGTGCACAACTGAAGTAGAACCAAACTCTATACTTTGCAACTCAAATTACACCTAACAATCTATACACAAAATAAATGGATTTCAAGCTTTTTTAATGATACCTAAAATACATAAGGTCTTTGATTACAAAATCAGGATTACTCATGAGGAAAATTTAGAAAATTATTTTCTTTAGAAATAAATCCCTATGCAAATTAAAAAAAATGTAAAAATGGAATCTTTTTGTAATTTCCATAGGTCAAGGTCACTTGTTGACAAAAAATAGATTTTGGATACGTTTTTAATTTCTTCACAAAAACAGGAGTTCCAAAGATCAGATTTCAGAGCACTTTGGTATGTGTTCCCATAACCAAAGGAAGAACCCTACCAGTATATAGGGGTAGCAGTTTTTAAGTCCAGTGTCATTAAATGGGTTGTACCTATGTGTATATCATTTCTTGATGATAGCTTTAGTTCTAGTGAACAAATTTGGATACAAAATGATACATTCATCCCCACTAACCTTGGAGAGGTTTCATCTTAATATTTTAACTTCAAAGACAGTCATTGAAAAATAAAGATTTTGCCTATTCATTACATTTCTGAATAACTTGTGCAATGGCAAAGACATTTCAATGCAAAATTGTACATATATTTCCATCAGCCCAAGAACACCTGTCGAGTTTAGATCTTTTAGCTCCAAGGTCAAGATGGCTGTTGCTAAAATGTATATTTTGAGTATGCATTTAATTTCTAAATGCTAATTTAAGGATTAGTAAACAGATTTCAAGCAACTATGTACATTTGTTTCTGTTAATGTAAACAAAACCAATTTGATTCAGGGATTATTTGTTTCAAGAATAAGGTCATTCTTACTAAATTTAAAGGTCATACCTTTGCATTCATGGGTCCCTTTAACCCAAATAAGAACCCTGCTGATTTGGGGGTCAGTAATTGTAACACCAAGTCAGTCTTGACAAAATTAGATTATTCTTATGAATTTCATTTCTAGGTGATAACTGAAGTTCTAGGGAACAGATATCAGTGCTACTTGCTACATATGTTTTACTTAGCACAATGAATAACTCACTTGATTTTGCTATGAGTAGCTTACAAAGTCAAGGCTACTTTTGCTAAATATTAGGTTTTACAGATGCATTTCATTTCTTGTTGACAACTCAAATTCTGGACACAGTACCATGTTTCAATGCAACTTGGTACATGTTTTCCTTAGCCCAAGGAAGAACTCTGTCAGTTTGGGGTTAGTGGGCTTCCTGTGGGCTCAGGATTTTGAATAAGCCCAGTGCACACTCCAACTCTGCCAAATGAGTTTTGCAAAAGACACACTGATAATGCTAGACAAATCTGAAGTTACCATACCAGATCGGTCATTGCCCGGGTCAACAAGGACAGTACCTGCTGTTGTCCACCAGGACAGAGGTAACAAGTGTGCTACTGCTACTATTCATAAAATCAAAGAGAGACCGCATCTTCATTGCCATTTGGAGCATTAGAACTCTGGTGCAAATTAGAAGACTCCAAAAGTTGACACATGAGCTGGAACACCACACATGGCAAATTCTGGGACTCAATGAAGTCTGATGGAAAGCCCTAAGAAAATATCAAATTGAAGATGGGCATATATTCTACTATAGTGAAGGGTTGGACAAGTCCATAACTGGAGTAGGCTTCCTTGTCAACAAAGCCATCTGTTCTTGAACGCTGCCCCATATCTAGCAGAATCATCTCCATTTGTATGATAGCATCTCACTTTACCATCACAATTATTATATGCTCCAACTACTGATCATGATGATGAAGAAATAGAGGAGTTTTACAACAAACTGCAGGGTATTTTAATCATGGTCAATAAAAAAGACATCCTCATCTTCCAAGGAGACTGGAATGCCAAAGTTGGAAAAGATGCTCTAAAAGACTGGGATGATCATTGTGGACCTTCTTGCAATGAGCTTACCAATGAAAGAGGGAGATGGCTGCTCAAGTTCACAAGCTACAACAACTTGGTACTAGCCAACACTCTGGGCCAACATAAAGCCTCAACATGGCATGCACCTAATGGAATCCATCATAACCAGATCGACTACATGTTAAAAACCGTTACAATTTAACATTGATAGAGCAAAAATAAGAACTTCCCAGATGTTGATGTTGGGAGTGATCACAACCTTGTGATTTTGGATTTTCTAAGTGAGGCTGAAGAAAATTAATAAGCCAAAGATTAGCGGGCTCAAATTCAACCTTTAACAACTGAAGGACTCTAACATCTGCAAGTCATTCCAAGCTTAAAAACTAACAATAGTCTGCAACAAGATCTGGCAGACAGGTGAATGTCCAACACAGTGGACCCAGTCACTGATTATTCCCCAAGAAAGCAATCTCCATTTGTGCCAATATTAAAGAACTATCAGTTTGATCAGCTAGTAAGGTGATGCTGAAGATCATCTTGAATGGACTGAAACCACAAGTAGAAGAAATAATAGCTGAAAAACAGGCAGCATTCCAGAGTGGAAGAAGCACAACAAAACAAACATTCAATATCATGGTTCTGTATGAAAAATACTCGCAACATCAACAAGACATTTATCATGTGTTCATATATTTCAAAAATGACCATTGACAGAATGGGGCATGACGCATTGTGGGCCACAATGAAGAAGTACAACATGGGTCAAAACTTGACCAATACCATCAAGCAGCTGTATGCCAAGGTTACCAGTGCAGTAATTGTTCAAGTTTCTGTGAGGGATTCTTTCCAGACAACAGTTGGAGTACGTCAAGGCTGTCTCCTGTCACCCATGCTTTTCAACAGTTTCCTGTCACCTACAATTTTCAACATCTACTTAGAGCGCATCATGAGCAAAGCCCTGGAAAACCATTATGGGACAGTCAGCATTGGAGGGCATAACATCACCAACCTCCGCTTTTCAAACGACATTGATGGCAGTGAAGATGAGCTTGCCACCTTAGTCAAGAACATGGATGAAACATCTTCCAGATTTGACATGAAGATAAGCATCAAGAAGACAAAGCTGATGACAAATAGTGGCCAACAATCTCAGTCAAAATTGAAGTCGGAGGACAGGAACTAGAAACAGTGAGCCGGTTCAAATATCTTGGTTCCATAATCACAGCAGAAATTTTGTTATGAGCAGCACAAACAATGGCAGCTATGTCAAAGCTAAGACCCATCTGGAGAGACAAGAATATCTGTCTGAAAACTAAAATCAGACTATTGAGAGCACTAGTCATCTCAATCATTTTGCATTCATGTGAGGCCTGTACCCTGACAGCAGAAGGCACTTGAAATGAGATGCTACAGAACCACCCTTGGCATCTCTTACATGGACCACATCACAAATGAAAAAATGCTTAACACCATCAGCCACAAAGTAGGCCAGTATGAAGAGCTCATCACCACGTTCCAAAAGAGAAAGCTGAAATGGTATGGCCATGTCTCAAGAGCCAACAATCTATCTACAACAGTACTACAGGGCAGTGTCCAGGTGGCAGAATAAGAGGTAGACAGAGAACAATGTGGACTGACAACATCACAGAATGGACCAGGAAAAGCTTTGCAGAGACACAGGCATTGGCACATGATCGAGACAAGTGGAGAGAACTGGTCAGATGTTCAGCAGCACAGCACCTCAATGACCACACTAGGTCAAGAGACAGATGATGGTGATGATGATGATGAATTTGAATTATAGTGCTGTATCGCCCACTCAGGGCATGTAGCACTGTTTTAAGTTTCCAGCAAAACTGGATATTTAATTACTCCTGGGGGTGAGGAATGGTGCCGGTTCCCCCAGCCATTTATGTACTCAAGGAGTATTATTTAATTCGGTCGTCAGGTCGGGGTTGCTATTAAGTAACCATCGACCTGAATGGAGGACCCTGGGTGAGTGGGAATAGACCCAACACACTCTCAACCCTAACAGCCAATTATGTATGTTGATGGTGTGCAATGGCACAAATGAAGGTATTGGAAATTAATTTTACATCTCCGCCATTTTGGAGCTATCTGAGTTGTGGCAATAAAAGAGAGGTACCATTAAGCCCAAGGATGTTGTACAGCCTGCAACGTCATGATTCCGTGCTTAATTCAAATCGGGTGCAGTTATTACTAATGGACAGGAAAATACCAATAATGTGTGAGCCACCTATGCAATTAAATCAAATCAATGAAGTCGTAAAATTTGTTTAACTATCTTAACTTTCCAATATTTCTAGTACAAAGTGTACATGTATTAAGTCCCTAATAAGTTTGAACACTAAGATGTCTATGCAACATAAATAAGTATAGTCACTGTTTGGTAAAAATAGCTTGTTAATTTTGAACAGTGTGCAAAAAAAATGATCAAGTCAGGTTTCGTGAAATAGATTGTTTGAAAAAGCTTCTTGTACCAAATGAGGACTTTGTTAACCAGGCAAAAAAAGCAATCAGATTCTATTCTGTGTTGTTTTTTCTTGTCTGTTTGAGTAGCCCCTAATGTCAGGCTGCCATCTTGTTCTCATGGTGTCCCAGCATATGATTGTTCCCTCAGACCAGCCATCATTTTCCTTTGTCCTGGGTTCTTTGAAGTTGTTTCTCTTCTAATGTTTTTTCCGGTTTTGGTCCAGCAGTGATGTCCCTTTATCCAAACTTTTTCCCCCCTAAATTGGATGAACTCTGTGCTGTTTTGAGTTAATAGAGTATACAGCCCTTTATGCCCCAGCCCTTATAGTTGAGTTGGGGGTCTATATGCCTAAAGTTAGATAAAATTTAATTGCAGCCTTGTTCTGCGGGGCCTGGTAGTCTTGGGCTTTTAGACTACCTTATAATGTATAAATTGGGACCATAATATCGGGACAGAATTTTATGATAGTCTGGTCTCAAACAATCTACTTATTTTTAATTTTTGGCCTTCTTACTTTGGAATTTTATAGGTATTTGGTAATTATTATTTACTGTCAATGAGGCTGCACTGAGAGTTAGAGAAGGTAATAGGAGTGAGGGTAGGTTCCCATACATTTTGTATGGGCTGTTTTTTAAAAAACTTAATTGTTATTATTTGTTTGTTTATTTTTTGCCTTTTACATGGTGCATTTTATTTCTTAATTGTCTTCATTATCTGTTCATTGTGGTTTGTGTACCCCTATTACTTTATCTTTCATCTACTTTGTTGACTTGTTATTAATTCTGGATTGATTTGATTACTCAAAGGGCTTTGAGTCATTTTTCCAGATTCCCTAGTTTGTTTCTAGGGTTACTTGCATCTTTATATTTTAGTTTGGTTGCTCAGTGTATGAGCCTTGGTGATCTCATGCCCACTGTAGTGTATGTGGGTTCCAAGGACAGTTAAGATCTACCTGCTCATTCCTGGTGGTGCTTCCATTCCTTAAAGAGGCTTTCTTTTTGGTTGCCTACCCCAGGAATACTCTAGTACTAGTTTTTATGTAATTCTTTTGGTCTCCCTAGTTTGTTTATAGGGTTACTCACATCTTTAATTTCCAGATTGGTTGCTCAGTATATAAGCCTTGATCATCTCATGCCCACCATAGTGTATGTGGGTTTCAAGGATGGTTGAGATCTACCTGCTCATTCTTGGTGGTGCTTCCATCCCTTAAAGAGGCTTTCATTTTCGATGATTACTTTTCCCAGATTCTTCCTGCACCATTTATAACTGGCCAAAATGTATGTTGCTATTGCAATACTGAGACCATCATCTAGAAAATGAACATTGACCTACTTATCATGTTGCCAGTTAATGGTATGACATAAGTATAATTTCTTTTTCTTCTAATAATGATAGTGGCAGTGGTCTCATTGTGGTTGTCAATAATATTATACTCATTTTACAACAGTGACTGGTATCATTGTTGTGTCAAGAATGTTATATTCTTTATTCTAACAGTGACTGGTATCATTGTTGTGTCAAGAATGTTATATTCATTTTTTTAACAGTGACTGGTATCATTGTTGTGTCAAGAATGTTATATTCTTTATTCTAACAGTGACTGGTATCATTGTTGTGTCAAGAATGTTATATTCATTTTTTTAACAGTGACTGGTATTATTGTTGTGTCAAGAATGTTATATTCTTTATTCTAACAGTGACTGGTATCATTGTTGTGTCAAGAATGTTATATTCATTTTTTTAACAGTGACTGGTATCATTGTTGTGTCAAGAATGTTATATTCTTTATTCTAACAGTGACTGGTATCATTGTTGTGTCAAGAATGTTATATTCATTTTTTTAACAGTGACTGGTATTATTGTTGTGTCAAGAATGTTATATTCTTTATTCTAACAGTGACTGGTATCATTGTTGTGTCAAGAATGTTATACTCATTTTTTTTAACAGTGACTGGTATCATTGTTGTGTCAAGAATGTTGTAGTTCTGTGTTAAAGTTTTGAACATTATATATATTGTACATCATGAAGTTAGGGTACATAATTGAAACTTAGTAGCCTGATATTCTTATTGACTGCAAAACAGAAAGCTACATAATCATAATGCACATGCATGTTTTGTGGAATACGGTACATGTATTAACTGTCTTGGTGGCTGTTAGATGCATGAGTTCTCAAACTAAGCAAGAAACACAATTAGTAAGTAATGTTATGTACATTTTTTATTTATAAAGTGATCTCTAAAACTACAAAGCATTTCCCAAAGGTTTTAAAACCTAATATATGGTACATGTACTCTGTTTCATTAACAAAGGCTTTCAAAACCTAACATATGATACTCTGTTTTCATTATCAAAGGCTTTCAAAACCTAACATATGATACTCTGTTTTCATTATCAAAGGCTTTCAAAACCTAACATATGATACTCTGTTGTCATTAACAAAGGCTTTCAAAACCTAACATATGATACTCTGTTGTCATTATCAAAGGCTTTCAAAACCTAACATATGATACTCTGTTATCATTAACAAAGGCTTTCAAAACATAATATATGGTACTCTGTTGTCATTAACAAAGGCTTTCAAAACCTAATATATGGTACTCTGTTGTCATTAACAAAGGCTTTCAAAACCTAATATATGGTACTCTGTTGTCATTAACAAAGGCTTTCAAAACCTAATATATGGTACTCTGTTGTCATTAACAAAGGCTTTCAAAACCTAATATATGGTACTCTGTTGTCATTAACAAAGGCTTTAAAAACCTAACATATGATGATATTCTGTTTTAATTAACAAAGCATCCACCAGGTAAGGTCCCTCCTTTATAAAAGTTTACTGCCTTTGTCAGCTTCATGTTTTATTTCTAGAGTAATAATCTATTATTTAAAATATTGAGTCAGGTTCTATGACAAAGGGGCCAGGACTTCAAATGAATGGAATTTACACTTTTTTTCACATAACATACGCAATCATTCAATACTTTATTCTTATTTTAATGTAAATTTAGTATGAGATAATATATAATCAATCTCATCAGTAGAAAATGAATATGTTGCGATAACAGAAACATGCTTTGACAAGGAATAAAAGAGTTACATTTGTACACAATTTGTGTATTTACATAATTCTATTACATGTATTTACATATATTGCAAATTTACACTTCATACATAATAAATAACAAATATAATGCTATAGAGGATTATAATGAATATCAATTTTTTTTTTAACAGAGATATAAGGTGTGGAAGAGTTTGTTTAAAATTCTAGACATTAAAGATGAAGACACTTTTTGAAGCCCATAAATAATATGAAATTTTATCTTCACTCATTTTAATATATATTTTTAATGTAATCAAACAGTGCTTCTTTTTTATAACTCTTAATGGAAGTCATACAAAATGGCATGCATTACAATGTCACCTTACAATAAGATACACTTGCACTTTATAACGCTGTTCATGGGAGCTAAAATGTGAGAGACATCTTACTGAGAGACATGCCTTCACTTTATAATAAAGCCATATATGTGAAGGCCATCTCACAATAGGACATGTTCTCACTTTATAACACTGTTCATGGGAGCTAAAAATGTGAGACATCTTACTGAGAGACATGCCTTCACTTTATAATAAAGCCATATATGTGAAGTCCATCTCACAATAGGACATGTTCTCACTTTATAACACTGTTCATGGGAGCTAAAAATGTGAGAGACATCTTACTGAGAGACAAGCCTTCACTTCATAATAAAGCCATATATGTGAAGGCCATCTCACAATAGGACATGTTCTCACTTTATAACACTGTTCATGGGAACCATAAATGGGCCACCTTACAATGAGACATGTACTTATGTTATAACACTGTTCAATGGAAACATTAAAGTAAGGTCTGCATTACAGTGAGAAATGATTTCACTTGACAATTCTGTTCATGGTAGCCATGTTAGTAGATATACTATTACAGTGAATACAAGCTCAAAAATGGCATTCACTGATCTGAAACCACAGTATACAGTGGCAACTCACTATAATGCCATAAAAAGGGAACCCATGAAAGCATGAAAAGATACAAATCAGGACACCTTATACTGGGGTACATTATATGGAGGAGAAAAAACCCCAATGGGATCCATGAGTATACCTATTTTTTTTTTATATCTGTGTTATAATGAAGTGTTATAATGAAGGAATGCTGTAATTGATTCTCATTATGCAATAAAACTGATATAAAATAAATTAAGCAACAATATGAATACAAAGCATAATGAAGTTATGTGATCCATGATTACTGTTAAAGAAAGTCAACAGCATACAGAGGGACTTTGTAACAAAGGAGCACCTTACTTCCAAAATGTTACTTTATCAAACAAGGTTAACAAGACATTGTTCTATATCACAGATACCAGTAAAAAAAAAAAGTTGAAGCTTTCAAAAAGATTCCCCAAAACATATCTATACTTTGACACTGGGTCACAAGAACTGTTTTCATCTTTTGTGTTCTAAAATGTTTACATATTAATATAAAAATCATTGCTGAACATGGATTTGATGGTAAAATAATGTAGATTATCAGGAATCACTGTCATCCCAAATATACATAATAATGTCTTAACAATGAAGATTACATTGTATCAGACATTAGCAATACAGTGGTGTATTGTGTATTTTGAAAACTATCTCAGTAAAGACCTGTATGTTAAAGATACCTGCTCATAAAGGACATAATTTATCCACTCCCTTTATTTCATTCCTGTATAGGGACCAAAGAAATTCTGTTAAGTTTCCATTATATACAGGTTTCACTGTGTTAAAAAAGCTGCACCAGTTATATCTGTGATGACAATACCATCAGTCCATGGTAAAAATGCGAGGCTGAATTGCAAATATTTTCTTGTGTCTGATGCACACCAAAGAGCAAACAGAATTTGATACAAATTTTCTGATGTAGTAGCAGCAGACAATGGCACAGGGTCTACAAGTCCACTGACCCTGATTTGCCAGTATATTATACTACTCAATATCAGAGACCATGTTGTTTGCTATTAGGTATGGTTTATACATGGATTGATATAAAAACACAGAAATATAAGCTAGAGCAGAGTTACTTAAATAAAATGAGAAGGCAGTGCTTGATAAGTGTTTCTTACTTCTTACACATTGTGCTAATAATGGTGGTTAGAAAATTGTTCAGATCTCCCTTCATGATGCCAGGCTTTTCAAAACTGTGGATTTAAATCAACGTCCTCATAAGTATGTTCCTCAAGTCCCAACAAATCAACCATGAATCAGTAAGGACATTACAAATTATAGTCACATTATGGCCACTTCAGATGCAGAACAAATAGTAATTTCAACCTGTTTCTGTTTTCCAACTATTTCCTACTCTAGACATAGCACTATATCTTAACAGACTAATGGTTTTCTATGCATCAATCCCTTTCTTCCATGGCATTAGACATCTAAATTAAACCTCTACAATCTATCTCATAATTCTTGACTTTCACGCTGAATTTAAAGATATATACATGATTGGGCCAGTTCCAGCTGGTTTGACATGTCTAAGCAAGACATAAGCCATAATCAAACATTCAAATTTAAGTATATTTTTTGCAGCACATCAATTTTGTATTTTGTGACTAATCATGTTTAAAAAAAATATGATTGCTCACATTCAGTTGCATGTGAGTGTTTGTTGGTTTGGAAATAAATTGATCTTTAGGCAAAATTTGTATCACAGACATAATCTTTACGTAGCAAAACCTTGTATGATCCTTAAAATAATGAATATCAAAGAAAAAGTGCTAACGGGCAAGTTGCATGCGCTGATGTGCTTTTCATATTTATTCTATAGTGTTATTACATATATTTCTTTTAAAATACATGCCAGAATGTGTGTTCAACTTTTCAAAGTAAATTTGTTTACTTATGATTTAATTTGGGTAAATTAATTTTTATTAGCCAGTTGTAACGATAAAACCTTTATAAAATTTTATGAGAGTCTTCATTTTTATAAAAAAAAGAAAGCACATGTTCTTGTTTGAAAACTGTCCACTTGTTTCCACAGCATACTATTTATCTTCGACATTAAAATATTTTCCCACATAATTCACCTTTTGTTCTCCAAAAGAATCAGGTACTTTCAAGTACAAATCTTATGATCTTTGTACAAGTAATTCATGGTTTGGTGAAGCAGCTACACCGGCTTCACCATCTTTTGGTGATGGCCAATTTATTGGTGTCTTAGCTTTTCCTAGATTCTGTAACTCTGGTTCTGGTGACCCTGCCTGTGGTTTAAATGGTCCTGCCTCTTGTTTGTGTGAAGCTGGAATAGGCGGCAATAATGGAGAAGTCATGAGTTTTGGACTGGCTGACTTCACTCGCTGGTCATGTGACATGGGACGTGGCCAATCAATTTTAGGGGATGGAGGTTTGAGACCTTGCCGTGATGCAGGGACAGGTGATCGAATAAATTCTGGAGCTGTTTGTGGCTCAGGATTTCTGGCACCTGATCTGTTATCACTTGGTACTTTTGTAGGAGACAAAAGTAGGTCTTTGGTTTCCACAGCCTTATCAGCTGTTTTATCCAGCTTCACTGGCAGAGGAGATGGAACCTGTAAGTGAAACAATAACAGTAAAACTAGAACTAAGATAGTTCTGATGACTTTCATGATAGTATTCATGACAATGATGATAATGTTAATGACAATGATGATGATAATAATAATACTAATACTACTACTACTACTACTACTACTACTACTACTACTAATAATAATAATAATAATAATAATGACTTTGTATAGCGCCTAATCTTTAGATGCTATAATAATAATGACTTTGTATAGCGCCTAATCTTTAGATGCTATAATAATAATGACTTTGTATGGCGCCTAATCTTTAGATGCTATAATAATAATGACTTTGTATGGCGCCTAATCTTTAGATGCTCTAGGTGCTTAACAACATCTATAATGATGTGACTACAGAAAAACAATAAACAAAAACCATAAAATTGGAAAACATAAAACATGGTGAAAACATTTAAGGTATAAAACATTATTAGGTCTATAACTTGTTCCTGCAGTAGAAAAAGGTGAGTTTTAAGAACACTCTTAAAAGGGATCACTATGTCTTTGTGTCTCATTTCAATGGGCAATTCATTCCACATCACCAGGCCCTGGTATGCAAAAAAACGTTGTTCATATGACTTCATTTTCATAGTGGGAACAATGAATACGATTATAAGAAGAGGCGCGTAAGTATCTTGCTGGTGTATACATATGGGTGAGGCCGGATAGGTATGATGGACTGGAGTCTGTCAGTGATACTGATGCTAGTACTGATAAAATAAAATGCTGCTTATAAAACAGTTCCAACTGCCTATTGCACAGACACAGATCTGCCATTGCATAATGCACTGGCATCTCTAGGTCTATGTGGCTTGTTAGGAGTAATCAGTAAAACAAACAGCATAGACCCTGATCTGCAGGTGCATTGTGCTATGGCAGATCACAATCTTAGTTGTTTTAGTTTGGCTCAACTTATAAGCATACAGTATAATGACAAAATGTTTATGAATAAAGACTACAGTTGATGGCATTTCACAAATCAGCTTCATTATCTTTTATAATCAAATCAGTCATATTGAAGCTAACAATCCTAATTCTAAGTTTCTATTGGGCTGCTGCATGAAGTCACAGACACCATCATTAAAATTTATTAAATGTTAAAGATTTCAAAATCATCTTATTTGGATTCAACCTTGGTATAGCCATGTTGACATTTGGTACTTAGACCTCACAACTGATTGAGTGTTTGCTGACTATTAATACAATCTGAACATTTTATGAAACCTGTTTTTATTTTTAAAATTCTTTTATATTTGTGAAAACTATAGTTTCTCCAGTTTACAGGCTTTGTTCATTTATAATGCTAAATTTCAAACAGCATTTAATATTTTAGAATAGCGATCAGCATCATTTAGTGATGTGATTCATTTTAACAAAAACAACACATCTGTCAGAAGAAAATGTTATGATTTGTGCTTATGTATACAGTGCTTTGCCTTGAAGAATCTGAGGTCTACTACTGTAATGTATCTTTAAGACTGGACACATTGCCAGGAAATAAATTTTGCAACAAAGGAACATTTAGAAATGTATCATTGAAAAATAATAAACTATTGTTAATTTCAAAATCAGAGAAAGAATGGGGTTGTAAAAGTAGGAGTAGTGAATTATGTTCAGGAAAAAAATTGGTCCAGAACAAAGAATTTTATAAATCAATCCTCTTCTGTTACATTACAAGCATCATAATAACTTTAAATGATATCAATAAGTTCTCATCATAATTCTCAAATCATATAGTATAACTGCAATTAAGCCAGCATGGTTACATTGTACTTAAGGAGGAAACATACATGCAGTGTGCCATAGAACTCAATTAAAAAGAGGAAATTATCACCTACCATTATTTGTTTATTGTTGACATCTAAATAAACATATTAGGCAATAAATAATTTGGATACTATTGATTTAATTTTATTTTAAGACCCACCAGTTTGGGAAAATATGGACATTCTTTGATGTTAACTAGAATTGTCATGTCTTGATGAACAGTGCATTTTGAAATGATTATGACACATTTTGAAATGATTATGACACATTTTGAAATGATTATGACACATTTGAAATGATTATCACACATTTTGAAATGATTATGACACATCTGAAATGATTATCACACATTTTGAAATGATTATCACACATTTTGAAATAATTATGACACATTTTGAAATGATTATGACACATTTTGAAATGATTATGACACATTTGAAATGATTATCACACATTCTGAAATGATTATGACACCTTTTGAAATGATTATGACACATTTTGAAATGATTATGACACATTTGAAATGATTATCACACATTTCAACATGATTATGACACCTTTTGAAATGATTATGACACATTTGAAATGATTATCACACATTCTGAAATGATTATCACACATTTCGAAATGATTATGACACCTTTTGAAATGATTATGACACATTTGAAATGATTATCACACATTCTGAAATGATTATGACACATTTTGAAATGATTATCACACATTTCAATGATTATCACACATTGTGAAATGATTATAACAAATTTTGAAATGATTATGACACATTTTTAAATAATTATCACACATTTTGAAATGATTATCACACATTTGGAATTGATTATCACAAACAAGATATAAAGTAAAGAATATAAAAGGAATGTACCATACTTACAAAACTAAATCAAGTCAAATAAATGTATGGCTGTACCTTACAGGTGGATAACAAGACTGGTTCTGCAAGGTGAAGACCAATGCTCAAACCAGGTTAGTTTCAGCAATTGCCTTTGAAATATGTTCTTGATAGAATAATTTAGACAGTACATGTAGTATCTTTTAGTTAAAGAAAGCTGATCTTGAAAAGTGAAATAATGTTTGTATTTTAACTAAGGTAGGATACTAGTATTATACACCGACAATTTGTTCTCTGCCATTTTATACTATTTGTTATGCCAGTAGTTACTTGGTTTGCCAGTAATGGCAAAAGCTAAATATTAAATAGTGGTGGAAAACAAAACTTGTTAGTCTAGTACATCACTAGTGGTGCTCATGGCTTATCAGGGGAGATGTGTATATTAAATGTATGGAATAACAATTACATCTATTTTTTGGGGGAAGAAAATGTTTTGAAGTTGATAAGAATTTTGCGATAGCTTCTACATATTCCTGACATAAATGAATAAATGTACTTATCATTTTCAGTCACTTTTTCGATCATCACCTTGCACATTTAAGAGTGTACAGTTTGATGGAACAACCTTTAACCATCAAATATAAATACACCTTGGACAGATGGATGGATGGATGAACAAATGTAGTACTATATGCCTGACTATGGTCATGGTGGGACATGCAAGTTACCAAAATGCTACTAAACAAACTTATTGTTGTGCTGAAAACTATGCCAATATTGCTAAAAACAAATATTTTTTCCAATTTTGACTCACTTTGCATCTTTTCAGCGCTCCACTTAAAACTATGTCTCCCTCTGACTTCATCCTCTCTAGACGATATATGGCACCCTCTGCTCTGGCCATTGAGTTTGTAAGTTTGTTCCCTGAAAACGTTTGAGTTAATGATTTCTAATAATGTCAGACAACACTTTAGAATATTCTGGAAGTTTTAATACCATGAGAAGACATTGAAATATATAATAAACTGGTGTCATTAAAATTTCATAAATGAGTTTAGAGGTATAGGGATCCTATGCCAATATGGTATAAATAACCGAAGCAGCGTTGATTCAAGATACAAGGGTAAACTTAAACGTGACACATGCATATATATATATATATATATATATATATATATATATATATATATATATATATATATATATATATATATATATATATATATATATATATATAACTCATTATAAATATGACAAAATAAAGTTAAAACAAAACTTGACCTAGCTTTGCTTAATATTAAGCCATGAAACCAAATTTGGTTACCATTAATTCCACCAAAAATATCAAGTGAAAATCAAGTTATGACAAATGCAGTTTTCAAGGTAAAATGGGCATTTGCTCAGTCAAATTTGACCCAAAAAGATGACACTTAAAATTGGTCTAAGATTTTTAGTTGTATTTTAAGGAAGCCTTGGTAGCTTAATTGCTACAGCATCAAATTTGCCAAAGGTCAAAGATCTTATACATAACCAGGGCAATCCAAATTGGTTGCCCTGACATGTTCTTGGAAAAGGTACATAACTTCAATTTCTCTACAATAATCAATCAATCAAAAACATTTTTATGTTGGTTCTCATATCAAGCTGATATTTTAACCATAAAGTCCTTCCAAAGTTGTTAAACAAAAACTTAAATTCATAATGGAAAGGACAGAAAAATATACTGATAAAATGGGCAACACAATAGAGTATTTGTCAAGAAGCCAGGACAGAGCTAGATGATTATTTTAACAGGCCAGTAGGAACAACAAGTTTATTCTGGTCAGCAGATCAATTTAAGCAGATGACAGGTCAGCCATTTAACCCAGTTGGTTATTTCTCAATAATTTTCAAACAACCTGACTTGATAATTCAATAATAAATCTATTTCCACCTAAAATGAATTATAAAATCATAAAATTATGAATTATAAAATATTTAAATATTTACCAGGAATTAATATTGGCATATCCCAAGTTCCAATAAACGTGCCCCATGGTGATGCCCGTGATCTTTTGACACCTGGTAATAGATGCCCTTTGTCATTTGCTACAATCTGTGTAAACCCTTGAAATGCACGAGGTCTCTGAAATAAAAAAGGAGTAAATTTACTAATTTATAACATCTACTAATACACACTCAGAAGTTTTTCAGTCTAGAAGAGTGTGTGTGTGTGTGTGTGTGTGTGTGTGTGTGTGTGTGTGTGTGTGTGTGTGTGTGTATTTTTAGTGTCATCCTCATTTGAGAATCCAAATAAAATAGATTGATGTGTCTCATGAGTGAGTGTACCTTCTTTCCTATTCACTGATATATCCACTTACCTCTCTATATTGTGATGGCACTTCCCAGTTCTGTAGGAGTTTGGGTCGAAATGCCGAGTCATACTGAAAAACAACAAAACAATGAATAACCAACCATGCAAGAAATTGAAAGGATAATAATAAAAAGTACAATTTATGTTGATTAAAAAGTGTAACTGCCACCGCAACGTTGACAAATTAACCTTCTTTATTACTGTATTGATCAGTAACTAATTGCTGTGCCGTATCGAATATTCTGTTATATACACTGTATTCAACTCTCCATATAAAGTAATATGCCTTTATCATTCCGTATGTTGTTGTTCTGTGATTTATTTTCTACATTAAGCCCCCCCCCCCCCCACCTTCCGCCTAATTAAACAATTGTGAATGTTTGCTTTGTTCTTTATTGTTGAGTCATACCCACCTGATTTGCACTGAAATGCAAAGACATCGTTACTGTACCTACAGGCTCTCAGTGTCGCGTTTTGTTTTCCCCTTCAAAGTCACTGATGTGATGGATCAATTATGCCCCGTTGCCACAATCGAGGGCGTATCTAAGGAGATAAATTCGCAGTAAATATGACGCTCACACTGGAATTATTTTGTAATTTATAAAAACAATTAGATATAAAATATTTTAAATATTGTTTATAAAAGTCTCTATCGGTGCGAACTATAAAATGTAAAATTATTAACTTTTGGCAATTTGTTTAATTTATCATTTAGTCCGAAAGTAACCGGAACTTGGGGATATCGTTTCCTGTGATTAGAACCCACGTTTGTTTTAATAGTAAAACATGACATTGTTTCACTTTGGAAATTGCGTGGCCCTAGCCTATGTACCTTATATAATTGTTTATAAATGTTCTGGCTTGTAAGTATGTTTAAAACAAATTCCTGACAATTAGATCTAAATGCATTACTTGCAGCGAGAGGTGGGTGGGTGTAACCACAAAAAATAAATCTCCGTGATGGCTTGCATCAATTACCACAGGGTTTTTGTCTCAGAATTATTTGCATTCGATTTTCATTGATCGCGACTATTCAGAGTGAACAGCAAAAATTCAATATAAATGTCCAGTAAAATATTAATCCAGAGTCGAAATTACTGAAGGGATTCGCAAGCATTACATATTACTGGAAACTCAGACGTTAAATAACATTGATGGGGTTATGAGACAGATTACTCGTGTTTTAGCCATGAAAATCCTTTTTTGGATAACAGTTTAAATTTCATTTTACAGCATTCTATGCCTGCACAAAGTTTGATTTACTACTACACCTTTAAGGAATGCCAGACCATGTTACCATGCTACTTGTTGATATTGTCATGGTTGTGCCTACTTAGTATGCAGATATTATACTGTCGTGTCATTGGTAAAGTTAAAAGAATACACTGCACCAACTGATTGCCTTATTTTCAGTCAGCCAGTAAAAGAGCAGTATTCCATTCAGTGAATTATACTTGCATATTAGGATGGTGAAGTGTTGACCATGTCAACCAGTAACATGGGAAAATGGTCTTAGATTCCTTAAAGGTTTCATAACAAATCAAACTTTGAGGGGACATAAAAAGTTGAATGCCTGAGCTAAACATAAGTACCAAATTTATTATGCTATGATAAATGTAGCAATCCCTGTTGGAGTCATACCAAAGACTTTCAAAAAAATGGTACTAACAGCTGCCTCACTTGATGCTCAGCATTAAGAGTTTAGTGTTAGTTAGGACTGGTCGACCAGCTGTCAGGATAATGTGACTGGTTGGGACATCATGCTACATGTCTGCAGCTTGATGCCCCAGTGCTAGACATCACTATAAACTGCCTCCAGAGGTCTCGCTAGGATTTTAAAACTAGGAGTCCAGGACTCCTTATTTGGTAAAAGTAGGAGTCCCACCAGCAAAAGTTGCAGTCCCATCCTTGACAGTGTTGAACTTTGCAGATTAGAAGAACTGTTGGTTGCCGTTGAGTTTAATTTCCACATTCTTTATAACACTGACATGTACAACAATGTCAGGCTACATGTATTCGGCGCTTCTGGTAATTCTGCACAATGATACATCATTTCTGTAAACATTGGATCACATGTTGGTTTGGTTGAAAATTCAATTTTTTGGCTGAAATGCAGAAAGAGTCCAAAGTAATGTATTTGATTTCCATAGCCTGATGCATAAACATTACATCTTTTCAAAGCCATGCGCAGAATTCAGCCACCATATCTTGAGTCGTGGAAACAGGGGTGATATCCATTTGTCCAAACTTTATATTATTTTGAATATAATATTCTGGTGACAATTGAATTTGGTATGGGTTTTGTGCCAATATAAGTAACCTCAGATACGCAAAATAACCTAACAGCAATGTAACTCTTGATAGTCCTTCAGGGTGAGACTGAATTTTGACAATCTAAGGTATAGTTGTATTCCAAACACTAAGCCAGGCATCACACACTTTCTTACACATGGCTACTATTTCCATCCAAACTGTCAGTTCTAGAAACTTCAGCACTCTTCTGAATCTCATTAAAACATTTGTCAGTTTGCCATTTAACCCCAAACTACTTATCCAAATTTGCAAAGAACATTTTGTCCTGATGTGTCTTGATTTGGAGGTCGCATGCACTATTTATTTGGCTAGTCAGAAATTAACACAATAATGGAAGCAAAATTTGTCTCCCAGCTATTTGTATGCGTACAGAGGACTCCTGCATGGAGTGATTTATGCGTCCCAGATAAAATATTTGCATTCAAATACATGTAATTAAGCGTTTCCGAGACCTCTTTGCCTCACTGCAGACACCATAGCGATATGACTGATTTTTTTTTAAAGCTATGTTAAAAATCCAAATCACAAACACACACACACACATACACAGAAATTTAGTTTGAAATAGTAGGTCTCCCTAAACACAATGTGCATTAATGGACTATAATGTTAAGTAATAGAGATGAAAAACTATAATGAAAAATATTCCAATAATGGAGCAAGAAATAAATCTTTTTGCATAAAGAGTATTGATCATGGGTTTTCTTAAATAATAAATATATACATTTTTGTACTGTTTGTTGTTGTTTATTCATTGACATTAATGATATATGATGGTACTGTTGCAGTTCATTAATGAAACACCACTTAAAGGTGCAGTAAGGGATACTATCATTGTGGCATGGATGTGTGTATGTGTGTCTGTCCAGTTAGGGACGTTGGTTTCTTGTTATTTATTTTGTTTAAATATGATTTTGAATTGTTAGTTTAGTTGATGTTATAAAATACTCTAATGTAAAAGAAATGAAGTAATGGACATGAAATAATCATAATTTTATTGTATAGGCTTAAATTAAAAAAATAACAAATTTGTTGTGTTTTTTTGTTTTAAATAAAAATAACTGCAAATCTTCCTACCCTCTTTTAATTTTACACTGTTTGCAGAAACATGCTTACCTTTTATGGGGGCCTGAGCAAAAACATACTGGATGTGTGGACATATGATGTTGTTCGATGTTCTTGACATATGATCTTTAATGTTGTGAGTGTTTTTTGCTTGTGATATGTCCTTGAATTGAATTCTTTTTTTGACATTTGAATTTAAAACATTTTTAATGGTTCATAATAGCTATAACCAATAAATAATATGTCTGTGTTCAGTCTTTGTTTATTAAAAGACTTTCGATCTTTATAAAAATTTGTCCTTGATCATTCTGGGTTGGTGCATAGGTGCTGATAGTAGATGTATGTCTTTTTCCAGACAGTGTTAGTCTCATTTGCATTATTCTGTCCTTTACACCCTTTGGAAGATGTGTTCTAGCTATAGTTGTGATTTGATGGCAAACCCAACACTGGCTTCATGTCACTTTACTTTGGCTACTCCAGAAAAAGGTGTAGCCTTCTGCTCCAGTGAGTTATCATTCCCTTGCTAGGTGATTTTCACCCAGACATTGACAGTTCACTGCCAGCTAGAGCTGTTTTTCTCGTTGGTCTGTGTGCAGATGTACTGTCTAATAGTATGCATATGTTCTAAGCACTGATGGTGAGCAGTGCTAAAAAAAAACAGGTTTTAAACACAGGCCCTGGGCTGATAACTAAAATAAATTCACAAGAGCAGACAAATTCTAATGGGCCCCGAGTGGTCTAAAGCACATTCTGTTACGAATCACTGCCATCTCACCTCAGTGTGGGTTTGAGTCTAAGATTCGGTTAATGTAGTTATGTGAGAAAGCTTGCCAGTAGCTTCTCGTGGGTCAATGATTCTTTCCAGGGGGTTTCCCGGGTTCTTCCTCCACCAATAATACTGGCTGCCATATATAGCCTATTGTGTGCTAAAAAATGGCGTTAAACCCTACAACAACAACAACAACTGAAATTCTACAAGCATAGGCTCCAACTTCCATATGCCAAAATTGAAGCTGATGTAAAACTTTCCCTATGAGCATTTTTAATATCAACAATTAAAGGCAAAGAGGTCAGGTTATAAACCACCATTTCACATTTTACTTTATTGGCTGACAATAGCTAGTGAGATGTGTTAGAAGGCTGCAGTGGATGAGCCCATTATAGGTGGAAAATGATAATAGCTTTTAAAGCAGATTTTAAGAACAGTGAATTTTAAACATCAGTGCACAAATAACATTACTCTGTTTATTGTTAACTTATTATTACATCTGTTTGATAAAGAATAGATTTTTAAATTTATTTTCTTGTCGGTCCTTATGTCTACTTAAAGTGTGTATGTAGGTGATTTTACATTACATAGGCAATATATTGAACATGTAGTGCCAATTAAAAGTTAACATTTCTATTTTTAGAAATGATTACCCATTTAAAGATAAAAGACTGCAAATGAAATTTGCTGTTGGAATAGGGGCCTTGTACACTTAAGTTGAATTTATTTTCATTTTCATGCTGTTTACATTGAATACTTTTGTGAAATGTTTATAATTTAACTTTATACTTGTGAAAGGATAGGCAAATTGACAGTTGCATTGATGAAAAATAAAATGTAGAGGCAAATAAAATAAAAAAAAATAAAAGTTAAATTTAAAGCTTACAGTTGAAGACCCTGCTCTTTCAGATCATTGCAGCTGGTCTAGTTACATCATTTAAATTTCTCAACTTGTGAGCAAGTGTCATTTAAATGGGTTTAGTGCTTCAAAAACTGTTATAAAGATTTTATTGCAGTAGTGTGTAGTATTTTACATGCTAAGTTTTTCCATTATATATCCATTCATTGCTTATTCTGTTGATATCTAGGATCAATACTGTGTGATCTTGCACAACTATGAATCTGTGCATGTGTGCATTGTGTATATGCAATGGCATGTAACCTCTGCTTCAGTGTTTTGGACTGAGACTTAAACATTTGGATAATTTTTGAGAATAGTTTGTTGATGTTGGGGTTTTATGGGATCCTTAGAGGTTGATAAAGAGCCCCCTTCCCAATAAAAATGCGGATTTGTCCTTTTTAGTGAGTTACTAATGAAAATGTAATTCTTAGAAGATCAGATTTGTGCTATTGGTGGGATTGGGGAAAAAAGGTTGTGTGGGGAATGAGTTGTTTAAAAATTGATATTAACATATTATTTTAATTGTCAGAATTATAGTTTAATTTTCTTTTTTTTCAGGGCAGAGTATAGTGCATTTTGGAAATGTGTGCAGGCAGGAGGGGCATATCTCTTCACACAGCTGTGCAAAATGATCATATTAGCCACTTTCTTCCCAACATCAGAAGTGCCAACAGGAGGCCTTGATGTGATAGGGGTAATTTCTTTTTATACCGCGCAGTTGATAAATTCTTCGAGCCAAGACAGGCAAGCCTACTTATCAGTGAAAAGTTTTCTATTAAATTTTTCCTTTTGAAAATTCAATCACTTTATCAAAATAATATCCTACTTTTTCTAAGAATGTTATGAAAATTTGATTACAGATTGTGAAAATAAAACAATTTGTATATATACATGCAGTTTATGATAATTTGCAAAGGTGTCTGCCAATCATTAAGCCAAGTTTATAGTGAGATGAACTAAGCACAACAGGTATAATATATCATACTTAGCCCAGTTTGGCAGTAGGGTCAGACAAATCTATTTGCCCTATGACGATGAAATGTTGCCAGTTTTGTGACATTTTCAGGCATCTAGACCAGTCAGATTGTCAGTATGTCAGACAACTTTAATAGCTGTAATCCTCTTTCAGGCCCTATTACAAATGACCTGTAATATTGGCTGCTTGACTGACGCATTTGTTCATGCAGAGCATGCATATAAAATTGAACATTTAAAGGGATGTAACCATGATCAGAGTTAAATTCAGGTAGTGAATGATGCTTGATTTCTAGTTTGTCGTTTACTGTATTTTCGGGCCTATAAGTCAATGTGGAGTATAAGTCGAATTCACAAATTTGACATATTCTCCATCCTTCGTCCATATATGTCGATTCGGAGTATACGACAATTTTTTTTTTTTTTTTAATGGTATCGTATGATATTCAATATTACTGGCAATTGTCAAATTGCATTACTGATGCTAACATGCTTGTGATTTTACTTTTGAACAATTCACAGCTGTATTCTGTTATCAATTGACACAGCTGAATAAACAGTCCATACTTGTTTTATTATACAGTCGACTCCGGTTAACTGCACACCCTCGGGCCCGTCACGAGACTGTGCAGTTAACCGGAGTACGGTACAGTACATTTTTAAGCATTGGGAAAATACTGGACCGGCGTGATTACGTGCAGTTATCTGGAGTGTGCAGTTAACCGATGTGCAGTTAAGTGGAGTTGACTGTAATTGAAAGTGCATCCATGTTGTAGTTCATTTTATTACCTGTAGTTACAAACATAACTTATATAAACTTTCAATGACAAAATCCATATATAAGTCGAATTGGAGTATAAGACGAGGTCCCGACTTTCAAGTAAAAAAGTAACGACAGAAAATACGTACTTAAAACACTCCAGAAAAATAGAAAAAGAAAACATTTGTACCTACTCATCATCTCTAATTATTATTTCATCGTATCCAGAACAACGCATATTCTGTAATTCATAAATTGGTTGTTTATTTTTCTTATGTTAAAAAGGTTAGATGTAAATAATACATACAGTGTGATATATCCAGAGTTTGGTGTAGTCGACTTTTTTATTTCCAGGAGTTTATGAAGTCAACAGTAGATCTGGCTGATTTAGTAGGAATTCATTTTGTCATGACTAAAATTGCGGGGAAAGGACAGCTGAAGTTTATGGTTGCAGGTTTGGGCTGGGCCACAGCAGAACTAATCACAACCAGGTAATGGTATATCTTTAATTAAAATCTTGATATGTATGTCACATCTATTTATGCGGCATCAAAATCTGTTAATTTTATTGTGAATCCGTTTATTTTCATTGATATCAATTTTGGTGGTTTTTCGAAAAATGTCATTTTAGAATACAGAAATTCATTGATTAAATGCTGACCTTTTTTTTTTTGCAAAAGAAAAATTTGGGTCTTTAAAGTCATAATTTGTGTCAACCACAAAATCCACAAAAATGGTATCCTATATAAAAAAAAAATAGTGAATACTGTATGGACCAGATGTTTTTGGACAGCAACAAATGATTACTTTTTGTGGTTCGAATGCATGTTAAATTCATTAATTAGGTGTCCAAAAACATACAGGTGAAGAAAAATTTATGTCCCCCCCCCCCCCCATTCATATCGGAGTTACCATTAGTGAACATGTTGATGTGCCGCCATGAAATAAAACAAATATTTTGTGTAACACCATTGAAAGGAAAATAAATGAAAAAACAGGCATTATTTGCCTATTTTGTCTATTTGATAAATGTCCATCCACCAGAAAACATAGCTATACATGTATTAGAGCCACTATTGTATGTGTATTTTACCAAAGAACTACCATATTAATTATCTTACAATCCACAGTTTAACTCGGCTAATCAGTGATCATTAAAATCTACATTACAAGCACTTGCAAGCTTTATTTCTATGTAATTAAGATATTAATACAAACTAAATAAAAAGACTTTGGAATTATAATTCTTAAGATATCATGACAGAAACATTTTAGTATCAAGAGTAGAAATACCAGTACATGTATGATGGCTGATCTTAGAGGGTGAGCGGCTCCATATGGGGTGAGTGTTATATGCATGCCTAGGAAGGGTTAAAATTACAAACAAGTTGCAATATTCAAGTCAGCATGATTAATATGTAGGTGTATTTATTACATAAAGGTGATGTATTTGTTGTGGTTGTATCTTCTTTTTTTTTCACTTACCAGTGGGTAGCTTCAGAATGAGCATGCCGACTTGAAACAGTTGACTGCTCAAAGATTGTTTTGATGCATGTTGAAGATTTCATTGATGCCAACCCTCACGATTTTGGCATGAATTTTGCAGATTTTTCAGCAATTCACGAATTCATGGTGCATGCAAAAAAAAATCACGCATTCTTCATTTCTCAACTATTTAAAATATTTAATAAAATAAACGATTCCCGTTAGACGCTAGTCGTGATATTGGCAGTTGCCGAAACAGTGCCTGGTAGCAAGCAATTTAATGTGTGTGTGTGTGTGTGTCTGTGTGTGTGTGTGTGTGTAGTTTTACAAATGTTTTTAAGGGAAACTGGGGCCTGACTGGAAACCAAGGAGTTTTCTCTGACCCTTGTGACCCCATTTTTTATAAATTTGTTTATTGTCGATATCACGTGACTATATGACCTCATTAACATGTAGGTTGCGAGATTTATATAGTCATGTGACTGACAGAAAATAGCCAGATCCAGGTCAAATTTCAACAACAACATACTTCCTGTCAGCGGATTAAAGACATGACGAATGCTATGGTCGTAATTTTCGAGAAAATAAATCATATTCCTATCGATTTCATGCAGGAATATCTCAATGAAAGGTTGTTTAAGTTTGCTGCGCCAGCTAGTAAGAGGCTACCACATGCCGACACCAAATGATGTCGGCGAATTCCAACTTTTCAATAGGGGATGTGCTCAGACCTTACACCCCCAGATAAATGTCCACACAAAAAATGGTGTGGCAAGGGTCAGAGGAAACTAGGAATAGTGAAAATAAATATATTGCACAAACAGTGAAGTTTAGTTTGGAATATACCAATCATTTGCCGTGCATTCATTTGTTCCGACAAATATTTGCGGACTCTACGATCACTTCACAAATTCATGTCAAAGTTCACTAATTTTTATCACCATTTTCACGAATTGCCTGGAGGGTTGGTAGCTATGTGTCTAGATGATTATTGTTAATAATATAACTTGTGGGATTTCTTTGACAGGTGTGTTTGGAAATAAAAGGCAGCCAATCCATCCCAACTCTCTGATGTATTGTTTAATGATATAAAGCAGGTGTCATGGTTTCTAATCAGAGCCATAACTGTCACACCTGTTTGAAGTGGTTTCGTGTGTAACAATGTCTACACTGACAACCAATCATATTTTTTGTTTGCTGAATCAAGCTATTAAAATATAAAGTTTAAATAAAATACCCACCACTATCAAAAGTTTATATACTGGATAGCTGTCATTGTGAAACATAATATTGTTAGTACTGTAATAATTCTGATGGATAAGTTTATTATACATTATGTAACAAGCGATGAGGTACTGACTAGTTTGTGAAGGGACTCTTTCTTGCCAAAATCGTCTCCAATCGTAGACCTTCCACAGAAGCGACCTCGAATTAAAGATTCTGAGGATGCATCACGAAAAGAAATGACTACGAAGAAAAAGCTGCTTTAGATGATGAGTGTCATTATTTTGAACCTGAAAGTGCTCCACAAAGAAGGAATGAAAAGTGTTTTGATTCGTACAACTGGAGCAGAGAAAAGACACATTACTGTCATTTTAGTTGTTGTGGGTTCTTGCGATGTATTACCCCCAATGATTTATTTTCAAGGGAAAGAGACATCTAGATCTGAAGGCACCAAAAGGGTGGATCATCCCAGTTCAAGAGAAAGCATGGATGGACAAAATGCTGATGCTGTGATGGATTGAAGAAATTTATGTGCCATTCACCTGAAGAGAGCAATCACGATTAGTTATGGACTCATTCTCGGCTCACATCACTTATGATGCTAAGAAAAAGTTACAGTGCACAATTGTTGTGCCAGCAATAATACCAGGACACTGCACATCCAAGTTGCAACCACTTGATGTGAACATCAATAAACCTGTCAAGAGCAACCTCTGCCGCATCTGAACGGAATACATCAGGAAGACAGCCAGTAAACAGACTGTATTGGACTGGGTTGTAAATGCCATGGACACCTTGAAGGAAAAGTGCACAGTGATAATGAAATCTTTCAAGGTGTGTGATATCAGTATCAATCTGAACAGAAGTGAAAACACCCTGATCAGAAATGACAAACAATTAAACAATATGGATGATGATAGTAATACAGAATTTGAAAGCTTTTTGCCCGAAGACCAAAACAAAAGCTATGGACAGGCTACTTGAAATTGAATAATATATTTAAATATATTACAGCTTTGAATCATATTTCTTTTGACTTCTTTGATACTGCTATTTATTGTGTATGGCTTAATATAAAAATGTTTATCTATCAATCTGTCTGCATACATACATACATACATACACACACACACACACACACACACACACACACATACATACATTTTAAATTATATTAGTTCATGGAAGTTCATGATCATATTAAATAATTGTCAACTAAATGAAGTGAACTTTGTATCAGTTAAATTAACAGCAAACACGCTGTGAATTTTACACTAAAACATTAAAACAATGCAGCAGATCTACATAGATTGTGTCCAAAAACATAAATTGTTGAAAATTAAAGCAGAGCAATGTCCAAAAACTTACAAGGCATTTAAATATTATGGCTGAGAACACACGGTACAAAGTGTGTTCTGAAAGTTGATATTTGCCTTAAATGTTTAAAAATAAAATCATGAATATTTTTTTAGAGTTTTTTTTTATTCAGCTCCCATTCCCTACAAGTAGCACTGCTTGTTCTTGTGTAGACACTGTGTTTGAATGTATGCATGCATGCAAGAAAAATTTAACTGTGATTATGACTATTTTTAACAGGTATGGATGGTTTTGCTTGACACATAGATGGTATTTGGCCTAATGTAAATAGATTATATTGAGTTTGGCAGTGTTTATTGAATAATAGCATTAAAAAATCACTGTAAAAATATTTCCTTTTTCCAAGAGTTCTCATCAAAGGTTTCAGTATTTTTTATATATGTATAATATTTTAAACAGTTGACCTTTCTTTTCAGGTTTGTAACATTGTTGGTTGGTGCAAGAGGTATAGAATTCGATTGGAAGTACATACAGCTGAGCTTTGATTCTAATATTAGTCTGGTAAGTTGATCTGGGATCTATTTTAATAACTTAGAAGTTGGAAGTAAATTTAGATTTTAGAGGTAAGTTTAGAATTTAGAAGTTTATAAAATAGCACACAGCTGTTTTTCATTTTGAATTACCAATCATATGTATTTTCATCAATAGTGTTAAGTTTTCTTTGCTATTATTATATTTAAAAAATCATAAAAATATCTTTATGTACAGCTGATGAATACATCAATGAAGTCATACAACAAGATCACTTGAATGAACTTATTCTTTTGCTATCATTAATAGCAGATCACTTGAATGAACTTATTCTTTTGCTATCATTAATAGCAGATCACTTGAATGAACTTATTCTTTTGCTATCATTAATAGCAGATCACTTGAATGAACTTATTCTTTTGCTATCATTAATAGCAGATCACTGGAATGAACTTATTCTTTTGCTATCATTAATAGCAGATCACTGGAATGAACTTATTCTATTGCTATCATTAATAGCAGATCACTTGAATGAACTTATTCTATTGCTATCATTAATAGCAGATCACTTGAATGAACTTATTCTTTTGCTATCATTAATAGCAGATCACTTGAATGAACTTATTCTTTTGCTATCATTAATAGCAGATCACTTGAATGAACTTATTCTTTTGCTATCATTAATAGCAGCAATTCAAACATACAATCAGCATGCCAATATTAAATAAATGTTTAATTCCCTTGTTTTAATGTGCCAGTCAGGGTCCATAACTAGCGATTGCATTATGTAGAGTTGCCATGGATACATGTTTAATTTTTGAGAATTGCAAAGAGAGAAAATGTCAGTCCCAATCTCCCATTGCTACTTTATAAAGCCATTAAAATTATTTTTGCATATGAAAAAGCATAGTAATCAGGCTTTTGTTCTTATTAAATAGTTTTTGATGTAATAACATTCTTCAGAAAATTAACTGTAAGTGGGAGGAGGGGTCTGCTTTTGATAGGATGATATATATGATGCATTTTCTTTTAGCCTAATTTTTTTGTTCATTTCCTTTTTATTCAGTCTGTATAAGTGTTTGTTATAACTTTGTATTCAATGTTTATTTCATTATAGTCAGTGTTTCTGATGGTATTGGTTCCAGAAAATTCATTTGTTTCAACAACAATATTCACTTGTCCTGCCAACTTTTTCACTTGTCCCAACATTTAAATCACTTGTCAAGATTTTATTATTATTATATAAATGCACTTAAGCCACAGAAAGAACATAAAGTAATGTACATTTATTTCTGAAAAGAATTTAAATTATATTATACATCTTGTTGCATCAGAGATTTTCAGCTGCTTTCCCTTATCCAGATATCTTATATGCACTATTTCTTAGCATCAGCACTTCCTACAGCAAGAATGGAAAGGAATTTACTGGAATTCAGACTTCCCATAGTTTCTTAAGACATGACCAATTAATAACATAAGTATTTGCCCTGGGTTTGTTAATACAGTGTACCAAGTTAAACAGCATGCATCATTTTCATATCAGAATTTTTAAATTTTTTTTTATAATAGGCTAGACTGTTGGCTGTATTAAGGAAAGCTGTCATTTATGTTTTTTTAGTCTTGTTTAGTTTTGAAAGAGCCTTTCCTTGTGGAGTTGCAGCAACTTAAGACTTAATGGATTTTCTGCACATACTGGCTATTGTCAAGAACATGCTAGGCTGCATAGGCCTTGTAAGGTCCATAACTATCTTGATACTTGACTAGTTCAGTCATGAATTTACCAGTAACTGTTAAACAATTTTTTCATTTAAGTCATTGAATTCTAGCTCAAGATAATTATCAACATAGTACAGCTGAAAATATATCATGTCATATTTCATATTCATTGCTGCCATATAGAGTCTGACATGTATCTCATTGGACAAATAGTTACTTAACACTCAAGCAGTCTTTTGACTTACCCTTCCACTTTCACATGAATTTTCCTTTTCAAATCTACCTTATAAACATCCTTATGAGGGCCCCAGGTGAACTTGTAGTCAACAGTGCTTGCCTTTGCCAATTGCTGCCTTCCCACCTCTGTCCACAAGGGCAAATGTACAATGCACCACACTGTTGGTTAGTTGGCATTACATACTAAGGGGACTGAATGCCTATTGGTTAGAGCATCTGCCTTGGATGTGGAAGGTCATGGGTTTGATCCCCATTTGAGTCATACCAAAGACTTATAAAAATGGTACTTATAGCTCCCTTGCTTGGTGCTCAGCATTAAAAGGTTAGTTTTAGGACTGGTCGGCCTGGGGTCAGGATAATGTGACTGGGTGAGACATGATGATACACGCTTGCAGCATTGATGCCTCAGTGCAAGACATCACTATAAGCTGTCACACTGCAGACATTGTAGCGATATGACTGAAAAATTGATATAGCTACGTTAAAATCCAAATCACACACACATACTAAGAGATGCAATTCGTGAAATCCAGTAGATGTCGTTAGGACTAAGCACCAATACATCTGTTCAAGATTGTAAATATTGGAACCTTAGCTAGTGAAGATGAGACTCTCACTGTTGAGAGCTTTGTTTATCACTTTTTCTCTTATTGCTCTTGAAATTGAAAGCTGTCAAAGAAATTTTGATGGTATGGGCTGAATTTGTATTTGTATCACTAGATAATATATTGGGATCATGTGTTCACGGTCAAGGTCACAGGTCAATACAGGTTTATTTTGTCCCTGGTTAATATCTTAAAAGCTGTTTGAGGTATAGTGATGAACCTTGGTACATTTTTTCTGTGTTCTGACGTCTCATTTATAACAGTCAAGACTGCATATTTATGGTCAATGTCACTGTTCAATTTTAACCCCATTTTTGCAATTTTACTTCAGTGCTGTTTCCTCACTGTATACTTTTTGGCAGTCAGAGGATAGTAAGCAAGGAAAAACATTCACTGAATTTTGTTTATCTTAATTATTTTTATACAGAAATTAGTTGGAGTAAAAATTGTTAGAGAGGGGAATGATAGTATGTACAGTATGTTTCAGTTAGAATTATTTGCACTTTTCCTAATGTCTTCAGGATTCTTGTTTATCCAATGTTTATGCAGGCTGTATCCAAACATTTCTGTTTAAATATTTGTGTAACTGTCTCTAACCAATTTACTGATTGTGTTACTTTTACCTTTTATTTAATAATTTTAATAATGAAAGAAACACAGTTTCCATTTCTTCTTGTCAAAAAAAACCAAAACAAATGGTGGTGTTATTTATCTTGTAGTGATTCACTGGGAAAGTATGAGTCATTTAATAAATCACCATTCAAATTGTAGTTTGCATTAAGTTACATCCAATCCATGTCACATAAATATGTCCATAAGTGAGTTATTTCCCCTACATATCAGTATCCTCATTTTGAAAAGGTAATTAAATAAATAAGATGGAATCAGAGAACAGGAAAGATTTTGTTTTCTATAGATACTTTTCTTAATGCATTAACTTTGTCATCAATAAATTTTAAAAACAGGGTTCTTAAGTCATTTTTTGTCAGCACATGTTTTAGTTGATCTTTGCAAGCCAAGTGTCATTAAGCCAATTCATTCCACATTGGTCCTTGTGAATGTTTGGTACAGGTGTTTTCTTACAGATGAAAGAGTTACTGGCAGAAGAAAGATCAATCTTTTGAAGAGTAAGAGAGCTTTTGAAGAGTAAGAGAGCTTGTAGCCCATGTTAGGTCACACAGAAACAAGATAGTCATGCCATTCCTTTAGTCCGTGTTTTATGGATGATAATGAAAAAAAATAGGGAAAGTGGCTACCTCATTTTTAATTTAGTTCTGACTTAGGTCAGCATCCTGCATGATTAATATTCACTCAGAAAACATAATTATTCTACCACTGTGACTCTCATATATAATCACATTGAAGGTATTGAGTGATACTATGCAGTAACAGTATCAGGAGGGAATTTTGAGAGGAATACTGTGTGTAATAGCAAGAGTTGTTGTTGATGTGTTGTTAGAGTTGTTGGTGATGATGTTGTTAGCTTAGAGTTGTTAGTGGGTGATATGAGTTGTTAGAGTTATTGGTGATGTGTTGTTTGAGTTGTTTTTCAGATTACATGAAAAGGTTATGAATCTTCATTTTGGAAATGATACTTTGTTTAAAATTTGTAATGGGGTCCATGGCATGAAATGATGTTGCAGTATAGGATGTTTTAAGGAACGAAAGCTGGATCAGGAATTCAGTCACATAATGATCTGTGACAAAATTATTGAATATTTTACATCTGTGTGTGGATATTTTCGATGGAAATATTTGTATTATGGATTCAGTGTATGTTACAAGATTCGCTGGTGAGTACACGGTGTTGATACTCTTTTCTTGCAATAGATTATACATGTATATATAAATTAGACACGTGTATGTACCAATGCATGGTTCTCTGAATAAAGTAATATATTATATAGGCAATTTCTGTTACCACAGCAAATGTTTTTCTCATTGAATATATATTGATCAAAAATGGTAATTATGCCATGCATTTTCGCACCCGTCTTTATGTAGCCTCCCCCCCCCCCAAAATTAAATCCAAAAATGTGTTGGTGTTGTACATGGTTGCTTATAACACGGTTATGTTCATAACACGGTTGGATTCTATGGCTGCCAACTACCGTGTTATAGCGGGGTCCCACTGTAATCACATTGAAGGTATTGAGTGTTACTATGCAGTAACAGTATCAGGAGGGAATTTTGAGAGGAATACTGTGTGTAATAGCAAGAGTTGTTGTTGGTGTGTTGTTAGAGTTGTTGGTGTTGTTAGAGTTGTTGGTGATGGTGTTATTAGCTTAGAGTTGTTAGTGGGTGATGTGTTGTTTGTTAGAGTTGTTGGTGTTGTTAGAGTTATTGGTGGTGTGTTGTTAGAGTTGTTTTTTTTTCTTCAGATTACATGAAAAGGTTATGAATCTTCAATTTGGAAATGATACTTTGTTTAAAATTTGTAATGGGGTACATGGCATGAAATGATGTTGCAGTATAGGATGTTACAAGGAACGAAAGCTGGATCAGGACAATTTCACAAGTTTGCAGTCTTAATAATAATACCATACCTATCATCATAATGTCAGATGTCTTAAATAATTTATTTTCTTTTCAGGTTCATCACATTTGCACGGCAATGTTAGTTTGGTTGTACAACAGAAATGATGTCAACAAATCTTTTGTTCCAATTGTAATGACTCTGCTTGCGCTGAGCTGCTACAGACCACTCATTGTTGAGTAAGTATAGTGTTGACAAGAAATTATCATCACGTTTACTTTTATTTGTATTGTAAACCTCTTCATTCCTGATTGTCATCATGTGAATAACAGCTGTAATTGCTTAGTGATGCAGAATCAATGACATTGAGGAATAGTTTTTTACGTCATTCGTCCTTTACTCACCATTTTTCAGTATTAAATCGTGTAATAATTTATTTTTGTCTCTGTACTTTCTCCTTCATATATGTTACCAGATCATATTGGTAACCTTACCAATCCACAACCTTACCAATCCAGACCTCTCAAGATGTAAAGATGTTCACAAGATTTTTTGCTTGTTTAGTGGCAGTGGTGTTTAAAATGTCATCTGCTTGCAGAGTTGGAAGTAACACAATATTTTCTGCTTGTGCCTTGGAAACATATATCTTACTCCAATACTTCTGTCATGCTGAGTTTAAAGAAATACTTTAGAAATGAGATAGATGAACACATCTAGATGGTTCAAGATATAAAGTGATGTAGTTTATGATGAAATTTATGTTCATGTCATGGACCAACTTGGTGGCCATAATGCTCATTTTCTAATTACCATTGTTTTTTGGTTCTTGTCCTTTTCAGTTTTGTACATGGATATTTTTATATTGAACTGATTCTTGCACATATGCTCTGTGTGTGTGTGTGTGTTATGACTGGTTTTGAAATAGGCACATAATCACATAAGTATATAAAAAGAAAGCTGATGATTGAGCAAAATGTGCATAATTCAGCTTATGATAGAAAAACAATTCTTTTGCATGGCATTTGTGTCAGATTTATAGTGCTCAATAGTTCTCAAAGAAAATTTCAACCATATACATTCACTTTAGAAAAAATTGTGACAAAAAAATCGCCAACCTTAATAATTTGTCATCAATTTTCAAAACATTTCACAATTTTCGTGATTCTGTTTATCTCAACATCCTCATGACTAAGTTAATATTGTCAGCATAAGTTGATGTTTAGATAAGTAAGTGAGGGGAACTGAAAATACATTGAAATTAATGAAGTGAAATTTTGAAGTGACCTGCTATCAGTGACTAGGATTTACACAGAAAACAAAAATACAACAGAAATTTTGATTAAATAAAGACACATGACAACTTACATTTGTGTAGTACACTCCACAATGTGTTAAATAATGTAGATGTATATGAAAAATCCATGAGTTCAAGTATTAGATCATATTTTAGGAAATTCATGTATCAGTCAAATCATGTTAGAAAACACAACTAATGTGTGTGTGTGTGTGTGTGTGTGTGTGTGTGTGTGTGTGTGTGTTTATATATATCTAAAATGGTAGTCCTCTTTTGATCTATGTCCTGTTGTAAACAAACACATTTCACAAAACATTTCACTCTTATCTTCATTATCTTAGTATCATGTGGCTGTATAATTGTTTATATGCTACATGTTTTGGCCTACATTTTGGTCATCCTGAGACAACTACCAAGGGGATGAGGCTGTTTATAGGGAAATGAAGACATTTGAACAAATGAAAAATTGTAACAAACATTTTTGTCCCACTTTATTTTAACTTCATGGCCAGATATCAATTGTTTCAAAATATTTGAACTTTAATTTGGGGGTTTTACATCACAATTGGTAGTGATCCTAAGCATGAACCATTTTGTTGCAAACACTATACTTTCACGGCTCAATACTGTATTTTATTATACTTATGTTCCAATCACTATTTAAAATCAAATTTTTTATTTAAGTCTGTTGATGACTTCCTTTGATCAAAAGTCTTTAACTTGCTTTGGTAAAGGTGCATGTGTTATTGAAAGCAGTGCTAAAGGCCCTCTTTGAAATGCCCATTTATTATTTGTGAGGCAAAATCAAATAATTATAGAATATTGGCTGAGACCAAATATTTTTTGTTTCTTAGTATATTTACATAATGATCAATGTGTTAAAGATAATCATTTTTCTTTGAAGTTTCGGCAAAACAATTTTCTCTGGTACATTTTTTCATAAAGAAAAAAATATTTCCGTCATCTGGTCAATTCAGACATGATATTTCTCAGTTTTAAAACAGAATTCTGCTTTTCTCCTGACTTGAATCAGATTTTTCTTGATATAGTCCGTTTTTTTAAAATAATGTCCGATCCGTTTTTTTCCAGTTTTTAACCGTTCTTTTCAGTCCCATTCCGCAACAACCCTTGTAACGCATTTGCTCGATATATTAGTTAGCCCACGACTGTCGTAAAAAGTTCTGATTGGTCAAAAGTTTAGATTCCTCCAATGAATCTTCGTGTAAAGGAAACTGATGGCAATGGAAAGAACAAGCGGGCTTGCCAAAAAAATGGCGTCCCTAGTAGTTGAGAGAGATGATGACATGAACAGTTTAGATAAAGGTTTTAAAAAAACTGAAGGGAATGGCTGGAACAAATTGTCGACAGAAATTTAGTTGGTCAGTTTGTAAGAACGCTCAAGGACTGGCATTTTGTGCCCTCTGCAATATCAGGGCTTGAATTTAACACAAATTTCTTTGTAGCCAGAAGGACTAGTGTACTGAGAAATTTACAAGTCCTGCCAAACATTTACTAGTCCTGTCCACAGAACTATGTCACACACTTGTATTGAGATTAACAACAATTTTCTTTCATAAATAGCATTATCATATGAAATGCAGATGTACAGAAGTATAAATCCTACTTCAAATCATCAATCAGTCAATTAACATTTCTTTTTTCTCAAGATAATATGGATCCAATTCCAGAAAGGGATCCAGGTGTCCTTTCTCATCCTCGACCTGCAATCTGGGTCCATATTGGGTTTGTTCTGGTCTCCATACCTGTCTTTCAGAAACATTCCACAAATGTATTGCTGGTAATGGATCATATGTTGGAATATCATTTGTATGGAACATTATAAAGAGTAGGTCGGACAGAACACAAGGTCTCAAACAAGATCTCCAGTCACTCTTCACCATTTTCATCTCCGAATCAGTTTTAAAGTTTGAACAACCCGCAACAAAACTGGTTTTCTCTGTGTTTGTTTTTGCAAATTCTATACACCAGTTACACCACATAATGTTCTTGTCCTCATCATAATTCAGCCATTCCCTATCTTTGTCCATGTCTTCTGAAACGTCAGATTATGCTTTTCCTTATCATAAGAATTATTCCTCTCTTTTACGTCATTTTCATTCAACTTTTGCTTTTTTCCGGAGGCTGAACACTTATAAAATGCCACATTTTGCCTGTCTTACAAGGCGGGAATTGTGCCTCGTTTTGAAATACGAGATGTTTCAGTATAGCTGACATGAATTATTTAAAGTAAGAAAAGGAAGGACAGTGTCCTTTATATAAGAAAGTCTGAGCAAGAAACACGTTTCAAAACATGTGCCTTTGTGCCCCCCCCCCCCAATTAAATGGCATCTCCCTAATAAAGTCTTAACTTCAGCAGATGTTCTGCAGGATCAAAGCAGTGGCTATTGTAAACACTGTTATAAAATATTAACATCAAAAGATAATGTTAGTTTCACCTTGGAAAATCTGACTCCGCACATTGTATTCAACTGCTCCAAGTACGGTCTCATCATTAATAGAGTAAGTTTAGTATGTGTTCTTAATTAATCAGACCTCAATGTATTGTTGAAATTAATAATAAGCAGGAAATTTTTCAAATCTTAGATGCCTATGCTGAGAGATTTTAATTTCCAACAAATGTACGTCATTCTGCTTGGATATCTCCACGTTGTATTCAATTATTTCTTCAGTCTTATATGGGAAAAATATTAAAACAATTATTATTCTCATAGAAAAAGTAGTTGTATGGAAATGATGTGTCAGTAATGTGATCATAATAAATTGATCTAATTCTTATAATTATTTCAATGCAAATGTAAATTATGCAGTTCCCCATTTGTGGCTGTTGGCGCGTTTGGCTAGCAAGGAAGAAAAAAAGGAAACAAACAAGCATGCAAACTAATTTCTTTGAATAGTTGATGCCATGTTCTTTTGTGTTGTAGTTTTATAATTTGTTACTTTGGTCATGTGAATAAAGTGAAACCAGGTTTTTCATTTAATTCGCTGTCAGATTAATTAGGATATCAATTACCAAACTTCCATTGTTAGTTAAGGACAGGACCATGATTGGCGCTGTTAAGCTAAATGCACAAAATCAGATGGCTTTTTGTACTAGAAACACATTTCTGAGGCAGAAATTGACTTCATCTTCTTGTGCTAATATTTTATGACTGTGTTTACAATGGTCACAGCGTTGATTCTACAGAATATATGCTGAAGTCATGTCTTTATTAGGGTATTGAGTAAACAAATGCTGACTGTTGATAAACAAAACTTACTAGTCCATCGGACTAATAACATTATGATAGTTACTAGTCTGACAGGAAATCTACCAGCCTCAGGCTAGCAGACTACCGCTAATTTTGAGACCTGAATATATACATTACAGAAGTCGTGATTGATAGAGTCTGGAAACGCACCTACAAATGAAGATGCATACGGAAAAAATTAAGCCCTTTGTCAGAATATGTGCACTGCATGTCAAAAATACAAGCTGGAGCTGGAAAGGATAAAGGCTCTCGTTGAGAAGGAAATAAAAAGATTGCACATTGAGCCAGCAAAATCATTGGTGACAAAATGGAGGACTAAAGTCTAAAGAAATCTTTTTTAAAGCCGCAAAAAGAGCTCAACTGGCATTTCAACAGGTTGTTCGGTGGACAAAATGACAAGTGAATATATGGGATTAGTTGTATATAGATGATGTATTTGGCAGTTTATTTTACTATTTGTTATGAAAAGAGAGAAGTATAATATGTTGGCAGCAAAAATGTCTAATTATTGACTTAATTACAATGTGAACACTGACATGCAATGAAATAACTTAAGTACCAATAGTATTGGAGAACAAATTCATGTGACAATAAATATTGTAAAACTATTCAAATTTTTGGTAAGTTTGTTAGTTTTTCAAATGATTATTATGTTACATATTATGGTTGCAAGTTGCACCAGGAGCAGATTTTCATGCGTGTAAAATGCATTTTTAGTCAGGTTTCTTTGACCCTCGGAATCCCCTTATCAGGGGTGCTGCCCCTCGAGACCCCATTGGTGGAGTACCCCCAAACCACCCTTTCACATTTTCAGGTTTTTTTTAAAGGTTAAAATCATTTCTGTCAATTGTAGCTAGTCAGGTAGCATGACTATTTTGGTTATTTTAAGTAGTACTTAGGCCAGACTTCAACATAAGCACATTATAGTATAACAGTGCTCTGTTAAGAGTGGTTTGTCAGTATGATTTCTTTATGTTACAATAGATTCCTGTGCAATTTTGTATCCAAGTTTGCGGCCTCCTGTCTTGGTACCTTTGAATTTCTCCACTCAAAACCTAAAACTGTATACAATTTTTAATATCCAAAAATGTTGTCTCCAAAAGAAATCACAAGATAGGTAGTATATTTTGTTGCCAATAAGAAAAAAAATTGCATTTTTTTGACAATAGATAAGCCCAGCACAATCTCTGCATAATGGGTTAAACAATTAAAATAAAATTGTTCCACATTTACATGAGTTTGTGACAATAGATCATGTACATGTCAGACTTAGTAAACTGGATAAGAGATGACAATCCATACACAACAGATAAGATTACAGATGTAATGTGTAATGTTTTGGTTTCCTTAACAAAAACCTTTCATAGGCAGTTTCCTCTTAGAAGTTGGAAATGCTTCCAGAATCAATTTTGTAGGTTCATTTCCATATTTAATATGATTCGTTTATTTTTAAAATGTTGGTTCAGGTAGGTCTGTGTATTCAGAATTAAAGATGAGATAATCATGTGCATTAATCATTTTTGTCTTTTTTGTTTTTCAGAATTCTTATCCATGCAGTGGGCCTGGGATCATGGCCTCTTCTGTTAGCAAAGGCAGTTTTCACTAGTTGTATTGGTGCAATAACTTTACAGATGTATCTAGGCATGTCTATGCAGCAGGCCAACTCGTTCTACTAAGAAGAATGTACTTTGTGAGATGAAGAAAAGCAAAGACAGTTTCAGTGGTGTGAGGTGTTTGAGAGTGGATATATCTCTCAACAGCCACAATTCACCCAAAGAACTTATAAGTATTTTAAACTGGACAAAGTGTTTCTCTTCTTTGGTGTTTACATCACAGGTATAATGGGTCTTTACCAGTTACTTTACAAAACTACTTAACTGCACAATCATTTTTTTTACTCTGTGCATCAACTACCACAGAAAACAAATTGTAATTTAAGATACATTTGATGTCTGCAACGAACAGATAATGCTGATATTGAATTTACAATGTTTTATTATTGGGTGGTAACTGGCAATTGGTGTAGACCCACTAGAAATTAACTGGGGGTTAGAACTTTTAATTAGACAGCTGATGTATATGATGCATGTGCATCGGATGGAACCAATGATGATACAATGACTGGTACACATCCAGAATGAATTCAATAGTTCAGAGTCATTGCTCTGTTAAATTTTCCTTTCAATGTAAAATGAATCATTTTACCTCATGGTCTCAGACAGAGGTCTACGATTTTAAAACTAGGAGTCCAGGACTCCTAATTTCGTAAAAATAGGAGTCCCGCCTGCAAAAGTTGCAATCCCCTCCCAGAAGCATATTGAAGTGGCTAAATGGCCATTAAAATGCCCGGAATAAACAAATACAAAACTTAATCAGTTTTATTTCTTGGCAATTATTTATTATTCTTTAAAACATTATGTATTAAAATTTATATCATGTACAAATATCATATTCTTAACTACAATATAGTTCACTTTCGTTGATGTCGCATTTCGCAAAACTTTCTGATGTTTGGCTTTGGATCATATTCCTCCACACTAGGTCCCTCTTCTTTGACTTGCATCAATTGTGTTAAGGTCTCGTGTTTTATTCTGTACCTTCCCTTTGTCTTGATTTTGTTCTGCACACTGAAGCCTCTCTCACATGTCACAGATGTCACTGGTGACACCAACACAATTGCAGCTAGGACTGCAAAATCTGGAAATATATCTCTGTACTCTTGCAGTAGAGTTGTACAGGCTTCTGTCAGTGTGCAGTTCAATGATTTTATGACTGCCTTCACTTGGTAGAAATCAGCTTGTGCTCTTTCACCATCAATTAACTCCACCCTCACCACCATAAATATTGATCAATTCCTGTAGTTCATTTCCACCATGATCATCAAGACTGTTGGCATTTTTGGGGACTTTGGATGGGTTCAGCACAGTGTTCAAAAGTTGAAGGTTTTTCATTGATTGTTCATCAAACCGCGCATCTAAGTTTTCTACAAGTTTGTCAAGATAGTTGTTTGCATCGATCTGAAGCTGCAGTCTGAGTTGTTCTTTGTCTGTTACCTTCATCCCATGATATAATGACTTTGATTTTGCGAGTTCATCATACACTTTAGCCAATTCTATCTCGTTATTGGTTTTGAACTGGGTGATTTTCAATTGAGTAGATTCTACCATAATGTTCACAGTCTCAATGTCCACATTGTCTCGAAACACAGGAGATAGCTTTCCTACTACTCCAAGAGTGTCTTTAAAGAATCCGGAAACCAGCACAAATGTCACACACTTTACTCTGTTGAAAAGTCCCTTTGCCTCGTAAACACTCTTTGCAGCATTATGTTCAAGCGTAGCATACACAGCTGGGTAACAGTCCACTATTGCTCTCACTGCTGCTTCTAGAGAAAACCAACGGAAACTTGCTGGTTCCTTCAGAGTTACATATTTTATGTTTTCTTTCTCCATAATTTCCACCATGGCTCTCAGTTCATCATATCATACTACAGAATTGCTGAAGTACCCATACACCATCTTCAGAGTGCGCTGATATTCGTTGAACAGTGTAATGTCCATACATGCATGGCCTGCAGCAAGTACAAGCTTATGAGCAACACAGCGTATCTATATTGCCTCTGAAGGAATTACAGTTAGCATAACACTCGAGCTCTCTAGCATTCAAGACACAAGACATCGAATTGTGTTTAAATACTATTTTAATTCGTGGGAGAGAACTCTCATCAAATAATGGTAAAAAGCTGTAATAAATGGAAATATAACTATTACAAAATATGAAATTACTACATCTACATTAAAGTAAAGAAACTGTCGTACTGAAACAATCAACATATATCGAAAGTAAGAAGTTCCTTATGTCTTTCCATCCTTTTAAATACACTAATGAAATTATGTCCATTATGTGCTTCCATACTTTGAAATTCACTAATGAAATAATGTCCATTATGTGTTTCCATACTTTGGAATTCACTAGAAGGTATGTCCCACTTAACATCTCTACCATGGCTTAACATAAATTGTTACTAAGAGGGCTTAAATGATAACAAAAAGAATGTTTATGTAGAAACTGGCACAAATAAAGAGTATCATATGCAGTAGCAAGCCATGTTTCATTGCATATTATTATCCATCACTATGCCAAACTGATTGTCATTTTCAGTCAACATCCATATCCTAAATGAAATCTACGAATCATTAATGATACATAATTCACAAAGTTACTCACACTGTGGTGGGCTTCAGATTCAACAAAAAGAGCTGTGAACACACGTTCACATTCCTATTTGGACGTTTTACAAACACAATTAGGAAACTAATATTTACAAGTTAAAAAGGGGAGCCAAATCTAAAGGGCTGCTATGACTGTTCGAACGGTAACAGCACAGTATCTGCATTAGATGCTTGGAGTGATACTATTTTAGTATAGCACCAACACCATTGAGTCTACCAGTCATGACAGCTGCACCATCACTAGCTAATGTCATCAGCTTTGTTGAGAGGGATTTTCTTTCTCTCAAATAACTTCACTACTTCAGAAACAATGGTTGCAGCATTTCCATCTATAACACTGATACAATCCACAAAATGAATCACTGACATATTATTACTACTCAGACACTTCACATAAACATTGAGCTTTTTATGGACAGTCACATCTGTACTTTCATCAATAATAAGTCCCAAAAATTTAGAATTATTTATGTTGGTGTCTACTACTTCTAAAGGAAGAATTTATGGCCTCCAACATGTCCATCTTTATTTCTTCACTTGTGTACAATTTCTTGAAGGTCTGGACATTTGTTCTTGATTTGGAGAGCGATCACTTTGTTATACAGACTATGTGGCTGACCCTCTTTCACAATGTAATAAAAGGTGTTGAATTGTGTCTCTTTTGTGCTGTCACAATCACCTTCTAACTCCCATTGCTTCTGATCTTCAACGAGCTAAATTCATAAAAGTTAAATTATGTAAATTATTTTTTTTTATTATGTTTGTTATTGAAACAAATGTTAAACTATCAATTGGTTTGTATTAATTACAAGATAATGTTAGTAAAAGTGGTAATTTTGCAAAAAAGGAACTTTTCCAATACTTTTCATTAATAAAAATAGATTAATTTTTTTAAAAAAATAATTATTTTATTGGAACCAATATTTTAAAAAAATATAGTACACTCAATAAAACATGATGTTCCTAAGAATATTAATTTTTTGAAAAATAATTTTGCCTATCACATTAATTACTTAGTATATAAAATTTGCATAATTTTTTAAGTTTTTGAAAAATTAATTGTAATGAATAAAAGGAGTGCTTTAAAAAGGAATTATTGATTGACTTGACATATTATTACAAGTTCCAGCAATTATTACTTACATTCCAATGCAGTCAGAGGGCATTGGTCATGGTGCAGTTTAAAAAGCAAATGCACACATATACCCCTTAAATAAAAGTAGTTTTAATATTTGTAATAGTAACGAAAGCTGGACATATAGAGAAAAAAATATTATTTACATGTTGAACAGTTGCTTTGCGTTGTTTTGCATGATGAGCCTCAGCAGCAAGTAGGTGGTCTCAAGATGTCTCATGCCTAGAAAATGTGGAACTTTGAAAATTTGAAGAGCCAGTTGATGCCATAGAGTTTAATTTTCCATATTCTTTACACCAATGACATATAGCTCTTGTTTTTCCATGATAATCAATTTTGTGAATCCAAGGAAAGTTTTGACTCGTAGCACTAAACCAGGTATCACATACTTTCTTACACTTGGATAGTGTCGCATCTGAACAATCAGTTCTAGCATCTTTAGCAGTTCTGAATCTCATTTAAATCTTCATCATTTTTTTGTTTAACCCCAAAATACTTGTCCAAATTTGCAAAAGGCATTTTGTCCAAGTCTCGATGTGTCTTGGTTCGAGTTCGCATGCAATATTTATACAGCTACAATCGGAAATGAAATCAATTACAGGATCATGGGGCTTCGTCAATGTAGCAGATTGCGATTCTGTTTTCCTTTTTGGTGACAAAATATACCATCTGGCGATATTTGTGGCAACACCAATTTTGACTAATAAAAATTGTATATGTAGTCTTGCGTTTCAAAGGCACCATGACAGGAAGCAGCGAACTTGGATATACCAATGTACTGGAATATATTGTTACATAAACAAATCCTTGTTTAATATTGACAAATCACCTTGCACTGTTATATCATAATCCACTTATGCTGATATCTGGCCTTATTACTGTATGCTGTATTATAATCAAAATAACCATGCAACTGACTAGATAAAATGCAACACCTCTGAATGCGGGAACATGAAATAAGTAGTGAACCAGATGATGCTAATTTTTTATAAAAATACCAGATGGAAGAAAAAAATAGTTTTGCTGACACTTCAAAGAAAACTGATTACCTTTGAAGCACCAATATATACTAAATATATCATTCTCAATGTTCTACAATTATCTGATGTTGCCGTAGCAATAACAAATGGGTATTTGTTTGTTCCTTCAACTGGAGCCTTTAGCGATACCTTCAATAACAAATGCACCATCATCAAAGCATGCCGACGACTTTGCTCAAAGAAAGTTAGCAACAAACTCAAATAAAAGCATTGCCTCATTTTTCATAGTGGTTAGAACATATTTATTGTGCCACAAAATGTTCCTGTTTGCAAAAGAAAAAAGAAGAAAAAATGTGCATACTGAAGACTCCTGCATGTGTGATTTTCTGTGTCCCAGATCCAAAATTGTCCTCCAAATATGCATAATTAAGCGTTTTCGAGATCTCTGCTCATAGATGTAAAATCAGTCTGATGTGCTATCCTTCACATCATTAAAGCAGTAGTCACTTTAACTTGTTGGTTATCATCCAGACTCCTGACTCAAAGATATGTTTGTTTGAATCCTGACATCGTTTAGAGATGTCTCCTATGGCTGGTTTCATTTCTAGATTTTAGTAATAGACTTAGTAGGTTTCTGTGACAAGTGGAAAACATACAAGTTTTTTTTTTCTCGTACAATTTTTTTTGACAATCACAAGATGTATTTCAGATTTCACCTTTGTATAAATGTTAGTGAGAACAGAGACACTACTATAAATATATGTGGACACCTTCTTTGCAATATAACATAATTAAATAACTGTAATGTTTCATGGGAAGATCCTCTGTTTTCACTAAAAGCCCTTGAGTGCACAACATTTCATGGAATTCACTTACTGGATATTTTAAAGTTTTGGTGCTTGTTCATTGACAGTTTTATCCGTAATAGATTGACAAAATTTACAATATACAGTATATATTATTAACTACAACTATTCTGCAGTTTTTGGCTTTCATTGCTATTTACTGGAATCGTATACTACAGGATGTCTTAAGAGGTGGAGATTTTCTCAGGCAACATGGTAATGTACACCTGTAGTACAAATAGTAGGATATAGTGGTTCAGTGTACAGATTTCCTGGTAGTTACATTTTCTGTAAAAGAAGCATACTTTGACAAGATCATAAATAGTGAACTGACATGGTCTCCAAATAAAATTGTTAATGACATGCACTGCTCAGGTTTTGTGTCTGCTTCATTGTTATGACTATTTTTCACCATTTGCAGAGGAATTAATTATTCATTTAAGTGAACACTTAACATTGCCCTGGATAAGAGATTTAATGTTATTATGTTTCATGTCAAAATGAAATATTGTACTTGCGCTGTTTTCTGTGACATCATTAGTCCTGTTGGGATGGTGTAGCTTTACTTTGTATTAATACTTTGCAAAATCTAAAAGCATGGCATGATTAATAGTCTTTTGTCTCTAATTTGTAGACAGTATAACACATAGATAAAAAATCAATTATATTCTGCTGTCAGTATAATTTATTTCTACACAGTGTTCATATTGTTAAAAGAAAAACATTCAACACAAAGAAATTTGCCACTACACTTACCTCAAAAGTCTACAGAACTAAATTATTGAATTTCTTTAATGGCATATCTTTTTAGTAGAGCTATGACTTTTAAGTGATTATATACTTTCTCCACTTATCATCAATTCCAGTGTCAACAATCCCTAAACACTCTGCCCATGAAAATCGTCTAATTGCCTGGTTTATTTTTTATTCCTAACATGTCAGTGTTTAAATATGACAGTAGTTTAAGAATTTGCAAGTATTTCGATATTATAAAGTACTTTCCACAGATAACAGGTTTTATCTCTCCATGGTGGTTACATTTTTGTGATTACAGATTCAAGTTTTCTCAATGTATATTTTTGTTATGGGCCATTCATCGCCATTGCACATGTATTTACACAGCACTAGGCCTAAGTTTTGACTGGGTGGGACATTAATCTACATATCTGTGACACGACTCCCCAGTGCTAGATCACTATAAACTGTCACACTGAAGATATTGACGCAATATAGCTGAAATTGTTAAAGCTATGTTAAGAATTTTACAATAAACAACCGCACTAGACTAACAAAACTGGTCAAACTAAAGATTTTAGGAAGTACATTATTGAACTAAAATATTGGTGGGTTTTGTTTCATTTATTGCCTGGCATAAATAGAATCCAATTTTGATTCGTGGAGATGCAGAAATATCAAAACCAAGGCGTCTTCTTGATTCAGACTCCTAACTTTAGTACTTTGTTGTCGCTGATTGGAAAGTATAATATATTTGTATTACTATGCCATGGAACAAATTAAATACCTTAATTTATCAGATGGTTTACAATCAAACTTATCTAAACTCTTCCCCCTATAGGCTGACCTCAGCAGAAAGGTTAATGTAATAATAAACTTCCATATACTGGCCATCTTTAGATGGACAAAGGTTTCATCTAACAGTATCCTGTTTTTGTTAAACTTTAATTGTTCATAAGTCTATCTGCAAACTATACTGAAACAGATCTAATATTGCATAATGCATCAGTAGATATGGGTCTGTGTGGTCTGTTAGGAGTAATCAGTAGAACAAACATGCAACAGTCTTATGTTGTTTGCAGTTGGTTTTTTATTCAATATTATTCACCTTGACATTTAACGGGTTTAAAATACTTATACATGTACTTAACAAACATGAAGAAAGCACAGAGACAGAATCCAGATGGTATTTTTACACTTTATTTAATAAAATCTACATCATAATGAAATGTAATCCAAATTTCAAACAAATATACTCAGTCTGTGAAATGATAATAATGAAAAATTAATAAATACAACTCTAGTGTTGCACAGTGCCAATCTGAAAACAAAATAATAAAACTTGATATTGCTACTTTTGATTGGCTAGACATAAAGTAGAAATCAGCACTGAACTAAGATAAATTTGTGATTTAAAGGGCTACAACTCTACCAAACAGAAGTAGTATTAAAAATAAGAAATGACAAGGAACAGCTACAGTAGTAAGGAAAGCTATTTAATATGTAAAATTATTGCCAAGCTGGTTTCTTGAAAGCGAGTCTAATTTCTGTCATCTTGGTTTAAAATTCAACCTGAAATAAACCTTGAAAGAAAATGCCAACTCCAGGGATGCATACAATAAAGGTAGTATTGGTCTTTGTTCTAGGCAACAATGAACAAAGTTTCTTTTTACTGCAGAAGAACTCACTAGCTTAGACATGCAAAAAATTAGGCTTGGCGAACTTGGATATGCAGTTAATTTACCTTAAATATAATTCGTGTGATGAATATTTAGACCTTTATACTAGAAAATATACATTTTCTAAGGGCAATCAATATTTTTTAAATTTGTTAAAAAGTTTTAAAACAGAAAAGCGAATTTTATGCCAAATCAACATGAGCACTAGTGTACCATGTTAAAAATTTACACAGAAGAACAGTTTGTTTTGGTTGGTCTGGATTTCACCAAATTAAAACTTGCAACTTGAACTACACAGAAGAAAATCAGAGATAAAAAGAAATATTGCTATATATGCTTCTGCACTAGAATAATGTCCCTGTTGTATATACAACATAAAATCATGCTTCTTTACATCAGTATGAGGATTGGTTTGGTTCTGTTGCATAGCAACCCAAAGTTTTATCATGCTGAAAAAATTAAGAGTAAAGTGCTTTGTCCTGGAATTTACCACAGTAGCCAACTTAAACCATAGTAGGATTCAATCTCCATTGTTCTCATTGTGAGCCCAACAAAGTAAACATGAACATGCTGCAGCTCCTTGACTGTAAGAAAAATAGTGATAAAGTATGGATATCTCTGCAGCCAGCAATTTATTCCTTAGACAATCATATAAAACTGTTTAGTGCTACCTTAAAGGGTATTAAAAAACCCGGCCCTGCATAATTTTATTGTAAATAGAAGGATATTTAGTAGTTTGTGTATATAATCTATCCCAAATATTTTTTTATTTGCATCATGAAAAAAACCTTCTTGTATTCTGTGATCAAACGGAAAGACCCAGCTGTGAATTTGTTAGCTGCCTTCCATACAAACAGGATGTGACATTATTTGAGACTATTAATGTATACGAGTCGTATTCAGTTTGTGCAGTGAAGTGTCAAGTAGAAACATGATGGTTCAATACGCAGCTCTAAATCGTGTGAATAAAACATACAAGTTAAGTGTCTCTCAATATGCCTTGTCAATTAATCTTTTAGGAAAGAAAAAAACCCCAAGGAACATATAAAATACTTTATTCTTCTATAACACCTCTGAGCAGCTCCCATACTGCACAGACAACCCATATGAAAGGGTACCTTAAACAATTTAGGAAAATTTTTGAAAGGACTAAATATATAAATAAACAAGAGATGACTCAACTCGAGTTGGGAGAATTACAATTTAAATTTTTAAAAATGTATGGACCCTCCACTCGAACAGTCAAACTCAATACGAAATAAATAGACAATGTGAAGAACGACATGGAAAAAATACAAGCATTAAAGCAATAAGTATCCCTTTTTTCCCTCTAAACAAAGATAGTACACCATACTTGGGTCAAAACTAAAAATAAAAAAAATATAAATAATTTCTGTGAAGAAAAAAAATCTTAGAGGGTGATCCAATTTTAATTTATTTTAAGGATTAAATCACCATATAGGACAACTGGGACAATTTGGAAGATAGCAGGCTATCCCTACAAAAAAACAATGTATATAATTCAAGCTTGAATCTGACGAGTCCTGTTCTTCTTTGTCACACGAATCTATCATGTAAGGATGGATGTTAATGGAATATTCTACTTCAGGATTGTCATCCACATCACTGACAGTTGGCATAATTTGAACATTTAAGCACAGCCAACTCATAGAACGCTTGACTGCATTATCAACAGTATATGGAGAAGTTGCCCCAAAACCTGTCATCCAGAAAACCTATTTAATATTTATCTTTGAAATAAATAATTTATTTGAAAGATAGAAATGTGTACCTTAGAACTATACTGTTATCAGCAAAGATGTTGCCATGTGGTGGTTACTGCATTGTTTGAATATACAAATGATGCATCTTATTATCAGGTATTGCCTCTCCTGTACAAGGAAGAATACTACATACCTATGCAACTACAGAAGGTTTTGGAAGGAAAACTGGAAACTAAGTCAGACCGGAAAAACAAAAGAAAAACAAAGAAGAATATTTCACTTCATATGTTCTAAAAGGAAAAACTAAGTCTTTGTGCATTATTTAATAAATTTTCTAGATTATATGCTGCATTCATCTTGTTTTTGTAAAGTCAATCGTAGAAAAATAATTCACTTATAATTGAAAGTCTGTGTGTTCATATAATCTTTGTTACATTTCTTATAACACATATCGGAACACCATGATAAAATAATTTAAACAAATGTTGCTGTGAACTTTCTTGATTGATACATATATTATACTAACATTATTCATTAATATGGTAATTACTCTCTGCTGACTGATTTGGCCCAAATATATTAGCTGATTCTCCAAACTTCCAAGCTGATTGTACCATGTGAAGTATTCATTTTTTTCCAGGATTTAAACATGACATTGTCGTTAAAGATTATTTTCTCATTCATTATGTCCCAAGTACATCGAGCAGTACAAATATGTATTTAAGGTAACAAAATCCCATTAGTACATGTGATCATGGTGTTGTTATATATAATAAAATAATGTAAACCTGATTATTTCGCATTGGCAATTTAGTACTGAAATATTGTTTAAACTTCTTGTTCAACTTTATATAGTTAGTTTTATTGAGAAATAATAAAATTACGAACACTAACAAATAAGAAATAAACTAAACAATGTTGAACTCTGTAGCGACCGCATTTCCTTAGTAGGTGTCAATGATGCTTTTTACTGAGTTCAAGTATCATTTGTTATTAGGTTGGAGCATTTTCATATAAAACTGCAGACATCAAAACATGCTTACACCCGCTTTATTTTGTTCTAATTAAAATATATCTTAATGATTTGAAGTGCAGAGCAAAAGGGATAGATATCAATTCTTTTTTGTTAAGTCCAGAAAAATTACAAGTTTTAAAGATTCAATAAGTTATTAAGTTAAAGAAAGACAACAATAAGCCTTAACAAACCATGTGGCAGCATCTCAGAATTAGTATATAGGATCCTTCTCCCTGGGCAAGTTCTCCATAATTCATTATCAACAATGCCAGTGTGTACACAGCATCTCAAATGATGTCACATCTGCTATTTGTGAGGGTAAGGAAGTGCGTTGTTTTATTCAAAATGGATCGGGAGATATGATCTGTTTTTCATAAACTTCTTCGTATTGAGTAGAAATGAAAGGTACAAATTTTTCAGAAAATGAATCGGATACATATCGCAAAGTATATAAAAAGTTTTAGTGAATTTCAGTTTTGCATGTTTGTCCCTTTACAGTATAGACCAATCAAGTATCATTTGTTTAGATTGTTGTTGTTGTTGCAGGGTTTAATGCCATTTTTTACAGCACAAGATAGGCTATACATGGCAGCCAGTATAAATGGTCGAAGAAGAACCTGGGAAAAAACCACCAACCCATGAGAAGCTACCGGCAAACTTTCTCACATACCCACATTGGCTGAATCCATGACTCAAACCCATGCAGACGGAGGTGAGATGGCAGTGATGCTTAATGACGAGTGCTTTAGACGTCTCTGCCACCATTAATTTTGTGAAGACTTAAAAATCAAGACTGGTGTTGGTGATATTGAGACCTGGATATATCACTATCAGAGTGTCTTTTAAGACCAGTCAGTTATGCCTGTTCCAAAGAGAAAATATTGTCCATTATACATAGTAATCAATAGACCATTGTTGTACTTGCCACATGTATTAAATATCTGCATCTAATAATCCATGTTTTTTTAAAAATTAATTTAGATGGTCACAACATTGTAATTGATACTTAAATGTGCAATAAAAATTCTCTTTGCAAATGAGTAGTATAATTCCAGATCTTTTTTATCACGCCTTTCCATTTTATCAAAAAGTATGGAACACCGGCATAAAGAATATCTCCGTATTAAAATTTATCAAACAAGCAAACAAAAATGTTGCAAAATCATTTACTTAATAAACAAAGTCAATTCTATTTTCACTTGCCACTCTTAAGTCCACTTCCATCACACTCTCAGGAAATGTACTACGCATATTATGTAAGAAATATGAAATTCCATGAGGATAAAAAATAATGAACATTTAAAAAATGCCATAAGAACAAATGTTATGCACAGTAGATAACATAAAACATGATGTGATACAAAAGTTTAATAAAATAGGCCAATTTAGTAAATATACAGTTTTCATTATTAAGAATTGTCTACATTTAACTAGATTATGTCAATCCATAATTTATCTTTCTGCTTCATAAATATTAGAATAAAGTGCTACTGTACAATATTGTTTGGTGTGCAGTTTTATTGTAATATGAAGAAAAAGGCAAACTAAAATTTGGTGTAATATTTCTGTTGCAAAAATTTCACATGCAAAATAGTTACCACATAAGTACATTGCAAAATTCAAAAGTAAAACGGATATCACACAATCAGTCAAATTATAAAATCTTGTGGCATTTGTTTCAGCAGCCAAATTTTACAGCATCAACAATTACCCATTAAAAGCATACTATTACACTTGCCTTGATAAAAATATATGATATGTTACCCCTGGTGCCGCTAAATGAACAAGAATTCTTGAAAGGTTGAACAAAACAATTAATAAACATGTACTATATACAAAAGTAATCTTGATAAGTAATACAGCACATTTTACAGAAAACAAAACAAAACGAGAATTACATCTATAAATTCTAAAGATAAAAGTATCCATTAAAAACTCTGTTCCCATTTAAGACTTATATGTACATCAAATCTATCTCAACATACATAGAACTTTCTAAGCTAAAATTCCCGATTCATGATCTCAGTGTTGCATCGATTCTATTTACAAATCTTCCTGGTATAAAATTAGCAATGTTAGAAATATGGAGTAATTCTTAATGTAATGTATGTATCAGCTGAATTAATGTCAAGAATGGCAGGCTGTTCTAGACGTTGACACTGTCCTACCCATCAATGACCACAATTTATCATATTTGATATTAGTATTAACAAGCCGTTTGAAGTGACTGAATACATAATAAGAAACAAAACACGGTATGTATGCATATACCACATAGATGCGTATGTAGACTTGTACTACAAATGCACTTAATAGAATAGTACTTGAGAATAAAATCAATCCATCTTTAATCTCTACTATATTTGTTACTTCTTGAAAGAACATAATCTGCCCTTCATAAACAACCTTACCCAAATACTAAATATTTAACAAATTGAACTGTAATATATAAATATGATTGATGTCCAATTGTTCGCAAAGACATTATTACTGGATGCAAGATATAACCAAAAACTTTTAAGTAACATATGTTTGTTTCAATATTGATGAAATAATGATATTTAAGTTTTGAAACATTCAGCTTAATACCTGGCCAAAGGCAATTATCACTTAATGAACATATTGAAAAGTTCAGTATCTGAGAAGAAAAGCCTTTTTTAAACAAGTTACATCAAAGTAAATGTAACTCAAGCAGATTTAATAGCTGACTTGTTCTTTGTATCAAATGCTAATATACAACTGTCACCTCCAGTGGAAACTGTTCTCCCACATACTGTCTGGTGAGTACTGTGCCTCAGGCAAAGAAGAGAGCAACTTAACCCACCATACAAAATTTTATTAAAAATTACCAAGGGATAAAAAATAATAATAATAATAATGCCATAATGTGAGGTCAAAAAAGTTAATGACAGAATGTGGCAACAATGCTTACTGGAACAGGTGTCATGACCATAGTTATGCATATTATGGAGCAAGGGGAAACGCACAATAAATTTCACAATACCATACTGTAGGAAAACAGTTCCCAAAGGAAAATGTATTATTTAAGAATGTTTTAGTATCACATGACAAAATATGATGGCATTATGCCTACAAGAACACTTTTAATGCCTAAATCCAGGTATAGTGTCAAGTCAATAGAAAATGCACCACTATATCCGGAATTTATCACATTTGCACCAATAATTATATAAAAAACTTAATCGTCAAAACATCAGCAATGTTTCTAATGTTTGAGAGAATAAAGAAGCTTGCTATGGATTCTGATTCAACACGGTTTACTTTATCAATAATATTTTGTACGTGATATGAGCATAAAGATATGTTGTTATTTTAAAGCCCCAATGCTGCCTTTATGAGCATAAGGTTATATATGCCAAATCATCTGAATAATGCTGAATAATTAAAGATATTGATGCTAATTGGGTTCCATTAAAACCAGATAATGTTGATGGTTGAGCTGAGATACCCTGCTATTTCCCACGTGTACAATTAATCTGATGCTGATTGGCAACATCTGCAAGTAAACCAATTTCAATCGAAAGCTGGCACACAAAATTGAACGATGTCACCATTGTAAAAATTTGCCCTTGAGCGTATATTCCAGTTCCCCAGCTTACCACCAATATTCACTCAAGTCTTATTTTTATCCAATGCAAGCTTTTCTTATCACATCTGCTTTAAAAGAGTGGGGAGTGGGCTTGCCTCTCTTCATTCCCATACAAATCAATTTGTTCACCACTTTGAATACATCACATCACTACTTTTGAAGAACTCCAGAAAAAGATAGAAATTGAGTGACTTCAGTGACTGAATTAATGGGTGGCACCTCTAAACTGAATCTTACACATCTTGTTTCAAAGAATGGTCAGAAAGTTTTATAACAAATCATTTCCTTCCTTTCAAACTTTAGTTGGATAGAAAGAATGGTGAAATTTAAGATAAACGGTGGCATTGTGGCTTTAACTTTGAGATGTTTTAAAACAAAGTACCAGGATGACAGATATTTTTAATGGTAACGATGAAATATTATACTTTTCATTTCATTATATTTAGTTGATTTCCATTACTGTATTTGAAAACATGATTTGTAATAATTAAATTTGATGCCCTCTTTGAATTACTACTGAATAAAGGTCTAAAATATACAGAGAAAACAGACATGCGCCACATACATGTACTAGCATCTTGAATGAAGTTCCCATGCAAGAAAAACATGTCAAAATATTGCCAATCTGATTTATAAAAGTATCTACTGCATGAAATGAAAATGACATTGAAATGTCGGAAAAGAATTTTCAGGAATTCAGGATAACGTTTTAATTGCTAAGTGTTGAAACCATCCGAGGTATTCTTTATTCTTGAGTAACAAGATTGTCTAATTAGCCATACTGGATGCAAGATTGGTATCATTTTTTTTGTGTGGGACAAACTAGATACCATTAGAAGACTTCGGTAAAAATTGCGATTTGATATGGCCATCCATACTGGAGAATGAGTTATAAGCTTTTCATTATGTTCACTGTGGCAGCCAAATACAAGATCAGATTGGTATTATTTTTATTCAGGACCAACTAGATACCAGAATTAGTCTTCTGGTGCCATGTCAATGTGACTTTTAAAATCATCACTGTAGTAATGACAAGATTTTCTAGCTGGCTGCTAGTGGCCACACTGGATGTCAGATCAGAACCTTTTTCATTTAGGAGTAATTAGACATCATAAAAAATCTGGTGAAAACCGAATGTTGATATGACTTTTCACCAGGAAAGAGTTGAGATACGAGATATCAGACTGGCACAATGTTGATATGACTTTTCACCATATCAGACTGGCACAATGTTGATGTGACTTTCCACCATATCAGACTGGCACAATGTTGATGTGACTTTCCACCATATCAGACTGGCACAATGTCGATATGACTTTTCACCATATCAGACTGGCACAATGTCGATATGACTTTCCACCAAGAAGTTGAAATATCAGACTGGCACAATTTTCTCTTTAAGGCAAACAAGACAGCACAGATACTGTGGAAGCTATACTGGATATCTGAGCAACTTAATTTTCAACTGGGACAAACTAGACATTATAAAAAAAAAGTCTTCTATTAAAAATCCCATGCTGATATGACTTTGTTCATAAGGATCAGCATTGACAACATTTCAAGATGGCTGCTTGGGGGTCATATTGAACGTTTTATCAGCACCATTTTCATTTAAAACCAACTAGACATTATATCTGGTCTGTTAAAGTAAATCCCATGTCAACTGAAGTGGAGCTATAACATTCTTAAGATGACCAGTGTGGCAGCTACTTTTTATGTCCAAGCAAAACCACTGTTATTTCAGAACCAACTAGACATCATAAGGCTTATGATGAAATCCCCATGTTGATACAGCATTCCATTCAGATGCAACACTAACAATAGTTTCAATATGGCACAATTTTCATTTAGGATCAACTAGATATTGGGATGAATGTGTGTCAAGTTTCATGGCAATCCTCCATGAAGTATAGAAGTTTTGATATGAAACTTGTGATACTATTTAGACTTATGTCGGACAACAGACAAGACATCCAATAAGCTATGCTGGTCTATAACCAGTAAAACTAAAAATTATACAATGACATAAAATAATATTAATTTTTCCATAAAATAGTTTAAATTTTTATAAATATAGTCCCTCTCTAACAAATAATCATGGGTAAATAAATATTGCTCTCTTCATAATAAATAATATATAATAATGTATTTGTTCTAATAAGGTATTTAAATTGCTTTTGAAGATCCAAAAGGGATCACCAAATTTATCTGTGAATAACAAGCACCCGACTGTGAACAGCACAGAACTAGATATGTTGGAAGGTACAGATTTTTATGCTATTATTTCAGCTTGGGATTTTTTAACAGGTCACAGACCTAGATATTTTGAACAGTTGCATATCAGGCATTATTCTGTTCAACTTGTACTTTTATATGAACAGTACTGTCCCAAATCTGTTGGGCAGCTGCATTATCAGGTTTTATACTGTTAAACCAACTTGTAGATTTCTATGAATAGCATAGAGTCAAATCTGTTGGACAGTTGCATATCAAGTTTTATGTTATACATTCCATTTTTGCATCATGAAATAGCTGGGTCTATCATGCAAAATGTATATTTTATAATGACAGGAAAATGCATGTACTATGAATTCACTACTTTTTCTGATCAGATATGAATTTTAGGGGATTTTTTATTTTTGTGGAAATTGGTGGATCCAACTAATAATGGTCTTTATGTGGAAATAAATGGACTCCATACTTAATCCACAAATTTGGATACAAATGCCATTGAGATAAAAATAAACAAATTCAATGTATGCAGTAATCTGTAATAACAAGGTGTGTCATCTCAAGAGATTACAGTCTATGGTGGAATCTATAATTTTATGCAATTAGCCCTTTCTTCTATGAAATCTCTTTACTTTGAAATCCCACACACTTTGCATCTGATGTGGAACTAAATACAAGAATAATGGCTTTAAAAAATGGATTTTGAAAAATGTAATTCTTCTGTAACACACACTTTCAAACCATTCTGCTCTCATCAAAGTATAAAGTCAGGGGACCTCTGGATGTGATAGGCATTTTAAAAAATGCACCCATTTTTTCTATTACTGACTGGATTTGTCAATCTTATGATTCTCACACACTGCCATTACTAACTAAATGTGTCAATCTTATGATTCCTACAAACTGATTACTGACCAAATCTGTCAATCTCATGATTCTCACACACTACCATGACTGACTGAATCTGTCAATCTCATGATTCTCACACACTGCCGTGACTGGATGATGACTGAATCTGTCACCATCATGGATCTGACTTTAGCATGCTGATCAACTAAATCCTAAACATCCATTTTGCAAGTTTGGTTTTTTCTTAAGGATACATTCTGGCTTCTCAGATATAATTAATTTGGATCACTATGACATTTCATGATATTTATTACTGCCAAGAAGATGCAGGGCGGAGTTAGAATTACGAACATTGATCAAAAAATGATGGTGCTTGTGAAGGGAAAGATTGAAATGTACTATACTGAGGAATTTCATCCCTTTCATCCAAATTTGAGTTATTTTATGCTTGCACTTACATCCTGAAATGGGATGATGGTGGTGGTGATTGCAGGGAAAGAGTAGAAACTTAAGTACCATATTTTTTGTATGTCCTCAGACATTGTTGATGTAAATACAACAAATGTTTTGGAGCAAAATATAATTTTTATGCAAGCATAGATGTTTTCAGAAACTGTGGTAGTTCTTCAATTATAAGACATGAGAGACAGACTAATGCAGCTTTCCAAAAGTGCAGGAATGGCTTGCTTGTCATTGGAAACAGCCTTTACGGGTATATATATTTATATACAAGAACAAAAAATCCTTACTTTTAACCGTGGATAGGTTTTATTACCAGACTGCACAAACTGGGATTGATTCAAGGGTGACTAGGTGATTGAATTAGTATTATCCACAATCACGATGCTAAACACAATTTTTGACAGGACAATTTTCACTGTAATGGTTTTCTCGTTTAATAAAGGATGACATATTCTTCTAATGTTTTTATAACTGAGTTGTTAAATCAGCATGTGCATAATAAAATTATTTACTGTGTCAAGTGTCAGTAAGCCAACAAATGATGAAATACATTTCTCCAGGAACGTTACAGTTTTAATCATGCATATAATTTGTCAAGGTTATTCCTAATGACAAACAAACCTTTCCTCCACTTTTCAAAGGTGGTAATATTCAATCATTTTACTTTATTAATTATAAAAACTAAATTGTGCCCAAAAACCTAAATGGGTGAAATTATGAGGCATAAAAATTATTTTCAATTTCTCGTTGATCTTGCTTTTTATGCTGAATGAAATATTTTGATTTGTTTTTAGACCTAAAAAAGCAAATTTTTAACCAGCAGAAAGCATACCACCAGAAAGCACAGACAATATGATACTAAAGTTTTTAGATATGTCATAAATTAGATTTATCCCTTACACTGATACTACCTATCTGAGACGAGATCAGTTAAATCTGAATTTGACCTCTCTAACTTTTTACGTCGACATAAACATTTTCTAAGTTGCCATTGAGCAAATATAACAAATAATGGCAGCACACACAGTCCACATATTCCTGCCATCACATATGCCACAATATTCAGAGTACTGTCATGGGCTTCAACTTTAACATAGGCACAATCCTTGTAGTTTCCTGAAAAGAAAAGAAAACAATGCAGAATGATATGATTTATTAAAATGAATGACCTTTATTTTTCTTTTCAGATTGCAATTATAAAACATGATACTCCCTTTATGTCTAATCTGTGTACAGATTGACATGCACTTTTCTTTTTGTTTTGAATGACATGCACATGGATGCAAATGTGATTGCTGTGTTAATCTACCTCCAAGAGAGCCTGTCATACCACAATTCTGACTGTCAAACAACATGCATTATTAGATGTAACACAGTGCAAATGTGTTTCACGTGAGAATAATGAAATTTCTATGAAGAGTAATTAAATGATTTCAAATACAATTTTTGCCAGAACAACACACACTGAACAATTAAAAACCGATTAATATTCTGCTGGCTATAGGCCAGAATATCTATTATAACTGTACTGTTGCATGAGCATGCATTATTCTTCTTAACTTGTGCTAGGGTGTCAATTGTTCATTCTAAACTGTTGTTAGGGCATGCAGTATTCTTTCTTAACTTGTGCTAGGACGTCAAGTGTTCTTTCTGAACAGTTGTTAGAGCATGCATTATTCTTTCTTAACTGGTGCTTGAGCATGCATTGTTCTTTCTGAACTGTTGTTAGGACATCCATTGTTATTTCTTAATGAGGTGATTCAGGGAAGCTGACAAAACTTCAGACAAAACCAAGAGCTGATTCAGTGACAAATATACAACTTAAGATAAAAACAAGAAATGATTCAGTGACAGTTATACAACTTAAGACAAAAACAATAGTCAATTCAGTGATAGTTATAAAACTTCAGACAATACCAAGAATCGATTCAGTGACAGTTATACAACTTAAGACTAAGCCAAGAGCTGATTCAGTGACAGTTATACAACTTAGGACAAAACCAAAAATCAATTCTGGGACAATTATACAAATCGAGACAAAAACAAGAATCAATTCAGGGACAGTTACACAACTTATTATACAACCTAGAGCTGATTCAGTGACAGTTATACAACTGAAGACTAAAACAAGAATCGATTCAGGGACACTTATACAACTTAAGACAAAAACAAGATTTGATTCAGGGACACTTATACAACTTAAGACAAAAACAAGATTTGATTCAGGGACACTTATACAACTTAAGACAAAAATAAGAATTGATTTAGGGACAGTTATACAACTTAAGACAAAACCCAGAGTGATTCCGTGACAGTTATACAACTCGAGACAAAAACAAGAAACGATTCAGGGACAGTAATACAAATAAAGAAACAAAAGAACAGCAGAGGGATGTCCTTGGTACAATATTCAAGGACATCAAGCCTGAACAACATATTTTGGGGGTAAACAAACTTGTATGCAAGTAATTTCCTGTAAGTAGTTAAATATTTGCATAGCAATAAAAGCAAAACATTGAATTTTGAGACTATTTACCTTCTATGGGTCATCAGATCTAAATAAGAATTGTTTCACCTCTTCCAGTTTTTTCCTCATGAAAATAGGATATTACTCTCTTTTGAAGTGATACTTAAAAAAGCTGTGTACAGAAGCCATGTAAAAGGGGCTGGACAACATGCTTGAGAAAGACAAACTGCAATCTTGCTAAAAATAAATTGAAGAAAAAAAAACACTTTACCTGTGTACTTTTGTAATCCCTTTACATCAGATTTACGGGCCCTTTCATCCCTTACACTGCAAACTGACTCCGCAAATCCAACTTGAAGGTTCTGCCGATCAAATATCACATAGTATCCCTCCATTACGATGGCACCAATTACAGTCCCTAGATTATTTAATAGTATCCATTAAAATGAGTGTGCCTATCAGTAGTATGCATGTCTTTTCAAAGATAATTTGTATTTCAATTACAGTCCCTAGATTATTTAATAGTATCCATTAAAATGAGTGTACCTATCAGTAGAATGCAAGTCTTTTCAAAGATAATTTGTATTTCAATTACAGTTCCTAGATTATTTAATAGTATCCATTAAAATGAGTGTACCTATCAGTAGAATGCATGTCTTTTCAAAGATAATTTGTATTTCAATTACAGTCCCTAGATTATTTAATAGTATCCATTAAAATGAGTGTACCTATCAGTAGAATGCAAGTCTTTTAAAAGATAATTTGTATTCAATTACAGTCCCTAGATTATTTAATAGTATCCATTAAAATGAGTGTACCTATCAGTAGAATGCAAGTCTTTTCAAAGATAATTTGTATTTCAATTACAGTTCCTAGATTATTTAATAGTATCCATTAAAATGAGTGTACCTATCAGTAGAATGCATGTCTTTTCAAAGATAATTTGTATTCAATTACAGTTCCTAGATTATTTAATAGTATCCATTAAAATGAGTGTGCCTATCAGTAGTATGCATGTCTTTTCAAAGATAATTTGTATTTCAATTACAGTTCCTAGATTATTTAATAGTATCCATTAAAATGAGTGTACCTATCAGTAGAATGCATGTCTTTTCAAAGATAATTTGTATTTCAATTACAGTTCCTAGATTATTTAATAGCATCCATTAAAATGAGTGTACCTATCAGTAGAATGCAAGTCTTTTCAAAGATAATTTGTATTTCAATTACAGTTCCTAGATTATTTAATAGTATCCATTAAAATGAGTGTACCTATCAGTAGAATGCATGTCTTTTCAAAGATAATTTGTATTTCAATTACAGTCCCTAGATTATTTAATAGTATCCATTAAAATGAGTGTACCTATCAGTAGAATGCAAGTCTTTTAAAAGATAATTTGTATTCAATTACAGTCCCTAGATTATTTAATAGTATCCATTAAAATGAGTGTACCTATCAGTAGAATGCAAGTCTTTTCAAAGATAATTTGTATTTCAATTACAGTTCCTAGATTATTTAATAGTATCCATTAAAATGAGTGTACCTATCAGTAGAATGCATGTCTTTTCAAAGATAATTTGTATTCAATTACAGTTCCTAGATTATTTAATAGTATCCATTAAAATGAGTGTGCCTATCAGTAGTATGCATGTCTTTTCAAAGATAATTTGTATTTCAATTACAGTTCCTAGATTATTTAATAGTATCCATTAAAATGAGTGTACCTATCAGTAGAATGCATGTCTTTTCAAAGATAATTTGTATTTCAATTACAGTTCCTAGATTATTTAATAGCATCCATTAAAATGAGTGTACCTATCAGTAGAATGCAAGTCTTTTCAAAGATAATTTGTATTTCAATTACAGTTCCTAGATTATTTAATAGTATCCATTAAAATGAGTGTACCTATCAGTAGAATGCATGTCTTTTCAAAGATAATTTGTATTTCAATTACAGTCCCTAGATTATTTAATAGTATCCATTAAAATGAGTGTACCTATCAGTAGAATGCAAGTCTTTTAAAAGATAATTTGTATTCAATTACAGTTCCTAGATTATTTAATAGTATCCATTAAAATGAGTGTACCTACCAGTAGAATGCATGTCTTTTCAAAGATAATTTGTATTCAATTACAGTTCCTAGATTATTTAATAGTATCCATTAAAATGAGTGTACCTATCAGTAGAATGCATGTCTTTTCAAAGATAATTTGTATTCAATTACAGTTCCTAGATTATTTAATAGTATCCATTAAAATGAGTGTGCCTATCAGTAGTATGCATGTCTTTTCAAAGATAATTTGTATTTCAATTACAGTTCCTAGATTATTTAATAGTATCCATTAAAATGAGTGTACCTATCAGTAGAATGCATGTCTTTTCAAAGATAATTTGTATTTCAATTACAGTTCCTAGATTATTTAATAGCATCCATTAAAATGAGTGTACCTATCAGTAGAATGCAAGTCTTTTCAAAGATAATTTGTATTTCAATTACAGTTCCTAGATTATTTAATAGTATCCATTAAAATGAGTGTACCTATCAGTAGAATGCATGTCTTTTCAAAGATAATTTGTATTTCAATTACAGTCCCTAGATTATTTAATAGTATCCATTAAAATGAGTGTACCTATCAGTAGAATGCAAGTCTTTTAAAAGATAATTTGTATTCAATTACAGTCCCTAGATTATTTAATAGTATCCATTAAAATGAGTGTACCTATCAGTAGAATGCAAGTCTTTTCAAAGATAATTTGTATTCAATTACAGTTCCTAGATTATTTAATAGTATCCATTAAAATGAGTGTGCCTATCAGTAGTATGCATGTCTTTTCAAAGATAATTTGTATTTCAATTACAGTTCCTAGATTATTTAATAGTATCCATTAAAATGAGTGTACCTATCAGTAGAATGCATGTCTTTTCAAAGATAATTTGTATTTCAATTACAGTTCCTAGATTATTTAATAGCATCCATTAAAATGAGTGTACCTATCAGTAGAATGCAAGTCTTTTCAAAGATAATTTGTATTTCAATTACAGTTCCTAGATTATTTAATAGTATCCATTAAAATGAGTGTACCTATCAGTAGAATGCATGTCTTTTCAAAGATAATTTGTATTTCAATTACAGTCCCTAGATTATTTAATAGTATCCATTAAAATGAGTGTACCTATCAGTAGAATGCAAGTCTTTTAAAAGATAATTTGTATTCAATTACAGTTCCTAGATTATTTAATAGTATCCATTAAAATGAGTGTACCTACCAGTAGAATGCATGTCTTTTCAAAGATAATTTGTATTCAATTACAGTTCCTAGATTATTTAATAGTATCCATTAAAATGAGTGTACCTATCAGTAGAATGCATGTCTTTTCAAAGATAATTTGTATTCAATTACAGTTCCTAGATTATTTAATAGTATCCATTAAAATGAGTGTGCCTATCAGTAGTATGCATGTCTTTTCAAAGATAATTTGTATTTCAATTACAGTTCCTAGATTATTTAATAGTATCCATTAAAATGAGTGTACCTATCAGTAGAATGCATGTCTTTTCAAAGATAATTTGTATTTCAATTACAGTTCCTAGATTATTTAATAGTATCCATTAAAATGAGTGTGCCTATCAGTAGTATGCATGTCTTTTCAAAGATAATTTGTATTTCAATTACAGTCCCTAGATTATTTAATAGTATCCATTAAAATGAGTGTGCCTATCAGTAGTATGCATGTCTTTTCAAAGATAATTTGTATTTCAATTACAGTTCCTAGATTATTTAATAGTATCCATTAAAATGAGTGTACCTATCAGTAGAATGCAAGTCTTTTAAAAGATAATTTGTATTCAATTACAGTTCCTAGATTATTTAATAGTATCCATTAAAATGAGTGTACCTACCAGTAGAATGCATGTCTTTTCAAAGATAATTTGTATTCAATTACAGTTCCTAGATTATTTAATAGTATCCATTAAAATGAGTGTACCTATCAGTAGAATGCATGTCTTTTCAAAGATAATTTGTATTCAATTACAGTTCCTAGATTATTTAATAGTATCCATTAAAATGAGTGTGCCTATCAGTAGTATGCATGTCTTTTCAAAGATAATTTGTATTTCAATTACAGTTCCTAGATTATTTAATAGTATCCATTAAAATGAGTGTACCTATCAGTAGAATGCATGTCTTTTCAAAGATAATTTGTATTTCAATTACAGTTCCTAGATTATTTAATAGCATCCATTAAAATGAGTGTACCTATCAGTAGAATGCAAGTCTTTTCAAAGATAATTTGTATTTCAATTACAGTTCCTAGATTATTTAATAGTATCCATTAAAATGAGTGTACCTATCAGTAGAATGCATGTCTTTTCAAAGATAATTTGTATTTCAATTACAGTCCCTAGATTATTTAATAGTATCCATTAAAATGAGTGTACCTATCAGTAGAATGCAAGTCTTTTAAAAGATAATTTGTATTCAATTACAGTCCCTAGATTATTTAATAGTATCCATTAAAATGAGTGTACCTATCAGTAGAATGCAAGTCTTTTCAAAGATAATTTGTATTCAATTACAGTTCCTAGATTATTTAATAGTATCCATTAAAATGAGTGTGCCTATCAGTAGTATGCATGTCTTTTCAAAGATAATTTGTATTTCAATTACAGTTCCTAGATTATTTAATAGTATCCATTAAAATGAGTGTACCTATCAGTAGAATGCATGTCTTTTCAAAGATAATTTGTATTCAATTAGATTATTTAATAGTATCCATTAAAATGAGTGTGCCTATCAGTAGTATGCATGTCTTTTCAAAGATAATTTGTATTTCAATTACAGTTCCTAGATTATTTAATAGTATCCATTAAAATGAGTGTACCTATCAGTAGAATGCATGTCTTTTCAAAGATAATTTGTATTTCAATTACAGTTCCTAGATTATTTAATAGTATCCATTAAAATGAGTGTGCCTATCAGTAGTATGCATGTCTTTTCAAAGATAATTTGTATTTCAGTTACAGTCCCTAGATTATTTAATAGTATCCATTAAAATGAGTGTGCCTATCAGTAGTATGCATGTCTTTTCAAAGATAATTTGTATTTCAATTACAGTTCCTAGATTATTTAATAGTATCCATTAAAATGAGTGTGCCTATCAGTAGTATGCATGTCTTTTCAAAGATAATTTGTATTCAATTACAGTTCCTAGATTATTTAATAGTATCCATTAAAATGAGTGTACCTATCAGTAGAATGCATGTCTTTTCAAAGATAATTTGTATTCAATTACAGTTCCTAGATTATTTAATAGTATCCATTAAAATGAGTGTGCCTATCAGTAGTATGCATGTCTTTTCAAAGATAATTTGTATTTCAATTACAGTTCCTAGATTATTTAATAGTATCCATTAAAATGAGTGTGCCTATCAGTAGTATGCATGTCTTTTCAAAGATAATTTGTATTTCACTACTAACAACTAGCATGTACAAACCTGGGCAATTGTCAAAATATATTTTCTAATACTGATAAGAAAGATCATATTTGCATTCTAATTTAAAAATACCTCTGAAAAGTATTAGGAACGTCTGAGGATGTAGATCACTTACACATTCATTTGTTAAAAATGACCCACAAACAATACCCAAATTTTAAAAAGATAATGACCAGAAAGTCCATTATTAAATTATAGGAAAACTTGTAGTTAAGCCTCAAAAGTTATACCTACTCCAAATCACTGACAGATGCATCATTTAAGCTTACCTGATTCAGAACTTGTGATAGCAAATTTAAAGCAATCTTCCCCCTTAGTTGTATCATTGTCATCACTGACAGGTCGTAGGTATTGCTGAAATAAGAACATAAGAAATAAGAACTCCTTTGATTTGAAGCTGAATTTGTCTTCTTTTGCATGTACCAAAACCAAACCATGTTTGCTACACACATGTACAGTGAAATTGTATAAACTGGTGACTAATGACTACTGTGAGCATACAGACAATTTTTTTTTTAATAAGTATAATAACCTTGCAAAATGTAAAGAAAACAATTATCCCTCAAAATTTACAATGTTTCTCTAATCAGTTCTCCATTACTATGCAAGTCTCCCACAAGATGCAATATTTCACAATTCTGGTACTCAGTTATCTATTATTATACTGGTCTCCCACAAGATGCAATATTTCACAATTCTGGTACTCAGTTATCTATATTATACCGGTCTGCCACAAGATGCAATATTTCACAATTCTGGTACTCAGTTATCTATTATTATACCAGTCTCCCACAAGATGCAATATTTCACAATTCTTGTACTCAGTTACCTATTATTATACTGGTCTCCCACAAGATGCAATATTTCACAATTCTGGTACTCAGTTATCTATTATTATACTGGTCTCCCACAAAGTGCAATATTCCACTACCCAATTCTCCATTACTATGCATCTCTCCAACAATGTGGAATGTCCCACTACTCAATTATCCATAATTATGCATATCACCCACCATCTTCAATGTTCTATTACTAAATTCTCCATTAATATGCATATCTCCCACAATTTGAAGTCCACTACTCAATTTTCATTCACATGCAAGAAAATAGAAGCAGCATGAGCCAAGAGCAACCAAAACATCACAGGGAGCCATGGAAGCACAGCTAATAGAGAGCTTAACTTGTAAACAAAGGTGCAAGGGTTAAGTACCTGCCTAGGCAAGCCCAGGATGTCTGCCTTGTTATGTTCATGGGAAAAGCACTTGGCTCCATTTCCTCAGCATGATATAGTCAATAATGTGTCTTAAAAGCATCATAAGCCAACAAACCAAAGAAAGCATTTCAAATGGTCTCACTCACAACAACACAAACCAATGTTGGGAGAATGACCAATCAGGGGCCATAACTCTAAATGATGACACAGAATGCTGCATATCCAGTTTATTCATGGTCTCGTCAAGGTTTATAATTTTATGCTGTAGAAAACAACCGAAAAAAATCTGATACCAAAACTTGTAAAGATCATGTGGAAACTTATTCAGGGTCTTATCTGTATAAAGCTAAATACCATCTCTACTCATTTAAAAGTAAGAGTCAAACTGCAAATAACAAAGATCCTAATCTGCCACAGAATAATGTGCCTGCAGATTATGGTCTATATTGATGTTCTAATGATTACTCCTAACAAACTGCACAGATCCGATCTGCTGGTGCATTTCACAACAGCAAATCTGTGTTTGGGTTGTAGATTGACTCGTCTTTTAAGTGAGTATAGATGGTATCAAATTCGTGACCAACCACAAGTTACAACTTGCTAATGCCTTATTCTTTGCCGCATACTGGTAGTCAATGTATAGTTATACAAAATCGTGAACACAGGAAACAAAAATGTTACTGCAAGTTTTCTAGGATGTATATATAACAAAAGCTGCTCTTTTTCACAGGTATTTCCAAGTTGTTCATGTATGCATGTTTGAACTTCTCTTAGCTTCTTCTAAATGATGCTTTGGATGCAACACAAAAAGGGGTATGCATTTTAGACCCTTAAAGGTAGTCCACTGTTGTAAATTCAGCACTTACTGCAAAGCTAAAAATGATGTCATTATGACATCACATTTTATATAGGTGTATCATTACACTCTGGGAGAGACTGGATGTAAAATTATATGTTTGAAAAAAGAAAACTTCTGTTTCTTATTAAATAATGAAAACTAAATTCCCTTATAATTTTGTCACAGTTGCATGGAAGTCAATGAAAAGTCAATCACACCTTGGGAAATCTTTAGCAGTTACAACCTTTGATAAACTGGTCACAGAGATGTGGAAAACCAATGTGAGTTAAGTAATAAGGTACTGTATTACTCTGTCACAATTAATACAAACCATAAGCACTCCTACTATAGAAGTGGAAGTTCTCAACAAGACAATTCTATTCTTATAATAAATAATCTGTGAAGGCACTAACTCTTTTTATTCTAAGAAACTACTGTTTTACATCAGCCTGACACAATAATCTGAACAAGTGAAATGAAGAATTAAACAAGCAGACCTGTGGTGAGAGATTTAGGCTGAACACAGAGTCATTGGTGGTTGGTAATACCAGAGTTATCACTGGGAAGTCATTGTATGGAACTCTGTTTCTCCTCCAGCACAAAACTTCATCTCCAGTCCAAAATGTAGTTAAAGGAATTGTCAGGTTAGTCTCCTGGAAAAAAGTTAACAATTATAATGAAGATTATCATGAATGGCAGATTATATACACTGTGTCTAAAATTCCTCCACATCAACAGCATATTTTAAAAAAATTTAAATCACAATCTCATGGAATAAATGGTGCATAATTATGCAAAACCATTCACAAAATTAAACAATTATTAAAATAAGAGTTCAAAGACTAAAGTTTGTGATATTTATTAATAATCCAAAGCTGAGTAATAACATGATACTCCTTGATAAGAAAACAATTTATATCAATTTGAAAATGACAAAAGCAATGAAGCAAAAATAAAAGCCATGAAATTATTCAGATTTTCTAGTGGGTCCACTTCTTTAGAACAATATTAAATTTATGTGAAATATTAACCAGACTTTCAAGTGGGTCCACCCCTTTAAGAACATCTCAAATTTATGTGTAAATATTAACCAGTCTTGCATGTGGATCCACTTTCTTTAGGGCCATCTCAAATTTATGTGAAATATTAACCAGACTTTCAAGTGGGTTCACCTCTTAAGACCATCTCAAATTTATGTGTAAATATTAACCAACTTTCAAGTGGGTTCACCTCTTAAGACCATCTCAAATTTATGTGTAAATATTAACCAGTCTTGCATGTGGATCCACTTCTTTAGGGCCATATAAAATTTATGTGAAATATTAACTAGACTTTCAAGTGGGTCCTGCTCTTTAAGACCATCTCAAATTTATGTGTAAATATTAAACAATCTTGCATGTGGATCCATTTCTTTAGAGCCATATCAAATTTATGTGTAAATATTAACCAACTTTCAAGTGGTTCAATTCTTTAGGACCATATCAAATATATGTATACAAAATACCAAGCCTTTCAAATTTATGCATAAATACTAACCAGACTTTAAAAGTGGTCCCTTCTTCTGTTAAAATTAACAAGATTTTCAAGGGGATCCACTTCTTTTGGGTCATATCAAATTTATGTGTAATTCTAAAGAAAACTTCTGTGGTAAATTTTAACAAAATCTTTATCTGACAGATTGTTCTCTTTTGAACTAAGGCATAATATTAACTAGACTTTAAAAGTGTCCCCTTCTTCTGTTAAAATTAACAAGAATTTCAAGGGGGTCCACTTCTTTTAGGTCGTATCAAATTTATGTGTAATTCTAAAGAAAACTTCTGTGGTAAACTTTAACAAAATCATTATCTGAAATACCGTTCTCTTTTGAACTAAGGCAATCTAAATTAGGTAGGCAATCAGGTAGAATCTCTCTAAATGTATATTTAAGTGTATTACAACCCTGACAGCAGTAATAATAACAACTCTTTTTCTCAGTTTAATTGCCTTTTTACTAGTAGTGTAGCTGAGTAAGTGGATTCTTTATAACTTTCTGTCATCACATGAAATTCTGAAAAAAAGAATGATCCCTATCTTTTAAGCATGCAGGGAATAATCCAAGCCAAAATTTTTAAATATATGAAAATATACTTTTTTATGCCTTTCTTATTCAAACCTACAACCAAGAATTTTCCTTACCAGTACGATCTGCTGAACTCTTTTCACAATACTACTAAAAACCTTAACAGGCAGTCTCAGATTGGTTGTTCCACTGTCAACTATAGTCTTTCCAAAATTGTACTGAAAGGAAAATAAGTTCATTTTTTACAGATCAGCATTTTACAAAATATAAGTTCTGGGTTGTTTCCATGAGAAAATTTTGCAGTGTACTGGATACAACATCTGCAAATGAGAAAAAGGTTACTACTTAGAATATTTCATGCTGTGCAAATACTATATTGCAGGTAAATTAAGATGTTAAATGCTTTTAGATACTAATGAGATCACACACAAAAAATGCCATAGTGAAATCACAAAAACGAAAAACACAACAATGCATCTTATTTCTTTCAACCTCTCTAGATTCTCAATCAATTCTAAAATTTTGACAAAATTCCTAATTAGATATATATGAAAAAGTTCTGATACAACTAAAAAAGACTTTTTCATCAATAATTAAAGAAGCTACAGGTCTAGAAATAATAATGTGATCATGGATACCTAACCACAGTCTAAAATATGATCTAATATAAAACCTAACTAAAGTGTGATAGACAGAAGAATGGCAAATTTCAACAAGTTGGGACATATTTTATTTATTTATAAACTCAAACTGCACAACATCCATGTCTATTAAATCTCTATAATGCAATTTAGTCCAAAATAAGCATTTCTGTGTTCTCATGACAAAATTTCAATATGAGGTGCACAAAAACAAAACACATATTAGTAGTGCAAGGGAACAGTAAAGGGGAAGATTATTTGTGTTGGTCTACCTAGGTCTGTGAAACATGTCTACTGTGTGTAACTGTACCTCTTTGCAATCCATATTGAGGCTGACACCTCCCACCTGAACATCTAAAATTATGACTTCATAGTACCAGGTTTTGTAAATAGGAGTGTAGAATATTGGGCCAATGTGCAGAGATGAGTCCAATCCTCCTAGGATCTAGATAGAGAATAAAAGTAATATCTATAGAATAATCTAATATATATTGAGCTTGACAATCAGGGATTACATTATATACTTTTAAAACTTGAAAGCCCACAAAATTAGACTGTGTTATTTTACAGTTTAGTTAAATTCTGTTAATTTAGTCTTAAGAATAGTCATTTTAAGTTCTTTTGCATGTTGCAATCAAAGCGATATACGAGTTCTGTACAACAAATGAGCAGACCCAGTAAAATCATCATGCACATACGCATTAGAAATCTGGTACCCTGACTTCTTCACTACATTATAAACAGAGTCAAGAAAGCACATTACCATATAACAAATTTATAATGAATTCCATAAAATAATGGCAGACTGGCCATAAAAAGAGAGAAAGAGAATGAGAAAAGGATAGTCAATGTCTGAAGGTCAATCAGTATCTTTCACATAAAATCTGAAGGTACTATATGCCTGTATGCTCTCCGCCAAATTTGATTACAAAATATTAAGCTGCTTTCTTTTACGAAAAATGATTTAAAAGTATGTCTATTTGTATCAACATGGCTCAGCATCCTTTTAACAATTTGTAAGCCCTTTATGCCAGGCATTTTTCTGTCAATTTCCATCAAAGTATGTTCATTAGCAGAAATATTTTAAACAGCAATCACTTCACTTTAATGACTCAATCCCATTATAGCCATGTCATAGCATCTCTAAATTCTAAAAGGAAGAAATTTAAAAAAGATTAAAACCAGCAACATTTTCAGTTTTGTGAAATTTTACTGTGCTGAAGTAATAAAATGTGCAAAATTTTATTGAATCAAGTATTATGATTTACTTTATCTGAACTGATGCTTACAAATATGTCTCCCATCTGTATGTCATATGAGGTGGAATTACTGGCAGACACCCCACAGTTAATGCTTACCACTGTGCCTCCCAAATGAATGTCAGATGAGGTGGAATTATCAACACACCCACACATTCAATGTTTACCATTTTGCATCCAATCTGTATAGCAGGTGACGTGGAACTACTAATAGACTCAAATGACTTATGCTACCTTCATGCTTCTCGTTTGTATATCAGATAAGATTGAAATGCCAACAGAACCATGCATTTGAATGCTGACCAATGGGTCTCCCATATGTATGTCAAGTGAGAACCACACCGATGATGCTTACCACTGTGCCTCCCATGTGAATGTCAGATGAGTTGGAATTACCGGAGAAAAAAACACCAATGATGCTTACAATTGATCCTCTCATGTGTATGTCAGATGAGTTGGAATTACTGAAAGAAACACACCGATAATGCTTGCAAATTGACCCTCTCATTTGTATGTCAGATGAGTTGGAAATACTGAAAGAAACACACCGATAATGCTTACCATTGTGCCTCCCATGTGTATGTCAGATGAGTTGGAATTACTGAAAGAACCACACAGTTGCATGCTGAACATATTAGGAATGCTGGTCTGGTGGACAAGGGAGTCAAAGAATGGTGTGATGGAACTGTCAGGCTGCAGCATTAAAACATTAATTAGACTAATCATAATACAGAAAGATGATAATCGATGTTATAGAAAACAATTTCAATATTTACTTCTGATCTAAATAAATTGACTACAAATTCAGGAAAACTAAGTGATGAAAAATAAAATTAAATTTGACAGTATCTCCAGTATCTAAATAGTATATGAATCCCTGCTGGCTGCAGTTCAGAACAAAAGTGAGAACAAGTCTGACTTTACCCATGACCATGGAAGTGACTGAAAGAACTAATCCATACATTGAAGACAAAAAGAGGTAAATAATACTTTTCAGTTTCTGTATGATATACCTAACATTAGGAATATCTCTGGAAATATATATATATATATATATATATATATATATATATATATATATATATATATATATATATATATATATATATACACACACACACACAAATACAAAACATTGATCCCAAAATTCAAAATAACTGATATGCACTGACACATAATGTTAAAAAGTATACTGTGAGGGACTAATGCAATGTACACAAGTATAAACCCTGGCTCATTAGTTAAATTTATCCTGTGTTTACAAATCCCAGGTGATAAGATTTCACACCTGTATTACCTTGTGATTTATGGCTATAAAGTGTTTAAATAATTGTAAAACATAATTACTAAACAGTTTAAACAAAATTACTAAACAAATGAAACAATTACTTCACAGCTAAAACAAAATACTGAAACAGTTGACAAAAAATTACTTAAGAAATGAAATATAATTAGTAAATAAATGAAACACAATTATTTCACAGCTGAAACTGAACTATTAAACAATTTCATGGCTAAGTATGGGCCAGTAATATCCTCTTTTTAACATGTCAAGTTGGTAGAATCTTTACTGAGCTGAATTGTCAGTCTGAAACAATATTTAGAGCTTTACAAATTCAATGGCACTCAAATCAGTCAAATTAAAAAATGTTTTATACTATTAATGCAGCCTTTTATCAAGTAAAATTTACTGAATTAAAAATAAAGCAGATGAAAACTTGTATGTAAGACAAATCTCCTAAATAGAGAAACTTACCCGTGCAATTTCAGCATACCCGAAACCTAAGATTCCCTGCCAATTAGAACCATTTATAAAAAAGTTTTCTGCTGTTGTGATTCCAGCAATGTTGGCTGTGAATGAGATATTTGGAAGTGAGGACACAGTGATGATGTCTGAACCCAGGGTACCTTCCCATTTGCCTTGTGTATAAGGTACATACACTGATGTGCCTATCTCCTTGTAGGAGGTAGATCTGAAAATATAAGTGTGACAGTTTTTAGTTTGCTCTTAACATTTATTTGTGCCAAGAGTAAATACACACTGCACTGAACATTTTGTTCAATGCAATGGTGTTTAAATATAAATCACTCAAGTGTGCAAATGTTCAGGCTTCTATTTATCTACCAACAACTTAATCCTATGTTTTAAAGGAAACTGTTTGACTTGTTAATTAGTTGATTGGATTTTAAAAGCAACTGGCACTATCATACTGAGGAATCCTGAGCCAAGTGCCTTTCACAAATTTACACCAAGGCAGCTAAACCTTGGGTTTTTAAAACTAAATGGATTCATATACAATAATTATATACATACATATATGCTTAATGGACAGGATTTCCTAAACTAGATTTACATCATTAAGACAGATGACCTGCCATCATAACTTCAGTTGGTTTCATCAGAAAATGGTGACAATTTTACTTCACCTATATTTTTGTAATGTAAAGCCCCATACCCAATTTTATTTCAATTCATGGTATTCTTTAAAAGTTACTAAGCTAAAACGAAATTCATCATCGATTGATTTTAGCATGACAAACAATGACATGAGCAGATATGAGTAGCACTATCTGCCCCTCCTTCCACAGAAATGGCAGGAGTGAAATAATTCTAGATACATGGTTAGGCAGTCAACTTGTAGACTACACAGGCCAGAAATGTGTCACTTATAGTCTGAAAAAACAAAAATTCAAAAACTCCATTTTGTACACCAACAAACATCGTGACTGTTACTACGGATGTTTCAGCCAACTCACCTCAAGGCTTTCAAACTCAGAATATTTGAACACAAGAGTCCCTAACATTCTACTGCCCTAAAAAGAATTTAAATCAATTTAACATAAGCACCATTGTTTTGGGATCTGTTACATAAGTATTCCGCAGAGGTTTGCCTTCACTTCTGATTAAATATTATTTGTTAGAAAGTTATGACTGAAAGTATGTGGAGGCATACCCTCCCATCTGCAGGGGAGATCTAGTTACCCATGGTTTTGTTACTTCTGTAACTCATCAGAGGGATATGGATGATTCATTTGTACAACTAATTACTTTGTCTTATCAGTCAGAGGTTTATTATCCCTTCGTCGCCAGTGTCATAGTTCAATTGATGCCCTCAATTGGACCCAAAATTAGAGCTACTGGAGATCAGGATAGAATTCACTGTCATTGTTGTAGTAGGGTTTAACACTATTTGTTCAGTACAAGATAGGCTATAAATGGTGACCACTATAACTGGTGGAGGAAGAACCCTGAAAAAACCAAGGAAGAACCACTGACACATGAGAAGCTACTGGCAAACTTTCTCATGTACCCATGTTAACCGAGCCTAAGACTCGAAACCCATGCATACAGAGGTGAGATAGCAATGATCCATAACGGTGAGCACTTTAGACCACTTGGCCACTTTGGGCACGATAGCATTTGTGATCCAATCCAGTTATATCTGATTGTGTATAATATTCCAAACACTATGAAAACATCTCTTATGCAATGTTATGCTTAGCATTACAAAAACTTACTTTGTTTAACTACAATATAGAAAACAAAGAATTTGTAATATAAAAAAAATTTGACAGTTTTTTGTGATCTCTTTGTTTATACCCCTATTTAAAACACTTTTCTATAATTATTTTATCCAATGCTTTAGCTGAATCCTGGCTGTAAGACAACAGTATCATCTGAAACCTAGAAGCTGCAATAATAGGTCTCATCAATACAAGTTGATTTCAGGGTTCTAATATAAATCAATCGGAGGCTGCACAAGCAACAAAGGGGTAAATAAATCTCTAACTGATAAAACAAATGTATCAACCTGAATGATTCTCTCTGAGGAGTTACAATAGTTATGAACTCAGTCAGGGACCGGGGACTAGATCCCCTCAACAATATGTATATGATCCTATTTGTACCTTTCTCTGTGAAAGAATGTGGTAATCTCTGGATAACTTCTGGCAGCAACTGCAAAATTACTACTTCCAGTATCAACCAGAACATTGAGCTGTTAAAGATAATTATTTGAAAATAAATTCATACATGTATGGAAAATGTTAAACTAGTCTAATGACAATGTAATACGCACACTAGCTGTTGATAGGCCCATTATGGGTATCTAGACTAAAAATATGTAACTGCAACACATTTCCCTGAAAGTGTTATGTCATTTCTGGACAACATTCTTAATTAAACAAGGGCCATAATTCCATACAACTTTGCCTGAAAATGGCAAAAATTAAACATTAACTATGTCTTCTAAAAATAAAACCTCAAAATAAATGTTACCTCCGACTGTAAGTTCATAAGAAGTTACTGAGCAGAAATTTGAGGGCAAAGTTGTAAAGTCCAAAAAGGGTCACAACTCCATAACAATTTACAGAAAAAGGTCAAAATCAAATTTGCCATGGTCTCTGCAAAACTAAATCTTGAATCAAATTTGAATACAAATACAAAGTCTTTACAAAAATATTGAAAAAGATCTGAAAGACACACACAGACACACACAGGCAAACAATATATGACATATTATAAAACATACCCAAATCAACTCTTTCAAAACTTTTTCATGAAATTTTCACAATATACTTCTGAATCTTGTTTCAATCACTGGAAAAGTTTTCAAAACATAAAAAGCTAATTTTAAAGAAATAGATATGCAAACAAGTAAACATTCTGTTTTTCCAAAGCATCAAGTGTTCACAAAGACAAATTGTAATCTTACCTTTTGTGGAGGTGTTCCAATTGTTACTTCTATGTAGTACCCTTGTCCAGGTTTACCTTCCAGGTTATCATGATGTTCAACACTAGGATCAAAAGAATCTGGCACTTCTCGTCGCAAACGATAATCAGAGGCCACTGATTTATCCTTTAAAGTTTTGTGAAGTAATGACAGTTTAAAAACATCACCACTCACATCTCTAACAGTGAAACATAAATGAAGTAATATCAGCAGATGTAATGTATCAATTAAGTTAGTACAGAATCTCATTTTGTTTTCTTTTCAAAAGTTTCACATGAGAATTACCAACAGAGATGGCCAAAAAATATATCTAGCTTCAAAGTCAAATCCATCTTGCCTGTGTTTTTTATGATGTTGATTGCCAAAGCATATTTTCATTCTTCTTAACCTGTAAAAGACAAACTGAACTCTTAATAATTCAAATATACAGACCAAGTCTGAAGTATACAAGATTTACATGTGTATGGTATTAGGAGTCTAAGCTCTTAAAATAAGTAACAGAAAAAGTAAAAACAAGCTTTTTCCCTAGAATACAAAGTGAAAAATGAGAAAAAAAGAACTTACTGTATTGTGAATTAAATCCAAAACTAATCCAAGAATTAAAGACACAAGTCCTAGTAATGAAAAGTCCTGAATAAAATTCAGTTCAAGTCCTGATGAGATCCAAAATTTAAAGCAATGAAGAGTCAACAGTCTCTTGTTGAATTACAGAAATATTATTCCAGGTTTGAATTCAGTATAAATTCCAGTGAATGTCTTTATCCAAAAATAATTTCACCTTCTTTATTTACAACACAATAGCCTAAAAAGTTGTCTTAGGAATCTCCAAAACTCTTCCCCATTATCAAAATATTTACTCCTTTTGTTTACCTGAATAATAATTCTGATAATAAGCTCAAACACATAGAGAATAATGAAGCTATTATTAGTTTTTTACATAAATGAAATTTTAAAAAGTTAATCAGGTCAAGCGGAAATGAACTCAATTTTAGACATGGTCAAGTCCAACATACAATGTTACATTACAATAGCAGGTAATGAAATAATTCTACAAAATTAAACTTACCATGAAACAATTAAATTAAATATATATAACAATTGGATGAGTTTCAAGATTTTCAGACCAAATGCATTCACCTGTTGGTATGCTATTAAATAGCAAAATGGGTTAGTATCAAATTTCCTCTCTGCAACAAAGTCAAACGAGTAAATATTGAATCAGGGTAATTAGACTTTACAAAGGCCTAACAAAAAAACATGATTCAACTGGTTCTGATATTGCTTGCCTGGTACTGTATATACTTGCTTACAAGTCCAAATGCAAACCGGCAAACCTGGGTCAGTGCAGTTTTTGAGAGCAATCAGTAAAAGAAACAAAATAAATTCCGATCAGCAGGTGCACTATGCTAAGGCAGATCAGAATCATTGTTGTTCGCAATTTGACTGCTGCATGCATTTAAGGTGGAGGTTCTAACAACTTAGGCGATGAAGCAGTCCACAGGATATGATCATCCAACTGATGAAAGAAAAAGACTAAAAGCAGATAGAGTGCAGATTGTCCCTTACTGAAAAGGAATGGAGCACTGTAAGGCACTTGAAAGTACATAAGACAATGACAGAGAAACAAAATGGTAACACAGATGTTAGTTCAAATCATCATGGCAGGTGTTGGGGTGGGTCATGTGTATTATCTGCATTTACAGTCGGTAATTTCAATAAAGCCTAACACATATTATAAATAAGTCACAAAATTATGCTTTGAAACTTGTTGCAACAATAATGCAGTGCAAGTTGAATGTAAGTGGCTTTTAAATAAGTAGATGGTAATCTAGGCCAATAAATCAGCACTTCACCTTTGATGATATTGATGTTGGGATGAGGGGCTGATTTAACCTAATCAATACAAGCTGCAATTATCAGCAGACACTTTTGATTGCACACATCAGTGAACATTTTAAACGCTTACTGGTATGTCCCGTGGCTGTGCACCATCGGCTGATGGGTTCTTTAGGTGATATGTAGATATTATTTCCTTAGCAAATCATGTTTTGTGACTTATAAATCTACCTGGAATATCACAACCATCTGCCCTGTGGCCATTTTTAATTTCACACTTGATATGGCCTTTACAATTTACCGGCATGTGTCTAAAGTGTTTACAGGTTTGTTCCATAATGATTTGCATTCAGCACATTTTAATGAACAGGTAACACCAGGTAACACCAGGCCCACAACATTGTCTATAAAAATCAAACACAGATTTGTGGGGTTGATTTATTGGACTAATGGTTGTTGATGTTGGGTTTAATGCCATTTTTCTGCACAAGATAGAAGATAGGCTATACAAGGCTGCCAGTATTAATAGTGAAGGAAGAACCCGGGACCCCCCGCCCCTGAAAGAACCATTGACCAACAAGAAGCTATTGGCAAGGCCTGAAGCTTTCTCACATACCCATATTGGCCAAATCTGAGACTCAAACCCACACAGACAGAGGTGAAATGGCAGTGATCCATAATGGAGAGCACTTTAGATCACTCAGCCACTCTGGGCCCCAGACAAATAATAATAATAATAATAATAATAATAATAATAACAATAATAATAATGAGGACTTTGTAAAGCGCCGTATCATTAGAAGCTCTAAGTGCTTTACAACATCTATAATTATATTAACACAAAAAAAAAAAAAAAAAAACACCAAGAAAGTGGAAAACAGAAAATGCTGAAAATATTTAAGGTAGGAAACATGGTAATACTCTATGTATATCACAGATAAATGATATGTTGTATGCATTAATCAAAGTAAACAAAACAGCAATGGACATACAGTTAAAATGTGACATAGATGAATGATATATGGGTAAAAAGAATGAATAAAGTAAAATTTGTAAATACATAAGTGACACAAAGTATAATATGCCTATTGTACACTATAATATGAGTTTCCCTGTAAAATGTAAGCTTACATAATCTTTATTTATCTTTATCTTATTTAAAGTCAAAGAAATCAGAAAACATGCATATGCAGAGTAGATCACATAACAATCATACTGGTTTACTGTATAACAATTGAATGACAGTCAGTGATGACAGTCAGTGATGTTGTTGCAGGGTTTAACACCTAACATTTTTCAGCACAAGATAAAGAGTCTCTCTTTAGAACACATGGTACTAATGATATGGACAAAATGGGAACCAGCCTGGACATGGGCAAACTTAAAATAGAGTATATATGGGTTTGGTTAATTGGTTAATAACATAAGTTATCTTTTAGGAAAAAGAATATTTTGAGAGCTTATCCTAGTTGTTAATGAGGGGATAAAATAGACATTGTTGGAATTTCAGTCCTTTAACAGTCTTGAGTTTGAAACATTCATTACTAAAATCCGCACCAGACTCTTGGGTGTGGAATTTAAAGTACATGTTTCAAACACATGCAGGTCCAGAAAATGTTGCAGGTCATATCCTAAATATAGTTTGATCATGGTCACTCAAAAATTTCAAGTTTTTTTTTTAAATTTTAATATCACTGTGTTTGCATAGGTTTACTGTGGGAACTGAAATAGTAACATGAATCTAGTACTTGAACTTTTCACAGCTGACTTGCATTTTATTCACACTGAACAAATCCTTGTTCATAGTGAACCAGTCAATCAGAATGCTGGGCAGCTTCATATGAAGGTGTCAATCAGAGTTCGAGAGTTCCCTGTGGGGGGAGGGGAACAAACTGTTATTACTAGCAGTTATATAAATAGCCAGACTAAATGATATTAAAAAAAAATTAAAAATGATTAAAACATTATTGAGTTTGGATGACTGTCCCTTGAGGAATCCCGTTTAGGATTTCTGTCCAGCTACTCAAGACCACAGGGGGCTCGTTACGAAGCAAATTATAAGTATCCGTCAATGAATCAGGGTCTAACCTGTAATAATATAACTCATAATTTGCTGTGCTCAAGACACCCTTCATTAATTTGCTGCTTTCGGTTTGGCAGATAACAGCAACTCTGTAAGAGACCAACAACACCAGATGTATTACCAAACGCCATTAGTTTACAAAAGAGACTATCATGAAGGAGAATGTCAAAAGGCTTAGGTAAATCCGTCAGAACTGCAGCAGCTGCTACATATTCTGGCAACAATCAAAACCAAATGTTAATTGAGACAACCAAATAAAAAAGGGGAGGGGTGCAACAATAAAATACTGAAGGACTATTTATCGTGATTACAGAAGTCACACCGGTAACATATACATTCTAGTAAATAGCCGAGTGTCTTACCTCTGTACAAGATTAAAACTTTCGTTATTCTATTGATCATGAGCTGTGATTAGTAACTTCCGGAATGTATGGCCTCTACTAATGCGCAAAGCAGTCCGTTGACAGGGATGGACTATAAACCACAGTAGTCTGACGTTTTATCAATAAAGTACGGCGAAACCTCTGACAACACGAATTACCCTTATCGGTAATATAAATAATAAACATATATAGACTCCTGTGTATAGACCAACAAATTGTTCTCCACCTTTTTTAAATTCTTTTTATTTTATAGACTGGCGGCAGTCAAAAAAAACATGTGGATATTTTTTCGGTTGAATAGCAGGGACAGTAAATAACACAGGGTTTGGAAACATTATTACATTGCTGAGCTGCCAGATACGGTTTCATTTTAAATCTAGTTGTGAATTTGCCCATAGCCTTAGTCTATAATCTGACAGTGCTATTAGCTGGTAACAGTATCCTGCTGGAAACACACACACACACACACACACACATATATATATCTATATATATATATATAGAGAGAGAGAGAGAGAGAGAGAAAATTTCCTATGCAGATTCAATATCCATCTATATATTTTTTTGGTATTTTAAACTGCTTAAATGTCAAAATAAACTACACAAATATACTCTCTCATCTGTTGCCAGGATGCACTTAATTCGTCAAGTATGTATCATACATTACATTACACTTTCTGGTTGACTCAACAAAGTCACCTTATGATCTTACAGGGCAACCTCGTGTGCATAACAGTAAGAAATTAGTGACATTTGATGGCAGGGCCGACAACAACAAGAACACTTTTTAATTTTATAAAAGAAAAGTTTTGTTTGAACAAGAACTAGGAGAGGCCCAATGTTTCTGATCTCATGGGCCCATGATCGCTGTCTACAACCCTGTTTGATGGTATAGATAGGAAGTTTACAATTCTTAAGTATGTTGTGTCAGGGAGTTATTTTTTAATTTGTTTAAATTTGTGAATGATTCAAACATGTTACCTTGAAACAAATATACTGACATGAATTGTAAGATTTTATGAATAGTGAACAAATATTTTGACTTTGGACTTTTCAAAATACGTCATGAAGAAAACAAAAATTTCCCCAAAGGAGTTTGATGTTTCATCCATAAAACAACAGTCCCAGAAAGGAAATCAGACACTCTACTGGGCTAAAAAAATAATTTCCATGAATTAAAGATAAGAGTTTCTTCTCTTATATTGCTTAGTGTTGAAACCAACCCTGATATTTTTTTTAGCAATAATGTATTATTTTGAAATTAGCCAGTGTGTCTACCTTCTTGGATGGAAGATTTGTATCATTACCACTTTGGACAATTGGATACAGTTAGAAGACTTTTGGTGAAAACTTAATGTTGATATTACAATTCATTAATGAAAGTAAGTGACAAGATTTTCAATGTGCTCATTGTGGCAGCCATATTTAAGGTTAGTTTGGTACCATTTTCATTCAGAACCATCTGCCATGTTATTATATAAATTTCCATTTATCAATAACAAGATTTTTAGTTTGGGAGTTATGTTGGCCATACTGGAACATAAGAAGGCTTCCAGTGAAAACCCCATGCTGATATCAGGAAGGCTTAGAGTAGCAATAAGCAGGTTTTGTAGATGGTTGGTCTGGTGGCCATATTGGATGCAAAAAAAGCCATGCTGACACAAGCATCCAGTTGTTGCAAGAACATCATTTTCAAGATGGTCACTGTGTTGGCTGTGTTGGATATCTGGGTGGCACCATTTTCAATAGGACTGAAAAGACATCATGCAAAGTCTGATATGCTAATCCACACAGAAGGATTAGTAATAAGAATTTTAATTTAACTGATGTGGTGGCCATATGATGAATGCATATGTTTAATGTTCTTTGACAATCCTGAAATAGTTTAACCAGAGTAGTGATGAAAAATGTGGGATAGCATGCTCTTCTAGTAATGTCTGTAGAGCTAAAAGTGATGAAAAGTTAAGGAAAATTAAATACCAGAGTGTGTATTATATACCTTCTGTCATGTTTTTCTGGATGAAAATCAAGCTCTTGTGTGATTTTCTTTCCACTGAAAATTATCTAGTCTCTTCCTATTTCTAAAGCTCTTTTTCATTATGGCTTGGCAAAAGCCTATTTACTGCTGAGACCAATGGTTAGAAATATATATTTAATATACAGTGATGTACTCACCTGGGAGTAAAGTAGTTTGTGATTCATATTTTGGCAGCAATAGATAAAACAAATAATTGTTGTTTTGTGATTCTTGTATCACGTAGCATCGTGCCTCACCCGGTCATATAATCTTGACACCAGACCACCCGATCCTAGCGCCAATCTCTTAATCCTGAGTACCAAGCGAGGCAGGTGCTAGTACCATTTTCATAAGTCTTTATGTGACTTGGCCACGAGTTCAAACCCTCATTAGAGGTGGATGCTCTAACCACCAGGCCACCGAAGCAGTTGCCACTTGAAGAACTTCAAAATACTGAACACATAAATAGGAGCACTTAATAAATTGACATATTACAACACTGCTTTATATTACTGAATATGGCATATGAAAATGAAAAATTGGTGGCAACCTTATATATATGGTCCTGCAATTTCGTATGTGCATCCACATTTATCAGTTGTTGTTGTTGTTGTTGTTGTAATGATCTACTTGTCTCATTTAACTCACTAATTCAAGTTTTTTGTATTATGTATTGTACTGGTAAAGCAGGCGAGACACATTTCTTAATAATTGGATCCTAGCCATAGTCATTCAAATTAGTAACAAGTGTGAACAAAGAGAAAACTCTTGAATTTAAATTGATTTCATCAGTAAGAAAAACAGTAGAAACTTGAAAGCAATGTTTAACTTGTATCTTTCTTAGTACATTTCAAAAATTCTAGTTTTATTCTTATATTAAATAAACACATGACCATACTTAGCACCAGAAACATGCTGACCGATTTTATAACATTCATCCTTACTCGGAAATACAACCAAATAAAGTGTTACATATTTTCGATGTAGTGACTCGGAATATAGTTAATTGACAAGAATAAAACTGATACACATGTGAAATATTTTATGAAACATAAAATTTAACCAATTAAACATTGTTCTTTTCTTTTACACCTATAATCATATACAATTTTGAAGGTCTGTGCCAGAGTGAACCATTAGAAAATTCTGTTGACTGATGTCGTGCCTGCTTCACCTATATAGAATATAATGTAATAAAAAATAAAATCAAAGCCAGTTTATTGGAACAAGTTTTTCTTCAGGACCAGTAAGACCTCAGAATGAATACTTGTGTACTGTTTCATTGCAATCCTCCAAGTAATTTAGTGATTACAAACTCATGATAACAGATACCGGTAGTTGGACATGATTGGTAGTAAGCAGACCATCAAAAAAGTTATTCTGGATTATGACCAGTAGATCATACAAGAAGGTCATAAGCCTGCATATCGACCCCTTCTTGTTCCAAGCATTAATATAAAATATGTGACCATGACCCTAAGGGCAAATGGTTCAGCAATCATTTTAGCTTCATAATTATTCACTCAATATTTTAACAAAATCCATGAAGTTGTCTTGAAAATATAGGCAAATGAAAATTGTTTTTAACTTAGTTGAAATAGATGGTTTTTTTTTTATAAATAAATGTGACCTTGACCCCATGACAAAGATACAAGAATGTAGGGGACCATCCATTTAGTATCTACCCAAAAATCTGGCAAAGCTTGACCCCTCACCTCTTTCTGTACATATGCATACTTTTTAAACCTCCACAACCTGCATATGTATGCTTGACGCCCACCCCCCAAATTCTATAGAATGGCCCATATTTAATTCACGCAGAAACAATCAAGGATTAATAATAATAACATGTTTAATAAAACAGTCCACTGATGTTAAATGTCTGGTTGCATAAAAGAAATAAACTGTGTAAGTTTAAAAAGTTTGTTTAGTGTCAACTAAAATTCAAATGCCAACAGGTTACATATTAGACCAATTATTAGTGATTCACCCATTCCCCATTTCCTATGTGTATGTACATTATCAGTTGACCCCCCTCCCCCATACACAAGCATATGCAGTTGCGTTAAGCCGCTCTCCACCTCCAAGCATATGTACTACTTAGATGGATAGCCCCTAACTAAATGAATTGTCTTAGCTTCATAATACATCATGAATATGTGGAAAATCCATCTAGGGTTGAGGAATTATAAACAAATCATAACCCAAGCTGGTCACTGTAGCAATCATACTAGACCTATGTAGGATCATATGAAGTCTGTTGGTAAAATCCCACATTAATATGACTTTCCATTCAAGAGTAGTAGCAATAACAAATTTCAACATGGTTGCTGTGAAAACCTCATGCTGGCAAGGAAAAAAAGGCTATATTAGATGCAGATTTCATTTCAGACCAGCTAGACATGATAAGTGGACTTTTATTGAAACCCCGTGTTGATATGGCCATCCATTTAGCAGTAGTGATAACAATAACATTTTCAAGATGGTTACCATGGCTGTCATATTGGACTTTCGATTGGTACCATTTTCACTTAGGATGAACTTGGCATCATAAGCCCTTTGTTGATATCACTATACATTATTAAAGATAACAAGATTTTCAAGATGACCAAGATTTTGTGGCCATATGGATGTCTGAGCAGCACCATTTTCAGTTAGGCCCAACTTGACCATGGGGTGAATGTGTACAGTTTCAAGGCAATCCTCCAAAGAGTATAGGAGTCACAACAGTTGTGTCAATGTTTGCAAAGTTTGACTGCAATTTATCAAAAGCCGTTGGAACCATTATACATATTATTATACATACTGCAGACCGATCTGGTAGCCTAAGTGGTACTAACACCTGGCTCGCTTGACGTTCAACATTAAGAGGTTAGAGTTTAGAACCGGTTGTCCTGATGTCAGGATAACGTGACTAGTTGGGACATGAGGCTAGATATCTGCGGCATGATGCAGCAGTTCTAGACATCATTATAAACTAGCACTGCAAGACATCATAGCGATATGACTGTGTACTAAGGATAGCTAACTATAAGCACATGTTGTAATTTCAATATTGTCTGCATTGTTTCTGGCAAATTCTGAGCCGTGGAACTAGCTGCACATAAAAATTCTGTCAATATACATTTACCACCAAAAATAAATCTGGAAAAACTTATATGCACCTATTAGGCTCATAAAAAATAATATCTGCCAAGTTTCATAACAATTCGTCAAAAGACTAGGTGAATGCATATAAGGGGCATAACTCAAGAAAACATTTCAGAGCACACACCCCTCCCAAAAATGTACATTTTCACCTCCTATCAATATCTATGATGAAAGAATTATCATACACCAAACAAAGGGAATAACGCTGGAAAAAATCATCAGTGCTTGACAAGAATCTTGTTTAACTCACGTCAATAATGTTTAACAAGTTTCATCTTAGATTCATAAAAGATCAGGTAGAATATGGAAAAGCAGACAAATCATATACTATATGCCATGGTGGTCATGCTAGATATCAGATCAGCACCACTATTATTCCAGAATATAACAAGTCCTTCAGTGTCAACACCAATGATCTGACCATATGTGCTGGAAAATCAATGATGAGATTTTCAAAATGGCTAACATGGTTGCTTGGTTGGATGTCGGATTGGCACCATTTTCATATGGGACCAGCCAGATGTCAAGAGAATTCATTCCATAAAAATATCCATCAAGGAATACTGACATGATTTTCAAGAGTTGTTATGTTGGATGTCAAACTGGTACCATTTTCATTTAGAACCCTTTGTCAGTTGTAAATCTTTTTGTGAAAATCCCATGTCAATATGACCATCAGTGAAGGAGTAGCAATACCAAGATTTTTCAAGATGGCAACTATGACAGCCATATTGAATCACAAGGGGCACCATTTTTATTCCGAGTCAATTAGACTCTAGGATGAAATTATGTGCTGAGATTTAGACCTTTTTACAAATAATTTAAGAGGAAAAGCAACCAGAAACTACTTTTAATAGATGATAGACAAAAGAATGCGAAGTCAATGAAATTCAAGAAAACTTTTATTTACAGCATAAACTAATATGCATATAATGTTTTGTTTATAAAATACAGGTCATACTTTTGGTTTGTTTCTCAATTTTGCATCCATTCTTTGTTGATATAACTATACTGACATATTTACAGATAAAAAACAAATCCAAATCTGTAAGAACATAATGAAAATTTCCAAGCATGACACTTCTATTTCATCTTTGCATTTAATCAGACAGCTTAAACAAAAAAAAAAATCCAAATTATTTTAGAACCTGTCTAAAACTACGTTTTTAAACAAAGATAATTCCATTTTATAAATCCATGTGTTCAATAACCATCCCTCCCAGTTAACCAATGCACCCCCCCCAAAAAAAAGGTAGTTTTCTTTCTTTTTTTTAAATGGCTTGTTTTTCAAAGATATATAGAGAGAAAAAAGCAGCTTTACAAACAAGATGTACAAGTAAGCAATAATATGTTTAATTGGAGCATGATAACTGACAAATTCAGATTATCACATGCCCAAACAATAGTAGCTTTGTCCAATAAAGATCTGAAAACATAACCCAGTAATTAAAGAAAAAATATTGATACTGACATACAACCCTAAGCTGCTGGCACCAAATGCAATCATTTTGAAATTTCAAATATAGTGCATCAGTTTTCTAAAAATATAATGCTTCACATCATATCACAAACACAAATAAATTCTTTATTAAGTGAAATTATAAACTCATGCATCATTTACAAACTATGGGGATTGAAAATGGCTGCAAATAAAACTGCATCACATGGAATGTGATACAATCTTTGTATGTTTACAAAGGTTCACATTTACTCTAAAACACACACACAAACACACATTTAGAAAGTGAAAACCAAAAAAATCTGATTTTAAATAAGCATTAAATGTACAGAGTAATATAAATTATTTTAACATGTCATAAGGCAGTGACTTTACCAAATTTATCTCGTGCATAATGCACATTCTACCTACCCATAATGCACCAGTGAATCAGTGTCAACCCTGTAGATTTATATCTGCCATCCCACAATGCATCAGCAGATCAACATCTGCATGTCTCTGAGTTTAACAAGTGGATATGTATTACACACGAGTACACATTGTATTATGAACACATCATTAACAAGACAATTCTTTAATTAGTCCTCATACCCTGATAACTGATTATCTGCTAATGTATTGCATTAGATTAAAAAAGCACAAAGTAAAAAAGTAGATCAAACATCAGAATTTTTTAAAACGCATTTGCTGCAAGATTAATGAGTTATCAAAGGTCATAATCTATACAAATAATACTATAAAGCCACTCAATCTGATCTTTTATTATGATAGCCGAATCCATCAGACAAGATTAGATACTGTTAATAACAAATATTGCTTAAATTTGATATATGGACAGGTAGTTCTTCAATATATATGCATTCAAAATGCATACACACTAGTTTGCCTACTTGCAAAATGGTCTAGGCACTAATAGATATTTGTTCTGTGAAATTTACACCAACTCGCTGGTTGACAGTTCAATTAAAAAAACTTTGATGTCTTGCATGTTATCATTACGGTTCAAAATTATTTGACTTATTTATATAAAAAAGTGAATGATTTTACACATAAAAAACCTGCAAAATATTTACAACAATAAATAGCCTCTCCTTACATACTTTAAACAAATTCCAATTAATTTTGAAATTGACAACTAAAGAAATTTTTCCCATACTGGATGTAGGTCCTACTGTAGCTAAATTTTGCATATACTTTTTGCCATCCTTGTGAAGCAAGGCTACCTTGGTTTACAGAAAACACAATGTCCAGTGATCATGAAGACATGGGTAAGCAAAAATCACAATACTGGAGGTTCCAGAAACAATTTTGAATGAGGTGCTGATGTTAAAATTGTAAATTCCAGCAGTCAAGAGGATGTGTTTTTAATCAAGTGTCCATCTCTGGCAGATATGCTGGTTAAAAGATGATTCTACTGTTATTTCTGTCCTCAAGCGCTGTGCTTCAAGGCAAAAGAATATGTTTGCATATATTGGCAACACATGAAATTTGAATGCTTCATCAACAAATGTGAAAGAGAAGTGGTTTTGTCAGTGAAAACTTGACCATTGACGCAATATAACAGCTCCATTATATCACCTCTGTTCAAGTATACATCAATCTAGTCATGTAGGTACTTATGCTAATTTTCAGAAAAACCCAAATTGTTCTGAAATTGAATACTATGTAGTTTTACCACTGTTTGTTGAGTGATCTGTATCACAAAACATCCATCCAGATCGCTATGGACTTTAATTAATCATGGCACATTGGCAATAATTTGGGACAAGAAAAGTGGACATAAGGTTTAAGCATTACTGTGCATGGGGTATTTCATGTTTTTCCAACAGAGTGATATCATTATAACTACTCAGTATGATATTAAATCTGGTTTATACTGGATCACACCTAATGTAAAATATTTTCTTGTCATTTATATAATGATCTTACAAGGAATATGGATGAACAAGAGAAACAAAGCAAATAAATGTCATTTAAAGGTATGTGTAATAAAATTCTAAAACAAAATACACCTATATAAAAAAAAGTTGGTACGAAATACCTACTTGACCTGCTTAATTTGCATCTTACATGATATTATAAAGTACACCTGAAAGACATTAAATCACTGAGAATTTACAATGAGTTTGGTCTTTTAACTTCATTCACATGAAGATAAAAAATTAGCATTTGTTTTAATCGAGGCGCATAAAATAACATTATTTATATCTTCATTTGGTTGTAAAATATCTTAAATTTGTTAATCAATTTGCAATACAAAATATTTGTGTGGACTCGTGCAGTATGAATTCAACAACCTAAACTTCTGCATAACATTACACCCTTATATGTGGTGGAAACCTAATTCTAGTATTTCAACCTGGATCATGTATGTTATCTTTTCCCACAAGCTGGAACCTGGGTGGATGAGTGGACTAAAGTGTTTGCCTTTACCAATCACTGTTATCTCACATCTGTCCATGTAGGTTTGAGTATAGGGTGCAACCATTGTGAATAAGTGAGAAAACTTTCAATAGGTTCCCCATGTCTGTGGTTCTAAGTGTGTTTTCCTGGGTTCTTCCTCCACCAGTTAGACTTCCCACCACATATAGCTATTCTGCACTCAGAAAAGATGTTAAAACCCAAAGCATTTCTTACAAGCTGGATTTATTCTAGAATTATAAATCAGTAAATTCTAGCCAAATGAATGATATTTTATACCTGCATATTTAGCAAATTGGTGGCGCAGAGTATCAATTGATAATCAGAAGAAGGCATAATGATGAATGGACAAAAGTTACTTTAATTATTTCATCAAATTCAAATACTTGGTTAACTTGTCACACACAACATGAAACTAATAGTAAAACTATTGAAACTGTTTGCTTACTATATGAAAATATTTAAATGTAAAATATCTGTTAACAAATGAACATTATTTGGAAACAAATCTCCCAGACCTTTGGAGAATAGTAACTACTGCAGATCCCACATACAGCTGTTCACTTAGATTAACAGACCTGTTGTTTAAGAACTGAACTTCCTATTTCACAGGACGCTTGAAAAGCCATAATGAAATGAAAGCCATTCTTGTGTAGTGTTTAAATGATTTTCAAGCTTTACGACTTCCTGACTCCATAGAGAATGAAGTTATATTATAATAACAATTAGTCACCATAACTAATCTCAGAAAATAAATAATAGAACTATCTAAATCTTTTTTTCATACAAATACTGTTAAAGAACACAAAAATGGTATATGAATACAAAGAAAGTTCTTCTCTAGCATTATGGACTAATAATTTCTAGTTTTCTGCATTAGATTATATGATTTTAAACCTATTTAAAACAAAAGCATGGTAAAAATGTTTGAATACAGCAATACTGACATTAAATATCTATATGCCATTTTCAGTCAAGATGCCATATTATTCACACAAATAAGACTGTAAAACCAATACTGAATTCATGACAAATTGCAGTTTCTGTTACCCTCTCTACATTCAAACTTGGATCTGAACGAAAATAATTCGCAACAGAAATAATAAGCAATTTGCTCATATAAATATATCCCCATGTCTGCCACATTCCACTATTACTCAAAGATGTGGATCAGTCTAAGGTTAATGAGAAATGGCACAGATCTATGAAAATATAGTCAAAATATTGTTTTATGATGACCATAATATAAACCAAGTTTCACTGTATCTACATAATATTGACAAATACATTCACAAAATTCTCATACATTGCTTTCAGCCATTATGTATTAAGGGAAGTTAGTCATACAAATTCAAGGAAGCAAACATTGTCAGTGTGCATCTTTATATGATAATCATTATCTTTTAGTGTTGACCATAATGTTTAGAACATTCACCGCAATTCATTTCAAAATGAGGAATTAGTTAGGGTAGGGTTAGGGTTGTCCAAAAATTGCAGAAGCAAAGTGGTTTGTTGAAATGCATAATTACCAAGTATGACCATAATAATTACCAAGTATGAATATAATAATAAACAAGTCTTATGGCAACCAATCAAAAACTGAATAATGACGACACTGTATCAGTCAGAATGGATGATCATTTAGATGGACAGTCACTAATTTACCACCATCTGTCATTAAAAGTATTATGGACAAGTTGCCATCAGAACTACTGGAGGCAAGTTACCATAAAGTCAAACGAAATTAGTTGTTCCAGTGACTTATGAACTATAGACAAAGGCAAACAAATAATGCAATATCATATATCTCTAAAATTGTTCACAAATTCAAGTTATTTAAGTAATCAAAGAACAAGATAGCAGTAAATATGAGACATGTACCATCTTGAAAGTTTATCCATGATTCAAGTGTAATATTTTCTTTTAAAACAATACCTGACTAGTACAATATTGAAATTTTTTAAAGAAAAAATATGAAATGAACACAGTTATCTTATTCTTATACAAGTATAAATTTGAAAAATTCATTTATGAAAACCATGAGAACTTTAGTATGAAATATATATATTTTTTAAATACATTATATACAATGAAACAATGGATATAATAAAAACAAGATCTATTACATGTACAACATGTAACCAAGGAAACGAGATTCATATACTTTCTATACATCAAGTAATGCAAATAAGTATCATGTGCGTATCAGAAGTACAAAGTGAGTGCAACAATGAAGTGATTCATCTGATGTGAAATATTTAGTACAAAAAACCAAAATGAGGATGAAAAAGGATCAGCTTTTTGAACAACAAGCAACTCATCTGATGTGAAAAATTTAATACATATAAAAAAAGGATGAAAAAGGTTACAACATATTTAATAACACATGATAATAATCCAACAATTGACAATTAAATGTGCCTTGAACTGAATATGAAAGTCTAAAATTAGGATAGTATGACCGACTTTTATAAGGAAGGGGAACTTGCTGATAATTTAACACAGTTCTTGACAAACTGAACTACAGATTTAGGTTAAAAAAAATAAAAACATGATGGTTTATATCTTCTTTATAATTAAATTCTGCATTAATAACAAATTCCATTAATCCCCACAAGACTGTCATAGACAAGATCTTGTAAATGTGTCCGATGGCTCTCCTTCACCTGTACCATCAACTAGAATCACCATTACAAATCCTGAAGTCAAAGATTGCAGAATGACTGACCTTGCAATCACCATTATTTCATGTCATTAATAAAACAGCAGACTAATCTGTGTTTAGCAGTGCACAGGAAAATGAAGGACAATATAGTATGAAGGCAATATGAGTCGAGGCCCTTGCCAAGGCAATGGGGGCCTTGCCCTTAGACATACACAATAGCTGACCCAGACTGGTCTAAATTATAGTGCCAGAGCAATGGTGGCCTTCCCCTGAGACACACACACTAGCTAACCCAATCTTGTCTTGACTATAAAATGCCAAGGTAATGGAGGCCTTGCCCCAAAATACACACATTGGCTGACTAAAACTGGTCGACATTAGTGATAAGCAATGGAGACCTTGCCTCAAGACACATGTTTGCTGACCCAGACTGGCTTAGACAATATAGTGTCAAGGCAATGTGGCAATGTGCTAACATACTTTTATTTAATAATGGTTTATTAAGTAATGCAAGTTGATGATATGGTGGAATATAATTTAATACTTGTTTTTTTTCCAAAGCTTTTTGAAATACAAACAGTTGACATAAACAATCAACATAGGGTTAGGCAGAAAGACAAGCACATTCCAGTCTCAGCGTTACATTATGTCTTTTGCTAGGCAGATCTTTGACTGGAACTTCCCTTTCTTTGTACCACCCTAACAGATTCTTTTTCCAACTCATACATAAGTGCATTCAGTGTTACCATCAACATCAGATCAGAGATTAAGATGATTCTTTTATAGAAGATGCCAGCATTTTTGTGTCCTTCCTGTTTTGGATTTCTAACATTCTAATACTCGATTCAATAAGTGTAACTACATAATACTGGATTGGTTCACCTTTTATTTAGCATGACTGCAAGATTTGATATTTCTTAGCTTGATTTGACAGACTAGTGACTGACCAAAACATAACTGTGATAATTGCTAATAAGTAGAGACCAACTGAACTGCACAGACCCAGTTCTGCTGCTGCATAGTGTAATGGTAGATCTGGGTCTATGCATGTTGTTAGTAGAATGAAACAGACCTTGATCTGTCAGTGCAATACGTGCTGGCAGATCAGAGTATATTTTGTTTGCAGTTAGACACTACATACGAGCAAGTATCACAGCATATGCTTAAAATTAAAAATTGTATATAAGTGTTTCAAAATTCAGCAAATTAGCAATTAAGATTATTCATCAAATACACCAAAAAAATGTACATTGGTTAGGTGTTTTTTTTTCTTCAGCATGACGCATTTATTGAGGTAACGTCAGCTTTCCATAACTCAGTGCATAAGTTGTGCAGCCAATTTACATCAGGTCCTAAATTAGTACAGATTTTCTAAGGACTTGTATACTTTAAACTGACATATCATTGTTTTTGCACAAGATTGTTATTGTATAAAAATTAACATTGTGTAAGTAACAGAAGTCACAATCACATGATTTCATCTCCAATCTCTCTCAGAATTCGGAGTGTTACAAAACACTTAGTCAACGACTGATGTCATAACAAGGATATAAAAATGTGAAATCACATAACTTCATGCAGTAATCAATGATTTTACAAAGGTGGAAATCCTTAATATTCAGCTAGTTAGAATAAACCAGTAATGACAATGAAAATGGTTTGGATAAACCAGGTTCCACTACATATTCAGCATTATTTCTGTCAGAAAAAGTTCTTTCCATATTTTGTATCCCCTTTGATGAAAAATTAACAGATCCACTGAGTGGATTGGTCACCGGAAGCATTGCTAGGACAGTAGAGGAGTTGAGTCAAGATGATTAGCTCCTTCTATTCTGTCTTTGGCCACTGATGCCTGTGATCTGACTAATTGAGGTATTTTCTACATTTCTTTGAGCCACAAGTACAAGGAATCTTCACATCCTCAATTGGGAATTTGTAGTCATAGGTCAGCTCTTCACCTCGGTTGATTCTGTAATGATAAAAACAAACAAAATTAGGAGAAGAATGTAATATAGGAATTATTTTTTTAACAAACTACAGTAGACCTTTTTAAACTCAACCCCTTAAGTTTTAAGGTTTGGATGTCTCGAGTTTCCAGGGTCACAGGTAAATGCCACTTCAATATTCAACGAAAAACTGAACCATACTTCTTGAAGTCATGAGAACATAATTAACCATAAATCACCATCTTTGAATGAGGTAAAAAAAAAAAAAAAATTTGATTTTAAATTATGTACCTCATTAATGTGATGCCACCGACCAATGTGGTGATGAGTTTCCAAGCTGTTATTCTGGAAATTACATCACTGCTGATTATGTGACGTCACTAACTAATTAGGAGACAGAGATATTTCAAGGTACTGGTCTAAGATATTTTCATGAAAATTAAGGCCAGGTACCAATTTAGGTTGAAAATGAAAGTGTGCTAATCATTCAATGATGGTAAGTATTTTATTTCTGGGTTATGTAGTTTTTGACAAAGCAAAACTAATTTTAATCATGTAATACTTGCAACAACTGCATATTTTCTTTTTCCAGCACTTGCAGTCCTCTGTTCAAGTTAATTATCCCCTCCTCCAATTAATACTGGTGGGTCGGAATTGAAAAGAACACAATCTCAGTCAGGCTCCTTATTAGTCAAATTATTTAATATCATTCTATTTGGACTTGGACCTAGACTACAGCACATCAGCACTGAGAAAAAGGATGAAATCTTTGCAATAGTAGCATGTAGGCATTGCATAATTAAAATTCATTTTACTCCTATCCACCCATCCATGCACAAAACAAAACTACATTTTAATAGCATTAATACATTACCTGTTAATAATACATTGCTGAATTCTGAAGGAGGCTGATCGCTTCAACAAATATGATAAAGAAAAATACTGTATTTAGTCTTATGGCCAGAGTGATCACTATTGTAGCTGGTATAAGGTTGGAACATATGTTCTGCCAATAATATAGAACCCAATGAAAAAATGCCTTTACTCTTATGCACCAATAAACAAATGAAAAATGAGAAGGTAGAATGTAGAAAGAGAAAGTAGTGGCAGAATGACAGGAGGCATCTCTTATAACATCATTCAAGGAGGAGTGAATTAGATAGGTCCTGAATCTAGCCCTTACTTCATGGACATTAAATCTCGTGAAAGGAAGGTCCCTCTCAGTAAGGGACTGGCAAATTCTCTCCATAGTGAGGACAGTCAATCTGGAATGTGGTCACCTAAATATCAGAGCAACTCTTAATAGGTAGGAATAGCTGTTTCAAATCCTCCCGTCTCACTTCAGAAGAAGCCAAATAAAATCTTGGTACTCTAAATGGACAAAGGAGCTTGTGTCAACCATTTGAAGCACAAATACGACTGAGACTTATGATCTGAATAGAAAGTTGACTCTTGAAGATAGGTGATTCTGAGTCAGGAACCCAAGTTGGCAAAGAGAAACAAAATCACTGGAACAGTTGAACCATAAGCAGCCCTTTTTCTGTATAAAGATACAAAGCTCACTTCTTGTCCTACAAAGGAGTAGTAAAGCAGTCTTATCAGTAAGCTTCATGAAGAATAATGCACTAAAAACAGGAACCAGAAAGGGTGCAAGTAAAATCTTCTTTGGGTAATAAAATATGCAGTCAGAGGAACTGGAGGAGAGATAGGTAATGGTGTGCTGACAATGTGGGGTGGGGTGTCTCAAGGATAGTCTCAACAAAACCTTACCAAATCTCTTAAAAAAGAGCTAAATGAGCTCCTATCAGATACTGAAAAGAAGATGCAGCTAGAATGGGCACAATGCCCTAGAGATGACCCTCTACCTTCATGGGTGGTGGGCAGGAGCCTCAAGACTTTATCTATCCCTTGGCCTTTCTGACAACATTATTTACTGAACAACAGGCAATGAGACTGTTGAAGATGTGCACTTCTTAGCCTGTTTCAACTGTCCTGGAGAGTTACTGCCAGTACTGCTGAGCTGTTGGCCCACATAATCCTGTGATGTCACAAGAGAATGAAGCCTTTCCTTTTTGGTTTTTCTCTCATCCTTCTCTGTTTTTTTCTAATCCAGATAGGCATGGTACTTATGTCTTGCAGAGGAGCCATATGTCATCATTTCATTGCAAATGATGATTTCCAAAGGTCCACATGCTTTTCTCATTGTGTCAATGATTAGCCTTTGAGCTCTGAGGTTTTCTCTACTGAGGTTCTCACCAGATACCTGTTTGTTGACAGAAAATCCTCTCTCCACTGTTGCCTACCCATGTGACAACAACATTTTCTGGAAAACATTCCAAAGTTTGACATATTCCTTTCTTTTGGAAAGGACAGAATAAAACACTTCATCAAGGTTAGGCATTTTTTTCTCCATTTGTTTAATAATCATTATCTATAAATCTAGCAATATTTCAAGCACTTCAAAGTACTGGGCAAAACGGGCTCAATAATAGTCTGACTATACTAACCCAATTGTTTCTTTGGAAAGTCCGTTAATCATGAAATGTGCAGGAGATGGCAGTATTAGTGCCATTCTGGTCACATTCAGGTTAGAAATTATAAATCAATGATTCAGTTGACTTAGTTCTGTGAACTTTTTATCATTTAAATTATTTTTGTTATTGAAATCGATAGGGGTACAAACAAACGGGGATGTATAGTCAGACCATAGATACACAAATTAATTTTGGCAATATGATTTTAAATATAATTTTTTTTTGATACCATTGGTGAAAAAGCCGAGGGTCGGCAATAAGAAATAGGGACATTCCGTCATCTGGAAATACATTTTTTAAAAATCTTTCTTATTTATTTGCCATATCAAATGACTTGACTTCCTACAGTTAAAGCACAGGAGTCTGACGTTTTATCATATAAAGTACGGCGAATCGCAAGAAGACTGAAAAAATACACATATACATTCAAAAGACAGTTACTTACCAACGTATATAACTCTTAAATGACCATGTCCTAAATCCAATCGGCAAACTAACCTTTATAAGTCGAATCGAGCGAAGAGTTGTGGTCACGCTTGCATTCCTTGTGTTTATATATATATTATTGATAAGGGTAATTCATGCTGTTAGACATTTCTCCGTACTTTATTGATAAAACGTCAGACTCCTGTAGTTAAAGCTTCACAGCACACGTTTTTTTTTTTAATACTCGCAATTCAAGAACAACAACTCTTGCTTAACTATACTATAGTGTGCGCATGCACACTTTGAAACTGTTTATGCGTGAATTGAATTTATTACAATGGATGTTTCTATATTAAACCAAGGAACATTATTATGTAGAACAAAATTTTCGAAAATGATTTTTGTCCCTTAAACGTTTTAAATAAACCGACAGTATAAGTAAATTTAAACAGGCCCTCTTTTACCATATCTCCCAAATCATAAAACTAAACAATCTTATTTTATACCCGAAGAGTAATGAGTTAACATTATTTTGCCCAAAATTACCAATACTTCTGCATCTTTGTTCCACTAAATGAACAGTTTGTAGTTACTAATTTGCAAGGGCTCCTTCTCCCATTGAAGCCAAGTTGCTCGTCTTTTTACACAATGTACAAAACGTCTTTCGTTTACATAATTTATCCTTTTGTAGCCATTCCTTGTATTTCTCTTGTTCAAGCCAGATATCGTTGAAAGAGCAAACACCTAACATTTTTAAACACTGAAGATGTAAATCAACTGAACAAATTTTGAATCCTCGAGTGTGTTACTTTCGTGCACTTTCTACGTAGAGTGAATTAGTGTAAAGAATATTTTGATTGGCCAAAGATGGACTCGTCCAATCAAATTGAACGATTTGTCAAAAGAAAGAAGCCAGGAAAACCAGCTACATCTGAAGCTAACGACCTTAGGCAATTTTATTTGTGACTTTCTTTGATGAAGTGTGTAGCCGTCTTGCTTTGATGAAGAGTGCATGTATTATTGAAGTCGCCGCCGAGGCAAACTTTGGATGGCCAAACAAAGCCTCTTTGTTGTTGCGACGGCAATGAAACTGAACGGGTCATTAAAAGAAAGAAACCAGGATAACTAGATTATATCCAAATCTAACAACCTCGGTTAATTTTATTTGTGATTCTGGAAAGAAATTAAAATTTTGATGTTTATTTCAATTTTCAAAGACTTTTAAAGACCTCAGGGTAATATGCTTGAATTTTCCCAAACTTTCACGGCCTTGAAAATGCTACCTCATTTTTCCCAAACTCTCAAAGACCATATGAACCCTGTCTACAAGAGTGCCATTGATATTTAGTACACATGATGCTATATACATGTAGTCAGTACAGCCTCAGGCCACTAAATATAATGATTCCTCCTTCAAGAAATCAGCATGTAAATCAATCTTTACAAGAGTTTAGGACCTAACCTCCAAGGTTTTATGCAGAAGGCAAGTCCAGTCCAGGTGCAAGCCAATATCCCTACATGTAAGGCCCCATTATCTGGATGGGCCTTAAGAGGCCAAGACAGTGAATGGACTTGACAGATTGAAGTAGAAACCTGTGACTGAAGCACTGAATAGGGCCTAACCACTCCTTCTGCTAGTTGGGGAACTCTTGTCCCCAGAAACACTGCTGTGTAAACTACAGACAGCCTCACCAGATACTAAAGAATATATTTGTCCTCAGTTCCAGAAGGATTATGACACAAGTCTTTAGGAATGTAAACTTTGTTCATTGCTTTACTGAATATATAAACTTCCTCCTCCTCCAACTTCTAACCTGATGGGTGGGAAGAAGCTAGGGTCCACAATATAGGGGAAATGACTGTTGGAACCTCTGGGAACTCACTAGAGTCCATAATGATAGAAATAACATTGTCTTCCTCAGCCTGCTCCTAAGGCTATACAGGAATTTACCTCCTAGTATCTCTGGCAGATGCCAAAATGTGGTTGCCCTTATTTATTTCAATGCCACTCATGCAGTGCTAGCTGGACTAACAATTCTAGTGGACATCCAGTGTAAATGGGAATGTTCATCCTTTCTAGATCATCTAGGGGTTGACTGGTGACACTCCTGATGGCCCAGACTTGAGGGGACAGCACATGTCTATCCTACCTTGAAACCTAGACAGGGACATCCATGGTGCCTAGGAAGGGTGGGGGTAGAATTACAAGCACAGTCCCAATCTCCATCAGGATTAAATGGTTAACATCATGATGGGAGGGGAGACACTGACATCTCCATCAGGATATTATGTGATGGCAGATCTGTCAGGTCATTATATAATGACAAATGTTGGGCATCATGATATTCCCACTGACACTAGAAATGTGATCCCCATGTTCTGACATTCACTGGTTTTACAAAAATGCAACCACTTGTGTTTCATTCATCAATGGTTGACACTGTCCGCTACAATCAGAAATATCTTAATCTTTTTTTCCACATGCAGTGCAAAGACTTGATGCACATTCATTCATTCAGTCAGTAGATATGGTTATTGAATTACCACCAAAAACCTCATAATGGCCACAATATGCGAAAAATTCAATGATAGTATCTAATGCTTTTTGTGTTTATCTAGCTTTGTTTAAATTGTATGTATATATCCATTAGGTATGGTAGACTACCTTGGATACCAATTTTCATTTTCATGACATACCTCATGTTGAAAACACATGCAATCATAAAATAATCCAGCCAAACTTCACACTCAACAATGGTAGATCAATGGTGATTTCCAATGCAGAGTTCCCCAAGATTAATCCCAAGGACTACAGTCTTGTAAACTACTTAAGATGTACATGGCATATATAGAACATTCATGTGTGTGTGTGTGTGATTAGGATTTTTAATGCAGCTTTACCAATTTTTCAGTCATATCGCTATAATGTCTGCAGTGAGGCAGTTTATAGTGATGTCCAGCACTGGGACATCATGCCGCAGACATTTAGCATGATGTCTCACCCAGTCACTTTATCCTGACACCAGGCCAACCAGTCCTAACATTAACCTCTTAATGTTGAGTGCCAAGCGAGGTAGCTGTTAGTACCATTATTGTAAATCTTTGGTATGACTCGGATGGGGATCAAACCTACAACCTCCCACTTCCACGGCGGTTGCTCTAATCACTAGGCCACCGGAGCAGACTGAACATTCATGACATGTACATTTAAAATGATAATAACCACTGATGGCACTGGGACAAACATTTTCAGATATTGCATAAATCATCCTACGGAATAAATTTAAGCTATTTGACATGGGGGAATCAGGCCAATCTTTAATAACACACTCTCTATTTACACAGCTTTGATTTTCATATAGGAAAAGAGAGTAACAAGGTACTTACGGTCTCATTGCAAATATAACAATGTGTTTCTTCCCATCAATGTTGATAACTTTTGAGTAGCAGTTGGGCTGGAAATAGAGCAAATCATCTGTTTAGTTACTTCACCAAAAACATCTCAGAAAATGATCAACTGCTCTCTTTTCAACTTTTCTTCAAAGATATATCCCTTAAAAATCTTGTTTACCTTCAACAAAGTATCATCTAAAACAAAACTATAAATATACAAATCTGTACCATTAATAGCTCAGACCTGATCAATAACTTCTGACAAGAAACCAAGTTCTAAATATATTTGTTACTACCACAACATAGCAAAAATCCACTTAGTTTACAACTATTCCATCTCAAACCCAACCTACCCCTTTCTAGTCCGACACCCAAGGCTGAAACCCAAAATCAGTTTTAAACGTGTATACTGCTGCTATATATGCATGTATGAACTATGAAAAAATTTGAAACTCAGAAATGTCACTATTTTGCAATTTTTGTACATTTAAACTCTGATCCCTACCTAGGACAGACCAAGCAATCATACCCTTCTAGCTAATAATCCCAACCACATACCCCTGGGGAAAGATAAGCAATCATACCCCTCTTTCTAACCCCAACCATGGACATCAAGGGACAGACCATGCAATCATACATTTATGCATGTATGAACTATGAAGAATATTTTTTAACTCAGAAATGTCACCATGTTTGCAATTTTGTACATTTAAACTCTGATCCCTACCTAGGACAGACCAAGCAATCATACCCTTCTAGCTAATAATCCCAACCACATACCCCTGGGGAAAGACAAGCAATCATACCCCTCTTTCTAACCCCAACCATGGACATCAAGGGACAGACCATGCAATCATATATTTATGCATGTATGAACCATGAAGAATATTTTTTAACTCAGAAATGTCACCATGTTTGCAATTTTGTACATTTAAACTCTGATCCCTACCTGGGACAGACCAAGCAATCATACCCTCCTAGCTAATCCCTACCATGGACAACAGAGGACAGACCAAGCAATCATAACCCCTCTAGCTAATTCATACCACAACACCTGGGAACAGACCAAGCAATCATACCCCTCTCAAACCCAACTATGGACACCTGTGGACAGACCAAGTAAAATCATACCCCTCCAGCCAATCCCTACCACAGACACCAGGGGACAGACCAATCAATCATACTCCTCTAACTAAAAATCCCAACCATGGACATCAGGTGACAGACAAGCAATCATACCCCTCTAGCTAATAATCCCAACTACATACACCTGGGGACAGACAAGCAATCATACCCCTATAACTAATCCCAACCATGGACATCAAGGGACAGACCTTGCAATCATACATTTACTGCGCAATATATATACCAGCTTTGGTTCATTTCCATGTAGAAGTTTACAAAGCTATAGAGTTACCGATTGATGAAGGAGGGTAGCACAGAATTGTCCAGCTAAAGTGTGGGAATAATCAGTTAAGATACAAAATAAAAAAATATATATGATGAGGACTTACATCACAAGAATGATTAATGAAACGAGCAGCAGTCCCATGCATAGTGGCATCAACAACTTCCATGTCATCAATGCGGAACATGTAGCATCCAATGCCCTGAGAGAAGAACAATTAGATTTTAAAAAACATGTTAACATGATAATGAACAGATCAATCATTTTAAGAGAATGAATTTTACAGGTTTGGCTTTTTACCCTTGTACATATATAAAACAATAAAGTCCATGCATACTTACTTTTACATTTAAATTCTTTTGATGATATGTGTTTTCTGTACATACTGTAACAAAATATACAAAAGCTGGTTCACAAAACCTTTTAGCTTGCACTGGTCTTCTTGTCAAAGTCAAAATTACATCTCCTATCTTTCAGAGAGTTATCTCAAATAGAGGAAAAATATAGTCATAATTTTATCAGGAAAATACACATCCAGCAAACCTAAATAAAGTTGCACTTGTTTCAATCCTTAATTGATTACACAAAATGTGATAGCAACTTATGTTATGCTCTCATTACAAATACTAGTAAAGTGTGATTCATTAAGCCATTTTTCTCAGCTAGAGTAAACTTTCTTTAAAAACTAGTCTGACTCCAGACATTATGTCACCACGAATGACAAAACTGAAATCCTTTGCTTTTATGCCCTAATTATTGTGTGAAATTTTATAGTTTTCATCAAAGATGAAATGCAGACAAGACCAAAATACATGTCTTGACTCGAAAAGCACCCAAAAGGCTGATTTAAAATAATAGAGTCTTCCATATAACATACATACCTTGCTTTCATAGTACTTTTCTCTCTTATCTGTCAGCGAAGACCTAATTACCTCCCCTGCATACTCTATCACCATCTCTCCAGCATCAATGTTCCTCTTACAGTAGAGTCCACGACCATGGATTTTGGACCTGAGGATACAGAGTTTTCAAATAAATATAATTTAAATATAAACAGAAACAACTGTAGTAACACAGAAATGAAAAGGGCAGGATTTCAATTCAAAACAGACTGTCAGTTCATATACTGTGTCAGTAAAAAGCTAGAATTATAGAAAGTGACCATTTGGTTTGATCTTTCATTTTTAATATAAAAGTGTCAGAGAAGAAGTCCTAATTTATTCAAGTGCCATTTCTTTTCACTGAGTAATTTATACTCTTTTGTAGCCACCGTGTAATCAATGCAAAATGAAACTCCTCAAATAAAAATGAAATTGTTTCTGCAGCAAACATTTATGGGAATGTCATTAATAAGCATCATGGTCAGCCCATATTAATCCTATGTGACAATTTTATAACTTATTATTGCTAGTGATGCTGCAATTATTGTAACTATTCATAGGTGAGGCAATAATGGATGCTGATGTATTAATTGCATGTTGTAAAGGAGTACATCCCGATTATTGTTTTTGGTGGGGATTTAAGTTTTTAACATAGCTTTAACAACTGTATTGCTAAGACTAATGCAATGTGACATTTTCACAGTGATGTCAAGCACTGGGGAATCATGCTGCAGACATGTAACATCATGTCCCAACCAGTCACACTATCCTGCTGACACCAGGCCAACCAGTCCTAACACTAACCTCTTAATGCTGAGCACCAAGAGTGACAGCTTCAAGTACCATTTTTACAAGTCTTTGGTGGGAATCAGCCAGGGTCTGAAATCACAAACATTGACATGTGAGGCACACTCCAACCATTTAAGCCACCCGAGTGGAACACTATAAGGACTTACCTGTACATATTCACAGCCTCCTGAACATGCTCTTTTGTTACGTAACAAGGGTGGTTAGACATTATTAATATAAAGAACAACACTGTAGTGACTTAGCCTTTTTAGCAAGTGTGGTGATCCATAAATAATGCCACAAGGTAGTAAAATCTTGTAGGGGCTAAAATGTATAAATCCACAGTCTCCTGAGCATGCTTCATTTTGAGGCAACAAGTGTGATGAGGCATTATTAATACACAGTAGCACAACACTGTAGGGACATGCCAGTACACATCCACTGCCTCCCGAAGGGTGGCCAGGCACTATTAACAACTTAATTTGTTGTTTAGTACTGCAGAGACTTACCTGTACACACCTACAGCCTCCCGAGAATGCTCCTGAAGTTTACGGAATCTCATTGCCATTGGCAAGTCCATACTTGTTGCTCTCCTACAGAAAGAAAAAATAAGTTGCAACAAATATCTTTACTGTTCCATTTTGAAGACACATTTTTTTTCTTCTGTAAATACTGAAATTAAAGTTGTTTTCCCAAAAATATAGTCTGGATATAAAATATACAAAATATAAATATTAACACCTGTACTGCCTAACCTACATTTTGAAAACAATCCTGTGTGTATATCGGTATTTTCATTATATGGACAAAAACGAAACATATATTGCACCTACAAGACTGGTTTTATATAATTGTTGGATTAAATGGTAATTGCCTGGACAGTAGATATGAAAATAAGGTGACTGTCAGTGAAACAAATAGGGTAAAGCTGTCACCTTGATGACTTGTGAATCATCTCCACATCTTCCTTACAGTTCTCCTCTACTGGCATCTGGCGGTACTTGGACATCAGGAAGCTGAACATGTCATAAGGCTTCCTGCCCTGGAATGGCTCTGATCTGGCACACCCTGTGGGATTCTGAATTGGCTCCTAGAATACATATGACAAGGTATTTCATAACTGGGATGTTCATTTAACATATTCAGTTTACAAGATATACACACACTTTTGTATAAAACTTGAAACATGCAGAAGCAACACCTTCTGCAGTTAAAAGAGGGCCTCAAATAGCTGGTAAACTTTCATGTGTGGGATGAAACTGTAAAAGCTGCACCACTTTGATGCATGACAAGGTGGCATCTCATCAAAAGAAGGATAAGCCCAATTAATTAATATGCATGTATACAATGGAAAAAAAACTTGGAATAAGATAAATCTTCTTCATTACAGTTGTATGACTGCTTTGTCAATTGATCCATATATATTTGACTTAAACAGTGATTAGCTCAATTAACTAATGGACAACATACATAATTAATCACAGACTGAAAGAAATAGCAGGTCAACAGATGAAGGTGCTCAAATTCTGTTCAGCACTTAATGAAATTTCATTTAAAGATGTATCTCTATATCTTGTGGATAATCATCATAAATTGTTCAAAATTCCAACCCATGATACTGTCCAGCAAATCTGGTCAAATTCTCCTGTCTGATTTTTGAGAAGTCATTCAAGGATTTTATTTTAATATTACTGATCAAATTTGTCAATTGCTTTTTAAAAATAATTTGTTGAAAGGTGTTTCTACTTTAGCATACATTCATAATGGCAGTCCATCATCATGTAAACAAATTGTATGGACTCTGCTTTTTCTTGAATTTAGTCAAAATATATCAAGCAGTTTGTAAAGACCATTCTATCTTTAGCAATAAATGGCATTTTGGATGACACATCCTCTGAACAAATTTAAAAAGTCTTGATGCAAGAATGCATCCTGCAAATTGTGTGAAAACAGGTCAAACATATTTTTTTCCAAAGCAATAAAAAATAATTCTGGCTATGGAAATGTGAATGCACAATGGATCTTACCATGAACTCGACTGTCGAGTCTAGTTAGCTAAAAACTTAAACATTTACGTTATGCCAGTGTGTGTATGTATGGAGATACGGACAGATATACCCACAGATGCAAAAGCAATCACTGTGTCAGGCAGGATTTACAGTAAATGGTAGCTTATGAATCTTATTACCTCTTCTTCTTCTGGAACAAGGTGCTTGTGGTATCTGAATCTGTATTTCCGGCAATGTTGAGCTCCATACAGCTGTTCTACAAGGTAGACTACTGAATTGTGATTCAGTCCGAACAGTTTCAGCACATCCAAACCTAGAATAAAAGAAAAGTTAAAGCTGAATTCTATCACAAGATAGATTCCTGCATTTCTGATGGTAAGTAAATTTTCATATATCTATATACATAAAAGCACAAGTCAATTTTAACAACATAAGTTGTGAATTTAATATATCTTGCTATGATACAAAATTCTGATTCCTTTATTTTTTTTTTCATATAGGAAACCTTTCTTCAAGCTTAAAGGAGGTCAAAGGTTAGTATGACAAGTAACATATCTGTCAGCATGCTTCAAGGCTAAATGCAAAACACTTTTTTTCAGCAAGCAAGATAAATAAAATGCATGAAACTTTAGTCCGAAACCAAGGCAAATATAAAATGCAGGAAATTTTTGTTTAATGTGCAAGACTAATGAAAAAAGCAGAGCACATTTGTCAGTATGCTTCACAGCTAGCAAAAAATGCAAACACTTAAAAGAAAAAAAATTGTCAAAACAGAATCAGTTCTAACACTAAACCTCTTAATGCTGAATATAAAGCAAGTCAGATGCTAGTACCATGTTTGTAAGTTCAAGACTCATGTAACAGGAGTAAAATACTTTAAACTTTTGTTACGTTTCAACAAAGACTATCAAAGAGACTTAAAGCCATTAGTTGCATAGATTCAAGTCAATGGTACAAAGTAATTAATATACAAAGGCAGATAAGATATGCATTACATAAGCCTCCCATTAACTAGTCCAAGTGCCAACTATGGATGCTTATACACCTAAGCCAAGTCCTGATACATGAAGCATATGTCAAAGTATTATTTTTGGTGGAGTGGTGCTGTATGCTAACACTAAGTTGTATGACACACACCTTCTATGGACTTGAAAGTAACAAAGGCATGATATATAGGTTGCAGTAACCTACTTTGGTGGAAAGGAGTTGAGACATCAATATATCAATTACCATGACTCTCAATGTACATGTACACTGAAGCATGAAATCTAGATTAAACTAACTTTACATGATATGGCATTTTACCCAAAAAGATGCATCCGTGAAGTTAGATGAAAGTAAGAAACTAAAGTAAATGAAATAATTAACCAATCAATGTTATGGAACCATGAAATGTTCACACTGACCAATTTTGATAAATTATTTTGCACATCAAGATGTATCCACATATGAAGTACTATGAATGGTGACCCAGAGAAGCTGAATACACTACTTCCATCAGTTTCTAAGTAAAATCTTTCACATTAAATTTAACCATAAACCAAATGACTTATCACTGTTAAAATGAGAAAATGCTTCACTCCATGAGACAAGCTATGAACCAGGATGATACAAAATTAAGATATGAGCATATTCAAGACATATTTCAAATCCAAAGTGAGTGGTGTTGAAATAAATGAAAGTCAAAAGAACATTCAACACTTAAGTTAATGTTGGTTGTGGATATATATATATATATATATATATATATATATATATATATATATATATATATATATATATATATATATATATATATAGATGCCAAAGTAGTTGCTATTTTGAGCTTTTGCTAAGACTGGGTCAAGAAAAATTATGCAAATAATAACTACCTCCATATGACAATGTCTTCATTCTGGAAGCAATTCTGGCATCTTGAACTTTTTCTAAAACTTGCTTCCAGGCATCTGAAAAGTAATTCGTTACTATTGATTTAAACATGAATAAAGTTATGCATTTGCCGTGTCATTCACAGTGATCTACTTTTAATGTGATGATGCAGAACTCAATATAAGAGATTTGCTCATAAAGCTACCACACTGAACACTCAAAGCTGTATCATGCACTTACAATATGCCTAAGGTAAAAGAAGCCATTAAAGTAAAAAGTGTAGTGATCTAATTTTGGCATGTGTTTAGTTCTCTAAAAATTCGATCCACAAACAAAATTATAAGACAATAAGTGAGAGTGCCTTAAAAATTCACCTAAAGAAAAGCAGACTAAAGCAAGAAATGGAGAAAAGGGCAAGGAATGATGGAGAAAAGGGCAAGGAATGATGGAGAAAAGGGAAAGGAATGATGGAGAAAAGGGAAAGGAATGATGGAGAAAAGGGCAGCGAAGAACTGTTATATGGACAGTAGATGAAAATAAATTTGATGTTTCAGCCAAAATATTTCAGATTTCTGGTAATGACCATTTCATCTGATTTTTTTAAGTGTTTGAAACAGCTGCTTTATTTTTGCCAATGTTTTTTTTCTGGACCATATTTCAAACTGATTTAATAAAAGTTTTAGAGCTCAACCTAAAGAAATAGGAACTTCACATCTTCCCGTTGCTTGCTCTAACTTTATGATGACCTTGCCTTAAGTATTTATTCCGATTTTCATTTCTTGAATTGGCACTAAAAATGTTTGAACTCCTTTTTGCATCTTTGCACACATCATCAAACCAGTGTTTTACAGACACATTTAAGAATCACCAAAGTTTCTGATACTGTCTCAACAGGAACATCCTGGAGTATCCTTGTCAAAAGGATCAATTGTCAAATCTGATTTGCAGTGAGAATTTGTTTCCATTTCTACTTCATTTAATTTCCATCTCTGCCCGAGCCTTTTTGGTTTCAGTATATTACTTTTTCACTATACTGGAAAGTGCTTCAACCACAACGGTTGTCGAAAGCTTCCCAAGGCAAGTCAAAAAGAGATTGATTGCAGATGGTCAGATCTATAGGTATGGTCATGTGGCGGGATGCAGGCAGGTTGCACACACAAACAGCTATAGTTCCATTGAGATATGTTTGGCTTTGAGTAGTTTTATTATTTATGACAATGGTCACACCTAAATAGACCTCATGGGTATTACTTGTAAAGTTGTTGGAGATTATGAAATTGTTTAGATTAACTCTCTATATTTCTCTGAAAAATTTCTTCTGAAGGCAGATTTTTTAAATCTGAGATCAAAAACTTTAAATTATTATTCTTTTCTAGTCGAGTGGACCCGATCCAAAACAAAGGTTACGCTGTTCTATAACTCAAAATCTGAGAATAAAAATAAGGTAAATTGAACTTCACATTTTTGTAAACAAATATAAATATACACTGGATGGTTTAAAGTACTTGCCTTTACCAATCACTACCATCTCACCTGTCTGTATGGTCTTGGGTTTGGCCAATGTGGGTTAAAGAGAAAGCTTGCCAGTAGCTTCCCGTGGGTTGTCCTTTTTATCTGGGTTTTCCTGGGTTCTTCCTCCACCAGTTATCAGGCCACTATATACAGCCTATCTTGTACTGAAAAATTATGCTAAACCAACAAGAAGATTTGTCTTCCTATCTGCATCAACTTATATTAAATCTATAATGTGGAATCCCATCCTTAATTAAGAAATACTTATACAGATTCTTTGAAATTCAATACCTTCCATGGTATTGGCTTTGCAGGAAAAGCCATCATCACTGGTAATCTCATATACAAGTCGCAGTCCATTGTTACTAGATGTGCCATCTAACTGCTGTGCCTGCCTATTTTGTCTTTCCTCATATTCAGCCAAGGAAGAGAACTCTGTTGCTATCACCTCCTCCTCCACTGCAGGCTGTGGGAGTAATGCCCCCTCCTTCTGTGGATGAATTATGGGATGGCTTAAGACTCCTGAAATTATGGCAATATAAATGTTATAAACTGTTTCAAAAATTCCAAAGGTTACATATGGATCTAAGACAAGGTTTCAAATTAGTCAAGTTCACAGAAATAAACTAAAATATACCTGTGTCCCATATATCTATCTGATACAAAAAAATGTACACAAACTTTTCAAGTTTTATGCCAGAATATGAAATAAAATTATGGATTGTTGGATGAAAAAAACAGATAAAAATGATAAAACTTTGAAACTTTTACACAATTTGTCTAATAAAAGTACCAAATTTCATGAAGAGATCTTAAAAGACTGGAGTTTTTGACCAAATAATGTTTGAGTATTTTGAAAATCATTGTTTTTAAAATCATCTACAGAAGCTAAGGTCTCCACCTCTATAAGCTATAATTTACTGGGTGAATGACACAAGGCTTTGAGCAAATTCAAGTGTCAGCCAGTATTCCACACTTTGAAGTGTATTCCATGCATCATTAATTACCTTAGCTAGCTACTAAAGCAGGGAATTGGGTGGCTGAGTGATTTAAGATGTTCACTTACACATCTAACCTCTGACCACATGAGTTCAAGCTCAGCAGGACCAATGTAGGTATGCAAGAAAGCTTGCAAGCAACTTCATGTGAGTTGCTGGTTTTTCACAGGAACTTTCCAGATTCTTGCTATATTAAATCCATTAAATATACTGGCTACCTTGTATAGCACATTTGCTGAATAATGGTGTTAAAACTGCACAAAAACAAATCAAACTAAAGCAGTGCCCTCACAAGTTTGGTACACAATTAACGTGTTGAGGACAGCCTTTCACAATGCCAAATGTAGTCATTAAAATGGAAAGTTTACAACAAAATAAATGACAAATATTTTCTTTTCTACCAAATATATTTCATCATGAGATACCAGAAACATAGAGTGAAAATATCAAGTGTTTGGTTTCAAGCTGTAATATACCTAGGATTAACATAGATAAAGAAAATTTTATTTTCATTATACACTGGATTATTCAAAAATCAAAGTTTATAAAATTAAACTCATCCTTCAGCACAACATACTAACCACACCCTGTTGTAAATTCACCTCACTCGTTGTTGTAAATTCACCTCACTTTAATATCCTTATCACATAAATATATGTGAAGTATGATTGCGTTGACCTAATCTGTCACAGTTACATTTTTGTCATTTTGTATACTATCTGACCATATCTGAAGACAATGCTAGTCCAATTCAATAATGCATCACACCAGATTTATCATTGCCGTCAAGTAAGGGGAAAGATCTTCAGAGATATGAGAAAGATATCTGGTTAAATTACTGTAACAAAGATTAGTTTCCATCTGAAATGTAAGGCAGTTCCTATTTATTTGTTCTCGCTCATAAGTACTCTTTTTTTTTAGGGGGTAAACATTTGTAGGTACACACTATCAAGCATCACATAGCATAATGGAAAAATCTTAATACTGTCACATGTGAAAATAAAGGAATGACAAGAATGTGAAACTTTTCTTGCCAATAAGTCTATATTTGACACTTAAGTATATAATAAACATGTTTATTCAAACTTACAATTACTCAAGTCATAAAGGTGTGCTAAAATTAATGTGGTCCTAACCAAAGCAGAAATACTTGAAAACCCTATTAGTAAAGTATACAATGTAGGTCACAGTGACCTCTGATTGCATTAACAAATACTTTCAATTACTAATTTTCACATTTCAAAAATAAAATCCTACCAAAAAACAAATACAATAAATTCAATGAAGTAAGAAAAATGTATCAGTGGCCTTTATTTATAAAAAGAATGTAGTACTTATCTAGATGCATCCATTCACCAAGTTTAATCATTCAAGGTAGGATAGATTCCTTAAAGAAATCTGATATTAAACAGACTTACCAGACATATGAGGTCCACTGACATTCCTTATTTTCTGTGGACTCTTGCGGTGTCTCTTGACAGTTGCCCTCTTTTTCCTCTTGTTTGATGTTAACTCCCATTCTTCAGTACTAAATATTTTTTGTGCATTGAACTGTGTCACTCTTTGTCTATTACTATCAGGCATGCTCTTATTCACCAGTTTATTTGCCTCCTCTCCTGTATGACTCCTGATTGACAGTGGTGTAACAAAATCCTCAGACAACTGCCCTTGAATCAAGCCATTCTTTTCCAGGTAAGAATTTTTAATGCCATATCTTCCTCTTGAACCTTTAGTAACTTTATGAAGAATATTTGGTTTCCTCAGTTTTTTTGCTAATAGTGATTTTATTTTATTGAATGTATATTTTCCACTTGTGCTTTGATTGGATGCAGACAGAACTTTCCCACCTATTTTAGACCCTGTATAGCCAGGTTTTGAGTCTGTAGAGGAATGACACTCAACATTGGTATTTAATGAACTTGTCATTTTGTTCTGAGAGAGGATTTCCTGAAATGAGCATTTATCTATCTTTGCACCAAAATTGAAATTTGCTTTAACATACTCTCCAGTTGATGTTTTAATGGCAACACTCATAGTCCTTGGAGGCCTGTTGGGATTTGCATCAGATCCCATCGCTTGATTAGACTGTTTTAATGCAATATTTTTAAGCTTTTGCAATAATTCGGTATTTTGCAAAACTTTTCCAGGAGACTGAATACCACTTGAGGAATCAGACTGTCTTTCTTTAGAAATGGTGCTTGAACATGAAACAATTTTTTCACCAGATGGTATGGCAATTAACTCCTCCGTAGGCACTTTTGATGCCAAATCCTGACTGCTTTGGGCAGACAATAAATTATTTCCAAAACTTCCTTTCTGCATAGAACCCTGATTTGTACTGGAAATGATGTTTGGAATTAACACATTTCCAGTACTGCTGACCGCAAATGACTTTGAACTTTGTGCTGCAATGGTAGCTGTGGTTGTCATGACAACACTGCTAGATAAAGAGCCACCTTTACTAACAACTATCTGTACCACAGAGGGAACAATTGGCCTGTTGACTGACTGCTGCTGTTGCAGCTGAACATCTGCTGCCACTGATGGAACCTGCCCTTGCATTGCACGAAGTGATGATAACATACTCTGCAGACCTTGCGGGGTGATGGTCACTTTCTCTGCAATACCTTTGTTCAAAACAGCACTTCCCATGTAGGTCAGTCCTGGATTTGAGACCAGTGGAGGATTCATGGCCAAATTTGGGGATGGATGAGACCGTGTTGGATTTAGGATGGTACCCATTCCTGAAATCTGATTCAGCGGATTAGTAACACTACATCTTGATACTGCTATTGGCACAGGCTTGATGGACATATTCTGGGGTTGGTTTAGTTGTAGATTCAAAAAGTTGCACTGGTTACTGGGTAGAATTGCTGGAGGCTGTCCAAACTGTACACCAGAGTGATTGCTATATACAAAACTTGGATTCAAAATTGGATTCAAAGGTGAATATTGAATAATGGTTGACCTACCCTGAAGACCATCTGCAGTGGTGATATTTGTCTGCGCTGGAAAAATATTTGATGGTATACCCATCTGAGTGACCTGTGGATATTGGATAACTTGGTTTGCCTGTATACCTAGCTGATTTGTGATTCTCCCCCGATATAATGAATGAACTGGCTGGCCCCCAGCCTGTGTTGTTGGAATGAATGGAGCCAAGGGAGGGTTTCCTATCAGGTCACTTTGGTGACCATGCAAGCCTTGCTGTGTTTGGCCTATTTCTTGACCTCGAAAAGAAGCATAATCTGTTGACAGAATTTCTTGATACAACTCAGCAAAACCTTTTCTGTCCTTCTGATTTAGATCCCGAGACACTTGAATGCCAGTTTTTGAAGGATTACTCTGTGAAAGTGTTGTCCCCCCTGGCATTGATGAAATTACAGAAGCTAGGATCTGTGAAGAAATGGATGGCATACTGTCACTTGTTGGAGTTGATATCCTTTCCACTACAGTACTCTTTAGTTGTGTTTTGATCTGCTCTGGAACTGAAGAACTCATCAAAAGACTGTCTTTCCTCACTGCTGCTACCCTTGAAATTTCCATGGGTGATGGCAGAGTCACTGATGAAACACAGGATGTGATTGGTTGATTCTGAGGTAATGAGACAGACTGTACAGAGGCTGGAATTTGTATGACAGGTAATACATCAGCCTGTGATTCTGGTGAAGTATCACTCATTTCTGGACTTCTACTGAGCTTAGCACAAATTTTCCTCGACAAAGATTTTAATGCAACATCTGAATCTTTCCTTTTGTCATTTTCTAAGCACTTCAAAATTTGTTCATTTTTGAAAGGTCTGCCAATAAGTCCCTTTTCAGATTTTTCCCACATAAAACTTGTCTGATCTTTGGGATTATTCAGAACCACTCGATGGCCCTTATCAAGCAGTTCAAGTACAGTCTTAGGAATTTGGCTCAAAGGCATGTGAAATGATTCTTTTGATTTCTCTTTTGAGCTGGTTTCCATCATGGGATCAGACACAGTACCTTTCTTAATATCACTGGACTCATTTCTTTCCAACTCTTTCTCTTGTGTTGCATCTATTCTCAATTCTGATCCATCAGATATAGTGCTAGAATTACAATCCATAGCCTGACCAGTTTCTCCACCTGCATCATTTGTATCTGAACTGGGAGAGTTTGTTTCCTCTTGTTTTATAGAGTCTTCAGAATGTTGAGAGGGAGTTTCTCTTTTGTCTGTGGTACCCATCTCAGAACTCTGACCATTATTCTGTCCATCTATCAAGACATCTTTTCTGTCTTGTTCTAAACCTTCATCTGTTGGTTTATCATCCTCTGAAACATTAATACCACTTTCCTCTGCAGGTTTTGTGCAGTCCTCTGGATTGCAATCTGCCGCAATGAATGATTGATCTCCTAAGCTGCTTTCCTGACTAAAATCCTGTGTCATTTTGAGTTTATTCAATCTTTCCTTATCAGCTTTGCTGTGCAAGAACACCCCCAGGCTCTCATCTAAATAAGGATACACCGATTTGCTTTCAGAAGTAAAATCCTCCTCCTCTAAAGTGTTCAAACCCGTCTTTCTGCCCAACTCAGAATCTATGCCTTCTTCAACTTTCTCCTGCATTTCAAGTCTGTCTTTGCATTCACTGTCCTTCTCCTCTGAAGAATCTCTTTCCTTGTCCTGAACCTCATTCTCACTGAATTCTGATTCTTCCAAATCTTGGTTCCTACCTTTGTCTTCAATGGACTGAACCTGTGATTCATTGTTACTGCTAGTTGCACCTTCACGCAATCTACGTCTTTTCCTTGTGCACTCTTTGGTATCTATAAACTCACTTTCATTTTCACAAGTACTGGTGCCTGAATTGTCTGTCCTGCTTTTGCCATGTGAGTCATCATCCGAAGACTGTATTTTCCTAGGTCGTCCCCTACCTCTATTCACTTTTACCTCCTGACTTTCTGCTTGTAATCTATTCTCTGTCCATTTTACATCGGACTCCTCTAATGGATTATCTTTGTGCTTAGGAGGTCTTCCTCTACCTCTTTTAACCACAGGCTCTTCTATTTCTTTCTCTTCAATTTCCACAGATCTGGGAAGAAATTTTCTTGGCCTTCCCCTGCCACGTTTTTCAGGTGTAGACTGTGTGTTCACAGGTCCTGAAGATTCAGTGAAATGTCCTGGGTTATCTCCACTGGATTTTCTTTTCTTACCTCTTTCCACTACTGTAGTGCTTGGACTGACAACCTCCGACTTCTGTCTCATCTCAGATATAATAGCAAGCCTCTGAAAGACAGTGCTCCTTCTGAACTTGTGCAAAGATGGATTATCCTCCTTGTCTTTATCATCCTCCTCTTCATCACTTGTGCTGACCTCAAAATCACAATTCTTCACATGGTTCTGGTAACTTTCTTGAGTACGATACATACGTTTGCAGGTTGGACATTTAAAGGGACCCTGTTCTCCAGGGCTGCTTTTGGCTAAACTTTCCAATTTGATTTTCTGTGCAATTCTGTCGTGAAGCGGTAGCTCCTGTTCAACGTTATAACAACCAGACCTCCCCTTCTCTTCTACTTTCTCCCCATCTCCATTGTCATCATTACTGGAATTGACAAGCTTGTCTTTGACCTTCTCGTTAAAAATAAGATGTCTTTTGTGAGGATTAGTGCCAACTATAAATTGAGTTCTTTTGCTTCTCAGTGGGTAAATCTTCAGTGGAGATAAAACTACTTTTGCCTGTCGCATTTTGAAAGAGTTACCCAATTTATCTTTAAGCAGGTAGTCTTTCAGTGGAGATGGACTTGTTTTATTCATCTGTTTCTTTGCCTTTTCAACATCCTCACTTCTTTCTAAACCAAGACCTCTAAGTAAAGCCATTTTTGTTTCACTTCTTGCCTCATTTGATAAGTCATATGTGGAACTGGAAGTTTTTGGCACAGATTTATCATATTTTTCATTGCAAACAGTTTCATTTTTACTGTCACATTTTTCGTCTTTTATATTCAAGACATCTTGATTATTTTCTGACTGTGATGAAGTTTCCTTATTACTCTTATCTTCAACGGACATTTTGATTTCAGAACAAGTGAAATCTCCTTTCATGATGATATCACAATTCTGAACAGAACTGGGAGAATTAATTTTTTGAGGAATGTTCTCTTCACTGAACAATTTTTTCTCACTACCGGTCACATGATTTACAAACACAGATTTTCTGGATGTTCTATCACATGAGGCCAAACCACCACCATATAATCTAACATTTCCAAAATCCCCAATCTCTGCATCCGAGAGAGAATCTGACCTTAACTGATCACCATCGACTTCATCCACAATGACATTTTCACCTTTACCATCCACTCTTTTATCTCCTTCTTCATTTATCGAAATGTGGGTATTTTTATGCATTTCATCACAATCTTGTTTTTCTTTCTCAGCTGAGTTCAAAGTTATATTTTTCATATGATTGGATGGGTCAAAACTGTTGGTATCAACAAAGGCAGTGAACCTGCTTGGGCTTACACCACTGTCTTTCAACTCTTTTTTGGGTAATGATACTGCATCCATCAGATCTTTCACTTCATTTGTCATACATATTGGTCTATCACCAGGGTCATCCAACTTCTCTACATTAGGTCCATCTCCTCTTTCGCTGATCTTCACCTTCAAATTCAGCACAGTGTCAGGCTGGCGACTGGTAACTGGAACATAATGATCCTGCTTTTCAGAGTCTTCAAATTTTGAACTTACAACCACAACTTTTGCTGAATCAGACAGAAGTTTGCAATCCTCATTTAGTTCTTTCCATCCTGGGCTCATCGGCGAGCATACTGATGAGTCTTTGGTTGCTAAGTTGACACTTACTTCTTCCTCTGTGTTGTCTTCAATAATAATGGATGCCATATTTACCTCTGACGATTTACATGAATCTGACTTAAATGAAGATCGCATTATTCCATTATTTCCTTCTGAATTTGTGATCATGCCAGTTGCATTATCACCTTCTTTTGCATGCTTTCCAGAAATATGCACTTCTCCCTGCTGCGAAGTTTCTGCATCACCGAAGAGATTACCTTTTTTCAACCAACTTTGGGCAGTAGATACCACTGCTTGATTCATGGGTGAAGAATGGAATGAATCTGAAGTACCTACATTGGTGAGATTTGAATCCTCAAAAGTAGCACACTCATCATTTATAGCCTCAAATACATTTCTTTCCAGTCTTTGTGCAGGTGTTGAGCAAGTAAGTGGCATGGCTGCTGTGTCTTCCCTTGTCTCTCTACTAATATGCTCCATTCCACTGTTAAATATAGTTTCACTAGATTGTCCATCACATTGTATCATCTCTACTGCATGATCCTCCAGTTTTGAAAGAGAAGAATCATCACTTTTGTCCGTTTTCTTCATTCTGTCTGTGCCCACAGCATTGCATGAATCTAAAGCTTGACCTTCAATCACTTCCAAACTTGAATCCACTTCCATTTGTGTACAACTATATACATTTTTTGTTTCCACAACACCCTTCTGCACATTTACTTCCTGAATTTTTTCTTGATTAGCATCTTTTGTAACACCTGAATTAGATTGCTCGTTTCCACAGTGCTTAACAGTCTCAAGCTCTGGCTGCACAATTCCTTCTTGAAACTTCTCCTGCCCTACATGTTCCAAGTCTGCTCTTTCTTCTGTTGACGAGTTACTCTGCTCAAGAAATGCCTGTGCTAGCTGTATTGCTTCCTCTTCTGATATGTTTGGATCTTCCGTCATCACAACAATTGTCCCATCCCCTGACAAATCTTTCAGAAGATTCTCAAAACTCACTGGATCTCCAACTTCAGATATAGAATCAGTCTCCTCAGAAATCGGATCCAAATCTGATATCATCTGTAAACTACCATCACTTCTGGAACTTTCTGTTGAAGCAGACAAGCCAATTTGTTTCACAAAGATCTCTTCCAAAACTGGTGCTGACACTTGTCTAGGTCTTGATTCTTCAGACAAACTTGATTCTGTTTTGCTATCATTTTTACATCCCTGATTTTCCTCAAATGATCTTGACCTTGGTCTAGTTTCAGTAGCAAGAACTGTAGGGTTAGCTTCAGTGGTTAATGTGGGGAAAGATCTGTCCTCTGATTTAGATCTCCTTGGTAACAATGTAGGAGGGGTAAATCCAACTGGCTGGTCACCTGGACTTGACAACATCCTTTCTACAGATGGTGACCGTGAGGATACAGAATTTTGACTCCGCGGTCTGCTACTAGGTAAGCTACTGTGACCAACCTTCTTTTGAGATGCTCTTGCTGCTGCTTCATTCAGTCTCTCAACAACTTTGTTCAATCTGTTATATACATCGAATTCTGATTGGGCTGATTCTAGTGGCACTGATTTTGATGTAGGCTCTGCTGCTTCCTTTGAGGATCCAGACAAATATTTCTCTGGGTCTTTAATGTTCAAACACTTGAGAGTGTTGGGTGACAGCTTGCTCAAATCTATTGGAGGCTGTGACTTCACTTTCTTCTGGGAAATTAGTGGCCAAGATGCACTGAGAGAACCTGTATCATAACTTAAGGAATTGGTTTTAGAAGGGAGACATTTGGAATTATTATTATTTGTGCTAGAATCTGCAGTCTTGTTTTCCTGCAATTTGCAGAACTTGATATTCCCTAAGTGCTTCTGTACAATAGGAGTCTCATCTTTTGTGAGATCAAACACTTCCATAATGCTTTCATGAGTTAGGTCAATGATATTTTGTTGTTCATAGTTTTTCTGTGTGGGTGGAGACTGTTTGGGACAAATGTTAAGTCCTGGAATGTTGAGCTCTGACAAGGGGATATACTCAGGGTGTGACTCGTCATGTACAATCCTGATGTCCTGCATTATCACTTTCGGGGACTGTGCCTCTGGCTGTATCTCTATAACTCGACAGGTGTACACGCATCTCCGGCGGCAGTCCTGTGTGCTCCAGTAAATACGTGTGGACCTGTCAAGTAGTAAGTATCAAAAAGAATATATTCTGCTTGTGTAAAAAAAGACATTAATCAACTTAAGAAAATCTGAGGCTACAATATAAAACAATTTCTCTACAATACAATGAGAACAAGCCAGCCAATAGAGAAAATTGCATGGCACAATTCTCTTTACATTAACTTCATCTTCCAAAATTATGTTGTCACAAATCCCTTATCTCACTCGCGTGCTTGAAATTGTTTTGTAGATTTACTACTTTTCCAGTCTGCCTGCTTGTCTTGGGTCAAATCTCTGTCTGCTGATCCCATGATGTTACATGACAAGATACACTCAGATGAGATTATAATGATAAAAATCTTTATATCCGCAATAACATGTTAATAATTTGATGAAATACCCATTTCTTTTCTCCATGAAGAACAAATGGATGAGAAAAATAATCAATCTAGAAAGCTGCAGTCATGTGTGTGTAAACTAGTAAGGCCTGGTTGACTTTGAAGAATACTGACCCCAAAAGAAAACACTCCATAAAGCAAAGCCAAGGACATTACTACGTTACTAGTGAACAAAAGCAACCCTGCAAAAAAAAAATTTTCTTTGTGCCAAAATTACCGTGATCCTTGATCTAATCACCCTTAAATCAATTGATGCATACCTTATGCATAAGCCTGCCAAAAACTTTGTTCAAGATAAATGGTAAATAATTCAAGCTATCTTGCAAAAACAAATTTACTTTTATTAAGTGTTCTTTGACCTTTAAACCCACAAATTGATGGCTTTCCAATTCACTCCAGGTTTAAGCCAGTCATAAATATGGTTTAGATTAGTGATGTAAAACTGACGTTATTGTTCGAAATCATTTTCCTCTCATAGTGACAATGACCTTGACCTTTCATCCCCAAAATAAATAGGCTTCTTTCTTACCACAAGTACAACGACTCCAAAGTATAGAAACTATTGGTGGTGAACTCTATGTGGTGCAAATATAAACTTATCACTGTTGGATAACATAACATAATATGCCTTATCTTTGAATTCAACAAGGCTGCATGTCCCATGAATATGACTGCTCCAGTGGCCTAGTGGTTAGAGCCTCTACTGCAGAAGCAGGTTCGATCCCTGGCCGAGTCAAACCGTAAGACTAACAAAATGGTACTAACAGCCACCTCGCTTGATGCTCAGCATTAAGAGGTTAGTGTTAGAAATGGTCAGCCTGATGTCAGGATAATGTGAAGGTGGAACATCATGCTACATGCCTGAGCATGATGCCCCAGTGCTAGATATCGCTACAAACTGCCATACTGCAGACATCGTAGCGATATGACTGAAAAATTGTTAAACCTACATTAAAAATTCTACTCACACTCACACACCCATGAATATGTGTCCGTAATATTTCAAGTGAGTGTCACATAGGAAATATGGGAACTCATTCACCCCTAGGATAATAAAGACTTGTCTAGCTTGGGATAAGTAAGTATGGAGAACTCGGTGTCTACTTACATAAAATCAACAGGAATAAGGTAGTTTCTCTGGTCTGAAAGAGGAGTCAATCTGCCAAGACATTCAATAGTAGAGGAACCTATACAAAATGAAGGCATTGGTTAAATAAATATATATATATATATATATATATATATATATATATATATATATATATATATATATATATATATATATATATATATATATATATATATATATATACATATACATACGCACACACACACGCAGAGACAGTGAATAAAACATTCAATCTCTAAAGCTGTATTTATGGGTTATTAACAAGTATTACTATCAGTGGAACACTACCCATGAAAGATAAGTACTGTAAAGTATAATCAGATAATTAAATTTGAGTTACTTCCCTCCAAACATAAACCAAACCCAAGTAGATTTATACTTGTTACAAAGTTTTACAACAGTTTGTTACTATTATTCAAGATTCTCATTAAAAGAACACTGGTAAATAATGGATAAAGACTAAAGTAAAATGAGACTAACATCTGCAACAAAATTACAAAGTGGAACTCTTTTCTTGTTAAACCAAATAATCAAATGTTTCAATGCTTTGGGCAAAATCTGACAACTACTTTGGAAATTGGAACACTTTCCTAAAAGTATAATATGTTTTTATAGCCAATCTGTATCATAAGATTTGTAATCTATGAATAGAATTACCTATTCAAATGTATAATGAGAAGAAAAAAATGTAAACCTCACCAATAATAATGTTGATCTCAGCAGGGTTAAGCCCCCTTGACCAGGGTTTTTTGGTGTAGCGAATATTCTCTTGGCTAACATAAACTCGCCTGAGCACAGCAAAATTGTTATCTTCTACTAGCTGAAAATAGTACCAAAAGAGATAATGTAATTTTTACCATGAACAATCAAACTCTATAAATGTGGACTACTACATGACAGGAACAAAGTAAATATTAGAAATTACTGTGCATTTAGGTTGCAATGTCTGATTCATCCTGTGAGCAGTCCTACTAACATGCCTATTTGTTCACGTCACCTTGTCGAAAACCTTGTTCTGTGTGTGTGTGTCTACAAAGTTATCTTCAAGGAATTTTTAAGAAGTTTTGATAGGAACAGCATAGATTTGAGCTGATCTGATAACTAAATTATTCAAACTGAATTAAAACACCAAACTTCCAGACTTCTAAGGTGTGCGTTTTTTAATACAGTCATACAACAGTCAATTAAAACATCAGTCTTACAGTAAAGGATTTCCAATCTTGATTAATTGTTACCTTTCATATCAAAGATGACCAGATAATGAGTGTTCTAAAATCCATAAGGTAGAATATTTTATTCTATTATACATATATAAAAACAATCTTCATATTTGAGTCAACTAAGCATTCAGTCTATAAACTCTAATTACAGCTGCACCATGATCTTCAGATTATTCATGAGGTTGGATTGGGTCTTCAACTCTTAACATAGGAACTCCATTTCTCCTACAAGACCTTTCACTTCACATCTCCAAAGCATTAGCATTTAATGTTCTACCACTTACAACAAGGTTCTCATCCCTCATGTATACATCAACAAAGTCATGTAGGCACCTTTAGTGCTCTTAATACAAATATTATTTGGTGTTCTAAAATATAGTACTAAAGCAGTTTTACCACAGTCTGTTCATTCCTGACTGATGAGTAATCTGCCCTTAGTTTTTGTCAAAAAAAACATCCCAAGAAAAAAATGATTGATCACTACTAATGTTACAATGACAATCAGGCACTAAATTGGGTCCAAAAAGCTGATGCTGGGTCTAACCATTACCTGTGCTAAGATTATTTAATATTTTTTCCCAATATGCATTGATTTCATTGTGACATCATAGTGTGACATTCAGTCAAGTTTACAACAGATCACATTTCTTGGTTGGCTTCATGTAAAAATGTCAATGTACTTGAACAATTATTTTGTCATATGTATTTCTTGGGGTTTTTATATAATGATCTTCAAAGAAATAATGATCAACAAAACGAAAAATAAGGTAGAATCTCACCATTTTAAGGTATGTGTAAAACTACAGTATGTACTGAGAGTATTAAAGACCTGTATGACTTGGGCGTTTGACATAGTTGATTTGGTTTGTACATTTAATGCCATTTTTCAGAAAATGGATGGCTCTATATGTCAGCCTGCACAACTAAAAAAAACCCAGTAAGACGAGAACACTGACCCCTAGAAAGCTACTGGCAAGCTTTTTCTTATACCCAAGATGGTCGAGCCAAGACTTGAACTTGCTCCGACAGTGGTTAGTTTATCAGTTATTTGTAATAGTGAGTGCTTTAAATTACTCAGCCAACCAGAGCCCCACATTAGTCACAAACATATATGGCATGTTAGCAGGCTTGCTTACAATATGTGTTATATACAACTCTGCAGTCATCTTATAACAAGTGATGGAAAGATTACAATGGTTCATACTGTATGACAGCTAGTTATCATCCAACAATAAAAATAAGTTTCAATTTAGTAAACTGGAGAGTACGATCAAATCCAGTAGTAAAGCATCTATGCAAATCTACATTAAAAAAAGAAAAGAAATTAAGAAAATGATTACCCTATGAACATTTCAGAATTTTTCCAATAATCATAGATGTATAAATGAATTTTACATGTAGATGATATATGGGAATCCCCCTTCATCTATGTCTAGTATCCATTCCTGGCCCAATCATTACTATCACATTAATCATGTATTAAGAGTGTGGGTTATGTTTATGATGGTATTTTACCTGACTGCATTGAACAGGATGAAATAAGCTTAATAATACAGAAGGACTTGGATATAAAACTGTAAAAATTAGCAGTGTCATCAGAAGTTAATGATTACACAATAAATATATAATAAATATAATCTAGGTCAGCCAAGATGACCTTAAATTTTTAGCTCATAACTTAGTCCAAACAAAGTTATCTACTTGTTATAAAATGAGATTAAGTTTATTTATTTAAAATTTGATCATTTTTATGTGTAGTGTTAATGAGTATAAAAGTGTAATATTAATGAATATAGTGTTAACAAGTGTAGTGCTAATAAGTGTAATATTAATGAGTATAGTGTTAACAAGTGTAGTGCTAATAAGTGTAATATTAATGAGTATAGTGTTAACAAGTGTAGCACTAATAAGTGTAATATTAATGAGTATAGTGTTAACAGTGTAGCGCTAATAAGTGTAACATTAATGAGTAGTGTTAACAAGTGTAGCACTAATAAGTGTAATATTAATGAGTATAGTGTTAACAAGTGTAGTGCTAATAAGTGTAATATTAATGAGTAGTGTTAACAGTGTAGCGCTAATAAGTGTAATATTAATGAGTATAGTGTTAACAAGTGTAGCGCTAATAAGTGTAATATTAATGAGTATAGTGTTAACAAGTGTAGTGCTAATAAGGGTAATATTAATGATTATAGTGTTATCAAGTGTAGTGCTAATAAGTGTAATACTAATGAATATAGTGTTAACAAGTGTAACGCTAATAAGTGTAATATTAATGATTATAGTGTTAACAAGTGTAGTGCTAAGTGTAATATTAATGAGTATAGTGTTAACAAGTGTAGCGCTAATAAGTGTAATATTAATGAGTATAGTGTTAACAGTGTAACGCTAATAAGTCTAATATTAATGAGTATAGTGTTAACAAGTGTAATGCTAATAAGTAATATTAATGAGTATAGTGTTAACAAGTGTAGTGCTAATAAGTGTAATACTAATGAATAGTGTTAACAAGTGTAGCGCTAATAAGTGTAATATTAATGAGTATAGTGTTAACAAGTGTAGTGCTAATAAGTGTAATATTAATGAGTATAGTGTTAACAAGTGTAGTGCTAATAAGTGTAATATTAATGAATAGTGTTAACAAGTGTAGTACTAACCCGTGTAATATTAATGAGTAGTGTTAACAAGTGTAGTGCTAATAAGTATAATATTAATGAGTATAGTGTTAACAAGTGTAGTGCTAATAAGTGTAATATTAATGAGTATAGTGTTAACAAGTGTAGCGCTAACAAGTGTAATATTAATGAGTAGTGTTAACAAGTGTAGTGCTAATAAGTATAATATTAATGAGTATAGTGTTAACAAGTGTAGTGCTAATAAGTGTAATATTAATGAGTATAGTGTTAACAAGTGTAGTGCTAATAAGTGTAATATTAATGAGTACAGTGTTAACAAGTGTAGCGCTAATAAGTGTAATATTAATGAGTATAGTGTTAACAAGTGTAGTGCTAATAAGTATTATATTAATGAATATTTATATTAATGAGTACAGTGTTAATGTATATATTGATAATGTATAGGGCTAATATGTGACGTTAACAAGCAAGTGTTAATGTGTGTAAAAGTAACAAGTATATCCCTAATGAGTGTAGTGTTAATGTGTTGTATATAATCATAATGTTTAGTGCTAATGAGTGTAGTAGTAATGGCAAAAGTAATCATACAATGTCTTTCTAATGTATTAGATTAGTGTAGACCTCAATTTTCACTAAAATAAATCTACTAAAAGCTTGCCAAAGCCCTCAGAATCAAGGTTGTTTTCTCCTCTAAGGACATTTTTTAAACAATAAGACACAAGTAGGTCTGATATTACTGAACATAGCAGTCAACATTTATTAGCTGTTAAATGCTATTTTTCACAATTGTTGAAATTAAAGAAGGGACAGAAAAACTATTGTTGCTATACTTTATATTAATGTTAGTTTTGATTTATTTTCTTTCCTAGACTATATATGTGTGTGTGTGTGTCTGTGGCATAAAAAGCAAATTTTTCAGTAAATCGTATTTTGCTGTGAATACTTACCAAAGACATTATGTGAGGAATATTAGACAGCAAAATCGTCTTTTCTTGTCTTATATAAACAAAGGGCAATAACTTTTGCCCCTTACTATCCTATATCACCATCAGATTTTTTTGATCTGAGCAATATACTAACAAGGATGTCATTTATATGGCAGGGTGGTTTGGAGTCTTTTTAAGTAATGTGATTGGGTAAATATTCTAAGAGAAATACAAAATTACTTTAAAATTTGCTTACTCATTCAAATACATTCCCCAATCATATGTCAGGAGAATAGGTAACAGGAGGGAATGCTAAGCATCTGACCTCTACCTCAGATATCTTTCTAGGGAATGATGGATGGATTTTGCATGCAAATGATAACCCATTCTCCTAATTACTTAAGCATCACAGCCTAGGGTCACCTGATCTGTGACCCTTACATATGGTTAAGAAGATCATTACTGAAATAGCCTTACCAACAAAATCTCACTGGGGAATCAAGCAAAGTTGATAGGCTGTGCTGATTGTTTTAACTGGGTCTGGTGGTCATATGGACTGCAGCCACAAGACCTACCAGATTCAAGGTTTGCCTCTGAGAAGCTATATCTCTGAGGAAAAAACCATTGAGAAGGTTGACTCTGTATGCCAGTCAACAGCTTGTATTAAAACTCAGATCAAAATGTTAAGTTTGAATGAAAGGCACACATAGATTATTCTAATCTCATGAGTGGTAATCATCCAGCTAAAATTTTGTGTCAGAGATTTAACCCTTAAAGTGCGTATCGCGACTCCAGTCGCGCTGTTGTATGTGGTCCCGTAGTGCGTGTCGCGACTATAGTCATTTTTGAGGTGAGTAACAATGATCTCATCCTATAACTTCATCCAGCCATAAATGCTTGTAAAACTATATTTTATTGGTTTAAAAAGGCCCGGGAAAGGCCCGGAACGAGCATTCTGTAGTACTTTACTATATTATTAACGATGTAATTTTACAAATGCTCGCTTCTAATCACATGGTACTAGTGCAAAACTAAAATAGCCGACGCTGAATACGAAGGTGATTTCTTGCAACAAATATTCGCGTCTGATAGTGATGCTAATAGTGATTTTGAATAATTTGAGAAAAATGACATTATTGGAGCAAGCGAGGTATTGATGGAAATACACATGAATGATTTTGAGCCAGGAATTTACGTCGGATGTACATGCTCGCTTGACGTGACAAGATTTCGCGCCTGTCAACCCCCATTCACTGGTAATTCAAAATTAAATGTCGAGATGGTGAATAATGAACAATCGGACTATTGAAGACTTTCTTAGAGGACGAGCTATTACATCTGATAGTAGATCAAACAAATCGTAATGCAGATCAGAGAGTTCATGGGCCAGACTTGAAGGAAAAAAAGTTGCATGAAGAAATGGCGGCCTGTCACACCTGAGCATCTAAAACGTTTTCGCATCGATTAAAACAATGGGTTTGGTACATATGTCTGTTCCCGATTCCTAATGGGCTATTGATGATGCGATATCAACCGCATACTTCAGGAAAAAAAGTAAGGATGGGATATATTTCAAGCTATTCCAATCAATTTACACCTGTCAGACAATGAGAACAATTAAGGTGACTCTTCACACAAAATCAACCCAATGTTTGAACAAAAATAAAGCCTTTGCTGAGGTTTAATCACCAGATATGGACCTCGGTTTGATGATATTATAATAAATAACAGGTGATAGTTTTTCATGAACATTAATTGCTGACTGGAGGGTTTAAACTTACCTGTGACATTCATGGAGTGGATTTTTGCAAAACTGTCACCCTTCCTTTACCTGTGATTTTCACAATTTATATATAACATTGTGACAGACATAACATGTGCTTGGTTGGACTACTAAAGAATATAACATTTCTTAGATATATTTGAACTTTTCCATAAAAAACAAACAAAATTACTGATGAAATACAATTTTAACTTGTCATTTTACCTGCATTTACACCTGTACCTGCAAATATGTTAAACCTACACGTGTCTTGATGCCAATCTTAAAGTATAGACACGCGCCATCATTTTTCATATAGGGTTTGTCTATCAATTGTGTATATTTAATGAAATACATGTAATTTAAAGACTGTGGAGTTTTCTTCTTTTCTCTCCTGAAACAATTCAGCACTGAGGGACCTTTTACTGCAAAACAATTCAGCACTTTAAGGGTTAAACCAGAGTATCTTACATGCAACATATGTCATTGTCTACTAATTCCATCTAACATCATAGTAATTGAACAAGTAATCTAACTGCATCCATCAGACTGCAAAGTATTAGATGCAGTTTTGGCTCATTACATTTGCTAAGGGTCAATATAATATAAAGATGATCCATAGCTTCTAAGGTCTGTCACAAGGAACATCAAGATGGAAAACTGCCATAAGATTTGTTGTTTGACTAATCAGGTAACACATGCAATACAAGTTTCCTCAAACTTACATCTCCATCCACTCTGTCTTGATGAAACTTGCAAAAGACTTTCTTGTCTTCTTGGAAGACACAGTTGTCTCCCCTGGCGCACATGAAATGATAGTTGGCTGGACATCCTCGAGTGTTACAACCCACCGTTGCTCCAGACTTCTGACAGAAGTCACATTTCTGAAAGAAACCGACAGCATATATAATTTTATCCATAAAAAATACACTGCATACATGCCAAACCTAACAAATCTTCTCAGTAAGACAGAAAATATTGATGAATTTTCAGTAAGTTACAACAAAATATCATGTACTGCTATTGTTGACTTATAAAAAATTAATTGTATCAGTTCAGAAGTGTAATCTTAAACTGAGGTTATTTTAAACTAAAAAGTCTGTAAGGTACATACAGACCTTGTTTCAAGTTCAGCTTCTTCACATGTACAATAGGGACTAGGAACAAATTACCATCAATAATTGCGGAAGCTAATGACTTGGTATCTCACAAGCATGAGATTTCCAAAATCAAGTTCTAATGAACTAGCCAGCTAAGACCTAGTGATTCTTAGGGCTATGTTGGTTATGGATGAGGTTCATTATCTCATCACCGCCACTCTTCTATTTCTGCCTTTCCTATCATTACTTTTCTGACTGTCCTATCACTTCTATCTTTATCTTTGACTACACACCACCTGATGCTTAATAGTCAAGTGTGACTGTGTCAACGTATTTATTGATAGAAGATAAGACCATTCCTTTCTTAACTGCTGAGTTCTCCAACATTCTCTAGCGAAAAGAAGATTTTCAAATCAGATGCTGTGGTGGACATTGCATGTCACATTGGCACCAATTTCATTATGGAGAAAGTAAACAACATTCGGATTCTTTGGTCAAAACCCTGTTTCAAAATGAGCAACCTTTCTGGGAAAAACAACAAGATTTTAATGACAGCCATTGTTGTATGTAAGACTGACACCATTTTAATGTAGGACCAACAAGGTATAATAAGAAGTCTATAGGTGAAAACCCAAGATCCATTTTAAACAGGCGGCAAAAACAAGATTTTCAAGATGGCCACAAGGCAGCCATATTGGACATCAGACGAGGAACATTTTTTTGATGAACAACAAAGCATTAAAAGTCATTTAATAAAAACACCGTAATGATAGAAAACATTCATTCTGAAGTTGTAGTCAAATAGTAAAAACAAGATTTTCAAATTGGCCGCTGTAGTAGACATATTAGACCCCAGTTCAACACCAAACAGACATCAGTCTTTTGGTGAAAACCTCCTATCTCAATATGACATTCTGTTTAGGATAGTAGTAAACACAAAGATTCCTTGATGGCTGTAGTGGTGGCCATATTGAAATTTTGATCAGCACTATTTTTTTTGTTCATTTGGGACCAAGTAGATATAAAAAAAAAAGTTTACTTTTAGTGAAAAACTTATGTTGATATCACCATTGATGTACAAGGTAAAGTGATCATAAAATTTTCCAGATGGCCAATGTGGCAGATATATATTAGACCCCAGATCAATGACTATAATTAAGAACTAGCAAAAAGACATCATAAGGAGTCTTTTAGTAAAAAGTTCATGTTGACATTAATTCAGGAGGAGCTTGTACAACATTTACAAGATGTCTACAATGGTGGCTGCATTTGACATCAGATCAGCCACATCATTGAGAACCAAATCAATATCATAAGAATTACTCCCTATGTTGATATGACCATCCGCTCACGAGTTGTAGCAAAAACAAGATTTTCCAGATGACTATGTGGTGACTATTTTTAATTTTTTATCGGTAACATTTTCATTTAAGACCAACAAGTCACACTGCTACCATTTTCATGTATGACCAACCAGACATCATATGACATGTTTATATGAAGATCCTTTCAGGAGGAGTGGCAATATTAAGATTTTCCAGATGACCAATTGTTGTGGCTATATTGGATGTGTGAGACTCAGCGTTTTTATCTGGGACCAACTAGAGCATGGAATGAATATGTAAAGGCAATCCCCGACGTAGGATGAGTAGCAATAATAAATGTGTTCAAACAGACAGAAAACTGAACATCCCATTAGTTCTTCTGGTCTATATATGCAGATAAATTAGCTAATGAATTTTAAAGCTGAACTAATGTAGCAAGATTTTCAATGAAAAACACTCTTTAAACTTCACCATGTCAAACCTTACAAACAGTGAAATCTGCCAATAATGAACATTCTGTGAATCGATATGTGACCTTTAAAAGCCCTTTCAAAAGAGAAGAAAAAAAACTCTGGATTTATAAACAGTGTTCGTCAGGAAAAGGTGTCCTTATATCATGACCTTCACAAAAGTAGGTTATAATGTATTTAAAAAAAAAAAATACATCCAAAACATCTTTGAGAACTACCTACCAGCATCTTGCCCCTACTGTATGCTTCCTGGACATTCTGCAGCGATCCATTGCTGTCCTCATATACCTCTGCTGACCACAATGCACAATTAATATGGATCCAGTCATCCTGACCTGCATACAGGAGTCGTCCAGCATCCTGATATGAAGAAGAAAAAAGATGAAAATTCATATGTTCAAATTTGTATTACATAGTTATCTACCTGAGGATTTCAACTGGTCACTCCTAAGAAGATTAATGTGAATGACCATTCAATGACCAAGCCATATTTGGTCTTAATGAACTCCATCTTTTGTCTCTTATTCCAGTAGTCGACAGTTTTCTTGTCATCACACCGTGAAAACTGGATTAAGGTCTTGCCTTTAAAGTCTCCACTAAGCAAATGCAGTTTATTTCTAATTCAACATGGGTGATTAAAACTCGCACTGCTTTTAAATTCTTACATTGACAACCTAATTTAAATTGGTAAGGTAATGGAGTCTTCAAGTTTTCTGTATGTATGAATGTAAAAGATAGAACACCTTTAGTTGCAATCATAGTCACTATTATGCTGAGGTGCCATCTGTCTGTCTGTCTGTTCATCCCCCCCTTCATCCATCCATACATTTGTAAATATAAAATTACAAATATAAATAAGGTATGTAAACAGATAGAAAAAGATCAAAACTATACACTACTTGAATTATAGGATGGAGTCTTTGAAAAAAGTACCTTACTAAGACTTTTAATTTTAGAATCTGGACAAAACTCTACTGAAAAGATCCAAAGTGAGGCTATGAACCAGCAATAGGTATATTGGAAAAACAGGATTCAAGCACCAGTCTTCAAAATGCACAGTGCAAATCTCTGATAAATATTTTCATCTGCAACATAACTTGTAACTCTAAGTGTTTCCTTACACAGATGTAGCAACATCTTAGTCTAGACACCCTTCCCTGTCAATGAAACTATCATTAAAAAAAAAACGAGTACTGCACGCCTAGTGATTTTATTTACCTCACTACTAATTGACAACCTTCCCTGTCAATGAAACTATCATTAAAAAAAACGAGTACTGCACGCCTAGTGATTTTATTTACCTCACTACTAATAGACAACCTCCCTGTCAATGAAACTATCATTAAAAAAAAAAAAACGAGTACTGCACGCCTAGTGATTTTTTTTACCTCACTACTAATAACCTGGATATCTGAATCAGAAGATTGACTATTGCATGGTAAGGTGTGGGTAAAACTTCATCAAAATATCTTGAAAGATTTGACAGTGACATATTGATTAAGGAAACTGGCCACTGACATAAATTATCCCTTTCTGTGAATTTGACCTTCAGGACTGAACAAACAAGTCACTGTTAAGATATGTAGCAGACTTCATTAAAATATAAGATTTTTAAACGATAAATGTCCTCCATTTGTCCTTGACTTTGAGACATGGTTATGGTAAACAACTTACTGTCTTAATCATTATATTAAGTTTCATGAAAATCTCTCATAATGTTACAAAGTGATGGGCCAGACATGACAAAAGCTAATATATAACATCCATTGTAAGAAGGGAATATAATAAAACTGTATTTCAAATAAAATTAATATTTAGTACAAAGGAAAAATGTCGGTCAAAAGACATATCTATGGTTACTTTCTGATGGCAGCAATGAAAACAGCGTCTATGACCAAAGTGACAAGAAAAACTTACATTATGGTCTTGGTCTCCAATCATCGAACACAGGATGCATCTGCGTACATCTTCTCCTGCTTCAACAGACATGTCCAAGGATGAGTTTTCAACACCTTCTTCTGATTCTAAGAGGGCTGTGGGATGAAAATGCAATTAAATATATAGTACATACAAATGTGTAGTTAGTACCACATATATTGCATCAACGTATTGCCCAAAGGAAAATGGAGGCATTACCTCCCATCTGATGGGGGGGGGGTCTCTAGTTCACAACACCTCACCCCAATCCATTCAATTACCCCTGAAACTGATCAGAGGGAAAACTCTAAAGTGAACTTTCAAAAGGACAGAAAAATTCAAAGACATAACAGCTCAGTCAAGCAGCCTGAAGATACAGAAGCCTCAATGAAACATATATATGAAAAACTCAAGTTTGACCAATCAAAAGACCATACAATACTCTCCTTTGAAAAACCAATGCAGTGTGAAGGAAAGCTAGATGACCTAGATAAAAGGGCAACAAACGATTTACATCCAGCAACCAAAATATAAACTACAAAGGATATACAAGAAATATGCATGTGGTAATTCTCAGAAACATAAGATCTTTTGCAAAATTGAATATTTGTTCTAATAAAGATAACAATCTTTATGTTTCTGACTTATTGAAACTTTCATATTTTCCACTAAATAATTATATTTCTGTCTTAAATAAGGTTATTGTTTTGTTCCCTCCAATAAGAAAATTATACAAGTTTATGTCAACAATGACTTAAACTGCTTTTTTCTACTCATAAGGCTAAAACATTTCTTCCATGATTTACTAATAAAGAATGATGAAATAAACTTTTTGGAAGAAGAACTTATACATCACTGGTGATTTTTTTAAAATACAGGGTGATCACCAACTAACAGTGAATATACTGCAGTCTTCTGTAAGCTTGTTAACATTTAGATTAGTTGATGAACATATAACCCCACACACCATTTGTCAAATCTATATATTAAAGATATGATATGTTGTATCAAGAAATAACTAGCTTTTAATAACTCAGTTCATTTTGGTTATAATGGATGTCACTATGTTTTACAATAATGTACCAAACTGTAAAGGGTTAACATTAGTTCTGTAGCTATGCAAAGATTACCCCTCTAATCAGAGCAATCAAGTGCTAATCTGCAATAATTTCATTTCTCATGACTCCTACTACACATAAGTTAGAAGTACTGCTACAAAGCCAAAGCTAGCCCCATCTTACAGCATTATCTGTATCAGCAATTTATGATGGAAACTGCTAAATTCAGCATCTTTCATCATTTGAGATTTTATAGACACTATCCGTATCAGCAATTTACAATGGAAACTGCTAAATTCAGCATCTTTCATCATTTAAGATTTTATAGACACTATCCGTATCAGCAATTTACAATGGAAACTGCTAAATTCAGCATCTTTCATCATTTGAGATTTTATAGACACTATCCGTATCAGCAATTTACAATGGAAACTGCTAAATTCAGCATCTTTCATCATTTAAGATTTTATAGACACGATCCTTATCAGCAATTTACAATGGAAACTGCTAAATTCAGCATCTTTCATCATTTGAGATTTTATAGACACTATCCGTATCAGCAATTTACAATGGAAACTGCTAAATTCAGCATCTTTCATCATTTGAGATTTTATAGACACTATCCGTATCAGCAATTTACGATGGAAACTGCTAAATTCAGCATCTTTCGTCATTTAAGATTTATAGACAATATCTGTATCAGCTGAACAGAACTAGAACTAAACAGATTTCATCAATACTATAATAATGCCATAAAACTATTATGTTTCCAGTTAAATACTTGAAAGAAGATATCACATTCCTTGACACAACAATATTACATGAAAATAAAATACTGTAAACCTACTGATTAACACAGTTATTTACACACACTCCCTTTAGGGGAAAGCTTGTCAAAGGTCTTTCATTTTACCTTTAGGGGAAAGCTTCTTCATGGGAGTACCAGTTATTCTCTTGAATGGTGAGGGTTGAGGGGAAACAGGAGGCTCCTCCCTCTCAAGCCACTGTGCATAGGTATGGTCAATGCATGGGGGTATTGTGGCATCTGGCAACATTCGGCTGAAAATGTTATTTTAAAAAATGTAATTTATTACAAACAGGAAGGCTAAGGCATGAATTTTGAGCACCGAATCAAGCATTGCTATAAAATGTGTGACCTTGAAACCATAGTCAGAAAGTTGAGAAATGAAAAGTGTTAGCTACATAACGATTAATCTCAAGTATAGACAATCTGTGTCTGCAGAAACCATTTATTTTTTAGTTTTTTTGTTTGTTTGTTTTTTGGGGTTTAATGCCATTCTTCAGCACAAGATAGGCTATACATGGTGGCCAGTATTAATGATGGAGGAAGAACTCGGGGGAAAAAAACCTGGAAAGAACCACACACCCATGTGAAGCTACTGGTAAGCTTACTCACATAACTACATTATCCGAATCTTAGACTCGAACCCACACAGACAGAGGTGAGATGGCAGTGATCCGTAACGGAAAGCGCTTTAGACCACTCGGCCACTCAGCGCCCCTATTTTTTAGTCACAATGACCTAACATTTTTACCTCAAATTTAATCAATTTCTTCCTTACACCAAGTGCGAACTATTCCAAATGTCTAGTCCAGATCTGTGATGCAGAACTAATGCTTTTGTGCGGTAACTATTTTCTATTTTCAGTCACTGATACCATGACCATACCCAAAAGATAATAGGATTCTTCCTTATGACAAGTCCAAGCATTCCAAAGAGTTTGGCAACTGTACCAGGTACAGAACTCTGATTATTTTGCTTAAACATTTTTGATCTTTTAAGTGACCCTGATCTTTGACCTTTTCATACCAATATCAATAGGATTCTTCCTTACCCCATGTAAAAGCTTTTTACAAAGTTTGGTGGACAACTGGAGCTATTATGAAGAACCATCTTCTTTTGGTCATGATTTGAAATTTTACGTTTTGACCCTATAAAGTTCATCCTCACCACAGGTGCAAGCCATCTATAACATTTGGTACCTGTAGATACTATTGGACTAATTGAGTTACTGTACAGAAGTGAAACAGGTACAGACAGAAGGATGGACAGTATACTAACATAATACCCATAACAGTCTCATGGCAATAAAATTGGTAAAACTTTCATATCACTGGAAAGTCTGAGACTGGCATCAACAAATGACTTGTGTAAATGATTTGTTTCATCTTAAAACAAAGAAGTTAAAGTTTGGTAAAACACAGATTTTGTCTGAAAAAACAGATTTAACATGGACAAGCCGATGTTATTTCATTTAAGGGCATTTTTTTTTTTACAACAATCTTTAAAAAAAATGAATAGATAGGCTTTGTGCTTGAAGCAACTTGCCAAATGAACTTTAATTAAATCTAAACTTACATTAGGGCTGTTCCAGTGAAACATACTAGGGATCAAGGAAAAGCACTTTAAGAGTGAAGAAGTCACTTACAGAAACTGTCGAGAATATCATTTTTACATTAATTCTTTCAGTAGTCCCACCTTAGCATATTTATTCCCAAAAATACTGCCTTCCATGGGTGCTATGTACATTTACATTATTATTCATGGCTTTACAAACTTTATAAAATTCTGGGAAAGCTGACCCTGCCAAAAGAGAATCTGAGCCTACCCCCTATAATAAAAAACAAAATATTACAAGTACCAAAAAAGATACAGAATAAATAATAGGATATTTTAAGGAAATTGCATTATATTTATTTTACAAGTATAAAACTTTTTTCTTCTGGTTTTGTTGTATATTGCAGATATGGTCAGAAGAGCAAAACAATGTACTTGACTTGTACAAAACTTGACCAATAAAATGGACATAAAGAATATGTGTTATGGAAACGGATAGATTTTTGGGAACAAGAGTGGTGTTTACACTTCAGAATGAAACATTAAACAGTTAAAAACAGATCTGAGAATTACTTAATTTGATCATGTTGTATATTATGCTTAACTTCCACCTAAATTTCCATTGATCATGAAGATTTTATTATCAGTTCACTGAAATATTCCCTCACTGAAATATTCCAGCATTAATGAATTCACTCTTTGCTTTTATCCCAGGGAATGCTGTGTCCACTTACATGCCTGCTTCTGCTTCCATGTCATCCAGTTTTTACTTTGAAATCACCAACATGCATCTAGACGATCTCTGACAAGCCAACTTTAAAGAATGATTTGCGAACACATGATTTGTTTCATTATTTTTTGAACAATGAAAAATATATCAGTTTTTTGTACTAATCACACAAAGAACTGACAATAAACACTGCTTGTGAGTGCTAGATTTTAAGGTGGCTGATTATGAGAGATAATCGCTGTTTGTTTCCAAATACACCTATGAAAAAAATCTCATCGATACTAGTATTAATCACCTTGAAATATGGAACATACATTAACCCTTAAAGTGCTGCATTGTTTTGCAGTACAAGGTCCCTCAGTGCTTAATTGTTTCAGGGGAGAAAAGAAGAAAACTGCACAGTCTTTATTTAAATTGCATGTATTTAAATGATGGTGCTTGTCTAAACTTTAAAATTAGCATCAAGACATGTGTAAGTTTAACATATTTGCATGTACAGGTGTAAATACAGGTAAAATGACAAGTTACAATTGTAATTCATCAGTATTTTTGTTTGTTTTTGATGGAAAAGTTCAAATATATCTAAGAAATGTTATATTCTTTAGTAGTCCAACCATGCACATGTTATGGCTGTCACAATGTTATATATAAATTGTGAAAATCACAGGTAAAGGAAGGGTGACAGTTTTGCAAAAATCCACTCCATGAATGTCAGAGGTAAGTTTAAACCCCCCAGTCAGTAATTAATGTTCATGAAAAACTTTCACCTGTTATTTATTATAATATCATCAAACTGAGGTCCATATCTGGTGATTAAACCTCAGCAAAGGCTCTATTTTTGTTCAATCATTGGGCCGATTTTGTGTAAAGAGTCACCTTAATTGTTCTCATTGTCTGACAGGTGTAAAGTGCTTGGAATAGCTTGAAATCTATCCCATACTTATTTTTTGCTGAAGTATGCGGTTGATATCACATCATCAGTAGCCCATTAGGAATCGAGATCAGACATATGTATAAAACCCATTGTTTTAATCGATGCGAAAACGTTTTAGATGCTCAGGTGTGACAGGTCGCCATTTCTTCATGCGACTTTTTTCCTTCAAGTCTGACCCATGAACTCTCTGATCTGCATTAAGATTTGTTTGATCTACTATCAGATGCAATAACTCATCATCTAAGAAAAAGTATTCAGTAGTCCGTAGGTTCATTATTCACCATCTCGACATTTAATTTTGAATTACCATTGAATGGGGGTTGACAGGCACGCCATCTTTTCATGTGAAGCGAGCATGTACATCCGACTCCAGTTCCACATAAATTCCTGGCTCAAAATCATTCATGGGTATTTCCATCAATACATCGCATGCTCCAATAATGTCATTTTTCTCAAATTATTCAAAATCATTATTAGCATCACTATCAGAAGCGAGTATTTGTTGCAAGAAATCACCATTATTCAGTGTCTGCCATTTTAGCTTTGCACAAGTACCATGTGTTTAAAAGCGAGCATTTGTAAAATTTCATCGTTAAATGTATTGTAAAGTACTGCAGAATGCTTGTTCCAGGCCTTTTTAAACCAATCAAATATAGTTTTACAGGCATTTATGGCAAGATAAAGTTATAGAATGCAATCATTGTTGCTTACCTTGAAAACGACTATAGTTGTGACAAGCACTACGGGACATTGAACAACAGCACGACTATTGTCGCAACTAGCATTTTAAGGGTTAAAAAAATGTGACACACTAATTATTCTAAATCAGCATTCTTTCCTTTTTGCACATTTGCATGCCATGGCTTGACAAGTTGGCAAACCCCATGTATGTATGACATTAGGTTGAAATTTGTTGATTCTGGATGTGCATTAGAAAATGCAAGACTTACTGTTATTTATATATTTATTGTGTGCTGTCAGTGATTGAAGGTTGTGGAATTAATGCCAACCAAACAAGATGTTTATTTGAATTTAAGTTCAAGACCTCTGTAGAACAATTTATTGCAACACAGATCCAGTGGGGTTTGTATATAAATAATTTTACATTACTGTTTTATGATCAGTCTGTGGAATCATTTACAATGATAGGAATTATTTATATAAAAGATTAATTATATCATTGTGGTACATCAGGACATTCAAAACTATTGGAATTCCTTGGAACAATCTAAATCACAATACTGTAAGTTACACCTATATTTTCACTGTGTAATCATCAGAAATAAAGTGTTTAATTAAATTGTGTTTAAATTATTGGTTTCACTTCCTTTCTGTTGCCTATTATAAAACCTAGAGTCGTAACATTACATTGGCTACAAGATGGAAATGACAGTCAGCATATCCCAGGAAATATGGAACCAGTAGATAAAAGAATCTGTGGGGAGTTATCTATTGGAAGAATGCAGTCCATATAAATACAAAAAAAGGGTTCCTTATACAAAGATCAGATTGTTGAACATACAGCATTACAAACTGAATATGACTTCCCATTCCATCTAATTTTGTTACTTTCCGCAGTAATGAAGTGTTTAGGATATAACATGTTTTATTAACAAAATGTGAGCAAATTTTTTGATTGTAATAAAACACCCCACACTGTGCTAAATGGTATTTATCATACAGCTCAAGTTTCCCAGTCAACCTTACTTTAGAATTCATGTTATTATGTCTGAGTGAGAAAATGTAACAGTGACATTGATACTGACTACAAGGAAATGACTTGCTGTCAGTATAATTTGTAAAATTAACAATCAAAAGATTTTTTTTAAAAACTGTGAGCATTTATGTATTCAAAATGTCCACAATATACAAAAGTAAAATTAAGGTGTTCATATTGTTCCCGTGGCGAGATCAAAAAGTACAAAATTAGCTGAACATACAGCATTATGAACTATGCATAACCTTCTTACCTCATGCTGAATTTTATGGACCTGACAATGGGCAAGTACTTTACAAAAATCAGCTTGCCTAAGCAAAATCTGAGCTTGGATCAGGAGTTAGCCAAGTGGATTTTGTTGTTGCTTTGGGTTTAACACCATTTTTCAGCCCATTGTAGGCTATACATGGCAGCCAGTAAATGGTGTAGGAAGAACCACTAACCTACAGGAAACTAGTGGCAAGATTTCTCACATACCCATGCTGGTCAAGTCTGTGACTCAAACCAATGCAGACAGAGTTGAGATGTCAGTGATTTGCCTAAGACCATTTAGCACCCACCCACCCTAAATAGATCTAAAGCCCTGATTATTATTATTATTATTATTATTATTATTATTATTATTATTATTATTATTATTTGCTTATTATTATTTGTATAGATAACCAATGATTCAGACAAATCTTGCAGGGACTTCATGTGCTTCTTATTTTCCACTGTTCATGCATTATGTGACTAAACATACACAGCATTAGATTCTGTACATGAAGACTGATTTTGTAACATCATATCACTTACTCAGGCCATGACTGGTTGATGTCCCACAATTTGCTCGTCTTCACGTTGTACCATGGGAAACAGCGTTCCATTTGCTAACAATGATAAAATGTATATTAACAATATTATATTTTGGTTTGATAGAAATAAGATGGCTACATTATGTTAAAATCTGACTTTATTGTCTGAACCAGTTATGAAACAAATGTATTCATTGTAATTTACAAATTCAAAAGAGATATACTCATGTAAATATAAAAAGTTTTCATTCTTGTCATCTTGAAATGGCAACCTATCCATGAATGTGAAATATACCCATTTAATATCTGACCATTCTGATCCTTAACCTCTGATTTCAAAGGATGTGTTATTTTCCTTAGTAAACTCAAGTACAAACACTACAGCCAACCTATCCATCTAGACAGAAGTCGCATCTTCGTCAATGTAACAATTCAACCAGTGGCTTTGTACCTGACACATGTACCTGACTCCACTAAGAACCCTTGGGATTGAAAACTGAAGCAGAACCTCCTATGTACATGGAAAAACTTGAACCAATTGATAACTGAGTAAATGACACCCTGAACTGGGACAAATTAACATTACCATTAGACAGTGTCAAATCTTTAGATGAGTTTTCTCCCCTGATAAATTATGATGCATTGCTAAGGGAGCTCATCGCGACAATTTGCTGATGTGTGTTTTATACAGAGAAACTTGTGGGTTTTTTTTTTAAATTCTGGGGCTTTAACTCCTATAAAAATAGGGCATGGAATTATACAAATCCATCTCATTAAAAAGCCTCAGCAAAATAAAATGGTGACACATTTGATTGAAATACAGCGATCCTACGTAAAGCTTTACTATAGAAACCAAAGCTAGTAGGATATACAATCAGGGGCCTGTACTCCCATAAACATCACTGTATGCTATTAAAAAATCTCATTCATAGTTTAATCCATATAAAGTTGTAGGCCAAATGTGACAAACCTAACAATATGTAATCTCTGATGAATGCCATTAAAAAAATTCAGTTTAATACATATAAAACTGTAGGCCAAATGTGACAAACCTAACAATATGTAATCTCTGATGAATGCCATTAAAAAAATTAATTCAGTTTAATACATATAAAACTGTAGGCCAAATGTGACAAACCTAACAATATGTAATCTCTGATGAATGCCATTAAAAAAATTAATTCAGTTTAATACATATAAAACTGTAGGCCAAATGTGACAAACCTAACAATATGCAATACCCGATGACTGCTATTAAAAAAACTCATTTATAGTTTAATACATATAAAGTTGTAGGCCAAATGTGACAAACCTAACAATATGCAATCCCTGATGACTGCTATTAAAAAAATCTCATTCACAGTTTAATACATATAAAGATCTCTGATAACTGCTATTAAAAAAACTCATTCATAGTTTAATACATATAAAGCTGTAGGCCAAATGTGACAAACCTAACAATATGTAATCTCTGATGAATGCCATTAAAAAAATTAATTCAGTTTAATACATATAAAACTGTAGGCCAAATGTGACAAACCTAACAATATGCAATCCCCGATGACTGCTATTAAAAAAACTCATTTATAGTTTAATACATATAAAGTTGTAGGCCAAATGTGACAAACCTAACAATATGCAATCCCTGATGACTGCTATTAAAAAAAATCTCATTCACAGTTTAATACATATAAAGATCTCTGATAACTGCTATTAAAAAAACTCATTCATAGTTTAATACATATAAAGCTGTAGGCCAAATGTGACAAACCTAACAATCTCTGATGACACTCCAGACCAGCCAACCCTAACAAGTCAACCTCACTAAGGCAGCTGATTTTCTCCCGTAAGATTGACCCGTTTTTCAATAAGATCTAACCAAACATCACTAACTGCCACTGTCAAGCTGGAAAATGAAATTAAAAGTTTGATGCAGAACAATATGTTCAACTGAAAAGGTTGTAAAGTATGTGCAGACTATATTTACCACTAGTACAGTTGTACAAACTTTAGTTCCAAACCTCATGCCCTATGCAACTCAATGGCTTGTTGCCATCTCTCAACTTGACATAAAAATTGGAAGTTCTTTTTCCATTTCACATGATGATGGCATCCAATCTCCAGCCAAGATATTGGCATGTGATGTTCAATTAACGTAATTGTGTCCTTTCCAGCTTTTATTCACACGCATCTGAATACTCCATTTTTTGTGTTGATATTTAACAATTTCTAGACTCTTATTTTCCCTTTTGCATTAACATTCATCACTTTCTGGGCACAATTTCTTCTTATTTTTTTTAAATAATCAACAGTTTGATCATGCAGATGCTTGCATGAACAAATAGGTGCAGTTTGGGGTTCTGCTGTAAAGTTAATCTGGTTCCCTGACTAATTTCACTGAATCTAATATGAAACCCCGGATCCAAATCAAACAAAGACGATTCAATTAGCCAGAAATTATGGCAACGATCATTTTCTTCTTAGTTTTTGCTTGTACGCCACTAGTTCTTATTTTAAGGGTAATTCTCATAAAACTTATGGCAAAATCGTACGAGTTGGCTGGTCATCCACACTTTAAAAACATTAATTTAAAGGCCAGCCAGACGAATGGTCAAATGAACACTGGGGATATGATCATGGGCCTAAACTTATAGCATTATATCTTCACTTTTTATGATATCATCACAATCACTATACTGTGATGTTCTTGATCATGTGCCATCACCATAGTTATAGCACATGGAAAATTGCCAATTGTTCATATTTATACATGATGATCATGTATCAAATATAATGAAATAATGCATAGGACACTGCTGAATAAGGTAAACAAAAAACTTTCCATCAGTGACAATCATGTATCAATTATAATGAACCAATGCAGGGGACACTGTTGAATATGGTAAAGAATCTACTCTCCATCAATGATGATCTTGTATCAATTATAATGAATCAATGCAGATGACACTGGTGAATATGGTAAACATCATGTATCAATTATAATGAACCAAATGCAGAGGAAGTTTTTGAATATGGTAAACAAGCTAATCTCCATCAGTGCTCTGTATTGTATTGCAGTCAACTGGAAACAGAATTATATATGCTAGGGGGGGGGGGGGGGTTAGGATGAATTTAAATCTATACATTTCCAATCCATACATTTTTTGACAATATATGACAACATCAGTTTTGGGTAGTGTGATACACATGACAACAACTGCTGCTGTTTCAATCACTTTGATAACAATTAATCCAAGGAAAGAAAACTTTCACAAAGTTCAAACAACTTATCAAAACACTCTAAAAATATCAGCTTTGACCTTTCACCTTTTGTATGTCAAGGCCATAGAGGTTCCATACAACCAAGTGAACATGCTGTCAAGTATTATAACAATCTAAACACATTGGAAACATATTTTAAGATGATATACCTTGATAAATATGGATCTGACAGAGTTAATGGCCTTTCTCCGAGCTTGCTTTTGCTCCTCTGGATTTGAGAGTGCTGTCATGATCACTCTTACAATATCTTCACTAAACTCCTCCTGAAATAACAAAGATGAATGCAAGTTTGATTAGCATTATACATTAAGAAATTTCCATAACACGTATTTTGTAAACTCAAGCGCAATTATACACACACAACTGCAGCAATATTATCTCATAACAAAGATTTGATGAAAAAGATGGTGTTCATGAAACTTGTCCTCTAAATGATAATGGTGTTCATGAAATTTGTCTTCTAAACTGATAGATAAGATGTCATCCCATGATGAGATTATTTTCTCCTACTAAGACCGTGCACTTTATTACTAAACGGCAGTAATACAAGGCAGATAACTAAACACTTTACCAGACTTACTTGGATTATCATGTCCAAGAACAGTCTGCTATGGAATATAAATGGATAATGAAGCACCTGTTGATTACTTGAAAGACAAATGGAGCTTAATCCCAAGGCCAGCAATTAATAAAATTCTCTCATATGATTAACCAACAACTGGTTGCCTTTTTCATCAGGAAAGGTACAAGAAAAAAACGGAATACATAAAATATTGACCAACTCTTACAGAACTCTGCATCAAGAACAATCCCTGCATTCTATAAATCATCTGTAGATAAGCTCAATAGCATTCCTTTTTTAAAGGATTGTTTCATTCAGATTTTTTCCTACATTAATTTCAAAGGCATCATGTTAAGCAATGTACCATATCAGACCTAGTGACGACATGTGCCCTAATAAGCATGACCTCTTTTTATCACTAAGCACGCCTGGTGTCTGGTTACCACCTGATATTACATGTGCTTTATTCAGCACAACCACACAGGAACCAAGAAATTTACCCTGTATGCAGATAGCATGGAAACATGGGGGAAAAAAAGGAGTTAACTCTCATGCATGTTTACATAGTCAAAGTTAGGACCTTGATTCTTGTGTCAGTCTCCAACATGTTAGAAAAGGGAGCTAACCCTTGTACATGTGTACACCCATAATGGGACATTGTTTAATATGACAGTTTCCAAAATGATAACTAGAAGTAACTACTGTACTATGTGAATGTACATAGTATGGACCTTGTTTCAGTCAGTACCCAATATGGAAAATGAAGAAAACTCTTCTAGTTCATATATACAGATGTTGGGATCTTGTTTCAGTTGGTATCCAATACGGAAAATGAAGACAACTTTTCTAGCTCGTATATACACAAGGTGGGATCTTGTTTAATAAGTCAATATGCACTTATGATAGCTTAATGTTCATAATTACCCAAATACTTTTTTTTTTTTATAAAAACAGCCTACAATGAATGGTCTAATACATAGTTTTTGCTATATAAAAAAAATTGTTAGGGTAAATTATGCTACTGTAGCTTATATATATATCACTGCAATATGTAAATAATCAAATTATTACTGATAAACATACCACAGTAGAATACTTCCTCTCCTCCAATTTGATCTTGATTTGACTTAGGTCTTTTGGGTGCTTCTTTGTAACATGTACAGGATCCTCAAGGCTAAAGCGAACCTGAACAGATTTAGGTCGACTGCAATCAGACTGGCTACCATGTGATGCTGATTCTGGCATTAATGATGCTGCATGCATGTTTAAAGCATGAACAGATTCTGCCTGACTGTTAAGAACATCTTTCTCCAAAAAATGTTTTGAAGATTCCATGGAACCTGTAACATCTGATTCTTCTAAATCAGTCACAGATTTTAATTCTGTTTCTACATTTAAATTCACAATCTGTTTTGACTCTTCCACCTTTGAAATTCCTGAATGATTCCCATCTAAAGCATACTGCATGTTAATTAACTTGCTTTTACAATCTCGAGCATTAGAATTTGGAATATTTTCTGATTTCTCTCCCCATTCTTCAGGGATAGGATTTTTTTGTTCAGTCTGATTCTCAATATTAGGTTTTTCTTCAAAGGAGCCTAATAACTGTTTTGAATCAAAAGTCACACTTACACCTACATTTTCAGTCTGCTCTGATTTTGTTGTGCAATCAATATCTACAGACTTCATAGATGTTTTACAATAACTGACTTCACTGGAATGCTCCCCAATGTCCATGGCTTTGTGAGACTCCCGATTTAATAAATCTTTCTGTCCGCAGTTAGCATCTGTATCAAAGGATTCCGACTGTGCACTATCCAAATCTGAAACCAAGTCTGAACCGAATTCACAGCTATCTACACTTATCACAGATACCGAATCAGAAACTTTGGCCACAATATCTTCCTGAACATACTGTCTTTCCCTAATAACAGACACATCCCTACATACATGTTCTTTACTTGATACTGACTGCAAATCCGAGCTTTTAATGTTTACTGTGCTACCTGATTTATATGTATTATCATTCACAGCAGACATTAAATCACCTGATAATTCAGTTTTATCACAGCTGGATATTGTATCACCCATAATGTCAGTGCCACACAATTCAAAATTAACACCTGAGACATCTACATCCTTTGAATTTTTCTCATCTGCCTGTTTACCGACAAATTTAATCTCCTTGTTTTCACCTTTGACATTCTTGTCAATACAAACTGATTCAATCTTAGAATTATGTTCATTATATTCATGCTCCACATTTTCACAACATTCAAATTTATTTGAATCACATGGCTCTGATCCTGGAATATTCACGTCTGAATTTGAAATCACAGATGTGGGTTGTGTAAGTGTACTTTCCTTTGGCAATTCTGTTTGATCACATGACAGCTCACTAGAGGTCACAACCTTTTCTAATGAAGATGACACATCTGAATCACAGACACTGGAGCCTGTGTTCTCCATATTTGTTTCCTCCACGACATTCTGAGAGATTTTGTTATCACTATTTAAAGTGTCAGTCTCCATTACAGAAGAGTTATTTTCATCGGGTCCAACATCACAATCTTCCGAAATTGTGTTTCCAGCAGTCGAGTTGTTTTGAAGGGATTTCTTATCCTGTACATTTTCCTCCTTTTTCTACAATAAAAGGAATAAAAGATATTACTTAGCACTGTAACATGAAATTTGTTATGAACTTCATAGTTTACATACATTTTTACATATAGTATCACATGGAATTGTAAAAAAAAAGACTGTGCAATATACAAACCACATCACATGTTCAATAAAACCTGGCCCCATATTCACAAAACTTCTCAGTTTCCATAACAACTAAACACTAAACTTCAATGATTAAGATTAAATTTGTCGAGCATTTCATAAAACATATATTTAATGAACAGCATTCTCATTCTGAATTTAATAGCATGTGAATTTATTCATTCAATATCAAGCTTAGTTTTGTAAATACATGGCTTGCTGCCTCGTTTACATGTCCAATTTGTATATCTAACTTTGAAAGACTTCAATATAAAATACTGTAGCCCCTACTAATGGTAGCATACAGAAAATGATACCTGTCTTACAACAACCAAAATAAAATTACGAACAACATTAAAAAATTAAAATTAACAATATTTGAAATACAAAAGCCAATAGAACATTTCCAATTCAACCTCAGCTCCACCACTGAATCTGACTGAGATTTTTAAGACTATCATATACATTTTGTTAAGCCAATACCACAAGTGAAAAAAATTAATAAAACAAAATTCAAAAATCACATTCAGGTCGACAATTCTCTGTCATTCTTATTCAAAACTACCAAGAATTCCGATAAAGAGTAAAAAGGATAAATGTCCTCTTCAAATTCATTGGTTGAATGCATCTTTTGATTGTCTTTTACAGGGTAATTCAAAATGGAACATGGCAAAACACACAAAAATTTCAATTAAATTTGTGCTGAAGACAGATATATGCATTACTTTCTAATATTTTACAGTGAAATCTTGGCTTATTTTGCATTAAGAATGGGGGCTTTGTTTTGGACTCTAAGCTTCCCAGAAGAAAAAAAGAAACCCATGAAATTCCAAGGAATTATTTCTTGCTTCCGGCACTACTGTTATGATGACAAGGTTGTTTTCAAATGAATTTGAAATTGACCTTATCTATGGATGAAAGAGACAGTAAGAGTGCACGATTATGTAAGGTATTTGCAGATTCTACTGCCAGAGTATGACAGCTATCACATCTTAGGGACAAGGCTTATGAACATAAATAAATTTTAACTGAAAACGTCAAACTGAATTTCAAATATCATGACCTTGCCTGGCTAACATATGTGGGCTGGGATGCATGAATATGAAGGGTAAAGTTCCGAATTCTACAGTACCCTTCCCAGGGCAGACCTGCCAACCTTAACAAGACCTCAATAAGGCAGTCTGTATTTTTTTTTTCTTCAAATAAGTTAGACCAATTTTCAGGTTTAAGGTAACATTTATTTAGGAAATTTTATGTCCTGCTCTTGTCGACTTAGCAAATATGCATTTAAAGTTCAGAAGTGTCATGTGAGACTAATACACACAAGGAAAACATGTTCAACTAAAAAGTGTGTATAGTACACATCAACCAAAATTACTTCCGAAACAGTTGGAGAAACTAGTTCCAAACCCCATGAAGCCTAATGGCTTATTATTATTATATCTCTCAACTTGACACTGTCATTGCTTTCATTTTCAATTTCAATTTGATGGCAATCATCTTTCCGGTGATGAGACATACTTAAATAAAACATGATATGCTGTAAAATAAACGTAGTTGTTGCCTCTTCTTTTCTTTCCCAAGAATCTGAATATTTTTTTTTTTATACTAATGTGCTGATTGTTCAAATGTTTTTAAGAAGCTTTTAATCATTTACCTACATTTCGGCCAATGACTTTAACCTTTAATCGTTTGATCCTAAAATCATCAAGTTTTTATTAAAAAATATTTTCCAAATTCAAGCTTAAAATTTTTAATAGAGATGGTGGAGTCATTGTACAGAAATGATATAAGGAACAAATATTTGGACAGACTGACAATATCCTAAAATGATTGACATTGTCTTTGGTGTGCATATAAAACTTGCCTTATCCATCCAAGATATGACAGTTCACATGCTGTCCAATGATGACAATCAGCATGTAAGAAGACCAAAGTTATCTTAAATAAGTTCTTTTAGATCTTGCAGAATTATGAATGTTATAAAGTTTGCAGATAATGACAGATTAATTGAATAATATGCATATAATGATGTTTACCTCATCTATCCTAATGAGGTGCTGTGCACACTTGGATATAACCAGTGAATGGATGACATCTTTAAGTCGCACAAAGAACTCGTGTTGTAATATGCTGGGCAGCTCATTTGTTTGATTTCCCTTGCACACTTGGCATATGTAGCTAACATCTTCAGGAAGGTAGGATAGAATGTTGTACATTTCATCTGCAAACACAAAATGACATAATTAACAAACACACAAGATTAAAATTTGTTCTATAATTGCAAAAATAGCTTTGGCCATTACAAAATGTTAAAAATCTCAGGAAGATAAACTCTTCAAAGTAAATGCAAACATGAAGTACTGCAACATAAAAGGTATTAGCTAAACATGTTTACATTTTGTAAATTTATTATAAAAAAATAAAAGATAAAGGCTAAACTCCTCAAACTATTGGCTCAAAAATAATCTAAGTAATCTATTAATGCAAATTTGAGGAACTTTTTTTAAAAGACAAAAACACCTTTTGTTTTAAATTGTAACATCTAATCTGGACCACTAGTTCAATATTTGCAGTTTCACAGAGATACTATGAATGGATTCAGAAACAGAAATGTTTATTAAAAGACCTATTGACAGATGAATATTACACTAGCTATATCTCCTATATTACATACACAGAGGGCGACTAAAGTTTTTGTAGGTACCCTATTTATTCCTGTACATTGTACATTCAACTACAAACTTCACAGACCAATATTTTCATCACATAGTGACCTGACAGATCAGGGATGGCTTTAAATCAAAAGTTATATGAACCAGCACTGAACGTATCTGCGAAATCACCATGTCATGGACATTACGGGTCTATGCTGTTTCCAGTTGGCTGCATGTTGTACAAGTGCAAATACACTAGATATGTGTCAAAGAATACCATTGTTTTAACACAACAGGCTATTAGGAGATAGATCACTGTTTCAGGAAGATAAAAAAAAAACATTTGGTTTACTTGAGCATAGCCTTCTCAAACTGTTACCACAAAATTTATCATCATTAATTTTTGGAAAATCCTGGGAATAAATTTCAGCATTAGTAATAAATATCTAGTTCAAAAATATTCCATGACAGGCTAGAAGTATTGTGTTTACAGACTCAAAGGCCTAAATATTGATAAAAGTCAATCATCTACTTGAATGAGTTCAACAGCAGTTTATCAGTGAATTCCAAAGATGACTTCTATACATCTTCCAGATAGTGATCTCTTGAATTAGGAACAACATAAATCACATCATAGGTTACCAACAGAGACAACAAATTTCAACACCATTACATCTTATTAGAAAAAGCCTATGTATTATACACAGATGGTAGTGGATTTCAATTTCAGGATCAACGTGGTTTTTATATTAAACTTAACTCAGTGGAAGTAAAAATTGATTATAATCAACACAATTTTATCATTCTCCTTAAAAGCATTATAGCAACAGACTAATGCGGTATCCTACTCCAAACAACAATCATGTTTAGGACAAATTTAACAATCACCTGAGCAAACACAGCCATGCCTTATCCAGGAGCATAACACTTCATATAAAACCAAAGTATTTTATGTCGACACTTACCCTGTGTTAATTAGTGTTAATTCTTTAATGGATACTGAAAATTTCATGAAAATTAGTTTTAAAGTCATGAAAGTTTTAATTTACATGAAATGTTTTAACATTCGTATAGGTGACAGATATTGGGACTGAAATCCCAACAAGCTGCCAGTCTGCCCGTAAACCATGTGATGCCCAAACCTAGTACTGGCCAGTGGAAGATACTTGTTTAACCTAGTACTGGCCGCGGGCCGGGTACAGAGGGGGGGGGAAGAGATGTTGGCAGATGTTAGAATGACATACAGTGATACCCTAATTTCGCTACAATCCTTCACAAGAAAACTGGAAACAAAATCTTTTCATTTTATGTAAAGTGAGAAATACGCGAATTTGAAGTAGGTCAAAATTTACCATTTAGTCCTTCACACCTGGCATGTACCCAGCTGTCACATGAAGAGCACTGGATCATTTTGGATTCCCAGTCATCATCAGAATAACACTTGTGACATATCGGACAGAAATTACCTGTCAAAAGAAGGTTAACATATGTATGGCTACACCAGAGCACATAAACACGGACTTCTTATGACAAAAATACTTATTTTCAGGAACAAATACTGATTGTTAAAACTTTAATGCATATGTAACTATTTACAACATCTACAACAATCAGTAATGCAGGACAAAGTAAGTGAGTGAGTGTGAGTACATGTTGCACTCTTGAACCTTCTGAATAGGCAACCTATTCCATTCGGATGCCAATCCAGAAGGTGCAAGTTTGCAACGTACTCGCACTCACTTTTCCACACCTTGATTTTTTAATCAGCATCAATTCCAATTTACAATCTTTTATTGATATCTGAATTCTGTGATTACTTTTCATTGAACTGTTTTCATTTGAGCATATGATTAATCCATTGCGATTTTACTGTCTAAAAAAAGTGTGCAAAATAAGTCACAATCAGGACTAGCAACTAAAAGCGGAAGGTTCATTACTAAAAGAAAATATTAGAACAAAATCCAATTGAGTAACATCAAGGTTCTCTCTGGACTCTGGTATTATAAATGTTGCAAATTCAGGATGTGTTGTTAATGATGAAACGGCAAGATGATATTTCTGAGCTTTTTCATGCTGTATTTGCAGGCCTCCAAGCCCAACAGTAAAATCACAATAACACCATTTGCAAAATGCAAGGATTTCCCTTTTACTAGATGGTTTCACAAATCTAAAGAACATGGCACAATTGTCCCTCATTCTTTTGTTTTCTTTGCTGGAGAAAATTATGAATCTTTAATCAACAAGACTAGAAGTTGAATATTAGGAAGAGATACAGTGATAGCGGCAACTGCTTTGGGCAATCCAATATTGTGGTTAAAGACTGGCATGGTTGCCTCAACTCTGAATGAACCAATCATATTTTAGAACTCTCTATCCCTATACATATGCATACATGCTAACCCCTGACTATGAAAAAGTGTAATCCAAGTGGTCAAAAAGTGGAATCCAGGCAGAAAAAGCGAAATCCACATAAAACATGCTAAAATTTCAATAAACAATTTGTATTTGCCCCTCTCGTATTTTAACATCCTTTACTGTTTCAAGTTTTCATATGTAGCACTGTAAGCTTTACACATACATTGGCTAAAATCTTAAGACTTTTAGCGCAAAACATTAAAATTCTTTCAAAACGACCTGAAATAGATGTCACGTGATACTGCACGTGAAGGCTCGTGTCTTCATATTGAGAGGATTGTTGTTTTTTTAGGTTTTTTTGTTGCCTTTTTTTTAATCCATCTGTGAAATTTTTTAAAGGAGATAATTTCGCCCTCATATTTGCATCAACTAAACTAAAATATACTTTTTGGCGCCAAATACCTTTAGACTGGATCTGCAGTAAATATGAATTATAAAAAAGAATCTGTGCGTAAAGATAAAATTAGAAAACCAGTCTGTTCTCTCCTCCCTCACTAAGCCATACAGATGCTATAAATAGAATTTGAGGTCAAAAGTTTGAAAGCAAAACAGGTTTGCTATAAATAGAACATGATACTGTTAGGAAAGTGCAAGCATGTCCACGGACAAGTGTACTCTTCTATTGTAGCTACGTCTTTTCTAAAATACGGTCTGTAAGATTAATGAAATGTTAATAAAAACTAGAAAACAATTGATTTTTCTGGAATGCAGATATATCGAAAAAGCGTAATCCATATATGTTTACTTGTAATGCGTAATTTAGTAGAAAAATGTGTAATGTTTAAGCCAAAAGCGTACTGGTTGGCATGTATGTATGTGTGATATATTTACTCTCAAATCAGATTCTGCCAGTCCAATGGATGACCTTTACATGCAAATTCAACTGTACTTATCTAGAAGATACATCAGTGGAAAGCTGCCTCTAAATAAATCAGCACAGCTTAACTCATCCATTTCCAACACAGGTCACATTTCTAACAGCAAGGTAAATCAGTCATTTGAGATTCATTCTTCACCAAACTAACAAATATTAAAATGTATTACTGAAAAAAGAGCCACTTCATATTGCATATTTCTACAAGCATAATAAATACTGGAAAAGATGCACATGAGAATGACAAAATCAGTCATAATCTACATTTAAACCATTGTGTGCACTGACAAACTCAAGACCTAGAACACCATCAATTTTGCCTCATTAATTTTTTATATTTTTGTTCATTATTTATTTGTCACCATCACTTACCAACCATTGGAAGAGTCATGTCAAATGGAGACAAACTGTCAAGCAAATATGAGCTAAGCTTTAACTGTTCATTTCATAGGTGGCATTCTTCTTATGTGTTGATATCATTGGAAGAGTCATGTCAAATGGAGACAAACTGTCAAGCAAATATGAGCTAAGCTTTAACTGTTCATTTCATAGGTGGCATTCTTCTTATGTGTTGATATCATTGGAAGAGTCATGTCAAATGGAGACAAACTGTCAAGCAAATATGAGCTAAGCTTTAACTGTTCATTTCATAGGTGGCATTCTTCTTATGTGTTGATATCATTGGAAGAGTCATGTCAAATGGAGACAAACTGTCAAGCAAATATGAGCTAAGCTTTAACTGTTCATTTCATAGGTGGCATTCTTCTTATGTGTTGATATCATTGGAAGAGTCATGTCAAATGGAGACAAACTGTCAAGCAAATATGAGCTAAGCTTTAACTGTTCATTTCATAGGTGGCATTCTTCTTATGTGTAGATTCTAAACCAACAATTTTGCATGACCAGGCAGTTACTCCAACAGCTGGTGTTCTTTGTGAAAAATATGAGCTTGTTATCAAAAAGTGTAAATTCATCAATAGAGATTATGAAAACTAAAATATAAGTTGTAACTGACCATAAACAAAAGCATTAAAAATAGAAATTGCAGTAATGTTAAATCAAGCTTCTTCTAATGTGGAGACAAACCTTTGTCCATAAGTTTCCCGCACTCATAGCAGAGTGAGAAATTGTATGTCCATGTAGCATTCCAGGCAGTCCCAGGTGTTGTGGCACCACAACTTTTACACCTCACACATTTAGAGCAAATCTGAAATAATCACTATAATCTAGACTTCAAAATCTACATTTAAATAAATCCAAGTTAAATGGTATTTTGTAAAGAAACCAAAATGGGGTTGCAAATAAAATAGAATACAGTAGTCCCCCTCTTATACGACCACCCCTGCTGCACCGGGAAAGTGGCCTTATAAGACGGGTGGCCGTTCCAGAGGGGGGCTAAATTTATTATGAGAAGTACATGTATATGTAATGTACGTAGTAAGAAAGCTATGTACTTCAAAACATTAAATAGCTTCATCTAAATGAAGCATTAATCATTAAAAGGTTCTTTCTGTTATAATAACAAATTTATTTCAACTGAATATAAGTTACTATTTTTCTTTCTTGGCATAAGTGTGATATGCGAGCGGGTATTGTTGTCATAGACACTGCAAATACATGTACATTCAAAAACGTCGTTTACATCTTGGTACATACATAATTATCTTTCCATTTTCTCCATTTTCCCACTGCTGCTGAATAACCTTCTTATTGGTTATGACTATGCTTATTCAAATTATTTCAACATAAACTTGTTTTTTCGAGTCTTTTCTACATAAAATTTTTTGGCAAGTCTCCCCCCCCCCCCCCCGATGTTGTCTAGTAGAAAAACCGACTTTCTTCGAAAATAATGTATCCGTTAATGTGATGACATTTTACTGTTTGGTAATGATTTATTCGGTTATTGCTGACTGTATGCGATTTAATTATGCAGACAAAACTTGTGTCGAGTGTACGAAATACAGTCTTCGAAAAGGAAGCCATAATGTGTTGTCACGTTATTTTTCCGGTCTTTGTCTGGTACCCTGTTGTGCTTTTAAGGTTCTATGTGTGTGCCAATGTACAAAATCTATTTTTAGCCTATGCTGACCCTGTTATGATTATAACCATTACGTCTGGTTATAATCATCAAAGAGAATAACTCGACATAGGTGTTAAACCCAAAACTCTATCATAACATTATTGAGCCCATTTCCTGCAAACATCGACTTTTATTGATAATGCTATACTATAAATCTTTAGTCGACACTTTTAACGGAGACTTGACACTCAGCGACATGTATCTACGATAGAGATAATCAAAATTGCTTACCTTACGTTAAGATTTGAATTAATTATTGGTTCTGGAATATTTGAAGAAACAAAAGTGGCTGTTTATGAGGGGGACATTTTACATTTTTTTGTACTAAAATGCTGGCCGCTGATCGCGTTAGAGGGGTGGCTGCTCTTCAGGGGTACTTTTGAATATAAGCTTGTCGGTGCCAAGGGATTCTGGCCGCTGGCCAGGGGGGGCTGTTCAAGAGGGGGACTACTGTACAAAAATTTAGAATACAAGTGTATAAAAGTCGGCACAATATTTGGAGAATAAACAGCATTGAAAATAAAATTGGCTTGGACAATTCAGATAATAATACTATATTACAATTATCAATATCCTATTTTAAGTATAAATGTTTAAGCCCCTTCTATTTATCATAAAACAGAATTGAAAAATTATGCACAAAATATTAACAAATATCTTTATAACAGAAAGCATTTTCTATTGAAATGAGTGTTTTGTCTGCAATGGTAAATTGAGTTGAATTCTGCTAAATAAAATAAAGGGAGGTAACTGCCGAATTTTAGTTGTATCCCTTTACAAATCCAGACTAAATGAAAAAAGGCCAAGAGTTCAAAATGTAAAGAACTCAACTATTAGACACAAAAATTATTCTCCAAAAGCGACTGTAGATATCATGCCAAAAGTGGCAAAATCTAACTCAAATATACTAATTCCCATCAAGATGGAAACAACTCACCCATATTCCTTTCTTGGAGGGTTTTGTGGGATAATTGGGCCCTAGGCACTCTGGATGGTAGGTATTCTGACATTTATCACACTGCAATAACTGAAAACACACAGGATACCATATTTAACACAGTAACAAACATAAATATCTTTAAAATATATTATTGTACAATAAAATATTTCTTTAAGAATACTTACCTGACTTTAATACGCATATATTAGAAATAACAACTTTACTACTTGATTTTAATATGCATATATTAGGAATAATAACTATCTGATTTTAACATGTATATATTAGGAATAACAACTTTACTACGTGATTTTAATATGCATATATTAGGAATAAGAACTATCTGATTTTAAGATGTATATATTAGGAATAAAAACTTTACTACGTGATTTTAAGATGTATATATTAGGAATAAAATCTTTACTACATTAGAAAGGAGACACCCTATGAGAACAAAAGTTCAGAAAGTCTTCTTTATCTTTTAGTATAGATGGTTAACTGTGATTGCTAAAAGAAGTTAATAACCATTATGACAACCAAATGCTACATAAAAAAGATGTGGCCAAAGCTAAACAGTTTGAACTGAAAGTCTACACCAAATAGAAGTCTGTTGGCATGATTATTGTGTATTGGCTATGATATTTTTTTTTTTATAAATATATGTTATTTCATTATCTTCTTCAAGAACACTGACACACCCACCCATCCGGACAATGTTCGAGCTACTGTATGCATATCAGTTTCATTATTTTTGTGATTTTAAGATCTCAAATGATAAGAGTTGTAAGTATCTTAAGAAAATTTCATGAAAACTGGATTAAAATGTTGAAGTTATAAAGAGCAGAATTTTTACATCTTACAATAAAAAAAATTTGATTTATTTTCCCTATTCAGCTGGAGAAAGCTCCAGTCCATACACCTATTTATACATAACAATTCATACCGAGCTAGCAACTGAATTGGTTAGTAGCTGATTGGAATCTCTGTTATAGCACAGTTGATTGACACACTGCACTACTAACCATGGGGTTTACAACTAAACATTTTGCAAATGAAACAAAATGTGTTCATCAAACAAAAATGCACACCCTTTTAATGACTCTGGAGACCAATGTACATCAGATAATTCCCTAAATGCAAAACAGACACAATGTCACTGAATGTACACCCCAGCAATCTACTTTTAGTGATATTGTCTTGAGCTCACCAAGTTACATCTACATTCAGTGCTGTATAACTGTTGGGGTATAAAGATCTCTAGATATCAACCCTGCACAAATCTGAACCCTCACTGACATGAAATCATTATGATGGACAAGCAAAGGTTCTAATTATACAATGACAACTTACATTATTCTGCCTGCCACAAACGTGACAGAACTGACAGCGAGAGCAGCACCAGTTCTCCAAATCCTCCTTAGTGGGACTAGAGTCCTCCAGACAGAACTCATGGTATGGCTCACAACACAATGTGCAGTATATAAGCTGAAGAAACAAGTATGCACATGACAAGTTTATATATATATATATATATATATATATATATATATATATATATATATATATATATATATATATATATATATATATATATATATATATATATATATTGTAAATGAACTTGGGATACAATGATACCCAATGGACAACCAACATTATTTTATTATATCTAAACAGCACTGAAACTGAGGTTACATATTTTATAAGGATTTAATGAGACTAATAGACCATGTTTATGATTCTGAAAGGGACTGTAGGACCTATATTGTAATAACAGATACATTATATTATTGCAAGTTAACTTTGGAAAAGAATTTCCAAGGTATCCCTAACATTATTATATTATATTCAAATGTCACTTACACAGATAATTCAAATTCTATACAGGACAGGACAAGACAAGATTATAATAATAAATGTTATATCATTGTACCACCACTATACTTTATTAACAACAACAACAAAAAAAACATTTACTGTACACCCAACAGGTAATGACTGCAAATACCTTGTGTTTTCCTGAACTTCCACAGAGGTAGCAGACAGATCTGACACACACAGGACCTGACATGGTCAGTGACATCCCATTCACCCAGGCATACTCCAGGTCATAGTCCCCCTAAAACAGACATGCCATCATGCACAAGGGGTTATATAAAATAATAACATACTCTAACTTTCTAAATTCATAATGCATCTTTTCATTTAATTTGTAAACAACTACAACAGTTTTTCTAATTTGTACATACACAGATAACCTACTTTCCATCTCATCATATAAGTATACATGCCAACCCCTGATAAGGAAAAAGCGTAATCCAATTGGTCAAAAAGTGTAATCCAGGCAGAAAAAGCATAATCCACATATAACATGCTAAAATGTTAATGAACAATGATTTATTTGCCCCTCTCGTCTTTTAACATCCTTTACTGCTTCAAGTTTTCATATGTAGCACTTTTAGCTTTAACACAGAGTGTTTCAGACCACTGGGCCAACAGGGCCCGCAAGTATAGTATGGTTATTTCACTGATTTGTATGCCAGCGGAGTATAAGGATATTTAGGGAACAGTTAGCCACTATCTACATAAAGAAATGAGAGCCCTCTAAGTATTACGAGGCAAAGAGAGATAAAAGGCATAGATAAAAGGGGTTTACCATAAAGTCAGCTCTGACTAGATGATGCTGATCTTCAAAACTACCAGACCTCCAGTGTCTGATGGTGGATAGGACTGGCTGCAATGTTACTGTGTCCTGTCGACCAAAACCAAGCTGGAAAAAATATTGCAAAATAAAATCTAATTTCAGGTTAAAAATTATAAATTCATAAAAATAATTAGTCTATTCACATTGCCTTTTGTTTATCCACATTGGTAATTAAATACAATGAAATACATGTGAGCTTGCTACCATGCACTAATTTGGCACTTTGCATTTAAGTCATAATTTACTTCCACATGGCTTTTTTTCCAAATTTGGTAATAAACATGAGTGTAACTGACATCTGCATAACTTATCTCTATGAAGCATTTCATAATCTCCAGTAGCCATTTAACATAAATGTGGACTAATGCCTACCTCAACAACAAAACAAGCTCCTGTGACATGCCAAAAAAAAAAAGAACATTCTTTTCTATGAAATGAAAATAGAGGTACTAGAATAATTTTATATAAAATATAACAGATTAGTTATGTTTCTATTTTGTTTTTTTCACTGTTCTTAAAGTCTGCTTCAGAAGATATTATCACTACCAACCAGCAGAAGCCTGCAGAACTACTTATCCAAACATGAGATTCACTGATGTCTGTAATATAAATGGTTTGGAACTTATTATTTCAACAAAACTTCAACATCTTTTCTACATATATTTAAACTATTGAATAGTAGTCTTGACTATAAAAAATTATATTGTAAAACTTCTTTAATAAACTGTTCTATTTTAGTAATTAATAACACATTTTATTGATTCTTCAGACACATCAGACCAATCAAGACATTCATCTAAAGCCTGTAAACAGGGGAGTATGGAAATGACGTGTTTTAAAATAATTTAAATAAACAAGAAACTTGTCAAGATATTTGTAACCCAGATTTTTCTTCTAAATAACTCCACATTTTCACCGGAATGGGGCCAGCATGCCTCTTTTCATTTCCGGAATAAACACTGCCTTTTCTAATGACAATATTTGATAGTCCCTTTTCTTCACTTCCTTCATATATGTAACCTCATGTAAAGAATATGTGTCCACAATGGACTAATTGTGTGGTCAATTGAGTGTCCATTATAAACAAGTTTTACTAAATATGTAAATTGTGTGAACATGACGGACACAAAACTCTGTATTAATACAAGCTTTAAAATATCCAAAAAAACAACAGTAAATGAAGTAATACAGTTTAACTTTACCTTGTCCTTCAATCGTCCCTCCTTTCTACCCTGTGTTTCTATCATTTTTGGTAACAGTACTTCTGCACAACCTTCTCGTGCTGCAGATGTCACATTACTCCGCTGACCTCCAACATCAAAGTTTAGCCTCCTGACCTCATTGCCAGCCCTGACCATTCTCCCTGATCTTACACTCTGAAAAGAAAGTTCAGGCACTGGAAAATCTGGCTGATTCATGATCCCCTCCTGACCTCTACCGGTTTGAGACAAACGAGTTCTATTAGTGGTTGTTTCTTGCTCCAAGTCCCCTGCCACTTCTATACCACATCCTCCATCTTGACCCTGTCCTGACTTCACACTGATAAAAGCACTTGTAGCTGCCCTGGCATATCTAGGATTTTCACATCTTCTCTCCCTACAATGGAACATGTACAATTTACTATAAATGCCACTCACACCTGGTCATTACCTCTCTCTGCCCATCAACCATATTGTTTAGTCCTTCTACTTTCTAAATATTAACAATGATAAGCATATTTACTATTTTCAGTATTCCGATCATATCCTTATATTTAAACTTTTCCTTCATGTTGAATAACATGTAATGAATTGTGAACATTTATATGTTCTTTTCTTAGCGATGTTCAGACTTATTTGTCCATGTCTATTTGGAAAACTCATTGCATAGAGCAATAAAAAATACTACAAAACACATGACAACACCCCCACAACATAACATTTACTGTGTAATGCATGCGAAATATATTTTGAAAAGACATTTATGGATATGATTTCAACAGTTCTCCAGTTCAAAATATGATTTAATCCTGGTGTAAAACTTCCAAAGAATTGAGCTGTTTAGGTTTTTCTAAAAGGGAAACATCTAGCAAGCTTCTATGAAATAATCCCTGACAAATTCAGTTCCTGTCCAGAAATGAAATGTGAAAGCAAAATCTATATTTCGTAACTTGAAGACAACAACTACCAAAGCAATATGATTCTTTCTGGAGTACAAAAATTATAAAATACATGTACCATGTTCTACTCATATCAGTTCAAAAAAGCTTAAGTTCATATCCAGAATGAACTGCAAAGACAAAATCTATTTTAGTAGCAGTCATACTGACCCTGACAATAAGCTATAGACACCCAAACCTTTGAGGCTAAGTGGAACGTGTGTACCAAATTTTGTTGAATTCTGTTATCTAGAACTTAACTTGTCATCCAAAATAAAAATGTATATAAAAAAAATTATTTTTAGCATCATCAACTAAAGAGATGTAAAGTTCTATCTAAGGTCAAGGAATCGAGTGAAATAAACTGAGTTGAATTCTGCTAAATAAAACTCAATTCATCACACAAAATTTAAATGCACTGGCAAGATCTATTTTTAGCAATACATGCTTTCACCTTTAAGCTACAGAATTCTAATATGCTTGGGTTATTCTCAAGGCAATGAAAAAGTTGCAATGAAATCCTTCCATTAGAACTTGAGTTACCATCTAGAAACTAAAACAGATACCTGGCTGGATAACAAACTAGAATAAACTCAAACATTCATTAGCAAGGTATAAAGTCAAAAAACAAAAATAATACTTACACACAAGCCTGTTTCAACAGGCCTGGACCTCCAAACTTTGGCTTGTCTCTGCCAAGATAAAGAATAAAAAGAAATTATAAGCTTCTGAAAAGTTATTACCTACTTAAGGCATGTGTCTTGTATATTTTTTACGGTAGAATTAATAAAATTGTCTAGCATAATTTTAACACTAATACTGACACAATGATCAATATTTTATCTTCAATATGAATTATTGGCTTAACGTTGTTCCTTTAATACACTACATTATGATAACTAAAAGACCAAAGAAAAAAAAATTCATTGAGGAGTTTTTTTTAACTGTATCAAAACCTGATTGTGAAAAGCTGAAACATAATCTGATCATGTACTTTTTTTTTTTTAAATGTCATTAAATCTGAGCTCGACATGACTCAGAAATTAAAACTGATTTGAAGAGGGGATAATATGTAACTTCAAATCAAATTGAGAGATGTGAAATATACATAAATGATAAAGAGAAATACATAATTAAAGTCTGCCATTAGTGACAGTAATAATTGTTAGAAACAGATGTGCAACAATTTGCTCAACAACAAAGATCCGGATCTGTCATAGAATAATGCACCTGCAGATCAAGGTCTATGTTGTTTATTGTGCTGATTACTCCTAATAAACTGCACACAGATCTTCTGGTGCATTATGTGATGGCAGATCAGGGTCTGTGCAGTTTACAGTCTGATCTTATGAGTATATACAGTATTAGTAATGGGTGCATTGCAAAGAACACTGTTCGCTACATATTGCTTTTCAGTTCCTTAAAAAGGCTCATTGTTGGTTGGCGTTAACACATTACTGGTTATTTAATAACATGGAATGCTAGAAATCAACAGCTTGCTTAAAACACACTTATTTCAACTAGAAGAACAGACTTAAAGATTTAATAATGTTTATTTTACCAAGCTGAAATAAGGGGAGCTAAGTGCTTTTCACTTGGACACAATGAGATAAATGACTAGATCGCCTGAATGGAAACAATTTTAGGTAATCAATGCTAGGTAATTCATTATGTCATCAATGTAATGGTACAGTAAACATTTTGCTGAAATCCAACATTTCATAGCAAAATTACTTCAAAATTTCAATAGTATAAAGTTTCAAGTTGAATTCAACCTAAATCCAACAGTCTTTGGTAAACTAATGCTGCATAACCTAAAGTCATAAAAAAGGAAAGAAGGGGGCAAATATCCTACAGATGGAACACTGGAAATTAAATTTGTTTAACTTTTTGTCGGGGGAGGGGCAGATTAACAATGTCAGAAAAATTTCACAGCTGACTAAGCTAGTGGCATAGGCAAAATGAAACATACCACTTATAAATGATGTGGACAACGATGCAAATATAAAAACTTTAAAAGTGGGCATGGGATGTGTGGGTTGCTAATGCCCTTACTGGTATTGATGAAGCAATGCCCAATTGGGGTATCCAAAATTTTGGCTTTTCACTAAATGCAGGAAATCAAATAAATTACAAGCTCATCTACATAAAGAAAAACAATATATTTGTTTGAAATCAAACAAACCCTCGTAAAAATTATGCTGCAGAAACCAATGCCTGAAAGACAAACAACCTGGGTGTATAACTACCGTAAATGATGTTGTGGAATGCTGGAATTGGACTCAATCAAAGCTATTAGCATAAAGCCATATACTAAATCTGCCTGAAATGTAAGAAACCTTAGAAAAGTTGTGCTGTAAAAAACAACTCGAAAGGAAAGGCAAGAAAGAATATAACTCTTGTAAATGAGGAGAGGAAATGTTGGAAATTAAACACATATAAAGTCTCATCCAAACAAAGTTGGTTTCAATCCAACAAGCCTTGCACATCAAGGGGCCATAACTCCTCTAAATGATAACATAAAACTGGAATTTGAAGTCCTCAGGTCTTGACATTATCAAGCTGAATAACAAAACTAGTTAAAATCCTACCAATCCCAGTAAGTGGAAAACAAATCAAACCATTTCCAGGAAGTGAAAACCAAATCCAACCATTTCCGGTAAGTGGATACTAAATTGCTGACAGACTGACATTATTATAATAGGGTTTTGCCAACTTCATTAGGCATGGCAAAAGTGATGGTGTCACAGAATCCTACAAAATGAACTTGTTCAAGGTTTCATCCATATAGAGCGTGCATAAACTGCTTTAAAGACAAATTTAGGTCATTTTCAGTTGGGACTAGAAAGATGACAAAATTGTGCTACCTTACAACATGCTGTGTGATAAGCTCTTTTGAATGTGACCAGTAGAACATAAAATTGACTAGATCATTTGGAAGAAGCTAAAAATAGAATTTATATGTGTTTGCTAAGTAAGCCAGATCAATACAAAGAAGTATCAATGGACACTATTTTGAATATAGCATGTTCTAAAAAGTCAATTGTAGAAACTTTCAAATTTAGAACTGGCTTACACATTCCAGAGAAAAATTAAAAAAAAGGGTTTTCCACCTGGTTACCAAGTTATAGCCATATTAGACCCAATCTGATAACACACGTCATGAATGCCTTGTAGGATGAAAACTGGCTCAGCCATTTCAGAGAAAAAGTCAAAATGGATTTTCCACCCAGTTGTATGGGAAGATGCACCCTTTCTACGGAAGCCACCATGAAAAAATTTTGATACATCATGTATTAACATTTCTACCTGGATTTATCAAACATAGCTCTATTTCTGAAGAAAAGTTAAAAACAGGTTTTCCACCTTGTTGATATAAAAGTGATACAATTGCGAGGGAGTCACCCAAACCAAATTTTGTATAGAACTCGCAACAAAACATTTCAAGCAAGTTTGTCAAAACTAGCTTAGCTGCTTCAGGAGAAGAAGCAGAAAATAAGATTTCCAATTTGACTGCCATCGAAGCCATTATCACTGCCATGAAAACCACCCTAACCACAATTTTAGTAGATAATGCATGAAGTCCTACTGACAAATGGCTGGATGGACATGCCAAAATGACACGTGCAAGATTATATACCCCCTCAAGAGAATATGTCCTGGAAAATAACAGCTGACTTTCTTACTGGCAGTGACGGCATGTTCCACAATCCAATGCAATACAGCCCTTGCATACTTTGCATCGAACTTTACGCTTCCCCATCCTGAATTTTTGCTGCTGTGGTTTCTGGACTTTTTTGGGTGGTGGTGGTGATTTGATGAATGTGACTGATGAATCTTCTCCTTTTTGCTTGATGCCCTGTAAAGGTTGTTCATCATCAGAGAATTCTGGGGATAAAAAAGTCCATAGGTCAAAAGTGTGAACAAAAAAAAAAGCAAGAACACCAGTCCAATCTAATATTCTTAAAACTATATACCATAATAGTCTTAAGCTATATAAAGTAATATTTTTTGCATGTTGAATCACGTGATCATTTCTAAATCAGATTTTAACCCAACAATTAATCCAGAGATTTTCAGTTTCTAATTAAGGTTCAATAATTTTTTTGCCCCATATTCAGGATAAATTAGAATGCCATATGGGTTATTACATGTTGGATTCATTTAGCCCATTAGAACAATTTGAAGGATATCCTTATTTAATTCAGCTAGCCCACTGCATCAATTTGAGCATTATCTCTATTTGCTGAATTCAACTAGCCCATTAGGTCAATATAAATGATATTCTTACTTATTTTAGGTTTTCATATAATTAGTTTTTTCCATAACAAAACAAAGGACATCTTAAATCATGTTGGATTATGTTAGATTGATAATACCAAGTCTTTTCTGGGATACTGAATATTAAATTAGAATGAATAGAATTAATATATCATGTAATACAATTTCTTTATATTTGGTAGCATGCTGTCTTATGATTCTGAAATTTGTTGGACCCAAATACCTCATATTTTAAAGAAGATAAAGAGACAGGAAATCACAAGTTGGATCAAAATGCAATATCCATAGAACTCGATCTTACATTCCATAATGCACTGGCAGTTCACTAGATTTCAACCAGTAGATCAAATAAACTCATACTGATCAATTAGCCTATTATTCAATGAAAGATTAGGGTCTATTCTGTTTTGTTAGGATTAATTAGTAGAACCAAAAAATTAACCCCGATCTGCTTGGCTTACTATCTGGCGGCAGGTGAGGGGCGATGTCATTTTGGAGCTAACTTGTGATGTTAAAGATATATGTCATGAACAGTTTTTATCCATGTACCTGCTTTTTCCAGTTCATCTTTTTTCAGGATCTTCGCCTTTTCTAGCATAGGGAGGGCACTAAGTCTAATCTCAGATTTAGGGGAGGGAAATTTTGCAATTGGCTTTCCAAGAACCATGGAGGCATTGCGGCAGACATGTTTGATCCTGGGACCCCTTACTTCACTGGTGGGTGAATCCCCTAGTGATTCAGGGGAACTTGTTAGAAGTGCACTTGACTGGTGTTTCATTTGAACATCATGAGCTTCTGAAAGATAAAATATGGAATTATGAAAGACAGTCCAATACGAGAGGTTTATATGCAGCATACTTGACACAAGAAACACTGATAACCAATAAATTAAAAGATGTTTCCTCCAGCTGCTTTTGATTTGTGATATTGTATTATGTTCTTTAGGTGGGCTGTTAACACTTGCTTTATTGTCCTTTGCTTGGACTTGTATTAAAGAACTAGTTGGCATAAAGTAAATGCAGTTGGATAAAAGCTAATAGTTTTCAGGACTTGTATTAAAGAACTAGTTGGCATAAAGTAAATGCAGTTGGATAAAAGCTAATAGTTTTCAAGATCTTTTTTCCCCCCTAAATTATTCAGCTTATATGTGAGTATATACGGTATATAAAATTTCATAAGCCACACCATGACAGTGTTATATCCAAATTTGTGTTATAATGGAGCATGATATAGCAGGGTCACACTGTATTACTGTACTCTTAGCACATGATTACCATAATAGAGACCACTAACACATCAGCATATTCAACACAACAGACACAACAACACATTCAATATTGGAACTTGTTTGGAATTCCTCTGTAATTCAGTTGGAACTTTATCCATTTGGACTTTTTAGACTATTTGGGATTTAAATGTCAATACTGTATGTTCTTTTAAATTTTCACTTTGTATTCTAGGGAAATTATCTATTTGTTGAATTTTGCAAAACTTGTTGGTTTTTGCTCTTTTCTGTTACTTAGTTTAGTGTCATAACAATAAAAAGATGAATGTGCATACAAAACAGTTCATCACCATACATACAAAAAATTTCTTATACATGGCACCCATAATAACCTAGCTAACAACCAATGTAAATCATAGCATTTGGAAACAATGGGAAAAAAATTCAATAAACACATTTGAGATTCATCTAAACCATCAAATATATGATTTATTACAAAAAACAGTACCTTTATTTTGATATTCTTGATTTTTCTCAACCTTGTTTGATTTCTCTTGCTTGGCTTTGAAAATTTCCTTAAGAGCTTCTCGTGTAGATTTTTTTGCAATTTTTTCTTCGAGATCCTTAAATTTCTCACAGTCACCCTGTGATGATGACACTGATGGATCTGGAGGACGAAATACTATCTCCACCTTTTTTGAATCATCGTGAAGAGGAGTTAACTCCCTTCTATAGGTTTCTGCGCTTGCCTCTAAATCAGCCTTCTTACTATTTTCAAAAGTAGGCAAAGCTTCAGTTTGGGTGACAATTTTTATCACCGGTCCTGCAGAAAATGACGCCTGTGTGGTAGACTGTGATTTATCAGATGTTCTTACAATGATACTTGCAGCTCTATTGGGCTGAAGCTCTTCAACTTTTGGAAACACACGCCGACACTTGCGCAAACGACATGCACTACAATCCTTCTTTGTTTCCTTAGTAATCTTGCATTTGCCTATACAAAAGAAAAACATTGATTACTATGATTAATTAAATTCTTTGCATGTTAAAAAAATCTCACTTGTTCCAAAAGGCACTTGCTATCCAATAGTTTAAGTTAAATCACCTAATATAAGGCAACATCTAAAATGGACTAGCCAGAATCCTTGTGTTATACACAATGTCTTTATCTTCAAACAGCAAAAATGAACTATTTCACATAGGCCAACAAAATACTAATAAAATATTTGTCTTTGGCGCATTAATTTGCTATCAATTTTTGCTGTAAAACTTGTATGTAAAATGCATTCTTCCAATTTTACATTTCTTCACATGCAGGAAATCAAGAGCATGCAATCTGCTATGAAATACAGCATGCAATCTGCTATGAAATACAGCATGCAATCTGCTATGAAATACAACATGCAATCTGCTATGAAATACAACATGCAATTTGCTATGAAATACAACATGCAATCTGCTATGAAATACAACATGCAATCTGCTATGAAATACAACATGCAATCTGCTATGAAATACAGCATGCAATCTGCTATGAAATACAACATGCAATCTGCTATGAAATACAGCATGCAGTCTGCTATGAAATACAGCATGCAATCTGCAATGAAATACAACATGCAATCTGCTATGAAATACAACATGCAATCTGCTATGAAATACAGCATGCAATCTGCTATGAAATACAGCATGCTCCCAAGCTATGAAAATACAGCATGCTCGCAAGCTTGGATGTGCAAAATATTTATCAAGTAAAGTTTGCCTAAGACAGTTGTCCAATATGGTGACTAAGATGACACAAGAAAACATTATGTTTAACCAACCCATACTCCTCATCACACTATAAAATACATCTGCATTTAGGAGCACTGTGTAACCCATTGATGTTACTAATACTGTAAGTAACATTGAAAGTATTTAGAAGCCAGTGTATTGCACTTTCTAGGGACTGAATTCTAGCTATAATGCACTACGTGAGACATTTAACGTTAGACTATCCAATATGCACATCCTCTGTGTCAAAGAGCTGTTTATCAATATCAATATAGCACAAAGCCTAATTAGCTTGTTTTTGTTTATAAATATTTATCTAAAACTTGTGACTGCCTTAGGAAGTAAATGTGTAAGAAATCAAATTGGGAGATCAAAATAGTATGTGGTTCATAATTCTGTATTTACCATATATGTTGGGACACGATAAAATAAATACATTTTATTTCCTGTCCCTGAATGTATGGTGTTAGCTGCAAAATAATCAAGATTGAATTATATTCATGTCTACTGTATGACAGTATCTCACAAATAAAAATCTCATTTGAAAACATGTTTACTTGAGTGTAAGTGACAATCTTTCACCAGCTCGGGTTACAAAAGTATTCTTACTATTTACCCGCAGACATCAGTGCTCCTTGTATCAATTGTAAGTACAGATATCAAGCACATAGAAGCCTAGGTGGTGAATAAACATGAATGGCAGCAAGCAGTTAACTCCTTCATTGAACCTACTGATATGACACCAAAGACAAAAGGTTATATTTATTACAAAGCAAGCCGATCTCAGAGCCAACTGTGGTCATCTTTTGTTTGTAAAGAATATCAATACAAAGGTTATTTTATTGTAAAGCAAGCTGACCTCAGAAGCCTACTATGGATTATCTGATGTTAGCCAATTTTTATTGGGGGGGGGGGGACGAGGATATGCACAGACAGCTGAGAAATTAAAGCAAACTTTGGACCCTTTTCACCGGTATTCACATGAATTTTGAAAATAAATTGAAACAAAATTTAAAGTGAAACAATATTATGCTTCGTGCACAGATGTCAATGACCAAGCATCACCCAGAAAATTTGGACAGAATCTCACAGATACAAATTTCTATTTGAAAACACATTCACTTGAGTGCAATCTTTTTGACAGCATTGGTTAACAAAAGTATCATTACTATTTATCCATATACATCAGTGCTCTGTTCTATTAATTATTACTACAGATGCACATAGAAGCCCTGGTGATTAATAAATACAACTGGCAGCCAGCAGTAAACTTCTTCGAACTGACCGACAGGCATCAAAGACAAAGGTTAATTTTATTACAATGTAAGCTGACCATGGAAGTCGACTTTGAAATCTGAAGCATTTTTTTAAATGGATATTTATAAAAAAAAAAGGTTATTTTATTGCAAAGCAAGCTGACCATGGATTCTTATAATGTTCTGAGTTTTTACTTTTTATTCTTGAATATAAATACATGGCCATGAAGTGTACATACAGTGCCCTCAAAATTACTTTTAAAATTAATCTTATGGTGTCCCAACAAATACAGTAAATACGGTATTTACAAACAAACCTAAACGTAAAATTGGGATGCTAAAATTCAATGTAGAGAGTGAGAATCCCTGCTTCCAGGACTCCAGGTCTTCTAAATAATGGACACTTCAAGTATATGGAGAAATGATATTCTAGACTTTCATTTTAACAATTTGACAAGAAGTGTTGTCTCGTAATTTCCTACAAAAGCTCAATGATTAAGTTGATCGAGCCTAATTATCTCCTTAACACAATTAATAGAATACCAAATGGCAACACAATGTTACCTTCAAACTTGCAAAACAGTTTTCTTTTCTTCAGTTTTGTCACCTGTCCCCTGTAGAACTTCCTACACGAGTCACAGCTGGGAACTCCATAATAATACTTTCCACGCATGAGGCTGATGTCCCCACAAACTGCACACTTATTCCTCCGGGCTGCAAACTTCTTGGTCTCAACTTCTATCTGGCTGACAGCGGGCTCTTCAAAACTCTCAATATCTGGACTTTGGTCCATCTTCTCTGATGCTGTTTTTTCTTCTGAATAAATTAAATAAAGGAAAATCTATCTTAGCAGATATTCGTCATATAAGATATACCAGTATACTTCCATAATACATCAGTAATGAAAGACTTTCTCTTTAAAAAAATTCATCAAACAATTGTTTATCATCGACACGATTAATTGTGAAACTGAGTCAAGTCAATGGCATGTCACTTCACATCCCTGTATTTCCACGATTTTTGTGTTTTTACTATTGCTTTTTTACTCCTATTCTGAGAGAACCAATAGCTGCTACCGAGTACATACCCAATGTAACATGGTTTAACACACAAACACTTGTACCATGTTGAATACATGTCCGAAAAGAAACTAGCTCATTAATTTTAAATCCATCACAGTAGTTAATGCAGAATTTACAGGGAATGTTGTTATTACCATGTGTAAATGAGAATCTCCTTAGTCAGCATATACCCTAGGAGTGCAAGACTAAGAATTAAAAAAATACCCTTGGCATCAGACTGAGTGAAAAAACTAAGTTTGTTATCAAATCTGTGGATCAGATTTTTAAAAAATTGGGAGTCTCTGACACATTAATAATGGTAATGTGAAACACTGTTAATTGACAGTTCATTGGGTACCAAATAAAACGTCATGCATTCACGTATATTCAACCTAAGCCAACATGATGGAGCTCTGTCAATCATGACTGTCAAAATTTAAAGTAAAATGAAGCCAACATATATAGGTACTTTCTCTTATGAATCTTTTTTTATAAAAATCAAAAAAAAAAACATTGTATACTTTAACAAGAGATAATTATTCTTCAAAATAGGGATAGATTTGACTCAACATCAAGCTGATTATCAGATTTGTTAGAGAAAACTAACTTGATTATAAAATACCATATGATAAATGTCAACAGTTTCATTTCACCACAAAGAAGACTTGTAAAACGTTTTAAAATTTTTCTAAACGGGAGAGCCGTATGAAGAGTGATATATCAGGTGTGAACAGCAAATTTTAAGTGGATCCATCAAAATTTAATTTCATTGATGTACCAATATAATTTTCTCTATATTGTTCTTATATTTAAAGTATAACTAATTTTCACAACAAATAGGTTGACATTAGCAACTGCTAAAACCACAAGATGCTGATTCATTTAAACAAATGACAATTTAAAGTATCAAGAGATATGTACGGTTGCCTGCTAATTTTTAATTTGAAACAAAATTTGTCCACAAGTTGTTATTGTTGCTGCTGTAGGTTTAACGCCATTTTTCAATACATGATAGGTTATACATGGCAGCCAGTATTAATGGAGGAAGAGCCCTGGAAAACCTCGTAAATAACAACTGATCCAAGAGAAGCTATTGGCAAGCTTTCTCACATCCCCACTTTGGCCGAATCTGTAGTGATCCATAACGGAGAGCAATTTAGACCGCTTGGATCCTTGGGGCTCATCGTCCACAAATGTAATTTGTTTTCAAGCCTGGATAAATGATTTGACAGATAGCATTTCTTAACTGAGTAATAGTCATAAATGCATTATTTAACCAAATTTATTACAATATATATATATATATATATATATATATATATATATATATATATATATATATATATATATATATATATATATATATATATACTCGCTTATAAGTCGAGTCAAACTGCAAATAACAAAGATTCTGGTTTGCCATAGCATTATGCACATGCAGATCTGGGTCTATGCTGTTTGGTCTACTGATATACTCCTAACAAACTGCAAAGACCCAGATCTGTAGATGCATTATGTGACAGCAGATCTAGGTATGTATAGTTTGCAAATGGTCTAATCTTACAAGTAAGTATATATGGTAGTTTCAGAATACAAATTTTAAAGAAAAAGGAGAATGAAAAACAAAATGCATTAAAATAATTAATGATGACAACACATGAATAGGAGCCATAACAGAATAGAATTTTAATAAATGCAACACTTTTCTGGTAAATCAAATACATGTACTTCTATATACTCTCTCATTGAGTTAAACTGCAAAGACCAAGATCTGCCACCACATAATGCACAGACAGATCTGCATTTTGTTAGGACAAATCAGTAGAGCAACACAGACATTGACATGTTGGTGCATTATGTGATGGCAGATCAGGTTCTATGTTGTTTGCAATAAAGTAATCATTCATGTGCATATTTTGTCTGGACAAAATTTGGCAAATTCTTGAAAAACTATAGTGGTACCAATGTAGGCTATAATTACTGCAAAATGTATGGTGCCAACATGAAAATGTAGAGTAGACCATAATTACTGTAAATACAAGTCACAACATATAAATATAGGCCTTAATTACTGCAGAACATTATGGTAACAACATACTAGTGTATGTCAATTAGTTCAAAAAGGCATGGTGCCAATGTACCAACTTAAGTCTTAATTACTTAAATTGAATTTCAGGATGAAGTTCTGGATTCTTTACTCATGGAACTCAATAGTCCCCTGTCAATGTCAGAATCCCTGGCATAAGCTTGGGAGCCCCCAGCCAATTTCTATTGTCCCTGGCATAAACACAAATTCTCACTATTAAAGGGAGAGAAAGGAAAATGAAAAAGTACATTCTCCTTATTTCAATAATGTCAGGATTGAATTCTGAGCCATTTATAATATTACACAAAAACAAACATATTTTTAAGTAAACAGAATGTTAATTTTAAGCATACATGTAAATTTATTAATTTTCTTTTTATCATTAAAACAACACTACTGTACAAAATAAAACAATAAAATTGCTGCCATTTAGTTTTAATCCCAATAATGATTATTAATGAATAATGATAATGTGGTGAAGTTCTCTCAGCAAGTAAAATTGCATCTCCATTACCACCAAAGAAACTAAAAACCAGCCAACACCTGTCATTATTCTGCACAATATCTATATTAACATCAAGCACCATCATTAACAAAGGAATTAATAAATATACCAAGCAGCTTATGATTATATGTTAATTAGTAAGCAGCGTTAAGAGTTGACTCTATGGAATACAGGTAGAATATACATAATGTTGGCTCAATAGAAAAGACTATTAATTCTTAGTACATGTACTATATATACCTACTTACATGTACTTCAAAGAGATTTTAACATTGCCATTGGTCAAAATGAATTCACACAGGCTTTAGGTACTGATACTCGACAATCAAATGAAACTTGCACTTATTTTTTCCCTTTTGATATCTTTGTCATTTTTTTATTATATTTTTTGATATCTGTCATTTCATTTTTTCCTTTTTGATATGTCATTTTCATCTTTTTCTATTGATATGCCATTTTCATCTTTTTCCCTTTAGATGTCATTTTTATTTTTGTCTCTTGATATGTCATTTTAATTTTTCCCCTTTTGATGTCATTTTTATTCGCTTCTGTCATTTTAAGTTTTTCCCTTTTGATATCTGCCATTTTCATTTTTTCTCCTTTTGATATCTTTGTCCTTTTCATTTTTTTTCCCTTTTGATATCTGTCATTTTCATCTTAAGGCTATATCTCGAAAAATAAAAAGAATTTTTTTAAGAGTCAACATATTTTTCTGCACTCTTTCATAATAAAATCTAATGTTGTCATAGTGGCCTAGAAAAATGACACGTACTTATATAGCAGTTATTAATATTATTATTATCATATATCAACGATTTAAAAATGTTGTCTAAATCAAATTTCTGAATTGATTACAATCATTATCGCTTTATTTACCAATCAATCGCTGGTGCCTATATGCACACTCTCTATCCCGGTTTCTTTTAAGTACATTATACTATACAAATCACTTGTATTTTAGATTTCCTGAAGGAAGCAAATCTTTCTTTTAAACTAAATTTTTATGCCATCACCTTGAATATTTTTATCTAATGCAAATATGGCCTCTTATTTTCAACATCTTTTCATCCACATACACCATTTACATCTCCCGTTGATTGGGAAGCTTCATATTTTACTGTTACCAACATCTTACCATTTTACTTTGAACTATTTTTAAAATGTATAAGTACAACCTACTGTATGGCGCTAAATAAAGTGTGCTGGTGTGCCGTTAAAAATCAAACAAACAAATTGCAGCACAGAACTAAGATGAATTACTGGGAGAAATGACTTTCTTTGAGAATTTCACACACATTTGACCCAGAAGTTCAGGTCAATGAAAGAATTAGACGATAACAGTGAAAAGTATCAAAGTGGTCCATCTTTTTTATCAACATCTTACACATCACCAAAAATATTGAAAATCTATATAGTTCTGTACATACATATTTTCTGAATTTCTGTCACTGGCAACTAAATATCAAAGATTCAGGATCCATTCCACAACTAACAGTCATGAGCCTTGCAAATATGATGCAAATGTTTCTTGCATTTTCCACTACAATTTTGAACAGAGAACAGACTATGGTGCTTGTTTGTTTTAACAGTGGCCTGCTGCCCATTTAAACTATCAGCAAGCTAAATGATCATTTTCAGCTTATTTAATATGTACCAATTAATTCTGCAACAACTTCTGTTATAGGGGGGGGGGGGGATGGGGAGTTTAAAACACATTTCTAAAAAAAAATATTCAGACCTGCCAACCCAAACAAGACTGTTTCACTAAGACAAGTGCTTTTGTCTGCAATTATGACCAGTTTTCAGTAAGGTGTAATTAAATATGATTAACAGCTATTGTAAAGTTGGAAAACATGTTTTACAAAGGTTTGGGATTTGAAACTGATGCAGCAACAGTAAGTATTATGTTCAAATGAAAACTTTTGAAGTACAAGTAGACCTTATTCAGCTCTAGTACAGATGCAAAAACTTGCCAAGTTGTAAACCTTATGCAGCTTGTTGCTAGATCTGCATTTGATGCAATTCTTGGAATTTTCTTTCCATTTCACATAACGACGGCAATCATATCTCTAGTGACAAGACACACTCAGATGGACAACGTCATGTCCAATAAAAATAATTGTGGTCCATCCAGCTTTTATTCACAAGAATCGGATTAAACCTTTTGATTCTTCTGTACCAGTGTATTCCCTAGGGGTGCAAAACTGAGTCAAAGGTCTCCTTGGTATCAAAAATGGGTGTCAAAATACATATCTGGGGGTCTCTGAAGCACAAATGAGGGTAAAGGAAAACATTGTTCTGTACTGATTATTAGGATTTTAAGAGTTTTCAAGAGGCTCGTATTTTTTTCTTTATCTTCAACAATTATCACTTGATGGGCAAATTCTTTTATAAAATTATATAATCAATAGTTTTATTATGCAGACACATAAGAAATATTAAGTGCAGTTTAAAGTATCCAAGGTACTATGTAAAGTTAGTCTGGTTACCTGACTAACTCCATTAAATCTAATATGAAACCCAGATCCAAATCAAACACAGACACGCCAAATAACCAGATTTAACCACAACAATTATATTTCCATAGCTTTTAATACACAAGTCCGTAATTTAAGGATCGTTTTCATAAGACGTATGACAAAATCATAAGGATTGGCAGGTCTGAAATTTCAGTACAGAAACAGGAAAAATATTCAAGTAATAATGTAAATTTTCACTGCAATATTTGTCATTTAAAAGTGGTTCATGTGCTAATGAGAAGACAATGAAGTAACCAATGGGTCAATTATGTTGTAATTTCTGATCACAAGCCAATACTTTTGGAATTTAATTTAAAAAATTTAGCTAGTTAACACCATATTTGTACAAGTTTTATTTACTGAAAAATCAAGGAGAGTTTTATGACAAAAGAAAACATTTTACCTTCATCTTGTGTGAGCTGTGGTCTCTCCACTTTATCCATGTAACTTCCTGACATAGCAGTTGTAATCCTAACTGGCACTGCTGGGGCAAGACCCAGTTTCCGTTGTCTCTTTAGCTTTCTCTCTAACTTGGCCTCCTTCTTCATTTGAGCTTTTAAAGACCGAGCAAGGGCTGCCTTAGACCGATTAAGAGCCGTCATGTTGAGTTGAAACTTGGCTTTGCGTAAAATGGAGCTACCACGCCACCTTGACATTTCTGTTTGTCCCTCATTGCCCATACCTGATTTCCTGAATTGAGACAGATTGATTGAACTAAATGTACTGACTCCAAACTTCGTTGGAGCAACAAGAGTTGATGAACGAATGGAAACTGGGGGCTGTTTGGTGGCAGAACTGGAAGCTGCTGTGGGTGAATCACTTTTCCCAGTCTCCCATGAATAGATTTTACAGCTCTCCTCGATAACTTTCTTTAACGTGCCATCCTCTGAATTTTCTGTTAATTTCATACGCATTTTTAAACTGGGTTTTCGTTCACGTTTCCCTTCCAAAACCAGTGGCATTTCAAGCAATCCTGGTCTTGAAGAAAGTCCGGAACCCAAGTTTGAAGGAGGTGATGAAAGGTTAGGAAATTCTGGTCTAAATTTAGTTGGGGTCTGAAAAATAGATTTTGAAAATCCCTTGTCTGGTGATGCAAAACTTGTCTCAACAACCTTCTTGTCACCTCCATCTGGAGGTGTTGCAATCTGAACTTCATTTTGCTCTGCAGTCTTTGGACGCTTTGTGACAATGATTTGAAATGAGTCATCTTCCAAAAATCTTTTATTAGGTTTAATAACTCGAGAAGATCGAGAACTTTGGGTTGGCAATACAAACTGTTTTCGATGAGCAGTTGGTGTAAAAGTGGGTTTCTTTGCTTGCTTAGCATGATGAAGTAGTTGTTTAGCAATATTTCTTTCTGTTCTTTTTATGGACACTGAAGATAATTTCTGTGTTGAAACTTTACATTTCACAACTTCTTCCTTATAGTTAGAAGATTTGTTTAAAACTCCTTTTACAATCCTACCCTTCTCACCTCCAGGGCTAAGTTTTATTTTTATTTTTCCTAAAGATGTGTCAATACCCTTTTGCACTTGAGGAGATTTTGCATCACTAAGTCTTCTCCCACTTTGAAAATTTCTCGGCAACAACACTTTCTTTGCCTCCTCGACAGGTGAGCTGAGTTCTTTGACTTTTTTGATGAAATGTGATTTACTTGGCGTTGTCAGTCCTTGTTTTATTAACTCTTTATAAGATTTCCTTACTACAGCTTTAACCCTCCCTCTAGTTCTTTCAGAGGCTGGCAGTTCATCTAGCGAGGATCTAGCATGTGAGAAACGGGTTCCCGAGTAAATAGGAGTGTCCAACTCCATTTCAATCTCTTCACTTGTTTCTCCATCTTCCAATGCGGCTTTAAGTTTCTTTTCTGCCTTCTTGACATCTCTAGCATCAAACCCCTCAAATTCTTCTTCCTGCAAAATGACAAAAGAAAAGAAACTTTGTCAATACAAAAATACTTTACTGCAAGCAGAATGGCCAATCTGAATTAGCACAAAGGAATCCCACTTTAACTGTGGATTGTGTTGTAACAAGAATTATCAAACAGTTGATGAAGGTGTGTAAGAATATGTGTGTTTTGAGGTAAAGGAGGAGGATATACACAATGCCAGTAAAACATGCTATTAATTTTACCTGAAAAATATACTTTCAAAAAAAAAAAAAAAAGATAAAAGTGTGAGTCCAACCTCTAAGAAGTTATGAGACATAGCATGCCAAAATGTGTTGGATTTTTCATCTGGTCATTTTCTATGTATATTCAATTTATTTTCTGTGTATTCAATTTGCATTATTTGTTTGTTAGGTTTTGTCTCTTTTAAGGGTCTTATTCATTATATGATATGGATAACTATTTGGATCTGACCTTGTCCAAAATCAAGTTAATTTTCTAGCACAGCAAAATCAATTTTTTAAAATTCTGTAAACAAATAATACACAGCAAAAGTTCTCTGAGTATGGGTTTAATATTAGGATTATTATTAATGGAAGTAAACATTTATTTAGGTCTAAGCCAAGGACATTGTGTTTTCCTTGTTCTTATTAAAATTTTAAACCTTTTAATTAAAAATTAGTTTGTTTCTTGTAAACATCTGGAACATTCCAGAATTAAATTTTCAATTAGGTAATATATTTTTTTAATGCAAATTTTAACATGATAGTACTTCATTTGTTCTGGAATTTATTTATGCAACTTTTGTAATTCAAGTGATTGTGCTCTGGAAATACAAAGTGCTCAAAGATAGCACTCTTGGAAACTGACATAGATTGAAATTTCAAAAAAAGATATATTCATCGATAGTATTATTGTCATTCAACAACCACTGGCTCATCACAACATGGGCACATCAAGTTTTTTTATTTATTTTTGGATTAACACCATAGTTTACTCTGAGCTTTAGGACTTGTGTTACAAATTACATGATTATTTTAGGATTTTTTTTGCAATACCATAACTTTCTTTTTACCTTTTTCACTTTGCATTCTTGGGAAATAAATTAGTTGTGAAAGTTTACAAAGCTTGTTGCATTTCACTGTTTTCTATTACTTCTTTTAAAACTATTGAATTGCAATACATTCATTGTTACTGTTGGCACCTTTACTTTGGTGTGCAGATGTTTAAACAAAGACAGTGTTAAAAACAATAATGTCATGGGCAGACCAGACAAAATTCATAAAATTTGGAAATTCTGTCTCTTACATCCTACATGGAAAATTATCATTAGATCAAAAGAAGAAAAAAAAACTCAGAAATCATAAGATTGATTATATGAGACAGATCAATGACAAGGAAAATTATAACACCTCAAATACACATACCACTAAGAAATCAAGGGATATATGTGCAACTCCAATATCTCAAGTTACAAACCTTGTGTATTTCTATGTCAATCTAAGAAGCTGCGTAATACAACATAACATTTTCATGATTTTGACCCATTTCAGGTTCTTCAGTAAGACAGTACAAATTGTAGTGGAGAAGTAAACTGTGTTGAATAAATTGATGCTGATATGAGTAACCCTTGCATTCATCCCAGGAAGAGTGCTTGGGAAATTGTTTCTTAAGTCCTGCAAGTGGCAGCTTGTCTGTGAGTAGTATCACTGAATAAGCGACATCTAAGATTTGTTTGTTTGTTTGTTTGATTAGGATTTTTAACGTAGCTTTAACAATTTTTCAGTCATATCGCTACGATGTCTGCTGTGAGGCAGTTTATAGTGATGTCTAGCACTGAGACATCATGCCGCAGACATGTAGCATGATGTCTCACCCAGTCACATTATCCTGACACCAGGCCGACCAGTCCTAACACTAACCTCTTAATGCTGAGCGTCAAGCGAGGCAGCTGTTAGTACCATTTTTGTAAGTCTTTGGTATGACTCGGCCGGGGATCGAACCGACGACCTCCCGCTTCCGGGGCGGACGCTCTAACCACTAGTCCACCGGACAAACAAAATCTGGATCCATCATGTGACTATGTTAAATGTGAATTTGCTTGACAACAAAGCATGTTTATAAGAGGTTATTTTTTTTAAAACAAATGTTTTAATCTTATACGAGCCATGTTGACAATAACATTTGTCAAAAATTTAAGTGTTACATATTAATTCATTTAAGCAAAAACAATAAATTTTGCAATTAACACATTTTAGGCTTGTCCATTAATCATCTGATTTTCACCATTGCATGTTGAAACTATAATTCAGCTTATAATCAAATACTAATTACCTTGTACAGAAAATTGTTTAAACAAGCAAGGAGAAAATGACTGCACACATTGGGAAAAACACTTACGGTAAATGAGTGCAAGACAAGAAATGGAAAATTCCATGAAGCAATTCTTCTCATTGACTCCAAATAAACAAAAATTCTCAAAGATCTGACAACAATTCTGAAAATTCTTGCAACAACCTAGCTATTGTTTTCACTGACAGAAAATTTCCTGATGCATTTAGAAACTCAGATCCAACAGATTTCTTAAGAGGTTAAGATCATACGGATTCTACACCCAAATAGGAAGAAGACACATGATAATATAAAGTCTAAAGAGAAAATCTTCAAATGTAATCAAAGTACATCAAATTTAATGGTACATGTCAAGTGCCAAATTTTTCGTCAGTGAAATCCAGTAATTAATTCTTAGACTAGCAGACAATCAACTGTCTTGGAGTAGAGTTTTGAACGGAAAGAATGTTAGTTTACCTCGGTCAGACTGTTACAATATTTAGAGTGAAAACGGACTGGGTGTTTGACACGCTTAAACTAGGTGATTCCTCACGCAGAGCTGTCAAAAATGATTGAGACAAATGAAAGGTGGCATTTTGACACATTTTTAAACAGTTTTCCCAATTGTCGGTAGGGATAGCATTTATTCCGATTGGTCAAATGTATAGGAAAGGGGGTGTGTCGAACTCCAGAATCGGGGGGAAATATATACTACGTATCAAACGAGGTTAGTCAGTCTAGGAAGACCTCTTCAAGAGAGGAAGTAGAAAAATACATAGTCAAGACTCCGAGCGTGCTTTGAAAGACAGACGTTCGTAAAACTTGGGTTCCAGTTAAACTGAATGTGGAATGATTGCAAGACGCCAAAAACACAAGGAAAATAGTTTGTTTTGGAAAGAGGGAGAATCATCGAGAAGTTAAGAAAAGGAGGGAAAAGGAGTCAAGGAAAAAAGAGGGAAAAGAAGTCAGAAGTTAGAGTGTGGAATTCCCCGTTCAATCAAAGGGCAAGAAAGTTGTGACGCACGCAGAAGGAAAAACCCAGTCAACGAACAAGGTCATTGTGAATCACCCAACAGTCCAATGTCAAATGAACATTCGATTCCATGATGAAATTTACTCTCAGTATTAACGGCTAACTTCATTTATTTTTATTAGTGTTTGGATTTTTATGAATGTATCCATTATTTTAAAGCTTCAGTTTATGTATTTCTGAACTAAGTGTATTCAGAAAGAAAGAAATTGTAATTCACAGTGTCATTCTTTTCTTAATTGTATTGTAATTAAATTCATATTTTATCTTTACGGGGGCTCATGTGTTGTCTTTGTTCAAAGTACCATCTCAGATTACCATATCCATTAACCGGGCAAATTACACCGTTGAGGTCATTCCTTTAGATAACGAGAATTAGCGGGAGGCGGTTCGAGTGTTGTTTTTCCAAGTTGCGCAATACCTCTGACCAGGGCTTGTGCGATATTGTAATAATAACACTTTGATAACCGGCAGCACCTTACAGTACAAATGTTACAAAAATGTGAAGGTATTAAAAAAAATGATAAAGGTTATATATGTAAAATCTTTAACACAATATACAATATTTTTAATAATGAAAATTGAGGTGTGAAAAGTTTTAACTTCTAAGACATCAGACTCATGTACTAATGCAATACAAAAGCCAAGATAAAATAAAAAAAATTCTAATTTCAACATGTGCACAACAATAGGTTTGATTCCTAGTTCTAGTAAGAAGAAAATGTGGTTTCCTCAGGTCTTATCCTTAATCTTATCTAACATGTGTCTAATTTCATCGTAATTTTCTCAAAATAAATACAATGTAGTAGAAAACCAGTATACATTTTAGCATGTTACTGGTTATATTTAATTTCAAAACAAAAATACACGCAAGAAGGATTTTCTTTACTATCAAAAACTAAAGGGTCTTAAAGGGTAAAATAAGAGTCAATCACCTACTTGAATGAGTCAGATAATGATGTTTGATTGGGTGAATACCCGAGACGATTATCAATAAAATATTACATGAAAAAATGTAACTTTACAATAATAAAAAAACACTCAAAGAACTGAAAGAAAATCTATTGTCGAGTCATTCTGGTGTATAGTTGTTGTTGTTGTAGGGTTTACCGCCATTTTCAGCATTAAATAGGCTATACATGGCATCCAATATTATTGGTGGAGGAAAAACCCGGAAATAACCACAGACCCATGAGAAGGCTACTTGCAAGCTTTCTCACATACCCACATTAGCCAAATCCAAGACTCAAACCCAAGCAGACAGGTGAGAAGGCAGTGATCCGTAATGGAGAGAAATTTAGACCACGCGTAGTCCTACATGTAAGACATAGCACATGTTGATTTTGTTTAGGTGCTATGTCTTACGATCCAAATAACAACCTTGTGTAGTCTGTTCCGATATCGTTGACATCGGAACGAGTAGTCAAAATTTCAGGAATATTGCACATACTTGGCAACCTATATCGACACTCTTCCACTAATTTATGTTTAAATAATATACTTACTGTGCTGTTTTTATCCTGGTTGAATCAATATCTGATACTTGCAAACAGACGCATTTTCTTGTTCAGTTGACATACATTTGAATTTGTTGAAATGCGACACTAGTCGAGGTATGCTGAAGTATGTTCAAGTAGGTTCCAAGCGGAAAATGTTTCTTGAATGAAACAAAACGTTGCTTGCTGTTCAAATACTTGATACTTTCCTCAGCCACCATCGCATTGAAAACAATTGAAATATGTGTCAAAGGAACATAATAATGCTTTCATTTGCTAGTGTCAAATTTTGAGTCAATCACGATCAAGACAACAAAGTATATCAGTAACTCTTAAATATGTGGATGAATGTTCATATTTATTGCCATGTATGTGATAATCATGAAAATTTCACTTCTTATTCTCCTGTCAGTAGAGTTCAAAACACACTACACAGCGTTGCTCATTAGGCAGCAAGACCCTGACGCCCAAAACATAAATAACAGCGTCAGGTCTTACATTTAGGATTAGACCACTCGGGGACCCCCATTCTGGTGTATAGCTAGAAACATATGCAACAATATTTTTTTCTCCAGTTCAGAGGCAACCTTTGTCATCTAACCTTAGCTCTACAGTCCCAACCATAAATAAAACAGCATGGAGCTAGATGAGTTAAGGTAACATCAAAACATAAAATTCTCTCAGTAGAAACAATGATTTTTTTTTCATGTTTCTGCAGCTAATAAATGTATTCACTGTATGTTTATTCAACGGAATTGTATCAAGCTTCCGATATTATGAGCATATATGAAAAGCAATATTCACTAGATTATGTTTATGGGGATATTAACATTGACAATGCCAGGTACTGTACAGTAAGTATGCATGTACATCATCTCTAGCGCTGGAAAATGAAGTGTTGCCACGTTGGCGATGTTTAAATACATCTTATAAGTGTTGGAACAATAAATTAAATGGATTATTCCCACAATAGGTATGGTCGATCGATAAATGACGAAAGAATAGACCAGTGTTTCGCCAGAGATAGGGAATAGTATCAAGAGTTACTCTCTTAACGACAGAACTATCCTAAATTATGAAAAATACATATACAAAACATCGTATCAAATCTAGTAATGAAACAGGTGGAATAATTGATAATCAAACTATATAGAAACTATAGTAACGTAGCAGAAAAGTCACTCTTAAAGGAGTATCACAACGTTATCCGTACATAAACCCTGGCAAGATAACGATAACGGCCATTTTGGATATATCCAAGCACCCCATCCTATATGTTTACCTCGTCCGACTCTCCAAAAAGCTCCCTAAATGCTCTTAAACCTCTGTGGATATTTGCAACAATTGTCAAAGCAGGATCTGATACATTTTTGGCGTCGTCTGCGCCATATCGAATCCCAAGTCGATCAAACCTGTAGCCCGGACGACCTGGGAACCGAAGTCGCGCCATGTTGATTCCGATTGAGATGAAAGATGGCGGTTTGACACAATGCGGATCTTTTGCAGACCCTATATATGACGTTTTTTCTTCATTTCAAATAAAAGTAAACTTTTTAAAGTAGCACTTTTAAGAACATTGAATGATAAATTGAGACATTAAGTTTTGGGAACAAGGCTTTACGTCATTTCGAGAAAATATAACTTTTTCAATGGATGTTTTACTAAGTCAAGGTTCTGGGCCACCAGCAACCAATTGGTGTACAACAAATACCCGCCAAGTTATGATGGCCTTTTGACATAATATTCTCAATTTCCAAAAGAGCTACTTATTAGGCGGGAAATTAAGCAAATGGTGATTGTTTTAATTTACGTCCATATTGGTATTTCGATTAAAGGAATAAACAAACAACTTTTCATTTTAAAATGTTCAACACAAGTTCAAAAATGCAAGGAGGTCTTCTCGCTGATTTTGGAAGCGTGAAATTTGACGTTTCGATGTGTTGATATTTGGGAGCTGATTTCTGTTGATAAATCAACTTTTTTTCGATCAGTCATGAATATAACATTTAAGAATCTAACTCACTTATTAAAAAATCTACCTTAATTTCCAGTAAACAATTTGTGAGTGGACGATCTCAATTTTCATGATAGTAAACTGGTGTAGTAAGATGTCCATATATGGAAAATTAAACTGGGTCACGTAGCATGAATTGTTTGTATTTTCTTCTATCAATGGCATTGTTACTACAATGATTGTTTTGTTTTCTAGTTTTGGTTTGGTTTGGTTTGTTGTTGTTTTTATGTTTTGTTTGGTTTGGGAATTTTAACTATAGCAATCGCCGTTCATCTCATTAAAGAAAAATAGCTATCACGGGAAGGGAGACAGAACCGGATTATCAATAGGGCAAAGTGGGCAACGTGCCCTCTTCCTCTGAGGCTCAAGGGATATCTTATATTATCGTCTGAGTTCACAGGCAGAGTTGTTAATAGTGTTGTAACATTTCTAATAAACAATGAAGGCTATCTATGGGCCCCTATGATGGATGTACCCAGGACCACCCCCTAAGGTCTTAATTCGGCCCTGGACAGCGGCCAAGTGCTGCCTAGGCAAACAAGGCAGCTGCCTTGGGCCCCAACCTTGGAGTGGTCCCCGGCCAGGGGTCGAAATAGTTCACATTGAGGACACAATTTTGATTTTTGCTAAATTAGCAAATCCGATTTGGTGTCAAATTCATTTTTCAGGTTGTGGAATGCAGGACAGTTTTTATCGGGTTCCTTCAGCGAAACCGGCATGAACTGTACGCTATCGATAAATTCAAAAGGTCCAATCGAGAACGACGTGTAATTTTCAAAATTGTTTGTGATGCATTTCATTTTTGATCCAACCTCGGCGAGAAGTTGTATGATGCGTGAGTGACGGAGTGATGAGACGATGAACCCTCGTAGTTCATTAGTGATATCCGGAATGAAGTCTGGATCTTCAAAGCGTAGATCACAATCTGCATGAGCAGTTCCTCGGCATTCAGCAGTGATATGGCAATGATCTCTGACTTTTTTATCATGTCATGTGCCTTTAAGTACTATTCGCAGATATGGCATTGCTGCATTGTGTTGTCGCAGTTGTTGCAGTGTAAGTTGGATAATCGCTGATGGATGGTTTTTTTCTCGGATGTCGTCGATACGTTTCCATTCAGCTACAAGTTACTCAAAAAAAACAAATCCTGACCGCGATGTTGACGAAACGACGAAGATTAATGTTCATTGGAGAACAGCAGTTTATAGCTGATCGCACATGGGACATGTTTTTCTTCCACTTGGGTAAAGAAGTGATCGGTATCAGGCGATGGTCCCTCCACTCTTGAAACGATCGCCTCTGAGTTGAAGTCGATATTGATGATTACATGTATTGTCTGTAGTGGTGTTCGAACTGTAGTGTTCTTTCGTGTGGCAACTGAACGGTTGGTAGTTCTTGACAGTTTCCATATGTGACATGGTTATGTAATTGTTATGGCCGAGGAAAGCATTATAAGCAACGATACCAGAAATATCCATAACTTTTATGTTGCTCGTACTGGTATTGACATAACCGACTGAAGTCTTTAATGTACACGAAATGGTTTTGTTATTAAAGTGAACTGATACTGAGTTATGAGGCAGTTCTGGAAATCAACACGGGATAGACAACGCATTCTTGATCGCCCATTTTCTTGTCGTGGAGCCCAAATACGTTGAGGGAGAGTCCATCGTTGAGCGCTTCTAGTTTTGAAACGTCTTTGATCGCTGCCGGAAATGTGATCTCGGTGCTGTTAGAGGTATAGTTGTAGACGCGATCAACGTGGTCTTCAGTGGGATGTAACGCAGTGGTGATTGTCCATAGTAGACATAGGTCATCGTTGTTTTTCACGTTCATGCATGTTTTGGTAGTGACGATTTGCTTGGAAAAAGGTGCGTACTTACTTCTACGCACCGGTGTTAAATTAGAAGTTTGAAACGAGACAGAATTGACTCCGGTGAATATCGACGCCAGTCCTGACTCTTTATAATCTTCGATGTGACGATTGATCAAACAACCATGCGACGTAGGCGCTGTTGATGAAATCGTCATTACGATAAACGATCAAAGATTTGAAATACATATACGCCTCAATGCTCTAGTGGTCCATGGCTCGCACAAAATGAACATTGAAAGCTACTCTACGTTTGATGGCCGAGTGTGCGCATAGTTCTTCATTCACCGTATGTTTTAGAATGCGCTATGGCAGTTTTTTTGTCTACTCCGCATTCAAACACGTGTTGGTGATAGTAAAATAATTCTTTTTTGACGCCTCTGTATGCTTTTTCAGTGCGGCTTAGTGGTGGCATTGTCCATGTGATGTTAGCACATTGTCGTACAAGGACTTGCAGGTTGATTTTGGGTAGCTTTTTCTCGATGTTGTCTCATTGTGATCCAGTTATGATCTCATGCTGGCGTTGAAGGAGTTTGAAAGGCTTCGAGGTTTTTCCAGTTAGTGCTATGTATTTGTCTTACATCGTTTACTGTTTAGTAGTAATAATCTCTCGTTCTGCCAGTGTTATGTAATTGCTCACGAGCTTTATTTAAGACTTGTTGCGCCTCTTGGAATCGCATGTAGAGTCACTCTGACCAGTTGCATCAACTCATACGGAGAAATATTCGATCTTGGATACAGCAACTTTCTTTTCCAGAATCCTGCTTTGTTGAGCAGCCGAGCAATGTCAATGAGACGACGAAAAATATGTCGCAGGATGAAACCTTTACCTGGGTCTGCGAAATTTTAAGCTATGCAAGTTTTTCGTCTATCCTTGCACTGATAGATTTATTATATATGGTATGTCGATTGATTGTTTTAACAATTCATATTTTTATAAAATGCCTCTGCGTCGAACAAATTTGTGTGAATTGTTCTAATAGGGAAGCACGTAAAAGTGAAACAAGGGAGAGTACTGCGCGCATCATTATGCCCTCATCGGGAAAGGAAGTCCTGGTGGTTCAGTGATATAACGATCAGAGAGGCTGTATGTACCGAATTTGCTACCACATCGAGCATGCTTACAGCGGCTGCTGTGGGTAATGCCGATGCGGTCAACGGAGCCAGTTTCAAACCAATATTAAAACTGCAAGCAATTCCACATACAGCGTGGGATTCACAGCCTCGTGCCGATGCCAGCCTCATTATCTGTATGATGCTTCCCTGAGCAGCATCTTATGCGTGTGCAGGGATATCCATACCGTGTTCAGAGGCGTCAAGCACACTCTGATATTATAAAGAGAATCTGTGGCGCAATACATGTACAAAGAAGGGGAGCAGAAGAGGGTCAATTCATCATGACGTGGTTGTCGCTGTGGAAGCGTAAATCACTTCTTCGACAGCTTACGTGTTCGAACATAAATAAACGCTGTCCATTTTCACTAAGAAAATATACCTCAAACAACATCGAAGTTACATGCAACAGTTTCTCGCTGCATATGTGACTACGTTTTGGAGAGTCGTCAACAATCCAGGAAGAGTACTTCCCAGACACGTGTTCGTGTCATTTCAGATGACAAACCAACGTGCAGACCAAATTCGGAAACAATCAAATTTTTAAACATCTTAGTCTGTTTTGTAGTCACGTCCGCATCAGCTCCATGAAGTATACAGACATAAAACTCGACTGCAATTTTCGATGTAGGCACCCGAACTTATTCTTACGCATACATGATTTTGATGGAAGCCATGCAGAAGCACCAGGATTTAGATACGGACACGCAGATCTCTATGAACGATTTTGCCAGTTTGTATCTCGTGTTTCACTTCGATGTCTCCAAACATTCCGAGAATCTCAAAGATATTTTCTCCGTATATTGAGACCCGATGTACTATTAATCCAGAGGATGATTGCATCTGTTACGTGCTGGTGATGTCAGGCTGATTCATTACATAGGATGTGCTCGATGAAAAAATGAATGCCTCAACGAATAAGAAGTCGTCTAATCCATCGGGATGCGCGAGGGTGGATAGATTGCCACAGCGATCGTTCCTTTCGTGAAGTCCATTTTGCTCAAACTGTTTAGTTCGATTCTTGCACCATTGAGAATTTCCACAGCTATGGGAGCCATTGCCGGGGTTTACCAAAAACAGGTGATGGGCGATAGCATTTAAGAAAACGGAGTTACTCGACACCAAAAACGTGCCATCGTCAACAAGTCTGATGGATATGCCAAGCATGGCTATCAGAACGTCAAAAGAAAAACCAAGCATATAATAGCATATAATATAACACCATGTGGTACGTCCAAGTAATAACGCTGTTACCACAGCAAAAGAAAAGTATCGCTGTGGCAGCCACGCAAAAAAAGACCTGCATCGATCAGGCTTAAGTAATCCATGATCACAGGACTGAACTGAGTCGTGTTGACGCATCGCCAAGCCACCTCGGTAGCCAAACATGCTGCTGAACGGCGATGCATTGTTCTGTACGTTTCAGCGTCTCAGCTGTTCAAACAAGGACGATTCCTCGGACCCTATTATCAACATCGCTGGAAGAGATATTGCCATGATTGTTTGGCATTGGAAGAGGATTACAACTTCCTGGGACCACTCTTGGCAAGGGACTTTCCACTAGAGAAAGAACAAGGTTTTAAACATCACTGAAAGCTTGTCACACAAAAGTACACTGTATATTGTTGCCGAAGATAGAAAGTGCTAAAGATGCAAGATACTACACGACGAAGGTGTAATCAAATCAGATAACTATTTCCACGGTTCTGACAGTAGCATATGGTGCACACATTACAACCTCTGAAGGTGCAAGTAATAGACTATTTAGGCGAAGGTGCCACCCAAAACGTGCACAATCCTGACGTAAGTTCATGACACTTATTGGCATAACGTACATCCCGAAGGTACACACACTATGAAAGTAGCCTCTAACCTATAATATAAAAAAATTAGCAAGTTTCGAAGGTACATAAACAATCGGTTTGAGGGTTCAATGTATCAGTCGCAACATTTGTTCTGGAAATAATCACAGCTCTGTGTTTATTATTTCCAAATTATCATACTATCTCAGTATTTTGCGTCTTCGATACAAGAGCTTTCTGAGTCATATTGGGTTTTCAGAAGGTGTAAACAAAGATAGAAATGGAAATGTCTAGCTGAACACTACGAAATCATTGAATCTGACGCGTTATGCACTGTTGCTCACGGCTTTTATACTCCCCATCCTAGCAACACTGTGTAGTAACCAATCAGAACGCTCGCTACACCACAGGCGAAAGTAATCAGATATGGCCGCGCCAAAACATTGTGAAGTCAGTGGATATTACCTAATATCAGCTGACTAACTTAACAAAGTTCATATTCAATTGATTAGGCCGTTATATAAGCATACTAGCACCAGGTAACAAACCTATAATGCATGAAGACTAAGTTGTACACAATAGAACAGTAATCCACCCCACCCACAATTCATTGAGCAATTATTATCAAAACGGGTGACGATATCTATTTTCACTACAATACAAATATAATATAATGCGAATCTTATAGAAGCGTTATCATGGATCGTGGTAGATTACTCTAGTTTCTCTGTTGTCAGGTCTTTCACCGACTGGTATGCCTTTTTACTGTTATTCTGGTTCAGGCTTTTCTCGATTTCCTTACATTGTCCTCTATCCAGCTTTTCTTCACATTCTTTAAGCTTGTATTAATCCTCTTATTAATCTCGTATTTTTCTGCTCCATCATGGTCTTCTGGATTCTTCCTCAGTTTTCTCTTTACATCACAGAAGTTGAGTATATCGGCTGTGACCCCGAGTGCCCGAGTGGTCTAAAGCGCTCTTCATTAAGGATCACTGCCACTATCTCACCTCTGTCTGTAGGGTTCGATTCTCAGATCCGGCGATTGTGGGTATGTGAGAAAGCTTGCCAGTAGCTTTTAGTGGGTCGGATTCTTCCTCCACCTTGAATACTGTCCCACCATGTATAGCCTATATTGTGCTGTAAAATGGCGTTAAACCCTACAATAACAACAACGCCAACAACATCCCACGATGACTGCTAAGGATCTAGCTGGTTGTGTCTATTACTGCTGTATTGAAGATGGTGATCAAGAAGTCCCGATGTATTTATTCAGCACCCAGAAATGTGAGTGGTGTAAATGATGTCTCAGATGCTGGTGCCATGCATGATTTTTTACGCTTTTCAAGTTCAAACATGATCTTTTTTTACCTCTCTTGGCTTCTTGGTCTTCCTCAGACTAAGTTTCATAGTCATCAGAAGCAACTTACTGTCGCTTCTTATGTCAGATCCCGTGAAGATACGTGTTCTGATCTAATAATGTGATCGGCCGGAAGCGCTTCTTTACATTGATGCTAAATCCATCTTCGAGATAGCTTGTGGGGGCCAATTGTGTTCGCGAGCACTAGGAACATTTGTCTTCTCGCTCATTGATCTGTTCACTACAGTATGGACCACATACTTCTCGCCAGGCTGCCTGTGCATCTTCTCCTACCTCGGCATTCCAGTCTCTTTGAATAACTAGAATATCTTTCTTGGGTGTCTTGTCAATGAGAGTTTGACGCTGATCGTAGAACTTATCCACTTCCTTGTCTCCTTGTCATCATGTTTAGATGTGTGGGGTATTCACCTTTATTATGGTGATGTTGAAAAAAGATGCCCTCGAAACGGATTGTAATCATCATTTTAGACGCTGGTTGACAACCAATGACTGCACTCACAATACCATAAATCCAACTCCATGCTCCTGTCTGTCGTCATGACGGCTGTTGTAAATTTAATCTCCTTCAGCTGTTGCAGGAGATGCTGGTCTTAATGTCTCAATAGTCCACGTTCCAGTAGCAATGCTATCCCCTGCACGTACCTTTATGATATTTTTTACAAGTATCGTACTTAAAATATATGTCATCGTGTCCAGTGAATGGCGCTGTCAATGGTAACCCAGGCTGCGACCGATCCGGTATGAGAACTATATCTGTTGTCATTTCGTGATCCTTGGCGGATCATGGGTAGTTCCAACCTGGCGGATCCAATCCTTATCTAGGCTAGCCCACAGCTGTTATTCGTGTTACTGTCGCACTGGTCTTGAACACGTGACCTTTGAGTTGATCTTGGAACCATTCCGCCCTGGCCGATGACCTCAACTTGGACGATTTCCGTCCTGTGATGTCATGTCACCCACCACTCTATTTTGCTCGTGGAGGTGAGAGTATCTTACATAATCCCTGCAAGTTTTATGTTGCCCACTGCCTGTCCAGTACATGCAAATTATTAACGCTTCACGTCAAACGAGATAGCTATTTATTTATTTATTTATTTATTCTTGGAGTTTAGAATGGCTCCACCAGGATCCAATGCCGGGACCAGGCCCGCACCTATGAAAATTCTGGGCCCAAGGCAGCTGACAGAGTTCGGGCCCCTTTCGTGTTTCAAATATGTGCGTATATGTGCCTATCTAGCTCGGGCTCCTGACAAGTGCCATGGTTGCCCCCCTCACCCCCAGGTGCGGGCCTGCCGGGGCCTCTTGCATACGAGGCCGACGTTTTCATCACCATACAACAAGTCAAAAGTTGCGTCATGGATTTGCCAAGTATTTCGTGCTATTAATATTGGACGTTGTTCCACTTTTCCCCACACAAAAAAGAATCAATTGGACTTTGTCAAACGGTCGTCTATTTTCGTTCTTTTACACGTGTTCTAAAGTGATGCCTTCTTTAATTTGGTACCGTTCTTTCAATTTGTAAGTCTACTGGAGTCTGGCACCAAGACAAGTAGATTGTTTACTTTTAGGAATTCGGAGGGGAAATCCCTTATCGTTGTTGTTGTATTTTGGGTATTGTACTTGTAGCAGATGGGATCTGTGATAGAGTTAAAAAAAAAAAGAAGTCAACACTCGCCCACATTCCTGTCAAACTGCGTTATTTGTAGTTTGGCTCTCTCATACATAAGATCAGGTTATTAACTGCAAGCTCCACGTACCAAAAACTAAGTGATACTCAACTATTTACCTAAAATTTCAGTGGACTGTTGTCTATCCTTAAGCAAGAATATTTTATACTTTTTGACGGAACAATTTTAGTGACTACAACCGTTGTTGTTGTAGGTGTTAAACGCCATTTTCAGCATACGATAGACTATACATGGCGGCCAGTATTAATGGTAGAGGAAGAACCCGAGAAAACCCCAAGAAAGAACCATCGACCCACGAGAAGCTACTAGCAGGCTTTCTCATATCCCAACATTGGCCGAATCTGAGACTCGAACCCACGCAGACAGAGTGAGATAGCAGTGATAGTAACGGAGAGCGTTTTAGACCACTCGGCCACTCGGGGCCCTAAACTACAACTGTAACAATCATTATGATTCAATGATGGTCGTGCACAGTGTCAATTTCCCATAATATCTACTCGTGACTGATACATAGTTGACACGAAATACAGATGAGTTGAAGTGTAGTAAGTATATTCATACAAAAACACGTGCCAGTGTAAAATGGCAAAGAGTGTGTTGACATCTAATAGAACTGGGGCAATCACAATACTTAGCTGCGAAACTTACACGAAGCTTACACGATTTTTTTTGTATTATCCTCGGTTAATCTTGATTATGGAAAAATCTAACCTTTTAAATTAGACTTATAATCCATGAAAAACAATTAATTATAACGGCAATTTATAACCATACAGTAAAGTGTAAGTACTTGACTTTACTCTCGAAAATAAGTGAATATGCAAAGTTGAAAGTTTCATAATATGATATCCGACTTTCTTTTAAAATGATAAGCTTTTATTTCTTCTGAAACAGGAAACAGTTTTTAAACTCGAACATTTGGCTCCCAAGCTCTGTCACGGATTGAAGAAATGCACGTGCATCTAGCAACGTATGAACAGAATTCACGTGAACAGAGTAACTAATCGACTTTATTCTGTTTTTCTGCTGTGGCGAACAATGTGAGCCAACCAACAATGCCAGTCAGGTTGGATCCACCGACAAGCCCACGTATATTTGGGTTTAGAAACGTGTCATAATAAATTGTTATTTTAAATTTTTTTCTTCTTCAAATATCTGTTTTCCAATTTTCATTTATAATTTTCAATTTCAATTTCCTTTTTGTTTTCAATTTGTTTTTTTTTTTTATAAATATGTTCAATTATTAATTTACAATATTGCTTTTTTATTTTCATTAATTTCATTTTCATTTCCAATTTTCATTCAAAATTTCATTTTTCCTTATCAAATTTCGTTTAATTTGCAGCTCTGAATCGTTAATTTTAACTCTGGTGTGTCTGCTTCAATTTTTCAAATTTTCAGTCTGTATTTACATTTTTAAAATAAGGAAGAAGTGACGAGTAGAGATTAAAATATGGGAAGTCTAAGAAGGATGCGATAATCCGAAACGGAAGACTCGAGGAAATAGGAAACGTCGGAACATGGTCGAGAGGAAGGTGATACAATCAGTCGTAGGCATTCTCTTTTTTCACCACTCGTTTTAATGATGTAATAAATCCATATTAGACCGTGCTATTAAATCATGTTGATAACTTGAGTTGAATTGAAATTATCACTATTAATTTGTTTGATTAAATGTGTTATTTTTCTTGTCTAAGGTGGCTCGTATTGCATCATTTTTTCCCGAATAATCTCGCCCAGTTCTCTGTTGATATTCTATCTTTTCATTCACGGTCATAATATCGAGGGAGGTCATTCCCTAGATAACTTAACTAAATCCAATTAACTACCCATCTTACTAAGAGGGAGACGTTACACAAACGGATAAATAATTTGCTATCTCTCTAATTTACAATGGAGACGTAAGTACGAATAGCCAAGACCCACATTTCTTTACAATATATGTTACTCCGCATAGATCAGGAGTCTCAAACACGCGGACAGCTAAGCCGTATCATGTGGCCCGCAAAATGATTGGTGTCACAAAGTGTCATGGGAGATATTGAAGGTAGTGCTGCCCCTGTGCCATCGAAAATGCCCTCACGCAGCCCTCAGGGTGGTTTCAGTTTGAGACCCCTGGTATAAATTATGTTGGTGATTTTTATTTGTTTCTTGTCGTTTAAATGCAGTCCCTACACAATATTTTATTAGACTACTACGTCCAAAATAAACCATGTGCATATCGTAAATTTTTTAACCTGCATACAATTTTAGCGAATTTGAATTGTAATATTGTTCATCGTATATCTCGAGATACAAATGTAAGGTAGTGTGGATTACATCGCGAAAATTATACGCATTTTATGAATATGTTACAGTTCTCCCTAACATTGAATGAAACTAAGATATCGTTAGACATACTTCGATTATCGAAAATGATCTCAGAATGTCACATGAAACACTCAAATACAAAGTCTATCTAAATGTAAAGACAAAGTCTGTCTATATATCTCATAGGTATGAAATCTCGTTAAAGCTCATTTCCTTTGCTTTATTACTTGTTAATAATGAGAGATATGGGTACAATTAATATATAATTGATGTATTTTCTACTGTTTGATTGGTGGTATCTTGGAGAAAAACCACAGCGCATCTCGAAATTGAACTAAAATAGAATATCATTACTTGCGACGTCAGCTAAAAAGACTTGTTTCTCTATTGTTTATTCTACAAAATTGAAAGTTGGAACCAGTCAAACAAATGTAGGAAAGTAAAAGATTTTGTGTTTGATTCTGGATTGAGCGAATGGGTTTGTAATACTCACCTACCTACCTACCTACCTACCTACATTACATACATACATACATACATACATACATACATACATACATACATACATACATACATACATACATACATACATACATACATACATACATATATTATTTAAACAATTCATTTGGAAACATATCATCATTCCGTTTTCTTCTTGAAATCGTTTTATTTAATACTACGTCATGTGGAATCTGAATTCGCCATTTCATTTATTGGGTTATATAGGTTGATTTCTTCCTATGTAAATTCCATTAAAACACCGTCACTTGGAATTAGACTCCATCATTCCGTTTTGTTGTTTAAATCATTTAATTGAATACAAATTCATTTGGAATCTAAATTCATCTTTTCATTTTTGGGATGAAATCATTTATTTTAGACTTTTACTTCAATATATTTAATACCACATCATTTGCAGGCATATTTTTTCATTCCCTTTTCTTCTTTAAATCTTTTTATTTCCTACTAAGCTATTTCATTTAATACCACGTCATTTAGAATCTGGATTCATCATTTCATTTCTTGGCTTAAATCATTTCATTTTAAACTATATCATTGCATTTAATACCACGTCATTTGGAATCTGGATTCATCATTCTGTTTTGCTACTTAAATCATTTCGTAGTATACCACATCATGTGGAATAATCTGACACTATCGTGTTATTTACTGGGTTAATTCATTTTGTTTCAGACTACATCATTTGATGAATGTAATTTTGGCGTTGAAGGCTCCCCATAATTAATATGCTATACAAATATCTATGAAAGGATGACCTAAAAATATGTAACTACTTGTAAATGTAAATTTGAATGAAATGTCCTTTATCTTTTTCTTTTTTTTTTTTTTAAAAAAAAGCAACTATAAATTATTTTAAAGCTCTATTTAATGTCGGTTTATGCTGCGATTTTCTGATATATAACTATTCTTTATTTCGATTAAAATAAACAGATTTGCTGCCAGAACCGTATCGACTAAATATATTATAGTGTATTGGAGTAAACAAACGTGCCAATCACAAGTGAGGTAACTAAGATAGCCCAATAGGAAATCTCGTCACTTCTTAATAAACAAACTGACTCGTACATAGGACATGACGACATCGAATAACTTAATTCCCACCCTGTTTTAGCATATAGTTAATGACAAGGCAAACGGGTTGGGGTGGGTTCAAGTGTCTCCAGAAAACACAAGGCTAAAGAAAGCAAAATTGTGCTCTCTCTCTCTCTCTCTCTCTCTCTCTCTCTCTCTCTCTCTCTCTCTCTCTCACACACACACACACACACACACACACACACAGAGTCACTTTTCACTTGAAATTGGTTTATTCTTGCGCATGTTTGTTTGTTGAGTATTGTGTACACTTTAAGTAAATAGCATATAGACGTTTACTTTGCTCCCCATTCGAAGAAAAACTGACCTTTTGGACTTTTGCAAAACGCCTCATCCCGCCAACTTGTCCTACAAAGTAAGACATATCACCCGATATTTGTGTTCTGGGTGGTGTAGCACTAAAACATAAAAAAAACGTGTGATACGTCTTACATAGTAGACTAACCGCAACCAACATTTGACCTGATCCAGCCCTCACTGAGCTGTTATCCGCATGTCGATTCGACAGTGTTTGAAATACTTGCGTAAAATAAATTAGTTACTTTTTGCTACATTTAATGACGCCGAACTAAAACTTCAATGAGCAACAGAAGCGGATATCATTCGCGATGCAGCGCGCATATTTTTTAATGAATCATCTTGACTGCAACACGGATATTTTTGAATGAATCATCATCACTGCAACATGGATATTTTTAACTGAATCATCATCACTGCAACACGGATATTTTTAACTGAATCATCATCACTGCAACACGGATATTTTTAACTGAATCATCATCACTGCAACACGGATATTTTTAACTGAATCATCATCACTGCAACACGGATATTTTTAACTGAATCATCACTGCAACACGGATTTGTTGTAAATGAATCATCTTTACTGCAACATGACTATTTTTGTGTAATGAATCATCCTCACTGCAACATGCCAATGCATTTTTCCTTGAAATAAAAATATTGCTACGATTGGTCAGTTGTTCGCATGTCATTCTGTATCATTGGATACATCGCGCCGCCACTTCCGTCATTAGAAAATAAATCTTATTTCACATAAATCTTATTTCACGACTTGACAGGAATCGACGAGCGATCTTCCGATCGACATTTGATACGATGCTAGCCTCTAATGCTATCGTTCTGTATCAAGATAAAACAAATGCTTGTACCTGTTGCAACTTGAATCAAAAGTACGTTAAAGGACTAGTCTATAAGTCGATGGGCTTTCAAATGACCGCTACATGTTTTACGCACCATGAAGGGGTGACAGGTGTAAGGTGAAGCTATTTGCAATTGCAACATGCACAGTGGATGAAATGTTGGTATCCCTTTATACTACTGTCACGTGCTTTGGCTGAAATTTCTCTACATATTGTACTTATGAAAATTGTACATGATCTAACCACTCTTGGATGGATTAAACTCGTTTATCGTGCCCTAAAGAAAAAGAAAGAAAAAACGCAAAATGAAACCCGGAAAAATTACAGTATGAAGCGGCACACATGGTTAAAGGACTGCCAAAGTACACATGGAATCAATCTCTCTATTTTGAAACATGGTGAGAAAGATTGCAGTCTGGACGAAAGAGACAAAATTTATTAACACAATGCAACATTAAAACGGGCCAAACTCAGGACCATCTAATTGAATCCACACCCCACCCAATTGTCTGAACAAAAAAAATGTATATTCTTTAATGTTCAAATAATATATTCATTTGAAATTTCAGGCTAATTGCTACCAAACTATTACTGACACACCCTTGTTTTATACTGCTGTCGGAGTGAAACCACCATGCTTTTCTTCATGTTCTGTCCCAAGTACAGTCAGCAATGAACGGAGTTGATGAGAACATTACTCTTAGTGCCACATCCATATGTTCATTTAGATTTACCGCATTGGGGGAAAAGACGATACAAATGAAAAATACAGAATTCTACAGCATGTATGCAAACATATGACCAAAACCGGACGATTTCAATAACATACTCAAGTCTCTCTCTCTCTCTCTCTCTCTCTCTCTCTCTCTCTCTCTCTCTCACACACACACACACACACACACTTAAGTTGTTGGAACTTGTGCCCAACCCCAATGTAAGAAAACCTGTTTAAACCAATATAAGTAGACAGATAACAATATAAGTAGACAAATAACAAGCTACCGATGCACGTGTGATTGAAAAATCAGCCTGAGTTAGTCTAAAGAAGACTATCTGTAAGAGTTATTAAAATAGGGAAAACGAATTGTGACAGAGTAGACCATATCGGCTTTTGAAAATGCAATGAATGAATTACAAAATACATTGAACGCTTTTTTTTACAAGTTGTAGGCTCACTTCTTTACAATATTACAATTGAAATCCAGTACGTAAAAATTACCAAGTGGAGCCAGCAATTTTCTTATTATACAAAAATGTACGTTTGAAGTAAAGCCAAGCAAGCCATTCAACAATCCTAATTAAATCCATCAATCATACATAACAAAAATAAAGGGAATTAAATGTTATTTTGAATGTACCTAAGATATACAGACATTTTCGATAGCCAGAAAAGCAATCACGAAATTCTGGAAAATCTTTTTTTTCTTCTTCTTCAAAATCGAATCCTTTTTTCAAATACCGTTGCAATTTTTTTCTTTTCTATTTGCATACATCGTCATGATATTTTTAATAAAACGGTACACTATCTCGATGTTACTCATGAACATAAACTAATTATGTTTAATTTTTTAATTTACTCTTGCTTGCGATACAAATGTTTCAGCTATATAACCATAATTAAATCATACAATACAGATACTTTAAAAACAAACTGGAAGTTCCAAAACAATATGAAAGATCCAATATCAATATAGTCATTCGGAGCAACCTTTTCTCTTTATAACGAATGTCGAACTTACCCAAAGAGACTCGGGGTTTCACTGGATATTAACACACACACTTTACAAAAAATTATACAGAAGCTGAATCTTTTATTTGGTTTACATTGATTTTCAGCTGGGCCTGAAATCGAGTTGGCTTGTTTGTTGACTTCGTCACAGTTATGCGAACACGAGCGAGCAAACACTTAACTTGGGCTGTTAACGAACGTCCTTTGGTTTACGTATTTATGAGTGTTACAGAGGTACGTTTTTTTTTCAAAATCAAGATGGTTAACGGGTAATGTAGAAGCAAGCTAATTTGTTATAAAACCAGTGAAGTTTAAACACACATAAGATCCACACCGACTTGTCACGGGAAAATATATAAAAATAGCTCTCTTGGTATCAAAAAGGAATGTAAAATATGATGACAGTGTTAGTTTAGAATAAAACTGATCAGTTGTATGAGGAATTAATCTCAAAACCGCCAATCAAAATCTTACAAGCGTGCTTTCAAGAACTAGTTAGATTTTATTTTAATCTTTAATGAAAAACTATTCTCAGTTTTATGTAATATGTCATTGTCGGACGAAAATTCATCAAAGTAACTGTCAAAAGACAAGTGATTAGACATACTTACCAAACTGGAAAGTTTATAACGGACGAATATCTGGAAAATGAGAACGTCCTAATGAAACATATACGTTGAAAATAACACGCTGTATCAACCATCAATGAACTAGCCGTTCTTTTAATCTGGAGTGCAATTCCTGAAGAATTTTCATACAAAGAGAGGTAAAAATCATTCATCTTCTATAACCTCACATAGTCTAGTTTTCTGCTTCGTATGATCCATGCGTTGCACTCGGCTATGTTAAGTGAATGCTGACGTCATATGTCATGCGATCAAAACAGGATGGATGCAGATGAACAAAACCCAGCAATAATAATAATAATAATAATAATAATAATAATAAGGACTTTGTATAGCGCCTAATCTATAGAAGCTCTTATCGCTCTACAACATCTATAATAATATACCTACACTACAGAAAAACAAACAACAAAAACCATGAAATTGGAAAACATAAAATATGATGAAAACATTTAAGGTACAAAACATTATTAGGTCTCTAAGTTTGTTCCTGCAGTCGAAAAAGGTGAGTTTTAAGAGCACTCTTAAAAGGGACCACTGTGTCTTTGTGTCTAATTTCAATGGGCAATTCGTTCCACATCGCCGGGCCCTGGTATGCAAAAGAACGTTGTCCATATGACTTCGTTTTCATAGTGGGAACAATGAGTATACGATTGTCAGAAGAGGAGCGTAAGTATCTTGCTGGTATATACACATGGGTGAGGCCGGATATATATGTTGGACTGGAGTCTGTCAGTAAAACGTAGCACAGAGAACAAATTTTGTGTTTGATTCTGTATCGAATGGATAGCCAGTATAGGGGGTTTCACGGTTACAACGGAGTTACTGATCGTAGCGCCTAAAATTACCTCCCTTAGCTCCAATGCGCATGCCCACAAAAAATCTCCAGTTCCGGATAGTTTACTGTTCTACACTTGATTAGCGAAACATAAAGTTAACAAAGGAAAACCAATGAATCAATTATGTCAAACTTATTTTGTTCATACTAGAAGAATAATTATAAAATCAGATAAATTAGATTCAGTGTCCATACTTACATTATATCAGATAATTAAATATTTCCTTTCCATACTGTAATAATGTCAATTAATTAAATTAAATACACTGTCCATATTTATATTATACCTGATATATAGATTCACTATCCATAATTTCAGACACATTTCTGGAACATTTCACCTTGCTCTCCAATTTAAAACATTTCTTGCACCTTTTTGGCTACATAACTTTAAAGAAAAATAATCTCAACAATTTGCATTTTTGATATGTTGATATATCCTTCTTTCTCAGTTACTTTCGCAAGGCTAATAGTTTGTTTATAACACGAGTTAAGAACGCTATTACACAAGTTCGATTTCAAATCAGAAACGTTGTGTTGTTTTTTTTTTAAATTTTAAAATGGAACAGTATATTATTGTATTCAGATGAATTTGACAAAGCAATAATTGCATTTGCTATCGATAAAGGAGTGTAATTAATGCTGATGGAATATTGTTTCATATTTGGGTGTACAAATTATACAATTTTCAGATTAATGATGTCTTATCTTGTTTCATTTTCGTTTAGAATTTTGAACATCAAGTATTGGACGGTACATGCAATAACTTTCAAATCTGCAAGGGTCTTTAACAAGATTTCAGATTGACACCTGCAAATTCATTTAGAATAGCCTTATTAAAATTAGCTTAATTCTGTTTAACTTTCCTTGCATTAAAGATGTAAATTTTAAAAATACAATTATTTCATAGATTTCATCCTACTACTTTGGTTCAATATTAATGCACGTGACCGGATGTAAAATTGCAAACAGTATTATTTTAAAAAATGACACTGCTTGTAAGAAAAAGCCCTACAAGTCAATAATAAATAAATACTCACAAATATTCATCTTTGTTTGTTTTTTTATCGATCACTCCTTCTTTCTTAGTATCAAATTATACTCATATTTCACCTGAAGTACGTTTATGTAATATACGTATGCAAACACATTCATTCGAGAATATACATACCCAATGCACCAGATGAAATGTGATAGACACACATACAGAAAGACAGGCAGATAGGTGAGAACTACAAATGTCCTTTACATGCATAGTGGGTCTAACATAGATATTTCTCCACATTATATACTATAAAATTTCCATCCGTTCCAGGAAATAAAATTAGAATAATCATCATGAAGACTCGTACGTGCGCCTGTCTGTTCAAGCACGGACGACATTTGTGCATTTTGAAAGAAACTCAAGTTATTTCATTTAAAATATAATTAACATTAATAGAAATGCAACAGTCAAAATCAATAATAAAAGAACTTTAAAAAGTTAGAACTTTTTTGTTGTCGTTCAACATAAATTTACTGCTATGAATAAAACTGTAAAAAAAAAATATATTTTCAATATTCTTCAAACGAGATAAATTGCAAGAATTTTTTACGCAGCGATACACTTTTGCACAATCAAATAACACAAAATAGTACATAATGTAATAATGGAAAGATAATGAAGATCTGAAACGGGCAGAAAACATTTATTTAAAAGCTGGCTGCAGCGCAAGTTAGTGAGAAAAAAAATAAAGATGTAACAACAATTTATCAAATATTGATAGAATTTCATTTTAAGAGAGTGAGATATCGATCCTGTTTGCAAAATGTGAGCGGTTTGTCAAATTTTCTTGATCTACGTCTGCCATCTCTAATTATTGAACTATCCGGACGTGAGCTGCACCGATACGCCCTCTGGTGAGCTAGTAACCGTGAAACCCCCTATAGGGTACAGAGCAGTGGTGAGGTGCTCTGATCGAGGTATTCTAAAGATGATCCGAAAAGCTGTGTTTTCAACTTTTTGAAGTTTCTGGAGTAGATATTGTGACGAACCAGACAGAATTGAGTTACAATAGTCCAGTCTTGAAAGTACTAATGAACACACAAGTGTTTTAGTGCCATCAACTGAACGATATTTGCGAATAGAATTGATGCGTCTCAGCTCAAGATATGCATTCTTGCACATTTTCAGAATCTCGCGGGTCATGAGCGTTAATCGTATAATATTGTATAAGCCCCACTTGTCAAAGGGTAAGTGTTACGTCCCATTTTGTCAAGGGGTATTGCACAACATATAACAATAATACTGTAACCCACTCCCCTCTGATACTCGTTATCTAAGAGATGACCGCCCTCGGTATAATTGCCAGGTTCGAGTAAGAGAATGTATATGGTAAGCTGACTGAGCGGGTATATTGAACAAAACAACTCCGAGCCCCCATAAAGATAAATAAACAATTTAATCAAATACATACATAATCATGAAATTTCCATTCATTAGGAATACACGAGGTTTAGAAATAAACTTTCACCGAATTACAAATAGATTTGAAATATAATTAAACAAATTAGCCGTTCTATTACTGATAGTTAAAAATCATCATAAGATCGAGAGTCACAGTCTGGCAAGTGCCAAATTTTTCGACAGTGAAATCCATTAATTAATTCTTAGTCTAGCCGACAATTAACTGTCTTGGAGTAGAGTTTGGACGAAGGAATGTTGTCCTAACTCGGTCACACTGTTAGAATGTTTATAGTAAAAACGGACTAGTTGTATGGCAGCTTAAAAAGGGGGAAATTCTCACGTAAAGCTGTCAAAGTGATTTGAAACAAATGGTAGGGTGTTATTTCGACCCCAAGTGGCATTTTTGGCATCTTGATAGGCAGTTTTCCAAATGTCTGTAGGAATAGCATTTATTCCGATTGGTCAAATATGAAATCAGGGGGTGTGTCGATCTCTAAAATTGGGGGAAATATATTCTCTTAGCAAATGAATTTGAATCAGTCTAGGAATTACCTCTGTAAGAGAGGGTCAGTAGTATTAATTCCGAAAATACGCAGTAGAAGACTCCGGCCGTTCTTTGCAAGAAAGACGTCCATAAAAAATTGTGGTTCCAGGGGAAACTGAATTTGGAATGATTGTAAGACGCCAAAAATACAAGGTATTTAACTCAAAATCGCATTTATCATGATGTAATTTATATGATGCTCGTCGTTACAGATGCATGATGTATTGATACTATGGTACGAATAGTTCGGTATTACATTGATTTAATAACGTACTTTTATATGATGTTTCTTCGTTACAGATGCATGATGTGTTCATATTTTTGTATGGATAGTTCGGTTATTACATTGATTTAGTAATGTACTTCTGAATCATGAGTTAGAATTTTCAATTTATATACGTAGATAGGTTAATGGGTGTTGTAGAAAAACCCGCTGTGTACATTTATGATTGGAAAGTGCTACATTAGTTTTGAATTTATCATATTAGTGAATAGTGATTGTAGGCTATGATATATTGCCTCACTTTACGTAATGATTTACGGGAATATATGTGACTTTCCCAAATTCTGATGTCGATAGCTAGCAGTATAACTGTATTGATCTGAAGACTTGTGTAGTATTTGCTAGCCGTATAAAAGTTAACACTGATAGTAAGATCTGATTATTCGAACCAGAAGGATGAACGGACAATCTCAACTCTTAAAGCATAACGAGATACTTAGGGCGTTTTACCCTTTTCTTTTCAAAGGAAAATAGTTTGTTTGAAGAGAGAGAGAGAGAGAGAGAGAGAGAGAGAGAGAGAGAGAGAGAGAGAGAGAGAGAGAGAGAGAGAGAGAGAGAGAAATAGCGAGGAGGTCGAGATTCAAAGGAGGGAAAAGAAGTTAGAAGTCAGAGTTGTGGAATCCCACGTTCAACCAAAGGGCAAGTTAAAGTCGTGACGCAAGCAGAAGGAAAAAACAGTCGACGAACAGGTCATTGTGAATTTACCAAGCGGTCCAATGTTAATGAACACTCGATTTCGTGATGAAATTTGCTATCAGCTATTAACAGCTAAATTTGTCCATTTTTATTAATGTTTGAAATTTAATTAATGTATCTAGTATTTTAAACTTCGGTTTTAATGTGTTTCTGAACTAAGTGTATTCAGAAGGAAAGAAATTGTAATTTACTGTGTCTTTCCTTTGATTTTCTTTTGATTAAATTCTTTATTTATCTTTACGGGGGCTCGTGTGTTGTCTTTGTTCAAGATACCGTCTCAGACTACCATATCCATTCTCACCGGGCAAATCACACCGTAGAGGTCATCCTTTAGATAACGAGTATTAGCGGGAGGCGGTTTCGAGTGTTGTTTTCCAAGTTGCGCAATACCTCTGACCAGGGGCTTGTGCGATATTGTACTAATAACGCTTGATACCGAAACGCCCGTTACACAGTCGAAGTCAATGCTTTATTCGATTTTCATAACCTGTTATCCTCGAACCACGTTCTCTGTAAAATCCAATGTTGTCCTAGAAGTCCGTTCCTCTCTCTATATAATCTGCCCTCGTGGATGTCCCGCTTGAACTCAGACTTGTCCACTGTCATTTATACACCTCTCAATTCTTTTTTTCCAACTAGCACGTCTTTATTTCTGTACTTCACGCCTTCCCAAAAGCTATTTTCTTCCTTGTTTTTGGTATGTCACTCAACCGTTGTTTTGGCGGTTTTTCCCCTGGTCGGTTATTTCACGAATCTACTTCTCTAAAATACGATCCGGAGTCTTACTAAAAATAATTCTACACTGTCTTCCCTCACAGGAACAAATTCAGACTAAATTCTAATTTAGCTAGTAAGATATTATGTTCTAAAGATTTATCGTGCAAAATACACCCCTTATTTAACCGTGACCAATCAGAATCAAATGTATTTGCTCCCGCTTCCCTCTAAAAGTCACTTACGTCATGGTCAATATGTCTTGCTTTGGTTTTAAGTAACAGAATCTCTGTTTTCTCTCAATTCTGACATTTTCGTGATAATATGAACCTTTACAAGGTCGCCGTTGGTCAGTACTGGCTCCTGTATAAGCAACGTGTCAATTAGTACAGCGTTCGGCTAGCCTTTACAGGCACCCTTCTTGCACGATGTGTCTCCTAAATCTAACCAATGGCTATCTGGCCACAACTAATGGTTTATTAATAGATCGACCGAAAATTTGGCACTTCACGCACATGTTCATGACATGTTGGTACAATGTGAGAGTAATGTCTATAGTAACACCTAGATTTCGTCCTGACTGTGTGAATTTAATGTTGGTGTTGCTGATATTTATTGTCTGAGGTAAAGGATGTGAATGAGAAAGTCTAGGTGCTGTGATCAGAATGACCTCTGTTTTATCATCATTCATCTGCAGCTTGTTACATGTCATCCATGATTTCACATCAGAAATGCGCCTCTCTACTCATTGGATGGTAGCATCAACTTCAGTTGGGTGGCTAGACTTGTATATGTGGGTGTCATCAGCATACAATTGGTGAGACACTGGGTGATTATCTATGATACTTGAGAGTGGCTGAGTGCATAGAATGAAGAGAACAGGTCCAAGAACAGACCCCTGTGGAACACGACAACATAGATTATCTGGGCTGGAGTGTATTCCATTTGCAGATACAATTTGTGTCCTGTTGACTAAGTAGGACTTGAACCACTGTAAGGCTGTATTCTGAATGCTAAATATATGCTGGAGAGGGTGAAGTAATATAGCAGTCTTTTGTGTAAAATGCTGCAGACAAACCAGGAGGGTGAGGACTGTAATCTTTCCACTATCCAAAGCAGAGAGAATGTCATTAAATACTTTTAGAAGAGTAGTTTCAGTACTGTGGCAAGGGCGATATGGAGACTGTAGATTGCTAAAACGACTGTTTGAATTCAAATGAGATACAAGTTGGGTTAGAACAACTTTTTCTAAGATTTTTTTTATATGAATGGGAGATTAGAAACTGGGCGGTAGTTCTTTAAATCGTTATGGTCAAGTGTTAGTTTCTTCAGAATAGGCTTTACGATGGCAGTTTTGAAAAATTATGGGAATTCCCCCGATGAGAGAGAGAGAGAGAGAGAGAGAGAGAGAGAGAGAGAGAGAGAGAGAGAGAGAGAGAGAGAGAGAGAGAAAGAGAGAGAGACATTAATAACATCAGTTAGTAAAGGCAATATTGGGTCTAAGCATATGACTTTGGTGCACTCTTTATCACTATTGTATGTACTAAATCCATAGAGACAGTTTCAAATGTTCATAATGGTTTTCGCTGAAATTCTGTATCATAACTGTATGGTGACGAGTTTATTGATATTGTGTTGTAATGGTTTGTACTTTGAATCAAACCGTGGCAAATGTTTTTAATGTTCTGTTTGCTACTGATACAATGCGAATTTTACTAAAAGTTTCGGTTTGATTTATTGCAGTCGTTATCTGGTGTTAACTATCAATTCGGTCATATTATTAGTTTTACAAACAGCTCTACTAGTAGGCGATGATAAATGAATGGAGTACACACTGCAATATTTCATTAATAATAATGCACACTTCCCACTGCGTCATCTCACAAATTCGGTGTTCAATATAAATTAACATGACGTGATATGTTCCAGCTTTAGTTTTGCAAAAGAATAAGGCGAAGATATCAACAATCTTCTACGAGCGGGTGAGAGTAAATATTGTTTTGCAAATATTGCACATTTCACACTGAGTCATCTAAGCAATTATATTTGCAATCGATTCTTTAATCAATTTTACATTGATATTGATATGTCGTTGGACATGATAACCCACATATAACATCTCTTCTAATGGCATGTGAAAATGTGACCGGTCTATCCCATTCAAATCAGGTAAGTAAAGGCAAATGAAAAATTGGATGAAAGCAAGTTTTAAGCTTCATCAAAATGTCTTTGTTAAGAATGATGAGATCAGCCTCTCGTGCACCTTCAATTGCATAGTGTCGCATGTATTTGTACACGTTAGCTGCCAGATAGTGTCACATTTTTTTTATGCCAATGAAGTTTGTCGTGCATCAGAATGGCAGCTTTAATTTTGTCATTCAAATCGAGTTCGTCTAAATTTCATTGCAGCATCTGCGAAACAAGTTTAATGGAACAAAGCAATTTTCATTCATTGTAAACAATTTGGTACGATCAGTTTAATGCCGAGTTCTCAAAATTATATCACCGGTACCTTCATTCTTTAATATCACAGAAAGCAATTGCAAATATTGTGTATGCTTAACAACGAACTACGACCCTGCTATATTACATTCTTTTTGTATTCAAAATATGACATTTTAGAAACAGATGCATGTACCAAATAGCTTCTTAGTAACCAATTTTTTTTAAATAAAAAAATGGAAAACCTTTCAAGGACTTAAATCTTGAACAGAGATGACTTAAGTAAATAGTTTTCACTTTATCAATTAACTGCATTTAAAGGTGCTTATTTGCCGACTGTGTGTGTTGGGGGGGGGGGGAGTAAGGACACAGACACAAACAGCCAGCATGTGTATTGAAAATACATGTAGTTCTTTTTGCAAAGGAAGTGCTAGCAATACTCTGTTTAGCAACCTTGGCTTTTAAACTTTGTGCCATTGGTTGATAAGTTAAACAACTAGATTGTTTTAGGAAAGGTAAATGGTGGGTTAGCACGTCTCTGATTTGTATTATTGATTATCCTATTTATGAAAGAAATGTAAACAAAAAGGGTTCAGTAACCACCTCACCAATTCTGGGAAAATTTAATGAATCCACTCATTAAAAACATAACATAGTAGATCCTAAAAAAATCTGTATAAAGTTATACAGTTAGTTAATATCTGAACATGCACAGGTTGAGACATGGTCAGTTTTCAGTAATAATTTTGATCCACGCCAGAGGGTTAGACAGCTATAAATTTTCTTGTCTGGTTAGTCCAGAGAAAATTGAGGCCACGTTGCGTGCGTTCACACGGAATGAGGCGCGAAGGGAATGCGGATTGAATTTCACTGCTGTTTTGGAATGGGGCGGATAACAAAAGGCGAAAGCAACAACGAGAAATTCCGCTTTACACTCAGTAAATAGGTCTGGATTTAAAAGAACGCTCCAGTGGAAGCAGTTTGTTAATGTCGTGCTGACCAACGGTCACAGCTTCTGGAAGTTTAATTCGTAAAGTAGTAGATGTGTGAGTTAGCTTGTTAATTGCTTTCATGGCGTGAAATGTGAAATGTTTAAGAGTGCCATGTGAAATAGGTAAACAAACTTGAGTACGAAAAATGTGCTCGTTACTACCTATGCACAAAATAATTCTGATTTTATTCTGCGCATAACTGAGAGAACCCCATAAAGTTCGGTGTTATTAATTGCAGTGACACTTAGAAGGCTGGAGATGTTATCTATTCTATTTTACACTGTGACGGTTATTCTTTGGGCAAGAAATTAAAATTTGTTCGAGTCGAATAATGCGAAGGAAATGAAATATATGTATTTACTACATCATTGTGTATGTAGAAATATCACAACATATGACCAGGCAGCTACGTTTATTATAACGTTGTTAATGTAGGACGTATCCTTTCCGTGTTCTGTGTGCAAAAGTAAACTTTCAAAGAAACTAGATGCAAGGTATTGATGCCTTGAACGAAGCTGCTAAGGGGGCTACTAGGGAAAAATACCCAGCCCCTAAAAGCCCTCTTCCCGACCCTAGGCTATCACCTAGAGTGATGGTCGGAGTTGAGTTGTCCATACTAAAGCACAACATTGGCGTCACTGACATCAAGAAAGCGGCGATGGAGTATCTCAGGAACAGAACCCCGACCCCTAAGACTTCACCTGTGCCCCTCAGAGCCATTCACGACAGAATAGTATCTGATACAAGTGATTCTAATAATGAGCACCTCCAGGGGCGACAGAGCTCCAGAACCACTAGCATCTCCGGTACGCCACCCAGATCTCCTAAATTCAATAATGTTTTCAAAACACCTGTAAACACTATCGATGGGACTAAGCCCACGCAGCTCGTGCATGACCAACAAAGTCCACAAGTAACGAACGATAGAATTGGGTCTGCACAAGCAAAAGATAAATCTGTGGAATGGAGTGACAATGAAAAAGAAAGCAGCTCCAATGATTCTGAGAGTGCGGCTGGAAATAGAACCACATCGTCTGAAATTGAGGTAGGAGCTCTTCATTACCTTCATGGAAAGGAGTATGTATGTATGTATGTATGTATGTATGTATGTATGTATGTATGTATATATATATATATATATATATATATATATATATATATATATATATATATATATATATATATATATATATATATATATATATATATATAAAATGCATGTGCTCTGACACATTTTACATTGGCACAGTTATGTTCAAAACTGCGTTCCTGTCTGCTCTCTATATACCTGTGTGTACGGCATGTATGTTTGGTTTAAGATTTTAAACAGTTTGATTATTCTGATCCCATCATTTTATTTAAAGTAAAACGAAAACTAAATTGCTCTTTTTCATTCTCACATAACTGCAATGGAGGATGTCTCTGCAATAAATTTTAAAAAAATATTTAACACCGACATTTTCAGTAGTCAGCATTGACTTTCTAGAAGAGTCGTTGATGTGATGTAACCACATCTGCAAAGTATTATTATGTATCGTGACGATGTACTAATATACAACATTCTCCTGTAGCATCCAGGGATAGTACTTGCCGTTCTCTCTCTCTCTCTCTCTCTCTCTCTCTCTCTCTCTCTCTCTCTCTCTCTCTCTCTCTCTCTCTGGGGACAAATGCGTTATAAGTGTACGCTTAGTTGAGTGTTAGTACCCAAAAAGTCAACTAAATCGTATTATTGATATTTACTTCCTGAAAATGTAAAATTATTCATATAAAATAAAATGAACGTATCAAAGGCAGTAGAAGCCCATTGCTCACCCAACAACAACTACAAAACATGAGCAAGAAAACGTATATGGGGAATGTGGGGTGTTCAAAAGAGTGAATGGAGAAATAAAATAAAGTTGAATCTGCAAAGTATTATTATGTATCTTGACGATGTATTAATATACAACATTCTCCTATAGCATCCAGGGATAGTACTTGCCGCTCTCTCTCTCTCTCTCTCTCTCTCTCTCTCTCTCTCTCTCTCTCTCTCTCTCTCTCTCTCTCTATATATATATATATATATATATATATATATATATATATATATATATATATATATAATGATACGAACTTTTCACACAAACAAGGATGTAGAATGTACTTAATATATAACACACGTAACACATAAACAATCACATTATGTTGATTACTGCTCCGAATATAAACGTCCATCTTGATTTTATGAGAAGACGAACTAAAATATAAAGTGCCGTGATCAGATGAATGCATGATGAAGTATCTGTACAAATGGAGATCCTGGTAGTCAGCGAATTCGTGTCATTTCTATTATTGTAAAATTTAAATCAGGGAAAAATCACAAAGCATTTGGATGAACCTCGCTACATAGATCATAAAAATCAGTCACAATTCTTAGTCATTTATATTTTCTTCATTAAATAGCGTTTTCCTTTTCATGTAAACGCTAAGTCGCATCTGTTGAACCGAATCACATGCATCGTCATGAGCAATGGGTAAAGGTCAAGTAATTAAATAGTAACGAAATGGACATCTGTGAACATCATGGCTGAGGCTGGGTATGGGGTTGTTTTCTTGATAAGGCTTATGCAGGTCTTGGCGAAAATGCTGTGTGTCTTTAAAAAGCGCGTTGAACCCTACCGAGTGTTAGCAATAATTGTTGTGGAAAAATATTTGTAAAGAAAAGAAAATGCTTTGTCCATTGCGTCACTTGTTCGTCCAACCTCTTCTTTCATCAAAGTCTACTTTTTAAGTAATGGATAATAACGCGGATATTCCTGTCCACATACGTATTCCAATTGTTGGTGTATGAGGTGATTTATAATATCTTAGGTATGCAAAATTATTCAAGATAAAACAATGCCCTCCTTTTTTTCCTTTTAAAAGTGGTTCGACCAGGTATGATATTTAACGATCAAACATATAATTTATTTAAGCCATCATCCTTTCTCAAGATTGCTATAATAAACATACTGTATAAGACTTCAATGAAATATAAAGAATATAAATAGGATCACGAATTCGCATACAGTCACACTCTCTTATGAGAGAATCGAGTGTCTGTAGAGTGCTTTTTGTAAATGTCTGGTGTGTGTGTGTGTGTGTGTGTGTGTGTATTGCTGTCACATCTGTACGGCAGTTTCTTTTCAAACTATTTGCAATCTTAAATTCGGGACATTTACAATTGTAAGAGAATATATTACAGATTTCATAAATGGGAACACTACAAAAATTATACACCGATTAGTTTACCTGTTGCTGTGGATTCTCATATAGAGCCTCAGACTCGGTTTGACCAGCCTCATTTCCTGGGTAATTAATCTTCAATTTGAGACCAGTGCTTTGTTATGGTGACCGAGAGTCAAGGTTAATAAGCTTCTCTCTCGACACAAGTCCCAACAGTCTCTAACACTAAAATAAGTGGTCAAAACTAAACAAACACAAGACATTATATTTTGAAGGATACGTAAGCGGACGAGTATATACTTTCATACTTTTTATGCTTTTTACCCCTTACACACGTCACTTTATATTATTGTACTCATAAAATAATGTTTTTAAATTAAAGATAATGCTTTGATATATGCTTTAGTGGACATTTTCATGCCACATATGCACGTTCGAAGAAAAATAAAATTTTAGGACACCGTACACATTTCACTTCATAATTTTATCGTCATCATGTGCGTCCGTTATAAATAAGTTTTATTCCACCATTATTTTAAAAACTACTTCTGTATATTACTTTCAATTCATTAAAAAAAATTGAATGAATACAACTGAACCATCTCTCCAGAAAGCTTTACAGACATATTCATGTGTTGGAAACAATGCTGGCAAATACAAATAAATTGTTTTTCTCACTGCTGCACCCTGTCTTTACTTGAAATGCATGGACGAATAACAAATAACCAAACATTGCACAATCAAAGCACGATTTAGTCAATTAGCACTCGCTCAGGAAAGTCAGACAACGTTTCACAAAGAGACTTGTCATTGTTGTAAATATTTGGCCCACTTTTACCTGTTCATTATCACATGTATACATGTTTGGCACTGTTGCTTGTTTAGGATTTTAATTGATCGTCGCTACTAGTTGAAACATTCCTAAATTATTATTGGATAACCCCATTTATCCATGTCAACACCGACGTGAATTATGTATAATTAAATAAAGCCATTACTTATGTTTGTTGTTGTGATGGAAAATAAACACCACTACACGTAGTTGATATGTTGACACGCGATATTGGTCGTACCGCTGTAACTTTCTCAAACAACTGTATAATGGCAACGTTTTAGTGGTCCATTCTGGTTCGAGCAGTTCCCTAAAGGGTAGTCAAGAAAAATCACCATAAAAATGCATGTACAAAGGTTAGCGGTTTTTCTGATTGTGCAGATGCGTAGATTGGGGGGGGGGGGGCAGAGGTGGACAGATATTCCTGGACGCCAGACTGGTGTGGGGGCCAAAATGGGCTTTGGAATGGTGGTGGTGATTTTATTGATGAAAATAATGTTTCAGAGTTGGGGGGGGGGGGGAGCGTAAAATCGAATCTTGTCCCCAGGCTCCAAACACTCTACTACGCCTCTATGTATGTGTAGACTAATTTTAGCCTGTGCTTGTTTTCACTTCATTTTATGCACAAGTTTACATACAAAGAAAATAATACTCTATCTCCTTTTCCAAACTCAACGTTGCATTGATAATTATACTTTGAGAGCGTTCGCGTTTGTATTTTGATTTTTAACGTAGCTTTAACAATTTTGCAGTCATATCGCTGCGATGTCTGCAGTGCAGATACTGTCTATAGACAGCAGCATGTCCCACCCAGTCATATTATCCTGACATTAGGCAGTCCAAACATGAACCTCTTAATACTGTGTGCCAAGCGTGTATATATATATATATATATATATATATATATATATATATATATATATATATATATATATATATATATATATATATATAGACACACACACACAATATTAATTCATGAAATAAGTCAAACCAACAGGCCTTGTAAAACTTAGCAAACATTGTAATTATCAGTGATATGAAAGGAGAAATTAAGAGGAACTTAAGAGTTAATACAGTTTGTAATCAAACTGAATCCAAAATAATCAAGAAGGATGAAAAGTTTCAATAAAGTTCAGATCCACGATTAAACTGATTCACCGATAGTCATGATATATCAAAATTACGTTGTCCAGTACTCTTTTAAACAATTCACATTAGTTCCAAATTAATATTATAGTCCAGTGAGCACTTTCTTTTTTCAATGAATATTCCAAATAAATGATTTTCCTCTCAGATAATATGTGAATGCAACATACATCTGCAGATTTTATGTTACAACATGAACACGGATGCCCGAGTGGTCTAAAGCACTCCTCTCCGTTACGGATCACTGCCATCTCACCTCTGTCTGCGTGGGTATGAGTCTAAGGGAAATGTGAGAAAGCTTTCCAGTAGCTTCTCGTGGGTTGGTGTTTTTTTCCGGTGGGTGGGTGTCCCATTAATACAGGCAGCCATGTATAACCTATCTTGTGCTGAAAAATGGCGTTAAAACCTACTACAACAACAAGAACACAAGAAGTAAGAATGCGAAAATGTCAGTCTGAGATACTTATATTACAGAGGAAAAGATTGAACACGCCTATTGTCACTACTCACTCATATGTAACAAATCGCAAATTTCCAACTTCATCAAAAAAACTCGCATGATTTAACCCATCCAATGGGAATTAATTTAATTCTTCTAAGATACCACCTAAACGACATGTCCAATCGGGGGAATAAACCCGAAACATTAAATCAGGCATTAGATCCACATCTACGTTATAGTGTAATCTTTCTTATTCTGATAATGTTGGTGCATTATGATAATTTTGGATTTTTCTGGAAATTAGTTTCTGTTTATTTAACTGTGATGATGCCAATCTTTAACAAACTTGTATTCAAACAAGACGATACCTTCCATCTATAACGCCATTATGGACACTGTGGTAAAATTTAATTAACATATCCATATGCTCTTTTTTCCACTTCAGTTATTTCAATAATTTAATGTAGTTTGTTTTAATTAATCTGGTGGTGAACTGCTATCTTCACTTTCCAATAGTTCAACCACATTTATGAATATTTAGATTTATTTTCAGTTTAGTATAGTCTGGACTTTTTCAGAATGTTTGTCAAAGCAAACCGTAGTTTTGATGGCTACGGTGGATCATTTGAATTTGATTCCATAATATAAACAAAACGATGACAGAAATAATAGTCATATTTTTAAAAATCTATTCACGCAATTTGTGTTGTTTCCTCTAAGTCGTTCATACAAATGCTTATCCCTGTCAAACATACCTTTTTTATTATTACTTCCTGTCCAAAGTTGATGCATAAAATATAAAATAAAAATTAAACAACAATATCCATTTAACTTCAATTTATTCACTGCCTGATCGAGTCATGATGGGTCTGATTTGAAGCCCATTTGAGCTTTTACTGAACAAAACTCACAAATAGTTATAATAATGATCTTCAAATAAGGATCAAAGTCAGTGAAGACTTCATACAGTCTTGATTTGTCTATCGATAAATCCGCATTTGCTTAAATAGCAATTAAACTCCGCATTTGCTTAAATAGCAATTAAAATCCGCTTTTGCTTAAATAGCAATTAAAATATGCATTTGCTTAAGACGAATTATTTTATGAACAATTCTGTTTTAATTTTCTCTATTCGTATGTTTTCTTTAATTATAAGGTTATGTGCATTTTTGGGGCCCCGAGTGGTCTAAAGCGCTGTCCGTTACGGATCACTGATATCTAGTGGGCGTCATTGTTTTAAAAATTATATTTATGCTGCCATATCCATACATGGGTAATTAATGAATGCTCAAGCCAATGAAGGCATTCATATACAACTTATATATCTCACATATTCATCAAAAGGAAAGAAAGAAGGAAACACCCCCCCCCCTCAATAAAAACAACAAACAAACAACACAATATGTGGTTGTTTATGGCTTGACGCCGTTATTCAATCCATAGACATGTCGGCCAGCAGAGCCCGGAAAGAATAGCCAACCCACGGGAAGCTACTGGCAAGCTTTCTTAAATACCCACATTATCTGAGCGCGAGACTGTAACCCACGCTGACTGATGTGAGATATCAGTGATCTGTAAAAGCGAACGCCTTTGACCACTTGACCCAAAAACATGAAGTATTTATCTCGTTACATAGGCCATCAATAACCCTTTTTAATAATGACATTAATGCACGCTACCGTACCATCCAACCTCTACCTACTCGGACAATTGATAACGCAAGGAAGAGAAGCAGTTAATACACCATTTGCGATTCAAACCTTATTACTCGTATTTCACGGCACTTTTCATGTTAAGCTCAGTACAGACTCAAGTGGACAATTGAAATCGCATAAATGCGAGTCCAGAGTAGATAACATTCTGGTAAATTGTATCCACATAATAAAAGAAACGGAAAATTAAATGTAGTAATGTACTCGTTATTTCAATCCCAAAAGATATATGATTGTGATCTAATTCCCAAAATGATTCCGGAATCTAACGATACAAGTACACCTTACAAATACAACAAAGCAGAGCCCACTATACAATGCAACAGAAAATGAATCAGTTGTCTCCTTTGTATACTCTCCAATCCATAAGATTACTACATTGTGTATGCTTCATTACGACTTATTTGATAAATTCTTTATTTTCTCAATGTTTTCAGAAATAATCTATATTACGTTGCATACAATTTTGAATTTCTATCCTTTTAATGCACTTAAATGGGAAATATACTTTTGATAAATTTTTATTTCGCGGATATATTAGCCATTATGAAGTGATGTCGCTTCCGTAGTTTTGTGATTTCAAAACAACAAGTGTCAAAAACGAGATTCCATAATGTGAACTCACAGAAATGCAAATATGATCATCAGTGCAATTGATTTAGGCTAGGCAATATACCAATGATAGTTATAGCGATATAGAAGCCTTCATTTTGTGTGCAGACGGTTGTTTATATGAACTCAAAACCAGTGTAATCACGTACTGTCTGTTGAGGCGATTGCTGTGAAATAATTCGGACATCCATATCCATCACAGATTAAAGTCGCTTTTTCATGAAACTAATTGGACTCTTTCTGAAGTACAAATGCTTCTTCCTAACCAACCCACCTGGCACTTGGAGTCATTGAATTGTCCGGAACGAGAATGGTCGTAAACGGCAATTTTCTGTGTGTTATTAGTTTTGGAGTTGACAAAGTTACAATACACTTGGTGAAGTAAATTAACGTTCACGACGATTTATTTGCTTTTAAGAGTCAATTCATTCAATATGAATTCAGTGCGTGGTTTCGTCATAGTAAAATGGAGATAATAATTTAAAAATGTCGGCCTCACCCGTGAAATCTCCAGACAGCGAAGAAAGTGGAGGCTCTCAGTCATGGGTTGAATGGAGTGTAAGTGTGAACTATTTGCAGTGTTGGTATGATATTCTACATAGAAAAACAAAGTTCATGTTAGAGGAGACAATTTTCTCACAAATTCTCAAAATTATAAAGTTCGTCTTAGCTAAATCCCAAAACTGAAAATGCACTTAATATGAAATTACCTTTTACCACTTAAATTATGAATGCAGGCAAGACTGGTCATGTGATCAGGTAAAACTGGATATATACTATATATTATTGTTATGATAACAAGAAAATTAGTGTTCAAATTGATTTTTTAAAGTTTTTAATATTTACTTCCGTCATATTTAAATTCCATTATATAAATGATGTCACAAAGAAGAATGTTAAAAGTTGGCTATTATGTAGTGATGCACATAATAAAGTTTTAGATAGGATATGTCAAGAGTCTATGCTGGACTCTTAATTTGAGGGCAAAGTGACCTCCATCCCATCTAAATAAGGCAAAATGGTAAGAAAATAGGGGAAATTAAGTTGAGAGATCTGCAGTTTGAATGTTAAAAAAAAAGAACTTAAAACTGAACTTTTTGCTATGTATTTGAATCAAATAATATTAAAGTAGAAGAAATATTCAATAAGATATTAAAATGTTTTTTTAAACGCAAAGACTACCCTCAGAAATATGTTACTATTGTAAATGGGTAATTAATATTGAGCTATAACTCACTGCATGCTTTTGAAATGTAAAATTTAGTTTCCTTTCTTTAGCAAGCAGCCTAAAACTGCAACTGAGCAAAGGTGAATTTTACAATCTTTATACCATTTTATTTTATCTGGTTCTAAAAGTCAGTTTTTATATATACTGGTTTAGTAAGGAATGTACAAATATTCCCAAGTAATCTTTTTATGAAGCTAATTATTTCAACAGTTTAAATTTTTTGTGACAAAACAATTGTTTGTGTTTATCACAATTACTTTTGAAAATTACAAGGAAATTTATGGTCCTTTAATCATGTTATGTCACCTATGCAAAAATGGTGGCCAAATTTGATGATGTGAAATATATTTGAGTCAAATCCAAATTTTAAAATAATTTTAGATTTAAACAAACATTTTGTCATGTTATAATTAATTACTAATACAGTAAAACCTGTCTTGAATGACTACTGCTCTGTGAGAACATCTGTCTTGAGAGATCATATTCTCAAAGCACAGATTGATTATATCGCATTGTGACCTGTTATGATAGAACAACTGTGTTCAGTGACCATAATTTGTTGGCACAAGAGGGGTCTTGAAAGACAGGTTCTGCTGTATATGTTAATGTGTTAAGTATATGTATTACTTTTAAGTCTGAGAATCATTTGAAGATTTTTAAAAGCATTTATGTTAGAATTTATATGTAATTTCTCAAGTTTACAAACTATTTTCATGTTTGTTGACAAAGAGTGTTTTATGTTTACTGGCTCTCACAAATAAATATATTGCCCAGGTGTTGTTATTCCACTTGAAGTTTATCTGCTTATTATATTAATAGGGTAGCAAGTCAGTTGTAGGCTTCAGTGTCTGCACTGTGTTTATCAACATGCTCTCTACTGTCAGCACAATGTCTTTTACAGGCTGTCTGCTATTGTGTAAGCTTAATAATCCCATAATAGTTAAAGTTTTTAGCTTTCAACTTTTGCACAATTTAAAATACACATAGTAAATTCATCAACTTTTAGGTACTGACCATTTAACCAAGATATTTAAGTTTATCTGAAGTTAATTCAGTGCTAAAATATCTGATATACAGATGCCTGGAGCCCCTCAAATTTTAGATTGAGCCAGTCCTTTATTCAACGTGAGGTGCCCCTGTCAGGCTGTTCAAGTTGTTTGGGGAAAGAAAATAAATTTGCTTGTGGTATCTTTGTTCATGCGGATGACATGTAAATTTCAAGGTGTTGACATACCTATCATAACACGGTACAGTCTAAATCAGAATAGATCACCATTATCTTGCATGAAATTCAGATCTGATTTTAACCAGATTGAATACTGGCGAGTTGTTGTATACACCCAAATCCCCCGACATGGTCATGTTTTGAGAAAACATAAATTTGAGTGATCTTAAAAAATAAAATATAAATATATATTAAAAAACATTTAGTATATGACCATTACATGTAGTACATATAAACTGTAAACAGTCATGATTAGAGCTGATGTAAAACTAGCACTTTTGCAGTTTAAATAGTGGTTATTAAAGACCAAACTGGTCAGGAATAAACCACTGTTTCATATATTAATTCCCCGAAAGTAGCTAGTAACGTGTTTGAAGGCTGGTGTGGTTGGGTGCATTGTGCTAATTTACATGGTAGGATCAGGAAGTGGAACAACCAATTATAGGTAAGTCAAAGAGATGATAGATGCATATTAAATAAAGCAGTTATTGCATATTATTGCCTTGAATGAGAATATTTAAGCTGTATGTATTATATATTTGACATGTTTGTGAGGGGATAAGTTTCTTTGAAGTCTAATTTTACTGCATATATAGGGACCCAGAGTGGCCGAGTGGTCTAAACTGCTGTCCGTTACGGATCACTGCCATCTCACCTCTGTCTGAATGGGCTCGAGTATAAGATTCAGCCAATGTGGGTATGTGAGAAAGTTTGCTTGTAGCTTTTTGTGGGTTGGTGGTTCTTTCCGGGGGTTTTCCCTGGGTTTTTCCTTCATCTTTAATACTGGCCACCATGTATAGCCTATCGTGGGCTGAAAAATAGTGTTATACCTACTACAACAATTGCTGCATATATAGAAGAATGCAAAGCATAATTTTATTTGTCAGAATGGTGTTCAGGTGTAATTCAGTTTTTAAGTCAATGTTGGAAATAATTAGCTCCTGGCAAATACAACAAAAATAAATTTAAGAACAGCACGCCAGCAAAAACTCTTTGTCTTAGGATTTTTGCTTCTTGAAGCACGCCAGAAAAAATTCTTTGTCATAGGATTTTTACTTCTTGAAGCACGCCAGAAAAAATTCTTTGTCATAGGATTTTTACTTCTTGAAGCACGCCAGCAAAAATAAGATAAAAAGGGATAGGGAGGAGCTATTATTTTTTGCTGCAAATAAACACCATGCATGTTTAAACTCGGTTCTGACCAGGATTCACTCAAAGAATCCAGCAGAAAATTTTGAACACCTGACCATCCAGTTCCTAGTGAGTGTAGTGATGAACACTAATGACACTTGCATTACCTGCAGACCCCTTTGAACCCTGTTGAATTCATATTTGAATTGTAGCTATAGTAACATTGTATGACAATATTTAAAAAAGGTTTGAGTTTACTTAAGTAACCAGCTCAGGGTCTGTGTCTGAAAACGTTTTTCTTTTAGCACTGTAATTAATATTTGAGTGGGTATATTGTGGAGTTTCTTGGCTGTAAATCAGAGCAATATATTTTTCCATATATTGTCAGACAGAAATTTAAAAAAAAAAAAAGAATGACAGACCCCTGTCTAGAACATTAAATCGTAATTGTTGTGTACATATTGTGATTTGTTAAAAAATAATTTAATATGCAGTGGTTCAGAATTTTTCACAGTATCCACCTCTACAAGAGAGTAATAATTATGATGGGTTACAAATAAATTCTTGGAATTTCACTTCAAGCTTGATGTGAATTTGTCATAGCAGTTTTGTAGATTGAAATGTGTCTGCTGACATGAATACATATAATGATCAAACTGACAGAAGTGGACCAAAGGGGAATAAAACACTGTTTAAATAGTTTTACATTGATCTTTGAACAAAAAGAAAGACACATATTGATATTGTACTCATAATACAGAAGCTTTATTCACCTAAAAGAGGGCGGGGTGATGTAGATTTGAAAAAAAGGTAGTCGTTTTCACTTTTCATGTTTATTTAGGTTAAATTAGAGGCAATAGGGCAAATATTTCTCCTGACTTACACCATAGTGTGGACCCTGGTGTATATTTGTTTGAATTTGGTATATAGTTGCTTTGAAGGTAAGTATATTTGTTGAACAGTCTTGTAGGAATTTGTTCCTATGTACAAATTATTTCAGCTTCCAGAGTTGATCTTTTCAGCTGTATCCCATATTGAAACAACATCCAAATGAAAATCACTTAGAACTGCTAGTAATTTGAGTGTGCCATGAATATGTCTCAGTTGAATAAAACTGATATTGTTCATTACTAATGAAGCTATTTTTAACATTTTGATTTTGTGATTTCTTCTTCACAATTCCCCTTTTCCTGTACTTGTACGTCTTTATTACTGTACTTGACATTCTTTCCCAAAAGCTATTTTCTTCCTTCCAAAAAGAAAATTAAAACAACCTAAGTCTCTCGTTACACTGGTAATAGCTGAGACTGTCCGTTATTCCTGGTTCGAACAATCAGATATTACTGTCAGTGATAACATTTTTACGGCTAGTAATTAACTACACGTCTTCAAATCAATACAGTTAAACAATCTGTTAATCGGTTTGCCTTGACCTAATACATTATACACTATTGCTAAATTATCCATGGCATCAAAATTCGGTGAATTCACATGTATTCTTGTAAATCATTAATTAAAGTAAGACATTAAATTCTTAGAACACAATCATTATTCAAACAATATGATAAATTCAAGAATTAACGTAACACTTCCTATCCATAACTCAGCATAGTGTTTTTACGACATAAATTAACACTACATCGTTCTTACTAAGAATTAAGGTAAGAATTCTAATTCATAATTCAAAAGCACATTACTAAATAACGGTATCAAATGAATTCATGCACCTGTAAACGAATCAAACATTATATCAATTACATCACAATAAACGTGGAATTGAGACAATACCTTGTTTCTGGCGTTTTTTTTCCCCTGGTCGGTTCTTAACATATGAATGTATTTCTCTCAAATAACATTCGGAGCCTTTTCAAAATAATAATAATTCTACTCTGGCTCTCTTGCAGAGCACCTTTTTGAAGACTGAATTCTAATTCAGGTAGGCGTAGTCTGATATTATGTTTGAAAGATTTCTCATGTAAAACACACCCCTTATTCAACCGTGACCAATCAGAATCAAATGTATTTTCTCCCGCTTCTCTCTAAAAGTAACTTACGTCATGGGGAATATGAAACACTTTGGTTTTAAGTAACAGAATCTCTGTTTTATCTTAATCCTGACACTTTCGTGATAAATTGAAACTTTACAAGGTCACGTCGGTCAGTACTGACTCTGAACAAATATAGTTAATTAGCACAATGGCCACATTCTACTATACAAATCCTCTCTCTCTGTCACGATGTCTCATAAATTTAACTAATGGCTAGCTGGCTACAACTAATGGTTTATTAATTGATCGACCAAAACTTTGGCACTGCACACTATTGATAGCTAATTACTTCCTAAAACGACTTAAAAATGAATCAGAGTGGCAGAGTGTTCTAAAGCGCTCTCTGTTACAGATCACTGCCATCTTACCTCTGTCTGTGTGGGTTCAGGTCTAAGATTCAGCTAATGTAGTTATGTGAGAAAGCTTGCCAGTGGCTTCCCGTGGGTCAGTGGTTCTTTCCGGGGGTTTTCCCAGGTTCTTTCTCCACCAATAATACTAGCCACCATGTAGCCTATTGTGTGCTGAAAAATGGCATTAAACACTACAAGAACAACAACATCAGCCTGCCACCTGATGTACATTCATCATATTATCAGAAAATTAATGTCTTTTCTGGTGACTACTTGCTTCCAACTGGAACATGGCATAATTAGACCTCTTTGATAACCATTATACTCTATATAAGGCTGTAAATTACTGGGTATGTCAGTTGAAACACGTTCCTAATGCTAGCACCATCAATTCTTGGTTGAAAAGAATTCATAACTTAATTACAATAATGAATTAATGGACTTAATTACTTGTCCTACCTATGTGCCTTTTCTAATTAGCAATCCATTGACAAACATTTCTAGACATGGAAAAAATAAGTTCTCAGCATACATGATACAAATCATTTAAGAAACTTAATTCTTACAGTTAATAACAGAAGAAATGAATGAAATCTTTAGGATATAAGATTCAAAGCAAATTCTCAGAGTAATGCCAAGAATTCCTACCCTACATGATTTCTATTACATTCAAGACAGATGAATGAACAATTATTTTCTGAACTCAAGGAAAATGGACACATGAATTTTAAAACGAATACAGCATATAATTACAAACTTACATCAATGCATATTGTATGTAATTGAGACTTGTGTTTCTTAAGCCTTCACTTGCTTAACATTAGAGAATTTACTCTTAATTATTCTCTGCGCTGGGGTTTCTCAAATTTCCAGACCCACTGTCTCATGGACAATTGGACAATTTATTGAACAAGAAAAATTTTACTTATTAATTTTCCTTGGAGCTAATGTTTGGCTTCCTACAGAAACTTTGACTACTTTTAAGATGGAGATTGGGGCCCAGAGTGGCCAAGTGGTCTATTATGTTCTCCATTATGGATCACTGCCATCTCACCTCTGCGTGGGTTCAAGTCTCAGATTCGGCCAATGTGGGTATGTGAAAAAGCTTGCTACTAGCTTCTCGTGGGTTGTTGGTTCTTTCTGGGGATTTTCCCAGATTTTTCCTCCACCATTAATACTGGCCACCATGAATAGCTTACCATGTGTTGGAAAATGGTTTTAAACCCTACAACAGCAAGATGGAGATTAAAACCTTGAATTTCATCTGGGAACTCGCACCATCTTGTTTATTTTAGCCTGACAGGATTACTTTATTTCTAACTGCCTACAATTTTAACACTCCCATCAAAGTCAAAATTATTCTCTTGACCATCTTTAGTAATAACTATTCTGAAAAATATCATTTTATGACATCTGTTTCAATTTCTGAAAAAGTTATCCCCAAAGTTTAGGTAGGTGGTCTCAACTATGTCATTTTCTGCAATTAGACCTTATGTTAACATTGGCTTCTTTCATCTTTCTAACCATTATCAAATGGATTCTAATTAAAATTCACTTGTGTCTCCAAACAGAGCATATCCCATGTTCCCAGTTAGAAATGTTTTGCATGCCTTGACAAATGGCATCAGCCTTAATGGCTATGTGTCACGCTGACCATAATGGAATGTACTATGAAATTATTTGTACAAACGTTTTGCACCATTACAGTATTCCCTCTCCGCCGATTGCAATAATTTTAGGATTGTTTTCATTTATCCTTGCAGAACCAGCTTCAGGCCTATATGGCATGGATCAACTCTCAGTTGAAGAAAAAACAGGGTGCACATCTGGTAGAAGATCTCCGAAATGACACCAGAGATGGAGTGGCCTTTATAGAGCTGATTGAAGTTATAGGTATGTAAGAAAAACCAGAATAAAATATATCTTGATTTTTGATTGTCTGTTGGGTGTGCTGGTTGTTTTTAATAATTTCTAAAGTGGAATTTATGTATCCATGTTTAGGTATAATAATGATACAGGAAGGAGCACCACAGAACAAATCTTCAATCTCAGACTTCTTTGCGAGATATACCTTCAGCATCAGCAGAATCTATATCATGTCTTTATTGATTTAAAAAGACCATTGGCATGCAGCCTCATGGGTAACTATGAGGAAGTACAACATCAGCTAAAACATGTTGCAGGCTGTTGAGTACCTCTTTGACAAAGCCACCAGTGCTGTCCTCAACAACAGTTGGAATCAAACAGGGATGTATACTGTCACCTACACTCTTTATCATTTTCTTGGAAAGGCTCATGGAGTATGCTGTGTATGATCACAAGGGCACTGTCAGTATTGGAGGAAGAACAATCACCAACTTCGCTGATGATATTGATGGTTTAGCAAGACAGGAAAAAGAACTGGCTGACAGTGGTTAGACGCTGGAAAGAGTAACAAGCTTCAAGTGCTTGGATTCAGTTATCACAGATGAGGACTCCAAACCAGAACTACTTTGCAGGATTGCGTGCTTGAGTGTCATATCCATCCTAATGTATGCTTGTGAAACATAGACACTCACATCAGATATACAAAGAAGTTTTCAAACCTTCAAAACGATATGCTACTGCAAGATCTTGGGCATCTCATACATTGACCATGCAACCAATGAAGAACCGCTCCGGTGGCCTAGTGTACAGCTCCAGTGGCCTAGTGGTTAGAGTGTCCACTGCAGAAGTGGGAGGTCGTGGGTTTGATTCCTGCTTGAGTCATACCAAGGACGTACAAAAAATGGTACTAATAACTTAATTTACAAATATACAACTCCAGTGGCCTAGTGGTTTGAGCATCTGCCTCGCTTGGCACTCAGCATTAAGAGGTTAGTGTTAGGTCTGGTCAGCCTGGTGTCAGGATAATGTGACTGGGTGGGACATCATGCTACATGTCTGCAGCATGATGCCCCAGTGCTAGACATGACTATAAACTGCCTCACTGCCCCCTCTCCCCCCCCCCCCCCCCCCCCCGGCTGTGTTTGTTGTCAGGGAAAGCACATGCAGAAAAGAAACACCAGTTCAGATCATTTTCACAGCAGAATGTTAATTGATGATCTGAGTGATTCTTTTTTAGAGTACATATTTGGACTATTTATAACTATTGACCTAAAAACAAATTAGTTTAGAGATTTGTGACAAGTCCCAGCAATACAGTAGTTACTTTTTTGTATTCAATATTTTATTGTCAATAATATTACAGTTGAAGGCAATAATGTAATTGTCAGTAATGTTACAATAGTATCATGAAGGCAATAATGTAATTGTCAGTAATGTTACAATTGTATCATGAAGGCATTAATGTAATTGTCAGTAATGTTATAATTGTATCATGAAGGCATTAATGTAATTGTCAGTAATGTTATAATTGTACCTTGAAAGCAGTCCATTCTCACATATCCAAACAACATCTCTGAAGTAGATTTTGGTCATTGTTAAAAATCCTGATGCTTGTTCACTTGCTGTACTTCTAAATTTGACAGTTGAATTTTATTTATAATAATTCTTCTTCTTTTCTTCTCTAAAGCTGGAGAGCGGCTTCCAGATATCCATACAGTTCCCACTAACTACACAGAAATGAAGGAGAATGTGGAGCGTGTTTTACACTTCATGAATGCCAAGAAAATACGCATGCACCATATAAATGCTAAAGGTAAAATGTTTTTGTGATATTTTGAATGTCTGTGACCTTTATAGTAGTATGTCAGTTTTTATATTTCTACCTTTGAAATATAGGGGCCCTGAGTGGCTGAGTGGTCTAAAGTGCTCTCCGTTATGGATCACTGCCATCTCACCTCTATCTACGTGTGTTCGAGTCTAAGATTTGGCTAATTTAGTTATGTGAGAAAGCTTGCCAGTAGCTTCTCATGGGTGGGTGTTTTTTTTGGGGGGGTTTCTTGGGTTCTTCCTCCACCAATATTACTGGCTGCCATGTATAGCCTGTTGTGTGCTGAAAAATGGCGTTAAATCCTACAACAACAACAACCTTTGAAATAACATCTTTAGATAGATCTGAGTTAGTCAAAAATGGATTTAAAAAGAGCTACTGTCAATGCTTACTCAAGAATGCATAGGCTGGGTTGGGTCTACACAGTTTATTATTAGAGCAAACAATATAGACCCTGATCTGCTAGCTCATTATGTATTGGCTGTGGAATTTTCAGTTGGACTCAGCTTACAAGGAGGTTTAGTTGTACGTGTTTTCACAGAATAAACATATATTTTAATGTTAACTCATTAACCCCTGGAGGTTTTTGTCAAATGCGAGTAATAAACACATTTTGGGGGCTGTTTTTGAATACATCCTAATACATCGTCTTCCAGGAGATTTCCAGTTAACCTAATGCCTAGTTGTGTTAGAAACATCATTTATAATTGCTATTTTGCATGTGCATGAACAGAAAGGTAAAGGTTGGATATTTTTCTTTTGCTTAACAGACCAATCATTTTCATATCGAGACCACTCTTTATTCCAAATGCTCATCTTATCCTACTTTTTGCAAAGGTCCGCCTATGTGTAGTTTAGACAAGTCTGCCTCAAATCTGAGGCAAAAAAGTCTAAAATCTGGACACAAAACTGAATTTCTGATCATGGGCAAAGTTTTGGTGGAAAAAGAAATTGGTTTTTAAGAATTATGCTTTTCCCGCTGTATTTTGTAGTGCAAATAGAACATCCAGATTATTTGGTACCATTGTTGAGCTACATCTGTCAACCCTTCTATAATATCACCCACTTCAGTGTATAGTACATGATTTTGACATTACAGGGCATGGAATAGGCTACTACTTCCTGACACATTGTTGTTGTTATAAGGTTTAACATCATTTTTCAGCACAAGATAGGCTATATACATGGTGGCCAGTATTTATGGTGTAGGAAGAACCGGAGAAAATCTAGGAAAGAACCAATGACCCACGAAATGCTACCAGCAAGCTTTCTGACATAACCAAATTTGGTTGAGCCAGAGTATTGAACTCGTGAAGAAAGAGGTGAGATGGCAGTGATCTGTAACAACAAGTGCTTTAGACCACTCTGCCACTCTGGGCCCCTTTCCTGACACATATATACGAGGCACCAGGGGTTAATGAGTTAAATGTTGTCTAGTTCCCATGCTATACAAGTTTAGGGGAAATGTGGCCAAATTGTAACATTTAAATATTATTATGCAGTGAAATAGATTCAATTTTGCAGTGTCTTTTTATAAAAAAAACTAAATTATGTGAAAAATTTATTTGCTTATACTAATTGCATTTTGTTTATCCAGCACTGTGCCATGTAAGTGTCTGGATCAATGTTACATCTTACTACATGTATGCTGTGCTGTTTGTGGTGTACTTTAGAAGAGTTATCTGCTGTGCAGGATACTTACTGTTTCTTTGTATTGTATTTGGGTAACAAAAGAGATTCTGTCTCAAGTGAAAGTCATGTAGGCACATTGACTGATCTTAACTAAAATAATAAATATTCTAAAATTTAATACTAATGTAGTTTTACCGAAGTCTGTTCAGTCCCAATGAAGAGTTATCTACACTTGAGCTGACTTCACAAAACTTTGAGATTAAAATTATCAATTGCTGTGGACTTTGGTTGGCAGGCACTAAACTGGGTCAAGAAAAATCAGAATCTGTCTAATCATTACCATAGCATGGTGTAGTAAACTATTCTTTTTCTAATACATTGCATTTTCATGGTGACATACCAGCGCATGAGATTCAATATTGTTTACACTGAATAACACCTCTTATGTTCTCATGTAAAAATGTCTGTGTACATAAGTATTGATTTTGTCACATTTGTATCCAGGGGTGGTGAAATAATGATCTTGTAAGGAATATTGACTGATGAGCAGCATAATAAACTAAATAATTTCCAATTAAAGTTATATGTCATTAAATTCTAAAAAATGATGACTTTAGCTGAAAGAGTTGGTACTGTGTGCCCACATGACCTGTACTTTAAAAGGTGCTTATTACTTTAAGTTTGGTTTTGTATATTGATTTTCTTTTCTTTTAATAAAAGTAAACAGATAGGATTGCTGAAGTTTTCCAAAAGTTAAATTTTCTTAAGTGTTTCAACTATTTTGAAATATGTTTAAGAAGTTAAGTTAAAAGTGTAAATAGGTAACATGTATTCAATATTCAGAAACAATTTGATTCCCCTAGAACACATCTATTTTTCTTTTCTTCAGATATTGTTGATGGTAACCTGAAGTCCACTATGAGATTACTGCTTGCACTGGCTGCCCATTTTAAACCGAAGAGTGTAAAACATTCTGGTCAGGTTTCCCGGTCAGGTGGTCATAGCCCTAATATGACTGGTATTGCACAGGTGAATTTTCTGACTTCATCACATGTAATATTTGAACATTTTTGACTCAGTTGATGTGCCAGGACTTGTGTCTTCCTCAGAAGTGAATAAGTACCTGTCATTTGGTGGTAAGGTGTGGAGAAAGCCACCTTGACATAATAGCTGATTCTTTCCTATCATGTTGATCAATACAGTAGAACCTATCTTGTGAGACCACCTCTTTTGCAAAACATGGTCTCTCAAGACACATGGTCTATCATAACAGGTCACAATGCTATTTAATTAATAAATTAATGCATTGCAATGTGGTCTCTCAAGACAGGTGGTCTCACATGGCAGTGGTCTTTCAAGGCGGGTTTTACTGTATTTTCATTAGTTTTTGTCCATATCTAATTTTCTGACCTTTTCATCAAAAGCATTGAATAATTAAAGACCATATCCAATTGGTCCTCAATGATAATGATTCCAACTTACCATCCAGTATGGTTAATACAGTGGTGGTATTGAAATTCTTGTTATCACTACTTGTTGATATGATATTATCACTGTATGACCTGTTATGCCTAGTTGACCTGAATTTAAAATAATTCCTGTCTGACATACAGCATGACCATCATGATGACTACCAGAATGGATAATCATATTGATACTAAAACACATATAACATTTTTTTTGGTTCTAAATGAAAATTGTGCCAATCTGGCATTCAGTATGGACACAGTGTTGCTATCTTGAAAATCTAATTGTCACTACTACTTCTGAACAGATATTGACGTGGGGTTTTCACCAAAAGACTTCTTGTGACGTCTTGTTGGTCCTAAATCAAAATGGGGCCTCACTGACATCCTGTATGGCTGCCATAGCTTACATTTTGAAAAAAATGTTGTTATAACGAATTCACTTGAATAGAGCGTTGTATCTATGTGAGGTTTTACATTTTTACAAAAAGAGTTTTTTGTTGTCTGGTTTGGTACTAAATGAGAAGGATGCCAATCTGATGTACTTTAGGCTGATACAGTTTATTCAGTATGTAAATGACATACATTTATTGTGAACAAATCTTGATTAATGCTTATCTTTTTTAGATGAATATTTTTGTAAAAAAGTATTTCTCTCTCTTTAGTTTGTACTTAATAAATTTGTGTTACTTACAAAAAACAAAATCCAGGTTAGTATGTATGATCTTTCATCTGACTAAGCTTGTAAACACTTGAGGCACCTTATTTCTGATTAGATTTCATTATATCATTATAATCCAATATGAGTTTAATTAGAATGACATTCACATCGGATTGCCTGGGGCCTCGAGTGGCTGTGTGTTCTAAAGCAGTCTCAGTTACTGATCACTACCATCCCACCTGTCTACATGAGTTCAAGTCTTGGATTTGGCCAATGTGGGTATGTGAGAAGGCTTGCCAGTAGCTTCTTGTGGGTTGGTGGTCCTTTCCCAGGGTTTTCCTGGATTCTTCCACCATTAATACTGGTTGCCATGTATAGCCTATCATGTACTGAAAAATGGCGTTAAACTCTACAACAGCACATCTGATTGGCCAAGGTTGTGAACATTCTAGAAGCCATGTTTCTTAACAAGTTTGTACAAGATTTTGCATGTAAGTTGATATCACCAAGATCTTACATATATTAGTGAGAGGATCTTGATTGGCTGAGCTAGCTTGTAAACATTTTTCTGATGAGAAGGTTGTATCATCATAATCTTGGATGGCTTTTGTTATTACTCGCATATTAAAGAGGATCCAGATTGATAATCGATGATAATCAAACCTGCAACCTTGTGGTCACATATCCAGTGACCTAACTGCTGAGTCACCATAGCTCCCTTGGGTGGGTACCTCTGTGGTTTTGAAGCAATGAATTGGTGGAGAAGTAAGGACATAGCCAGTAATCCATACATAGATAAACTCCCCTTATAATGTTGAATGTATACTTTAATGGTGGGGCTATGAACAGTTTAAGTGAAGAATTCAGGTGTTCACAACGTGCAGGGAGGGACGTAGAAGAGAATGCCGGTTTTATAAGTGATTTGTCCTTGTTTTTGACATGAAAGTTATAGATGGTCTATGAAAGATGAAAATTTCACTAGTATTGATAGATGATGGAGCAGCCATGTGACCCAATCTTTCCTTTCCCCTCAGCAGTTTCAGGAAATGTGTGATTCTTGCATTCACAAACTGATATGTCAACATTTCCATTTAGATGGTATCAGGTCCACCTTGTGCATTTTGTTAAGACATTTATATGCCAGGCTACCTTGAAGAAATTAAAAATGTCTTCACAGGGTGTCAGGTATATCTTTCTCCTTCAGTTACAGTCCCCATCACATTTACATTAGGGATATTACCTTGTGAATCCAGCCCTACTAAAAGACAAAAATATCTTTTTCTGTTAATTTGAATAGACAAAAGGCAATAACTCATGTCCATCACCTCCCCCTGGCACTGCTAGGTGTTGCTAGCTTTTAGGTGTGCTGCTTGACTGGATAATATCGTCCAGTTTATCCTTTGACAATCTAAGCCATTTTGTTTTGTTCTTATTGACTCAACCAATGTTCCTTTTTGGATTTTTTGTCCGGATTGATCATTCTGCTGCAGGTTGTATACATTCTCTTACAATTTCTGCTAAGTTTGAGTGTTTTTGTCACTTTTAGGGAGTTTGTCACATCACAGAATTCTATTGTTGACCTCTGCAAAGTCATTTAGAGTTAGTGCAACTTAGACTTTTTATGCTCTCTCCATTTGTAATGGAGTTTGTTTTAGCGACCTTTTTTACATGCTGTATTGCTAATTGCAAAAGCCAGGAGAACAGTAGCCAAGGCAGGGAGCAGCTTCAGGAGGCATAAAGGAGAATCTTATAAGGGTGATAGGAGGTACTGGCAAAGTTTTCTGCAGTTAGACATTTTCTTTTTCACGTATTAACAAAGTTACATTTCCAAAATGGTCTCATCTTGTGTAGTTTCAGTAGTACAATTAATTATATCAGGGGTCTCAAACTCAAACCACCATGAGGGCTCCATAAGTGAAATTTTGATGGCCCAAGGGCTGCACCATGTTTGTTGTCTTTCATGACATCAATCTTTATGCAGGCCACAGGATACTGCTTGGAGGGCCACATGTTTTAGACCCCTGAATTATATACATAAATACACAAGTTCAAAGCATAGTCTCTAAGTTTCAAATGCGACACTTACTTTTTCTTTTTCTTCATTAGTTGTAAGGAATTTATGTATGTTAGCAAGTTAGTAACTTGAATTACTAATTTATGCTTTGCTTTCACTTCATCTGTTGTTTAAGCAGAATGTCATTTAAATGCTGTTCATGCAACTTCAGAGCATGGAAGTCTACAATGAGTATTGTTTTGCTTATGCTAAGTAAATACCCAATCACATTACTTAAAAACTCTCTTAACTACCCTGCCATGCGAGTTTCCTCATAAATATTGCTCAGCTAAAATCTAGTGACACCTGGCAGTACCAAGGAAGGTAATGGGCACGAGTTGTCTATTGAAATAGAAAAAGAGGATTTTTGTCTTTTAGTAGGGCTGGATTTGTGAGGTAGCAGGATAATATACCTAAATTGTGATTGGCTAAGTATTCTCAGAGAAACATTATTTAATAGCAGGATAATATATACATAAATTGTGATTGGCTAAGTATTCTCAGAGAAACATTATTTAATAGCAGGATAATATATACCTAAATTGTGATTGGCTAAGTATTCTCAGAGAAACATTATTTAATAGTTTGCTCTCAGTGTATAACCTCAAAGATGGAAGGCCTGCTTTGGGTAACAAATTTTAATAAAAGGCTAATTGGTATCCAGACTTGTATGATGCACCTAATAATTCATAATAGTCATTTTCATACCCTACAGGGAGCCTCTGCAGCACTTGCAAAAGCCAGGAGAACAGTAGCCAAGGCAGGGAGCAGCTTCAGGAGGCATAAAGGAGAATCTTATAAGGGTGATAGGAGGTACTGGCAAAGTTTTCTGCAGTTAGACATTTTCTTTTTCACGTATTAACAAAGTTACATTTCCAAAATGGTCTCATTTGTGGATACTATTTTCACCAGACTTCTTTTGAGAGCTCTTTATATTTATGGTTTGTTTTGATATCTTAACTCTAGGACATGACTAGTTCTTACAGCTGTGAATATGCAGACTGTATTTTATGGATACGTGAATAATTCATGAAGCCAGAGAACAAGTTTACTTTTCTACTGTAATGATTTTTTAGAAAGATACATTGACAACATAGGGCAGAATTGTACTTCTTTCTATGCATTTAGTATACATTGGATCTTTTATAAAAGATACCCTACTGTATCTTCTACATTTTTCGTTGTTATTTAGAAGAGATGTGCATTTCCAAGACAAGAAAATTAAAACCTGCTATTGACAGACATTCTGTTTGACCAGGGCCAAGACTTCTCAAGCCAAATTAAGTACTAAATACAAATTCTGGTACATCATGATCTTTACCTTTCACAATGCTTTAGAAATAGATACAGAAGAATTGCATGAATGATTTTTTTATTTTTATTTAGTTTTTCCTCTCAGTGCACATATTGGTGATATTTTAAAGTATGTTTTAGAGTTTATTCCAGATGACCAGGTAGGTTACTACCTTATACATTTTTTTTTTACATACTTTGGTAAATGATTAAAGTACCAGGTTCCATTTGGTCTTGGATTTTTATTTCTCCCAGTAAAATTTCCAAAGAAGCATGAAAGACAAAATTAAAAATTTAGTTGAAAAGCTTAGATATTTGGCAAAAGTGTTAAAAAACCGTCTAGGGTTTTATATGATCAAGGACATGTTCTGTTTCTAATTGCATGTCTTGTCTCTGTTCTAAGGAAGTTTTATCATGAGAGCAGCTCTGACCAGTGCAGTGATTCAGACCCCAGTTTTCTATCAAATAAAAACCAGTCTTTCCATTCACAACCAAGAGAGGAAGTGGAAGGTGCCAGCTGTGATAGTAGTTCCATAGGCAGTTCCATCCATAGCCCCCAATCAACTATAACCATGACATCAACTCCCAAGTCTATTGACACAGCTTCAAGACTAACTAGCACAGAGCACATTTCATGTAAGTAAATCATGGAGATCATACACAGTAAGCTGTGTGAATACAGATTCATAGAGCATGAATAAGTATTTGAGTTCTTATCTATTGAGTTTTGCTGTGTGTGTGCAAACTGCCAGAGTAAGATTATTGTATTTGACAGTCTTAAAGATACTTGTCTGTCTATACGCATTTGCCAGAGCATAAATGAAGTATTTTAGTTTTTGGGTTAGATACCTTGCTGTGTGTATACACAAGACTAGATCGGATCCTCTGTGTGTGTGTGTGTGCGTGCTTCTCTACACCATTGTTACACCATGATTGAAGTATTAGAGTGCTTGGGTACCATATCATGCTGTACATACAGATTTGTCAGTGCGTGAGTAAAATAATTGAGTTGCATGATTTCATGTTGTGATGTATATTTACACACTTGCCAGCATTAGTGAGCTTTTTGAGTTCTTGGGTTTCATGGAGAAGGACTGGAGAAAGAGGAATGTGGCCTGACACAGAATACCATTTGGCTGCAAACTATCATCTGTGACAGTCTCATCAAAGCTTTATGTGTCACTTTGAAGCATGACAGAGAAAGAGGAGAGTTTAATGTCTTTTATTATGTATGCATATTTTTTTCCAAGCCGAGGTGAAGTATTCTTGATATGTATTTACACATGTGTCAGCAAGAGACAATTATTTGAATTCAAAGGTTTCATGTCTTACTGTATATATAAACATTTGCAAGAGCGTGAGTGAAGTACTTTGGTTTTAAAATATTTGCTATCAGTCAGATTAATTATTCAATCACATTGACTTAGGAAAATTTATCTCTCTTACATCTGAGGTCTCACTGGGCAGTTGTTTTGGTGAATTTTCATCTAACAATGACTCGATGCAGAAAAATGAGAATAATTTTACATTAAAGATACAAATAAATTCTAATGATTTTTGTAGAAAGCAAGGCTTTTAAAATTTTTATTGATGTAGTCAGGTTCATTCCATGTGCAGCTTGTGACTTTCATACTTCACTGACACTGACACCAACCCCTCTTTTTTCATTTTTTTTTTTTATACAGGAAAGAGCTATTTTGAATATTATCCTGTGATGAGGAATCATTATGCATCTTATGCATGATTAATGTTCACTAGTACTCTAACATCCCCCATCAACCATTTAGATTTTTAGATATTTACCTCTGTAGCAGACATATTAAAAAATTTAAGCCAAGTTGGCTATTCATTAAAAATTAGGGGTTCTCATAATATGAAACTATTCAGTGAAACCTGAATCCATCTTTCCCAGAAAGACCAACAAAGCACATTTCCATTTATTTGAAGTAACTTATACAGATTAACTCCCTGTGCTCATGCAAGGTATTCACCAGAGTCCTGGATGTAACCAGGTTAAACTTTCACTTGCAGTTCTGAACAGTACCTCTAAAGATTCCATTTCAGTTTATATTTAATTTTGGCCATCAATTGTTTTCATTTGTATTTTAAATCAAAACACTGTTGTACCTGATACAAACTACATTTGTGTTTTTTTTCTGGTGAATTTATTCATATTTATGTGTACTAGTGTAGTCTAGTGGTTAGAGCATCGGCCGTGGAAGCAGGAGGTTGTGGGTTCGATCCCCAGCTGAGTCATACCAAGGACTTACAAAAAATGGTACTAACACCTGCCTCACTTGGCGTTCAGCATTAAGAGGTTAGTGTTAGGACTTTTATGATGTCGGTTTGGTCCTAAATGGAAATGGTGCCAAAGTGATTTCCATGTGGCCACCATGACATTTTGAAACTCTTGTTGTCCTTACTACTCCTTATAGGAATGTCATATCAAAATAGGGTTTCCATAACAAGATTTCTTATGATATTTTATTGGTCATACAGGATCTCTTGTTAGTTCTAAAAGAAAATGGTGCCAATCCAACATCCATTATGCCCACCACAGCAGTTAATATGAAGTTCTTGTTATTGCTGAAGAATTTCATAGATCATTTCAATAATCAGCAGTAGGAATGAAAAAACAGTCTTTCCTTAAATTCCTGGAAATTCTTTTCAACCAGTAAAGCATCAGTCCCTTCAGGGACTCTTGTCTTACTGTTGCATTCATTGTGACCAACGAAGTTCAGCTATTTTGATACTTCCACATCAATAATGCTATAAAATATTTTACTGGGTTTTATACTGTTTTAGTTCACATGTATGAATACAGCAGTCAGAATCTGTCTTTTTAAGTCATACACATTAAATTGAGGTGTGATGAAATCAGAAAGGCTTGAGAGAAAATAGAAAATAGTGTTTGCATACTATTATTACAGAAAATGAAAGAACAAATAATTAAATTATGTGTGAAAGTCAGATTTAATACTTACATTGCTGTTGATAACATAACAAATTTTGTTGAAAGAACATGAGGGAAAGTATTTGAGTCTTAATATGCTAGAGTATGAGTGAAGCATTTGAGCTCTAGGTTCCAAATCTTGAGACATGAATTAAATATTTGACCTCAATATTTCCATTTCTTCTAGTGTTTGTCAAAGCATTAGTGAAGTGTTCAAGTATTTAAAGCTAAATTTATGGTCAGATTTTAATCAAGCTTGAAATATATGCTAAGATCAATAAGACATTGGACAGTGCTATCCATGCATACTAATGAGGTGACATTACATTTGATTGGCTGAGCTTGTAACCACTCCTGAGGCCATATTTCTTGTCTGAATTCAGTGAAAGGCAAAAGGCATGCATAGTAATGAAGTTATCTTGCATTTCATTGGCTGAACTTCTCACCAGTTTGGAAGCCATGATTCTGTTCTTGTTTTGATCAGACTTGAAATATGGCCATGTATCATGAAGATCTTGGATGGGTTTGGTAAAGAGCCATGCATATTAATAACATGATCTTGCATCTTATTTTGGCACAGATTTTCATTTTCCTATTTTACTGGTTGATGAATTGATGAATTATTTATTTGTTTATTATTTAGCCAAAGACAGTGGGACAGAGCTAGAGGACAGTGCAGGAAATCCACTGTTGGTGGATGTGATAGACAAAGCCCAGTATGATACCCTTCTAGAGGAATATGCAGCCCTTGCTCAGAGTATGGTGGAAATTAAGAAGGAACTAGTCAGACTTCAGGATCTGGTATATTTAATGTGTCTATCCCCTCTCCCCCTTCTAGGTTGGGAGACATATTGGTTTTGTGCTTATGTCTGTCCATAGTTTGTCATTTCATCCATCCATCATGTTTCTCCTTTGAATACGTTCCCCAATCACATTACTTTAGGGATATTAGCCTGCTACCTCGCGAATCCAGCCCTACCAAAAGACGAAAATTCGTCTTTCCTGTCTATGTCATATAGACAAAGGGCAATAACTCTTGCCCCTTACCTCCCCTTGCTCCCCGCTAGGTGTCGCTTCTTTAGTTTTTTTAGCTTCGCTGTACGCGAAAACACGTACAATTAGACCTCCAATGAATCCAAGCCATCTTAGTGTAAATTCTGACCATCCGAAGTTAAATTTGGAATTACTGTGTTGGATAATCATTCCTCTACAGGTCGTATACATTATTTTACAATATTTTCCAATTTGAGTGACTTTGTCACCTTTTCTAGACTTCGGACCAGGTTGCAACGTGGTCAAGCACGCTTATGGCGGTACTAGTCGTTTCAGTAGACTTCAAAAAAGTCTTTGAACGACCAAGTTGCGACTATTTAATGGCGGACTTCGTGTTGTAGTCACGAGTTCACGCGACACTTAATCATTTCGCTTCATCCGTTAGTTACGGTTATGGAATAGCGACTTAATAGCGTGCTGAATTGTTAATTTGTGCTTTGTTTATCTTTTTTTTTCGTTTCAGTAGACTTAGTCTCTAAACGACCAGTTGCGACTATTTAATGGCGGAATTCGTGTTGTAGTCACGAGTCCACGCGACACTAAATCATTTCGCTTCCTCCGTTAGTTACGGTTATGGTAATAGCGACTTAATAGCGTGTTGAATTGCTAATTGTGCTTTGTTTATCATCTTTTTCGTTTCAGTAGACTTCGTCTTGAACGAACCATTGCAACACGCTCACGGCGATAACTAGTGTTGTCATTAAGAGTTAACATGGCACGGAATAATTTGACTACTCCGTTAGTAATGGTTATAGTATTATCGAATTAATAATATGCTGAATTTTTTAATTTGTGCTTTGTTCTCTTCTTTTGTCGTTTCAGTAGCAAAGTCGACAACGAAGGCATGAATGGCAAAATGGGTGTTGGCAATGTGGAAATGGAGGAAATTATGTTGACATGGTTTAGGCTGCCCAGTGGATGTAAATTTCACCGCAGGTCCGTGCATGGCTTTCGGGCCTGTAAGTCCGGACGCATGGAGTCTATGCTGGATCAATTGGATCCATTTTAATATGCACTTTCGATGGCCGTCCAGCCGACACCGTCAGTTCAGCCGGCACTTCAGCAGGCTCCAACCGGCATTAGCCGTCCATCCGGCACCGTTCGTTCAGCCCAAATGGCACTGGACGGCCAGCCGACCTTCCAGCTTGCATCAACAGGCACCGGCCGTTCAGCCCAAATGGCACCGGCCGGCCAGCCGACCTTCCAGCCTGCGTCAACAGGCACCGGCCGTCCACCCGGCAACGACCGTTCAGCCCAAATGGCACCGGTCGTCCAGCCGACCTTCCAGCCGGCATCAACCGGCACCGGCCGTCCATCCGGCAATGACCGTTCAGCCCAAATGGCACCGGTCGTCCAGCCGACCTTCCAGCCGGTATCAACCGGCACCGGCCGTCCACCCGGCAACGACCGTTCAGCCCAAATGGCACCGGTCGTCCAGCCAACCTTCCAGCCGGCATCAACCTGCACCGGCCGTCCATCCGGCAACGACCGTTCAGCCCAAATGGCACCGGTCGTCCAGCCGGCATCAACCGGCACCGGCCGACCATCCGGCAATGACCGTTAAGCCCAAATGGCACCGGTCTTCCAGCCGGCATCAACCTGCACCGGCTGTACATCGGATTTACGGAGATTATAGTGATGTACCTGACAGTCAATCTACACTACTGGTTACATATCACTACCATGAGAGAAATGTTATAGATGAATCTCCGTCCAATCAAACCATTCGAGAGGCAGGTGCCGGTCATAGCCGGACCTTCGCCGACATTCCGGCCGACCATATACCAGACAAATCAGTCGGTATTGCCGGTGTACACCTCCCGTCACGTCAAATACGTGACGGTGTGATTTTAAAACAAGGGAGAATTAGTGACATTATCAGAGGTGACGGAATTGAGTTATCTATGCCACTTGGTATGCGCTACCCAGATATGGCAGCTTTACCAGAACAGGACTTTCAGGCCGACCATTCGCCAGTTCAATCAGCCGTTAGTGCCGGCCGTCCATATGTTCACGGCTTCTCCACAAGGGGGATTTAGTGAAAGTGTCAATTATGACAGAATTGCGTCATCTAGGTCACCTGGTATGCTGTACAGATATGCAAGCTGTACCAGAACCAACATTCCCTCTGAGCGAATGGTAGATGGGCGCGCAGTGCTGGCCGTACTACATAAGCATTATGTAATTATTATTACCTTACAGCCGGCACCGACCGGCACCGGGCGTCCATCCGGCAATGACCGTTCAGCCCATATGGCACCGGTCATCCAGCCGACCTTCCAGCCAGCACTAACCGGCACCGGGCGTCGATCCGGCAATGACCGTTCAGCCCAAATGGCACCGGTAGTCCAGCCAAGCTTCCAGCCGACACTTGCCGGCACTGACCGTCCATCTGGCTCCGGCCGTCCAGCCAAACAGGCACCGGTCGTCCAACCGTATGGAGATTTTAGTCATATACCAGTCCGTACGACTGTACCAGCACGGGGACTTTTATCATACCGCAATCCGCACAAATCGGATTGACGAAGATTCTAGTGATGTTTCCGTCTGTCAATCCGTACTACCGGTTACATATCACTACCATGACACAGATGTTGGCGATGAATCTCTCGATCCAACCCGACCATTCGAGCGGTCGGTGCCGGTCATAGCCGGCCCGTCGCAGTCATTCAGGCCAAACATATGCCAATCAATTCATTCGGCATTGCCGGCCGTCCATAGGCTAACAGCTCATCCACAATGGAGAGTGAATGCCTTTATCAGAGATGTCGGAATCGAGTCATCTATGCCACCTGGTATGCATTACCCCGATATGGATGCTTTACCAGAGCAAGATTATGCACATAGTGAGTGCGATGAATCGCAGGCAAATCAGCTGTATGCAGATCCAACTATGGAACGGACTGAGTTCAGCTTCAAAGCCGCAGTGGAGGAAATTTATAGGGTGTTGGCCCCTTCAGAATGCCCTCCACCTCCTGCTGCCATTACCGACTATAAGGTTAGAGCGTCGGTCGATCTGGATGAGGGGGAAGAGACTCTATCCTTCCGCCTCCTTCCCCAGTCGACAAAAATTAAGGAAATTAATGACCGTCTGTCGACACGTATAGGGGATCCAGGAAATGCTAAGGCGTTCTTTTCCGAAAGTCAAGTACCAGCGTCGTTTTCAGGTCGAGGGTACAAAACTCACTCCGATGCGTTCAGTACTGAGGTCCCGGCTCTGGATAAAAATATGGCAGCAGTCCATATGTCTGCTCCATTGTCTTATAAAGTGGACAAAACTGTGTTCAATGCCAAGTCCAAGCTGGTTCGAAATGTAGTCGCTACGTCTTCACTGTTAGACCTAGCCTCCCTAGCCATTTTCAGGATCGCTGAAAAATCTGGCAATGAACATGCTTGGGAATCGAGGGCCTGGTTAGCTAGGGTTCTTAACAGGGCAGCTCACCATTCCATGGCCAATGCGCTGACTGCTTCTGCCAACCTAGACCTGATACGTCGTGACGCATGTCTGAAGGGCACGTCGCTTAAACCCCATCATAAGCTGGCTAGATATGACCGACGCACATTTCATGTCCCTATCCCACGAGTAGCGGACATTTCTCCGTTGTGCTTGTCGGGACTCGGTTTATCAGTTCCATGTCATACCTTTTGGCCTCAATTTTAAGCCCTGGGGTTAGTACCAAGGTTATGGATTACGTCGTCACCCTGTTCCGCTCGACTTCATCTATTGCGTCGGCAGTATATTTGGACGACATCCTCCAGAAACATCTGTCAAGTTCTACTCTGCTCAAAGGCAGAAACGATCTTATATCACTTTACATCATATAGGCTTTCTCGTGAACTGGATAAAGTCTGATCTCTGTCCAATCCGGATGTTTGGTCCATCTGGGTGTGGAGTTTCTCCCGATCTGAATCTGGTAAGTCTTCCTCGAGTTTGCGATCATCCAGATATTTGCACTCGTAGAGTCCGTTTCCGACAGGATGCGCATTTTAGCGAGAGAGTTGCAGATCCTCGGATTATTCAATGCGGCAGCAGACTTGATCCCGCTCAGCCGTCCTTTTATGCGCCCTTTACAAAGGACGTTGCTAGCGTAATTGCGCCCTTTTCAAGTCCCTTCGATCCCAGAAAACAGTCATGCTCACGCCAGAGATACGATCATTCTTGAGTCAATGGCACAAACCCTGTGGGCTGTCCACAGGGATTACTCTGGAGATACCCCAAGCGGGGATAACGGTATGTTCCGCCACTAGTACCTACGGTTGGGGTGCCCACCTGTTGCCGGACTTCGATACTGTCAGCGGCACGTGTGTGCCAGGGGCGAGCCCTTTCCACATCAACCTTTCAGAAATAACGGCTGTCATCAACGCCTTTCATTTCGGGCAGGATCAACTCTTATTACAAACTGCCCTCATTATGTCAGACAACTTTGTGGTGGTGCCTTGCCTTAAAAACATGGGGACACCAATCACCAGACCTGTGCAATCTGAGCTGGCAGTTTCTACATTGGTTTGACAATCTCCACCTCAATGTACAATTCCGGCACATTCTTGGCAGACTCAATGTCTTGGCTGACACTCTATCTAGTCATTCACACAGAATGGTCACTCCATCAATCGGACTTTCTTCCAATTGACACACTTTGGGGACGTCCGATGATTGATCTTTTGCAACAAGGTGAAATCGCAAGTTGTCCACCTTTCATCTCACAGGTTCCAGACCCAGAAGCTTGAGTCGTGGATGCTCGATCAATCAGCTGGGAAGGGTTGTGGTCATTCTCCTACCCTCCCACGGTCTTGGTACTGAAATTAATCCAGAAGTTAAGGGGTCAGAACTGTCAGATGGTTCTGATTGCCCCTCTCAGATGGAACAACTCCTGGGTCTCCGATCTACTCAATCTAGGCGATAGATCTACCCAGGAAGATTAGTCAGCACAAGTATTTGCAAGCAACCGCGGCCAGGGGTGTTCCACCCCTGTCCGGACCGTCTTTATGTTCAAGCTTGGCTCTTGTCCAGACAGCCTTGCAAGACAAACAATTTAAATCTTTGATTGTGGAGAGAATCTCGAGAGCAAGAAGGCCCTCTACTCTGATGGTTTACGAGGGCAAGTGGCATGTTTTCAGGGACTGGTACCATATCATTCACATTGTTCCTCTGAGTGTCACAATCCCTCAACTGGCCAACTTTTCTCTGGCTTTTCGAGGAGAAACAGCTGGCTCCAGTTATTATCAAATGCTACCGCTCCATGATATCAGACACATTCCGCCATTCTGGTACATGTGCTATCAGCCATGACAAAGATTTGTCAGATCTTTTAGACATTTTAAAAATTCAATCGACTTATATCCCTCACCCTGTTTCCAAATGGAATCTGTCCTGGGTTTTAACATGACTCAATTCAGACAGTATTGAGTCTTTAACCCACGATTAGTTAAAGCTACTATCATACAAATTGGGTTTCTTGATAGTCTTAGCTTCAGCATGCAGGGTGAGCGAGTTACATGTCCTTTCTAGTGACCCGAACTCTCTTCCGTTCCGATCAGAGGGTTTGATGGTCCTCTTGACGCAGCCAGGCTTCGTAGTCCAAAATAGATTACCATACATTGGCGATCAACGAGTCGTCATTAGCTCGCTTTCTTTATAGATAAGTCAGGATCAACAGCCATGTAAGATCCTGTTTGTGCACTCTTGCACCATTTCAATGCATAGAGGTGAGTCAGGTCACATACAAGCACCTCTTTCTTCTGGTGATAGCTGGGACATGAGATATCACCATTCAAGCCCTTGCTTCATGGCTGAAGTGGGTTATACGCTCGGCGTACTCTGAGGATTCGCAAATCAGTCACATTATAGAAGCTATTGGCTGACATGCAGAGTCAACCTTCTACAGTTTTATCTTCAAGCTTGTACTCGCAGAGGCAAACATTGATTCTAGTAGGTCCAGTGTTGGGCAGCCCAGACGCCCACCAGACCCATGTGCAACAATCAGCACAGCCTATTAGCTTCGCTGGATTCGCCAGATAAATTTTCGTAGGTAAGAAGATTTCAATAACTATCTTCTTAACCGTATAAAGGGGTCACATATCACGTGACCCTGGGCTGTGTTGCTGATTGAAAATTAGGAGACCGGGTTATCATTCACATGGGGAATCCAACCATCATTCCCTAGAGGATACCCGGGGTGGAGGTCGGATGCTCCGCATTCCCTCCTCCTATTACTTATTCTCCTAAAGTAATGTGATTGGGGAACGTATTCAAAGGAGAAAGCAAATTTTGTAGTAAATTATGTTTGTCCGAGAATACTTACCCAATCACATTACTAAGAAACCCTCCCAACCACCCCGCCATGCGAGCATCCTTGTGTTTTATATACCGCTCAGCTTAAAAAACTAAAGAAGCGACACCTAGCGGGTAGCAAGGGGAGGTAAGGGGCAAGAGTTATTGCCGTTTGTCTATATGACATAGACAGGAAAGACGAATTTTCGTCTTTTGGTAGGGCTGGATTCGCGAGGTAGCAGGCTAATATCCCTAAAGTAATGTGATTGGGTAAGTATTCTCGGAGAAACATAATTTACTACAAAATTTGCTTTTCTTGCAACAAGAGTGTTATAAAAAAAAAACTATTCAGCCAAACCAGACCAAATTTTATATTTAGATATCCTGAGTGGGTTCTTGTTACTGTGGCAAAAAATTTAAATATTTTTCACGTTTTAAATTTGTATGGACATTTTGGAGAAAAATTTTGTAAGCACGTTTAAAAATAAAAATTTCAGATACATGTAGTTTAGTTCAATTTGATGTCCTAAGTTTTATTATTTAGTTTATGAGAAGATAATTTCACATGCCGTTATAGCAAATTTTCTACTGTTGTTACAGATTTTTGCACAGTTTGGATTTAAACATTATTACTTTTTCTTTTTAGCAAGCGCAAGGAAAAAATTATGCAGGCAAATTAAATTTGTTAGCCCTACCAGTCATTGACCAGCAGAGCATATGGGATGGCCTATTTGCCATTGTCTGTACATTAGCACAAGTTTTTTTTATCATGCCCTGTAAACTCGGTGCTTGGGGTTAATGAGTTAAGGGGAGTTGATCAAACAGAGTCAAACATTGTTACTGCTTTATATTCATTGTTATTTACATGCATTTAGCTAATATGTTATAATTTATAACAGTTTGTTCAAAGTAATCAGTCCATTTGATAAAATTCAAGTTTTCAACTTGCTCTTTTTAATATTCATTTTTAAGAATTTTCTTTTGTCTACATTTTTAGCATTGTATATCAATATCAATTTAAATTTTTATTGGGAGATTATAAATATAATGACATTGCATCTCTCAAGAAAGGTCCTTTATCAAAAAGCGCCCTCTTTCCCACCACTTTGTTTGAAAAATGTCTGGCTGGAATACTCTGTTTTATAGTATACTTGTACTTAGCAGAGTAATTTAATCTGTCTAAGTTTTGGGTTTCTGAAACATGGTTTTCAGGTAAGTTCATAATCAGTTTCTTGTCAGATTTATTTCCTCATCATACTACCACAGGAATATGACCACAAATTCATAAATCTAGCCATCTCAAGCTATGAAATAGGCTCAGTCATGTGCTTACATAGGTGGGAGTTATAAAGAAAAGGATCTTGCTTTGGATAGAGGAAATTGGTGCTAAATGAAGTCCATACTAAATATGCTAGAATGCATGCTGTCTTAGAGACCTCACAAACCTGTATTTTATTGGTACCTTTTTCTTGTTGGTATTGAGTGTGACTAGTTTTTATTGGTACCTTTTTCTTGTTGGTATTGAGTGTGACTAGTTTTCTCGTATATAGCTACCACAGTCTGGTCGATTTGTTTAAGACTGCTGGCCTAGGAACAAAGAATGCTAAAACCTTCATTTAAAAAAGACGAGAAGTCCTTTATTGACGTGCAGTTACCAAGTCCTAGTATTGTTGCAGTAGAATCTTTTCTTGGTTTGGTACTCATGGCAGTATTTCAGCAATTGGAATGTAGCCTAGTCCATTGTTGCTGTTGTAGAATTTAATGCCATTTTTCAGCACACAATAGGGTATACATGGCGCCCAGTATTATTGGTGGAAGAAGAACTCAGGTAATATATTTTGAAGAAGAAACCAATTTTTGAAGTGAAATATATAACTTACCTTGTCATGATACAGTCATGCCCTCCCAAATACCCCCAGTTGTTTCTTACCTTTCTGTTCCTGAAGTAGCTGAAGTTTGGATGGGATTTAGCACCATGTCAACTATTCAAGGGGTTATCATTCTTGTCAGATTCCAGCTTTGTAGGCAGATAAATTTTAGCTTTTTATTGATTAAAACTGGCTTGGGATTTGCATGGTATTTTGCTATACACCTAAGATACTTTTATCAGGTAAATAATATTGAATAAATCTTTTATTACTTCCAAAATTGCTATCTGCAATTTTAGTATCATTTAAAATTCACCTTCTTGTATAACTCCAAACATATCTCCAATTATTGTGTGATTTTCAGAAGAATGTAAAGTGATATTACTTAGAATTTATTAATTTTGTTGTCATGATAACTGTTTTTTTTAACAGTAACACTGGTGTGAAAAGTTCACGTTTCCTTCATTTTATTTTAGTTACTAAGTGGTCAGCCTCCTGATGGAGAAGAGTCATCATCACCAGATAATTTACTTGATGGTGCTACCAAAGATGAACAAAATGTAAGTCTGCACCATGTCAGGTGTTGCATTACCATATGTTTTTAAAGTTAAATCAGTTCAGTGATAAATACCTTGTTTGTGGTCCCTAAACTCTATTGGAAATTTGTATTGATGGTTTTAGCATTAGTGTTAGCTCGTTCTCTGTTATTCATATTGCTAATGTATGTGAGGAAAACAGTGATATTTTCTGACCCAAGCCAAGTGAGAATGACTGTTGAACTGGGTTTAATGAATACTGTCTGTCTTCTGATTTTGGCACTGCTCCAAAGTTGGCACCTTTCCATCCGAACATTCAATTTTCTTTAATAAAATGCATTCCCATAATGAAACATTTGAACGAAATCAGAACTTGAATAATATGTGAAAAATACACAGTGTGATTTATTTTCATATCTAAGTTAAAAATTAACTTTAGTAGCCTGTTTTTTTAAATCAATTCTTTGTTGGAAATATGCATGAATTGTTTATACCAAGTGTGGCATTGCTTGGAAAATGCTGACGTTGATGAGGATTGGGTGTACCACACATTATGCATAACAACATATTCATTTTCTGATCATACTGATGAATGGATGAGCAAAATTATATTTAAGACAAACACCCTTTTTATTATTATTGCCATTTTTATTATTATTGTATGTTACTACTATGTTTCTTTAGTTCATATACTGAAAAGGCAGTGTACATGGTTATGCTGTGGCTGCAGACAGATGAAACCATATCTATGAAAATTATATGATTACAAGAGTACATGTTTGAATCCTAACATTGCCCCAGCCAGGTTGGCCACTATGGTCTGTCCTTAGTCAAAGCAGTTTACTCCACTGTCTTGGCACTAAATAACCAACTTGTGTGGCTGTGCCATAAAACAGCAAAGAAAATCATAACAATCCACAAGAACACTTACATTACTGCAGTAGGCTTAATTGATCTCCAGACCACCTGTTAGTGTTATGTGATGCAGCATGATATAAGTTATTCTAAAGCTCTTTTTTGTTATATATGTGTATCTGTTCATCAAGCAAAGAGATATATTCCATTATGGAAAAGAAGAATTTGTCATGTAATGAAAACAGTTAATTGACTTTATAGCTTCAGGAACTTGGTCAGATTTATCTTCAAGCGACATGGTATGTTTTAATGTTTTTGGTTTAGATTAGCATTGCTATGTCCCTGAGGGAAGTCGGATCTTGATCTTTGCTTGAAAATATTGCAAATTGTCCCACAATAAAACACTGACTGCAAGACCATTCAGAACCCATATTGTTATGCATACGTGTGATTCTTCTGTTGGTAGGACAAAATTAGTTTATGAGACCATCTGCCACACATACTATTTTATACTTGAAATCTGTTATTTTGATAAATAAACAATATTTTAAAATTATTTAATAAAGCAAAATTGTTACGTGCTCTGTACCAATATAATAGCATACATGCCAACCATTACCCTTTTGGCATAATCACGTTTTTTTCCCCACTAAATTACACATTGCACGTAAAAGTATATGGATTACGCTTTTTTGGTATATCCACCTTCCAGAAAAATCAATTATTTGTTTTCTCGTTTTTATTTACATTCCATAATCCCACGGACCGTATTTTAGCAAAGACAGATTTTAGGTAGTTACAATATAAAAGTACGCTTGTTCATGGACTTGCGTGCACTTTCCTAACAGTATCATATTCTATCTATAGCAAACCTGGTTTACTTTCAAACTTTCAACCTCAAATTCTGTTTATAGCATCTGTTTGGCTTAATGAGGAGAGAACAGACTGGTTTTCTGATTTTAATATTTTTGTGCAGATTCTTTGTTTTAATTCATATTTACTGCAGAACCAGTCTAAAGGTATAGACTAAAGGTATGACACCAAAAAGTATATTTGATTTTAGTTGATGCATATATGAGAGCAAAATTATCTTCTTTCAAAAATTTCACAGACGAATTAAAAAAAGGCAACAAAAATAACAGTCTTCTAAATATAAAAACATGAGTCTTCACGTGCAGTATCAAGTGACATCTATTTCAGGCGGTGTGGAAAGAATTTTAATATTTGGTGCTAAATGTGTTAATATGGATTCTAGTCGATGTGCATGTAAAGATAAAAGTGCTAGATATGAAAACTTGAAACAGTAAGGGATGTTAAAAGACGAGAGGGGCAAATACATCATTGTTTATTGAAATATAGCATGTTTTGTGTGGATTATGCTTTTTCTGACTGGATTCCGCTTATTGACCATTTGGGTTATGCTTTTTTTGTCATCAGGGGTTGACCTGTATGTAATAGAAACCAGTCTGCTGGGGACTAGATATGTTACACTGGTGTAATAATGTGTGACAGAAATTAACTCAAGCAGTCTAACAAGTGTACATAACAAGCTGTTGATTGATTACCTTGAGTTTTAGGCCAAGTGTGGAATGTTTTGTGAGATGTTAAAAGTAATAAAGGAATCTAAGTTGGTCTATGATGGCTTTCAGGTCTTTGAATCAAAATTGGCCTACCACTGATAGAGGTGAGTTGTAAAAAAGTGACACCAACAAAAACATATTTTCCCCAGAAACACTTGAATTAGTATTTTGAATTTTTTTAAATTAAGAGGTGTAGGTTTATGTATTTACCTTCTCTTCTTTGCATTTTAATATCTGATATTTCTTGTTGAAGGTGGTGTTGAAGAGTTACTTGCAGCAGGCCAGAGAAGAATGTTACATGCTGAAAGAGGAACTGTCCAAAAGCAAGTTAGAGAATATTCAGAGCAGTGGAATAAAAGTATGGAAAGTGATTTTCATAGATGTTATTTTTCTACTGTACCATTTCGTTTGATGTTTAGAAATTCATCATTGAACTCAGATATTCACAAACCTTGAGAAACATCAAGGGTGGCGTTAGATGAGTCACAAGGATATTATGCTTGTGCTAACATCAAACCCTGTTCTTGTATTGACAATTTGTATCACCTCTGATGCAGAAGTGAACAAGATAGCAAAACATAGTGTTGATGTAGTATGATTTGTTTTTCCAAGGTCAACTCTGGTTGCTATTGCAAGCACAGTCAACAGCAGCGAATAACATGTACATGGTATTTGGGCAAGAATCTCAAACAGGTGTCCCTAAGATAGCCCAAGTTACAATTGTCATATTCTTTGAATCAAATGTTAATGACTGACTGGTTGCATGGGTAATGTTGTTAATTACTGTGTATACTTGCTTTTAAATCAGATCCATTCCTAACAACTTAGACCCTGTCATCATGTGCTAGCAGATCAGAATCAGTGTTGTTTTTCTACTAATTACTCTTAACAAGCTGCATTGATGCAGATCTATTGATGGATTATGTAATGGCAGATCTGGGACTGTGCAGTTTGCAGTTGGACACAATTTAAAAGCAAGTATATACAGTAACTGTTTTTCTTTTGGTACCAGTTTTTTATATATATATATATATATATATATATATATATATATATATATATATATATATATATATATATATATATATATATATATATATATATATATATATATTTCATGGTTGCATAAAGTACCTCAAGAACAGTAATCTTTTTGAGGAAACAATAAGACCATTCAACATTCCATGAATTTAAGTACTGTTAAAAATGTAATTTTTCCAAACACTAAAGAAATTGATAATCACAAGGTATTAATGAAGTCACAGTATGCATGAAATTGTATCAGTTCTAGCAAAGTTATATTTTCATGAATTTTCGCTTCTATGCCACATGTAATTTTCCATCATGTATACATGTCTTATGTGCTGGTAATTTTGTTTACATCTCCAGAATGGACTACAGCAAAGACTGTCAGAGCAGGATGGCACTATTTCAGAATTGAAGGCCAAACTTTTACGTAGAGATTTTGATGTACAGACTTTAGACTCTGAAAGAGTAAGTTAGATTTTCCATATAATTAAGGAACCTAGAGCCAAATTATTCATGCATTTTTACTTAATTTTAATGTAAGAAAGAAAGAAGGAAAAAGAGATGAATAATCAATTGTATCAAAATTTTAAGTCAGGCTTATTATAATTTGTTATTGGTCCATCCATCTGTTAACTATTATAGTGAAACCCAGCCCATCAAAACTGAAAACCCTCGAGACCCAAAACAACTTTGTTTTTGGGAGGTTTTCGGTATGAAGATTTTTGCAAATGTGCAAAAATATATTTCTTTATAAGTGCTAATGTGTAACATACATGCGCACACACAGAAAAAAAACACATACACCCGATTGCGCTTCAGTTAGGCAGTTAATTGGGGATGGATTTCAAACACATTACTCTTTCCCATCTGCCAGTAAATGCTGTCTGAGTCTTACATCCCCACAAACTTAAGGCTACATTATTTAGCCAAACTATTGACCAAACAGACAATACAGTCCTACCCGTTTATATCGACATCGCTTATCTCGACAAGCCGCCTATGTCGACAAAAAGGCAAAGTCCCGGTTCCATGGTCTACTATTACTATCAAATTGTCATGCCATTGTCGACGTCGAGATAGAAGAAAAACGTATATGTCAACAGAAGCCCTTGGTCCCAGCTTGAACAAATTCTTTGTTTTCAAAACGTTTATGTCGACAAGCTGCCAATTAAGACCAATACTTTGTTCAACAATTAGTTGATCTTGCCTCCAGGCTTTAATGTCACGGTCGGATAAATAAAAAAAAAAACCATAGCAGCACGTTTTCTCACCACTCTGCAGCTAGTTAATTCTTTGATCTTGCCGCCTAGCTTGTGGGTCATGTTCTTCAAATGTACTCTTACAATGACAGCATGTACATCTGTGGGTCTTTCAGCCACTGAATTTTCTGATTGTAAATATATCAGCACAGCGAAAAGGATCAATTGATGAACACAATTTCCCAATCAACAGGTGGTCGAAGCAGGACTATAGCAAGACCTTAAATTTGCCGTCCAGGAAATTGATGCGTACAGAGGACTCCTGTATACGTGATTTTCTGAATCCCATATATAAAAATTGCGTGAAAAAACGGATTACACGTTTCCGAGACCTTTGAAAGTGATCGGTGATTTTCGCTGTGAAAGTTTCATTTTTAACTTTATTTACATTTACGATGGCTACCGACAGAAGGGTAAAACGCAAATTAAATTTACAGTCTTTGGAAACTAAATATCTGGCTGTTAATGAAGTTAAGGGATGAACATCTCGTAAAAAGGTCTGTTAAATTTTTTCATTTAAAATTAACACGTCCAGGAAGGATGAAAGCTGCAGAGTCTATAAAGAAAGACTAAGTTGAAGGTAACTGCGCTCCCCTAAGGAAGAAGCAAGACTGGTACATTTGAAGACGTGGAGGAAGCGGAACACGGGCCAATTAAGCATTATCGAAAAAGCTTAGTGTGGAGAACTTCGCTGCAACTGGTTGGTGCAGTCGCTTTAATGTTCGTCATAACATCGGATACAAAAGTATTTGTGGAGAATACATGTACTGTTGACAGTTTTTAATTTCCCTATCCCCTTGCTACCCTCAATAACATGGGAACAGACTGACCGATATCTAGGCTGATTTAAGTACATGACATGTACTTGAAGCATGCAACTAACAACTAGACAAACACGTGCTAATGCTGACATTCAATCTCTCATGTTTTTCATATCAGGATTTGACCGATGCAATATTTTATTGTGGACTTTATTACACAAAGGTAACCAAAATGTTTTTGTCAATATACAAGTGTATTTCACTCTAGTTTTGTCCCCACATACTAAAAATTTACATTGTTTTTTTTTCAAAGTGTAAATACTACTCACTGATGACCGGTTACCCCTTACTGAAGAATTTAACTTGCATTTTTTTTTTTTTGCAGACCCCCCCCCCCCAAACACTTATCTCGACATCCGCTTATCTCGACAATATTTCCTCGGTCCCGAGGATGTCGAGATAAATGGGTAGGACTGTACCACAAATCCAGCATGGTTTTCACACCCAAGCAGCAATAACTGCTTCCAAACAGCCAGCAAACCACTACCATTTATTGCCAGGGCAAACATTTCAAAGTAAATCTCCTTAACTAAATAATGTATCCATTCCCAGATTATGACTTTTGAGGAACTTAAGATAATTTCATGCAACTTTAACAATCGCTTATATATTATGACCAGTTAGTCTGTTACATACCACAAACCTTGCACCCTGCTTCACAGTCAAAGCCATTGTCAAGGGAAAATATAAACCAGTAACCTTCATCCATGTATGGGTTTAACTTTGAACCAATGAAGATACTGTTTGGAAACATAAGCCTTTTATAGACCATGATTTCAGTCAACATATATATTCAGTCATGCACCCTGCCTCAAGGTCAAGGACCAAAAATGGATGATGAAACTTGTGTGTCATGTTTCCTTATCAAAGCTATCACTTTTTAAATCCCTGCAGATATTTTGATAAAAGTTCAAAACCCCAGTCCACACCTTATAATACAGTAGTCAAGTCCCATACTCAATGATCAGGGTCATTTGTAAGGAAAAGGTCAGAAGATGGGTGTATCATGCTGCAGTATTCTTGTTTACAATTATTTATTTTAAATTTAAGATATATTTATTCAATTTTTAAGTAGTTTTGATTATGCATTATCAGTAATGGAAATGGGTTCAGTTTTATTATAGTACAACAGTATCATCCAAGTCAACTGCTTGATGCATTTTTTATGAATGTGTTTGAAATGTATGCTTGTCATCTTTATTCTGCTAGGCAAATTTCCAGAAGCAGCTTCAAGATAAAGAGAAGATGATTGTAGATTTACGGGTAAGATTTTCTGTTGAAACTGATAAATAGGTTTTGAGGGGTTAGTATTTATTTTTTATGCTGTTTCCTGCTTTTAGTGTAGTCTACATATTGTGACTGCTTACATTTTTTATACACATTGCCATGACTCACAATGAATGTAATAGGACATACATTCTTATGCTTATTTACCCATTGTACAGATCTCAGATCAAATTCTAAAGACCCAGATCTGCATATGCACACTGTTAGTGCAGTAATCAGTAGAACAAAAAATGTTGGCCCTGATCTTCAGGCGTATTATGCATAGGCAGATAATAATAATAATAATAATAATAATAATAATAATAATAATAATAATAATGAGGACTTTGTATAGCACCTAATCTTTCGAAGCTCTAAGCAATTTACACCATCAATAATGATATGACTACACTACAGAACAACAAATGACAAAAACAATGAAATTAGAAAACATAAAAACATGCTGAAAACATATAAGATACAAAACATGATTAGGTCGCTAAGTTTGTCCCTGCAGTCGAAACAGGTGAGTCTTAAGAGCACTCTTAAAAGGGACCACTGTGTCTTTGTGTCTAATTTCAATGGGAAATTCGTTCCATGTCACCGGGCCCTGGTGTGCAAACGAACGTTGTCCATATGACTTTATTTTCACCTTGGGAACAATGAGTATACGATTATCAGAAGAAGAGTGTAAGGATCTAGCTGGTGTATACACATGTGTGAGGCTGGATAGGTATGTTGGACTGGAGTCTGTCATTGAAAGATAGCACAGAGAACAAATTTTGTGTTTGATTCTGTATCAAATTGATAGCCAGTGTAGGGTACAGAGCAGTGGTGAGGTGTGCTTTGATCAAGGTACTCTAAAGATGATCCGTGCAGCTGTGTTTTGAACTTTTTAAAGTTTCTGGAGTAAATATTGTGACGAACCAGACAGAATTGAGTTACATTAGTCCAGTCTTGAAAGTACTAATGAACACACAAGTGTTTTAGTGGCATCAACTGGAAGATATTTACGAATGGAACTGATGCATCTCATTTCAAGATATGTAGCCTTGCATATGTTCATGACATGTTGGTGCAATGTGAGAGTACTGTCTAGAGTAACGCCTAGGTTCCGTACTGACTGTGAGAATTTAATGTTGGTGTTGCTGATATTTATTGTCTGAGGTAAAGGATGTGAATGAGAAAGTCTTTGTGGTGTGATCAGAATGGCCTCAGTTTTATCATCATTCATCTGCAGCTTGTTACATGTCATCCAGATCAGGGTCTAAGTTGTTTGCAGTTTGACATGTCAAGTTTGAGCCTATGTATGATACATCCAGTTAAGTTTTACATAAAAACATACAATGACAAGACTACAAAAATGAACACCAAGAAATTACAAAACAAAAGCATGGTCACAATATATAAGGAATTAAACACAATTAAGTCTTCGAGTCTGTTCTTGCAGTCAAAATATGTGAGTTTTAAGAGTACTCTTGAATGATATCACAGAATTCTTGTGTCTAAGTTCTATGAGCAATTCATTCAACATAGTTGGGCCTTGGTACGCAAAAGAAAATTGTCAATATGACATCATTTTATTGTTTATAAATCATGACTGATCAAATTTTTAAAAAATGCTTTTGTACATTTAACTTTTATAATACCTCTTACTGGATTTGAGCAGCATTAGCTTTTCTCTTTTTGGTGTAAATTTGGAATGGTTTATCTTCCTTATTTTTTTAATATTTATTTATATTCACATTTGTAGAACTTTACTGTTAATTGACAACACATATCAAGTAGTAATCTGACGTGCCATTAAAGTCTAATGATTATACATCATACTCAAATGTAAGTTTGAATTCTCCACATGTTGAAAATACATGTAATTAATGTTTTTTACTTAATTAAATCTTTTAGTGCAATAAACGGACTTTAATTTATATTGGATTCTTCAGACACCATTTGTAATGTTATTATGTCATGTTAAATATTTGGAGATTTGGAAAATACGAGAGATAGGTGTGGGAAATGTTGTATCGGGGATGTGTTCACTTCATATATGAACTTTTATTGTAATTCTTGATCATTTAACTCTTGTGTATTTACATTTAACCTGTACAGCGGGACCTGCTTCGCAGAGATCAGAACATTGATCACCTGAAGAATGAGTTGAGGAATCAGATTCAGGAAAAAGAAAGCACCATTAGAAATTTGAAGGCTCAGATATCTGACCTCCATACTAGGTTCAGAGTGGTTGGGCAGACAGGGGTAAGAATTTAAGAGCATATCTTTTCAAATGGCTATAGTGTTATAGATGATGAAAATAATCTTTAATGGATTAATTGGACATATGATGGCCAGGATATTTTATTCATTAGCAGGTAACTAAATCTAACATTATAACATTTTCTGTTTTGATGTATTATTATTGAAAGTCATATTGCATTCTTGCAAGGATTGAGTGCAAACTTAGATTTAAGAGGAAGAAGCTGTATTCTGAGGAAGTTTTGATTAGGATGTTTGTTTCTTATCATTTGGCATGGTAATAATTTGCACAGGATTTTTATGAAGTCATGCGAGACTAAGAAGTTGGGGTAAAGTGTTTTGCCCTGCCTATTTAAAATGGGCAAAGTGCAGTGAAATTAAAGAGAAGCAAGTTATAGGTCAGATTTTGTGACAGCAAAATATTTCATCAGCAGTTTGTATTTCCTGTCACTAGAAATCAGATAGTTCTCAAATGCAACAAATACTTTTTATAATTGACAAAATTGTTAAAATATCTTAAATTGAAAACCACTATTGCATGAATTCGCTATTGACATTAAACGGTTAGCAAATTGCCTCCTGTTTTTTTTTTTTGAAAAAATAAATGTATTTATTAATTCATATGTTTGATTGAAAATTGATAACTCAAATACATGCATGACATCATCAAAAGGTACTAAATTAGCAAAAAAAAGTTTATTTTACAGTATGTTTCTACTGTTGTACATCTTAAAACATGAGCTTCATAAATTTAAACCCACACAAAATTCACCATTTTTGACAGTGTAGCAACGGGGAAAAGGAAGGTCGAGGTTGGTACCTATTACTGGCAAGGCTAAGTCGTCTTTACTTTATGGACATTTTAAAATGAGATGACTATTTGCCTATTTTACCTGGCAGTGTGTAACCTGTATGGTCAGTATGTGCACAGCTGATGGATCAATATGTGGAGACATCTGGCTTCATATTATTTAAACATGGAAAATAAATATTGAGAATAAAAATAAAAGTCAAAATTGGAACCTTGTACTTCAAGAAAGATGTGGGAAATAGTTTACTTTCTTTTTAATGAATTCCTTTTTCTCGTTTGGATACATCATCAAGAAATATATTTACTGATATTCAGACATCTTTCCTTTGCGTGATGAATGTTTGTTGATACTTTTCAGGCCTCCTTGTCTTCTATGGTAGCAACACAAGATAAGAAGATGGCCCAGCTAGCTGGTAAAATTCTTCAGACTCGTCCAGACAGTACAAATGGCATGAAAGACCTACCCAGAGTATCACCTGTAAGCTGCTGTTAAGGATAATCACACTCCACGCTCTTGTTTTTATCAAATTTAGTTACTTAACTTTACAACTCTTCACTATTATTAATCATATCAGACAAAACTGAGGATCCAATTTACAAGACCTCTGCTTTCTGGTTTGGTAGTTTCTCAGGTGGAGTCATTGTCAACAGATCACACATTCTGGTTTGAAATATCTTGGCAAGTTGAATTTTGGCAAATTCATCATTTTGATGAAATCAGCCAATTCAATTTCAGTGGTCGATTCATCCATTAGTTTGTTAGGGTTGACTTCTCATGGATGTTTGTGCAATCAGGTATAATTCACTTTACCACCTTGTCTATAATTGTTCCTGCTGCTCAGTCTTAAACATTAATGTATACTTTTCCAACAATTCATCTGATCCACAAAGTCTTGTAAGATAAAAGTGAATTCTGGTGCTGTTCAATCCTAATTACTCACCATAAGTGTGAAAAGTCATGGATTAAGGATTTATCTTGTCTTCTCCCCTCCTGCTCAGACTTCTGCTAATGCATCTGAAGCCAGAAATGTTGAATCTTCATGCATAGCTCATATTAGGCAAGCCCTTAGAAATTATTCTCAGAACAAGTTGTCAGCAGAATTGCTAAGACAAGAAGACATACCATTTTGAAACCAGTGAGTGAAAATGGAGTGTTTTCTGCCATTGTTCTGAGAAGAAACTCGTCTCTCTTAAAAGCCTCAGTACTGTCAACAGCCATCTTTCTCCTTTGACTCTTTGAGGAGAGGTTAACTCCCATCACAGTCAACGTCTACAGTTCCATGATTTCAAACTCTTTCTAGCATCTTAGAAGGGAGGATATACAACATAAAAAGATCTCTCCAGCCTTCTTGCAAACTTTGAATTGTCTATATTGAAGGCTTTAACCTTTTTCAGAAATGGAATCTACCTGGTTGAATAAGACGTGTCAAATCAGTCTTGTACCTTCATGACTCATTTCATAGAAAACCTGAATTATTCAAAGCCCTAATCATAAGATGACACACATACGAAACATTCTTCCTAGTGATTTCGACTGCACTGTATTCTAGTCATGGCTATGTGAGAAATTACGCCAGTAGCTTCCTTCAGGGTAGTGGTACTTTTTGGCATTAAACATTAAAAAACTAAACCAAACCATTTTAGCTACATGAGGCAGAATCTATGAGTTGCATATTTCGTTACTTGACCCAAATTATATGCAACTCTTCTTTGGTTTTGCTTCTGATGGCCTCATTTCTCATTGTGAAAATGAGCCTTCCTCTCATGAGTAATCAGTATTTTGTCTCAAGGTTCAATTCTTGGACTCCATAAAATTAGGAAATTTTACCAAAGATGAAACTGAGTGGAACATAAATTGAAGATCTTCCTTGATTTTACAGTGAAAGGATGGAGAGACAGTACTTGTTACACATGTTCTGCCATCCTGGACGCAGTAGATTACATGCATGGCCCACAAGGAAGTTGTTGTTGTAGGGTTTAAGCCATTTTTCAGCACAATATAGGCTATACATGATGGCCAGTATTAATGGTGGAGGAAGACCTGGGAAACCCACCTGAGAAAACCACCGACCCACGAGAAGCTACGGGCAAGCTTTCTCTTATACCCCACATTGGCCGAATCTGAGACTCAAACTCGTGCAAACAGAGGTGAGATGGCAGTGATCCGTAACAGACAGCACTTTAGACCACTTGGCCACTTGGGGCCCCCCACAAGGAAGTAACCAATTCAATTGTTGCACATATGTTTCCATGAGTAGACCACCACTAGCATTGTTTTTGAATACAGATGCTGCCAAATGGACATTATCCAAGCCAGAGGTTGGAAGTCAGAGAAGACATTTTCTAGAGTTTACCTTAGAAACATTTTATTCCAAAGGGCTGAGCTTGACTTGGTTGGTCTTTCATCAGTAGTGCAGCAAGCTACCTTCCCATATCATACAGCAGGTTTGAATGACATAGCTTACACTGTTTCAACTAGATTTGCTTGAGTGTAGAATTTCTCCCCATCCACATCCATGTGTGAATCATTTGCTAAACCATAGAATATGAGAGTGATGCAATAACACAATGAATGGGAGTGATGCAGTCATCTGAAGAATATGAGAGTGATGCATTAACCCAAAGAATGTGAGATTAATGCAGTAACACAAAGAATGTGAGATTAATGCAGTAACACAAAGAATGTGAGATTAATGCAGTAACACAAAGAATATGAGAGTGATGCATTAACCCAAAGAATGTGAGATTAATGCAGTAACACAAAGAATGTGAGATTAATGCAGTAACACAAAGAATATGAGAGTGATGCATTAACCCAAAGAATGTGAGATTAATGCAATAACCCAAAGAATGTGAGATTAATACAATACAACAATCAGATTGGGAATAGAGTCTGTGGACTTCACAATCATTTAGCAAAAGTTATGGAGATGTAGAGAAGTTTAAGTGAATGTTGAATATAAATAATATTTTAGTATGTTTTGTGTCTGTATTTTTGGTTTCTATTCCACATGGAGTTTGTCCATTTGTACCAAGTATTTTGATAGCAGATCCATTTCTGTAGTAAAAAAATAAATTACATTTTTCATACAATGTACTTTTTTATACAATGTACTGTAATTATTGCATGTAATATATTAGCTACAATGTCATAGGCTCAGCAAAGCAATGGTACTGAGATTATGCTTTTAATGTTCTTTGCCACAGATTATGCTTTTAATGCTCAGATTACACTTCTTAGCCACTCTTATTAGCACAAATTATGCTTATACATCTCTTGAAGTGGGAATGTAGCTTATATCTCGCACAACTTGAAGCAGTTTTGGTTTTGCATATATTAGTGGGATGCTACTTTCCCATATGTCTTTTCTTTAAACATAATATGTTCAAGTAATGTATTTGGAGTCAAATGTTTATTTGATATTACTTACCCAAGCATAATAGAGGCACACTCTCCCCAAACATTCCATGCACCTACATTCCATTACATTACATTGGTCATGGGATTTATGTTCATGTCCTCTATCCAAGGGGAGACCACTCTTGTTTGATTTCCACTGGCAGGCAGACCACTTTTTAAGTGCTTGTTGCTTTTACAAAGCTAATTTTTCTTTGTGCTTTTAAAAGGCTGGGTTTTCAAAGTATTATATATAATCCTAACTTTATTATTGGGTAAATACTATCAAGAAAACAATTCACTATAAACACGCATTCCCAGATTGCAATATTGTTTCACAGTTCTGTTTGTGATAATTTTTTGATGTGCCTGTTCAAAAAATAGTCTGGAAATTGATAGATGCAAAGCAATTTGGGTCCCAAAAAAATGTCAGTAAATTGTACACAAATGCTTTTGTATTTGCCACGTCTGTAAACTAATTCTACTATAACTATATTATCATTCAACAATCAGTTGATACTGTCTCTCTGTTGCAGGTGTTTAAAGATTGTCTGAGTGTGATGAGAGTTTCCCTCAGCAGAATATTTGCTAGGACATGTATTGTTGAGCAAATAATTGATAGATACAATCTCTGTCTTGCAGGTGGGATCAGATGATTTGAGTGTAATAAGAGATTCTCTCTACAGTCTGAGGACAAGCTTTCCATCGTCAGACCCAAGGCAACACACAATTGACACATTAGAGCAAGGTTTCTCTACATTGATGGATAGAATATCCCATACATCAGTACTGGTAAATAAACACTTAATCACAGCTACTCAGCTAAATAAACAAGCTGACTAGTTGGTATAAATAATTTTTATGTTATGAATTGGTTGTAGTTATGATCAATATTTATGTTATGAATTAGTTAGGCAGCTGTTTTGATCAATTTTTATGTTATGAATTAAGTAGTTATGATCAGTTTTTATGTTATGAATTGATTAAGCAATTGTTATGATCAATTTTTATGTTATGAATTGATTAAGTAATTGTTATGATCAATTTCTATGTTATGAATTGATTAATTGTTATGATCAGTTTTTATGTTATGAATTGATTAAGTAATTGTTATGATCAATTTTTATGTTATGAGTTAGTTAAGTAGTTGTTATGATAATTTCTAGCTCAGAATAGCATATAGATTGCCTCTTGTCCATGATCTGTCCTTTTGCCAATTTGTTTTTGCTACCCCTCCTAAACCACTTGGAGATTTGCCATGAAACTACACACATTCATCCCATGGTCTTCTTGGAGCTGAATAATAATGACAGCCAGTGTAGCTACTGCAACAGTCATCTTGAAAATACATTTATCACTTTGTCTTCTGAATAGATGGTTATATTAACATGGGGTTTTCACTGAAACACTCGTTACAGTGTTTATTTGCCCTAAATGAACTAGTTCCAATCTGACATTTATTATGGACACCATGGCAGTCATGTTGAAATTCTTATCACATCATATTGACTTTTCAACTGAATTCTTATGATGTCAAGTTGTTCCTAAAATGTTTTTTTCCCCTGCAGATATCCAATATGACATTTTGCTAACAGACTTTATCTGTGTGGTCCTTATAAAAATGGTGCTTGTCTGATGTTCAGTATGATCACCATGACAGCCATCTTACAAATCTTTTTATCATTTTTCCTTCAGAGCTGAAAGTCGTATAAACATTCGAGTTTTCACCAAAGACTTATGATGTCTTGGATGGTCTTAAGTTAAAAAAATGGTGCTGGCCAAATATTATATCCATCACTGAGTCCATTTTGAAAATCATGTTATCACTATGCCACTTTAATGATGGTCATACTAATTTGAGGTTTCGCTAAACAACATATTAATGATGTCTAGTTGGCCTTGAATGAAAGTGATGGTAATCTGACATCCAATATGACCAGAATAGCTGCTGTCTTGATAATTTGTGTACTGCTAATCTGACTGAATCAAACAATGTATCAGCATGGGGTTTTCACAGGTAGACTTCATATGGTGTCTTTTTAGTCTTAAGTAATATTGTGCTGATCTGAAGTCCAATATGAGGGCACCATTGGCCTCCTTGAAAATCTTGTCACTGTTTATCCTAGAGTCATCAACATTGGATTTCTCATTAAAATATGTTCCCCAATCACATTAACATTAGTGATCTAAGCCTGCTACCTTGCAAATCCAGTCCTCCTAACAGAAAAAATATCTTTTCCCTATTTCATAGACAAAAGGCTCTTGCATATTACGTCCCTTGCTTCCAACAGGTGTCACTGATTTTCAAGGATCACTTTTGTACTAAAAAAATACATTATTCCTCCAACAGTTTATCTTGTTGTTAATATTGGACCATCCAACTTTAAATGTGAATTTATTCTGTTGGATAATTATTCTTATACAGGTTGTATGCATTATTTTAAACTAAATTCCAGATTTGAGTGACTTTGCCACCTTTACAGACTTGTCTGTTTAAGACCATGTTACAACATGCTTTTGTTGAACTCGTGTTGACATTTATGAGTTAGTGTGACACTATTTTCACTTACTCTATTAGTAATGGAGATGATATTAGCGAGTTAGTAACATGCTGAATTGCTAATTTATGCTTTGTTTTCTCTTCTTGTGTCATTTCAATAAAAATGTCCACTAAATGTATAAATTGCAAAACGTTCAACGCAATTATCCAGAAGGCATCAAAAGGGAAGAAAATAAGTAAAGCAGGGAAAGATAATGTTCACATCCTCATTATATGTTCATTTTTAGTCTCTGTTGCAAGTCTTGTGGGTGATGCTATTACCCCCCACCCTCAAATTTATCATTTGCAATTTCTTTTTCATTGGGGGAGTGTCCCCACCCCTTACAATTTAAAGACACCCCACCCCCACCCCACTCCACCCCACCCCTGGCATGGCTGAGCATAGCCTTTGGGCCTGTACATCTGGATGCATGGTGTTTGTACCAGATCAGTTGGATCCATTTCATTATACAGCCTTGCCGTCACCAGCTGTTCAGCCATTGCCGGCCATCAAAATGTCCCAGCATGAGGACTTTTTTAATAAATGTGCCAGCCAACTAAGATTTACAGTGATCTTAGTGACAGATCCCATTATCCATATCTTCAGCAACATACCCTTACTATGACAAAGATTTCAGTGAAAAATCTGTCTGTTCACTCCAGCCCTTGGAGTGGCCATTACCAATGATAGCTGGACCATTTTATATACTGCCAGCCTCCAGGCTGATCATAAGATAGGACAAGCCATCAAGGTGTTCTGGGAATGCCATATGTTCAGTGCTTATCCACATGGGAGAGTTAGTGACATTTTCAAAGAAGATGAATTTAGTCAACATTGCCCTTGGTATGGCTTATAATAACTGCAAGTGGAACCAGGTCAGAAAAATTAAGTTGTTCAAATTTGAACATTGCTCCTACATGATCGAGACAATGGGAGTACACAACTTGAATAGGCTGATAAATAAGCACTTTTCCAGTGCTGGTCCATGTACCTATCACTCAAATGGACCTGTAATGGCTTCCCTCCGGCACTTAGTCATACTTTCGATGTTCAGCTTACAGCGTATCCTTTTTAGGTCAGTTGCCACCACCTATTGTTTAGAAGGCATTACATACTAAGGGAGGCAGCACATGAAATCTAATAGATGTTTCTAGGACAAAGCCCTGATATAGCTGTATGATCTGCCAAGTTGTTGATAGGGTTATCACAACTTTGGCAAGCAATGATGGGTTCTGACCAGGATTTGCTTAGAGAATCCAGCAGAGAAGTTTGAACACCTGTTCCATCCAGTCTCTAGGGAGTGTAGTGATGAACACTGATGACACTTGCATTACCAATTGCAACCCCCCTAATGAATTTATATTTAAATTGCAACATTGTGAGATAAATAATATTGAAAAAGGGGAAATTTCGGGCATATGGAAATTATAGTCTGGGCTTGTGGAATTTTAGTCAGGGCTTGTGATTTTTTTTTTCAAGTTACCAGCCCTGGACCTGTGTCTAAGAGCAGATTCTTTGAGCACCATTTATTCACTGGTTTATAAAGTGGACAATAAGATGTTCCATGCCGCATCAAAGTTAGTCTTCTTCACTATGTCTTCAATGTTGGATTTGGCCTCTTTGGCAATTTTCTGAATTGCAGAGAATTCCAGCAATGACCGGACTTTGGATGTGACAGCCAGGATTGCTGGAGTCATTAACTGAGCAGCTCATCATTTCATGACCAGTGCATTGACACCTTCAATCAACTTAGACCTGATACAATGTCATGCATGTCTTTGGTTCACGTCACTCAAGCCTCATCATACCCTGAGGATGACACTGTTTGGCTCATCATTAATCTTGTTTGGAGAAAATAAAAATGTTCAGAATCTAGTAACTCAGGAACTGAACCTGCATTTCACTACTCAGCCCACACAGGCATTTTGAAACAATAAGCCTCCACCACTGCAGAAGGGACAAGTGATCTTTTCAGTCAAATGTACAATATGGTTCCCAGCCCAGTGCTAAGAGACAACAGGATAACCAAGCTAGGAGACAACCATATCTTTTCAGACAGCATGGCACCACAATCAACTGACTTGTGTGTTCTGATTTTTCAGTTTCTCCATTGGTGTGACAACCTCCATATCAATGTACAAATCAGACACATTCCCAGCAGACTCAGTGTCTTGGCCAACACACTACACAAAAAGGGTCAATCAATTCACAAAGGTCTCTCCATCAATTGGTCTTTTTTGGGTCTATGCACTTAGGGGGTGTCTGATCTTCCATCCCTGCTTGGACCATCATCTTCTTCATGCTTGGTTCTTGTATGGGCAGCCTTGTAAAACAAACTTTTTAAACCTTTGATAGTGGAGAGAATCTCAAGAACAAGAATGTCCTCCACTCTGTAGTTTTATGAGGGAAAGGGGTGTTGTTTTCAGGGACTGGTGCCATATCAAATAAAATCGGCCCTCTGCATGGCGCTAACCCTCAACTGGCCAAAATATTTTATCTGGCTTTTGGAGGAAAAACAGTTAGTCCCAAATACTATCAAAGAATACTGCTCTAAGATGTCAGACACAATCTGGCATCATGGTAGGTATCATGTCAGGAATGATAAAGATCTGTTGGATCTATTTGTCAACTTTGATCTAAATCAACCAAAATCCTTAACTCTGTTTTCAAAATGGAATTACTCATGGATTTTAACATGGTTCAGTTCAAAAAAAGTATAGAGCCATAAGCCTACACTTCTAATTTTATACAAAACATGTTTTCTGATAGCTTTAGTTCCAGCATGCAATGTGTGCAAGTTACAATCTTCAGTTCAAATCAGTGATCCTCTTGACGCAACAAAGCTTTGTAGCCACAAATAGTTTATCAGCTGTAGGCTGACATAGAGGAGTCATTTGCTCACTCTCATCATAAGTTGAGAGCAGAGGCCTTGAGTGATTGTGTTCATGCACTCAAGTGCTACTTTAAATGCACAGAGATAAGCTGTGGCATATGCAAGTGCCTCTTTCTTCTGGTAAAAGCTGGGAAACAGTATATCAACCTTCAAGCCCTTTGCTTCATGGCTGAAATTGGTGTACTGAGAGGTCTCACAAGATCAGAGTCCCCTCTTAAAGATTACCGGTCTCTGATTAGAGCCTTGTGTTCAAATATACTATTTCGATCCAAGATATAGTAGAAGCAGTTGGCTGGCGTGCAATCAACCTTCTTGAATTTGTATCCAAGACATTTTAGCTTCGCAGAAGCAAACCATGAATCTGGTAGGACTGATGGTGGTATCCCAGTTGACCACCGGACCCAATCAATATAGCTTTTCTGTCAGCTTTTCTGTGCATTTGCAAGTGATATTTTATAGCTAAGAAATTTCAATAATTATCTTCTTAACCATATTTAGGGGGCACAAATCAAGTATCCCTAGGCTGTGTTACTTATTTAATTAGTAGAATGGGTTATTGTTAGCACAGGGAATCAAGCCATCATTCCTTAGAAGGATACTTGAGACATTGGCTGAATGCTCAGCAATCCCCCATCCATTTAAATATGTTTCTACTGTAATGTGATTGGGGAATGTATTCAAAGAAGAAAGCAACTTTTGATGTAAAATGTGTTTCTCCAAGACTACTTACCCAATCACATTACTTAAAAACCTTCCTAGCCACCCTGCCATGCGAGCATCCTTGTTAGTATATTGCTCAGCTTAAGAACTAGTGACACTTGGCATTGGAAGGGGGGAGGTAATGGGCAAGTGTTATTGCCCTTTCTCCATATGAGATTGAGAGGAAAATGCAATTTTTGTCTTTTAGTAGGGTTGGAATCGTGAGGTAGCAGGCTTATATCCCTAGCGTTAATGTGATTGAGTAAGTATTCTCAGAGAAACGCGATTTACTTATAGATTTGCTTTTCACCAGAAGACTTCAGTAAAGCTTCAGTCCATGAAGGGACTATTGTTTATTAAATTTTGAGTTCAGTCTCAGGCCTGATAAGGAATGAGTTTTGATAGCTTCTAGGCCAAAAATGAACCAAAGAAACTAAATGAGTAATTAACATTTAGAAATAAATGAAAAACTTCCTTTTATTATTCCAGAGTTCCCATGACCACACTATTTCTCGAAGATTGAATTTTGACTCCACTGGAGATTTTCGTCGTTCACCAATCACTGCAATCCCAGGTAGTCCAAACCCAAGTGAGTGTTGTGTGGTGTTTAACTTTCCTATTGTCACTAACCTCTCTATTAGCACGTATCACATACTGTTTCTATGACTGTTCATTACTTTTTTTTAAGGTTATTTTGTTACATTTGGAGGGACCAATAGTGTGATTCACAGGCACATCACTAGTTTTAAGTGTTGTTGCCTAGCACACCTGTTCAGGGCATAGACACACCTTATATTAATTAGAAATGGAAGTCACCACATATTAGCAATGCTGTCTGTCCATAAATCTGTCTTAATTAGTGTTTGCATTAAAACACAAAAACTGTTCTCCTTTCATATACTTGATCATGGTCATAAGTAGTTGTTATGAGACCTCTGCTATGAGTGACCACCTGTCATTTAGGACCACAATCATAATGCAATAATTGATTTATTTGTATAAAAACTCTTGTCTAAGCAACCGCCTGCATGGTTGAGTTCAGATAAATTAGAGCTTTTACAGCTGTTTAGCAACCAGTGACCAAGTTTTCTTGGAAAAATATGCATTTCTACACTGCTATGAATGAGTGCATATAAAACGGGGGGATAAACTCCACTGACCTTTTTTTAATCCTTGTAAGAATGACTGCTTATACTTAGACTGGTACCCTGCCTTACTTTAATATGGGCAGTAGTAACATAGAGCCATTAACCAAGCTAGCTGTACCGTTTAAAAAGAAATAGACTAGCAACTAATTTCTTAAATTGTTTAGCTCATGCATATATGTTCTTTATTTTAATTTGTAAACCAAATCTATGTACATGCAGATTTGTTCTATTTCTTAGCCTGGTTCCTGGCCCTAATGTAGCTACCACCCATATATGTCATGATACAAAAACCTAGACTTTTTTGAATAGTAAAGATCATTGTGATTAAAAACAAATGTAAAGAGACCAGAAATAAAAAGAGCAAAAAACGTTTAGTCTGGATACCAGTTTATATACTTGGCAAGTCAAGCATGTAGTAACATATATTACAGACTGTATATCACAAATTACCATTGTAGTTCAATTGGTGGTTGTGTACATTGTTTATATTTAAAGTTAATCTGTTTTGTCTGCAGGTGAGTTAGGTCTTCTTCTATTAAACCAGCAAGTGAGAATGATTCATAGTGTTAAAGGTTTGTGATATTTTCCACCGATGTTACAGTAATAACAGCCCACACACCAAGTCATTGTCTATTCAAGTTGTGGTGAATGGTTATATACTTTGTTTATAAAATTAATCCCTTAATGTTTTCTGCTAATTAAACAGTTGATTTTTGTCTCTCAATAAATGATTATCTATCCGGATAATTCCTTATTTTTATTTAATTGATTGTTAGATATACAATGTACGTGTACAGAATTTTCAGATTTCCCAAAGCCTGGTCAAAACCGTTGTCACATTCAGCTGAGCAATACTAATGTTAACACCTAGTACCTTGTTAACAATGGATGAATCTCTAACGAAAAAGAAACAAATTTAACACTGGAGCAAATAATTATTGTACTTGAAAGTAAGTGAATAAGAGCAGACCAATCGCAAAATAGCAATTCAAACATCATTAAAACGAATTTGGGCTGTTATAAAGGAAAAGGAATAAATCAGAAATGATATCTTATGCTAATGCATGTATCTGTGATCATCGAATATAAATGTGATCTATGTTAAATGATAGAAGTATATCATTATTGCTGTATAATTTTGTTTTCAGATGAATGCATACATTATTATAGCAAGAACTATTGATACAGGATAGAATATATGTGAAATGATTGTGATTATTTTTCTTTAAATAGTTCTGAAATATGACCTTGGAAACTGATCCTTTTGTGCAAACCTGTTATGAGTGACCACCTGTTTTGAGAGACCATTTTTAGTTGATGATGGGGTGGTCTCTTATGACGGGTTTAACTGTAATAGACTAGAAGAGTTTTTAAAATGGTCTGTTGTCCAATGTCCATCTGTCTATTGGCACAGGTTTGTTATTGCTACTGCTCCTGAACTACTTGCCATGAAACTTTACACATACATTCATTGGTACTAAATGATGATGGTGCTGCATGAAAATCAAATATGGCCATCTAGAAAATCATTGTTATTGCTACTCCACCTAAATGGATGGTCATATCATTATGAGGTTTTCTTAAAAGACTTCATTTGATGTCTAGTTTGTCCTGAGTGAGAATTGTGCCAAACGCTTGATATCAATTTCACTGAAAGTCTTGTTATCATGGTCCTCAAGAAAATATTACTAGTTTGGTGGGAGGCCTCAAGTGGACGAGTGTTCTAAAGTGCTCTCCATTAGGATCACTGCCATCTCACCTCTGTCTGCATGGATTCGAGTTGCAGATTTGGCCAATGTGTGTATGTGAGAAAGCTTGCCACTAACTTCTCATGGATTGGTGGTTCTTTCCTGGGGTTTTCTGGGTTTTTCCTCCACCAATAATACTGGCCGCCATGTATAGCCTATTGTGTGCCAAAAAGTGGCATTAAACCTTACAACAACAACTAGTTTGGCAGCCATTATGACAAACATGGGAGCAATCTTCAAAATCTTGATATAGCTACTTCTCTTGAAAAGAAAATCACATAAACATACCAGAAGAAATCCAGTTAGTCATAAATAAAAATGATATATATACTATGGCCACCACAACAGCTATTTAAAATGTTTTGCTACATCAGCATTGGCTTTTCACCAGAAGACTTGTCATGGTATCTGATATCCAATATGGCCACCACAGTGGCCATCTTAAAATCTTATTGATGCTCATCCTAATAAAGTTTTATGTCTACTTAGTACTAAATGACAATGCTGCGGAACTAATTTCCAGTATGGTCACCATGACAGCCAACTTAAAAATCTTGTTTTTGCTACTCCTCCTAAATGGAAAGTATTGGCATGGTGATGTTTAGTTGCTCCTGAATGAAAATGGTACTGATTTTACTTCAGATATGGCTGCCACTCTGAACACAATGAAAATGTTGTCCATAATTCCCCTGAATGGATAGTCATGTCAACATGGGGTTTTAATAAAATGTTTTCTAATGGTATGTACTTGTAACTTGTCCACTATGCCATACTAGTAGTAAAATGTTAATACCTCGGTAATATTGGATAAAATTGTTGACTTTTGTTCTGTCACCAAAAAAAATATTTGACACTAGAGTGTCTGCCTTTGTTGATTGTTTGCTATTGATGTACATTATCTGCTAAAGTGGAGTAGATGTATTCTGTTGTCTGAGTTTTGTGTGATTTTCTAAATTGTTTGCAGTTTTTCTTTGCTTGTATAATCCATCTCAATAACAGATTTTGTGAAATGATAGATTATATGTCATTGTGTGTGTGTGGGTGGTGGAGGTGGGTGGGGAATAGATAGATATAGTCAAAGTCAACTCTCTCAATAGCAGTCACCCATGCACGCAAGCAGAATTGGTCTTTGTTCACAGGTTTACCATTCAAAATTGGTTTGGGGCCTGAGTGGTTGAGTGGTCTAAAGCGCTTTCTGTTACAAATCACTGCCATCTCACCTCTGTCTGTGTGGGTTCGAGTATCAGATTCGGCAAATGTGGGTATGTGAGAAAACTTGCGAATAGCTTTTCGTGGGTCGTGCTTCTTTGCTGGGGGGTTTCCAGGGTTCTTCCTCCTCCATTAATAATGCCCACTGTGTATAGCCTATCGTGTGCTGAAAAATAGCAATAAACCTTACAACTACAACAACAAAATTGGTTCTTGAACATATACCATGCACAGAATGTGATTATTATTTGTTATTGCTATTATTAATATTATTATTATTATTATTATTATTATTATTATTATTATTATTATTATTATTATTATTATTATTATTATTATTATTATATTCTGTTATCAGTATTGTTTTATGGGCACTTTCAAGCAGAATTGTAAAATATGCAGAAATGTTGGTTTCTCCCAAATTTATTTTCCACAGACAGTTACTCTATCCTGCTCACTTTATAAATTAAATCATCACTGTCTTAAAATAATCACAGATGATGGTTTGATTTGTGCACCATGATAATACCCAATTTTACTACTGATTGAAAATTTACACATGACTACAATCAGAGGATGGACTCTTTAGTTGGGCAGCTTACGCTTCAAAAATAGTATCTGGTATCTGGATTAGCCAGTTGGTCAACTTGCTGAGATTAAAAAATGACTTGTGGAGAGGCCTGTGATGAGTTTGAAATTAAATGAAGGCATATATTTCCTTTTTTTTTATTACCCATGAACCAGAACTTCACCTGCCTTTACAGACAAGTTTTAAATAAAAATTACCCCCAACTTTAAGGAAATATGAATATTTTTTCATTAGATATAGCTTTAATTTACAAATATACAACTCCAGTGGCCTAGTGGTTTGAGCATCTGCCTCACTTGGCACTCAGCATTAAGAGGTTAGTGTTAGGACTGGTCAGCCTGGTGTCAGGATAATGTGACTGGGTGTGACATCATGCTACATGTCTGCAGCATGATGCCTGATTGCTAGACATCACTATAAACTGCCACACTGCAGACATTGTAGTGATATGACTGAAAAATTGTTTACACTATATTAAAAAGTCCAAATCTCTCTCTCTCTCTCTCTCTCTCTCTCTCTCTCTCTCTCTCTCTCTCTCTCTCTCTCTCTCTCTCTCTCTCTCTCTCTCACACACACACACATAGATGAAATTAGCACTTTGTATTCAAGGGAAAAAACTAAATGTTTAAAATTTTTACAAAGATTGTTTTTCACTCTTTTCTGTTACTTATTTTAAGAGCATAGACTCGTGTGTGTGTGTGTGTGTGTGTGTATATATAACTATATGAGCAGTTATATGAGCAGCAAAAATTAAAAAAACTAAAAGAAAAAAGTGAAGAACAAAAAAAACTTGTAAAGACAGATCATTTATGGGCATATTTTTTTATTTTGGATTATTTTCTTGTCTGTAAATTTATACAGGTTCATTCTTTTGCAGGTTTTTCTGTGGCAAATTTAGAAAGTTCTCCAGTGAATGATCAGGAAACCACAAAAGTTCTGTATTTTACAGAGAAATCAACAACTCCAGCCATGTTTACAATATGCAAACGGTGAGTTTTTAAATGTGTATATGCCAGCTGTAGTGTCTCTAACAGCTAAATATATATAATCTGGACACAAACTCCCATCTTCTTAGAATTTTGTAAAAATTTAACATTTTTTCCATGACAAGCAGTGGTTTTGCAACATTAATGAATTTTCACTTAAAATTGAGTTAGTGCATGGAAATCTCACACATTTCATTTTTCTTTGAGTATAAAACGTGTTACATTTATTAACTATTTTTCCCTCTGGAGATTCTTCTCATTTTTGCCTCAAATGGTGGTAGGAATGACTTTTTTGTTGCTTCTGATTGCATCTCAAAAGTAGTTTCTGAGAGAATTTTGTTTTGCCAGATAAAAGATCATTTTAATTGGTTGTTTTATTTATGCATGAATAGAAGGTGAAAATTGAAGTGCTTTTTTCTTGTTTGTTACTAGGTTTCATGGACCTGTGCCTTTTGTTTCCTATCATCTTTTTACTCCAAATCTCAAACTTAACGTACATTTTGCAAAGGTTCATCAGTCTGTGTCCAGTTCAGGCTGGTCAGTTTGGCTCTAACTGCTGAATGTATACAATCTGGACACAAACTCCAACTCCTGAACTAGTCATTTTTGGCCTAACAGCTTCTGGTCTAAAACATTATGTTTATTCTGTACCATTTTTAATGCGAGTAGAAAGTCAGCATTACTTGAAATCATTGTGGAACTACATCTTTCACATTTCTTTAATGCCATATGCTTAGGTATATCTTGAACGATGTTGTTGCCTCATAACTTGGAACTATCTTTTCATGCAAGAAGTGATATGTCTTGATTAAAAGTTAATATAGCTCTGTCTTGATTACAAGTTAATATAGCTCTGTCTTGATTACAAGTTAATATAGCTCTGTCTTGATTACAAGTTAATATAGCTCTGTCTTGATTACAAGTTAATATAGCTCTGTCTTGATTACAAGTTAATATAGCTCTGTCTTGATTACAAGTTAATATAGCTGTCTTGATTACAGGTTAATATAGCTCTGTCTTGATTACAAGTTAATATAGCTCTGTCTTGATTACAGGTTAATATAGCTCTGTCTTGATTACAAGTTAATATAGCTCTGTCTTGATTACAGGTTAATATAGTTCTGTCTTGATTACAAGTTAATATAGCTCTGTCTTGATTACAAGTTAATATAGCTCTGTCTTGATTACAAGTTAATATAGCTCTGTCTTGATTACAGGTTAATATAGCTCTGTCTTGATTACAAGTTAATATAGCTCTGTCTTGATTACAAGTTAATATAGCTCTGTCTTGATTACAAGTTAATATAGCTCTGTCTTGATTACAAGTTAATATAGCTCAATTCAGTGATGTAAACACATCTATGAACTGTCATAATCACATGCTTATTAAGTGGCTTTTTGTACTTAGCAAGGGAGTGCTTTCATTGATTATTTAGTTATTCTAAACATTTCACCAGCTACACTGGGCAAGGTTGTAAAATGACAGACATGCAGTTTTCAGTATTCATAATGACTGGTGTTACATGCTAATGGTTATGATGTTGTTCTATGGTCATATAACTTCCATTGTGTCAATACTGAAGATGAGCAAAATATGTTTATTCATTAATTATCACCTATATTTTGTCGACAAATACTAAAATGCCATATTTTTTTTTATAAAACTGTTTCCTTCCCAACCAAATTAAAAATTGAAAATTTTCACTTACAAAATTCCATTGGGGGTATTAACCATCAGTTTGAAAGTCCTGAGAAATCAAAGCTGACTAAGTCAAATGTCATAAGACCTTAACTAAATCAAACTTTCAAATTCAGTAAAAAAGATTATTATGACATTAACAATGATCTGCATTTAATCTTTTAGTTGTCAAAAGTATTGACGTTTTAGCTTTCAGTGTTGTTTTAAACAAAGTACTGAGACATGTTAGAATCAACTACTGTAAATTAGTGGATTTTGATCATTATTGGTTTTTATGGATGTGCCAATTATCATTGGTAGTTAACTTAGAGGATTAGAGAAAAGGTTGAATGGTTTCCAACAAAAGGTGTTTATTCTTTTTTTTTTTATTGTAGTCCCAGGAACATTAGAAATTCACAGTATTGGACTTTCACTAATGTTTTGGTTTAAATTTGATTTTTATATCAATCTGATTATATTAGAGCTCTGTTTTATGTCAGTTGTTATTCCAAATAGGATAAGATATCACGGTTGAAGGTCTGGCCCCATCATCATAAACGTAACTCAACTCCAAATCTTACTTGACAGTATTCAGATCAATCTAAATACTGCATTTGTAAAATTCAAGTAAGACGCCAGAGTCGGGGTTATTTAAACATTGTTGCTTGAAATTATGGGTAAATTTTATTATTGGTGGGTCAAAAAGGAAAGACATAATTTTAAAGGGAGTTTCATGTTTTTTGTTTTCACTTTCCTCTGTTTTGATAATGGAAATTTGTTCATATTGAGGTGTACAGACTACTGTACAAATTTAGGAATATTAACTCTATGGTTCTCAATAGTAAGGGAAATTTGTATTTACTGTTTGGTTTTGCACACAAAGATTAAATATGTTGCACATGCGTGTAAACACCATTTGTGTCTTCATAGACTTCCAATATAGAAATAGAAGTTTTTGTAAGCTTTGTAATGCTTGGTACTTTAATTGCAAAATTATAATTGTCGTTATTGTTAGTCTTTGAATCGACCTGCTACATTTCATATTCTTGTCTAATATTAATGGTATTGAAGGAACATTTTTTATCCCTTTTCAACAGGAAAAATTAACTGTACATTATTAATGTTGTATGGTTTTATATGTATATTCAGTCTAGTTGGAACACAGTCTTATATTTTAAAACTTGACATTATAATGTTTTCTTTATTTTTAGGTTAGGGAAGATAACTCTGAGTGATTTTAAGCAAATACATGACAAACCCGGTGCATACAGATATCACTTCAAAGCTTTAGATCCTGAATTTGGAACTGTTAAAGAGGAGGTAATTGTTTACTGTCTTATTTTTTCATAGTCTTACTTAATGTTGACTTTTTTATGATTTTTAAAAACATTTGAATAAAGATTGTTATGTTAGTGTTCCAACATATTTTTTCTCCATTAAAACTTGAATGAGGTTAATTCAGTACAAGAAGTTTTATTTGATGTTAAGCAGAAAGTAGCACTCATTAACTCATTAAGACACCACTCCATTGGCCTAGTGGTTAGAGCATCTGCTTCGGATGCTGGAGGTTGATGGTTCAATTCCTGGCGGAGTCATACCAAAGACGGGTGGGACATCATGCTACATGTCTGTGCCATGATGCCCCAGTGCTAGGCATCACTGTAAACTGCCATGCTGCAGACATCGTAGCAATGAGAATAATTTTTTTTTAAAAACAACATTAAAAATCTTAATCACACACACACACACACACACACACACATTAAGCAGAAAGTAGCACTCATTAACTCATTAAGACACCACTCCATTGGCCTAGTGGTTAGAGCATCTGCTTCGAATGCTGGAGGTTGATGGTTCAATTCCTGGCGGAGTCATACCAAAGATGGGTGGGACATCATGCTACATGTTTGTGCCATGACGCCCCAGTGCTAGGCATCACTGTAAACTGCCATGCTGCAGACATCATAGCGATGAGAATAATTTTTTTAAAAAAAAACCCATTAAAAATCTTAATCACACACACACACACATACACACACACACACACATTAAGCAGAAAGTAGCACTCAATAACTCATTAAGACACCACTCCATTGGCCTAGTGGTTAGAGCATCTGCTTCGGAGGCTGGAGGTTGATGGTTCAATTCCTGGCGGAGTCATACCAAAGACGGGTGGGACATCATGCTACATGTCTGTGCCATGATGCCCCAGTGCTAGGCATCACTGTAAACTGCCATGCTGCAGACACCGTAGCGATGAGAATAATTTTTTTTTTAAAACAACATTAAAAATCTTAATCACACACACACACACACACACACACACACACACACACACACATTAACATATGCACTTCCTTATTCATTAACCTGAGCCTAATGTGTAATATTAACGCATTCAGCTTTTGAGTAGTATGTAAGGAACAGATTTATTGTATGATTAACAGATATCTCAGAGGATAACATGATGCAAGTGAACTTTAAGAGATTTATTGTATGATTAACTGATATCTCAGATGATAACATGCAAGTGAATTGTAAGAGATTTATTGTATGATTAACTGACATCTCAGATGATTAAATGATGCAAGTGAATTGTAATAATAATAATAATAATAAAAATAATAATAATGAGGACTTTGTATAGCACCTATTTTTCAAAGCTCTAAGCGCTTTACACCATCAATAATGATATGACTACACTACAGACAAACAAATTACAAAAACAATGAAATTGGAAAACATAAAAACATGCTGAAAACATATAAAATACAAAACATGATTAGGTCGCTTAGTTTGTCCCTGCAGTCGAAACAGGTGAGTCTTAAGAGCACTCTTAAAAGGGACCACTGTGTCTTTGTGTCTAATTTCAATGGGCAATTCGTTCCACGTCGCCGGGCCCTGGTGTGCAAACGAACGTTGTCCATATGACTTTGTTTTCACCTTGGGAACAATGAGTATACAATTATCAGAAGAAGAGCATAAGTATCTAGCTGGTGTATACACATGGATGAGGCTGGATATTTATGTTGAACTGGAGTCTGTCGGTGAAACATAGCACAGAGAACAAATTTTGTGTTTGATTCTGTATCGAATCGATAGCCAGTGTAGGGTGTAGAGCAGTGGTGAGGTGTGCTCTGATTGAGGTCCTCTAAAGATGATCCGTGCAGCTGTGTTTTGAACTTTTTGAAGTTTCTGGAGTAAATATTGTGATGAACCAGACAAAATTGAGTTACAATAGTCCAGTCTTGAAAGTACTAATGAACACACAAGTGTTTTAGTGGCATCAACTGAAAGATATTTACAAATGGAACTGATGCGTCTCAATTCAAGATATGCAGTCTTGCATATGTTCATGACATGTTGGTGCAATGTGAGAGTACTGTCTAGAGTAATGCCTAGGTTTCGTACTGACTGTGAGAATTTAATGTTGGTGTTGCTGATATTTATTGTCTGAGGTAAAGGATGTGAATGAGAAAGTCTTTGTGTTGTGATCAGAATGGCCTCAGTTTTATCATCATTCATCTACTGCTTGTTACATGTCATCCATGATTTCACATCAGAAATGCACTTCTCTACTCCATGTATGGTAGTATCAACTTCAGTTGGGTGGCTAGACTTGTATATTTGGGTGTCATCAGCATACAATTGGTGCGACACTGGGTGATGATCTATGACACTTGAGAGTGGCTGAGTGTACAGAATGAAGAGAACAGGTCCAAGAACAGATCCCTGTGGAACACCACAACATACGTCAACTGGGCTGGAGTGTATTCCATTTGCATATATAATTTGTGTCCTGTTCACTAAGTAGGACTTTAACCACTGTAAGGCTATATCCTGAATGCCAAATACATGCTGGAGATGGTGAAGTAATATATCATGGTCTATTGTGTCAAATGCTGCAGATAAATCAAGGAGGATGAGGACTGTAATCTTTCCACTATCCAAAGCAGAGAGAATGTCACTAAATACTTTCAGAAGAGTAGTTTCCGTACTGTGGCAACAGTGATGTGCAGACTGTACATAGCTAAAAAGACTGTTTGAATTCAAATGAGATACAAGTTGAGTTAGAACAACCTTTTCTAAGTTTTTTATATGAATGGGAGATTAAAAACTGGGTGGTAGTTCTTTAAATCGTTATGGTCAAGTGTTGGTTTCTTCAACAGTGGCTTTACGATGGCAGTTTTGAAAAATGATGGGAATTCCCCCGATGAGAGAGATAGATATATTAATAACATCGGTTAGTGAAGGCAATATTTGGTCTAAGCACTCAAGCAGCAGTGATGTCGGAATTGGATCAAGTTCACAAGACTTTGGTGCACTTTTCATCACGATTGTCCATACTAAATCAATAGAAACAGGTTCAAATGTTCCATACGGTTGTCACTGAAATTCTGCATCATAACTGTATAGTGATGAGTCAGTTGAAATTGTGCTGTCAAGCGAATCTCTAATGGTTTGTACTTTGTCACAGAAGAAATTTGCAAATTGGTCTGGAAGGTCTAGTGGAGAAAAGGTTGTTGGAAGTGGTGTACATCTGTTCCTTGACATTAGTTGGTTAGTTATCTCGAAGAACTCTTTGCAGCTGGAACTCTCCGTGATCTTAGTACTGTAGTGGGATGATTTGGCTAAATGGACTATGTTTGTGACGTTCTTCTTAGCGGCTTCGTAGATTTGTTGATGAATAGTGAGTCTGGTGGAAAACTAAAGCCTCTCTGCTTTTTAGCGATGTCTTTTAGCAGTGCAAAGCTGGTCCCTAACACTGCTATACCATGGAGAACACTTTTTTATTGATACTAGGAATTTGGTGGGTGGGGCATGTTTTTCAAGCAATGAAAGCAGGCAGTTATCCAGTTGTTCCACTGTTGGATGTAAGAAAGTTGTTAGGTTTTCTTGGATGTCATGCATGAATTTGGTTCTATTTATCATATGGAGGTTTCTCTTAGTAGCAAAGAGATGTGGAGGGTTAGGGACTGATACGTCGAGATGGCATACAAAGCAGAAGTGATCTAATGCAAGTTCGTGGGATACAAGGGTGGATTGCAGAATATTATCATCAGGTCTATAAAGAAACCAGTCTAAAATGTGACCAAGTTTATGGGTAGGTTGGTTAACTAACTGTTTAAGATTGAAAACATGAATGGAATCTTGGGAGTTTTGACGTGTATGGTTTTCCAGGACAGTCAAAGTGAAAGTTGAAATCTCCAAGAATAATCAGGTTACCACCTATCGAATTTCCATACTCTAGAAGATTTGGAAACTGCTCCAAAAAGAGAGATTCAGTCAGCTTGTTTTCTCTACTAGGAGGAGGACGGTAGAGACAGAAAAAATGGACTGACCTTTGTTCCAGTGTGAGCGTTATTTGGACTAGTTCAAACGATGTGTGGCAGAAATTGAAGGTAGTAATGTACTTAAGGCATTTGATCCTGGAATTCTTTGTAATTACAGCAATTCCGCCTCTGCGAGAGTTGCAGCGGAACGACTTGATGGAGTAATCGCTGGGTGTTAAATCTGCACACTTAGGTTCATCACCTGCCGATTGTAACCAAGTTTCTGTGAGGAAGAAGTCGTCAATATTCTGGTCGTTGATAAAATTAACGATTTCTATGCGCTTTTCCTGTGATCCTACTGATTGAGCATTGAATAATGCAATATGTAGTGGTATCCCTGGGACAGTTGACACAACGGTTGACGATTTGAGAGTAATTTGAATCAGGTTTTTAAAATTAACAGCAGAATTTTTAAATTGTTTATCTGTTACGGGCGAAAGGGAGATAACTGGAATTCTTCCTGTTTTACACCGGCCAGCTTTGAGAGAACGTTTCTTTTTTCGCTTCCGTTTACATTTAAGAGATGATGAATGTATTCCCAGTTCGTTCAGTCTTGAGCACAATGTAGTATCTAGAACCAGGGTGTGGTCATTTAATCCAATTAATGAGGGTCCGTCGTATTGTAAGCGGTCACCTGATGGCGGTTTATTAAAAAACAAATGATGTCTTAACAGTGGAACAAAACAGTTGAGAAAAAATTATAATTGTTCTCATTTCCAAAACAAGGAGATGAATTAACACATACAAATGGAACAACCAATGATTGATGAAACACAATAATGTAGACGAAGATAGAGAACAAGCACAAATATCATAAATATAGCACAAATCGGAAGAGCCGTTCTTGAGCAGTTAAGCAATGGTGGCCATCTTTCCATCGGAAAGATGGCTTGTAAGAGATTTATTGTGTGATTAACTGATATCGTAGATGATAAAATAATGCAAGTGAATTGTAAGAGTAATTCAGTTTTGCATGAAATGTGTTGTACATGACAACACAATAAAATTGTAATGAGATGTCTGCAAATTTGTAAATCTACTTTTCCAAACACCCATCCATTCTTTTTATTTTCACATCTGCCCAAATTCAGCTATAAGTGGGATTTCACTTTCTATTGTGGGATACCGATATTGTTGAATTTTGTGGCATACACAAGCTATGAATTTATAGTCTCAGTAAACAATGGTTGTTTGGAAATGGTTTGCCCCCACACCATCCCTTCCCCAATCCGTGACTAATGAAAATGTCAGTTTTTTCTAAATGCAATGAAAATTGATACCCATAAAAACATACATGCCAACCATTATGCTTTTGGCGTAATCGTTACATGTTTTTTGACGAAAGTACATGTAAGCGCATATGGATTACGCTTTTTAGGTACATCCACCTTCCCCAAAAAATCAATTATTTGTTTTCTCGTTTTTTATTACCATTCCATTAATCCCACAGACCATATTTTAGAAAAGACTGCTTTTACGTAATTACAATATATGAGTATGCTTGTCCATGGACTTGCATGCACTTTCCTAACAGTATTATGTTATATTTATAGCAACTATCCTGTTACCAAAATAACTTTGGACCTCAAATTCTATTTATAGCATCTGTATGGCTCAGTGAGGACAGAAGTTGTTGTTTTTTTAACTTTACACGCAGATTTTTTGTTCCAATTAATATTTAGTGCAGAACTAGTCTTAAGGTATTATACACTAAAAAGTATATTTTATTTTAGTCGATGCATATATGAGCGAAAATATCTCCTTTCAAAAAATGTCACAGATTTCATTAGAAAAAGGCACTATAAAAAACGAAACAAAAAATAACAATGCTCCAAATATGAAGACATGTATGCAGCATCACATGACATCTATTTCAGGCCGTGTGGAAAGAATTTTAATATTTGGCACTAAAAGTCTTAACATGGATTCTAGTCAATGTGTGTGTAAAGTTAAAAGTGCTACATATGAAAACTTGAAACAGTAAAGGATGTTAAAAGAATAGAGGGGCTAATAAATAATTGTTTATTGAAATTTTAGCATGTTTTATGTGGATTACGCTTTTTTTCCCTTGATTCCGCATTCTACCACTTGAATTACACTTTTTCTTCGTCCGGGGTTGGCATGTATGCAAAAATCAAGGAATTCACAGTAATTATTTGTATGACAAAAAATAAAAAACCAGTAAAGGTTATATTATGTACAAGTTGAAAACTGTTTATTTACCCATCTAATCTTTTTCAACATTTATCTATTGTCAAATTATTGCTATTTACATATCTTAATGCTTGCCATACTTATTTATAGAGTATAAAATCAATTGGAACTTCCATAGATTGTTCCAATTTATTTTTCAGATTACTGATGATGATGCCATTATCCCAGGATGGGAAGGCAAGATAGTGGCTTGGATAGAAGAAGATACAGGCCAGTGATGATGACAAAGGCCTTGAATGATACTTAGGAAACATGACCATATCTATACTGATGTTATTACTGCCATCCATTCTCATTTATATTTGATTACTGTTTCATCCAGTCATTGTATGCATTTACCTTTGTGATATTTGCTGCCAGAGTACATCTAGATCTTTCAAAGTACCTCAGCTTTATGTATACTTGAGTTTGGTTTTAGCCTGTCTTGAATTTGATCTGGCTTTTTAACAGAATTGTGTCAGGCAGTTACTTTATGTCAGCTTCATATTTTAATGCTTCTTACACCAACAAAGAAACATCAAGTACTCAAGTCATGGATTACAAAAGTGTCATTATTAGTTATTGGAAGATAACTCCATTAGTGCAAGACTGTTCTCACCAAGGGCCATCTTTGTAATCTGTAAACATGTATATTTCTTCCAGTATTTATATTCCACATTGTTTTAATTTGCAATCTATTGATTAGCTGTTATGTATAGCTTTCTGTGCAATAATATATTGTAGTATTAGTTAAGCTGTCAAATTGAAGTGTATTTTCAAACTGTCAATACTAAGATAATGGTCTTGACATATTAGATACAGATCTTGATGTTTTCCTTGCATACAATATTTGACTTGTGTTTCAGATCATCTTGATCCACTTCCAGGCATACAAGATAACAACCTAACAGTTAAAATGTCTAACTCATGATCAGTATACACCTGTTTCTTCATATTTCACAAGAAACAGGGTCCATAAACATCTTTGAAAATTTTGGTTAACAGTTTTTGAAGTAGGGTTATTACAATCTTTTCTTGATACAGTAGAATATGACCATTGACTTCATCAAATATTCAAATAAATGAGTTTTTTTTTATATTTGATATTAGATTCGTTAGTTAATGATAGATTTTTAACATTATCAAAAAGATATACAGTACTCACAAATTCATGCATCAGTAAAGTGGGACTTTCAATATTTGAGTGCTTGTGTTCACCAACCAATATATTTGCATTCCTTAATTCCAGGAGATAACAGTGTTAAACATTGCCATACCAATCTTTGTGTATAGCAAATGGAAATCTTCAAGTACAGCTTGTTGTTTTTTGTTCTATTACACTGTTGGCTAATGGCAGTCCCACAGTAGTAAAACACCACAACTGTATCAAGGGAAAAAAGTTTTTAAGAAAGAGAAAAGTCAAAACTGTGTGCATTATATTGGAACTTACATGATACTGTCAACGATATAATTGACAGATTAGCAAAAACTTAAGCATTTTGTCGATAGTATTAAATTTCAGCAAGACCTTAGGCTGACCCTACAATCTGATGTTCCTGTAAGATCAGCTCTTGACATATATTTTATAAGCAGCTGTAGATGGCTAATTTATTAGTTTATGTCATGATGTTGATGGAATGTTAAGTTCGAAACATGTGTAAGAATAGATAACAGATGAGTAAGTACAGTTATTACAGTGCTTTTTTAAGCCTTTTAATTACAGAAAGAGTATTTATTTCACTTTAGACCAACTTGTCCTTGAGTACGTTGACATTAAGCTAATACAAATAATGGACAATGTCCTCAACATCTCAGTGCCCCAGACTTTAGACTTGAGACTAAGCAGTCATGTGTTAGTATAAACTTTATAATCTACTATATTGATATATGTCTTTTTCATTCCATATTAATCTCAGAAGATAATGGGACATTTAGAAAATGTTAAATATGGGAATATATTAGGTGTTTGGACTATTGCAAAACAGGCATGGTAATTATTCATTTCTCTTATTTTGGATGCAGTATAAAAGGGATCCATCTATTTTATATGTTCTAAGCAATTTCATGAATACTCCAGATATGGATTAAAGAGGGGAAATTGGGGACTAAAGTGATATAGTGATATACAAGTTTTACAATTCTTCCAGGACTAATAAATATTCTGATTTCTTTGTATCAGCAATGCTTATTGGACATATTTGAAATACAATGTATGACCTACAAGAGCATTTACACTTAAGTGCTATTATAATTTGCTAAATACATTAAGTACATCTTGTTTAATTATTATGCACTAATATCTGCTAATCTTCCATGCATAATATTATTCATGAATGGGTTGTCACAAGATCAAATAGTTCAAATTCTCAAGCAAATTAAGCAGGAGGGATACATATTTTGTGGATGTCTTTCATTATAGAACTTGTCATAAAATTGAACTGAGCCAAATCTGTCCACTTTAGTTTATTTATTTTGTACACATGATTAAGTAAAGTATATTGTCATGGTGCTCATCTGTCTATCCATCTGGTAATCCATTCTCAACTTAATTTCAGTACAATAACTCGTGTTTTTTGCCAGTTACACGACTACAAAACTAGGATGAATAAAGATCCATTATTTTGTACAGTTGTAGCTTTGCAAGATTGTGTATTTGTTGAAATTCATGCGAGTGTTTGTGTATTTGTTGATGTTCATTTGGTTGTTTATATATGTGTGGGTGGATGGGTGTATATGATTGTGCATTATGATCATTTGTTTCTATGATTTTATTGGTGTGTCTGTCCTGATGCTTCCAATGCGGGTATTTGATTTTTGTCAATCATTTCAATTTGATTTCATATATCACATATTTTTTGATCTCCTGTGATAAGCTTAATGTAAACTTCTTTGTGTAGCCTGTATACCCTTTTGTTCCATGTAAAATTGTAACTTTTTGCATATTTATTTTGTTGTCTTAAAACATTCTACTAATGTTTAATTCCTGTCATATGGTTCTAAGTTTCAAGATATTATCCCACAATCTGCTCAAGTCAAGTTGTAATATTTTCTAAAAAGAAAAAATTATTCAAGGGAGGCATTGCTTGCATTCAAAAGATTTTAATTCAATTTTAATTTGTTTTATAAAGCTTGTTTTAAGACAACTTTGAATCTCAAGATTTCATTTAGAAGAATCTCTGTTCTATCACAAAAAAGATTTGTAATGAAACCAAAGATATGTAACCCAACTATTGTGCTGTAATGGGTGCCCCAATATTGAGATTTTCACATAAGAATAAAGTGTATTATTTCATCTTCTCTGAATAAATTCTCTTCTTTACCATTGGTTATAAGTACATCTATTTCCATTTTTTCAAAATATTTTTAATTTCTTACAAAACATTTACAATGTTATCATTAAAACATTATCACTATATGCTTACACACCAGGAAACACCATTCTCATTCATTCATAAAATATTTGGTTAGATAAGAATTCTTTATTAAGTTGTCCATATTTTTAAGAAGTTAATAAATTCCTCTGCTTTCCTGAGGTAATTGAAACATTTCCTCTTAAGGGTATGCTTAATTGACATAGATGCCTTCCACATTGACTCCATTTGGTTGAACAATATTTTTGACATCACAGATCTCATGTTGCCACCAGTTACGAAAATGTTTATTTTTCCTATGGAAAATTATGATGGTCATTAATCTGGATACATTTTATGGGATTACACTTTCTGGAATATACAGATCATTTGAAGATGATCAGACATCTTAGCATCTATTATGTAGTTGTCTTCCATAAGTTCATGTTTTTTTGCTTGCTTTATACTGTATTGTTTCTTCATACTCTCTTTTTTTGTCCACCATTAGTTTTCTACGAATTATTCATTTTTTTTAACACCAAAGAGGTGGGCGATAAATTGTAATTGTGTATGCTCATCTCCCTATCCAACCTTGCACACAATCTGCTTAGCACAGCAAGACCAGAAGTATTTGTGTGTGTATAAATAAATCACTGCTCTTGCCACTTTTGTTGGTAGTTGTTTCCCTTTTAAATTCATCTGCATCATAGCGTACGACTTGGATGTATGTTTATATTTATGTGAACAAATTGCTCACCATTCCTCTTCTTTGTTCTTTCATTCTTTATACAGAGAATTTTGTTTTTATTATGAACTTGTGGGTATTTGTAGTTAATAATAGGCCAGAAGTCATAATTGTTAACTTTTCTTAAATAATCCATAAAAACACTACATATGTATTCAGGCAATACAGTATGGTCATTGTTTGCATAAGAAAAGTACAAAAAAGTTAATATTTTTTCTTAATTAATTGTACTCAAAATTTGTAAATTTCAGGCTGACCATGGTTCTTTCTTATAATCTTATATACCTGTTTTTACTGATGAGCTTTTAACATCTTCAGAATGTCAGTATTACCATTGGATGCTCATTTACATATTTCATAATTACTTGTTCACAAATTTATCATATCGACCATAGTTTTTTCCTGTTCTGTAATGGTGATCTTGTAGTAATCTTTATCCATAAATCAAAATTTTCACACTGTGATAGAACATTTTTTGTTCTTCTTGTAAAAGGGTTCATTTTCATGAATTTCAAAGAAACGTTTCATTTGTATTTTTGCCATAATCTTTGTTTTGTACACAACTATTTCCTGTTATTATTTTCATCACCTCATTTAAAGGGACTGTAAGTATTTATGTTGAATGTTGACATAGAACTGTTGATTGAAAATAGCTTATATTTCAAGAGACAAGAAAGGCATGAGATTTGTACAGTTGAAAAGTGAATTGTAGCAAATTTATAGTGTTAAGAAAATATGAAACATTTAGCCTGCATTTGTCTAGAGTTAGGCTGAATGTAAATGTTCGTAAATGCATGGCAGCTCTAGCTACAACAACAGGTAAAGGCACAAAACCAGCACTTGTATTCTTGAAGAGCAAATTAACAGATTTGGCTCCCAGGAAGAGACTTCATTTTGATGGCTATTACAGGTGTCCAAATCACCATTAGGTATTTTGTCCTTTCTGGTAGTGAAGATAATACACAGAAGAAGGAGTATCAGCCTTAACATTCATCTAAATCTGAGGCAAATGTAGGCTTCATCATTGGGTCAAATAAAGTACATTATGTGATTTTTGCCACATGTCTTTGCTATGATAAACTTGACAGTTGTATGATTTAAAAACGTTCATCAATTTGCTGGACCTTTGGAAAACACATTTTCTTTGAATTGTTTGGGTCAAAATTCATTTTAATAAAGGCTAAACAGTCCCTCTAAATGAAAGTTGTACACTGAAGTAAAATATAATTTGGAAAATTATGAGATCTTGATTTTCAAAATGATTTTTCAAATTTGTCTTTGCATTGTGGACTTAACACAGAAGTTTAAAAAATAAATGCATGATAATGTAAAATTTAATTGGATACCTTAATAGTCTCTTTATTATATGTTCATCATAAAGCAAGAGAGAGTAAGAGATTACAAAACTTGAATTTATTTTTATAAGAGATATCTCCCAGGTTTGGCAAACCTTTAACAAAAAGAAAAAGGATATGAAAGAAGGAACCTAGTGATTTGTTTTTGATTTCTTTATTCAGTGTATTTTTATTACTGCATGTGATTTAAAGTGTTGAACTTACCCCCTCAGCAACAGAATCTAGTCAAAATGTTTCATGAAGTATTTCTAGCTACATGTATAAATAATGTACAGTATCTGTACACATCACATGTTTAGGTGTATGTTAGGAGTTTGTAGATTGTTTTGCGCCACCTGTTCTCTATCAAGATTTTAAATGAAACTAATTGTATACTTATTTTCTTATGGACTTCATCGCACTTTTCTTGATTAGTTGTCGGTAGATCCAGATAATCTTGTTCTTGTGATCATTAGAAAAGATAAACTCTATAGCAGTTTTCAAACTTTACAGGTCCAAAGTGCTTACTGTTCCATTCACTTCCATCTCACCTCTGTCTGCATGAGTTCGAGTCTCAGGCTTGGCTAACATGGGTACACGAGAAAGCTTATTAGTAGCTTCTCGTTGGTTGGTGGTTCTCCCTGGGGTTTTCCAGGGTTCTTACTCCACCAGTTATACTAGTAGGCTGCCAAATATAGCCTTTCTGGTGCTGAAAAATGGCAGTAAACCCTACAACAACAACAACAAAATCAAACTTTACTGTAGATCCCTTTCTTCTAATTTTAATGCATGCTGAATCACAAAATTGTGAAGAGTGTTTAATTATAATTATTTAATTTAATTAATTATTCTTGTTGATTCGTTTGTTCTTTTATGACACAGTGAAACATGAGGGTATTTACTGCTAAGGGATAGGTGTAAAGTGTGTAACCTAGGGATACACTGTAGTAGCCAACCCAGTTTGATGTAATGATAAGATTTGAACCATGTCCTTTTGGTTACAAGTCAGGCACAATAACCAAGGAGCTTTATTAATATGGGTCACAATATGTTTTGATAGAGTCTTGAAAGCTTTAAGAGTCATTTCTGACAAACATATTCTGAGACTCTATGATTGTTTATTTTTTTTTAAAAAGCCAAGACACCTGTTTGCTGTGTATATATATATATATATATATATAATGATATCAAGGTACAACTATTATATATGCATAAGTTGATAAAAATAGTTTACAGTCTTTATATCATTGTCAACAATTTTTGTTTCAATGGAAATGAATGGTAACAAAAATGCTGAAAAATGTCAGTGATCAGGACCCATTGAAAACAGTGATTTTGTTTCAGAATTTGAATCCAGATAGTGTTTCACATGATGGCAATATTAAACTTGCACAATATACTTTTGTGCATCAGAATTGAAATTATGAATAAATAGTCAAGTAAAGAATAACAAGAACATATTTATTTGTAATTTCTTTCTTGAGTGGTATTAAAGACCTGGTAACTGATGTTAGTTTATAACTTTGATTATATAATAAACATTGGTAACCATGTCGGCCAGTGATGCAAGAACTTTTTCACTCAAGATGTCAGGCTGCAGAAACAAAATAACCTTTAATTCTCATGAATATTTTGTTTCATTCTGTAAACGAAATTTTGTTTTGACAGGCATAGCGCTAATGAAACACCCATATTTTCAGTTCCAAACCTATATCAACAGTGGTATAAAAAAAAATATATTATTTTAACTCTATTGCCATCTGGTTGACAGTGCCCTTTTCATAGGCATATCCTGCCCCATATAATGTCTTATGGCATGCAGCTGAGTAAGCAAAAGCATTATTTTCAGCTTAATTATTATAGAAAGCAAAAAATACCATTTATGTTGAATAAATTTGTGAGTTGACAAAACTTTGTTTATCAGTTGAACCATAAAAAGAAATTCACAGTGCCTAACTTCATGTATTGTAAACTACCATTCCATGAATATATCACTACTTTTACATTTGTTTACTTTTCAGGAATTCAGGGAAACTATATTGACATTCCATGGGCATATTTTTTTATCCAGTTTGTTTTGACACCACCTCAAATACTTTGCCAACTGTTTTTCTGAATTCTAATGATATGGTGTTCTATTTGCATGGTGGTAATAAAAACGTTTCTTAGAATATTATCATTCCTGTGTGTATGGATTTTTGCTGTATGTAGTGCATACTATGTTCTGTATATGCCAAGGTTAAGCAAATAAATATCTTATGTTTGATTACTGTTGAGTTTTAATTTTTGTCATCATAACTTAATCAAATTCTAAAGTGTTAATAAAGAATTATTGTATACATGTATAACATAAAACTTCTTGTCTGGACCTATTTTGTTTTTATAAACTGCCAAAAGATGTGTATAATTTTGCGCTTCCAACTCTCAGTATGTCTGTCTGTTACCATTTGTGTTCTTCATAATAAACCTGAGTTTTAAACTGTCCGCCTTTATCAAACTATGTGGTTAATTTACAGTTTAAGTACAGAAGTCCATTTATTTTGGAACTGAAGGAAAAATTCTGCATAATAACTTTTAATTCTACACCAGAATCAAACTTTGTGGATGATGTCCACTTACATTAAGCCAAAAAAAAAATAATTTGATTTTGGCATCTCAATGTTGCAGAATAATGGTGTTTGTAGATAAAAAATAAAAATATTTTTGTGCAAAATCTTGCAGTTTCAATTACGTATCTTCCAAGATTTTGGATGATTTATTCTTTGCATGTGAAGGAAATCTGTTGAAAAGTCATAGGTCAAAATCTCTGATAGAAGTATAATTATTTCACACAATAACTTGATTCTTACACATGTGCAACATGTCAAAGCCTAGTTTGCTAACACTTTAAGTTATAAAAGGACCTTTTTGAGTTTGGTGTTAAAAAGTCAAATTCAGTGTCATAATGACTAAACTAAAAATGTTTTTTGCACAATAATTTTTCCATAACCAAACTTTATTGATGGTTTGAATTTAGAGTTAGAAATATACCTGCAGATTTTGAGGTCTAAATGTCAGAGGTCATGGTCATGTTAAATTTAATAAGAAAATAGTATTTTCTGCAAGATAAATTGAATATCGCATACCTTGACAGAAAGATAGGTCAAGGTCAATCAGATTTATTGTCCCTATCAGTACCATCAGAGGACTAATGTACAGGTCTAATGTACAGTCCATAGTATTCCTGTTAATTATAATATGTTCCATGTTGTGATGTTGTTTAACCCTTGGACAAAATAACTTGTCTTGTATAGGCTCTGTTTTTGCTTTTTCTCGCTCTAGTGGTTAGAGTGTCCACCTCAGATGCACTAGGTTGCAAGTTCAAACCCTAGTTGAATCATATCAGAGATTTATAAAAATGGTACTAGCAGCTGCCTGCTTGGCGTTTAGCATTAAGAGGTTAGTGTTAGGACTGGTCAGCCTGGTGCCAGGATAATGTGACTGGGTGGGACATGATGCTGCATGTCTGTGGCATGATGTCCCAGGGCTAGACATCACTTTAAACTGTCTTACTGCAGACATCATGGTGATATGACTGAAAATTTAAAGTTACCTTGAAAATCTAAAGTACATACACTTTTTTAGCTTCTTTCAAAGTAAAATCCAGTCTGAAAGGTTGATGGAAGACATTTTTTCAAAAGATATATTTAAATAACTTCTGAAACAAACTTGTAGGTGTTGTTGTTGTTGTTGAAGGTTTTAACGCCATTTTTCAGCACACGATAGACTATACAGGCAGCCATTATTAATGATGGAGGAAGAACCTGGGAAAAAACACCGACCAATGAGAAGCTACTGGCAAGCTTTCTCACATACCCACATTGGCCAAATCAGAGACTCAAACCCATGCAAATGTGAGATGGCAGTGATCCGTAATGGAGAGCGCTTTAGACTACTCGGAGCCCCAACTTGTAGGTGTAACTGCCATTTTTTATATAAACTTTATTCGGTCTAAAGACTGGTATCTTTATACTATTATTTCAAAGTCGGTAATGTAATCTTATCAAGACTTTTAATTGACTGATTTTGCTCACATATATATAAAATATGGTGGGTGCATTCAGCACAAGTTATAATATCTCTCCATCCACTTATTGATCCATGTGTCTATTCATCATGTTGTTTGTTCTTTAGAAACATCGATTTAGAACTTGGTGAGAATTGTTATCAGGAACATTATAAAAACCATGCTTGTATTTCAAGTCATAGACCCAGATCTTCAATCACAGAATACACCAGCATATCTGGGTTCTTACATTTTGTTAGGAATAATCAGTTAAATTAACATGATGATAATCAGCTGATTAGGGTCTATGGTATTTTATAATTTACTTTTTTAAAAATGAAGTGATTAAAAGGATATCAAAATGTAAACTTGGTTAATTATTTGACAGTGATTAATTATTTTTTAAATTTACAGAAAACTAACACAAAGATATTTATGCTGTAAGTTTTACAAAACCAACAGAAACAATTTGCATCTTCCTGACCCCAGTAAATAAAAATTATAAAGATATTTGTAATTGTGTCCAAGTAAAATAAGTTAATAAAACAGAGGCTCCTTATAATAATAATAAAAATTGTTTACCTACAGCTACCTTAATGTTTTCAACCTTAAACAGTCAGTTAACCAACCCACCCACATTTTAGACTGGTTTCTTCACAGACCTGATGAAAATATTCTGCAATCCACCCTTGTATCCCACAAACTTGCATCAGATCACCTCTGCATTATATGCCATCTTGATGTATCAGAGATTCACTAGACAGCACAATTTCAATTGACCCGTCACCGTACAGTTATGATACAGAATATCAGCGACAACCATTAGGAACATTTGAACCTGTCTCTATTGATTTACTATGGACAATCATGATGAAGAGTGCACCAAGATCTTGTGAACTTTATCCAATTCCAACATCACTGCTGCTTGAGTGCTTAGACCCAATATTGCCTTCACTAACTGATGTTATTAATATCTCTCATCATGAGAATTCACATCATTTTCAAAACTGCCATCGAATGGATGCTGAAGAAACCAGCACTTGACCATAATGATTTAAAACTGCTGAAGAAATCAACACTTGAATATAACAATTTAAAGAACTATCGCCCAGTTTTTAATCTCCCATTCATATAAAAAATCTTAGAAAAAGTTGTTTTAACCCAACTTTTATCTCATTTGAATTCAAACAGTCATTTTAGCAATGTACAGTCTGCATATTGCCCTTGCCACAGTACTTAAACTACTCTTCTGAAAGTATTTAATGACATTCTCTCTGCTTTGGATAGTGGAAAGATTACAGTCCTCATCCTCCTTGATTTGTCTGCAGCATTTGACACAATAGACCATAACATATTACTTCACCATCTCCAGCATGCATTTGGCATTCAGAATATAGCCTTAATGTGGTTCAAGTCCTACTTAGTCAACAGGACATAACTTATATCTGCAAATGGAATAAATTCAAGCTCAGTTGATCTATGTTGTGGTGTTCCACAGGGGTGCATTCTTGGATCTGTTCTCTTCATTCTATACACTCAGCCACTCTCAAGTGTCATAGATCATCACCCAGTGTCTCACCAATTGTACGCTAATGACACCCAATTATACAAGTCTAGCCACCCAACTGAAGTTGATGCTACCATCCATGAAGCAGAGAAATGCATTTCTGATGTGAAATCATGGATGACATGTAACAAGCTGCAGATGAATGATGATAAAACTGACTTCATCAAGTGACATTGTCTTCCATATTGGATACTTCGCTGGGATTCAAACTTAGAATTATTTGGATATTTTATTACCAGGACTTTTGCAATTTCTCTAGTTGATAATATTTTGAATTATTTTGGATTAATTTTGGAATTGATTCTTAAAGCCGTAAGTTTATTTTTCTTTTCTGAAAAATATTTGTACTCAATAAATTGTTTATTAAGTTTTTACAAGCTTGTTATTTTCACTCTTTCTGTGTTACTGTTTATTCGAGCCTAAACACGTAACAATTAGAACTTTCAAGACTGGACTATTGTAACTCAATTCTGTCTGGTTCATCACAATATCTACTCCAGAAACTTCAAAAAGTTAAAAACACAGCTGCTCGGATCATCTTTAGATTACCTTGATCAGAGCACACCTCACCACTGCTCTGTACCCTACACTGGCTATCCATTCGATACAGAATCAAACACAAAATTTGTACTATGTGCTACGTTTCACTGACAGACGCCAGTCCAACATACCTATCCTGCCTCACCCATGTGTATACACCAGCAAGATCCTTACGCTCCTCTTCTGACAATTGTATATTCATTGTTCCAACTATGAAAATGAAGTCATATGGACAACATTCTTTTGCATACCAGGGCCCAGCAATGTGGAACAAATTGCCCATTGAAATTAGACACAAGGACACAGTGGTTATTTTAAGAGTGCTCTTATTACCTTTTTCGACTGCAGGAACAAACTTAGAAACCTAATAATGTTTTGTATCTTATATGGTTTCAGCATGTTTTTATATTTTCCAATTTCATGGTTTTTTATTTTTGTTTTTCTGTAGTGTAGTCATATCATTATAGATGTTGTAAAGTGCTTAGAGCTTTTAAAAATTAGTCACTATAAAAAGTCCTCATTATTATTATTATTACCTGTTAACAATTTCAAACTGAAAATTAAAGTTTGATGCTTCATTCACAGGTATATTTCCTCCACCCAGAAAAATTGAGAAACATTGATAAAACAGACAACGACTAGTATCTAAGAATAAAAGGGATATCAAATCATAAGTAAATTAGACGGTGTAATCAATTCATTGATAACTTGCATGTGAAGTTATGCCCGGTATGCATTTTAGGTCACTCGGTCCGGATCATATCTCTCATTTAGTCTTAGTCATTTCCTCGAGTCATGTGAAAGCCACGTGATCCACCCCCCAACCCCACCAAAATACAAACAAATACAAAAACAATAATGCAATGATGTTGATAACTCGCCGTAATAAACACGACACTAACAAATTATAAATTACTCGAGTGAAAGAGTTGCACTGGAAGATAAGTGGACACAAAATAGACTAGCTTCATAAAAAAAGACGTCTTCCGGCAGCGTTTTTCATCATTCGTAGAATCGTACGTCCCAAGTCGTTTCATCCGTCATTCCCACGGGAGTCGTGTCTTGTACCGAGGGTTTCTGTTTACTAAGTAAATATTAGTCATATATAGATAACCAATGCCAATTCATTATTCTGATGGAATGCTAGTTGAGAAAATCTAATTGTTTCCAAACCTTATTTTACAAAATACAACTAATTACTTCTGTGATCAGTAGTGAAATGCCATTCAGAAACTTCCAGCGATAGTAAGTTTGAAGTCAGATTTACGAATTTTCTGCTAACTTCTTTAAATAGTGTCAGTGATCAGTAGTTCAAACATGGCTTTCTCAATCAGAGTCCATTGCATCATCAGCTATCATCTAGTGATAACAATTTTGCTTGATTTGGATTGTATTTATTTATTGGTGGTAAGCTTAATAATTGTTAGCAGTCCATGTGGATAATTTCAGAGTGTTTGTAATACCATTTATATTCAGTTAAACTGTGCATATGCATATTAGCATGTGTTGTATGTGTGTTTCATATGAATATGTAATTATACTTGATTTGTATGCATATGCATATTAGCATGTGTTGTATGTGTGTTTCATATGAATATGTGATTGTACTTGATTTGTATGCATATGCATATTAGCATGTGTTGTATGTGTGTTTCATATGAATATGTAATTATACTTGATTTGTATGCATATGCATATTAGCATGTGTTGTATGTATGTTTCATATGAATATGTAATTATACTTGATTTGTATGCATATGCATATTAGCATGTGTTGTATGTGTGTTTCATATGAATATGTAATTATACTTGATTTGTATGCATATGCATATTAGCATATGTTGTATGTGTGTTTCATATGAATATGTAATTATACTTGATTTGTATGCATATGCATATTAGCATGTATTGTATGTGTGTTTCATATGAATATGTGATTATACTTGATTTGTATGCATATGCATATTAGCATATGTTGTATGTGTGTTTCATATGAATATGTAATTATACTTGATTTGTATGCATATTAGCATGTGTTGTATGTGGGTTTCTTATGAATGTGTGATTGTACATGTTTTGTACGCATATGCATCTTTGCTGAGAATAATTTAATAGAGTGTAAATTCTTCGTAACCTAAATTTGTGTTTATTATGAAAGATTAGATTGTGTTACACATGTAACACTTATATTAAAAACTATTACAATTATTAAATATTTGCATGCAAAAACAGTGAATATAACAGAACTTCATAAGTCCTATTAATTTTGATAAGTCCTTAATATTGATAAGTCCTATTAATTGGAATACAGAATCACAGGATTAAAATGAACCGATCATTGAAATACAGGAAGATAAAACTAAATATGGTATCATTGGTACAATTTCTTACCTGTTATATTGTATTTAGAAAAACTGTCAGAGTATAACAACTTTGTGTCAATGATGCAGCCAGACAGAAATAGAGGGGGGGGGGCATTCCAATTCACCTTTCTGCCTCCAGTATCTTTTCCCTGCTTATTTTCCCAACCAACCACAACTCCAGGTCAGTAAAACACCTTGTTACATCTGTGCTGTTTTCCATCCATTTTTCATTTTCATTAATATAGTATAAACTTGTGAATGTGCTTTTGCCTGTTTCTGCTTCTAACAAAATTCAATTGTTGATTATTTCATCACAGAGAAAGTGCTCAAGTGTGCCTATCTTGCTGAAAGTGTTTTACATTTTTCTGTCCCCCCCCTAACTTTATGTTTTTATATGCTACTAATAAAATATCAAGACATTTTGAGAAACATAATGGCGAAACATGATAATGACCAATTATCAGGTCAGTTCATTAAGTTTTAAATTTTATCCAGTTTATAGTGATTGTTGTTTTAATTTTGATTTTCTTGAATTATATTTAAATAAACTATGGGCCAGTAAACAACAGATGCAATACAAATTTTACCAAGGGAGACCCAAAGGTAACATAAATAGTACATATCAATAGATTGGCATATTTGTCATACTTGTCCAAGTTTATCTTTAGTATCGAGAGAAATATGCCGCATGGTAAAGATTACAGGACCGAGCTGATTAGGTTGTCTGCCAGTCATTCTGTACCTGGACAACATAAGCACCAAGGCTGTAGGTAAAGGGGATCAAGCTAAGCATGCAAGTAGAACTCGCTAGTTTTTTTTTTTATACTATTTTCCTTTCAATATTTTTAAAAATATTTACACATTATTGGAGATATCAACATGAACCTGTCAAATTTTGCAGATTGTCGAAGCTATTAATTGAACTAAACATTTTTAAAAATTTTGACATGTGTAACTTTTGTTTTCATCCATTGTTTTATTTCCCAATAGAAAGTAAGTAAGTACTTTTTCCAGAATAGAGAAAACCACAAGTGAATATTAATTTGCAAACTTCTGTTGTAATGAGAGCAATGTAAATGTTTCTCATTTTGAAATTTGTGGAATTCAATAGCTCTTTACATTTTTTTTCATATTGTTTCTGTCTGAAAATGTTAAAAATGTTGATCTTGGTATAAGTTACATTATTCTGATCAATTTCCAGTAATATGTCAACATTTTCCTTGTTTAATATTATGCAGAACAGTTCAATATTTTAAAGAGAGTCTATAATCTCAGAAGTATATTTTAACATTCATGAAGAGTAGGAAAACTGTCAACTATTACTGGCATTATAATTGGCCTGTCTTTTGAAAAATATCCCTGATGCAAAACTGCACTCACATCTATGATTCATAAATTGCTACAAGGATTAGATAGAAGAATGGTTGGTACTGTTATGCTACAAGGATTAGATAGAGGAATGGTTGGTACTGTTATGCTACAAGGAATTAGATAGAGGAATGGTTGGTACTGTTATGCTACAAGGAATTAGATAGAGGAATGGTTGGTACTGTTATGCTACAAGGAATTAGATAGAGGAATGGTTGGTACTGTTATGCTACAAGGAATTAAATAGAGGAATGTTTGGTACTGTTATGCTACAAGGAATTAGATAGAGGAATGGTTGGTACTGTTATGCTACAAGGATTAGATAGAAGAATGGTTGGTACTGTTATGCTACAAGAATTAGATAGAGGAATGGTTGGTACTGTTATGCTACAAGGAATTAGAAAGAGGAATGGTTGGAGGAATGGTTGGTACTGTTATGGTTGGTTGATTTTTGTGAACATTTTGAACTTATAGATCATGAGATTTTACTGGAATAATTGAAAATCTGTCAAGGTAATGATAAGTCCCTAAATGGATTACAGGAAACATCTTTAAATGGTCACTTTTTTGAAAGTAGAAAACAAAAAATGCTGAGGTTGGAAACATTCTTTGGTCTTTAAGTTTGTTCTATTCATTGTATTTATAAATGACTTACCTCTTAAGATAAAAATTCTGTTTTGATCCACTGACCTCTGTGCAGATGATTCTACACTAAGTCCTTCAAACCAAAAACTGAACTTAAAAGTAAGTTACAAGAAAACTTTTGAGAGATTGAAATATTGTAAAGGAAAAAAGTATGATTATAATAAACAAACAAAAAATTCAAAAGCCCTTCTAGTTACAACAGAACAAAAAAGAGCAAGGCTAGATAGCAACAAACTCATTCTATTTGATGATGTTCAACCTTAATATGACCTGTCTTGATAAAATTCTTGGGATATTTGTAGATAACAATCTAACCTCATTTATCACATAACATATTTCGGAAAGGCTTAATTCTTATCATTGGCTACTTAATATTCATTCCTTTTCAGTCAAGGCTCATCTATTATACAAGTTTTACTCAGCCATATTTGGACAATTGTAATGTAATTTGTGGTAATACCTCTAATTCAAACAGACAGATGAAGAGTTGAAAATAGCTCTTGCTTTTCTCTGCTTACACATCTTTTTCTACACTGAATGTTTCATTGCAATATATTTTATAATTTTATATGTACTGACTACTTGTTTGTGTGTTACAGCCTTCAAGCTTTCATTGATATTCAAAATAACTCATGTTAGTGTTTGGACAAATTTGTCACTTTGTGCTGTATATACTGTATAAATGTATTTTGTACAAAACAGTGCCTTGAGGTAGATCACTTCCTGTAACTGACTGAGTTATTTTTCTAAATCAAGTCATTATTATTATTATTATTATTATTATTATTATTATTATTATTATTATTATTATTGTTGTTGTTGTTGTTGTTATTATTACATTAATCATATTATTACCTTATTAGTAGTAGTAGTAATACCTTATTATTATTATTATTATTATTATTATTATTATTATTATTATTATTTGGTTACATAATATAATGAATAAATTGTAGATAGTGATGTTAAACCTGCATATAGATATTTAATATAGGTTGAATGTCAAGCAAAATGCCTTAAAAATAAAGGACAATTATGCTTCATGCACCTACTGTTTAAGACTTTTAAGATTGATTGCAGATGAACACTAAATTGTATTAATTAATTAATCATCTTATTGTGCATTTTATTGACTGAGTTTACAAATTCATGATAGTTACTATTCGTATCATGAATAACTTGCGGTACAGGTTGGTTAATGTGAATAAGTGTGTGTGACTGTGATTTGGAATTTGAATGTAGCTACAATGTCTGCAGTGTGGCAGTTTATAGTGTTGTCTAGCACTGGGGCATCAGATTGTAGACATGTAGCATCATGTCCCACCCTGTTGCATTATCCTGACACCTGTCTGACCAATCAGAACCTCTTTATGTTGAGCACCAAACGAGGCAGCTGTTAGTACCATTTTTGTAAGTCTTTGGCTTTGGTATGACTCAGCCGATTGTAGAACCCACAACCTCCCACGTTTGAGGTGGATGCTTTAACCACTAGACCACCAGGGTGGTTTGGTTAATGTGAACAAATTAACGGTTCTAATTAATTTTTGGTATTTCTGAGGTACATTCTGTTTGGTTTAGTACTTTTTGAATTTTGTTCTAAATATTGACTTTGTCAATGCCATAACAAGGTGTGTAGCATAGTAACCATGAGCCAAAATAAGCAAGACTTGTATGTTCTAGATAAAAGTCTTTAACTGCTGGCATCAGCTATGCTGGAATGGGTTTGGAAACACCTGTCAGTATGTGATAGGTGAAATATTGGCACAGAGACAAAGAAAATGGATTTGAGAGTTAGTCCCATTTCCACTGACACACTAAACCTTCACTTTGTCTCTTGAGCAAGTTTATAACAAAACAGAATCATATTAAATGATAAAGCACAACAGATTGGAAACTATTGTTTAAATAATAAAATAACTTCTGCATATAAAGAGTACAGCAGTGAGTGTCTATTTAATTGTTTACCTTTAAGAAGTGCGTGAATATTGTGATACATTCCATACTTACAAGCATATTTATATACTGGTAAAATGTTCTTGAAATCCAGCTCTGTTAAAGCTAGATACATGAAAATTGGGTCAGTGCTGGATCAGTTGGTATATAGTGTACCAACACTTAAATTTTGATCATGATCAAGGGTGGAGGTATTGTTTTGATTCCCCGAGGTTGCAAGGACATTCAGGATGGTCATGGAGGGTTGCCAGGATTTTTGGAGGTGATAAAACTATTAACCCTTTGAACCCGACAGGCCGGTTTACCGGCCTGTTGTAACGGTGTACCGGTATATACCCGAAAGGCCGGTATACTGGCCTCGCTATCTACCATCATAACCCAACAGGCCAGTATACTGGCCTGTGTTATGTTATTCGCTAGATTCCCTATAAAAGTGTCAAAATTTGCCTCAAGGCTCGGGTTAGGGTGCCGAAATATGGGGGAGATTAGGGTTCAAAGGGTTAAAGATGTGGAAACTGGGTCATGAGATTCAGCAAAATTTGTTTTAGTTTCATGGCGAAAAAAAGGTTTGGGAACAAAGGGGAGGGATGATTGTACATAAATTTTAAATGACTCCAGAGCTGGCAGGTGTGATTGTTGACCTATGTGTCAGTATAGTTAATATCTTGGCCTTCTGTGAAGCCCACACTCTTTTACTATGTCATGAACTTGGCCTCCATGTAATAACATTGAAACTATTCAGATTCCACATCTATAACCTTAAATATTAAATACTATGCAGCTTTCTACATGCAAGTGACATTGACCATGTGTCTGTCCCTAACCCCCATGGATGTAGCCCAAACGGTCATAATTTGGAAGCTATTGATATCCCTACCCTGTGACCATAAATACACATGCAACTTACATTACTTTAGCTCTTTATCCCTGTTACCTAGGGAAACAATTGAGGTTGCCACCCAATAATCTTAAATTTACTGGTGGGTATGAAATTGACATTGACCTAATGGCCCATTCTTTCCTCTTAAGCCCTTGCTTATAGTTTAAAAACTGTAAAGATTCACACTCTTTAACTGAATACATGTTGGGCCCAGTTTGCCCTTCTGCATATTGTAGGAGATGCTAATAGCTATTAAGGGTAGCCTGTTTGCAGGGATATGCATCCATTAATGGTGTTCCATCTGAGAAGGTCTTGGACTTTGGCCTAAAAAAGATTGTGGTTTTTACAGAAAACCTTAAATTTATTTTTAAAGATTTTACTTTTTTTTTTTACCTTTTTTTTAATACATTTCTTGGATGTTTTTGCAGCATTTTTACTTTTTATTTTTTTGTCTAATAGTAGATGGGCCTATTTACATTTGGTTCAATAGCATTATTTTCCCAGGTATTTTTTCCAGGTCTTTTACTCTTTTCAAGCCTATCTTTGCAATAAAATTAGTTTCCATACATGTGTCTTTCTGTCTGTCTGTCTACACCATAGATTAACCTTGGTGTTAAAGTTTAGATAAACCGCAATGTAAAAGTTTTTAACTACAGAGTATGATGGGCTTGACAATGTTACTTCCAAAAATTCATTTCTTAATTTGTATAAAACAATTTCCAAGATAATATGCCTGAGCCCCATTCTAAATTGCAAAAGAAAAATGGCAGCAGTTTTATCAAGATGAAGTTAAATTACTGAGTATATAATTTATGACAATTTGCTTAAAACCAAATGATTCCACATCACAATATCATCATTTTATCTTGTTTTTCAGTACCATGGATGTTTATGTTGCTACATTTTGCATATTTCTAAGTCTGGTTACCCTAGTTAAAGCAGCACCAATTGAAGATGAGATTACAGCTCTCCCTGGTCTAAACAAGCAACCATACTGGAAACAATACTCTGGTTTCCTTAATGCCACAGGCACTAAAAGGTTGCACTACTGGTAAGTAAAAATACTGTTCATTTTAAGAACTAAATAATTGCAAAACTTTATGTCTTTGGAAATACTGTGCAACAAAAAGTTTCCAAGTTTGATTGAAGGCATCCTGGAATGCTTTAATGTTTGTATAACTGATGTTGGTCTGCCATCAAACAAGAGCAGAGTATCTTAAAATAGAAAAAGAGCAGAGTATCTTAAAATAGAAAAAGAGCAGAGTATCTTAAAATATAAAAAGAGAGAACTTATCAGGGTATTTTTAGGTTATTTCTTTTACAATTGAAAAAAATAACTTGGGTTATATTTTTGAAAGTAACTTATGATGGGGATTTTTGAGAAACACTGGTTTGGGGATATGCAGAGTTCTCTTTGCAGAAGCAATTTAAGACATAATTGTAATTTAAAAAAAGATTTGCAAAAGTGAAACAAATTATTTAAATTAAGATCAAAATAGACCTTTGGCTTTAAATCTGATTATCTGTAATGAGAAGTTATGAAAAGAGATTTAGCATGTAACATTATTAGGTAAAATAAATGTTACCAGATTAGTTTAGACTGGAAAACAATGAAGTTTTTGGAGTGGTCTGCTGCATTGTGTTCTTTATCAAGACACCTTACATTCATTTCCCCCCAAAAAATCTAACCAATTTACTTATTACTTTAAAATGGCTTGGTCATTTTGATCTATCTGAACTATTTTATTACAGTATATACATGTACTTGCTCTAATAAATGGCATTTCAGATAATAAATACCATTAATCACAGATTATTTTAAATTTCTCCTCTGACAGCCAAATTCAGTTCCAGGCCTTCATGAGTGGCTTAACTGTGCCCTGCAGAAACATGTTTAAATGGACACAGGCACATTTCTGGCATCTCAAAACCAGATGCTTTGGGCAGATGGGGCTTGCTAACCTTTTGTGGTCACCTATCTAGGAGAAGGTAAACTCTGTTTTCAAACATTCGCTGCCTTGCAACTATACCCTCTCATGGGAAAGGCTAAGGTAGTAAACCCTAACAGAAAATTAGGAGACGGAGTCCCTAAGGTGACTTGGCATTGTTTTCATTGTCATCTTGGCACCTCCTGTGACACCACTGGTGCCATGACATATCAGCTTGTCCTTTCACTTGGATCCATCAGCTGCGTCAAGAAGTGGAATCAGCTGCATGGGCAACAACTGATTCTCCTTATCACCCTGCCCAGGCTTGCGCCCTGAAGAGGACACCCCAGCTTCGCTTCACAGCATCGATGCAACACGGGAAGCAGCAGTTTACTGGTTATAATTCATCGCTCAATTGGTGTAGAGTGAGACATCAGGGGTTGATTCCAGTGGTGGGAGAGACCAACAGGTCTCACTGGACAGCTACTGACCACCTGAAGCTGGTAAAGTCTGCTTTACTGTGTGCATAGGGCTTAAGTTACACGATTACCTGACAAAGCAGACTGCAACTATTGCACTAAGAAACAACAAACAAAAGCCAACAAGGAAATCCTCAAGCTAGGCACCTGCAATATCTGGACCATTCTGACTGGACTCTCAGATGATCTCCAGGTGTCATATCGAGATAAGGCTGAGGAATTCACTTATGCCCTCTCCAAGACTTTTGATTCAGAACCTCCCAATGGCAGTGCCAAAGAGAGATGGGATGATATCAGAGAGACTGTGTACAGCACAGTCACACAGATCTTTGTTAAGAAGCAGTCAAAGAACAATGACTGGTTTGAGGCTAACTCCGCCAGACTCACTCCAGGCATAGTAGAGCGACATGCTCTGATCACTGGTTTGAAAGCCGGTGAGAAAAAGCTACGCTTGCTAGCAGATGAAAAGTTATTTCGGAAAGAAGAAGCAACTCCAACACAAACCAGACTCCACTTTCAAGTGCAGCAAGGACTACCACTCCCATGTTGGGTTACATAGCCACTACAGACGCTGCATAACCACCATATCTCTCATGGGCACACTTCTATCGTCTCTCAAGACTAACTAATGCCAACAAATTTTTTAATTTTTTTTTTTATATTGTACTTATATTTTTTTGTATTTAAATTTAGAACCCTATTCCATTTTTCCTTCATTGTACTCAGATTTAATTACAGTCATTTCAGATATCTTGACTCACCAATTTTCTTGATACAGACCCTAGAAATTTTCTGCCCATTAATGAAAGGATTATTTTGAAAAATAAAAAGCATCATATGAATTCCAGATTTTCTAAATGCTGTGACTAGATTATCGTTGCATATCATTCATTGGTTACATTTATTAGACATCATGCTGATTAAAATGCTTATTGTTCCTCTCAATATTTTTTTAGCATCTGTTGGACATAGTCCAGATTGTAAACTTTTGTATTAGTTACCTTGGTGTGCTATTTGGTAATATTGGTATCACAGCAAGTTTTATCAAAACAAATTGTTAAGTAATTATATCCTGAGTGCAGAAATTAAAATTGTATAACATCATTATTATAAAATGTCAAGTATGATAATAATACTTAAAATGTCTTATTTCAATGGATTAAAATTTAGGTCATACAAATGTGGTTTGTTTGTTCTAAATGGAAGGAGAAATACCAGAAAAAATATCAATCTCATTCTGACATCCAGCTCTGTTTTTGCAGCATAAATGTGGATAAGAAAATAATTTTCAGCCAAATAGAAACTGTGGCAACTAATTGATTGAAATGTTACTTTCTTCTCCACAGTTTCATTACATGCTTTCACAAACTTGCACATGTCTGATACCGAGTCATATGATATCAGGCCCATTTTGTGCTTTTCTTATATTCAGTACTCGGAGAGCTTCCTGGATCGGTTGGTTTACAATTATTTTAAATGTCAGACAAGTTCTGATTAAGATGTATTGACTCAGAAATACTCGCACATGTCAACACATACAGTCAGATATTCATACATACATAAACATATGTGCATGCTAAAATATATTTGCTGACCCAAACCACATTTTCCTGTGCATTTATTTTTCTTCTTTATCATTTTGGTTAAAACAAGAACTTCTTCCAGAAAATTCTGACCAAGCATGAACACTGTTGAGGAAAATACAAAAACATAGAAAATGTTTAATTTAATAAAAATATGCATCTTTAACATTTGAATAAATTACAACAGAAAGGATATGTGTTCACAACTGCTATTGTATTTTTGGGGCCAGTGTCAGCCAGGTGAGTGATCTTACAATGACCTGGCCACTTGTCATTAGAAATATGATGCTCTTGATGATACTAGAAACCTGTTGACTTAGGTTGAAAAGGTTCGAGCCAATGTAATTATGACCCAAAACAAGACATGTGGCTGTATTATTGACCACACGCAGTGTTCTTGTTTATTTCAGGTTCTTGGAGTCTGCTAACAATCCACAGACAGATCCTCTTGTACTATGGATGAATGGTGGCCCTGGGTGCAGTTCAGATCTAGGGCTTTTGTCAGAACATGGTCCATTTGTGGTAGGTAGTTCAGCTTACAATAATTCTAATCACCCAGTTTATATGTGCATGAATTTTGTAGAAATTTAAGAGAAAAACATATTTTAAAATTTTATTCATATAAAATTGCAGAAATGTCAAGCAATATATATATATATATATATATATATATATATATATATATATATATATATATATATATATATATATATATATATATATTTAGCCGGTTAGAAAATCAAGAAAATAATTTGTCCCAAGTATACTCCACTCCCTCGATAACTTGCGCCCTGATATCTCGTGAATCTGCTTATAACGCTGTGTCCGGCACAGATCCTGATTTTCCCACAAAGAAAATATACTTTAAATATCTTTCAAAATATGATTAACGTGAAAAATCGTGATTAATGCATATAAAGATAGATTACATATTGTGAAATTTGCAATAAGATATCACATATTATCTTAAGGCTTATTTGTTGATAAATAGTCATCAATACGCTGTAAATAAACAGTAGGTGAAAAATTAGTAATCAATGAAAATGTCTGGTAAATGCTAACAGGTGGGAACAGAGATTGAAATAAACAGCAATTAAATATCTTTGCTATGTGAAATTCACATTCTAATCCTTTATTCCCGTTTCACTGTAAACATTATAATTGCAACACATTTTTTTCTATGAAAACATGAAAAGAGCCCATCACATCGAAACTCATGAGTAACTTCTGTGTGAACTTAATTACTTGTCAGCATTGTTCTGATCAACAACTTGGCGAAGTGTTTGTTGCATTAAAATAATCAATTAAAAGAGACCTGTGTTGTTTTGTCACTTTGAATATGTCTTTTGTATTGAATCAAGCAAGGGAGGATTTTGCTCAGCGGTAGAGAAATCAAGGATTAATACAAAAAAATTAACCAATTTTTTTCAAAAGTGAATTCACATTTGAATCTAATTTACATGGTTTTAAATTTGTAGACCCATTAAATTCATGTTGATAATGATTAACCCTTTTTTTTTTTTTTTCATTTTACTTCTAGCGCAATCAAATTTATTGATTGATTATGATGTCTTTCAAATTGTCTTTTATATTCAGATTTCCAGTGATGGGATGACTGTGACCTATAACAACTACAGCTGGAACAAGGTAAGAAAATGTATGCATCTGTGACTTGAAAACAAGGTAAGAAAATGTATGCATCTGTGACTTGGGAACAAGGTAAGAAAATGTATGCATCTGTGACTTGGGGTACAGAGATAATACACATAGTTTTCTATTTTGAAGAGGTGTTATAGTGATTTTACATGATAAATCTCGTTTTTCAACTCATTTTTAATCAGATGTAATTGGTGAACTACACTTTGGTTGAGTTGACTCCAAGTTCATTGGCAAACGAAGGTCAAATTTACAAAATGTTCAAATTCAAACTTTACTGTCTCATCTAATCATTTGACATTGATTTCTAATTTTGCTTCAAATAATAGTAAATGTGAATGTTTCAGTTGGTTTAAAGTTGTTGTTCACTACATCAAGAAATTCAAAAAGCAATGGACCAGTATATCAACATTCAGAATATGTATGTTGTTTTCAGGAATTGATGTCATGTGTGCATGACAAACTATCATTACAATGAGTTATTAGTTGAGATCTTTCTAAGCCAAAACATTACCAAATTTTTTAAAATGTATCAGTAGCTACCAGGTACATGAATTTTATGGATAATAAGTTTATAGCCATAAATGGTTCATCAAGTTTGTTTAATTTTCATTTATAATACGATATATTTGAGATACAGTCGACTCCGGTTAACTGCACACCCTCGGGCCCATCACGAGACTGTGCAGTTAACCAGAGTGTGCATTTAACCGAAGTACGGTACAGTACAGCTTTAAATCAGCACGGCATGAATATATGTGAAGAATAAATTTAAACAATGATTAAAATCCACTCTTTCAACTTTTACTTAAATGTTAAGCTTGTTTTCCTTCCTCCGAACACAATTTCACTGATTCAACCAATGGATCAAGGAATTATAGTGAATTTCAAGAAATTCTATAAATCGCTTGTTTTTCGAAAATGGTGTCAGACATTGATGGGTCATCTCCCACAGAAAAAGAGTTCAGCTACAAAGTCATCTGCATCCTGTTTTTCGCCATGTTGTCATTTAAATTGAATTCTGTTGTGCATTTTCCATCTTTCCAACAATCCATATTTTGGTTTGAAATCATTCAAACGTGAACGGTTTAGAGCAATGTTTACCATGCTGTACTATGATTTTTCCCACGCTATTGCTCCCTAGTGGGTGCGGATATACATGTATATACCACCTAAGGCGTCCTTTACATGTCAGTCATTTACAAAGTCGCATTTACTGGCTTAATTATTGGCTTATTTGAAACACTATAGCAGTGGACTGACAATAACTGATCATGAATATACATTGTGCAGTTAACCAGAGTAAAATTGTAAGGAATAATGTGCCTTGGGCAGAAATTTATCGTGCTATTATCTGGAGTGTGCATTTAAGCGAAGTGCAGTTATCCGAAGTTTGTTCCCATTGAAAAGCATTGAGAAAAAACGAGACCGGCGTGACTACGTGCAGTTATCCGGCGTGTGCAGTTAACTGATGTGCAGTTAAGTGGAGTCGACTGTATTAAAAACGTTATTTCAGCAAGAGGCATTCAGTCATTTTGGTAAGTATTCTTGTAGAAACATATTTTACTAGGAATTATTGGTTTCAGTAAGAGACATGTTTGCTTCAAAAAAATTGGCGACAGTTAAAAAATTACAATATGCTGACTTTTGTTTTACAGCTTTTGACTGGCATACATTTTTTATACAATGAACACTCATGGAATATTATTTTTTTCATCCAATTCAAGGTAGCAAACATGCTGTATCTGGAGGCACCAGCTGGGGTTGGCTTCTCTTATGCTTTAGACACAAACTACACCACAGATGATGATCTAGTAAGTCAGTCAAGAAAAATTCATTTGAGAATGTAGCTTTACTTGTAAAGAACATCCAAGAACCAGTCTCCAGTTTTACACTTATTGACTAACGCACTAGCAGCGTTAATTCATTTTATTAAGATGCAATCTTTTCGTGAACTTGATGGCCTTCATCCTGAACAAAAGATTTTCAGCAGTAAGGCTTACATTAGGCAATATACATGGAGAAATGGTATTATAATGGTTGAATGGCACGTCAGCACTATACTGGCAATATGGAGTCACTAAAAGTATAGTTCTTTTAGTGTAAATATAAAGAACCAAAGAAAGAAACTGTAGTAGATAAAAACCTTCCAGCAAATAATCAATAAACAAAACGTTTAAACAATATATGTTGTCATGTAAACGTAATAAAATTTGGTATAAAGGTATATAAATAAAAGATAAGGTTTAAAAAATTTAAAACATATAATGCTATTATTTTACTCATGTATTTAACCAGTAAAGAACTACATGTTATCATTCTGACTCATACAATATGTGAATGCAAGATTCATCCATTTTCTGTCCTGTTGATCATAAACTAAGAGTTAAAACGTTTAAACTTAATTTTTTTTTCATAAAGACATGAATAAAGTTGAAGATTAAACAAATTGAGGTTGGAAACTTCCAAGTTCTGAAAGTCATAATTCTGGGCTTCTTATCCATAGATTGTGTTGAGCGCCCTCTGTTTATCCATTGGCTGTATGATTCTGACACAAGACTCTCAAACCAGTCTCTATCTTCCTATGAGACTTGGTATAACATATTAGACATGCAATCTTGGTGTGCCTTTTTTCTATGGAGTAATCATCTGGTATGTCTAAGTTTTTTCCATCTGTCTTTCCATTTAGTCATCCATCTACCATACATTTTCACCTCTGGAGCAAAATTCTATTCCAACTCAAGATATCCCCATAAACCAGATTTGTTTCCTGTATGCTTTGTAAATATGAAATTATTGGTAAATCCTTCTGTCTCCCAACATACATTTTTGTTGATTTGGGGTATAGATGACTATTTTCATATATATCTGATTCAGTAATCAACCAGTATCGAGCAATATATATATCATAAAATGTCTTAGTGACTTGCTATCAGTGCAGAATGTATTGGATCCTATTATTTTGAACAGCGCTCATTGCTAAGGAACTACACTGTATGTTTTTCAAAAGGAGTGAATATCAATTCCTCAAATTTACTTATTTCTTAGTTTTTTTATTAGTTTCTTTTTTAAAGATAAATAATATGTGCGGTATTCTAATCGTGATGAAATATTCATGGTTGTCCAAAATAGTGATGGGCCCTGTGGTCTAAAGCACTCACCATTATGGATCACTGCCATCTCACCTCTGTCTGTGTGGGTTCGCATCTCAGCCAATGTGGGTATGTCAGAAAGCTTTCTGGTAGCTTCTCATGGGTTGGTGTTTCTTTCTGGGCTTTTCCCAGGTTCTTCCTCTACCATTAATAATGGCAACCATGTATAGCTTATCTTGTGCTGAAAAATGGCATTAAACCCTGCAACAACAACAAGCAAAATAGTGTTGGCAAATTTAAAAAGAGCTAACAAACCACATACATTCTTTGAAATATTTTAATGCATTCTATATTATTAATTTAAATTTATTACAAATATAGTGGATTTGACAGTGGACATAAAATATAACATTCAATCCATCTCATTTTGAATGCATTTATTAGTAGGAGAAAATAAATGCTGAGGCATAATGTATTTAAATTAGTCACAGAGTAAGTAATGATCTTTTCATAATTTTCATCATCATCTGACTTAGTTATCTTTTGTTTGACATTTCTTTCTTTATAGACTTCTCTGGATAACTATGCTGCCCTCAAGAATTTCTTCATCAAGTTTCCAGAGTTTGTTTCGAATGATTTCTACATCACTGGGGAAAGTTATGGAGGGATATATGTGCCAACATTGTCCTCCAGAGTGTTGGATGATCAAGCAATAAATTTCAAAGGCTTTGCTGTTGGAAATGGTCTTTCCGATGATGAGTTGAATGATGATTCTCTGTTGTATTTTGGATATTACCATGGACTTCTGGGAGAAAGGTGAGACTTACAGGAATCACACACATTTGCGTGTTTATTTTTTTTCATTGTTTATGTATGTGTGTAATTGTATATATATATATAAAGTGTATATATATATATATATATATATATATATATATATATATATATATATATATATATATATATATATATATATATATATATATATAAAAAGTGTGTGTCTTCCCTGTCTTGTCTGTCTGTCAGTAAATAATTTGTTTCAAGAGCTAAAGATGCCTACAGTTACCTAGGTACTTGGGTACCCACCCATTGATAATAACCTGGGTAATTAATTGGACAACTGAGTACCGCTTTAAAAAGAAACAACTCCCCTCATTCCAAGTTTTCAAGTTCAGATCAAGACACAGAATAATGATTACAATTGGAGGCTTGTGTCATTGTGCACATTTGTTCGTTATCATAGGGAGGCTTGTATGGCTGCTTACAATTTACATGTCATACATGTACTACAGTCCAACCCGTTTATGTTGACATCCTCGGGACTGAGGAAATATTGTCGAGATAAACGGATGTTGAGATAAGTGTTGGGTGGGGTGGGGTGGGGGTGTCTGCAAAATCAGTGAGTAGTATTTACACTTTGAAAAAACAATGGAAATTTTTAGTACGTGAAGATAAAACCAGAGTGAAATACACTTGTATATTGGCAAATTACATTACAAGGGACCGGGACTTTACTTTTTTGTCGACATAGGCAGCTTGTGCAAGCTTAATGGCAAGTGTGATTTTGGGAATGGAAAATGTTATACTAAACCTATTTACAACTTTTTGTAAAATTATTATATAGTGCATATATGACTGATTGTTAAATTGGAAACAATGATATGAGCCCCTGTGTTCATCGTTAGACCTCTGTCTAGTATCCTTAATTTGTATCTATCACATGTACATCAAACAGTTCCAAGAAAACACAGGTTTCTTGAATGTGAACCCATGTGTCATTCAGTTTGACACTACATATGTAGTGGACCAGTCTAAATTAAAAATAAACTGTGCCAGATATCATAATAGACAGGCTTTTCAGTGTTACTGGTGGATATATTTGATTTAAAAATGTTAGAGGGTGGGGATTTTGTTAAATTTCAAAAATATGTTGTATCCAGAAAAGGACAATCAATAGCACAATTTAAAAAAAAGATTTTGACAGACATGTAGACAAGTTAAATTGAGAGCTATGCATCAATACGTTATCAATTCTTTTTTTGTCTATATGTCTTGTTCTAACTACTAATCCACATATATTTAGCCAATTTGTGACATACATTATATCTGCAGATCCAGGTAAGTAGCAAAAAGAATGTACTTTTTTCATTTTTTGTTGTTATGGCATGCAATGTATAGATTGCTCTTTTTATGCTTAGATTCCACCTTTTTTGCTACTTAAATTCAAAATAGTTACACTTATGCTTCTCTTTTGAGGTTGGCATGTGTGAGCTTACAACAAAGCAGTTCAGGTTCACAATTAATACATTTTCTCTTTGATCGGGTACCTGAGTAACTGATCGTTACGTTTGGCAGGTACCCAGAAAAATTTTGTAAAATTTTGACATCTTTATCCATCTCAAAGGTATTTAGGCCAAACTTAGTACATGTATCAAGCATTGTTAAAAATGTTCACATTCAATATATGTTGGAAAAAAACTATCATAAATGATATGTCATTTGACAGTACATAACCATATTGAACTATGGGGTACAATGAGTAGTGTTAAAATTGACTGTACAGAACTTTAGGGTGCTAGCTTAGGTATTTGAAAATTGACAATGCTGGACCATGCAGTACAGTGAGTAGTGTAAAAGTTGACTTTAGAACTTTAGGGTACTAGCTTGGGTAGTTTGAAAATTGATAGTGCTGGACCATGCGGTACAGTGAGTAGTGTAAAAATTGACTATAGAACTTTAGGGTACTAGCTTAGGTATTTGAAAATTGACAGTCCTGGACCATGCGGTACAGTGAGTAGTGTAAAAGTTGACTTTAGAACTTTAGGGTACTAGCTTGGGTAGTTTGAAAATTGATAGTGCTGGACCATGCGGTACAGTGAGAAGTGTAAAAATTGACTATAGAACTTTAGGGTACTAGCTTAGGTATTTGAAAATTGACAGTCCTGGACCATGCGGTACAGTGAGTAGTGTAAAAGTTGACTATAGAACTTTAGGGTACTAGCTTGGGTAGTTTGAAAATTGACAGTGCTGAACCATATGATACTTTCTTAGGTAGTTAAAAAAAATTAATTATAATTTAATTAATTAAATATATTTTGAGTAACACATGGTGCATTTTTCTTTGACCTTTTATTGGGCCCCTCTGTCTACTGTGGTTGCTCGGCTGGACATAGTGTCATTGTGGCCATTTTATATGTTGATAAGCTAGTAACTAAATTTAGATATGTTGTCATGCGGAACCGGTCAGATAACCGAGTTTGAGCACTTGATTAAACATTTGGTAATTTGTTTGAGTCAGTCATACAGCAACTGGGATGACTGTAGATATACGTACTTTTCAGTGTCAATGCTGCATTTAACTAAAAATTATCTGTGGAAAGAACCACCCTCCTCCCCTGCATCCACTATGTCATTTATTTGGTGCATTTTCTTGCATAGCATACTGCTCCAGTTCTGTTCTCAGGTGCATTGCCTAGGATTTCTGTATTCACAGCTTTGCTTTTGAACTGAACTTTATTTGTACTTTAATGTGCTCAACTATTAGGCCTTTTATACTTAATGCACACTTTCCATGATCCATGTATCAAGAATAAGCAATGTTTGTTATCATGACAATCCTTGGGACCAGACTCATCGAGTTTCGGTTATCAGTGTCCTCATTCACCTTGTATCAGCCCTTTCAGCTTCACATACCAGCATCAGACACTCTTCACATCCCTACAAACTCCCCAGAGTCTCTCTTCCTGAGGAATTCCTATGGAACAAAGTCCCATTGCCAAGTTTCATGCATTCACAACTCGGATTTGGAATCCCAATTTGTGTCAGTACTTAAATGCACTCAACTATTATGCCAGTTTTTAATTTAATAGTCCAAAATTGATCATCTTGTTTCCGAAGTGAATTTTGTAATGGGTGTTGAGATTGCTGACTCCAAATCAGTATGAGCCCTTTGTCAGCAAGTCCTTGAAGCTGCACAGAAGAATTCCCTGTTTTAGGGGTAGAATGCTCAGCATTGCCAGCTTCTGTTACCAGTTCTCCTAATGTAAATGTGATTGGTGAATCTATTCAAAGGAGAAGGTAAATTGTTTAGTAACATATTTTTTTGGCAATATTTATCTAATGACATTATTATTATTATTATTATTATTATTATTATTATTATTATTATTATTATTATTATTATTATTATTATTATTATTACTATGTTGTGTCCTTTTTGATATTACAGTCTTTGGAATCAGATGATTCAAACCTGCTGTGCTGGGAATTCCACAAGGTGTACCTTCTACAGGAACTCTCTCAATAATACCAGCTGTCAGCAACAGGTAGATCAGATGAGTATTAGAAGCTATGACTGGTTGGTGACATTTTATGTCTTGTATTTATGCAACACATAATAATAATAATTTATTTTTATTATTCTGTTGAGTTGTCTGTTATTAAGTTCAAAAATGCAATCTTTATAGCATTTTGGTTGGCAGGTTGGCAATGTGACAATTGTAACAATGAAAGACTAAGTTTGTTTGACTGTTAATTTCTAAATTTTGTATTGTGTCTTAATTCATTCTATCTACTGAGTATTCATTTCATTTTTCTTTAGAACATGACATGTTGGTCAACTTTTAGTCTAGGGTTGTAATAACTGCTTCATGTATATCATATGTATTCACTGTCTCCTCATGTATACATTTTGTACTGCTAGTAATGGAATATAGTGAATTTTCTTAAAATGTTTCACTTCCTCTAAAGTGAACACCAATGAGATTATTAACTTTTTTAGCTATAGGTAAAATATAATTGTCTCAGAAATTTCAGGTCAACTGCAATCCATATAAATTCTGATTTATATTGCAGCTGAGCAAGGCGTTTAGCTTGATCTCGTACTCAGGCTTGAATGAATACAACCTATATATGGAATGTAAAGGCCAGCCATCTCAAGGTTTCTTCTTTAATCGGAAGACCCAGATGTTCTACCACTCCCTGTTTGGGTGGAAGTTTACCAAGGAACCTGCGATGAACAAAAAGATGAAGGTAATCTGTCACAGTTACATCCAGTAGTTATACATCATAGTGTATGTACTGTTGTAGATCAGTGTACATTGGGGATAACTGATGTTTCTTTTTTGAGATGATGCTTCACAGCCCAAGACAGCAAATGATAAAATTTATTATTATTGTTATATGCCCATGAAATTGTACTGAAGATTGATAAAGAATTGAAATTTGTTTTAGAACAAAAAATTAGCTACATTTTAAAAATTAATTATGCATAAATACATTGTCTTCTTGCATCACAGGATGTTACGAGTCTTAAGTAATTGCATGCTCTGCTAGTGCCTACATAAAGAATATTAAAGGATAAGCATATACTGTATCAGTCATAGTACATTTTTTCTGATCCTTGGATATTTTAAATTTTATTAAACTCTCCATTTGTCCTCCAGCATGTGAAATCAAGGGAGATAACACACTAATTGTTTAATCCAAGGAAATAATGTTAACTAAAATATGTAGTTTTTTTTAATTTCTACCCAATAGGCTTTGAAGGAGATGATGAAAGTGACAAAAGTGGGTCTAACCCCACCTTGCCTGAACTATGATAACATAATCAAGTACATGAACTCTAGTGCAGTTAGACAAGCTCTTCATATACCTGACACTGTACAGGCATGGGATGTATGCAGGTAATGGAATGTAAAGTATAATATATTCCCACCACTGTAGAGTCAAGTATCTAGATCCTTCTGTCAAGGACAAAATATAATTGTTCCTGACTCAAGAAAACTATAACATATAATTGAAAATGAATAGTCAGAAATAATGAATGAATTTATAAGAAATAAAACTTAAGTACAAAAATTAGCTGGCATCAAGATTCTGTTTTTGAATTAATTGCAATGAATCTGGGTAGATATTATGGTCATCATCAGTTTTCTCCTGCAATTTTTAAAAAGAAATATTGCGTTTGTGACTTAGAACTGAATGTGATATATAATAAAATCTTGCAATTTTTTTTTTTATGAATCTCCATGAAACTTAATAGTGCTGTGGTCATAACCTGAAGATGTGCATATCAAAGAAATACTTTGCTCCCATTTTTGTATAGTTATTTCCCGTTTTGTTTTGTAGTTTCATGTACAGTTACATTAGCACAACTAATCCTACAGTTCTTAATTGATTGCCATGAAACTTGGCACACATTGTAGTCTTCACTTGATAATGTGCATATCATCACATCACTATACTTCCACAATTAGCAAGAGGATTATTTCCCTTTGTGATGAATGTAATTACCATTTTATTGACATTTTTTCATATCATTGATGATTTTTGTTTTTAAAGTCACTAGAGTGGCACAAACAAAATGATAGGGCAAAGGAATAGCATACTTTACTGTGAGTTCTGAGTCCTAACACCGTTCACAGTCAAGACACTGCATTGCACAGAAGACTTCTTTAAAGCTGCATTCCCTTGCTCACAAAAAATGGGATAGTGGCATGACCTGATGTTATGACCTTTTGCCTGAATAGCAGTGAAAATATTTTGAGGAGAGGTACACTGGAGTCAAGTAAAAGAAATGTGTGTTTGTGTGTCAGAGTGGGAATCTAAAATTTCAGCAGTTTATCAATGGTATCATGATGTCAACAGATTTGTGAGGTGGTAGCCATAACCCATGTGAGTGTACAGAATCAACCTAAAAAAACTAGTGGTATGGCAATGCAGAGTATGCAGCACAAATGCTTTCACTTTCAGAATGTTGCCATTAAACAGTTTCTGACTGACTTAAAACTTAATCTGTAGTAGACATAATCAAGACAATCAACCTGGTCTACCTGTAGTAGACATGATAAAATTCAAGACAATCAACCTGGTCTACCTGTAGTAGTCAGGATAAAATTCAAGACAATCAACCTGGTCTACCTGTAGTAGACATGATAAAATTCAAGACAGTCACCCAGATGTACCTATAGCCAACATAAATTGAAATCAAGACAACCAACATGGCCTACCTGTAGTAGGCATAATTTGAAATCAAGACAATCAACCTGGTCAATCTGTAGTAGAAAAAATTATAAATAAAGACAATCATCAAAATACATTGCACATTTTTTATTTATTGGACACTAAGTTCATTTGCAAAATCCACGTGACCATGACATTGTTTATAAATAATACTCTTTTTAGATCATAGCATAAAGTTTTCCTTTAAATTAATCATGCCAAACTGGACAATCATGGGAAGACCATTGTTTACATTGCATGGCACTTCAAAGACCATGTTCAAAATATCAGTTACAGATTAGTTTTTTGAGAGAATGCAGCTTTAAAAGATAAATTTCTAAATGTATCAGAAGGTTGTTAAAAAACCTTTTACATAATGTTCCAGGAGAACATACATTGTGACAATAAATTTTTATCTTTTAGAAGGATAAACAGAAAGACATATTTAAAATGTCTTTTTTAGACTAAATTAAATTCATCAGTCTTTTGTGTGAACAAAACCAGATCTCACTATCATATTTTATATAGGAACTTTAAAAAAACTTTTCATGCATTTAAAATAATAACTTTCACTCTGTTCATAGTTATTATATTCAGGTGATAAGTAAGAAAATATTTTGTTTTGCACTTACCACACAATACCTTGCATGAAAAACAAAACTATGGAGGAATTGTTGTGAAATTTAATCCCTATTATCAGAAATCATTGTTAATAGGGAGGGGAAGTTGGGAACATTTATACATCTTCTCTTTTTATGATATTTATGCCACATGTGGGCAAGGTAAAATTAAATGCAATAAACTCATTAGGTTTTGAAAAATAACTCTGAAGTTTTTGTAAACCATATTACTTGCTTATAAATCAGGTCTAGCTGCATAATGAACAGACACATCTGCTATGGCACCAGCATTTTGTTAATAGTAACCAGTAGAACAAACAACATTGACCCTGATCTGCTAGCACATTATACCAAGGCAAATCAGGGTTAGTGTTGTTTGCGGTTGGACTTATAAACAAGTGCATGCTAGAATTTAGAAATTTTATTATCCACATTGTTTAATGTGATATAGTTTGCTAGCCTCAATCTGTCCTTCTATCTCTCTGTTACCACATCTTCTACTCCGGGGAGGAAATTCGTGAAATTTAAATGACAATTAAATTTTCCATGACATTCTGACCAAATGTAATAAATACAGTCATAGTTGAAAGTTAAAATATTTGATGAGTTTTGCATTATGATCCCAGGATCACTGCCTGGGGGTTGGTGCATAGAGGGGGGATTGGAATATGTGGTAAAAAAGCATGGAAATTTGTGACAGCATCATATTACAGTTCCCTTAGTTTGATAATTTATTATAATCAGATTGATTTATGCAAAAATGTACATTCTGTTTGCTGACTCTTGTTGGGCAATGATTTTTTAAAAAGACTTCTCCTGAGGAAATAATTTTTATATACTGTTGTTTGTTGGGTATGGTGCCCAAGCTAAAAGCTGTAGCACTCTGCTCCATCAGTAATGTTTTAAGAGAGCATTTCCCAAGGAAGCATCTAATGCAAGATTAATATTTCACATGATGTAAAGTTATCTGATATGACATCAGTGCCTGCTGGAACAGGTTTCATGACTGTTGCCATAAGCAGTGTCAGTAAGTGAAGGGGAAATCTGTACTGTGACAGTCATAAATATAAATCATTGTAGTTAGCCAATCAGAACTCCATAATTTATCATGTGATGTACTAATAACCTATGTTTTCATACTTTCTCGGTTTCTTTGCCCATCAAGCTGCATAAAACAGACTGATACATTTTATAGAATTTTGCTCTCTTTTTTTTAGGATTAATTTAAAATGTCTATTTCTAATCTCTCCCCAGCACGCTGGTTAATTTCCATTACAAAAGACTTTATGATAGTATGATGGACCAGTATTTGAAAACTTTAGCAGCTGAGGTAATATTGGTGTTGGGAATATGATTAGATATAATGTATACGTATAACACACATCCAAATGCTAACATCATTGACCCATATCTGCCATCACATAATGAACTAACAGATGAGGGTCTAAACTGTTAATCTGCTAATGATTTTAAGCAAACAATGTGGACTCTGATGTAAATTCTTCACCCAAGAGCATCATCAATCTAGATATATCACATGTTTGATCAAAAACTTACATTTTGATTATTTTGTAGTCACTGTTAAAATGTAATAAAATCATAATTATAAAATGAAAGATAGACTACTAAGACTTTAAAAATATAATCAGGCAATATTCTTTGATGATTGCCCATGTAGTATGACATTCATCATGATGTCTGATGTTTCAAGTTGTAGTTCATTTTTATTTAAACAGTTCCCAACATGGCATACTGTTGATTTCTGAGGTTATATTGTATTTAACAGAATGAGCAGAGGAAGTTTGTTTTACCAGAGTATTACTTGATGGCAGGTCTGGTTCTAGAGTTTGCAGATGGTTGTGTATTATGGAGAATAAATGTATTATGGATGAGGAAATTTAACTCACCTTGTCAATTGCTGGAACCTTGTTCTTGATTTTTCAGTCCTAGAATTAGAAAGTAGTACAGATTGAAGTGTTTTCTTTTATTGCTGCAAAATTTATGAAAGCTTAAATGAGTTTGATTTAAAGTATTATCATTTAAAAGAATTATGACTCCTAGATTCCCATATACTTAATACTACTTTCTGTACCTTAATTTTACTAAGAAATATTGTATTTCACCTTGTTATGCATCTGTATAATTGACAAGACCTTAAATGAGTTGAATTTCCAGCATCACTTAATCATCAACTAAAAGATCTATAGCTCTTAAATGCCCATCATCTCCAATCTATGCTGTCCAAAAATAAGCTATTTTTTTGAAAGCCCTAATGAGTAAATTATTCATAGTGGGGCTCTTTGTGATACAACATGAACTAATTGCTATATTATTCAAATCTCATCAGAATTTGATGCTATTGATATGAGCAGATCTGGAGGAACCTGATAATGCATGCATAATCTTTTAGCAAAAATCTCATGTATATACCACTATACCACCTTCTCTAAACTCTGACGGACTTTTTTTTTGAGCTTAGACGGATGAATAACAAATCATTATCTACCTAACGACTACATTAAAATGCATGCATCATTATATCCTTGAAAGATTTATGTAATTAAATTGTAACCAGTACATGTATGTAGATTCTAAAATCTTATCTTCAGACCACTTCATAATTGATAATTTGAATACTCAAGTGCTTTCCAACATATTAACAAAAAGACTCATCTTTATGTTGTCAAGAGTGATCATGTTATTGTTCATTGTAGGACTGGGGAAAAGAGGATTTACATTTGTTTATTTTCAATTTAAAGTAAAAACTAGGTGAAGTTTATATAATGAAGTGTTCATTTGATAACCAGAGATTTTTGAGGCTGTGAACAAATATATTACGCTAAAATCAAGCTTCTGGTTCCAGAATCAACAAACAACTTTTTATGATACGGTGTGTGGTTTGAAGATAAGTTTTCACTTTTCCTTTTAAAAGTAATAAACAGGAGATGAAAGTGAATTTTTATTTCATGTTTTCCATTTATCTGTTAGTGGAGATGTTCATAATACTTACCAAACACTGTACCATAATGTGACAGATCAATATTTGAGGATATTAAATGCAAAGGTAACAAATTTATGTACAATACATGTGTAAATCCATATACACAGCATTCAGCCTCCTGTTTATTTGCTTATATGAATATATAGCTTTAGCACCTCACTTGGCCAGCTATACCCTAAAGTTTGTAAAACACTTTAGAGAAGTTTATTATTCTTTCTGAAAGGAAAATGAAATGATGTAGTCTTGCCTCTCCAGATGTTTGCATATGTATAGTTCAAGTCATACAGATCATGTCTGTAGGCATTCAGGAAGGACTATTTTAGCAGTGGGTGTCATTTTTTTTTAGAATTTGATTACAGAATATTTTTATGAGCCTGGTTTTATCATTTTTTTTTTTTACCAAATAACAAGGGTTTACAGGTTGGAAATTTGCTTTTGCATAAAGTGTGTGTGTGTTGTGATAAATATAATTTGGAATAATGCATGGATATGCTGTTTTAATATATACTTTTTAATGCAGTTGAGCTCTTTATGTAAAGTTAAAATCCTTATTCCTTTCAAACAATTTTCAAGAGATTTAAATAATCTGACTCATCGTTTATCAAAATCTTTGAGAGAAATACCTTGCTTTTCTTTGCCAAAGTTTATATTTCCCTAGCACCCAAACAAATATCTATATAAAAAAATTCCCTGATTAAATACATGCTTCTCAGTGCCTATTGCAATGAAAATCAATTCCTACTGCTTTTTATGGGACATTTTGATAACAGTAGATATATAATCTTGACATAAATGTTATTGCATTTTCAGTTTAATGTTTTTTAATCTCACAAGTAAGTAACATGTAAGTATATTATAGTTCTATCAGAAGTTGAAGCTGTCTAAGTTGATACATTAGTTTTGTGCTAACATTAATGTTTCTTTAGCAGTTGTCTTTAGTGAGACATTATATTTCTCATATTAGGATATTGTACACAAATTTTATTAGGCTTAATTATTAAATGCAAGTATCCAACTCTTACAATGCAGGTAGTCTATGCAAATAAAATTTCTGAATATTATTGATAATTGTGATAACATAGTTCTAATAAATGTATTATTTAATAATATCTATCTATCCAAACACACATCCACTCATATGTCTATCAGGCACATCTGGTAATCAAAAAACTCCATCAAAATTGATGTTTTATGGGAAATCTTGTCATGATGTTTTATGGGAATGGGTAAATACAACGTCCTGAACAGGGGTTTATGACAATAATCTTTTCTTAAATGATATTGTCATCCCATCTGTTTCTATGTTCATCTGTCTGGGACCAGTTTCTATTTGGGCATAATAACTCTGATTGCCCACTATGAACAGTTACCTAATGATTTGGGTAGCTTGCACTTGGGGTAAGGAAGAACACTATTCATTTGGGTAGCTTGTACTTCGGTAATGAAGAACACTATTCATTTGGGTAACTTGTACTTGGGATAAGGAAGAACACTATTGATTTGGGTAGCTTGAACTTTGGGTAAGGAAGAACACTGTTGATTTGGGTAGCTTGTACTTTGGGTAAGGAAAAACACTATTGATTTGGGTAGGTTGCACTTGAGGTGAGGAAGAATACTATTGATTTGGGTAGCGTGTACTTGGGGTAAGGAAGAACACTATTCATTTGGGGGTCAGAAGTTAGATGGGCAATGTCACTGACTGAAAGAAAAAAAATCCACTATAACATAACTTCTGCATAACATACCAGGACAAAATTTATTTGTGGCTTTTACTTCAATAAAGATGAAGCCTACTGATTCTGTGGTTTTATAAAATACAAGGTCAAGGTCACTGTAACTAAAAGAAGAAAAATGGTTTCTACACAATACTATTAGTTTTGTGGATGGCATGCATTTGATGTAAGGAAGAAGCTTGTTGATTATTGGGTCAAAAAGTCAAAACTAAAGGTCACCATTATTGTACAAGGTAAAATAAACACAAATTTTATTTATCTACTTAGATGACTAATCAGCATGGACATCTAATTTACCATTTACTGTACTCTTTTTTGTTGAGCTTTACATATCATAGACCAGGAGAGCTTTTGAAATTGACTGTTGTCCATTGTCTTTTGTCCAACATCTGAGATCCTTCCTTCTCTTTGCATATGTTTGTTATCTTGACTCCTAAACTCTTTGGAGGATTGCCATGAAATTTTACAAACATTCATCCCATGGTCTAGTTGGTTCTATAAAAAAAATGGTGCTACATTGACTTCCAATATGGCCCCCACACCAGCAATCTTAAAAAATCTTGTTATTGCTACTCCTCCTGAATGGATAGCCATGGCATTTGCACTAAAAGGATTTTATGGTGCCCAATCAGATGTCTGATATGACAACTATGGCAACCAGCTTGAAAACCTTACTGCTATGGAAATTCATATTGACACGGTATCTAGTTTATTCTGTATGAAAATTATGTTGATCTAGCATCCAGTATGGTCATCACAGGAGCCATCCTCTAAAACATAGTGTTGTCTCTAATTCTTCTGAATGGATGGTCATATCAGCATGGGATTTTTCACTTAATGACTCTTTATGATGTCCAGTTTGTCCTAAATTAAAATAATGACAATCTGACATCCATTCCCAGCAATGTGGAATGAACTGCCCATTGAAATTAGACACAAAGACAATGATCCCTTTCAAGAGTGCTCTGAAAACTCACATTATTTGACTGCAAGAACAAACTTAAAGACCAAATAATGTTTCCTACCTCAAATATTTTCAACATGTTTTATGTTTTCTAATTTCATGGTGTTTGTTTTGTTTTTTATAATCAAATTATTATAGATGTTGTAAAGCGCTTTGAGCTTCTAAAGATTAGGCGCTATACAAAGTCCTCATTATTATTATTATTATTATTATTATTATTATTATTATTATTATTATTATTATGTCCACCACAACAATAATTGAAGACTTTTGTTATCACCCTAGAATGACAGGGGTTTAAAAAATCAGTTTTAAAAAAAAAGATCTTAACTTCAATTCCTGTAAATTCTTTGAAGTAAATAGAAAGTTCCTTTGAGGGACTCTTGCTTTTTTGTGAGGGTCATACAAACTTAACTGTAACCACATCCAATTGCTTGAATCTCTGGTGCTAGCTGCCTCCATATGACTGGTTCTGGTGTATTTGACCTTGACCTATCACATAATCTCCATATGACTGGTTCTAGTGTATTTGACCTTGACCTATCACATAATCTGCCAGAAAAACCATGATTTGTGTAGTTTGTTATGCCATGATTTTGAAGTGAGCTCTTTTTTTAATGCATATATCGTTTGATTTGTAAAATATTCATCAGTCTGAAGTTTGTTGTAAAATCATAACAGAGATGAGGGTTTGGAGAAAATGTTGTACATCTCCAATCACTGAAACTGACTTTGATCCCTTATCTTGAGCAAAGCAATACTCTATACCTATGTACAAAACAAAATAGTTTTTAAGATACAAACACTTATTCTTTGTGCATACACAAGTGAAAATAATAAAAAATAAAATTTTAATACCATGGCATGTCGTATACTTTAATTTGCTAAGGCTATGTACACTCATGTGTTACACTGCAATATACATCCATAGTGTTTGTCATGTGCATGCTTTGCTTATCTTTTGCTCTGCCTATTTCATATCAGCAAGCACATATATTTAATTTTCATAATTCATATTAGCAAGTTGTTATGATTATGCACACCTATTCAAGAGTTTTCAATTGAAAAAAAACATTTTTTCCAGTTTTCTATTTATAGTTTTTATTGTGATTTATACGCAGCAGGAGTACTTCAGCAGATAATACTACATTTAGAATAATAAATCAAAACAGGCAGGAGACTAAATTGTTGTAATATGAGTTCATTATTTAAAATATATTGGCATTATTTATTGAAGATATTAATATTCCACACAGTGGAAAAACTACTTTGCACAGGCAAAAAATGCACATGTGCCTCTATGGAAAACGTTTGTTGCCATTCATTAATGTTGGCCATGTATATTCCTACACTGTACATGCAAAACCATTGCTGAGCTTCATTCTCCTCGGCTTTGCTTTGCAATGTAGAACATAGGCCCCAATCCGCTTGTTATGATGGCAGACCCATGTCTTCACCCTTTGTGGTTAGGTTTGTGTTACACTTGGATACATAATAATTGGTATTTTTAATCACAAGTCTTATGCTTTGATTTAAGGGTATATGCAATATGAATGGAAGTGTTTGCCACAATGGTGTTGTATTACTCACTTCATCTCGTCAGCCAACCAAATCACTTTTTAAATTTTGTGAAGGCCTCATTCTGGCGTTATAAGGCCCATTATTTGGCAGAATTTTCATGGAACCTTGATGAATAAAATTATTGATTTGGAGGAAACTACATACATTGGATGACCAACCACTTATTCTTGCAGTGTCAGAACTAGGATTGAACCCAACATCATAAATATGTAAAGCATGATATCATTGTACTATCAGGACAAAGACAAAAACTAATCATAACCATATCATTTTCCTATATTATGATTAGTTTATATGTATCAGTAATTCATAATACAGCTTAGTTTAGATACAGTCATGTTTATATATATAAATAATTCATAATACAGACTGGTTTAGATGCAGTCAGTTTAAATATAGAAATAATTCATAATACAGACTGGTTTAGATTTAGTTAGTTTATATATAGCAATAAGTCATAATACAGCGGGGTTAGATACAGTCAGTTTTTATATAGAAATAATTCATAATACAGCCTTGTTTATATACAGTCAGTTTATATATAGCAATAATTCATAATACAGTGGATTTATATACAGTCAGTTTATATATGTAGTGACAATTCACATTGTTTTACAAATCCACCATCCTAAACATCATCTTGTAGTTAGTCTAGGTTAGTCTTGCATTTACTCTCACAGACATGTTAATATTTATTGTTTAAAGCAAGTTTTGACAAATAAGGAATACATATTTTTGTATTTTGATCATGTCAGTTATATTTTAATTACAATACATGTATTTGTACACATGCCATACAGGATTTCTAAGCCCAATACTAGTCTTTTGGAATTTGTGAGCTTTCTTCTAAACAATTGTTTTTTCAAAAATTCTTTTGGTGCCTCTCACCAATTTCATGGTGACTAGGAGATAATTGAAAGCATGTACATAACTTCTTGTTGGTGTAATCTTGTTGATGCTATCCATTTAGTTATACTGATTTTGATCTCCATTCATTTGCAAAGCAATATATTTTTAACTAGTTACAAAACAGTCATATAGTTGAAGCCTATGTTGATTATCATGTGCAAAAAACTTATTTGGAACTTGATGACCATGATTGTTCAGATGTGTCATTAAATCACACACACACACACACACACACACATTCCATTAACCCTTAATTTAGTTGTGTGTCTGGGTAATTTCAGACAATGTGATGGGGTCATTGGGGTCATCCGTGTCGCATGAACACATAGATGTATTTACTTTATTTATACCATGTACAAAACTGAGCAGTGTAGACTCTGAACTAGCAGCATATAACATAACGGCAGACCTATTATATTATATTATATATATTATAGACCTATTTTGGTTTTGTTTACAGTAATCGATACATCGTACATGGAGAAAATATGGTATTTCTTAAAAACTCAAATTATTTCAAATGCTGCTGTGTTCTTTCAGAAGCGGATCTTGGTGTATAATGGAGATGTGGATATGGCCTGTAATTTCCTTGGCGATGAGTGGTTTACAGACAGCCTTAACCAGCCTGTAAGATCTTCCACATGCACACACACACTATATGTATAAGAGTAAAAGATTGGTTGGTTTGGTGTTTTATGGCACACCAAATTATTAAGGTTATTTAGCAGTGAGCCATCACATCTTTAAAATTCACCAACTAAAGTATCGAGATAATAAACATTTGGAATAAATTAATACAATGGTAAATTTCACATCATTTTAAAACTATTTTACATCAGGATTTGAAACTCCTTTTTTTAATTTTTCGTTTTCATTATGTTTCTATTTTTTTTACACGAGTTAATTAAAATTAGTATTGTTATGTCATAATTTATATGATGATGTAGTGGATGATATCACAAGTTTGATATGATATTTATTCTTCGAAATTCTACATACCTATTGATTAAAGCAAGTATAGTGTAACCAAACTTCAAGTTTTAAGGTATATCCAATTACATATTAAAACCTAAAGTTACTGTACGTTTTATACATTTTAGTTTACTGTTTCATATCCTGTACGTTATGAAATAACAATTTTAATTTCTAATTAAATCATGTGATAAATGAAAAATAATAAAAATTTAAAAGGAGTTAAAAATTATAACTTTAGCAAATATTTCATAACAATAGAAAATAGAAATTGTATACTTTATCAACAAAGACCTTTATAGATTGCTCATTTAAAATGTACATGCAATTAGTGAAGATCTTCGTATATAAATGAAGATGCACATGTCTTGAAGCTAATTGTCGAGGCACCAATCAATAGCACAAATAATAATAATAAAAATAGTACTTCATTTGTAGAAGGTAACTCATTCAGTACAAAATGATTCTCCTTGCCTTCTCAGCAAGCTATTTTTATGTACTATATATATATATATATATATATATATATATATATATATATATATATATATATATATATATATTAAAATCTAGCTCATTGTTTTATGTTATTGTCTAGCTCATTCAAACACTAATCAATAGCCCACGGTTATTAAAGTGGTCCAAAGCACTCACTTGAGCAATGATTGCCATCATTCATTATCTCTGTCTGCATTGGCTTGAGTCTTGGGCCCAGCCAGTGTGAGTATGTGAGAAATCTTGCCAGTAGCTTCCTATTGGTTGGTAGTGCTTACCAGGGTTTTTCCAGGTTCTTCCTCCTCCATATATGCTGGCTATCATCTGCTGAAAAATGGTGTTAAACTTGTTTGGTGGCTAGAAATTTCAAACTTGAACAGGGCATCATGCATAACTAGATTTTATCTGATTAAAAATGTCTTGTACATGTTCTGTTGCAGTTCCATTTAGAGCTTTGTATACTAAAACAGCTTTCACTGCAATTAGTTCTGTAGTTAAGTTTTCTGAATAGTGATTCAGAGATACTAGGAGTGTGGTATTTTTTAATTTCGTAAGTAGTGCTGTCATTGAAGAAAGCAATTTCGATATATTATTTACCAGCACACTCCACTGAAGAAAATGATTACCATGAATGCCATGCTAGCCCAGGTCAGCTTCCTCAGTGTTTCCTTGTAAAAGATACTTGGCTTTCATTCCCTCCATATGATGTACTTCTGGGCAACATATATTTGATGAATCTTTACCCAGGTCATTGTACAATAGTCAGCATACAATAGTCCAGTCCCCAGTGCCAAGTTCAAGGTCATTAGTAAGGAATAGAAGACAAAATGGATGTATCATGTTATGACACATGTTCTCTAGATGCTAGAGCTGTTTGATAGGAAATGGGAATTCTTTAAAGATGTCTACTATTTGTATAAAATAATGTTATAATTCAGGTTCAAATATATATTGTTTGTAACATGTTATTCAATGTTTTAGATGGATTTGTTAAGGTACTGGGCAGATCATTTACCTCACTTTTAAAAATAGGTGCTCCTTTAGCACATTTAAATATATTTGGATATTCATTGATCTTAAGGTTAATTAATTAAATTAAGGTTAATTAATTAAATGTGTTACAGACTTACTAGTGCTGTATGTCTGAACAAGTTTTTTTTACTATCAAGCTATGAAATTAAAGTTAAAGCTAAGTAAATGTGTTATATTCTTCTGTTTCTGATATAAATCTAAATCATAAATTGGGTTTGCCAGATATCATGACATTTCAGTGTTCTTTTCAATTTTCAGGATTAAAATAAATTTCTGTTTTCCTTGCATTGTTTATCAGAAAGATTGTTATATATTTATTGAAACATCTGCAGTTTCATTCACCGACTTTGTAACAGTACCTTCATGATGTAGCTGAGATGATGGTAGAGAGGTTAATAATTTATAATTTAGATGCTTCCATATTTATTTTCTACTATTAATTGCTTGTAATAATTGTTTTTGATGTATTGATTATTCATTTTACTTTGTTCGCTCCATTGTATCTTTCCTTATACGCAGTTTGTCTTGCAAATTTCTGCCATAAGTTATTTAAGAGTTTTGGCCAGCTTTAGTAACAGACACACACAGACACAAAATAATGATCACTATTTGCAAATTTTGATACATATATGTAAATATCATTTGGTATACATGTGATGTGTTAGCATCTCAGATTTGGAATAGACTCGAGTTGCCCCAGAAATTAATTTTTAACAGTTATGTAATTCAGTGAATTGATGGGTCTTTTGTGGAGAGATCTTCATGAGTTTCCCTTGCTATAATAATGTCATTAAATTGATCAACACTTAGAAGTTTTCAATCAGTAATTTTCTTTTTTAAATTTATCTATCCTATGAGCTGTTGAGTAACGTTGTCACAATATAGTTTTTGACTATGAAAGATTGATTTCATCATGTCCAATTTCCAGATTAGCCTGTCCACAATAATTTATAATTTGGAAACAGAAATCATCACACTTTACTCCTCCTGATGTTTGTTTGTTGAATCTTCTCAGATCCATGAATATGCAGCTTTTCATCATCCTTGGTAATTTCAGAGGAAAGTTTTACTTTTGCCCACATTGTAAAATGATCCTTCTTAGTCAAGAATATTTCTTATATTTAAATTATCATTTCTGATACCTTTTTTGGTAAGTCGGTCTATTTTCGCAAATGGGTTCTGGTGCATTGAGATTCATTTTCTTCGAATTATCATTTGAAAGACAAGCATTTTGTTTGTTTAATAATGTTCAAATATTGTTGCAAACCCTAAAGTGACTGGCATTTATTATTATACCCTGGTGTGTCCAGATAGAATGGTGGTATAAGCCCTTGACTGAGAGTCAATTTACACATTGCTATACATATATATATATATATATATATATATACCTAATTTCCATCATTTACATTGACTGCTATTATGTATCATATACATAACATTTTTCAACCATTTGACTTGTTAATTGCAGTATACATTAAACCAGTCTACATGAAGTATATGTCAGAATAAAATGCTCTGATTTTTTTTAAAATGATGTGTTATGTTAATGAGTAAGTGTGGTCATCTTTGCCCTGGCGATTGGTCAGTTATTAGATTAACTCTTTGGTGAGTTATTAGATTAACTCTTTGGTGAGTTATTAGATTAACTCTTTGGTCAGTTATTAAATTATCTCTTTTAAAAATCCACTCAATAGTAAGCACATTTTTTTCTGGATAAATAAACCTATGTACTTCTGAGAACATTCTTCTTAAGCATCAACTTGCAGTGTGCAATACAGAACTTTTCTATGTCAGTTCTGTGAAGAAGCTTCTTTATTCTGTACTAATACCAGAAAAAAATCTTTGGCTTTCTAAGTGAATGTTAGAATTATTAGAAAATAATATGGTAATAATTAGTTTGGGATTAACTGTAAGATCTGAATAGACCATGTTATTTCTACTACATGTACTAGAATAATTCCTTAGCCTATATGTGTATTTGGAGGATAATTAATTGTTTTCATAATTTTAGTTGGTAGCAGATAGAAAGACATGGCTCTACACTGCTGCTGATGGTTCAAAACAAGTGGCTGGATTTGTTACACAATTTGAGGGACTAACTGTAGTCACAGTTAAGGTTAGTAAATAGACTGGTCAGTAAAAAGGTTAATTTGACCTTCCAAAGTTTTTTAATTATCTAGACCTTTACTTATTTTTGATGTCACATGTTTAGTTTTACTGTGTATAGACTAAAAAAGCTTATAGAATGGCTTCTTGTCTGTCATCCAATGTTTGTCAGTCCATTAGCTCAAGTTTGTTAGTGCTACTCCTAAACTACTTGAAAGATTGCTATGAAACTTGCATTCACATAGTTGATCTTAAATGAAAATGGTCTTGCTCAGACATCCAATATAGCCACCAAAGCAAACATCTTGAAAATCTTGTTATCAAATTTTTTTTCAGAATCAGGTTTTTACTAACACGAAAAACTTATGATGTCTGAATGAAAATGATACCAGTCTGATATCCAATATGGCCTCCATGACAGCCATCTTGACAATCTTGTTATTGCTACTCCTGCTGAAACACTTTATGATGTCAAGTTGATCCTAAATGAAAATTATTTCACTTAAACAGCCAATATAGTCCTAAATAAAAGACTTGTTTGTTTTTTAGTTGGTCCCAAAAAAAATGGTTCTGATCTGACATTGAGTATGGCTGTCACAGTGTCTATATTGAAAATCTTATCGTTATTTTACCTGAATGGAAAGTCAAAATGCCATGGGGTTTTCACAAGAAGACACCTTATGGTGCCTACTTGGTCTAAAATGAAAATGTTGATGATCTGATGTATAATATGACCACTATTGCAGCCATCTTGAAAATCTTATCACTACTCCTCCTAAATAGAATGTCTTATCAATATAGGGTATAATAGTCCAGTGAACTAATTATGATATCTGGTTTTTCTTGTTAATTAAAATGGTACTGATCTATCTCTAAATATAATTGCAATGGCAGCCATCTTGAAATTATTGGTATCTCTTTGGTCATTAGTGCTAATATGACATCTGACATGGCTGTCATGACCATTTGGAAAATTCTGGTACATTATTTCTTCTGAACAGATGGTCATATTGATGAATATTCACATTATAAAGACATTGAAACTATGAAATTTGGTTGTTGTAGAAATTTGTAAAAGTATATTCTTTTTGTATATGTTTCACGTGTTCAGACTTTTATTAGACATTCAAGATGATGTAGTATTCATCATTTATTGAAGTATTAGTAGAAATGCATAATGAGAACATTATTCTCCTCTTCCTGCCTTTTTTAAAAAAAGTGACTGTTACTGTTATAGGGGCCATAACTTATAAGTTATAAATTTATAAGGAAATATGTGAAGTAATTGTATACACAACTGTATAACATGTAATAGTGTAATTAAGCAAAAGCGTTATACCAAATTTAGCTTAAACTAAACTGAAATAAAAAAAATTAAAAGACAGAAGGATTAAATATTGTGTCATTAGACAGATAGGTTTGGATAACACTTTTCTGTATGGGGAGGTGGGCGCAAAAGTTAGCACTTAATGTGCTCATGATGGGGAATACTTTTAACTCAAAACAAAGGACAGGGCATTTCAAATTATTACCCCGTCTAGCCATAATAATGCATGACAGTGAGATGAAATAGCAACTGGATGGCTGAAGTAGTTACCCCTTTGGAAGCTATATTTCTGATCTTATTTTTATCAAAGTTGTAAGAAACGCTTTTATAATCAAAACCTCACATGAGCTTGATAACAAATGAGAGAGACACATTTGTAAAGGTCATCTCATTGGCTGGATTTGTTTACCCCATGGTAGGCTTTATTTCTGATCCAATCAAACTTGGTAAACATATTTCAGCTTGAAGTTATCCGATGTACATAATTGAAAACAGTTATAAGCAAGTATGTTGATCAGTTGAACTTATAGCCAATTAGCTGATTTTGTCAACCCTATGTAACTTTATTTGTGATTATATTTTTATCAAGATATCCAAAAAAACTTTATTGTTATCAAGATCTATTTATATTAATGAAGGGATCATGTAGACAGTCGGTGGAGCTTCTTACTGCATGATAGACCATTTCTGTCCTTATTTTAATTGGACTTTTATTATGCATATTTATCCACTGATCTTACAGCTCATTTTTTTTTAAATTTACCAAAGTACAGAATTTTAAAAAAAATAATTTTTGTCAAACTTGGTAAATAAGCTCATGTCATCAAGATCTTGACGGAGTATGAGTCAGAGTAAGATCAACCTATTCAAATGATTGTTTCAATTTTTCTACACTCTAGCAACTATATTTCTCATAGGATCTTTGCCTATACAAATGATTGGTTCAATTTTTCAACACTCTAGCAACTATATTTCTCATTGGATCTTTGCCTATACAAATGATTGGTTCAATTTTTCTACACTCTAGCAACTAAATTTCTCATAGGATCTTTGCCTATACAAATGATTGGTTCAATTTTTCAACACTCTAGCAACTATATTTCTTATTGGATCTTTGCCTATACAAATCATTGGTTCAATTTTTCAACACTCTAGCAACTATATTTCTCATTGGATCTTTGCCTATAAAAATGATTGGTTCAATTTTTCAACACTCTAGCAACTATATTTCTCATTGGATCTTTGCCTATACAAATGATTGGTTCAATTTTTTCTACACTCTTGCAACTATATTTCTCATAGGATCTTTGCCTATACAAATGATTGGTTCAATTTTTCAACACTCTAGCAACTATATTTCTTATTGGATCTTTGCCTATAAAAATGATTGGTTCAATTTTTCTACACTCTAGTAACTATATTTCTCATAGGATCTTTGCCTATAGAAATGATTGGTTCAATTTTTCAACACTCTAGCAACTATATTTCTTATTGGATCTTTGCCTATAAAAATGAATGGTTCAATTTTTCAACACTCTAGCAACTATATTTCTCATTGGATCTTTACCTGACTTGTTTCAGTTGTCTTGTTTCATAAAGATCTGTGCATATTTATGTGATATCTTGTATCTGACTGTCTGAGCCTGTTACCACTTGACTTGCGGACTGATTTTGATCTGATTTTGATTCATCTTGGTAAATAAGAAAATATCGCACTTGGTATATAGGTTTATGTAATCAAGAAATTAGTTGAGTTTGATTACAAGCAAGAGACAATATATTTTTTAATACTGTCTTGGAAATAACATTTATCAGACTTTAGTATAATAGGTACAGCTGACATTATTGAAAGTTTGGAAGATATATTACACAGGGCTGTAATTTTTTTATATTGTCTGCTTTGTGAAACTGTTATTAAAACCAGATGAGTTATATGAGGTTTACTTAGATAACTTTTTTCTTTGTGTTTTACATCTGAAAAATTGGAAATGTAGTTTAAAGATGGAGTAGCAACAACATTACATAAATTATTTTGCCACAATGGATGTATTTGTAAGCTGCTTTAATTTCTCACTCAATCATTGCAGGCTTATTATAAATTGTAAAAAAAAAAAAAAAACTATTCCACAAATTTAGCCTTAAGGGTAACACACTTTCCTTATAATTCCAACTTTTGTTTGGCTATATGTACTTCATTCTGTAAGACCTTGGTTACATTTCACAATTAGGGCATTTCAGGTACTGTGGTGGGATATCCCTGTTTCACGAACACATTTCTAATTTAGACAAACCTGATTCCTGTAGTTGATACTTGATTTTACATTCTTTAAAGTTTTATTTATTGCAGGGAGCAGGTCACATGGTTCCAGCAGATAAGCCAGTCCCAGCATTGGAGATGATCACCAACTTTCTAAGGCAGACTCCATTTTAGGAGGCACCTCTGTCATCACACTTTTGTTTACTGTAGTCCATTTATATATTGCCTGCATAGCATAGTAGAGTTTATATGTCAACTTTTGCATTATACAAGTAACAACAATAAAACGTAATTACAAGTATTAAAGGTTTGGTATTTAATACTAAAGGTGCATTATTGTCATTGCATTTATTTAGGATCTTTTTTTGCATCTGATTAAACCAAACAAGGTCAAATCACACCTTTTTCATTTAGTAATGAGTTCATTAGAACAACCTTATATATGTGTTCTGTTTGGTAATTTGGCATGCATTGGTTTTAGACTTGGTATCTTAATGGAACTTGGCAAAGGACTCATTTTATCACTTTTTAAGAAAAAGTAGGTCACTTTCACCTCTGTCACTACCTAAATGTAATAGTTTCTGCATATAAAGTCTTGTAAATTAATGAAAATAATGAGATGTTTAATTGAGACCTGCTTTTTCTTTATGGTAACTGTGATATTATATATATATTTACAAATGCTGACTGCATTTAGGCAAGGTTTGTCGCTTCTTCAAAAACTTTAACTTTTGATTTAAATATAGATGCAACTTAAGTTAGAGACCATATATCTTTTATTTTTAACATTTTCAGGTGAAAAACATAATTATTTAACATTTATAAATGAAGACCTTATTAATATTTTTTTTAGAATTAAAATAAAGGAAAGCAGACTGCATTAGACCTGATAATAAAAGGTAAATGTGCAAAACATTCAGTATTTACCAAAATTTTGCTGTTTTTTGTCGGGGATAAGTTCTTCATAATTGCACATTCCAAATTTAAATGATGTCACCATATTTGAAAGCTTTTTACCTGTGAAAACATTGATCGTCAGTGAAGTTGTTTTATTGATTCTGGTTAAATGATAATGTCTGTTAAAAGTGACTGAAAATGTTGGATTTAATTTTTTAATGCACTTGGTGTCATTTGAAAAAATATTTGTCTTAGCAGTATCTTTGAGTGTGAAAAGTTTAGCTTAACATGATTAGTCGTCTATGCTTAACTTGCCCTAGTGAAAATTGGTTGGTTATCAAAATATAGGTTATACAAAAATATGACAGCTGGTTCCTCATGTATCTCTATAATCCCAATTGATCTTTATTGTTTTACTACATGTAGTTTAAGATTGTTGATCTGTGTGATTTTTTTTTAACGCTCCAACAAAAAGTTTATGGTAATGGCAAATTGGTAGCCCTTGTACCGTCAATAAACCAGATGCAGCTTTTCATCATGGTGATTTTCATAACCCAGAGTAGTGACACGAATGTTTAAAATTAATGGGACAGTATCTTAAAACTGCATTTTATTTTATAAAACTTTTAGTGTGTATTTCCATTTATTTTGTACATTTATTCAAGGCACACATGAAAAAATTGTCTTCATTTAATATAATTATATTATTTGTTTTATCCAGAGACTAAAAAGAATGACCATTAGGGAATAAACTTGGTCATATCAAGATTTATTTGTTTTGCTGTTAAATGTATACACATCAAATTACTAATTCCATGTAATGAAGTGTATTATTGGATTGATTTTTACCTTTAAAACCATTTTGTGGCAGACCCATTTTGTGATAATTTCTTAATTTTTTTTTTTTTAATGATGTTATGTGATGCCAGCTATTTTTCTGTCAGTAAGATGGGTTGTGTTAGTCAGTGTGATTAAAGAATTCTGATGAAGCCATGTATTTTTCTGTCATTAGACTGGTTGTGTTAGTCAATACGATTAAGAAGGTCTGATGGAATGTGGGAGGGGTTTTGTACACATCATTTTCATCATGGTAAACTTTATTGTATCATAATAATGTTGCAGCTTGCAAGCTTTTACATTTCTCCATTACGACCTCATATATCATTCACTTTTGAATTTCCACCATAGGCAGAGCATATTATGTTATGACAATGCTTGTTTGTTCATTGCCAGTTTTGGTTGAACAAGATTGACAGTTATTGTTTCTAATTCAGACACTTTTAAATTTAATACTATGCAATCTGCTTTCAATTGAACTGTATCAAAAATTACAAAAAGTTACAAAGTTACCCTTCTAAATTATGTCACATGCAAGTTATAGTATAGTCTTTCAACCATTTTCTTGTATCTGTAGCTGTCATGATTTACACTCCACAACACTGTAATATCCAGATGTTGCAGACGAAGTAAGGCCCTGGTTACACTGTGCTGTCATGATTTACACCCCACAACACTGTAACATCTAGGTGTTGCAGATGAAGTAAGACTGAAGTACTGTATGCATTTTCTAAGCTTGAATATCTTCTAGGGGTTTTATGTCATTCCAATAAACAATGTATGTTGACCACACAGTGATTTTTCAAAGGAATTAAATGCTTGTTTCCAGGAATTTACTGAGAAAATAGAAGGAACACAAAACAAGAAATATACCATTCGCAAAGAATTTTTTCTAAAGTTTACATCTCCAGATTACAGTATTTTCAAATACAGCAATATTTTTGTGTAAACTTCACTAAATACATGAATTCATAAGGAATGGTTAATTTAAGAACAAAAATTTTAATTGTGAAAAAGTCAGCATGTCTGATTTGTCCATCCATTGATCCATAACTGACCAACAACAATCTGTAAAACATGGAAAAATTGCTTCATGTGATCTTCTATTTTGACTTCATTACATTTTTTGAGGTGTCTCGTAAAGTTGGTGTTTTATGAGGAAATTAAATGTATCAACTGTAGCAATCTTCAACAGACCTTCACTATAAACTTGCACACCATATGGTTTGTGTGTATTAATTTACAAGCTATTAAATCAATATAAAAATAATAACAGTAATCTGAACTTGTTTTACTTTAATATGAAATTACATGTATTATTATTATTATTAATATTATTATTATTATTGTTTTTATTATTATTATTATTATTATTATTATTATTATTATTATTATTATTATTATTATTCTGTTTGTCAGACCGAATGTTGATAAAATCTGAATATTTATTTCAAAATTTCCTAAACCTTAGTACATGCATTAGTACACATATATTTAGTGGATCCCACCTTCCTTCTCTTAACAGTGCTTGAAATCCAATCATAAACAAGTGTAAGATAACCAGACTCTATATGACAGCTTCAGTACACTTCATAATGATGCACGCCACTTTTGCATGCTACCATTTAACATTATCAGCCTTGTGATCTATAATCTTTACTTTTTCATCCAACATAATTTTTTTTAAATCTTGCCAGTGTGCATTAAAGTCATTGTAGAGAACAAAACTGCAAATAAATGTATTCTGCATTGAGTGTAATGCAGTTGTCAAAATATAGTTTTCACTTGATGGCATTTTACTACCAAATTTACATCATTGTGGCAGTGATGTTATTCTAATCAAGGGAGATAAACCACTGTGGAAAGTATGGTCAGACTTAATACATCTATTATCTACCTTATGTATCAGTAGTCTGGCACCCAGCCTTCTTCACTATTGTACTAATATAACAGAGAAACTGCAGTACCAGTCTCCAAACGACTTGCTTTCACACCAGCCAATATTATTAGCACCAGATCTTGCACTTTCACAGAAAAAAATGGCCCTTACCAAGAAACTTAACAATTTTGACATATCTGCTAAAATTATACACAAAAGACGCATGGCAATCATATCAGCATTCAGTATTGTTTTTGTTTTTTAAATCTGTGAAAGAGATTAAATCAATTCTTTAGAGGACAAATCCAATGATAATTACATTCTCAACCTGGGTATTACCTACGTGCCTGATAAAAATGGAGAGTAAAGTACAGTCCCACAGTAATGAACACTTTAAGATTCCTATATAGATAATTAGAGCTATATATCATGACAACGTTTGGACAGCGGTATTTATGAATGTACTGCAAAGCTTACCAATTATGTTGCGGACAAACAGATGTTCTGTGGCAGGAGCATGACAATTTATCATTTAATTGTCATCTGTCAGTAACTGGTAAAAATATCTTGCTCTGAAATATCACAGAATAAGACTTATATTTGATCCATTAAATCATTTTTTAAAAAAATATATAAATGGAGATAGAAGAAAATATTTCTGCTCAAAATAAAATCACACCCCCAGCTGAAAACTATATGGCCAGTACCACATAGTAGATGTATTTGGTATGTGTATGTTAATTGTTGTACGATTGTGACCTAAGGTTGGATGATTAAATCTGCAAAGTAGCTGGTACTGTGTAACAAAGTTTTGCTTACATTGGGAAAGTCTACTGCTAAAAATAGAAAGTGTTGATACTGTTGACAAAAATAGAAAGTGTTGATGCCCAAAAAATTCTAGCTACACTATTGATATAAAATTCAGGCTGAATACAGCGTGGCAAAATATTTATTGCAGAGGGCTAATTAAACAAAACAATAGAACCACTCCAGTGGCCTAGTGGTTAGAGTGTCCACCACAGAAGTGGGAGGTCTTGGGTTTGATCCCCTGCCAAGTCATACCAAAGACTTACAAAAATGGTACTAACAGTTGCCTCGCTTGGTGCTCAGAATGGTCGGCCTGGTGTCAGGATAATGTGACTGGGTAGAATATCATACTACATGTCTGCGGCATGATGCCCTGGTGCTAGACATCACTATAAACTGCCTCACTGCAGACATCGTAGCGATATGAGTGAAAAATTGTTAAGCTACATTAAAAATCCTAATCAAACAAAAAAAAAAACAACAATATACTCAACAAACAAGAAAATAGTGGGCTTGAGAAATTTATGTAAATTTGAAACAGAAAACAAGTGCAGTCCTGAAAATCATCTGATGATTCACAAGCTTACAAAGGAATATATATGCTCAGCACTTTTCACACGTGCTAGTAAATAAGTAATACATGATGTGCTCTTTTTTCTTGTTTTTCTTTTAATTGGAATGTTGGATTTAACCAAAAAATATCTTGGTATACCAGTAATTCAGCACCCCTCTAATATCTATATTTATATAATGCTGTACTACACAAATAGCTTGATAATCAATGAGAAATACAAAACAACGTTTCTTGGCTTATCATAGAAAAAAGTAACCTTTTAGATTTCCAACTTCACAACTCATTGCACCCATATGTTGCTGATGCTGTGTGAGAAACATTTAAAGGAAATTAATGAGACAAAATTTATGAGAATGATGAGCCAGTAAAAATTGTGCTACCCCTTCCAGGCCCTGTTGTATTTTATATTGTTTGCCAAGCAAGTAAGCAGAAGCCCATTCCGCAGCAATGATTATTGATCAAAATACTAAGATTTTAGATTTTTACTCCTCCATTAAAGAGAAAGATAAGAGTAGTAAAGAGTGCTCCATTTAACAACTACGGGTACACTACTGGGGTATCTCAAAAACTAAACTTGAAAGGCATTTCACTAACAAAGACAACCCTTCAATCTGCCAATCATGAAATACAGCTCTCATTATAATACAGTAGTTGGTCTCCATTAACTGGATTATGTATGGTTTGTTTTTGTTTTTTTGTAGTTGTATCATTATAGATGTTGTAAAGTGCTAAGAGTTTCTAAAGATAAGGCGCTATACAAAGTCATTATTATTATTATTATTATTATTATTATTATTATTATTATTATTATTATTATTATTATTATGTTGTTGTTGTTGTTGTTGTTGTTGTATCAAGTACTGTGATATATGTATACAAAATTGCAATATATTGAGAATAGCTTAATATACTGAACCATGGTATATCTGGCACAATAACAAAATCTTTATATGTGTGAAGCATCAAATTTTGAATAAGCATTGAACCTTAAAGTTAAACGCATTGAACATTAAGATTTTATCACATTTAGACCAGGTGAGTCTTTGTGAAGAGTCACTCAAACCTTTGTTCTTCATTTCTCTCATATCAGTGTTAAAACTTCAGAAAGGGCCAGTGTTCCGACTTAATGAAATTGACCGGATATCTTAACATGGTTTGGAAAAGAGACAGGTGAACTTCTGATCCATGTAAAATAACGTCAGACGCCGTAGTGAGACAATATTGTCGCACAATGTAATTTTAGGGTGTATATATGTGTTACCACAGCCTAATCATATGACGTGTACATATGTACATGTTAGGTCCGTAGAGACGAGGTCTGTGAAGCAAACGTCGGTAAAAATAACTGCCGAACTCCTCGACTTCGCTTATAGACAATTTGCTACCTGGTTATTTAAGGAGACTTCAAGAGGACGATTCTACGCTTAACAAGATCCGCGGGTATGCAAAGGAGAAGTCCATGCAGAACTTGCCAGATGGTGAGGAAGAGTTCATGCTGAAACGGGGTATCTTATGTCGATACGCCCGGAAAGGATCTGAGAAGTATACGCAAGTGATTGGTATACACAAGCGATTGTACCTCGATCTAAGTGAGAAGTGCTAAGGGTAGGGCACAATAGTCTAATCTTAAGTCACATGACAGTGGAAAATACGAGAGATAGGATAGTAAATAAATTCTACTGGGCATGTAAGGAGATTTTGTCTGTCATTAAACAAGTGTCATCGGGTGGCATCCAAAACATCACATCACCCAGTACCACTAGGAACCACCCCTCTGATCGATGAACCTTTCACGAGGGTGGCGATGCACTTTAAAGGTCCGATAAAACCTGCACCAGAATGTGGTAATCGTTGCGTGTTAACGATTGTTGATTACGCTACCCGATACATTGGGCCGATGCATTGAAAAACATTGATTCAGTTACGGTGGCTGATACTTTGTTAGGAGTTTGGTCCAAAGTTGATGTCCCTGAAGAGATACTAACTGACCAAGGGATGCAGTTTGTTAGCCATGTGATGGAAGAAGTGAACTGGTTACTTTCCATTCGGCACCTGACTACTACAAGATATCATTCGCTGTGCAATGATCTAATAGAGCATTTTAATGAGACTTTAAAACAAACTTGAAAAGTTGGAGGGATGAGAAAGCATCCGAGGAAGTACGAACAACGTCTTCGTATGTTGTTGATCTCTGCAATAAGCCGGAGGAAGTTTGCAACTTGGCCCAGAAGAGTCTCCATGACACGCGGGGACGTTAAGACAAGTATTATGACAGGAGGGGAATGAACGGAAGTTTGCAGTGGGTGACAAGGTGCTATTGTTGTTACCGTTGGAGCACAACTCAAGAGAAAGGACAGGTTATCACAATGGCGTGGGAAGTATAATTATCACGGTAAACTGGGAGAAAAAGAAAAACAACTGTGCCATGTTTCAAGTATAAAATTCTTTAAGAAAAAAAATACACCACTGGATACTTTTTCAAGACAGACATTATCTTTATCTGAAACAGAACATCAACGACTTCTTCCCGCCTGAGAAACAACCGACAAGCGACGAAGACCGATTTTTAGTTTATTGTTTTTATTTTTGTTTTTACCCAGAAGCAACTTGCAGCCTGCAGAGATTGTCTCAAGTTTGGCTTCCATGAAAGAACATACATTTGGAAAACGCTATACACATCCTTCTCAAACTTTAACTGAATTTTCTTACACAAAAGCTTCACCAAGTGGTACGACAATGTAGTCTTAAACTAAGTAACATAAAAGAGCGAAAACCCAACACGTTTTATAAAATTAAAAAAAAAAATTTATGAAGAATCTAAAGTGACAAATTTAAAAATGTAAAATAACTCACAATATATTGAAATAAATTCAAGTAATCCATAACGTTCTACCACATGTTCAAAAGCATACAGTATTCCGAATGAATTTCAGTGGTGTTCCGAATGAAATTTTAATGTGCTGATGTACAAATAGCATGGAATAATGTTGATGTGCTAACAGTCTTGATGTATCAAAATGATATAATCCAAATTGTCTTTGAACGAATTTCCAATAATTCCCAAATAATGATTTAGTCAGAAATTATTAATAGACAGTTTGTAATTTCAGTGAATAATTAAAATAAATAAATCATCTCAAATATTAATTGAATATTAATTGAGCTGGATAAATAAATAAAACAATAGCTCTCTAAGAGTTATTTTACTGACATTACCTCACAAAATTAGTTAATACATCATCTGACAGGTACACAGATACTACATATTTACAATGAAACAATACACATGTAAATATTAAAATTACAACGTTCAAAGATGATTAAAATGAAAAAGTAAATATCGTGCAGTTATCTAAATTGAAATCTAGATCACAGAAAACAATAACTTCATTTAAGTTGGGAATATTTAAAGTTGCATACACGCAATCGTTTTCTGAAACTTTGTTTTGTAGCTGCATCCGGAAATACATCTCGTCAGACGACTTTAAACGCAATGGATATCTGGTATGCGCTTCGTTGTCTGTGACTACCGCGATTTGTATATGCGAACAAATGTTTTGCTGCTCGCGGATGCCCTTGAAGTTTATTCGTTGAATGTCGTATCCAAGGTGGGAGTTCATTAGTGAGTCACCATATCAATTGCCAATAACCCGCCATTGGATGGATACAACCCTGCCCTCCCCAAAAGTTGCTTTATACAACCCTGCCCTCCCAAACAGTTACATGGACAACAACAAAAAAATAAGCTTCTAGAAATATCGAAATATACATATTTTTACAATAATACTCATAAAGACGAATTATTATGATTTTATAAGTTAGAATAATAACTAAAAAGCAAACTGAACTTTCATTTAACGATGTAGCGTTTGCAAAGGTTGGGGTGGGGTACTTCCAATATATTAATTAAAATATTATGGAAGTTCCACCCTGGCTCGTAAAATTATAGAGTTAAATTAGTGACGAAATAGATGTATAGCTCTGAGCCCCCAGTCAGCACTGCCGACGGTTAAATTATATAGAACACGAAGATGAAATTCAAAATAATAACAATTTAATAAAGTCGATACATTTAAGTGATAAACACAATCACTCGTCCTCCAAGTGATAGCCTACTTCATCTCGTGATTTTCAATGTGAGTTCGATTCGGAATTCCGCTGGCCTTTGGTTCTTCTCATATCTTTATTCGATACTCCCAATCCTCCTGGACTTCGCCTCTCCCGACTTCTCTTCTTCCTTCTCTTTCCTTCCGAACGAATTATTTACATTTGTGTTTTTAGCTCACTTCGTGTAATGTCATTCCGTCGTACTTCATTGGGTAGGTACGACAAACGGTGACTTGTAAAACATGCATGCACAGAATGTAAGAGTAAAGTATCAAAGTTTGTAAAGAATTCATCGACATTATATTAAATATTTATATACATTTTTAATTATTCAGGTTTTAACATTAAAATATAGTCTTAGCTTTTATTTTACTTTTTGTTTTTAATCTTTCAAAATATTTTATATAATATTTAACATGAAATTATAAAGTGCTTTGGATGATATGTCAGTAGATTGTAACATGCAAAATCATGAGTTTCAATCATAATATCATTTCCTCACTTTGCTTTGTAATTATTATTCAATTATATATATTAATACCTGACCATACGAATAGCAATGAGCGATGCTGCAGCCTATTCATGTAGGCGCGTTCGCATGGGGAGATCCCGTGCATCTGGACGTTCACAAACACGCTGATTACGGGAGCGACATAAATGCAGCTTCGAAGTCGTCTTGAACAAAATCGGACGAGGTTCACCACGCACGCAATGATTGTCCACTGGTTGCGCAAGTGTTTGTTGCCGTACTATATTTTGCACATGTATAGCCTTGTCAAACAAACTTGAAATTGAATTATTTAAACTCACAAGCGATTCTGTGTTCAGCAAAACAATACAAATGGAAAATCTCTGGAAACGATTTAAGAGTTGACATTTTTCCGGTATAAAAATACAGACATATCGCAGGCATATATAACGCCACGGCGTTCGAGTCACGTAAGATATTTGATGACTGACTTGTTGCCATATACAGCAAAAATCCAAGATAAATTTGACGAAGAGAATTACGCATCTGAACTAGATTTTTTAAAAACTTCTCTTCATATGACAAGATCAAATCGTGGTACGGTAGCAACATCAAAATGTTGAACACAGATACGGATTTGCTGCTAATTTATACGAGTACCGATAATGTATATACGTACATGGACAATCCATGTTTAAAATCAGAATTTGTCACCAATAAATATCACTTGACCATCCAAAATTTCAATTTTATTTTAATTTTTTTTTTTATAGAAAAAGGGGATTGAATAATTCAAAAACGAGTGCGCTAGCAAGCCCATTGAGAAATTCGTCGGATTGTGCCCCAAAATGTACTCGATCATAGTTTGATCCGGTAAAACATCCAGAAAACCAAAGGATTTTTTTCCAGTTTTGGTCGAGAAAGATCTCTGGCATAACATATATTCAGAATGACTTCGATAACGACATGAATTCGCAAATGCTTCAAAACTAATCCGTCAGAAGAAACTCGGACAATTATCGCTGCACTGAGGTATGTGTGAAGTAGACCAGCTAGTGGTCTCTAAACCTTTTTTTTATTTTGAAAAGCCGTCAAGTTAAAATGAAAAAAAATAAAGCCTTAGAGACCAACTAGCTGGTCTATATGTGAAGCAGTTTAATATGACTGACGTAATCGTCAATTAACGATCACGAATTGTCTGTTGTCATAGAAGGGGGTGTCGATCGACAACAAAGAGTTACCTATGATTAGCTGGAACTGAATTACATGTCCTCGAACGCGTTAAAGATATGTTCTAGTCGCTGACATCTGCAAAGAAGTCCCCACAACGCGTTGGAAGTGGCAAAGATAATGCAAAAAGAACCATAACCTGGTCCCGTTGACAAAATAGCCAAAAGACCATAGAACATTACGAGAACATATACAAACCGCGACAGCCATCAAACTCTTGGTATAGATGATGCAGAGAATCCGAGAAGACCTAAATCCAACCATAGGTGACATAGGAAGAAACGTTAGATGATGTCGAGGAGCCAACACAGCAACAATCATGGGCGCTCTCACATAGATGGAAGGGCATTGGCAAGAGTGGTAATTTTACCCACCCACACCTCCGATTTCACTTCTGAACATGTTTTGGCCTACTTACGTAAATTCGACAGCTGAGCATTACACGTTTGTTCCACCCCCACCCCAATTTTGCGTGCTCCTCTGCCAATAACCACCAGTATACAAATAAGAAACGGATACAACAGTTAAATCATTTACAGACACAACATTCGCGGATGGATTCTTGGCGATCCCGTGTGTGCCGCTCTGAGCAGACACGTTTAATGAGAATTAATTTTGAATTCACCAAATGAGATAAATGATGCTTTCGTAAACAGTCAATATCCATGACGACAATTCAGGGAGCTTACTTTAATATCTGACCATGAGATGAGAAATTTTTGTTATAAAAATAGAACAAAAATCCGAGATTGTTAAGGTAGAGTTTGTTGTTACCGGTATATAATCTTGACATAAGGCACATCAAGGGAAAATACAATTTAAAAGTAGATCAACTTTTCAGTGTATAGAAATATACTGTTTTATGTATACTTTGTATCATTCATAAGATTTCTTATTATGTTATTTATTTTTAGATATCTAAGCCACATGTATAATTGATCTGTGCTAAAAAGAAAGCTTTATTATATAACTTTTCTTTTTCGTGGGTGCGGGAGTATTATCTCTATTTACATTACATGTTATTGTAATGTAATATTGTTTACTGGAATTGACATTGTCCAGAATTCAAACATTTTATATAGATTCTAATCTTGTTATAAAATCAGTGACAGTGTTGGTAAACAAGTTTGTTTTTAAGTTTTGAAATTATTTTTCTCATAGTAAGAATCAGTAGGTTGCAGAGGCGTAGCGAGGGGGGGGGGGGCAGGGGGGTACATATGTCCCCGGGCGCCTTACTAGTGGGGGCGCCAAAATGGGCATTGAAATAAATTGTAACGGGTAATGGTGATTTTATTGATGAAAATAATGGGTTTCAGAGTTGAGGTGGGGGGTGGGGGTGGAATGAATGTTGTCCCCGGGCGCCAAACACCCTAGCTACGCCTCTGGTAGGTTGAGCCAAGGTCATACCTGGACTACATGGTATGAAGCACATATTCATTTATAAACTAACTTCCTTTTGTTTCTTCAGAAAGGTAAACTTTTAACCCCCATCCGTTCTATCAGTCGTGCTTTTACATCTGACACGTTAAGATGCGTTTGTGAAAAGTTGGGGCTGAATTTTCTTTACTTTAAAATATTGAATTCAAGTGATTATTTTCTCTGGAAATACAAACGTGCTCTGATATAATTATTGGACAAAGACATTCTCACTGGAATTTATACATAATTAAAAACTATTAATATTTTCTGTGTTTCAAAATTGGATTGTTGTTACATCGGTACAACGCTGGCTATTACAGACGTCATCATCTTCCATCTTGAATTTCATCAGGAATTGAACTGAGATTCACTTAGAACTTTCATTGATAAGTGTTTTAATAATTCTTGGATTATTTTTAGATTTAATTCGTAAAACCATAAGCTCATTTTTCGCCCTCATTTTTCCACTTTGTGTTCTAGGGAAAAAATTATTTGCTAAATTTCACTTACCACATTGTCTTCTCACTTACTTAAATTTAGAACATAGACTCGTAACATAAAATTGGAAGTTCATCCTTGGGATACGAATTTTGCTAAAAAAAACCTGCTTTTTTAAAAATTTAAATTCCCATATTTTCCGAATTTTAAATCCCAAATTATTATTTCACAATTTAGAAATTCTGTAATAAAATCAACAGGCTTTCTTTTATAATGTCATCAAAAGTGGAAAGCTTTCTTTAAAAAATTCTACCCTGAGCAGTTAGATTGTTTGAAAAGAGATGAATTGATTCAACTTGATATAAAATATGATCCTTTTTAGGCAAAAGCTTTTAACGTTGCAAGAAATGTAAAAAATATTTTGGTCCAGTATTTTGTGGAAAATAATGTTTTGGATAAAGGTGATTTGGTTTCGATCAGTAAGTCTTATCAGACTCTAACATAAAAGTAAAGGAATTAAAATTCAAATACAAGTTCGAGTTAGCATAAGTGAGTTATTTTTACAGTGAGATTAATGTCTTCTACTTGACCTCAGACCAGAGGCGTAGCGAGGGGGGGGGGGCAGGGGGGTACATATGTCCCCGGGCGCCATACTAGTGGGGGCGCCAAAATGGGCTTTGAAATAAATTGTAACGGGTAATGGTGATTTTATTGATGAAAATAATGGGTTTCAGAGTTGAGGTGGGGGGGGGAATGAATGTTGTCCCCGGGCGCCAAACACCTTAGCTACGCCTCTGCCTCAGATCACAATTACCATTTTCTAATAATAATAAAAATATTACTCAGTGGAAAATTTAAATCGAAGATTCTAAATGTTTTCAAAAGAAAATATTAGTTATACTTAAAAGGTCTGTTCCTATAATTATAATATAGAAACTGGAATATGTCAGGTACACCAAAGTATCCCAGTAACCTAGACCAAGACCAAATAGACATATTTACTTCTCTTAATAATTATCCTAATATCGAACCCATACACATAAAGAATATTTTAGCTATTAATGAGTTGATTACATAATTATAAAAACCACGTGTTATTCAGGTCAAGTAGAAAATACACTTGATTGTGGACAAGATAAAAGTTTAACATGCAATGTTACATCACAATTGCATATAATACAATTTAAAAAAAAGAAAAAAAAAACACCGCCCCCTCCCAACCAACCAACCAACTAAAAAAAAATAAAAATATACATGACAGTACTGGCAGTCTTGAAGTATATCATGGATATGATTTGGAATCTCTTTGAATGAATTTAACATAGCTACGTGCATGCACATTTATTCTTTATTGGTTTTCAAACAATTCACACAAAGATAGAGCTTTGAAGAAAAACAAAAGCTGCAGAAAAAGAATCAACGATCGCAGATCCGATTACTTCATCGGTTGCGGTCAATACTACTACTACTACTACTACTACTACTACTACTACTACTACTACTAATAATAATAATAATAATAATAACAACGACTACGACGACGACGATGATGATGATGATTATGATGATAATACTAATACTAATAATACTACTAATGATGATGATAATAATAATACTAATAGCTTTGTTTCTAGAGGATAACCCAGTAAACGGTAAACTCATTAAAAAAAATAAATTGCGAGATAATTTTATGTTTAAAGATACAGCTTTAGTTAGAGTGTAATGAGCCACTACTCTTCAGAACATGTACTTGACATAGTATTAGCGTATGATATCAGTTCTTTTTGAATAATAATATAACTTGTATATGTAGTCTGGTTTACGTACCTGTTAGTTTTATTCGATATAAAATCATGAAAAATAACGCACATTCAGTTATTCTGCAAACTGATCAACTTTTTGCTTTTAATTTGTTATGAAAATAATATATTGAATTTATCTTAAAATCTTACGAAAGAGCAATAAATTCTGAGTTTAAATGAAAAACAATTCAAATTTTACTATTCAGTTATCTCCTGGTAGCAACATGAATAAACAATATGGCGTACGAATAAACGCGCTGAAACTGGTTTAGATATATCTGCTGCTATGAAAGTATGTTTTGAAAATATACTGCATCGACAGGTAATGCACGTTTGTGTAAGCTAAGTTCTCGCGATATACGTGCAAATTATTTGAATATTTAAAGGAGTAGGGTATAATTTCGACCGTAGTTTCAGCCGACCTAGGGCATAATCATGTTGTGTTGTACACAGAATTAACGGTGTTGTGTTCTGATATCATTGATCAATGGCGTATGACATGAAAGTGTGTTTCTGTGTGATTTTGTTTGGGAAAGAATATTAATTAATTAAAATTTTTCTTTAAAGTATAGACAAAAACCCCATCAACAATTTTCCAGTGAAAATGTTGAAAACATTGAAATAGCTAAAAAAAACAGAAACAGATGAATTGACACTTCGTACGCAGTTTCAAATAATGTTACTTTTATGCATTTAATAGATCCAAATGTTAGAAGTGACTCAGACGAAAATGTCTAGGAAACAAATGTAGATAATTGCACAGAGGAATAGTATGGTAACTGGTAATGGTATACAGTACGAAAGGGACCGGTTCTTTTCGCGAAAAGGACCAAGGAAGTTTTATGAACAGTTTCAATCAACATTTCTACTTCATGAATTAAATTATTTTGTGTAGAACCTCTATTACATAGTCATAGTGTTTAATATATATATTTTAATAGTAACATTACAAAATGCCTTAAACAAACTGGACAACTGATGCACATGCAATGTCATGGTGGAAAATTCTGGTAAAAATAAATATTACTTTTTCCAACATGGCAAAAAAGGACAAATCTTGATAGTGATGAACTATGTCTAACATGGAACGATACAAATTTGCTATTGGAATGTCACGATAGAATACTTGGTGTTTTGTTAGATAATAACCTATCATGGGCTGAACATATCAAACATATCAGTAAAAATGTCAATTCAAGTTTATGGTTTCTCAGTAGGATAAATCATTTCTCCCAGAAAGGTACAGAAAACTATATTTTAGCAGTTACTAACAACCCTATTTAGACTACTGTAATATAGTATGGGATAATTCAAATGATAAACAGAGTTGGCACATCTTCAAAAAAGAACATTTGGGCTAATATCACTCAGGAAAAAAACAAGAAAAATTTAGCTGGTAAGTTAAATATGTTACCTATTAAAGATGCTAATCTATTTGAGATAAGCCAAATTAATGCACAGGATATTATAACCAATAATAGTGCTCCTGAATATTTACAATCATTATTCCAGTACAGTGTATAGCAACTTGGTAATACTCACCACCTGTCATCCATGTCTACCAAACAGTATAAACTTCCAACCAAATAAGAAATTATTTAAAAAAAGTTTCCAATGCTCTGGAATAGTATTCAATTTGAGATTAGAAATGCCTGATATATTTCCTTCTTCTAAACCCAATATATCCAGTGGCTTCAGAGATGTAGCTAAAATAAATAAATTCCTTTGTATGAAAGCCTCAAGGTAGAATAATTCTTAGCTAATTGTGTTTCCTTCTTTAAATAGTCATTGTTATAATTATTATTATTATTATTATTATTATTATTATTATTATTATTATTATTATTATTAAGCATTAAAAAATGTGTCCTTTTACTGTCTGTGAAAAGGACCAAGTACGTTTTTACTAGCAGTTTTAGTCAATATTTCTATTTTATGAATGAAATTAATTTTCTGTATTAACTGAAATCAGTATTGAGTAAAGATTTATTTTTTATAATTCAGTATTACAGTAACCTCAGGAAATCTCTTTCATGAAATTTACATGATCTTTGTATGCTGATGTTTGCTGATTTTCCTGGTAACATTAATACTAAAATAGAAGATTAGTCAGTCTAACCAAATAATGGAAAGAGGGGGGATATATACATTTGCCACAAGCTAAGTAGTTGTTCTGGTAATTTTTTAGATTTATTGTAACCCATATTTAAATAGTCTTTTACTTTTCATACTGAAAAGCCATGCATTTCATTATTATAGAAGAAATGAAGAAAATGTAAACAGTTCATATAAAGGTGAATATTTGTCATATATTTATTTATATAAAATTTTTCAGAGAGTAAAATGATAATGGTTGTTAGTATAGTGAGGTATTAAAATGTTTGTATACTATTGTGGTTTTATTATATTGTTTAATTGATTTGTGCATTTGTTTTGTTTGCCTTACTAGCAGATGTTTGTCATCTTGTTTTTATTCTATTCCTTATTTGGTTATACAAGAGACTTTATGCTTGAAGAAAAAATGTGATATAATTTCAGACATGTCTGTGTCATGAATGGTATAAACCCTTTAATTTATTAAATAAATGTACTCTAGTTTCAATTTTATGTACAATGATACCCGATGATTAAAAAATGTAAATTGTGTTGTATTTTGAAATAGTGAGTTTAGTCCTTCCTATGCCTCACGTGTGAAGTGCTTTTGATATGAAGAACTGAATGCTTTCAGTGCTCAGATTATATCTGTGCATAAATACCTCACTGTAGGTAAAGCTCTTTACATTACAGATAGTCTTGTCAGTCAGTGGTCTACTGTAAGGACTTGCACATCTTCTGTTTTCATTTGTTACAGGGAATGATGACAAATTAGGCAGGATGGATGAGAGGTTGAAGTGGTTGGAGACGAGGATCAGCTCCTCTTTAAGGCCAAGAAATGAAGACCTTAAAAATATGTTTCTAAATGATGAAAATAGGTACTGTATTGCATTATTCATGGTATGGTATGCCCCACCCAAGTTGTTTCCATATGAGTCATAACTGTACACCAGCCTGGTAAAAGAAATCTTTTTCCAGAATTAGTCTTTTTCATTAAATTGCACTAAAATCAAGTATTCTCGTGCGTTCGTATTGTAAATGTACTTGAAAACAACAAAAAATAAATTTATAGTGATATTTCTTTAATGTAGAACTGATGTAGTTTTCAGCAAAGAAGATTAGAAACTGGGAGTCATTGTTAATCCTGCTTAATTGCCGTGAGCTGAGTCTCAAAAACTGTTCATGTCTGAATGAACAAACTAGATGATGTGTGTACCTAGATTAGCATCACACCTTTACAATAAAAGAAGGTCACTGTGACTTACATTTATGTTTTTCATGGCTATACTAAGATTTTGGCTTTTCTAACTGAATTACCATGGCTCATGCTTTTCTAACTGAATTATTATGGTTCATGCTTTCAAAGTATTATGGATCTTGCTTTTCTAATTGAATTATTATGTCTGATAAATTCTAATTGAATTATTATGACTCATAATTTCTAACTGAATTATTATGGCTCATGCTTTTCTAACTGAATTACCCAGGTTTATGCTTTTCTAATTGAATTATTATGTCTGATAAATTCTAATTGAATTATTATGACTCATAATTTCTAATTGAATTATTATGGATCATGCTTTTCTAATTGAATTATTATGACTCATAATTTCTAATTGAATTATTATGGATCATGCTTTTCTAATTGAATAATTATGGCTCATGCTTTTCAAATTATTATGGCTCATGCTTTTCTAACTGAATTATTATTGCTCATGCTTTTAAAATTATTATGGCACATGCTTTTAAAATTATTATGGCTCATGCTTTTTTAATTATTATGGCTGATACTTTTAAAAATTATTATGGCACATGCTTTTAAAATTATTATGGCACATGCTTTTAAAATTATTATGGCACATGCTTTTAAAATTATTATGGCTCATGCTTTTAAAATTATTATGGCTCATGCTTTTTTAATTATTATGGCTGATACTTTTAAAAATTATTATGGCACATGCTTTTAAAATTATTATGGCACATGCTTTTAAAATTATTATGGCACATGCTTTTAAAATTATTATGGCACATGCTTTTAAAATTATTATGGCTCATGCTTTTTTAATTATTATGGCTGATACTTTTAAAAATTATTATGGCACATGCTTTTAAAATTATTATGGCACATGCTTTTAAAATTATTATGGCACATGCTTTTAAAATTATTATGGCTCATGCTTTTTTAATTATTATGGCTGATACTTTTAAAAATTATTATGGCACATGCTTTTAAAATTATTATGGCACATGCTTTTAAAATTATTATGGCACATGCTTTTAAAATTATTATGGCTCATGCTTTTTTAATTATTATGGCTGATACTTTTAAAAATTATTATGGCAGATGCTTTTAAAATTATTATGGCACATGCTTTTTTAATTATTATGGCTGATACTTTTAAAAATTATTATGGCACATGCTTTTAAAATTATTATGGCTCATGCTTTTCTAATTGAATTATTATTGCTCATGCTTTTAAAATTATTATGGCACATGCTTTTAAAATTATTATGGCTGATGCTTTTAAAAGTTATTATGGCACATGCTTTTAAAATTATTATGGCTCATGCTTTTAAAATTATTATGGCTCATGCTTTTAAAAGTTATTATGGCACATGCTTTTAAAATTATTATGGCTCATGCTTTTTGAATTATTATGGCTCATGCTTTTAAAATTATTATGGCACATGTTTTTAAAATTATTATGGCTCATGCTTTTAAAATTATTATGGCAATTGTTTTTAAAATTATTATGGCTGATGCTTTTTAAATTATTATGGCTCATGCTTTTAAAATTATTATGGCACATGTTTTTAAAATTATTATGGCTGATGCTTTTTAAATTATTATGGCTCATGCTTTTAAAATTATTATGGCTCATGCTTTTAAAATTATTATGGCTCATGCTTTTAAAATTATTATGGTACATGCTTTTCTAACTGAATTATTATGGCTCAGTTGAAATGTAGTTAGAGTTTTTAAGCTTGCAAATTAATCAATGCCTGTGACTATCACAGTATAATCAGGCAGGCACACATCGATAATGTCTTCTTAAACAGAGTTTGATAATATTGATTTAAAAAAAAACAGTATTATCTTCTAGTTTTTTCAAGTTCATTATATTAGGGACTAATAATGTAAATATCTACTGTGAAACGTCATGAAAGAAATCAAGCAAGAAAGAAGAACATTATGGCCAATGATATCAATATGATATCATTGTCCATAATGTTCTTCTTTTCTTGCTTGATTTCTTTCATGACGTTTCACAGTAGATATTTACATTATGTCAGTATATTTGTAATAAAGTGCCAGTTACAAATTATATTTAAAGATTAAAAGTTAAAATGTAAATAGCAAAAAATTCCCCTAGAAGACTTAATCAGAAAAGGGACCAACATTTGTTGCTAAGATCTCTTTTGTGGGAACTTATATTTCTGCATGATAATTATAATGATAGCTCCTGGAGACTATCATAACCTTTGTAGAGGTGAGCATTGTAATTGTTGATTACACTCAGGTTTTGTCCTGGCCTAAATTTCACCTATTACATGTAATTCTAGACTTAAGACTAATATTGGTGAAACTGAGGTGAGATATCTTTGCATAATCAAGCCAAAATAAGGTATGGGAAGCTCAGACACATTAACATATACAGCTACTGCCCTAACCCTAACATGATATTTGCATTTCCAAGAGTCATTGCATAACTCAAAATCATGTAACTACTATATACATTGTTGGTTTCACTGCCTTTAAGTTTCATTAAAAGATATATAGTTCAGTAACTTTAATACCATTAATTTTAGCTGTTTATGAATCCTAATTTTTTTTTTTTTTAGACAAATAATTTCATTTAATTAGTCTTGACTGAATACAAATAAATTAATTTTTTTAATGCAGTTTGTATCAATCTGAAGTGTGTATATAAATGGGTGCAGATACCTATATATCACCTGTGGAAGGATGCCAAGATTTCTGAAGTATTTGTTTTATTAGGTGTTTTTTCAGACTGTTATTCAAATACATGCATAATAATTTTTTTTGGAATGTTAAAGCAAACATCATTCTTCTTTTTAATTTTTTTTCCCACTTATGCAACATATTTTCTTAATCAAATTGTATTTTGAATACTACATACCAATCCAATAGGTGACCTTTATACTGCAGTCACCTGGTCACAACTGCTATTCTAATCACCCCCTGCACATTTTTTTAATATTTAAGAGTCATGTTAATAACAGTCACTAGTTTTCAGTGGTCAGTGGCCAGGTGTTTTCTTTCAAAATTATGGTTTCTACCTGCATTGTTGCTGGAACATATGAACAATGACTGCTTTATGTATGTACATAAATAAATAGATAAAGGCATATCATATGAATTGATATGAAAACATTTCTTATCTTGCTTGTATTCACTGTACTACAGCAAGACTGTCAGTATAGCTCAAAGATACAGGTATGTCAGATTTGAAAGTATGTTGGTTATTATCAAAGAGGACAGGGTTGAAACATTTGGTTATATTTTAGATGAAGGATTTAGTAGTAGCCCAGTTGCAGAAAAAATGTTGCTTGTCATTTGTGCAAGTGGGACAGGTAAAGTTCGATATCTTCATTTATTTGCCAGTGAATTAATGCTGTCTCTGTTGAGGAGCAATACAATTAGTCAGGTGCAATCATTATTACAAAGCTTTGTTGTAAAGACAGACATAGTTTCCAGATATTGTTTAAGAGGTGAACATCTGTTTCTAAGCCTAATCATATAAGTTGACCAAAGAGTAAGTACTGTTTCAGTCATATAGAAGCTGTCACTTTATAGTGAAATTAGTGTTTTATCACGGTACACGAAACAAAGATCAGTAAATTTATTTATTTGTTAGAGATGATTTTATTGGCTGTGTTAATGTGAGGAGGATAAAGTAATATTGTGTTGAACATAACTTTTGGAGATAACATCACATTTTCCTTTCCTTTTTAAACTGGAGGTCCCAGGATACATGGATTTAGAAATTTTTAGGTACTGGTATACAAAGGCCAGATTGGGAAATTTTAAATTGTTTTTACGCACAAATTTATAAAGAAAATATTCTTGAACATTTGAATAATTCAGTAGCCCAGAGGCCATTCAAGTGGGCAATTCAGTTGTTATTTCACCTGAATAGGACCCAAGAATTATGTTTTCAAGTGGTCTTTCATTAATTTCATTTCATTCAAACATTAGCTTTGTGTTCATTTTCCATTTAGTATACTGTGAAAGCTGGACACTTAGAAAATGAAGTTTTATACTTTTTAGTCAAGTTTGCTTCTAATGGTAGATCACAGAATTGTGTTGCAACCTTTGGAATTACTGTTGAAGATTCATACATGATTTTGAAAATAAAATAAGTGGAATATTGAATGTTTTGCTGCCAAATCAGAATGGAATTATATCTTAGTGAACATATCAATGTCCAATTTTAATAAAATTAAACATTTTATCATATATTTCTTGTTGTAAATTCATCAAAAGACTTCCACTGTGAAAACTATTGCTGATTTTTAACTGTAACCTAATTTTTGGTTTAACATATTTTCAGAGTTTCCATTTTAAGTTATAACAGCAACTATATTGAAGCAAAAGTAAGATAAATGTTTAAATATTTTATCACATTTAATAGTAGTTCATTAGGATTTGAATCAGCTGACATATCAATATGCAAAAATAGATGGCTAAAGTGAATATGTTAAGCATGTATTTGTAACATTCACTTCTCCCTAATTGTGTCAATTTTACTTTATGTTGATTGGAGAGAAAGGTAAGTTTTTCTAAATATTAGAGTCCAGCATGAACCCCCCTCTTTAATTTTAGCTAATGTTGCTTTGACTTTTTGTTATCCTTTACTTTACTCATGATAATAAGTTCTCTCTCAAAATTTATATAGTAAAGGACATGGATTATTTTTTTAATATAAATTTATGATTTTAAAATTGTATACACTCAAATTGGAGAAAAATGGCTAATGACAGGTTTGACTGTTTGATTGATTTTATTTTTGTGGTTATAGCAGTTGTTCATTTTTAAAAATTTTTTATTATAAATTGGGCAACCAGTAATTAACTTTTGTTACAGATAACTGTGTGCTCATGTAAATCCAAATATTTGTTCGTTTAGTATTAAACCTCGTGTTTCAATTTCAGACTGGCCTTTTATGAGTTTATCAACAATGAAGATTGCAAGCGCTTATTTGTGTATGTCCGTCCTCCACGCCAGCTCACAGCATCACTGATTCCTCCACATGACTTGAAGTTTAAATCCATTTTCTTTCTGAAATCCACAGCTGGCACAAAACTGACTAAAGATAATATTGGTAAGCAGTTGGTTTTATTTCTTTGCTTTGAATATGGAAGGTTTATACGTCTTTCGTTTGTTGAATTTGTCTGCTTTGATTTATATTCAAAATTCTTACACATTATTTTTTTAGGTTTTCACAGAGAAATTGTAAATGAGGAGTATTTAGGCATATTAAAAAACTGATTTATTGTCACTTTTTATGTTTAGATGCTACATTTTTTGTTAATATATACAGACTGAAATAATTCAGTTCAATTCAATCAACTTGGTGATTTCAGTTGAAGCAGTAGAGTAACCAGATAGTAAGATAAACAAATTTAATTTTGTTTTTTTCTTTAAAATCATTCAGACTGATTTTTAAGGCATATTAAAAATGGTTGATGGACCAAGCATCTTGTAATGTTTCACTTTGAGCAAAATTAATGCCATTATTAGATCGTTGAGATGTAGGAGGCTATTTTTCATAATAAGTCCTATATATCTTACACTTTTCTGCAAATTGACAGTGGTCAGTTATAATAATACATTAACATATTTTTTAGGGAATGAGGTGTTTTACATTGACTGTGCAGATGTTCCCCTTGAACACCTGGAGCTTGTTGTTCGTGAAGTTTACCTCCCTATGCTGTGTACCAATCAGGCCAACTTGGCGTCAGCTGGGGGAGACAAGGTTATGGATGTTCTACATAGATTGATGTCAGTTGTGGAAATCACACAAGGGCATGTAGATGTAAGTGTAGCTAAATTGATATCACAATATAGAATGGTAGGTGAGAGATTGACTGGCAAACAAGTAGATAGATTATCAATTGTTTGAAAGATACAAGAGAGATTTGAAACAGGTGCATTTTCCCAGAAATTATTTTTTCTAGTTTATTTTAATCTTTTAATCCACACATTAGTATTGCATGATTAAACATAAAGGGAAAAGGGTCATTTAATTTTGTTAAATTTAACATCCTCATTATTTGTAATTTGATTAACTGATTTCCAGCACAAACTATATGCTTCATTTTGTTCATTACCTGTCTTTAATTAGATTAAGTACATATAGCACTCTGTATCCATGAAAATATGTTGAGCATCATTAATAAAAGAGCACTGAAAGGTTTACACCTCAAATGTCAGTGTATTCTCAAATCAATGTCTGTTAGAGTTCCTGAATAAATTAAAAGAAATCTTTCATAATGAAAGTATAAGGAAAAAATTGTTAGATATCAAATAAGATAATTATTGTATATTCATTTCTTCTAGGGAAGGATAATCCTGAATTTGCCATCCATTGAGGTGCTGGCTGAGGCTGCCGCATCCCTCAGTAGGAGGGGATCTGTCTTACATGTTCTGGAAACCACAGTACTTGGCTGGATCAAACAGATCAAGGTATTACACAAGTACTGAAATACATTTGAAACCATACTTACTGACTCTTGAATTTAGTGACAAGGGCTGTTATCAAAGATGTATTTTATAGTACAATTTCTGTTATTATCTGACTATATCGGTGGCCATAACAAAATATAAAGAGAAAAATGATCAGGTTTTATCAGTCACTAAAGCTACCTAACTCCTTTAGTTACTACAATGAAAAAAAAATTAGGATAGGCTTTTAATTCAAAATTTTTTTATTGTAAGAGATTTCTGCTTCTAACTGTATATTATGCTGTCATTAACTATACACAAGGATTCTTCAGTACATAAGAGTGTGAGGAAAGGCAGTATATATTTACCTTATTTTACTAACTTGGCACATAAATACATTACAGGATCTTTCATTATCTTTGATAGAACTAGACTGACATGAGGCTTTTATACATGCAAAAAGACATGCCTGCTTACACACACAGAAATTTAAAGTATTCACAACAATGAGTTTTATGTGTAGTTTCTGAATACAGTTACAATATAATATGGGAGATACATTGAAACCTGTCTTGAGAGACCACTGCTATGAAAGACCACTGCTATGAGAGACCACCTGTTTTTAGAGACCAGATTCTCCATGCACAGATTTGTTAATTATGTAGTGTTCTGCCTGTTATGAGGGACCTTCTGTATTGAGAGACCATTATTTGTTGGCAGAAGGGGTGGTCTTTTAAGACAGGTTCTACTGTAATAATATGCAGAATGTTTATTTGCTTTGTTTTGTTTGTTTTTGTTATTGCTGAAGTCTTTTCAAGTTGATAGTTTCCATTAGTCCTTGCATTCCTTAAATCATGGTGTTGAATGTTTCAATAACTGCTTCATATATTTTTAATATTTTGTGTACAGTAAATGATTTTTCATATTCTTTCTAGGGTGTATTGAAACATGATCCAATAGCAGACTTGTTCCATCACTTTGGCCCAGAACCTAGCCCACTTGATGAAATCAAAATGTGGGAAAGACAGCTTGGACGACTCCAGTCAATTTTGCGTCAGTTGGAATCCCCAGTTGCAAAAGATATTTTACAAAATCTTGAGCAGGCCCAAAGCCAGTATGCAAACTCCTTTAGCCATGTCAGGAAAGATGTCAATAGAGTAAGGTTTCTTTCTACTTTCCTTTCATTTTAAAAGTATTAATATATTTGCCAAAAAAATGTATTATCTGCATGCTTCATACCAAATGTTTCTAAACAGTAGTGTGAATCCACATTACATGATATTTTTGATATTTGAAAAAGTTGTTACAAATATATTAAGAATGAGATAACAGATTTGAGAAGTTTAGGCATATTTTATTTAGTGGTTTCACTGTACAAAATACCTGTTTTTAGTGGTATGCAAAATTCATCTGTATTTTGGCTTATTTTCATCCAGATGGCATGCATGCTAATATCATGTAATACTTTTTTGTTTTCATGTTGGTATTAAAACTAGGATAATACCTTCTCTTGAAAACAGGCTGTGTTGGACACCAATCGCATCTTGCGGTTTCTCAGTACCATGAGATGGTTACTGGATCAGCTGCACCAATCACTGGACCCGAAGGAAATGTTACAGCTCTTCAAACCTCTTATGCAGGTTCTCTTTCTTGTATGGTCCAATTCCACGTAAGTTATTACATATCATTTTTGTTTTTGTCTTTCTCCAAATATGGGGGATATATACTATAGCATTTGTATTTCTGTCTATCCTTCCCTCACAATTTCATAATAATTTTGTAAACATGAATAATCACCATTTGAGTGGTACTATGAAGATTATTAAGTACTACTTGTTCCAGTCGCCCCTTTGGAAGCTGAGGTTGATTCAGTATTGAAACTGGAAATTGAAATTAATCTTTTGAATTATCACATTCTGAGGCTTCTGTACACTTTTTTATTTTTTATTTTTTTGTGTCATTATTATTTTTTTCCACTTGCCATTTATTACTTCTGGTCTATACAGTGGTCACCATCTTATAAGGCCATCCCTTATAAAGCACAAAAGAGGTCTTATAACAGGGGCCATCTTTCAAAGAAGCGATCATCAAGATGTGGATAATATTTATGAAATATGTATTGATTTTATTTCCATCTTTAGACACCATGATGTGTCCACTTTTATGAGGTAAATTTGATTGCTTGTGCACCAATATGATTGTCCATCTTAGAAGGGTGTCCATCCTTACAAGGTACTTATGAACATGAAATTGTCATGGACATAAAATATGGATGGATACTATCTGGGGGATATTTAAAAGAAGGGCCACTATAGTTGTAGAGAAGACAATTGTGTTTAAAAATGGAAACACTGATAGACAGTAATTTTAGTGCATCTTTCTTAAAGAAATGTCTCATCTTTGCATCATAAAACCTCATTGCAGCTCAATCGTGATTACTCTTAAGGAAAGATGAGTGCAATATTTTCAGTCATTTATACCTTGTCCTAGAATAATTAAGTGTTACAGAAGTTACCAATGACCCTTGTTTAATTCTTCTAACTTGGTAAAAATTCTTTTTTTAAATTTCAGATACTACCATCAGATGGACAAGTTCAATAACCTGCTCAGACTTATGTCTAATGAAGTTGTACATAGAGCAATAGCCTTGGTAGGAGAAGATATACTCAGAGAGCCACTGGAGGTAAGAATTAGTCTTGCATTGCATAAATTCATCTGGATCTATTCTACAATGCTTGATGGTGCATGAACAGAATGAATGACAATAATAATAATAATAATAATAATAATAATAATAATAATAATAATAATAATAATGAGGACTTTGTTTATCACCTAATCTTTAGAAGTTCTAAGCGCTTTACACCATCTATAATGATATGACTACACTACAGAAAACAAATGACAAAAACAATGAAATTGGAAAACATAAAAACATGCCGAAAACATATTAAGATACAAAATATTATTAGGTCTCTAAGTTTGTCCCTGCAGTCGAAAAAGGTGAGTTTTAAGAGCACTCTTAAAAGGGACCACTTTGTCTTTGTGTCTAATCTTGCATAATACTGGCAAACTCTGTCTCAGTTTACTTTATAAACTCTCCCCATAGAATTTTCTTTTCTTCACATGGATGAGTGACTGTCCCATTTCTCTCCATCCCCAATTTTCAGTCCTGGATCCAATCCTGGTTTATGCTTAATATTGTTGACAGTCCAGATTAATATTTTTCATTACATTGTGTACCCTTCTGGGATGTTTTTCCATTATCTACTTTGGGTAACATGTTCATTACATCAAGCAGAACTTAGTTCTTAGCATGTACAAATATATTACTTACCAATAAAGTTGCAATGATAACATTTGTTTTGGAGTGAGTGCCATTGTAATAAGCTAGTAAGCTCTGCTAAATAGAGTGACTCTCAGAGTCAATGGAGAAAAGTATTTACCACTATGGGTCATCATTTATTAGCTGTTTTGTACTGTTTATGTAGATTTTGTTCATCTGAATGGGTCCTCTTTCCAATTACTGTAAATACTCACTTATAAGACAAGACCAACAGCAAACTGCAAAGACTCAGATCTCTTGTCACAGAATACACTGTCAGATCTGGATCTGTACAGTTTTTTTTTAAAGGAGAAATCAGTTATATAAACAGAATAGACCCTGATCTGCAGCTGCATTATACTTTTGCAAATCAAGATCTTTGTTATTTGCAGTTTGGCTTGACTTTTAAGTGAGCATATATAGTTCTTTTTTTAAAATTGCCATTTCTCATGGCAATATGTAATTTTTAATGCATCACATTTGAGAATGCCTTTGTAAAGAGCCAATAACTGTTTCCTAATTACAAATTCCTCCATCACATGGTCCCATAATATGTATTAGATTTTTATTGCATGAATTTTTCCATCATTCTTATATGAAATTACTTGTATTCTAATTGGCTGAATAGGAGTACATTCCTTTCGAAGCAAAACTTTGACATTTTAATCTGTTTATTATCTGTTGCATAATCTATTTTTCTAGTCCTTTTCAAAGTTGAAGGAAGCCCTACGAGTGTGTGCTGGTTTCAGAGGGACTTACTTGGACTTCAAGGAGAAATCTGATGAACAAAATGATAGGAATCTAGCAGAGAATGCAGAGAGGCTGTAAGAGTTTTAATTGTCTTCAATCTGACATAGTGACTGATATCCCCAAAAATATGGCATATTCATGATTACCCAGGATTGAATGTAATGGTCCAACTTTCATTTATTACTAATTTATAATCTTGGAGCATCACATTTTTTGAAGGAATATATATTTCTCTCTTAGCATATAATAACTGGATTGATTGAAAAAAAAGTTGATCCTTAGGCAGTTGCTTTTTGGCTCATTTGTTTAACTTCTGACTGGAAGATCTTTTCCCACATTAGACCATCCTCTTAATTCATTCTTAATTCATTCATTGTTAAGGGGACATTTTGTTGTTTATTTGTATGGTTTTTATCAATAATGTTGTTCAGCAGTTAGCATATTGCATCATGATACAGAATTCTATTTTTTATTGAATCTTTTATATATTGCTTTATGCCTTTCTTCCATTTATAGAGCTTCAAGACCCCAAGCTGGTAGTCTGTTTTTGACAAAGATGTATGGTCCACATGCCTTCACTCCCAAATATGGATTGGGGCTTAGTGAGGGACAGTCAAGCAGCAGTGCAATAGATGAAGATGAATTGTGGACAGACAGTCCTTGGCCCCCAAGGAATGCTGCATGTTTTGATCTACTTAACAGTTTCATGGAAAGGTACAACATAAAACCCGAAACAATATAATTTAATGCCAGAACAAGGCTTACATGGTGAATCTCCAGCACTTATCTTTAGTCCTGAGGGTTAGATTTATCCCAATATTTGCCCACACAAATGTGGCAGTGATTTTTTTCACACCTATTTATCTTTTATTTTATTCAGTACTTAGATTGACAGAATATGAAAGGTCTTTTATGTCCGACACATAAATTGTAGCTTTGGATTTCATACAAATTATATGATTGAAATATGTATTGATTAATAAGGTGCATATTGATATTTGCTAGTAATAATGGGAATATTGATATTAGTAAAAGTGGGGAATATTGATATTTGTTAGTAATAAGCAATATTGATATTTCTTGATAATATTGGGTGATATTGATATTTGTGTCAATATGAAGTTTGATGGCTATAGGTTATTGACAGATGTCTTCCTCTGATAAGATTGATTTATTTGTCCATGATGAATATTTTGATAATGTTCAGTCAATGAGAAATTGATATAATTGAAGGCTGCAACATTTTAAGTACATGTGTTATAAATGTAGGGTATGTTTAATCTCCAGTATTTAGATCCAGATGTATTTAATTATTCTGATAAAATTTATTATTAGATGAAGTAATAAATTCACTAATTCTTTTTCAGTACCCCCCCTCCCTGTTTTAATCTGCTATTCATGCATACTATAAAAGAGTACTAAGTTAAGGTAACTATTTCTGGATTTTCAGATGTAATGATGTGCTAGAGTTGGTGGAGACAACCAGACACTTCAGATTATTGGCCGGTGCTGCAGAAATTGGCGGTGCAGGAAGCATGAGCCTGGATGCTCTTGTGAAGGAAATTCATGAGAAGTACACAGTTGCCATGTCAGAGTTCTTCTCTGTGGTAGAAAATGTGCTCAGTATTGATGGCTCACAAAACTTTGAACATGCATTCTTTAAATTCAGAACAATTGTGAAGGTAAGAATATACTTACTCAACTTTTACATTCCGTACACTATTTGTTTGAGCATTTCTGCAAGAAAATTGCTGTTATCATCCTTTGTTAGCATTGCCTGAATTGTCTGTAGTGACCAGAGTCCTCAGATAGAGATTTATTTCAATAAAACCAATAGCTTGGGTGATTGATAATTTAGAAGCATGAATTTTTGTTTGCTGAGTTTGGCCTTAAATTTACTGATGTCCCCTTGCGTAATGTGTTTTTTAGAGATGGTCTAAGGGAAAAGTTAAAAAAGAAATATTGGAGAGATGCATTATTCAGCAAAAAATCAAAGTGTATAGGTTTCAAAAGAAACATTTTAGATAAAGAGATAAATTATGAAAGAAAATATAACTTAATAATTGCTAATGACTAAAGTTGAATGAACTCATTTCCAGAATGGAAATTTCAAAGTGCAATCATTTTCTGGTACACTAGATAGATGTAAATATCACTATCTGTGGATTATGGGTGGGGAGGGAGATTTGGAATTCATTAGGACAAATCTCACTTGAAGACCAGAGCAATGAATAATTATATTGGTAATTAAAAGGATATGTCCTGCTAACGTTAAGAGTAATAGAAAATAAAATAGTGTTTATAATTTAAAATCACTGTACCCCATACTTGATGGGTAAAGCAATGTAAAATCATGTAAATCATTAGAAAGACAAGTCCCACTTACTTTAAGTTTACTAGCCTGGAAAATCATGTAGGTCATTAGAAAGTTAAGTCTCACTTACTTGAACAATAATTGTTCACTGGGTCTAAATTCATGGTTTGTAGCAATCATGGAATCTCCCCAAATGTTTACCTCACAGAAAAGATGAATTCACACAATTATAAATATTCCAGTCAGCCTAGATGATCATTTTTGTATGGTATACAAGAATAAGAATACATTTAAAACCATGATGCAGCCTTGATTTTCCAAACTGACAGGAAACACAAATAAACCAGTATTTCAGATAGTTTTAATACAATTTAGGGAGGTAGTGTTATATAATTTTATTGTAATGCTTAAATAGGCCAAATTGCGTGTTTATTTTTTTATTGATCGTAGAGTTTAGAGATAGTGTTATATAATTTTATTGTAATGCTTAAATAGGCCAAATTGCATGTTTATTTTTTATTGATTGTAGAGCTTAGAGAAGAGACTAGCTGAGATTTTACGACTCTCATACAATCAGTGTCCCACAGTGGAGGCCCAGCTGAGGTTGCTGGAAGTGTTTGAAGGAGTCAGTAGCCGAGATCTGGTACAGGTGGGTAAAATGTTAACCAGTCTGTACATTGCAGATGGGTGGACATTTATTAAGTGAAGTATCTTATCTTGATGTATAAGTAAGGCTTAACTGCAGACAGCGTAGATCAGATATACCAGTAAATTATATGATGGTGCTCAGGGTCTATGCAGTGTTGTGTTGAATCCAACTTATATGTGAGTATATATGGTAATTGTTTTCTGTTATGGTTTGGCCAGTATTAGTTGATTTAATGCATGTAATGCATGTGATTTTGTGAAATCAACCATAACCTAACATCAAAATTCTGAAGCAAAAATCATTTTATCAGCATTGGTTATATAGCTTATGTAGTTAGTAATTAATTCTATAAGAATAATGATAATTTACAGTTTACTGTGTGCAAAAATTTGGATACTGCATGCTATATATAATTCATTCATGCAAAATGTTTTGATTGGCTGGTGAACTCATTTATACAAATGTTGATTCTTGGAGCAACACAGTTCTTCAAGACAGTGAAGCCTCTAATGTGCCAACTCATATGTGCCAAGTTTGACACAAAAACATACCAGGGTAAGAGTACCAAATTGCCAATGTTCCAAAAAATACTAATATATATATATATATATATATATATATATATATATATATATATATATATATATATATATATATATATATATAACACAATGTCCATAACACAAGTTAAACATTTGTTTGTTGGCATATGAATTAATAACAAAATTACTTTGAAGAGGTACATTAAAATGCTAATGGCCCTGTCAAAAGATGATAATTGCATAATTTTGGTCTGATTGTTTTATGTATAGGTTCATCTTCAAGACAAAGACAGACAGTTGGTGCAGTCATTTACCCAGGAACTTAACAATGTTCGGGGTATGTTCCAAGAAGATCAAGTGAATCCACCCACCCACCTCAACATGCCTCCAGTTGTTAGCAGTCTTATGTGGGTCCATGCCTTGAAGAAGAGAATCACAGTATGTATATGTTTGTGTGACATACTGATAAGTCAAATGTAGAAATAGTTATCCATTGGTATTATATATATATATATATATATATATATATATATATATATATAGTTCTTTTGGACTACGTTAATTTTTTATCCTACTCCCATTCTGAGGGGAGCAAAAAGTGTTGCCCATGTCTGTTTATTTCTACCATTCTATCTTTCCATATGTTTATATGTCAGGAGTTTCATTTTTACTTAAAACATTTGAAGGACTCATTTATCAATATATATGTGTAATTGAATTGAACTTTAGTGTTGAATAAATATAATGTATCCATCTTGACCTATCATTCTTTCAGATACCAATGGAAAAGTTAAGACGTGTGAGCCCTCAATCTATGGAGGGAGATGCAGGATGGCAAATGAGGGATTCATTCAATGAATGCATGAAGGAACTAACAGAGTAAGTTTTATCAATGCAGCGAATTTGAGTGAAATCATCAATACATTACGTGTGTCTTGGGTTCACCCAGCTGTGTGATAAGGACCAAGGCAAGGTTTATAACTTGACACATGAATGAGATTCATTTACCATATATCCTGTTAAATTTCAAATAATTGTTTATTCTCGCACATTCTTAAGGTGTATTTATCTTAAGATGTTACAAGGGTACACTTGATTTATGTGATAAGAATGACAAATTACAAACTTAGCAAATAAGTGGTAAATCACAATTTCCTTTTTACAGTTATGAAGACAGGCTGATTGCAGATTGGCAAGGGGAAATAACAGCAGAATTGACTCTGAGACTGAAACAACCACTCCTTGTAAGTTTACATCTTTTATGTTTTCTGTGGAATGTGCAAATAAAAATTTTGGCATTTTACATTTTTTCTTTAAAACCCTGAAGTACGTGATACAATATTCACTTATTATAACTATGTCCATGAGAGATAAGTAACTACTGACCTTTCTTTAATCCTTCGTAACTATGACTGCTTAAATTGTAATGAGTGCATTTGATCATGAACTTGGCACACACACAAATTTGATAAAATATGTTTAAATTTATTTAAAATGGAAGGCTTCAAAAAAATTAATTAAGCAACATTTTGAAAATATATGTTATGTTCCTATGAAAAATGTCTTAGCATGCCATTAAATTTGCAAGCTTCTATTTACATTAAAAGCAATATAGCATTTCAGTTTTCATATAACACTAGTTTATGTTGCCAGTGTGATGATTTGGCAAACTTCAGAAATGTCCATGATGCTAAAATATGTATTTGCTCATATTTAATGTCAAAGATGCTAAAATATTTTGATTCAGTATATTTTTTCAATGCATTACTCATATTAGATTGCTGAGGAGTATGATGAGGATGAGGAAGAACGTCCTCAAGTTGTCCATGTCAACCTTGACCCTCAGCTTATACTGCTTCTTCGTGAGACTCACTATCTCAATCAAGAGCCATTCAACATTCGACTTCCAGAGGCTGCCAAAGAACTCCTCCGCAACACTAATGCCTTTGAACTACGAGTTACTGCAACCCGACTGGAGACCATTGTGTCCAAGTACAACACTATCATGAAGACTATGACACAGTTTGAGAAGCCACTGTTTGAGAGAAAACTTGCCAAAATTGACATTGTTAGTTTCTCTTGCTATTTTTTTTTTTCATGGGGAAATACATTGGCTGTTAGCATGCATAACTGATAATCAAAAGGTTGTTGGTTCAAATCCTGCCAGGACATTTAAGTTTTGGTTACTGTGAGTGTGGTTGTTGAGGGAGGCTAACATGTCCATATTCAAATTTCTATAAACTCCTCAGTTTTATATATTAGTCATTTCAACAAGATTTATGTTCATAACTATGAATGTTCAACAGGACGGTGATACTATTATGATCATGCCGTTTAAACTATGCAGTAAATGTTGATTTCGCAAAATTAGACATTTATAAATCCCCAGTTTTGTGGACAATATCATTTCAGTGTATATGGATAATTGGCATTTTGGTAATTTGTCAGTTTAATTCAGCAGAAAAGCCTTTGGTTTATCAGCAGGGCTGGTTTCATATGCTATGTAACTAGTTATTTTTACTTCTGTAAATTTTTCCATAATTGCAGCATGATTAAGTTTTGTATATGTTTGGTCTTTAGCTCACCAGTGCCAATGAGAGGAGAGGTATATTTGTACTACATTGGGATTAGCTTCAGTGCATATAAAAGCATGAAAATATGTACAACTTCACTACATTCCACCATTATTAATTCCTAGACCCTTGGCAACAGTTTGTAGTATGCTTCATGTCACTTACCCATAAGAGAGGCAGTTAGGTTGGCTAATGTTATACATACATGTACATTAGTTGTACATTCTTGGTTAAGTTTTCACATTCAGTTTGTGTTCTTTGGACACTGTAGACAAAGTGTTTTACCAAGTATCATAAAACTTGGTGAGGTGAGGGGATGCATCATAATTGGTACTAAACACTCTTCATAACAGTTGTTAACTATGACCCATATTTCATGCTTTTGTTTATTTTTCAAGCACTGTTCATTTTAGTATCGTCAAGCTAGACGAATGTATGCATCTTTGTTATTACAACACAGGTCCACTGTATTTCACTTTTTACAGGTTTAGATTCAGTTTTTACCTATAGCTCATGACCACATTGGTTTCTCTGCATCCTGTATGCATAGAGTTATATCTGGAGTCATTCAACTTTTTGAGAAAATGCATCTTGGTGAGTACTACAATGTTGTCAAAATTTAGGTCACTGTGACTGATTTCTTGCTTCAGTCATGTCAATTTTTTGTTTAACTGTTCATGTTTATCATTTGAGTGGATGATTTTTATGCACCTCTTTTGGTACCACATCTAGATATATAGGTCACTGTGCCCAATATTTCACATTTTACTAGCATTTATTAGGCTTTGCAATTGAGGGTTTGTAAATACATATTTATATTATAGATACATTATTATATGAAAATTGTAATAAACTGCATCCCCTTCTTATTATTTTACACTATTACCTTACAGATAAATGATAGCGATCTGTTTTTCATGTGTTAAACTCATCATCATTTGCAACATAATTTGTTTTGGGTTTCTTGCTTTTATCACATGACTCCAGTATTATTTTCATTAGTATACCTATATCATAATTTTCATGTATGTAATGTGTAATAAATACCTCATGACCTCACTGATGATTTTGAACATCATGCAGAAGAAAGGCATAACATCTGAAGCATCCAGATGTATTTCAAAGTGATATCAATACACTCTTCTGCGGTTTCATGAATTAAAATCATCAGAATGCTTCATGATGTCTTACATTTGTGCTCATCTTGAATCAGATATTTGAAACTTACACAATAATTTTAATTTGCTCACCAGGGCTGACAGATAAAAAAAGGATTCAACTCATTTCATAATTTTCATTTAAAATGAGCACTCATATAATACTGGGTTGTCTTGAGTTGTCTTTTCTGATAATTCTTTTTTTTTTTCTTTTCTTCTAACTTTCATATTTGTGCCATGTTGACACATTTTTAAAATTAATTTTGCTTGTAGTTGTTTGAGCAAGGTCTTCAAGAGCTTACTTGGAAGATGAAGGAGTCATCCGATTTTATTGAGTCAGCTATGGCCCTGGTGTGTATTGATGTCCACCAGAATCTGGACATTGTCCAGACCAACTGTCATGAAGTAGCAGAAATCACTATCTCTTGGTCAAAGGGTAAACTGGATGTTTTCTCAGCTCGGGATTCCAAACTGTCCTACTCCATGGAGGAACTGCTTGGAATGCAGATGTAAGAAATTTGTACCTATATCAGTTGCTATAAACATAGGCCAATAGAAGAAGTAACATTCATTCTTTTACTGTGACCAATATTTATATACTCATTATGCAACAGTCACTATTAGAATCTTCTCTGTGTTTTGGAAAATCAAACTCAAAGGATAAGACAGACAGCAGAGACCCAGTTGCTGATCTCACAGATTAGAACTTGTGGAAGCTTCTATTTTTTGTCCACCTCATTCAGTATTATTGGATGCACAACACTGTAGAGCAGGACTCATCTTAATACAGTTCTCAGATTATTGTATGTTTGTCAATGACAACAGCTGAATATCAAAGATAGTTCATGAACTTTCCCATAGGTTAAGATATTGTAGATTTATCTAGCCCAAGGTAATATGACAACTTTTTTGGTGGATAAGAATAATGACATCAGTAATATTCTTAAGTTTGAAGTGAAATAAACCCAAGGGGTTAAAGGTCAGAGGCAGGAATTACCACAAATATTTGTATAAAAACTAAATCATCTATGTAAGTAGTCACTACAAGGCCAGAAAGTAAACTTTGACACAGCAGATTTAAATAATTAATATTGTTGAGATATTGGGACCTAGATTTGCTTGCTGCAATATGAATAAGCAGCATTTATTTTTAAAAGCTCTTAAAGATAATATTTTAACAGGAAGTGTTCCGCACAGTAAAGTGTTACTGTTATAATGCAAATCAAATAATTCTTTTTTTCAGTATGGAGCAATTCATATTTATCAAATGAAAGTTTTTGTACTTTACCCTGCATCATTTTGGATATTATTTTAGAAGTCATATCTAATAATTTAATTATATTTAATGAATTATTCTGATTAATATGAATGTAAGCCTGTACTCATTTGACTATTTCTTTATAGGAGATTGATAGAAGAACATGAGAATTTAGTCGTACCCTCAGGAAACAAAATCCATAGTCTTGTGGATGAATGCTTTGAGGTAGGAACATATGCATTAAAAATATATTCATATGAAAATGTGATACAAATCAGAGTATATTATTATATAATATTTCAAGATTTAATTGCCTTCTTGGATCTAGAAGAGGCAAGATTAGTTTCAACAGTTCTTTGTTAATTAGGGAAACAAATGACTAAGTGATTAATGAAATTGGCTATTTTTAATTTTTGTATGATGGATATCTTGCAATATTGAAAGTAGATATGATTATTTGAAAATTAAATGCAACTCAAAAGGGGGACGGATCTTTGCTAGAACTGAAACTGTAAGTGGGGAATCCCTCCTCACTTAAAAAAAGGGGGACAACATGTTTTTGAAATAGAGAAGAATTAGCAATGAGCATGAGAAATGTTGTGCTTACAAACATGATTTATGATTTTTTGTGTCATAGATCTTTACACCCATACTCATCCTATAATCCAGTCAGTCCTAAACAAAAGTGGTGCTGTTTATGCATTCAGTATGGCTGACACAATGACTATATTTAAACCCTTGTTTTTACCATTCCATCTGAATGGCTGGTTTTCACAGAAAGGCTTCATATGATATCTAGTTGGCATATGGTGATGATCTGATGTCTGATATGGCTACCACAGCAATTATCTTGAAAGTCTTGCTCTCACTACTCTTCCTGAATATGGGGTTTTAACTGAAAGATTTCATATCATATATCTAGCTGGTTCTAAATGAAAATGGTACAACACAGAAATCAGTTATGAAAAATATGTTATTGAGAATAATGTTTATAACACTTTAGGAAAAAATGTTGTGACATCATCGCATTACATCTTGGTATCCCCAGAGTTATGATCAACAATCAGTATCAAAAAGACATGATACCTAGATGTTCCTAAATGAAAAAGGTGCCCATTGTACAGCATATATGGCCACCTTTATGGTCATATTGATTTGTGGTTGGCGCCAAAAAACTTCTAATGATCTCTGCTTGGTCCTAAATGAAAATGGTGCCAATCTGATATCCACTATGTCAACCACAGCAGCTAATTTGAAACTCTTGTTATTGTTGAAGCATATTAAAGATGGTTGGAACATTCAGCTGTTAAATGTAAGATATGGTTGAGTTCTTTTAATTCCTGGGACAAATTTCTTTTGAGGGACTCTTGTTATACATTGCCCTCATGTACTGCATATAAACAATAATAAAAAGTAACTTATTACTGTTTGATCTTTATAACTGGCTCAGATTTAACTTATTATTTTATACAATGAGTTGCCACACAAGTATTACTGTACATGCAATCCAAATATGTATCTCTTTCCTTTTAACAAAACCTTTTGTTAACAAACAAATTTCACTTGCCTCTATCTGTGCATTATTAACCTATTCTATTATATTTAAAATGAGTGTGTTAATGTAATAGCAACAAAATCACTAGCAAGTAATTTTGATTTGCTTGGTTTTATTAGCCCCATATTTTGTTGGTAAGAATTAAAGAAACAGTTACAGGTTTCGGTTTAACTTCATTATTTTAGGCAGCACAAATCAGTCATGCATCCCCAGCTTGGCAGGATTTCATTGACTACATAGATGCCATCATTCTGGATGGTTTGAAGCAGGCAACATTGACAAGTCTGAAGTCCATGCTTAACAACCTGGTCCAAGCCAACATGTCAGAGGTACGTTATGTGGTCATCATAATGTACAAATTCAAATTTTTATCATAATAAACCTGAAACTTTTCTGCAAAACTTAAAATTTTTGCATTATGTTCTGTTATACTTGTCATAAATTTAGTGATAAGCAAGTTTCATTTAGAATGACAACCAGTATAAAAATTAAACAGCATGCAAATCCATTTCTGAAGCTGCTACAAATTCAGCACAGTCAATCATAAATAGTTTTAATAACACAAATTTTAATAATTTAAGTGCCTCATGCGTTAATGTGATCTAAATTACACTATTTCATAAAATATGAAGCTGAGATACACTCTTTTAGTTTTGTATGTTTCATATATTGTTTCTGCACTATTGTGAAATAAAATGAAATATATGGACATATATATTCCAACTTCATGTACACAAAATGCTGTACATGTACTCCATGGCATGAATAAAGTTTCTTAATCTTGTTTGTTTTTCTTTCCTTCAGGATGATGAAAATGTTATTCCTATCTTGACAATCCGCCTGGAGCTGATAGATAACCGAGTATCCTTCAGGCCTCCGCTTGATCAGAGCACATCAGTGGTTAGTGTTCAGGAGCTTGTACATCAGTGGTTAGAGAGATTCCTGGCCCGTGGAAAACTGGTCAAGATGCTTGCTCAAAAGGTAATATCCAAGAATATGTGATTCTGATCCTGAAACTAACATTTGCATTACTCCATTACGGCACTGTTCATGTTTTGTTTAAGAACAGGGTCCTAAGTAAATTCATGCTCATTTGTTTTAGTCCAAATTTATTTTGTTGTTTAATGTTTCAGTACTAAATAGTAAATCACTGTGTTCCACAGTAAAAGCACATACATCAAGTGTGATAACAAGACATTATGATATATTTACAGATTTAGACCTTTATAGAATTTTTTTTTATTGAAATGTATTGGAAAGCCTAAATCATTTTGGTACCATGGTACCGGACAGCTCAAGATTTCTGCAAGGCAAACTTTTATTGCCTTATAGGTAATTATGTCTGAGAAAGGTAACTAAAAATAAGTCTTGTCATTCATCAGTGGACACTAACAACTTTTATATTTAGGGTAAAAATAAGCTCTTAAACAGCTGAGATACATTCATGCAGATATCTTGTCTATACTCACTTATAAATCTGATCCAACTGCAAAACAACAAAGACTGTGATCACCGATCCCATAATATGCCAGCAGATCATGGTCTGTGTTATTTTATTTATTACTTCTAACAAATGGTAGAGATCTGGATCTGCAGGCAATTTATGAAATGGCAGATCTGGATGTGTGCAGTATGCAGTTGGATTAGATTTTTAAGTGAATGTATACAGTAGTTTTTTTTGTTTAGGTGCATTCTGTCTTACGGATGGTGTCTGAAGGCACCTAATTTACATCAATCAAGACTGTTAAAAGTAATTTATACTGACTGATCCAATTACATTTTGTGATTCTGATCCCCACACATTTTCCTATGTCCACACATGAAGTAACTATAATGAATGTTTTAAAACTCCAATAAATGCTGGAGAATTGATCATTTCTAGGGTTTGAATGTTTCTCTTAGTATTCAAAACTATGCAGCTGCAAGTGAATGTATTACATAGGTAAATAATAATCAAATTTTTCTTTTAGGGATCTTATCAAGACTACATCTCAGCAGATGAGGAAGTCAAGCAAATCCTGAGCGACATCAACAAATTGGTGGAAGAAAACAGTGAGGAATGCAAAGTATGTTCATGAGCACACTAGATACAGTCAGACCTGATATAGTGATCACATGTATATAAGGACCACTTGTGTATAATAACTAGGTTTCATTTATACCTAAAATACATATTTCCTGAATGTAACTGATCATAAGTACTACCTCTAGATTGCTAGATGTGAAATTTGACTACATTTATATGAAATTTCATTCATTGAATGAAAGGACCTTCACAGTGGTTTCATTATTTTTTGTGGGGCTCCCATTTTCTTGGATTTTGTGTTGCCCTACACCATGAATTTATAGACCCAATGATAAGAAAATGAACCATATGTAATGCAGAAAGCCATCACGACTTGTTTTCTTACTTATACATTCCTAGCAATCAACAGAATTCAGCTCTTTCATAAATCAGGTTCATTACTGTAATAAAATATTACTTCTACATGTGTTTATTATACTTTACATCTATTTTGACAAGTAAAAAAATCATAATGCAGTTTATATGCACATGTATGTATACATTATCAGATAGCTGTCTTTTAACTCGCCACATTCAGTCAGTGTTATGTGATATGAGTAAGGAGAGAGAGAAAAGAATAAAGAGTGTAAAGTATTTAAGTAGCAGTGTTACTGAAAGAAAGAACATTATAAAAATGTATTTAAATTGTATTGAATACATATTTACAGTAATCCTTCATTCAAATAAAACTGCTGTGGAAACTAATTGTATGACATTTTTAATGCAAAGAAGTAGTAAGTTAAAATTGCTAAAATTATTGCTTGAAGCACAATTGCTAATTAAGCAATATGTGTATACCCTAATTACAGGACAGTATTACATCTTATACTTCATTGACTTTTGGGCAAAACTGATGAATAAACATCTTGTCAGTCAAGTCTTCTAGCACTTTTGAATGTTTGTCATGTAAATAATCCTAGAAACTGTACATTACAGTAATTCAGCCATGGATAGTTACAGCTGATTGACTTCAGTTTGTTATTATCATTTTTTAAAATATAAATTCTCTATTTTGTGTATTTGTTGAGGTTAATCCATGTATAAAATTACCTTTAAATAGCATACTCTGACAGAAACAATGGTATCCACGAAAATGACCCTTTCTCAAACTAAACAATACACAAAACCACTATGATAATATGTCATTTAAATTGATTAATTAGGAGTGTTGAACATGTAGTATTATGCAGATCCTTTTTAAATGTTTCTATCTATGAAACAAAACCAAGTGAGACCAAAGTTTCAATTGTACCGATTTATGTTCATTAATTTGTATCCATGTTTTTAGTCATGTGCAAGCACCTTTGATTTTCATTTTATCTCTGTTCACATTTCTAGACACAGAATGACACGTTTAGAGACTTATGTACTGATATATATATATATATATATATATATATATATATATATATATATATATATATATATATATATATATATATATATATATATATAGTTTTACACAGACAAACAAAGTACAAAATACAATGGATTCCAACAAACAGCTTTCCTTCACTATAATGCCCTTCATTATATGGTGATTCTAGACAAATCGATGTACTACTGTGGACCATGTTATCAAAATTAAACTGTTGTATTTGAATTGGTCTATCAGATGTGTGACAATAAGAGTGGAAAGAAAACAAACACAAAGCTTAGTCTTCTTTTTTTATTTTAGAACATTTGACAGAATTATGAAACAAATAAATTTATTTGAATAAATATATTTAATTTGCATAAACTAAAATTATTATTATATGTTTGACTGGTGTTTGATGCAGTCATAAAATTTTGTATCAATCTTTATTCCATGGTTAAGTAATTAACATGATCAGTAGTTTTGGATCAGAACTACTGCTTTATGACTATATGTTTAACTGATGTTTTATTTATTTCATCACCCCACCTCTGACTAACATGCACTCAGTCATTGAATTGTTTGATAGTTCTTGCTTTACTGCTGTTTATACAATTTTACAATGAGGAAAGGCTTTATATGAATGAAATAATTCATTTACAACCTTTTTCCTTCTCCATTTACAGAAAGTGCTTGAGATATTTGGTGACTACTCCTTCCTCTGGCTCCAAGATGTCAATGACACATTTGAGGCTTTCTTGAGGGGGAAATTGACACCAAATCCTTTAAGGAGCCCCAACAGATCCATGGCTGGCACAGCCCGTCAAATAGCAACAGAGAGATCACACACACCATCAAGGTACATTCATACATGTTGCAAAAACAACAATGTCCTTCATTTGATTAAAAAAAGATGTAGTGTAATTTTATTTATCAAAACTCCTTGGGAGACATGAATTAGACTCAAATAAATGTGAGTTCAGGACTGTCCATTGTAAGGGTTTAATTGATTGTAAATATTCTGACTATTGAAAATACTGGATTTGTTGATTTTGAGTAAGTTTTTCTAGTTGGAAGTAGGATTATTTGATAAAATTATGGAGTAACATTTTATGACAACAGGCTCAGGTGAAAAGTGTAAGTTATACTAATTTCTGCTGGTATGGGGATGTCCATATGGTTAAAAAAAACTGTAATTCATGAGATTTGGATAAACAAAATTTTAATTGTACTAGCATTATCATCCATGACTGTTAAGTAGCTTCAGAAAGATTCTGATCAAATAATAATGGACAATATTATTACAGAACTAAAGGACTTTTGAGATGATGATATGAAAGAACCATGGTAGAAGTTTAAAACTCAGTTAAAAGTAATTTTCTGGCATAAAATAACAAATTAATAATAAAAAAATGTTTGTAATACTTTTATCTAGATAATGTATAATTTATAGTATATCATTGTTCCCAAAGAAATAATCAGCAGTTGTAAATTTTGTTATTAACGTATTCGGAACATTTCTTTTGCTATCTATAATTTTTAGTCCTAGGGCCTCCTCTGCAAGTAGCATTGCATCAGCTGGCCTAATGGGGACAGCAGAGAGAACTTTCTTAACCCCTAAGAATCAGCAGACTGACATTTCCATGAATGTCCCTTCCCTGGATGAGTTTGATGCAGAGATAGAGATTTACAGAGTAAGCTCAAAGCACTAAAAATAGATCTCATGTTAGATTATTAACTATTGTTTTTAATATTAGGATTTCTCTATATTACTGTAAGATATCTTCGCTTGTTTATTTCAAGTTTATCTTGCATGCAGCTGCGTCTCTAAGAAATTGTTATCTGATGTACATTCTATAGGAATCACTAGCTTTTTTTTTTATTCTCACATATAATTCTCACATTTCCTTGAAACGGCTGATATTGTTTTTCACTTAATATCAAAGCAAGGGTTGGTTTTATCAATCTTATAATTTGTTTGGATTAAAAATTAAATATATCTGTTAGAAATTTTCATGGCATTACTCTCAGTAATTGACATATCAGGATGTTTTTTTTTCAGGCACAATATTTTCCACATTTTCCAACATAAAAATGTTTTTATCTTGTAATTAGCATACTGTTTCTATCAAACTCGTGTATACTATTTTTACATGATGTCTTTACAGACTGCACGAGATGAGATTAACAGTTTGGAGGACAATCACAATGTGGGATGGTTGAGAGTTGACCTTCAGCCAATCAAACAAGTCCTCACTACATATGCCAGCAAGTGGATGTGGACTTTTACCAAGTATCTGTCAGACCAGGTGAATATTAAACACTAAATCAACTCATAATGTAGTAAAATGCTGTGGATTCATTACATGTTTGTAGGCTTCATTGTTTCCTGGACTTCATTCTGGGTAAAAATAAATTGAAAAATAGATTTTAAAGCCAATGTGTAAAATTGTATGATCACATGTGCTATTTTTAGAAGATACTGAGATATAAAGCCATCAACAGAAAGGTAATTTTTGGGCAAAAGTTATATCCATCAAAATAAATGAGGTCTCTTTTTAGACAGGGTACCCCCTACAGCCAGGACTTCACCTTCATCATGGTACTACATCTTTTTATTTGAATTCTCCTTGAGATGGCAACATTCTGCTGAGTGCACCTTTTCAGTACTAAAAGAATGACCTTAGGGAGGTGGGACCATGTATATAGCTGCTTTAATTCTGACATATTTTCGGTCAGTTTGAATCTACCAAGGTCACTGAGTCTCTGTCAGTTATTAACATCAGTCTTCTTCCAGGTAAACACAGTTGAGTTGGAATCTTGCTTAACGAACTGAAATGAATTCCATATTAGGTTCTAGTATGTTGTTTAATGCAAATCGTTGTCCTTTTCTGAATAATGCTCTAAGTAAAATCCACTCTAGTGTGTATATCTTGTTTTTTTTTGGTTACATTCATTACAGCCAAAATTTTGTTCTGCAGGTGACCCATATGCTTAAGAAACTTGACCAGTTCTTAAAGAGAATTGAACCAGAGATTGAAGGCATCACAGGGGAGGAGCGAGAGACGGCTTCTTTCATGAAGATGATGAGACTCTTCAACGAGGTAACAAATTCTTTTTTTTATTTCGTTTTAAGACCCGATTGCAGAATATTTCTCATTTTGTAAAATGTGATTAACATTTTCATTAAAACAATGATTCAGTTGTCATAGCATCTTTAATATAGAGGATTTTACATGAGTGTAAATTTCAAATGTATGAAATGAATAATTTTTGTTGTTTGGATACCTTGGTGAACAACAATTTAAATTAGATGAACACTAAAACAAGACTTTATTTCTAAGATGACAAACATTACTGAAGTTATTTGACAAAACCACAGAATAGTGTATTGACAACCCAGTGGTCAACCTATTAAAGGAAGTAAAATAAGGATAGTGTATTGAAATGAGTTTGAGATGTATGTTAAGTAAAGAAAATCGGCTTATTAACATAAATAATGCAGTTGGAATAGATTTAAAATCTGGCTTGAAGTTTTTAATATAAAATACATGTATATAGACATTACATCGTCTGCATTAATAAAGTGTCTTCTAGACCCAAAATGTGTTCTTATGTCATTACATCATGTTTATCTCTGGTTGACAAAATCAATTACAGCATTCATCATAAACCACATATTTCACCCCAATTCCATACCTGTGGCAAACTTAGAAGGAATATATTTTTAAAAAGTCTTAAGATATGAATATAACAAAGCTATTATATATATATATATATATATATATATATATATATATATATATATATATATATATATATATATATATATATATATATATATATATATATATATGCTCAAGAAAGTTCAAAACACAGCTGCTCGGATCATCTCTAGAGTACCTTGATCAGAGCACACCTCCCTGCTACTCTGTACCTTTTACTAGCTATCCAATCAATCGAGAATCAAACACAAAATTTGTTCTCTGTGCTACATTTCACTGACGGACTCCAGTTCAGCATACCTATCTGGCCTCACCCATGTGTACACACCAGCAAGATACTTAGCCTCCTCTTCTGACAATTGTATGCTCATTATTCCCACTATGAAAATGAAGTCATATGGACAATGTTCTTTGGCACCAGGGCTCAGCAACTTGGAACAAATTGCCCATTGAAATTAGACACAAAGACAATGATCCCTTTCAAGAGTGCTCTCACCTTTTTCAACTTAAAGACCTAACAGTGTTTCCTACCTTTAATAATTTCAGCATTTTTTGTTTCCTAATTTCATGGGGTTTGTTTTTGTTTTATGTAGTCATATTATTATAGATGTTGTAGAGCGCTTAAAACTTCTAAAGATTGTATCTAAAGATTAGATGCTATACAAAGTCCTCTTTATTATATACGTGTGTGTGTGTATGTGACTAATGAAAGAATGAAACAAATTTACATGATGCAGATGAACTAAATATTTTGAATTTTTAAAACAATTAACTGACAACATTTGATGTATGTTATTTGAACAGATATTCTGGATACATTCCAGTAACTTTTGGATTCCACTATTGGTATTGGTTCTATGAGATAATTGTGACAAAAGGTTAATTACAGAAATTTACTTTTGTATAGGTTTGCATAATTTAACTAACAAACAATTGTTTAAAAGAAACATTAAAATTTCTAGTAACTGTAAAATAAGTGTCACCTTGATATTTAATTCTCCATATCTTTGCAGGTTTCAGCTCAGCAGTCCGAGATGGATGGAAAATTTGCAGCCATGCACCGTACAGTTCTTCTGCTGAAGAAGTATGGACAAAAACTGCCAGACAAGACTCAGCAGCTCTTTGCTGCTGCCCCAGGGAGGTGGAATAACCTCAAAACCAAAGTATCACTGGCCAAACAGAGACTTGGACCTAGGATACAGGAAGAATCTGTCAGGATCACCCAGGTGTGAATAATGTGTATTACAATTCATTTTTTGAACATGTATTAAACAATTCAGGTATATGAATGGGTACAGTGACTTTGCTGCATATTGGTTTTTCAGTTTATAAGGTGTTATATCAACCCCAGAATGTATTTTTGGTTATATTTCAACATGTTTCAAAAAAATATTTCAACATATTTAAAAAAATGTATTTTTGGATGTTTTTTAAGAAACAAGATATGTTGGAAATTGGTTTGATTCCCAAAGTGCACATCCCAGAATAAACTCTGTACATTGTAGGTAAGGTGGGAAACATGTGAATAACAAAAGCACTATTCAACTGGATGCTTTTGTCACTGAAATAAATCCAGCCATATATTAGATCTGATATATTAAAAATGCATTTCTGGTATTTGATTCATTGAAAATACATTCTGGGGTTAAACATTTATCAGAAAAACATGTGTTCTTGAACAGCTCTTTCAAAACAAGTTTTATCATGTTCAGTATTTTTCTTTTCCTCAAGGACCTGGAGGCTTTTGGACGCCTTGTGGTCAAACTAAATCAGGAACTGGAGACATCAAACATCTACAATAGAGACTGTGTCATTGAAGATGCCTGGGTTGTAATTGACAACTTCTCCAGCAGACTGACAATTCTGGAGAATGAAGCTCAGGTACACATACAGTCAGAAATAAAATATACTTTTTTCATTACAGGTACTAAAAATCTAGTAATAGTAAGCTACAAATTAAAAATTTCCGTACAGGTTACCTATCTATTTGATACATTTTCTTCTTGTTCATTTGAATACCAGATTACTGTAATTGCTAACTACTACCTTGTTTGATAATTTTTTCACATAGTGTTCAGCTTTGTTAAAATATCACATCATAGCAATCAAATAGCATACTGTCTCATAACAATAATCAGCAGTACTTCATGGCAATTTCAGTGAGTAATGCATGGTTTCTAATGATATGTGTTGTACTGAGTTGCAAACTACAGTTTATTAAACACATACTTTATGAAACTTGTTGAATATTGTTGCAAGTCGTTTTTATGGCCAATAATATTAATTTCATTTGTTAAATTTCGTATCAAGTGAACACTTGTGTTAGATCTTGTATATGAATTTAGAAATCCTTTTTCAGGTTATGTCATACAGGCATGAAATGATTTTTTAGTATCAGGCTATACTTGTTTCAAGTTAGCAGAAATTTAAATTCTGTTATGATGAAGAATCATTATCACAGGTGTAACCTGCCGTTTGCTAGAAAAGAAAGGATCATCATATATTTTGTTAATAAAACATTCTTAGATTGTTGATATTATCATCTACATGCACATAAAGGATTGAAAAAGCATTTAGTTTTGTCATCAAAAAGGATTTAAAAATGAAAAAGCTTATCAATTTGTCATCTAAAAGTACATCAGAAAAGAATTGTATTTTGTCATCTAAAAGTACGCTACAATTTTAAAGCTTTTAATTATGTTATCAAAAGGTACATAAAAATAGAAAAAGAATTTAATTTTTTAATGTAAAAGTATATAAAAACTGTAAAAGCATTTTATTTATCATCTAAAGGTACATCAAAATTGCACAAGTATTTAATTTTGTCATCTAAAAGTAAATAAAAATTGAAGAAAATGTAATATTGTCATCAAAAAGTACATAATTGAAAAGGCATTTAATTTTGTCATAAAAATTATATGATATTTGAAAAAGTGTTTATTTTGTCATCCAAATGATAACAAAATTGAAACAGCATTATGAACCATGCATATTTTAAAACTTTTTTCAAAGTAATCAGTGTCTTAAGATTTGCCTGTCCAAAAGTCCATCACCATCCAAATATGACATATTTGTCCAATATGAAACCAAGGAAATAGTGTAACTTTGAAACTGTGTTTCCTGCTAAGTTTGATGTGCATGAGTATCACATTGTTTTGGTGGGAGAAATATATGAAGATTAATCATACTCAAGAAAGTTATTGTCAATAATGTTATTTTGATTAAAATTTTCCTCATAGGATTTGATAGAGCTGCAAGAACTCTTGGAAGCTTCTGTTGTCAACTTCAGTATTCTTCCCCAGTAAGTATTAGAAAAACAGGCTCTGATATTATGAAAGTTTTGAGCTTGATGATGTTAAACTGAAGCTCTGAATGTTATGATCTCTATATATACTTTCTTATAAGTTAAGTCTAACTGGAAACTGCACAGACCCAGATCTTCCATTGCTAAATGCACTGACAGATCTGGGTCTGTGCAGTTTGTTAGGAATAATCAGTAGAACTAATAACTTTAATCCTGATCTTAAGGTGCTTTATGCTATATCAGATCAGGATCTTTGTCGTTTGCAGTTTGCATCAGCTTGTGAGTATAGATGGTATTTTAACATAGAACATAAGCTTTAATCATCTGCTTTTGCCATAAAGAACAAATCAAAACACACTGAGCTAAGATTATTTTAAAAAATCACTGTGAGGCCCAACCAAGTTATATGATATCATTAACTTGGTCTAGCAGTTGAACTGTTCTACTCTTTCAGTGTTTAAATTGTTACATTGTCATAGTGCTTAATGGGTGTGTTTTACTTGATTTTTGTATTTATTTACATATTCTTGTAGAAGCAGGCCTGTGTAATTATTACATTTAGCATATGACAGAGATCAGTCATATCAATACAGTGTTTTGAAACTTCAAAGGACATCCATCTGCTACTTTAGTATGATACACACTTTTCGTAAAACAATAGATTAGAAAAAAAACTTCTGAAAAAGCTAAAGTCCTGGTTTATTTTATACCTCTCTCAAGCAATATTTAAAAATGATTTTCTTAGCATGGATGTAATAAAGAACTGTGGAATAATAGCTTTTATGTAATAATGGTGATCTTTAAGGAATATTTGTAAAGTATCTTGTAAGTTGAGCATATTGTTCCCCAATAGTGTTATCTGATGGAAGTTTTTATTAGAATCCTTCTGTGACATATATATTCATGTGTACCTAATTTTGTAAATCTGTCATTATGAGAAGGGAAAGAAAAGATAAATATTGAATCACAAAGTATAAATCTCTATAAAAGACCCAGTTGATTGCTCATTTAAATGAATGGGAGGACAGTGGAGATGCAGTCTCAAATAAAGTCTGGATGAACATGTAAAGTCCCAAAAATCAGTTCACACAATTTGAAAGTTGATTAACTCCTCACCAGACAAAGTGTTACTTTAAATAGGCAGGACTAAATGACTTTAAGAAAACGGGAATGACTGATGTTTATTTTTTCAGAAGTTATATCTATGAAATATATTTAGTAATAATAATGTAATTTAGTGGAATAAGGATTGTTATTTCTTGTTACCAGAATAGAAATTGCATTGAAGTGGAAACATGTTTTATTTATGAAGCAACTAGGAACAGTGTTGAACAGTTGATAGTACATTAAATTGGAAATTTTCATGGATAAATAGTGACTAATGGTATTCAAATATATATTTGCTTAAAAAACAGGTGCAAATTGTAATTGACAGTTAATTTTCTTGTTTACAAATTTCATTGGATTGCATCACATATTGGTGAGTGTTAATTTTATGCAAGAATATACCTATTAAAACCATGAAACAATTGGTACCCAATGAATAATAACAAACTCACAGTATTTTGCTAATCAACATCAACAGGTTCTACTTTGATATTCAACATCAACAGGTATGCTAATTTGATACTCTATATGAGAAGGTATGCAAATTAATTAGCCACATGTGTTTCCTCTCTCAGGTAGACATCTTTCAGATTATCAGAGATATACATTTTGAAACCACTGACTTCTCCTTCATTCTGTTTGTGACATCATTGCCATGTAACGACATGGTTCAGCCTATATCAGTCTCATGATATGACATTTGTAGCGCAGTTATTATCTTGTGGTATGTGTAAAATAAATTTGCGAAGCAACTATTGCATAGTTTTATCTGTTCATACTGTTTGCGTAGAACTGATGTTAAAAATCCAAATGCATTTATGCTGTTACTGATATAACTTTAATTATTTATCATGATTGTCCAGGATTTTAAATTTGAAGAAAATTAACTCTTGTGAAAGTTTTAAAGAAAAAAGAAGAAAAACAAGCCGAGCAAAAGCTGTGACATAAAGTAACAAGTTTTAAACCGAACTTAGCTACATTACTTTTTCTATGCTTTTCATTTATCCCCTTTGTTGATTTATAAATCTGATGCAGAACTGTAGAGAAATATCCAAGTGGAAATAAAAATTCTAATAATGTTTGTCCAGCAATTAGCCATGAAGTTCAGACCAATCAAGCTATTTCTGGATCAAGTCAATCATGTGGCTGATATCAAATAAATAGAATCATATGCTCAATGTAGTTGTGTACATGTAATGCACAGCATTGAGCCAGTTTGGTTGCTGATACATATTCCATCTGAGTTTGAACAAATGATCTTGTATAACTGTCATACATATATACTACCATCCTAGCTATGTCTCCTGTTTTATGAGAGACACATTAACTATTTCCATAATTATCACATTCATGCATTGATTTCATTACTAGTATATGACAGAAATGAATTCCTGTTTATGATTTATTTTATTTTCTGTTCACTATAATTATATTAAGAAAATGCATTTGTTACAGGGTTGCAGTTATAAATTATTATTTGCATTCTTGCATAAATTTGCTGGCATTTAATTATGCAGTAATACTTACATGCATTTTTATTTCCAAAAATGTACAACACATACCCTTGTATGTTGCAGATGCCGGCATGATTTGAATAATCTGAAACAAATTTGGGAAACAGTCAGGTAAAATCTTTGCTATTTCTGTGCATGGACCTATGCAAATATTAAACCATATGTATAGAGTAAAATTTCCTTTTGTATCTTTAATATTCCAAAGTATAAAACATTTAAGAGAGGTACTTTTAAATGTAGAGAGCTATTAATTTTCCTGCCCAGGTTAGCTTAGATTAGCTTGATCTTTGTCTTCTTGGGAGAGACACTTAGCTTCTGTTTCCTCTGCATGATATAACAGTTATGTATTGTAGGTATCATTAAAGAAAACACCAAATTGCCTTCTTACTTTTTGGGGAAAAATTAAATGCAATATTTTCAATAATTACAGCTTTCTTTGTTATGGTGCAGTAAAATATTGATACACGTTAGCTTGATGTATAGCTAGTAAAAATAAGAATAATCCCCAGAAATCTTCTGTAATACAGAGTGATTGATGAACAGCAGTCAGAGTGGAAGCGGCATCGCTGGCAGAAGATGAACACCAAATTTCTTCGTGAGGAGACATCCAAACAACTGGAGATAGTGCGAGCTTTGCCTGAAGATGTCTTCACTTGGGATGTCTACATGGGACTGCATGAGTCCATCACATCTATTCAGGTAAGAATGCAATAAAGAATAATAGCAATTTTACCAGATGAAAATTTGACCTAATGAAAATTTTCAGTCTTACATGATAGAAATAAATTTTGTAAAACATATGTTATATATATATTATATGACAATCATATAATTTTAACAAACAAGAATTTTGATGGACTTTTATAAGAAAACTAAATTTGCAAAAATATAATTAATAAAATGATGTAATATTAATGTCCAGAATCCATTCAGTTAGAGTTGCTCCCAATATATGCCAAAGTTGTAAATAAGATGGATTTATTGTTTATATAGTTGAGGAATAAACATTTTAGCTTCCAGTTCTTTTTGTTGAGTATTATGTAAATAAATTTTTTGTTTCCAGTTTAACACATAAACCTAATTTAAACATTACTCGTCATTTATGACACCACAAGGGAAGTTAGATGTATTTGTATTCTGGACAAATCTGATTATATAAAGAATTAATATTGTTATTATTATTGTTATCACTATTATTATTGTTTTTGTTGTTGTTGTTGAAGGTATTTGAACTAAACTTGGTTCACAAGTATTGCAAGTTGTTTAAAGGTGCCTTTTGTATTTAGGATTTTCCTAATTCAGTATTTTTATGTTTCCATGAAAATTAAATATAGCAGAAACAGTATGCAAAATTGGGATCCTAGAAACTTCATTTTATACACGTAGTATACAAATTGAAAGTGCTAGATCCCTTAGGGTGCATAAGTGTATTTGTTTTTAATGGTAGTTAAGGGAATGTCATATTAGCTAAATATATGCTACAAGTTTTGTTTGACATAAAACTAGTTATCAGATTTTGTTCTTCATTAAACCAGTACATATCAAAAGTAAATGCTTGGTGTATACCATCTATACATGCTTTCAAGTCAGATCCAACTGCAAACTGTATAGACCCATATCTGTCATTGCACAGTGTACCAGTAGATCTTGGACTATATAGTTTCTTAGGAATAATGATTAGAAAAAAGATTGAACATAAACCCTGATTTGTATTATGTAATTGCAATTTAGGGTCTATGTAGTTTGCAGTTGGATCTGTCTTATAAGCAAATATTTATGATAGTTATAAATTTGCATGATTTAATGTCTCCTTGTCTCATTTCTTTACAGGTCTGCCTACCTTTAATTGATGACCTGAGTAACCCTGCAATGAGAACCCGACACTGGAAGCAGCTTGTACGTGTAACTGGTGGTGCCCTCACAATTGACAATGATACTCTAAAGAGAATGACCCTTGGAGAACTTCTGAGTCTGGGATTGCAGCGTAAGAACTAATTTCTAGTGCTGCAATTTTCTATAAACATTTTGTCATTCAGCAACTGTATTATTGAAAATAAAATTCAGAATTTCAGTTATATATATATATATATATATATATATCTGTAATGCTGTAATGGTACAGTGGTTAACATTCTAAACTTGCAGTCAGTGGTTCTTAGGTCAAATCCTTCCCAGACCAGCCTAAGTCAGCTGATGTGGTGTGTTTGTTAACAAGTCCCTTTATTTTCATAGCTTTGGCACTAAAATATATGTCATGTGTTGATGTTACTTTAAACACCAATCTGTTCTTTTATATTTGTGTGTGTGTGTGTGTGTGTGTGTGTGTGTGTGTGTGTGTGATACTTTTAACAGAGAATTGGCTATATCATGCCATACAAATTGGAACCCTTTTCCACATTCATACAGAGGTAGTCAACCAAGGATTGCTTCAGCAAGTATCAGACCCATGACTCTTTGATTATAAAGCTGAATGCTCTACCACTGAGCTAACATGGCTCCCACCAATTTATTAATCAGTGCTCTCAAGCATTATGCGCTTCTTGATTACAGTGCAAAATATCATGAATGTGGAAGTAATGTAGTAACAAAACTACATTATTGAAATGAATATCTACAAAATAAATCTACTGTTATTGAAGTTACTATTGAGGATTGTTAGTTTTCAGTGACTCTTTGAACACATTTGTAATAATTACGATGAGAAAATGCACACCAAGGATTACATAGCTGACTGAGGATGTTCTGAGTAAACAACTGAAAACTTCATTGATCATATATATAGGATTTGTGTTGACCATCCAATTGGGCATTTATTCAGTGGGTCTTCAGGGCTATAACAGTCCACTTATCCACTCATGTTTATGAGTGGTAATTGATAAGGGCAAGTCACATTTTAATTACCAGTGACACAAATGACATTTAAAAGCAGATTCAGTATTATGAAGGAAAATGCATGCAGGACAAGTAGCCAAATAAAATTTGGAACAAGTGACATTTTAAAACAGATTCAGCAATATGTACAGGAAAAGATGTGTAAAATTGATGCAGAACAAATAAAGCTTAAAGTCATTAGCCTTGTAGCACATGAAGCCAGATAAAAATGTTCATGTTTGGGGTTTTAAATTCACAAAGTCTATGAAAACTGGTATCCCATGAATTTTGAATTGACATGTTGTTTGAATGGGAAAACTACCAAGTTATATGAAACTGATATAGAAAATGATATGTAGTAAATGTTTTATGTTAAATATTTGTTACATCTTGTAACAAAATTGATGACATTTACTTTTAGAGCATGTGGATGATGTGAGAGCCATTGTACAGAGAGCTATGAAGGACCTTTCTATTGAACAGTCCCTTAAAACATATGAAGAAGTTTGGCTAAGCAAAATATTTGAACTGAAAAACCACATCAGGAGCAAGTTTGATGTTCAAATTGAAGTCACTCAAGTAGGAGTTTCTCTCTTTCTTTCTCTTTGATTTAATCTATGTGTTTTTAAACAAACATTTTTTTCAAAGCATCATTATCCTTATATTTGTCTGTGTCCATTTCCATTGTTCATTAAATAACATTTGTTCTTTGTCATTGAGAAGTACCCTTGAGCGGATGCATAATAGTCTTAATGTACCAGCTGAGACTTTTTTTTGATAAGAATAGTTTATATAAAAATTATGTTGCACTGATACACTGTTAAACTCTCTCTCTCTCTCTCTCTCTCTCTCTCTCTCTCTCTCTCTCTCTCTCTCTCTCTCTCTCTCTCTCTCTCTCTCTCTGATTTAATCTCCCTGTGTTTTTAAACAAACTTTTTTCATAGCATCTTAATCCTTACATTTCCCTGTGTCCATTTCTATTGTTCATTAAAGAATATTTTGTTCGTCATTGATAAGTACCCTTGAGGGGATGTATAATAGTCTTAATGTACCAGCTGAGACTTTTTTTTATAAGAATAGTTTATATAAAAATTGGATTGCACTGATACATTGCAAAACTCTCTTTGCCTTCTCCCTCACCCTCTCTCAATATATATATATATATATATATATATATATATATATATATATATATATATATATATATATATATATATATATACACACACACACTATGACAAGTACTATCATAAAAAATCTGATCAATTTATTTTAAAGTTTTCTTGATTGGGCTTAATATTGACTTGTTTTATTGTGCCTTTGTAAATGTGAATTACTAAATATGTGCAAGTACAGTTACATTCAAAATTGTAAATATTTTAGGTTTATTTTGTGTCAAAAATCATGCATTTATGACTTTTAGAAAGTTGTGTTGAAATGTAAAAGTGTTATGATGGTCTTTACTTGCAGATTAATAACAACCAAACAAATGCATGTGAAAGACATTTGCTTTTTTTAGCTAGTGTGTAAAAAAAGAGTATTTATTATCTGTATAGTTATATATGTTTCATAGGACAACCAAAGTGAAATGTCACAGAGTGAAGGAGGTAACTCCCAGGTCCCAGTGACGGGTCAGAACCGGAATCAGGCCCGAACAACAAGTCGTATATCTAACCAAAGTTCTCTCAGCAAGAACAAACGCAGCAGTGTAGCGTCACTTCCAGCTTCTCTTCTTAACTTGGGAGAGGTATGTTTCTGCATCATCATGTTATGTTTCCACACTTTCTTACAATATACTTGTACAATATCCTTAATCCAATTATTGAAAACAATTGTGAAATCAATCTATCTATTGGTGAGCTGAAGTGTGATTGGTTAAGATGTTTGATTTTTTGTCCTCGGACCAAAAAAGTTGGGAGGCGTTAGGGCGCTTTGTCAGTTTATTTGTGTGTTCATATCTTAAGGATTATTTGCTGTTTGTCAATTACAAATTCAGGAACACTATTTCACCTGCATGTGATAATTGGTATTTAGATGCATCTAAGGGAAACTAACTCAGCCATGCAAAACCATATCACTCTGACCTAATTATTGTACTTTAGTAACTTTTATATTTTGAATTGTTTTTCATTACCTCCTATATAATTTGGACCTTCACCTATAGTCATGAAAACTGGTATATACATTTCACTCAAAATCACTTAATCATATTAAAATAGGTCCATATCACCCATTTTCACACTAATGGCTTTTTTATTATTTTTTTTACCTGTTATTCATTACATCCTATTTCACTTATACCTAAAGAAATGGTACATGGATACATCTAAACAGAAGTAACTTAAAAATACCAAAACTAGGTTAGTGTGAAGTAATTTTTAAACTTCAGATTTTGTTTTCCAATGCTGTTTCTTTTTTTTTTTTATTGGATCCTATTTCACCTTCTCACATGAAAATGGGTATGTGGGTGGATCTCAGAGAGGATAACTTAACCATGCTAAAACTGTGTCACTTTGACCTTATTTATTTACTTGAGAGATGTTGGTCTTTTCAGCTGCTCTTTTGTTATGCCGTTTATATTTTGGATGTTGTTTCACCTATGCTGAAATTGATATATGGCTTGTCTCAGTAAAGTAATTTGGCCATACTAAGGCCTGGTCAAGTAACTTCATTTTAATGCTTGAACGACTTTTGTATTTTCAACTATATGTGTGTCACAACCTCATTATCTTGTCTAGGTGCTTGCAATCCTATTGAAAGTAACAAACCTTACCAAAACAAATTGTATGCTTGAGAGGATTTTGTATTTTCAGATTTCCATTTATTACACCTTCAATATGTAAAACTGTATTTCACTTACACTTGTAAAAATTGGTATGTAGGTACACCTGAAAGAGAGAGTAACTCAGTCATACTGAACTTGGTCTCTTGTAACTCAGTCTTCATTGTTGATTGACTTTTGAATATTCAGCTCATCTGTACCAAAAAATAGGTCATGGTGATCTAATTTTTATGCTTGAATTACTTTTTTTCCCCTTCATACCAGTCTGTTTATAGTTTGCTACTGCAAGTTTGCTCCTTGTGGCAAGCAGATACCTTATTTAATATGTAAATATATATGGCACTGAATTAGGACAATGATATTTAAAACGATAGGAAAGAAAGCATGTAAAAATGAATTACAGGTAAAGTGATTCCCCTTGTAGCAATGTCCCTCTGAGGCGAGTGCACACTTTTGAAAAGGTCATCTTGCCTAACACCAAACTCTTGTATTTTCATTACTTTGTCCCCCTCACTATAGGTCACCATTCTTATTAGGCTACATGTTACTGTAGAACCAGGGGTCTTATAAGAGGAGAACTACTGTAATTAAATATCAGTGTGATAAGTATTATGACTAACATAGAATTGCATTTGTGAATTTAATTCCTGGTAGTTTACAATTCATTGTTCACATATTTGGCTCTTTGATCTACATTCTTTAGCAGTAATAATAGTATTAGTAGTATTATTATTAGTATAACATGCACTAGTATGTATTAACCTTTAATGCTAGAGAATAACTATTCTATTTATAATAGCAATATTAATAATAAACTCAATTTTATAATGTTTAAATAATTGCTTCCATACAAGCAACTGACCATACACAGCATGCTGGAAGCATAATATTTTCCAGTCATTGCAGTCACGAGATTAATTTAATCTCTTTGATTTCACTGCTAAATTAACAATCACATCAGTTACAACTAAATTAAATAGCTCAGAAAGCAAAAATGAAACATTTTACAAAATGAAGAACTGCATGAACTACTTTTCTTTCTTCATTATTTTGTATGTTTTGATGTAAGCATATTTTATTTTTATTTGAACTAATAATATGTTTATGTTGTTTATTATAGTCAAAAGTGAATGTACTTAACGTAAGTCATATTTTGTGATCTCAACCCTCACCCCATTTGCCACCTTTACAGTATTTTTAATAGATAAATTGGAAGATTTACATTTAACTGAATCATGCAACATTATGCCAAATTTTGATTTGTTTTCCTCAAATGTCTGAAAATTAACAATATTCAAGGTTACGTGTTTGTTGTGATGAGTCTGATATACTGAAACTTTGTCAAAATTAAAAATATGCAAAAGATGTGATATGAAAACCTTGAATGAGGTAAGTGGTCATTCACATTAGAAAGATTGATTACAGGTAACTAATCATTTGTTTTTACTGATTTATGTTGCAAAACAGAGCTGACCTTTCCTTTCATCTAAGCATGGAGAGTTTTCTTTTTCCTTTAGCTTTTTTGACAAGATCATTTGTCAGATTGAAATGACCATAACACAATAAATCAATTTCATTCTGTAGAGCTGTTTCTTGGTAAATCTTATTACCATGCAGAGTTGTGTTTTTGTAACAAAAACATGCTTTTTAATGCTTTTAAAAAAATTGTGCATAATTACTTGAAAGAAATAAAGCTGCTTTTTCTTTACTATATTTAACTATGTACAGTGGTCCCTCACTCTTTAACACTATTTAGGGTAGCTGTGAAAATGTACTGTGATATAAAAAGTGAGATCATCTTATACTGGGATACATTATATGGTAAAATATATTACAAGTAGTATAATGGGATTCATAGCTATACATGGACATAATGGGATCCATGAACATATTTGTTATTTCAGGGACAGTATTATAAGGGGATCTATGAACAAATCTGTTATTTCAGGGACAGTGTTATAAGGTTACCCATGAACATATCTGTGTTATATCTGGGACAGTGTTATAATGGGATCCATGAACATATATGTTATTTCAGGGACAGTATTATAAGGGGATCTATGAACAAATCTGTTATTTCAGGGACAGTGTTATAAGGGGACCCATGAACATATCTGTGTTATATCTGGGACAGTGTTATAATGGGATCCATGAACATCTGTGTTATATCTTTGACAGTATTATAATGGGATCCATGAACATATCTGTTATATCAGGGACAGTGTTATAAGGGGATCATGAACATATCTGTGTTATATCAGGGACAGTGTTATAAGGGGATCCATGAACATATCTGTGTTATATCTGGGACAGTGTTATAATGGGATCCATGAACATAGCTGTGTTATATGAGGGACAGTGTTATAATGGGATCCATAATTCTACCTATAGTGAGAGATCACTGTGCAATGTGTATCCAACAGAAAGTAGCATAGACCAAAGATCTGTTGTTACAAAATGTGCTCGGATATCAAGGTCTTATATTTGTTTCAACTGCCAATTGACTCAGGGTAGAAAAAATAGACCCATGGGTCGTTTTGCATGTTGTAAAAGATCATTAATGACAGTATAATCTGTGATGATGCAATGGTTAGCAAGCTAGGTTTCCAGGCTGAAAGGTTGCAGGTTTGAATCCTGTCATCAAAAATCTACCTGAGTTGGCTGCCATGATGTATCCTTCATTGAATTGCAACACTACTAAAATAACCTATCTGTGAAAACCAAACCACACTATTTTTGCTTGAGATCGTTAGCAGAATAAAAAGTGTAGCTCTTTTCGACCATTGCATTATACAATGGCATATTTAGGGCTATATCCTTATCAGTCAGCAATCCATACAATGGCACATTTGGGGCTATATCCTTATCAGGCAGTGTATTATACAATGGCATATTTGGGGATATATCCTTATCAGGCAGTGCATTATACAATGGCATATTTGGGGATATATCCTTATCAGGCAGTGCATTATACAATGACACATTTGGGGGATATATACTTATTAGCCATTACATTATACAGTGGCACATTTGGTTGGGGCAATATCCGTATTTGACAGTGCATTATACAAGGGCACATTTGGGGCTATTTCCTTATCAGCCAGTTCATTATACAATGGCACATATGGGGATGTATCCTTATCAGTCAGCGCATTATACAATGGCACATTTGTGGTTGTATCTTTATCATCCAGTGCATTATAAAATGGCAATTTGGGGTTGTATCCTTATCAGCCAGTGCATTATAAAATGGTGTATTTAGGGCTATATCCTTATCATCCAGTGCATTATACAACGGCACATTTGGGGTTGTATCCTGATCAGTCAATGCAATATACAATGGTACATTTAGGGCTATATCTTTATCAGCCAGTGCATTATACAGATTCACATTTGGGGCTGTATTCTTATCAGCTAGTGCATTATACAATGGCACATTTTGGGCTGTATCCTTATCAGTCAGTGAATTATACAACGGCACATTTGGGGTTGTATCCTTATCAGTCAGTGAATTACACAAGGGCACATTTGGGGTTGTATCCTTATCAGTCAGTGAATTATACAATGGCACATTTGGGGATATATTCTTATCAGCCAGTGCATTATACAAAGGCACATTTGGGGTTGTATCCTTAGCAGTCAGGGTATTATACAATGGTACATTTGGGGCTATATCCTTATCAGTCAGTGCATTATATACAGTGGCATATTTGTGTATACATTCTTTTTAGCCACTGCTTTATACATTGGCACATTTGGGTCTAAATCCTGACTGGCCAGTGCATTTACATTTGGGTCTACATCCTTGTCAGCCAGTGCATTTACATTTGGGTCTACATCCTTGTCAGCCAGTGCATTTACATTTGGGTCTACATCCTTGTCAGCCAGTGCATTTACATTTGGGTCTACATCCTTGTCAGCCAGTGCATTATACACTGACACATCTGGGTCAAAATCTTGATTGGCCAGTGCATTATACACTGACACATCTGGGTCAAAATCTTGATTGGCCAGTGCATTATATAATGGTTCTTCTGGGTCTATGTCCCTCTGTTGTCCAATGCATTATGTAGTGGCACATCTGAGTCTACATTATTTGTTGTTGGACATGCATTATATTTGCTTTTATTGGTTTTATAGATTTTGTTTAACAGATGCATCCTATAATTATGACACAGCAGTTGTGTTTATATAATAATTATTTCCACGCTGTTATGGTACATTTAGTATTGTTTTATTGCCACACAGGTATTTTACTTCACATTGTTACATGGCTACACTGTGGTGTTACACTTAGCATTGCTACAATGTCACACTGTGATGTAACCCTTAGAATTGTTGCATTGCCACACTAGTGTTACACTTAGTAGTATCATTGCAACACTGATGTAATGCTTAGAATTGTTACATTGCCACACTGTGGTGTAAAACTTTGGATTGGCATATTGCCATAGTGGTGTTACTTTTGTTGCTTCAGTGCCACACTGTTGTGTTACACTTAGCATTTCTAATAGGCCACACTGGTGTTACACTTAGCATTATTACAATGCCACACTGTGGTATTACACTTAGCATTATTACAATGCCACACTGGTGTTACACATAGCATTTTTACATTGCATCATCAATGAGCAATGCAATGTCCTTTGCACAATGTGAAGGACAGAATCTTAAACTTGTGTCCCATTGATATTAAATGTTTGACACACATTGAATAACACAGTATACCACAAACTTAAGATTTTTTAATGATACAATTTATCAGAAACTTATTTATTAATACAATACGCCACAAGCTGAATTTTTAAAAATAATTCTAAATACCACAAGCTGAAACTTGTTCAATACAGTTATTATAAAATGACCCTGTATGAAAGGTATTAAAAATTACTAAAGATTTGATTGTTTACAGTACATTCCTTTTTTTTATTTTATTTAGTTCTGTTGTTTCCAAATACTATTTGCAAAAACTGTTAAATAACATTAAAATTTACCTGAAAACATAATCTCTAAGGTATGCTGTTGTAATATTGTGTTTATTTTACTGATGCGCTATATATCAAAATAGTTTGAAGAAATATTTTTTAGTTGAATTAGTCATATTCTTTCCTTTAACATGTCTTTAACACTTTGCCCATTGCTTATGCATAGTATTTATATTAAACCAGTACACATTTATTTTATTAAAAGGCAAATTATTAATGTCTTTTTGAAGTAATTAAATGAACAAAGAATTAAAAAAATTCAACTTAACTAAGAGTTCAGAAATTTCTTTCATCTGATTTCTTACTTCTCTCACTTTTCAGGACTCTGGTCACATGATACTTTTGACCAATTCAGAGCCAATATTTGAGGTTCTTGAGAGCCACCAGGTGTCACTGCAGGCTATGCAAAGTAACAGTGCAGCAGGATCTTTCCTTGATGATGTTGTGAAGTGGCAGAAACGACTGCAGACAATTGAGGCCGTGCTGACCTCATGGTTAGAGGTTCAAGAGAAATGGGTTGAGCTGGAAGAGGTACAGGCTGTAAACCTATGGCTACTGATTTAATAATAATAATAATAATAATAATAATAATAATAATAATAATAATAATAATAATAATAATAATGATGATGATAATAATAATAATAATAATAATAATAATAATAATAATAATAATAATAATATACTCTGTTAATCATAATATACTGTTCTTACTTGAGGCTCTCAAGAAAAATAAAATATTGTGAAAACAAATATTCCATAAAGCATGATTTAATAAATAGAGTATTACAGGCACAGTACTAAGTGTATATAATACTATTACCAAAGTAAAGTCCTAACACTAACCTGTTAATGCTGAGCACCAAGCAAGGCAGCTGTTTGTACCATTTTTGTAAGTCTTTGATATGACTTGGCTAATACATAACTCAATACTATAAGGCAGCCTTTGTATATATATATATATATATATATATATATATATATATATATATATATATATATATATATATATATATATATATATATATATATATATATATATATATGTCTGGTTGATTAAAATGTCAAAGTATTCAAAATGAGTGCTTGACTGATATTTGTCTGGATGATTAAAATTTCTTCATACTAATATTTGCTGTATTATTAAATGTCAGGACATTCAGACTGAGTACTTGACTGATATTTATTTGAGTGACTAAAGTATCAGAATAATCAGACTGTCCATAGTACAGTATTTATGTTTCATTAAAGTATCAGAATAATCAGACTGTCAGTAGTACAGTATTTATCTGTTTCATTAAAGTATCAGAATAATCAGACTGTCAGTAGTACAGTATTTATCTGGTTCATTAGAGTATCAGAATAATCAGACTGTCAGTAGTACAGTATTTATCTGTTTCATTAAAGTGTCATAATAATCAGACTGTCAGTAGTACAGTATTTATCTGGTTCATTAGAGTATCAGAATAATCAGACTGTCAGTAGTACAGTATTTATCTGTTTCATTAAAGTATCAGAATAATCAGACTGTCAGTAGTACAATATTTTTCTGATTGATTAAAGTATCAGAATAATCAGACTGTCAGTAGTACAGTATTTATCTGGTTGATTAAAGTATCAGAATAATCAGACTCTCAGTACTACAGTATTTATCTGTTTCATTAAAGTGTCAGAATAATCAGACTGTCAGTAGTACAGTATTTATCTGTTTCATTAAAGTATCAGAATAATACGACTGTCAGTAGTACAGTATTTATCTGGTTGATTAAAGTATCAGAATAATCAGAGTCTCAGCAGTACAGTATTTATCTGTTTCATGAAAGTATCAGAATAATCAAATTGTCGGTAGTATAGTATTTATCTGGGTGATTAAAGTATCAGAATAATATGACTGTCAGTAGTACAGTATTTATCTGTTTCATTAAAGTATCAGAATAATCAGACTGTCAGTAGTACAATATTTTTTGGTTGATTAAAGTGTCATAATAATCAGACTGTCAGTAGTACAGTATTTATCTGGTTGATTAAAGTATCAGAATAATCAGACTGCCAGTAGTACAGTATTTATCTGGTTCATTAAAGTATCAGAATAATCAGACTCTCAGTAGTACAGTATTTATCTGGTTGATTGGAGTATCAGCATAATCAGACTGTCAGTAGTACATTATTTATCTGCTTTATCTGGTTGATTGGAATATCAGAATATTTAGACTGAGGACTTTATTTAGAGGCTCACATCTTACTAACCGTTTTAGTGAGAGATCTTCATTTTGAAGTTTTAAACTGTGTTGCTTGCTTTTTGGTTTTTAACTTGAAATTTGCTCAAAAATGAATGATGCATGAATGAGTTAACTGTACATTTCAGATATTCTCAGGAGCAGATGTGAGGACTTCTCTTTCACATGATGCCAATAGATTTGCTATTGTGAACAAGGACTTCCGTCTTCTCATGAGGGCCACAGAGAAAAACCCCAATGTCCTGCAATGTTGTTCAAGAAGAAGTAAGTGGAAAAATTACCTTGTTATAAAATGTTTTATCTGTTAATAGAACATAAAGAAGCAAATATCAAAGCTTTACATTATGAATCAACGGCAAAATTTCACGAACAGACGCTATAGAAATAAGACAGTCACATCTCAGTAACAAAGTTGATTTAACTTTTAGTTGGGGTTATTCCAACAATAATGGAATAATTAAGAGAAGTGTTTTAGAAAGGTAATTTTTCATGAATAACAGACTCCTCTTGTCCTGACTGCAAACCTGTGAACCATTACCATTTGACTCTAAAATGTATTGAAATGCATAAAATTATGCACTTACAGAACAATTAATATAGCAAAAAATATGAAAATATGATCCTTGTGGTCAAGTCTGGATATTGGTATGTCTGAGTTTTGGTCTGGGTCCATATTTTCATATTTAATTCAGCGAAGTGTGTTAGAGAACTGGATTAACTTTATAGGGATACCTTGATGCTGTATGTAATCTGCTCATATTGTCATGCAGATAAGCAAGAAGTTATTGGCCTGAAATGGGATCAGTAAAGCCTTAGTGTACTTTACAGACTGGTTAGTCAAACATAACATTGCATTTGCAGCATCAGACTACACCTTTGAACCATTCAAATGCATATTTTTGACAAAAGCAGCACATGATAATTTGTTACACCACAGAAGATTTCTCTAACTTGCTGAATAAACATTGACTGTTGTACTTATAAGACCTTTTTAAAGTTGGCAGGCCTGAAAGTTGTATGTGTTAGAGGTATGTTATTTGATGTCCTTTTACATTTGCCCCTGCCATAGTACTGCAAGGAAACCATTCCCATAAATTGTATAGGTTTTGCATTAGTGGATATATGGATGAGGAACACGATCTTAATTAGACAATTTTGGCAAATATTTTATTGAAAATGTTGCTTTTGGATAATAAGTCCACCCCTTCTTTTTGACAATTTTTTTTTAAAGGCTGGACACCTGGTCATTTCATGGAGAGAAATATTATCTTTGCGTTTAGTGTAAAGAACTTGACTATAGTTATGTATATCTGATTTAATTCATATTTATTTTATTTAATTGTTTGTCTGTCAGCTTTAAAAGAAATTTATTCTTTATCATTCTATTATAATGTAAACTTGTTTACATGGCTGTTACTAATTTTGAATTAAAATCAGTATAATGGTCAGCCTTAGCTGTTTACAAAAAGAGTCAGGTCAAACTCTTAAGTGTTTAGGCTGTAATAAATTTCACTATCTAACAAGACATAGACAGCAAAGATCCATGATTAGATTTATGATAATTCTTCTCTTCTTCTTCTCCGCCATATCTCTGCACAATTTCTATTGCACATCATCGACGTGGGCTCTTGCATGTGTTGACAACAAACGCCATTCTTCTCTCTCCTGTGCAGTCCTCATTATAACTTGCTTCTCCACGTTGTATCTAGCCAGTGCAGATTTCGTCCATGCCGTTCTCGGACACCCTACTTTCGCCTTTCCTTCTTCTCTACTGTGCAGTACAATATTCGCTATCCTGTTCTTATCCATCCTTATCACGTGTCCTAGCCACTGGTGTTGTCTCTCATGCACTTTTTGCACGATTGTCTCTGTCTGATTAAGAGCCTTTCGGATGTCTTCATTCCTCATCCTGTCCATAATGTGAACTCCTAGAATTTATGATAATAAATGTTTGAAAACAAATTAGTTTAATAATTTGTTATTAGTGAGAACCATTTGTTTCATTTTTTGTAGCAATGATCAGTGATAGTTTTAGGATTATATTTAACTGGCCAAGTGAGGTTATGGTTATAGTACTGCCTTACATCCATTTTGTGTCATCCATGTGTCATCGATTGTTACCACTCTGGAGACCATATTTCTGATCCAATTTTTCAGAAACTTGGAACTTAGGCCTATCTCATCAAGATCTCATATGAATTTGGTATTGAGCATAATCTGTGCATATTAATGATGTTATCTTGCATCCGATTGGCTGAGCTTGTTACTACTCTTGAACTTCATTTCTGATCTGAATTGAATCACAATTGTAGCATAGGTTTGCATAATCAGGATTTTTCATATGTTTGATAATGAGTGAGATCTGTTTGTATTAGCTAGGTGATCTTGCATCTGATTGGCTGAGCGTGTTACTACTTTAGAACCTTATTTCTGGTCTAAATTTTAAGCACAATTGGAGCATAGGCTTGCATGATCAGGATTTTCCATATGTTTGATAATGAGCAAGATCTGTTTCTATTAGCTAGGTGATCTTGCATCCGATTGACTCTTGAGACAGTATTTTTGAAGGATTTTGTTTCTTAAACATAGTAAATAAATGTAAATCATCAAACTCTCAGATTGGTACTCTGACTGGTTGAGCATGTCAGCACCTTAGAGACTCTCTTTAATTAGGTTTTTATAGGCTTATCTCATCAAGATATCCAAAGCGTTTTATTATCATGTTGTTTTAAGTCATCAAGATCTTTGATGAGTTTAGTTATGAGCAAAATTCTATGCATTTTAAATGTGCCTTATTCTTTGGGAAGACTTTTTATCTAACTTGGTAAAATAGGTAAAATATTTGTTATATAAAATATATGAGATTGTTTACACAGAGTAGTATTCTTACAATACTACATAAGTCTGCCTAATGAAGTGATCAACTGTTAAATTATGTTTCCTAGGTACTTCTTATCAGGCCTATTTTGCCTAATGAAGTGATCAACTGTTAAGTTATGTTTCCTAGGTACTTCTTATCAGGCCTTTTTTGCCTAATGAAGTGATCAACTGTTAAGTTATGTTTCCTAGGTACTTCTTATCAGGCCTATTTTGCCTAATGAAGTGATCAACTGTTAAGTTATGTTTCCTAGGTACTTCTTATCAGGCCTTTTTTCCCTAATGAAGTGATCAACTGTTAAATTATGTTTCCTAGGTACTTCTTATCAGGCCTATTTTGCCTAATGAAGTGATCAACTGTTAAGTTATGTTTCCTAGGTACTTCTTATCAGGCCTTTTTTGCCTAATGAAGTGATCAACTGTTAAGTTATGTTTCCTAGGTACTTCTTATCAGGCCTTTTTTGCTTAATGAAGTGATCAACTGTTAAATTATGTTTCCTAGGTACTTCTTATCAGGCCTATTTTGCCTAATGAAGTGATCAACTGTTAAGCATACAAATATCTCCGTTTTCACTTAAAAATGCACTTTGTCAACTGGTAAAAGGGTACAGCTGAATGAACCTGAGTCAGACTCTCAGAATAACTCTGGATTCCTTGCTGAATTAAGATGTATTTTGTTCGATATTTCTGCTAAATTTGAACCTGTTGGAAAACTTCAAAGATATTCTTCACATCAGGTGAATATTCTATTTTGATGAACTTATGTCCTGATGACTTTAGTTTGTACAACAGTATTGATGCCAATAATTTGAGATTTTGCAAAATTATTACAGATTTTAAGTGACAGTTCTGCATTCAGCATTATATGGACAAAATTTCAGAAAATCAAACTTTGAACAGGAAATTTTCTTTTTGGATACTGGCAACAAGAAAAGCACTTCAGCACCAGTCTGATTTGTGCATATAATTTCTCAGTGTAAAACAAAACAGCTGTTAATAGGTGAAACATTGTAACAGAAAAGAAGAGATGCAGAAAAAATAATGTATGAGCTTATTGTTTTGGCTAAAAATTATGTTGAAAGAATTATATATTCTGTAATTAGAAGAATTGATACAGTTTATATTTTCATTGGACCCTAACAGTGCTCACTTAATCAATTTTTCCATTGGCCAGCAGGGCTAGCTTATATAGAAATAAACTTGTGCTGCAGAGAAACAAACTGGCCCACCCAGTCAAATAAAAATAATAATTTCAGGCAATTTAACTGGCATCACATACCTGCATCTCTTAGTATTAACTGACTCCAATTGGAACCCAGTGCCCACATACAGGTTGGCAAGTGGCTAAATCAACCCTTGCTTAATATTTACTGATTGCATTGGTAATTAAAAAATGCAATATAATTATATAAAGGTTTATTACATTAATGAACATGTTATCATTTCTGGACAGGATGCCTAGATTCAAAACAACTGTTGTGAGGATTCCACACAAAACTACTCTCATGAATTGGTATCTGAGTAAAAGGGGTCATTCTTGCAACATGGACTTTGATCTAAGTAAAACAGGTCATTCTTACTACACGGACTTTGATCTGACTAAAAGGGGTCATTCTTGCTACACAGACTTTGATCTGACTAAAAGGGGTCATTCTTCAATTTCTTGCTACACGGACTTTGATCAGACTAAAAGGGGTCATTCTTGCTACACGGACTTTGATCTGACTAAAAGGGGTCATTCTTGCTACAGGGACATTGATCTGACTAAAAGGGGTCATTCTTGCTACACAGACTTTGATCTGACTAAAAGGGGTCATTCTTGCTACACGTACATTGATCTCACTAAAAGGGGTCATTCTTGATACACAGACTTTGATCTCACTAAAAGGGTCATTCTTGCTACAGGGACTTTGATCTCACTAACAGGGGTCATTCTTGCTACAGGGACTTTGATCTGACTAAAAGGGGTCATTCTTGCTACATGGACTTTGATCTCACTAAAAGGGGTCATTCTTGCTACACGGACTTTGATCTCACTAAAAATGGTCATTCTTGCTACATGTACTGTGATCAGAGTGAAAGGAGTCATTCTTTCAGCATAGACTTTGCCCATGTTCTTGAAACGTTTTAAGCTCAAAACAGTATTAAAACCTCCAAATCAGGTCAACACCTGCATTACAGTAATTGTGTCTCTTTTCTCTTAATAAAAAAGAAATAAAAATTATGAGGCTGTATGTAATGTAACAAAGTTTTTAACATATGTTGAGACCTATTTTTGTGTAACTTCAGACATCCTGACCATTTTGGAGCATATGAACCACAGTTTGGAACACTGCCGGCGATCACTGTTGAATCATCTGGAAAGACGTAGACAGATCTTCCCAAGATTCTACTTCTTATCCATGGAGGATGTTCTACACATTGTTTGCAACGGTATGTACTTTGACTTGTCTCATATAAGGAGAGAAAGCGAGCCAGCGTTTTTTGTGTGCTTTTTTAAAATTTCTTTAATGATTGTCACTAATTATGACTGTCTTGTTTGATTTTGTGTGGAGATACTAAGTAACAAAGTGACCATCATATGGAAACAAATGTGTTAATTCTACTGATTTGTAATCAGTTACAGTCTGTTAGTTTCATAAACTCACATTTTTGCCATCTAATAACACCACATGTCATTTAATAATATATAGTAAAAGTTATACAAGTCATATAGACATTCAGAACTATTTCAGTATTGAGTGTCACTTCTTAGATTCTAAATATACATACCTTTAAATAACAATTTTTCACTCTATTTGAATCTGCATACGTCATTTTTTATTTGGATGGTCATTATTTACAAGTCCTAATTGATTTTAAATTATGTAGATATTTTTAGATGAGGTCAAACTATGCCTATAGGGTTTGATCCAGTACAAACTGAATTGAGTGTCACACACTGTGATATCACAATGAAAGCAGCTTATGTTGAAAAAAAAATTCATACTGCCTTGATATTTTATATGATAAACCCAGCATCCTCTTTTTTCAACTAAGATTAGTACCTAGCCACCATTGTAATGGTCCATACCAATCAATAATTTTCATGCGGAAATTGTTTGATGATGTTTAAGGTACAGATCATTCAACAATCAGGACTAAATAGACTTTGGTTACACTGTTTCAATATTTCATTTGAGATCTTCAATTATCATTTCATCTAGTGCACATATATGACCACTTTGACATGCACTTTAAATTGTTGTCTATTTCACCATGTGATAAAAAGAAACTTACATTCATGTTAATTTCAAATAATTTTGACCTTCTCTCATCAATAATAACAATAATAAAAATAATGAGGACTTTGTGTAGTGCCTAATCTTTAGAAGTTCTAAGTGCTTTACAACATCTATAATGATATGACTACAAAAACAAAAAGCAAAAAAACAACATAAAATTAGAAAACATAAAAACATGCTGAAAATATTTAAGGTAGGAAACATTATTAGGTCTTTAACTTTGTCTTGCAGTCGAAAAAGGTGAGTTTAAAGAGCACTCTTAAAAGGGATCACTGTGTCCTTGTGTCTAATTTCAATGGCTGATTCATTTAAAAGACTTTAAAGCACAAAAAAGATAATTTAACTCCATTTATGAACTTAATTTGAAATGAGCACTGACATTGTAGATCAATTATCAGAATATTTTTATTAAAGATAATGCATATGTTATTGGAGATGGAATGGACTATGTGATTAACCTTGTAATAAAAATATTTTACAATTAGAAGTGGATTTACTTCTTTTTTCTTCTTATTACAACAGGTTATGACCTTAATCAGGTGAATATTTACATAGGCAAGCTGTTTGAGAATGTGGGTAGTCTCATTTTTGAAGCAGCTGATGAGGGAGATAAATTCAACTTCTTGATCACAGGGGTGCAGAGTGTACTTGGAGAGAGATTAGATTTTGTGCAGGTAATATTCAATATTCAGTCAAACAATAATCAAAACTTCTAATTTACGAAAAGTATTAAAATGAAATTTGTGAATGCCAGCCACAAGTTTGAGTACATTATGTCATGATGTTGTCCACCTGTTTATCTATCTGTCTGTTACAAAATTCATCTTTAATTAATAACTTGTCCAGTGTCTATAGTTACCAGATTGTCTAGATTCCTAATTGGTGTAAAGAAGATTTCAGGTTTAGATAGTCAAAGGTCAATGTGAATGTTACTGAAAGAAGAAAAATGGTTTCTGTACAATAACTTTAGTTCAGCATCTTTAGTGACCAAACTTTACCGATGGCTTGTACTTAAGGTAAAGAAGAACCTAATCATGATTCAAATCAAAGTGTAAAATATCAGGGTAAATTTAATGTAAAGGAGACAAATAGTTTTCACACACTGACATTTAGCTCTACATATAGACATTAACCAATCTTTGGACTTGAGGTAACAAAGAAGTCTATCAATTTTGGAGTTTTATAAAGAAAAAGCAAAGGTCATTGTGATTTAAAGAAGACAAATGATTTCAGCACAATAACTCCAGTACTCCAGTCTATTCATTTACTGAATGTTATGGATTAGTACACATGGGGTAAGAAAGTACACTATTGATTTTTGGATGAAATGGTCAAATATGAAGATCAGTGCAACTGAAAGAATAAAAATGGTCTCTTCATAAAAAGTATTAGTTCTACATCACAGACTTAGACCAAACTTTGTGTATGGTTTGTTCTTGATATAAGGAAGACTGTTGATTTGGGGTCAATAGAGCTAAGAAAAGAAAATGGTTTCATGTTCTTTCACCAATGTTTGTGGATGACGTACTTGAATGGTAATATTAAAGAAACCCATTTATTTTGTTGTCAAAGGGTCAAATATCAATGTCATTGACTGAAAGAATAAAAGTGGTCATTAAAACCAGTTTAGACAATGATGTAAATACTCAGCCAGTAATCTGATGTTCTGTAGTGCTGTTTATAGTCTGTAATTTCTAGCCAAATATGGAAGCACTTAAGCCACTATTGAGAGCTACGGTACCTCATATGGTAACACATCAGACCTGTATTTCAAGACTGGCAAGTATGATAGACACCACAGTCAGCCCAATTTGGCTGTATCATTATATCATTGGAACGATGCTCACATTGTGCTGCCCAGATATAGCCAGTATGGTGTTGAAGGTACAATTAGCATGTATCAATATATCATTGGAATGATGTAGCCAGTATGGTGTTGAAGGTACAATTAGCATGTATCAATATATCATAGGAATGATATAGCCAGTATGGTGTTGAAAGTATAATTGGGCTGTATCAGTATATCATTGGAATGATGTAGCCAGTATGGTGTTGAAAGTACAATTGGGCTGTATCAATATATCATTGGAATGATATAGCCAGTATGGTGTTGAAAGTACAATTGGGCTGTATCAATATATCATTGGAATGATATAGCCAGTATGGTGTTGAAAGTACATTTGGGCTGTATCGATATATCATTGGAATGATATAGCCAGTATGGTGTTGAAAGTATAATTGGGCCGTATCAGTATATCATTGGAACGATGCAGCCAGTATGGTGTTGAAAGTACAATTAGGCTGTATCAATATATCATTGGAATGATGTAGCCAGTATGGTGTTGAAAGTACAATTGGGCTGTATCAATATATAATTGGAACGATGTTGCCAGTATGGTGTTGAAAGTACAATTGGGCTGTATCAATATATCATTGGAATGATGCATAGCTCACATTGTGCTGCCATGATATAGCCAGTATTGTGTTCAAAGTACAGCTAGTCAACTAAAGCAACCAGACATGTCAAATGGTAGAACATTTGTCAAGAGAGAAGGCAATAACAGATTATGTGTTTCCTATAATGTTGTATGACATGATAGGAAATTGACATATAGAATAATGCCCACTGGAATAGTTTGTAATGATTATAGACATCTATGACTCCTTAGAATCATGAGGATATATGTACTGTCCTTAATATTTTCATTTTTGCATCCCTTTATTACTTAGTGTAAAGCCTGATTTTTGGCATTGTTGTACATACTATCTTAATGTACACAACTGCTAGAAGACCGCAAGGTAGATTAGTTCTGTAACTAATTGAGTTAACCTTCTCTAAATAAAGTCTTTATTATTATTATTATTATTATTATTATTATTATTATTATTATTATTATTATTATTATTAATAATAATAATAATAATAATAATAATAATAATAATAATAAAATAAATCCCTATACTTAGCCAATCGAATTTGAATATGTATCATGTGATCATGTGATGTATTAAATATGTACAGTAATACCTCGAACATTCACGTTTTTAGATTCGCGAATTCATGGATTTGCAAAATTTTCATTGGAACGTAACTAATTTGCATCTGTGATTTTTTCACAGATCTGCAAAATAATTCCCATTTGTTACTTGGTTTTGCCTTACTGTGAGTGCAAAAGAAAATGGCAGCCAATGAATTAGTATAGGGGTAATATTAGTATACCGTACTGTAAATGCGCTAGTGTGGCAAATACCCATATAGTACGAGTTTCCTCTGACTCTTGCCACCCCATGTTTGATATTTGGACATTTATGTTAGGGTGTAGGGTCAGAGCGCATTCCCTATCGAAAAGTTGGAATTCACCGACACCATTTGGTGTTGGCATGGGTTAGCCGCTTACTTGCCAGCCCAGCAAACTTGAATGATCTTTCATCGATATATAACTGCATAAAATCTACAGGAATATGATTTATTTTCTCAATAATCATGAGAATAGCATTTGTTACATCTTTAATCCGCTGATAGATGAGATGAAAGTACATCGTTGCTGAAATTTGACCCGATCTAGTCATTTGCATTTTTAGTCATGTGACTACACAACACTCACAACCTACATGTTAATGACATCAGAGGTCAGACAGTCACGTGATATCAACAATACGCCATTTCTAGTGTTCTGTAGAAAAACAAATCCAACATAAAAATGAACGTCAGGTAATTTGTTTTTAGATAAATGAAGAAATAAATTATGTTACTATTGATTTCATGCAGGTATATATTGATGAAAGATCATTCAAGTTTGCTGGGCCGGCAAGTAAACAGCTACCCCAAATGTCCAAATATCAAAAATGGGGTGGCAAGGGTCAGAGGAAACTCAGACTAATACCCATTAGGTGATACTGTACTCTATTTTTACGCCAACCATTTTAAAAAATTTTAAGGGTAATGTATTAAGCTAACTTTTAAATTAAATTAAACTGCTTTGGGAGCATGATTTAAGTCATATTTAGGGTTTAACTCTAGAAATAACCAAACATTCGTGATTCCTCCTGATCCGCAATGGGTTCTGGAACCTAATCTCGCAAATGTTCGGGGTATTACTGTATATGAACCAAACACTCAGTGATAGAAATTCAAGGAATGTTTTAGGTCTCCAAATGATATAAATATATGCATATGTTTAAAACTAGGCATTAAACTGACTTGTTAATTTTTTATATATTTTTTCCAGCCTGTGCCATGTGAAGGACAGATTGAAACTTGGCTGACCAGTTTTATCCAGGGTCTGAAAGCTTCATTACAGTTCCAGTTGGCCACTGCTACAGGGGCAGAAAAACTTCCATCAAAGAAACGTTACATTCGCAGTGCTGGTTCACGCAAGGTTTCAGTTACAGGAAGAGTGCCTAGCTCAGTTGGGAAAGGAAAAGGTGAGATTCATATTGAAAGAACAAGTGCAGGGGACCTGAGTGACCAAGTGATCTGAAGCTCTCACCCTTTCGAATCACTGCCATCTCACCTCTGTCTGTGTGGGTTTGAGTCTCAGGTTCAGTCAGTGTGGATATGTGAGAAAGCTTGCAAGTAGATTCTCATGGGTCAGTGGTTCTTACCAGGGTTTTTCTGGGTTCTTCCTCCACCATTTATATTGTCTGCCATGTATATCCTATCTTGTGCTGAGAAATGGGATTAAACCCTACAACAACAATAAAAACTAAGAACAAGTGCAGTAATATTTTTATGGTATTTCCTAGAGGCATTTGATGGCATAACATATTGTTGTAACTGATGCAATTATAGCAAATAAATTGATATTGTTAGGAAGTTTTTTTGATGCCAAATATAAATGTATCACATTGGGACATGGGTTTTGGTAGTATATAACTCTGGTGAAACCTATCTCTAAATTTTACTCAGTGTCAGGAAAAGGTATGAGATGTGACAATGCTTTCATTGTATTGAAGTTTGCATATTTTTCTGTTATGCAAATAGACAAAGAAAGAACTGGCAGTAGAGCTAGCAGTCGTGTTTCTAACAAACAGCAGGAGAAAGATGGTTTGAAACTAGCTGAAAGTCGTGCTTCCTCTGTATCAGAACAACTTCTGCAAGATGCAGATCAAGACCCTCAGCGATCCTGGACTTTGGATCACGTGGCAGAGGTTGTGTATTTGGCCACGCAGATTCAGATGACAGAACAGATTAAAAAAGCAATGGCAGGCACAACACAAGATGCAGAGCAGCAAGCACAGGAACAAGAAAAACAAGATACTCTAGAGGTACATAGATTGCTTACTATAAAGTAATTCAGTATATAGCTAATAATTTTGTATTATGGCCTTGGTTACCATTAAATTGGATACACTTTTTTTCTATTATTGCTATTTAACATATGGTATATACTTACTTAATATACTTATTTACAAGTCAGATCCAATTGCAAGCTGCATAGACACAGATCTCCCATCTCATAATACAATGGTAGATCTGGTTAGTAATCAGTAGAACAAAAAACATTGACCCTGATCTGCTGGTCTGTAGTGTTTGTAGTTGGACCCGACTTATAAGTGAGTACATATGGTATGTTAATTTATCTTAGTTTCCACATCATACAGTACAATGCTAATGTGGTTTATATAACTCGAAAAGATTATCAAATGCACATGGAATCTTACTTGTCTACCTACTTTTTGTGGCACAGGTGCACTGTGCTTTTGACTGCTGCATTGATCAAGTACCTGTATAATGTATTTTTTATTATATAAAAGCTGTTTCTCTTTGAAAATGATAAGGGTACAAAAACATTAAATTTGCTCATCAACTAAGTAATGTTTCTGCTGCAATACCAGGTATACTGTACAATGTCTGAGAATTGTCCAGTGTATTGTCCAATGTCATTGTCCAGTGTATTGTCCAGTATCATTGTCCAGTGTCAGATGAAGGAAACTTTTGAAAAACTATTCCTATTTATATAGCTTAAGGAGGAATTGTAGGATTTTGCCCTACTGAAAGGAATTCTTGATACAATGTTGAGAAGGACCATTATGTTAATGATTGACAAATCACCTTTAAAATTTACAGCTCAGATCCATGATCTCACCAGGAACAGAAGTTACTGCTACGGATTGTCAGTCAATTTTGAATTTAATGGATAATTATTGTTTGACATTTTTGGAGGATATTAAGAGGAATGGCTTTTAATTGTACAATTCGTGTAAACATTTCATTTTGTTACAGGGTGTCCTGAGAAAGATAAATTCCAGCATCAAGGCAACCACACTCTTACTAAAAGGTTTGGAAGGCAAGAAGGAGGGAAAAGACAGGAAGGAAAGAGAAATTGATGGTATAGTACACCATTGGTAGAAAAATCTGTTGACCTGGAGGTCGAGACAACCATTTTAATCAATGTGGAAGCCTGGTTAGGCAAAGGAAATATATTAAGAAATGACCATGATAAAAATTAAAATGGAATTTGATGTTTTTTCCAGTGACAAACATTTAATCATTAAAGAAGTATGCCAAAATTATCTCTCTATAAATCTGTTGTTAAGCAATTAACTGTTTAGTAATTACCAGTGGTAAAAAGCCTCGCTATTCAACATGTTTGGCTACCCATTTTCTGTGTGTGTAATCACAGTTCATGCTACCATCCCCTCTGGGTCAACTCTGAAAGAAATAAAACTTGTGAATGTATGTCTTTTGAATCCACTAACATATGGTAGTGACATCTGATGTATCTGATGTGAAGACTAATCTAGTTTATTGCTTTCTCATTATTTGCCTGATTAAAAAATTGGACACACACTGTAGAGCAGATGACAGTTATTTCTGTTTTCCACCTGGAGCTAAAAAAAATTGGCAGGTATAAAGAATCAATCACAGTTATTGTGGATTGAAGGGTAAACAATAAACAAAACTCCAATGTGAAAAGTTTACACTGAGATGATATCATAGACACATGATTGATAGTATTGGATTACTATCAACTATACCAATAATAATATAAACTCAGATAAACTTAAAATATAGACAGGTACCTGGTCCAGGCTGACCAGCTTGTAGAAATCTGACAGAAAACAAGACACCATCAAATAAAGGCATTTTGCTTGATTGCCTTTTATTTCCTGATCTAAAATATATTATAAAGGTATGCTAACATCTGTAGCACTACTGATGGTGATTCATGAGTATTGTATGCAGATGAGGTTGATTATATGAATGAAAAAAGCTTTTAAATAATTTTGATTCTTGAAGGCAACTCCAGTAATTTACCACACAACTGGAAAATCTACTGGGCAACCTGGATTGGCATAGCTGATTGCCAACAGACATCCTTGGGTTTGCAAACTTTTTATACCCCTGCACTCATTTTGAATACCTGCATACATTTAAAGCATACTATTTTGTTTCTTCCAATTTGTAAACAGGAATGCCAGCTGTTGAAATCATAAAGCATTAAAAATATGAATGATAATTTGGAATGATTTGCTATAAAAAGCAGAAAATACATGCAGATGGGTCTTAAGTTCAGTGTTTATAACCTGCTACCAAAAATATTGTGGACCTGTGAAACATTTATGTTTTTATGGTCAACAGGGCCTACTGGTTGGCATGATAGACACTGCAGTAAAAAGTCCTGAGCTTGCTCTTGAGCTAGAACTTTAACTTGAGAGCCATGGTGGTTCAGTGATTATTATGCTGGACTTTCATTCAGTGGATTGCAGCTACACATCCTGCCAAGACTTGTCTAGGTTGGCAGGTGTTATCAAGGCACTTCATTCCTATTGTTTGAGTGTTAAGGAGTCTCTTGTGTGCTGATGCACTGTTAAGCCAGCCAGTAAGAAAACCAATCTTTAGCTAGATTGCTTCATTTGACCTGTTGTAAATGAGTGCTTGCATTCAATGGGGTTTAAATTGTAACAGACATGTTTTGTGGTCTATGTGACTTATCACAGAAATTTTAATAAAGTTTGGCTCTGCGTTCTTGAAACATTTGAACATAGATTGATAGATTCCAAACTCATTTGCAGTGTTTGCATTTGTTTCCATTTTATAATGTTCATCATTATAAAATTAGAATAAAAATCTTGCAGGATAATTCAATCTTGGTCCCTAAATGATCGTAAAAAATTTCAAAGTTTAATATTTAGTTTTGAAATTTTTAGGTTTAATTTTTAGGTTAAAGATTAAAGTATATGGAATGTCAACTCTGCCTTCATTAGCTACTACTTTACTTTGGGAAGACATTTCTGTTTCATATTCTTATGGTTATTTTAAACTTATGTTCAACTATCTATTCCAGCTCGGTCCCAGAAGGAACAAGCTGATGGGGACGGCATTTCTGACACTGCTTCTTTCACAGGGGCAAAAAGTAGCAATGCTGCCTCCATGGGAGCATCCAGGAAAGGGTCGTTGTTTGATGCTGCGGGTTTGGAAACAACAAGGTCTCCAATTCCAGAAGAAGATATGTCGGTGAAAGAAGACTCACAATGTAAGATAGTTTTATTGTATTATACTGTTATTATTATTTTATAATTGGATGTATCTACTTTATATACTTACCTAAACGATGATCCCAACTTCAAGTAGCAGAGAAGACACAGATCTGCTGTAACATAATGCACCAGCAGATCTGGGTCTGTGCAGTTTGTTAGGAGTAATCAATATCCATCTGATCATTCTGATTCCCTGTTTTAGTCTGATAGCACAAATACTATTCAACTTAAAATGAAATTGTACACACTTTTTCACAGTCATAAGTAAATGACCAATTTAAATTTTCAGGCAGTTACAATGTTTATACATTTTTTATATTTTTAGATCAGTAGTCTTTTCCACAAAATCTCGTATGGCATGATCTAGCAAAAAGCCACATGAGGTAGACAATTAAAATTTGGTAGGCATGTTTATATGTATATTAGATGAATTGACTAGATTTTCAGGCTATCATAATCATTTTCAGATTTTTCTAAATATAATGTTTACGGTTTGAATTAAGACTTTTTTTTACAATATAATCAAGCAAAACACACATGAGGTTTGAATGGCATGTTGTTATTCATAAATAACCTGATTTTCATGCAATTAGCACAAATTATATACTATCTACATTTTTGGACTTTTGGTTTGAACTGGCGTTATATGTTTTACAAACAAAGCAAATTACCTTTTCACATGATTGTTTTAATATTTCGACATGGTTCTTTTAATTTTAGGAACAATTTATAAAGCTATGCAAGACATCAGAATGCACAGAAAATTTAAAGACCAGTCAAATTTTTAAGATCATCGAATGGACCTTAAAAGTATAAAAAAATAAACCAACCAGTCCACTTTATAATGCATGAGTATGAGGTATAAAGTAATCCTCAAGTGTGTCCATTTATTCATCCTTCAATCAAGCATACAATCTTATTATTGTAACTAATAGCACAGTTTTTGACTGATTACTAAAAACTTGGTAAGTATTATTGTCATACCCAGGATATGCACATGCAAATTATTTTGCCTTCTTAATTTTTATTTGAGTTATTGACCTTTGTCTTTTAGCTTAATGCAGTGTATGACAATTTTGTTTGCACAACAATTTCCAGTTTTTGAGGGATTGCCCTGAAACTTGGTAAATATTATGGTTATCACTTGTACATTTGCATATCAACAAATCAGTTTGCTAATGGGATTTTTGTTTGAAGATTTTTGCTTTTTGTCTTGTAGTATAATGCAGCTGGTTCCATTTTTGATGGATTTGTCATGAAACTTAGTAAATATTATGCTCATCATATGGAGATGTGCATATAAGGAAACCATTTTTGCTTGTGCAATTATTCTTAAGAGTTACTGCCTCTTTAGTAGTGTAGCTTAGTATCATGTATGGCACAATCACTTTAGTGCAACTTGTCCCTCAATTCTTGATAGATTGCCATGTAACTTGGAAGCAGTCTCTTATAGAATTTTGTGAATGCAGTGAATATTAACAGATGTACATATTCCTCTATTTTCAATAGAATCATTTTTGTCTTTAATACTCTAGATGTACCTCCATCATGAGGTAGGGCTGAAATGTGGATGAGGCAGGGGAATATTTATGTGAATAAATTGATTACCATTCCTCTAGTATTCTAGTACAGATCATTTAGTTTACCATAAAAAAATTTCCTTTTATAGCTTTAGTTGAGCCACAGACAATGGAGCCAATTGACACAATGAATTTGTCAGGCGCACAGCCATTGGTAAAGAAGGAAGCAGTGGTTGCCGAAAGTGAAGAAACAATAAAGATGCAGAATGCAGAGGTCCGATTAATGCTATTCCCAAGTCAAATTCAGAAGCTGAATAGTCTTCTTGCTCTTCTGGCACACCAGCGTGACCTGGTGGAGAAACTTCTTGACACTGAAAATGACTTACCTGCAGAGAGTCTCACCTGGCGCACTCAACTTCAGTACTCCTTTATCAAGGATACCAGGACTGTTCCTGTCAAGGTTTGATTTCTTGTAGTGATTGATATGAGATTTCACAAAACATTAGCATCAATTTAAAATATGTTTGCCAATATGTTAGGCACTGAATGTTTCATTGAAAGCATATAATAACAAATTAGATACACTGTATTCACCTTGTAGTATAGTACTTTGTGCAGCACATTGTTTACAGCATTATCATCTTTGCCCTTTAGTCATTATTACAGTACAACAATTTCTATTTGAAATGAATGTGCCATAAGCTTTGTCTGAATCTTGATGGTTGTGGCTTGAGCCCACATGGAGGTGTTCTGATTTCTTTCCCATATCTTATTCAAATATCACTTTCCAAGGTCAATGCCAAGAAAAACCCTGTTTTCATAAACCGGCATCATTTCTTGATATGTACACACTTAATTCTTTTCCTTTCAGTATAAAACAGGATTAAATATTGTTTTATTTATTTGTTTCTGTACGTCTATCAAAAATAATGAATGATTTTTCTTACAACTTTGAAGAAATTCTAAACTGTTTAATAAATTTCAACTTGGTAAAATAATTCTTCTGATAGATCTCCTAATTCTATAAATCTAAGATTTTCTTGTCCAATGTGCCCATTTTAAATTTTGCTTGTTTTACTGTGCATTTTCAACTTATCTTTAATACTTACATTGTATACATCTTTTCAGTGCCTAGACAATGAGTTTGAGTATGGTTTCGAGTACCTGGGGTCCTCAAATCGTGAGGTGATCACACCACTGACAGAGAGAATATTCCTGTCCCTTACACAGACCATGAAATCTTATTATGGAGCCATGTGTGTTGGACCAGTTGTAAGTTTCATTGCATTTTTTGCAAGTATTCTTTGGAAGTAGCTTGGTATAAAGATCATGTTTATGTACTTGAGAACCATTTATATATATCCGTCTGTCATCACCCAAGGCTGAGGTCAATGTTAACATTTTTACCATATCTTTGGGCTTATATAGTAATTCTCATATCAGTTTTATCCATCCATCCATCTCTCTGTCCTTTCATTCATCTGTTCATCCTTTCATACATTACAATCTGGTTCCCCGAGAAACTTTTGTGTAAGTAACTTGTCTTGAATTTTTTAAAGGATTGCATTGAAACTTGATATATATCATGGTCATCATTTAATGATTTGCATACCGATAGATCTTTGAGCTTCCAAGATTTTTGTAGGAGTTACTGCCATTGTTTAACTTTACAGCTGGCTGAAATGTGTGGCTGAATTTTGTCAATGCAACTGCTCTTGCAGTTTTAAGTGGATTGTCGTTAACTTAATATAAATGGTCATTATAGGAAGAAATGTTTATTAAACAGTAATTGTACTTTCAGTGTGTTAAAAAAAGTTAGGCCTTTTTATTGATATAGACTCGTCTTCATAATAAGAGTGGAGCTATTGCAAAGCGAGTGAATTTTTTTGTCATTCCTTCTCTTCAATATCATTGGGAATTGAAGTTTGTTTTTTACTTCCTTGCTAAAGAAAAGGCAAATTGTGCCTCATTTTATTTCCTTTTTAATTGTTTCAAACTTTTTGTAATATTGATTACTTGTTCTTTGGGATGATTTTTATGTGTGGTATTATTATGGCATGATATTTGGATAAATAAAGTATAATATAAATTGAATAATTTAATGCCAAAAATATGTTTGATATACAAAGCCAATGCATTAGCAGATTTCTCTGATTACTTATGAAATTCCAATTTGGGTATGCATGTTTTTACTCCCTGCTACATTGCAAGGTTACCATGGGGATATATGATATTATTATGTAATCAATGAATTTGTAGACAGAAATGTTTTTTATAAATAAGAACATGACAGTAGGTGAAGAAAGTCACACAGAATGGAGCCAAAAACCTGTCGTAAAACAGAATGTTTTAATTGTTTAGATTAGTTGTCGTATTAATATTTAATTTTGTCCTTGCCTTACTGATCAATAATTATGCTGTAATAGCTGAACATTAATAACGCAGTCAAGGTCCTGTCAGTTGTTACAGTTTTTGGAACATGTTCTTTAGCCTCATCTATTGATAATTTCTTTTAAAATGGCAGCATTTTGTGTTTCAATCAATGCATATTTATATTTACAAACAGTGCTAATAAAAGAAAATTGCTCAGTGTTTATGGATCAAAGGGTAAAGATCCATTTTCAAAATGATATTGGCAAAACTGATAAAGGACCTAACCCACACATTGCCCTTTCACATGGTGTATCTATATTATAAACGTCTTTATTCCCTGTTTAAATGTTTTGTTTATGATCAAAGCCTTCTTAAACATGGAATCAATTTAGAAGTATTGTTGTACAATTATTCCATTTTTTTGGTAGAGCAGAGAGATGTGTTTTTGTTTCCAAAAAGTGATAGACCAGAAGGTTAAGGTCAAAAGGCCATGACCTCATAAAATGCTGAAGATTCAAGATTGCCTATTAGCAATGGGATTAAAAGTTAGTTCACATGGTATCATTATAGCAGGGCAGACAATTTCTAATGTTAGATTTTTTTCAGGAGGGTGGCAAATATGAGGTTGTAAAGGAAATGAGTCGTTGCCTTGGACACTCCCTCTACAAGTTCAACTGTACGAAGAATATGGACTACTGCAACTTACAGGACATCTTTCATGGATTTGCCTCCACAGGTACAGTATATACATATCAACCCTCAGTAGTTCAAAAGCAGTGTGATCCATAAAACTTTACACAGAGCTGTTAACAAGGATTAAGATAGCAAGGGCAACTCAAACTTTGGTTAACAACTGATAATGTCTGTGTGGGAGTAGGGGAGAAGGCAGTGCTAGTGCCTTTATATGGAGGAATTGTAGTCTCCATTGTCCAACATATAAATTTATATAATGAATGTCAATGTTGTTGGATACTAGCTCTTAAGATGCTTATTAAAGTTTATAAATTGGAAAGAGATTTTTAATATATAATCAGTTTTTGCATCAGTAACATTTAAGACGCCATCCTCTTGGTATCAAATCACATGAATCCATCTGTTGTAGACAAACACAAAGGAAGTTGTGCTTCATAGCTGCTAGATCAGTACTTATTTACAAGCCAATGCCAAACTCATCAATATGAGTGTATGGGTTATTTCTGCAAGATAGCAGTTTTAAATGTAATCACTTGGCAATAACTTAACTACATACAATACCATTTTGTCCATGGTATAAAAAAAAACTTTCATCACAGCAGTTACATTGTCTTGGGACACTACATCCATACAAGACTAAAAAGCTACCAAAAACGCAAATAAAAAGACACAGGTATGTACATTTTAAAAAAAACCTGCAAGATGTTTTTGAATGTATCACTTCAAATTTTAAAGAACATTCCACTGATTAGCCAAAGGTAAACATTTAGGAGCTGTCTGCCATGTGTGATATTAACAAGAAATTAGTCTGACTTACACCCAGATGTGTGTGATGTCCACTTTTTTCATATTTTGTGAATTGTGTCTCCAAGTTATAAGAGGATTTGCGAGTTGTCCAGACATTTGAAAGCAAGGGAATGGTTTGCCATATATTCAGTTTATTTGTTGGGGACCTATTCTCATGGATTTCATTATTGGTTCATACTGTGACTTGAAATATCCAGCAAACAGTGAATAAAGTATGACCCTTTCCCTGATGCACAAATTATTGATGAAAATGTAATTTTGTTCAAAACTATGATAATGATAATGACCCTAGCATATGCAAGTCTCTCCAAACCACAATTGGAGAAAAATTTGCTCCACTCCTTGTGATGGATGTTGATTTTAAAGTGATAACAGACACTTTCAACACAGTCATGACAACAGCTGCCAAGGACATCATTGGCCTCCATTGTCCAAAGAAAACACCCTGGGTTACAGAAGAGATTCTGAATTTGTATGATGCTCAAAGAGACCTAAAAAAACACCAGACACACAACAGGGGCAATGGTTTTCAGAGAAATGAGCAAGAATATTAGAACAAAATTGAAGAAACCAAAAGAAAATTGGATTGGACAAAAGTGCACAGAAATAGAGAGCAGTCTGATAAAGAATAACAGCAAAAAGGCATTCCAAATTGTGATAGACCTCACCAGACAGAAGCAACCACAAGTCAGTGGAAAATGCCTTGCAGAAGCGAGTGACACTGCAGAAAGATGGACTGAGTATTGTAAAGGACTCTACAACCATATGTCCAGGGGAGAGGTGCTTGAAGTTCTAAACTCCACAAATGATGATGATTTCCCCATTCTCAAAGAAGAGATGGAGTCAGCAATAAGAGCACTCAAGAATGGGAAGGCAACTGGAGTAGACAACATCTCAGCTGAACTTATGAAGAATGGGGGGAAGGGATCAGTCAGTCCCGGATTACCCATTAGGCAGAGTAGGCAATTGCCTATGGGCCCCGCGACTTTTATGGGCCCCATCAGGGGCCCCCATGAGACAGTGACCGTGGGTCTGGGGCCCCAAAAGTTTGACTGCCTATGGGCCTCCATGGTGCTTAATCCGGAGCTGGGATCAGTGATAGAGCTACTAACAAAAATCTGCAAAAAGATCTGGCAGACAGGTGAAAGGCCAAAACAGTGGACCCAGTCACTGATTATAACACTCCCCCAAAAAGGCAATCTTCAGCTGTTCCAAAATTACAGAACTTTCAGTTTGATCAGCCATGCTAGTAAGATGATGCTTAAGATCATCTTGAACAGACTGAAACTAAAAGCAGAGGAAATAATTGCTGAAGAACAGGCAGGGTTCTGGAGTGGAAGAAGCACAACAGAACAAATATTCAATATCAGGCTTCTGTGTGAAAAGCACTTGCAACATCAACAAGACATCTATCATGTCGTCATAGATTTCAAAAAGGCCTTTGATAGAATGTGGCATGAGGCATTGTGGGCCACAATAAAGAAGTACAACATGGGTCAAAATTTGACCAATACCATCAAGGAGCTGTATGCCAATGCTACCAGTGCAGTAATTGCTCAAGGTTCAGTGGGGGACTGGTTCCAGACAATAGTCAGAGTATGTCAAGGCTGTCTCCTGTCACTCACGCTTTTCAACATCAACTTAGAGCACATCATGAGCAAAGCCCTGGAAAACCACTGTGGGACAGTCAGCATTGGAGGGCATAAATAACATCACTAACCTCCGCTTTGCAGACATTGATGGGCTGGCAGGTAGTGAAGATGAACTTGCCACCTTAGTGAAGAACCTGGATGGAACATCTTCCAGATTTGAAATGGAGATAAGCACAGAGAAGACAAAGCTGATGACAAATAGTGGCAAACAAATCTCAACCATGATTAAAGTCAGATGACAGGAACTTGAAACAGTGGGCCAATTCAAATATCTTGGTTCCATAATCACTGAAGAGGGATCAAAAGCAGAAATTTTGTCACGACAAACCCAAACAATGGCAGCAATATCAAAGCTAAGACTCATCTGGAGAGACAAGAATATATGTCTGAAAACTAAAATCAGACTATTGAGAGCACTAGTCATCTCAATCTTTTTGTATCCATGTGAGGCCTGGACCCTGACAGTGGAATTACAACAAAGAATCCAGGCACTTGAAATGAGATGCTACAGAACCATCCTTGGAATCTCTTACATGGACCACATCACAAATGAAGAAGTGCATAACACCATCAGGCACAAAGTAGGCCAATATGAAGACCTCCTCACCACCATCAAAAACAGAAAGCTGAAATGGTATGGCCATGTCACTAGAACAAACAGTCTGTCCACAACAGTACTGCAGGGCAGCATCCAGAGTGGCAGAAGGAAAGGTAGACAGAGAAGAAAGTAGATTGACAACATCACATTGGCACATGATCAAGACAAGTGGAGGAAACTAGTCAGATATTCAGCAGCACAGTGCCTCGACAACCATACTAGGTCAAGAGACTGATGATGATGATGATAATGTATGTCCATGGTGGTGAATAAAGCCACAATGATAAATCACACACTTTTAGTCTAAGATTATTTACAGCAGTCAAAACTGATTTACTCCAATAGATAAATCACATGCCCATTTGGCTCTTAAAGTTTAGACTTAGTCAATTACATAAGTACAGGTCTCAGGACATTATTTTTCTTCTTTGCTTCCATTTAGTCTTATTGTTTAAAAAACATCAAATACTGAAGCTTTAATGGTTCAAAGGATACAGGCCATCATTGTACATCTATCTAAGGTACATTAGATAAATATATCAATGGAGCAAGTCAAGAGAGATATGAAACTTGGAAAGAATTTCCTGCTGGAACTCAGCGTACATCTGGTTCTCATGCAGCCAAATCACACTTGAACTTATGTAATTCAGAGGAACCTTCTGACATTAAATACACAATTTAAATTATCATGACATTCATAATGCATTTTTCAACTTTGTCATTACTTTATATCAGAAGATATTCCAGTTTTAGGGAAATAAATATTCCAGAAACATGGGTAACATATCTTGGTAGACCTTTTGGGTTCAGTCATGAACAATACCAATCTATTAATAAATCAGCCCTGTAAGTCAAAGAATGTTTGAGCAGTCCCAAAGCATCTACATTGATTAAATAAATAAAAGTGTTTGTCAGAAACTGTACACAGTGATTTCTGATTCTTTAAGAATGTATTTAGTTCAGCTAAACTGCAATTTTTTAAAAATAGCGGACCAAATTTTGAGGAAAAAATGTTCATTATACATACATTAGTAATAATTTGTATTGACTTATGCAGCGGATTGTCTGATAAATTATCAGAATCTTTAGACAGGGACATTATCATGTATATCAAATAGGTTAGCTGCATCTCATTCCATCTGTAACATTTTTTATTGAGAAAATGTCTCATTAAATATAAACAATAATCAATGGCGGTGTTCTGTGCTGATAGTTTGTTTAAAAATAATTTTTGTGAACAAATATTTACTTAGCATTTTTGTTTTCATTTTCCATGGAATTTCCATCCAATATACAAACACTGAATGAAGGTATGACAGTTTTTAAAATATAATTGACAAAATTAATAATTCTTCATACCTGTCAACTTTCATGATGGAAGAAAAAAGTCCCAACTTTTGGGGTCATTCTACGTTTACCTTTCAATTTTATAATATCTTTTGATTTTTGCAAATAAGCTACCAATTATTACATTATGTCTATTGATTTTTAATTTCTCCTAAAATAAATCCTATATAAAAAGATATGTGCAGTCCACAGAAGCCATTTTTTATTTTATCACTTGTGAATATTATCCCACTACAAAGAATTTTTGTCTTCAATAAATAGAATGTTAAATTTAAACATTATTCACGTTAATTTATTATTTTTACCTCCTCAGCAATACTAAAATTAAAAAAAATAGCCCACAACAAAAAAAATAAACCACAACAATAAAATTGTCTGCATTTATTATCAATCCCAAAAATGATCACTGAATGCAATGTCATATCTCTTTACAAGCAAAAAAGCATCTACATTCCAACCCAAAAAACATGAGTCAACACCTGGCATTACTGTACCATATATATAAAAACATTAATTACCATCATTGAATTAAAAGAAGGAATGAAAAAACATTCCATGCAGCATATGTGGCCCAAAAAGCTAATTTAGAATAAATATTCGATTTAGTTAACAGTGTAAAATGCCTTTTGACTTGACAGTAAGGCTATAATGTAGGATATACACTGTGGGAAAATTTGTTGACACATGTATGGTAGCTTGAGACTGCAAATTTGAACTGTTAAGTTGAATTCACACTTTTAGTGTTGTTAGTTACAACATAGGACATCTTTGATTTGCTAATCGATTGCTGGCACGCACGCACGCACACGCACACACACACACACACACACACACTGTAGAACACGGTTTCCTTAAGCTGGAGCGGCAGTCTTTTTCACATGATAAATGCAATGATAAGGATTATCTATTAATTAGTCACACTGGGTTTCTTGCTTGTTTACTTAAGTCTAACCTTTATTTTTATCATGTAGTTTAACCACAGCTGACTGGAATATGAAAATCAAGATGGAAAAAAATAAGGCATGTCACAGAAAGAAACGGCACATCCTTTGATAATTTCATGCATATTGGACCCAAATGGTCAGTCAGTATCCGCTGCTTAAAAAATGCTGCGAGAAACCTCATGATTTTAGGTTCCAATGTCCTTATTTTTTTTATTCAGTCTTCCTACTTGGCTTTTAAAAAGTTAACACCGCAGTATCTTTTTTATTTCATTGTAGAATTGTTTCCATTTCCTTTTTTTTACAGTAACAGTTTCATTGTAAACGTTTGTACAAATTTCAATTATTGCCTGACAGGTTGCTGGGTCTGCTTCAATAATCTGGACCACCTAGTGCCCTCTGTACTCAGTGTTTTTGCCCAGCTGTTTTCCACTGTGATGAAAGCTCTTCGGGCTGGTAAGGCTGCTGTCCATCTTCAGTCAGACGATATCCAGCTGAATTCAGCTGCTGCATGTTTTGCCTTGCTAGACAGTGCCCTTCCAGTGATATCAACGAACCCAGAAAAACTTCTTCTGTTTCCATCAGTGACAGCATGCCTTCCTGACTACATCATGCTTCTGTTCAGGACAATCTCCATACCAAAACCGGATATGAAACTCATGCTAGAAGTGCTTCTCCTTAGTCAAGGTAATGCCAGAATTTTGTATAAAATGGCCATTAATATTTTCCTAACAATTAAATACTGTTTGCTTTACATAATTTTGAGGACTGTATTGAATCTTGTCACTCTTATTTTCCAATATAAATCTCATGCTTTTGAACTTTTTTTTGTATGTTAAAAACACAGAAACTGAAATGATTCCTAGACCATGTTTTGTTCAGTTTTGCTTAACATTTGAAGGGAGTTATATTCAGATAACTACATTATGATTCTTTCCCTTGGACTTAACCCAATTTCAGCATGTCCTATGGTTGCTTAAAGCTTTATTCTAAGTGAAACTCATGTTCATCCCTTTACAGCTGAATTGTTATGATTTGTTTGACATTTGGTGGTTTGTGGTATATCAGTAACTATGTATTTCTGCAATTCCTGTCCGCCTGTCTATACAGTTTCATTTTTCATGAGATTAACTCTTATGCTGTCAATTATTTCAAGCAGAATTAGTACACATGTAAAGCAAGTTGTGTAGAGGTGCAATTTTTACACTTAGACTTTTGCAATTTTAGTATTTTTGGGGTTATAATAGAAGCAGAGTGTAGTAAAGTTGTATATCAATTGACAGTTATTGGATCATAAGGTACTTGTATGTGTTGTATATCAATTGACAGTTTTGATTGTACGGTACAAGTAAATGTTTTACATCAATTGAGAGTTCTGGATCGTAGAGTACTAGTGTGTGTTGTATATCAATTGACAGTTCTGGATTGTTCAGTACAAGTATATGTTGTACATCGATTGAGAGTTCTGGATCATAGGGTTCTAGTATTTGTTGTATATCAAATAGGAGTTCTGGATTAATGGGTACTAGTATATACTGTATATCAGTTGACAGTTCTGGATCAATTTGTACTACTATATGTTGTATATCAATTGAGAGTTCTGGATAGTAAATACTAGTATATGTTCTTCATTTGAGAGTTCTGGATCATAGGTTACTAGTTTAAGTAATTTGTCAATAGAGAATGCTGAACCATTTTTTTTAGAATGATTCTTTACATAATCATGTATAGTTTTTGTGTTGATTTTTATTTACTGTTGCATGATTTAAAATTTGTTGGGGTTTGGGAGGGAGGGATTTTGCTATCAAATCTTATGCTTGTAAATATAACTTTTTTTACACCATGGCTGCAAGAACATCTGATATTATCATGTATATGTCTGGGACTGTAAAGTCATTTTGTTTTATATCCTTATGTTTGATGGTAAAATAAATAGATGTTAATGATGTGCCATTAATTTTTATATGAAAAAATATAACAATTGGTACGAGAATTGTCAGTCTACTGGTGTGTGTTTTATAAATATACATGTATATATTATTTTAAAATTCATTGGATATTTCTGTTTTCTCTCTTCTCTTTCGCTTGCTGATGTGTTTTCTTGACCTAGGTTAGTGCATTAATCTTCTCAGCCACAATTAAAGTTACTTTTTTCAGGTTTTGTGAATGGTAGAGAGCTATCCAAAAAGACAATGACATTATGTGAGCTATGCTGCAAAGTCCTTGGTACCAACACACCAGTCTTAGATCACATGTTCATTGGTAAGTTTCTGTTAACTCAAAAGATGCTGAGCTATCATTTAACTCTTTACCTTCTGCAAGTACTTGCTGCTTTGCCTACTACACTTGATAAGCAGCCTGCCTTCTAGCAGCTGTTTGTAGGCTGAACCCCAGAGCATCATAATGGCTGCCTGAGTGAGAACTTCTTGAGTTAGTGTACATGCTGTCTACATTTTCTATATCAATCTTGTCCCATGCAAATTATGTAATTTAATGAAAAATAAATTTTTAAACTTTTACCAATAATTTGTATGACTAATTCCCATCAATAAGTACATATAATTCGCAGGAATCAATGTTTATATTCACATATTCATGAACAAAATTATACATGACCTTATCTGTTTTTTTTTATAATGTATAATTAGACTTCTTTTCTCACGACTATTTTGCACAACAATGTGTCCACCATTTTATTGTAGATTTGGTAATTTTTTATGATACTGCCTAAAGCAGTCTCTGTCTACACACAATTTAATTGGAATTTGCAATACACTAAAAACGACATGTATTCCAAGAAATGCCTTCATTTCTGAAACTGATATTGGGCCACATGTGATCAGGCTTCTCGCCAATTTGTTTTCCGACATATCTGTTTATTTCATATACCAATAACTAGACTATTTCTTTGGGGGGAAAAAACGTAAAAATAAATCTGTCTCCCTAGCATTTTCTTCTAAAATAAATGTTGGCCCTGAAACTGTTGTAAAGTCATCCATGATTACCGGTCTCATGTGTTCTGACCAGATTAGATTGTCGCACATTTCATCCTCAGATTAAGATAAATTTGAAATGTCAGGTGTCGAAATAGGACTTATACTAATGTCTGATCCTTTATCTTGAATCTGATTAAAATCAATGGCATTTTCAATGTCATCACTTTTAAATCCTTCAAAACCTTCATCAGAATCTTTGTTGGAGCACATGAATGTTGCCATTTTGTTTTACTTTCACAATTGACCTCATTTTCAATCAGATTTCCTGCTTATATGCTGTAAAACTAATAATAGAATACTTTCATCATTTTATATAAGCACTATTTTCATTGGCTAAATTTTCAAAAAAGAAACGAATGTTTGTAATTTTATCCAAAACAAAGCTTTAATATTTAATGTGTATATGCATCTCTGGGATTTCCCAACCCTTGGCTGGAAAAGCATGTATGAGCCAGCCGTAAGAGAGAATTATTAGCAGCTAGTATATGCATCTCTGGGGTTACAAGGCTATTTTTATGGTTGCATTTATGTGTCAGCAAAAAGTAAAGAGTTAACTGAAAAGAAATTGTCACTTTTAATTGCAACATATTAATTTACACGGTATCAGAAAGATATTTTTCAAACTGGTGCACAATTCATTAAAAAGATAACTTAAATTATATGCAGCTTAGATTTGGACAAAGAGTGATATTTTTTAAAATCCAAAACTAATTTACCTAAATGAATCAAGAGTTACAGACAGCTGTTCTATTGTTGCTTATTCCAAGGTTACCTTGAATGCTGACTTTGAAACTAAATATTTGTTTCACTTTTCATTAGACCACAAAACTTCCAACCCATGTTTGATCAATTGAAAAGTAAAGAAAAGTAAAAGTATACAGTATTGGTCCTTCTTTTCTTTTGATTAAAGAATTATGATAGACATTGAAACCAGTCTAAAAGGAATACTTAAGGACCATGTGTTCTTTGTCAGAAAGTGCCTTTATTTGGAGGCTATAGTGACTGTGAAATTATGTAAAGGACATGAGATTCTTGTCCTTTATGATCCAGTGTCCTTTACAAGGAGGTGACAATAAGCAGATTTTGCAGTATGTGACAAGGATGGTATGTTTTATTTTCTTTTTTCAGTATTCACTGTAGTCATGTTATAAATATACCAATTATTTAATATTACCAATCATGAAGCAACTCCTTTGTTGTCAGTAAATTTAAAATCATCATATCAACTATTTGATAATCTTGCTGATATATAAACTGATTTTTTATTTGTTTGCTGTCAATAAATATATTCATTGTCTGACTAGTTTTGTCTAGCCTGCTTGGCTCAAGTTTGAAGTCATCATCACATTTGGTGTTAGTGTGTGAATCTGCCTATCCATCAATGGTGAAGTGTTTTGCTTAGTTAAATAAAAAGTGAGCATGCCAAAACGGCCTTTCCTGTGAAACCTGTTTATATTTAGGTATGATTTACTGATGGCAGCAGCTACAATGGCACTATGGTGTTCACTGGTATCAATGATGAAAATATTTTGTGTTAAACGTTTTGAAAGTCACATATACCTTACATTCAAGTATGAAAATGTATTTTTCAGATGACTGATGTGTGTCTTAATATTTTATATTTAATCTCTCATGTGGAGACCTTATAATCTTCTAGTGAAGGGAGGTAACCACCATTGCATAGCCATATATGCCACTTTTTTTTTTAATTTGAAATTTATTTTGAACCACCTAAAATGTCATCATTTTTCAGGACTTGAAAAAATTCCAAGGGATGACCTTAAATACTGTATGTAGTTACCATATATACTTGCTTATGAGTCAGATCCAACTGCAAATGACAAATACCCTGAGCTGCTGTGAAATTAGGTACCAGCCAATCAGGGTCTATGTTGCTTGTTCTTCTGAAAAGTTTTAAGATATTGCATTGACACAGATCTGCTGGTGAATAATATAAGCAGAGGATTTGTGTCAGTGCAATTTGTGGTTTGATCTGACTTATGAGTGAGTATATTCACTAGGTTGAACAATGTTGCTAGTAGTGAATTAACAGCATTTGTTTGTTGTAGACTCAATAATTTGGCAGTAAATAATTGACTTAGTGCTATGAAGTTTATAGATTGGTTGTTTGGTTAGTTAACATTAACAATAATTAGTGTAGCTGTTGAATAATAGGTATATATAAAGCTTTAATATTATTTCAAGAAATTGTTTTATAATTTCTTTTAGCTTTTTTTTTAAATTCAGTTTTTTTTGGCTTAGAATTTTTTTTGACTATATTATATAGCATCACATACATTCATCTCATAGCATGAATTTCATCTGCAATATAAGCAAGTCAGACACATATGCTTTTTTATTACTAAAGTTTTGATCACTTGATTATGATTCTACCTTTCCAGTATTTTCTTAAAAAAATATTTTATTAAATGAAGACTAATACTTATCTTAGTATTTGTCTACACTCTCAGCAGTTTGTATTCTACCCCCACCATCAGCACCACATAAGGAATTTTAATACAAAAACGACAACTATACTTAAAGTGCTCAATACTTAGTCATTTCATTCCTTGCTTTAATTTCTAACTTCATTGTTGCTTGGGGTCCCCTGACATTGTCATCTTATTTGCATTTAAAATCAAACAGAAATTGTCATTGTAAACAGCTAGACTGCTTATTGTCTTTTTTCAATTCCTAAAATAGTCTATATTCAGTAAAAAAAATTGTCTGCATTCAAGATGACAAATTACAAAACATCTGTTTGTCTAAGAAAAGACTCACCAATGCAGATATGATGCCCATGCTAGTAAATAAACTCCTATTTGTTTTGGAAAAAAAGCTCACAAACTAGCTGGTTAAAGCTAGTTGCCAATCACCTTAAAGAACTAATAATGCTGACTGGTTTTTCATTTGATTAGATTGATTAAAACAGAAAGACTTCAAAATCAATTTATTAAAACTAGTATTCAGGCAGCTTACAGAAATAGCAACACTAACATCTTATATTTTGGATTTTTGCTTGTACATTAAAAATTATTGATTACATATCAGAAATTATATATGCCAGATATATTGAACAAGACTTTATATCAAAGTAGGTAATTATTGATTCCTTTTGTGTGGTAAATTTATAATAAATATTGGAAAGACTAAACCATTGTCAGGTGACCAAATTTTTTTATTTGCAATCCATTCGGGAAATCATTTAATGATGTAATAATGCATTTGGTCTGTATATTGCTGTGATGTTGTGGTATGTGGTCTCATTTCAGTCCCCCGTGATGGCACATGTAAATGTCTACTGTCTACTTTTAAGACAAGTCCAACTGCAAACTGCAAAGACCCAGATCTGTTGCTGTATTATGCACCAGCAGATCTGGCATTGTGTAGGTTGTTAGGAGCAACCAGTAAACAAATAACATAGATCCTGATCAGCAGGTGTATTATGCTATGGCAGATCAGGATATTTGTTGTTTGCAGTTTGACTCAACTTATAAGTGCATATATACAGTACATTAGTCCATCTAAGGTCATGTGTTTCCTCTGGGTTATTTTTCATTGGTCAGGCTCAGAGAGAACCTCATATAAATTTTCAGCCTTTTCAGACTTAATTGCAAATACAGCTCTATTCCATTGAGATACAAAACTTGGGCTCAATAAATAACAGCCACATTCTGTACTGAAAAGTGGTGTTTTGAGAATGGTTGTATATTATGTGAATGCTTGTCTCAGTGTTGGTTTGTTGGAGGGGTGATTGTAAACAAAGTGCTAGTCAATCATAATGTAAGCTTCATGATGTTTTCTTTCAACCCAAATTGTCATACATTTGATAGATCATATGAGTAACATTAAATCAATGATTTAACACATATCATTAAAAATAGACTTGCCACTCGCCATTTCTAATTTACCATTGCAACATTAACTTCCAGAAAAACTTGAAGCCAATGCATCCTGGCATTAAGAATTTAATTCTTTTTTTAATTAGGAGCACAAAGTCACATATTTACTACTTCCAAACACAATTTTCTGTTAAAGTTATGAACATGTCTGTAAAAGAAACAAGAGTAATATCACTTTTGTCAGTTAAATATCTCATCTCCAGTTCCAAAGTGCCATACATGCCAATTAATGACTGAATGATATTACACCATGTGCACCATGGATGCACCTATTCTGAAACAAAAATTAACAGAAAAACAAACACGCATTTATTAATCCTTTTGGTGTTGCTACCTGATTGCTTGTTTCTTGCATAATCATTTGCAAATGTTGTTTTAAAACAGCACGGTACTGTCATTTTATATTAACTGTTAACAGGTGTTTCTGTGATTAATCAGTTACAATTATTTGGAACTAAAATCTAGCCAGGAAGCACTGTGCTAAAACCAGAATGTTTTCTATTTTTATTGGGGTGCCAGTACTCAAGACTCTGACCAATCCAGTGGCATAATGGTTAGAGCATTTTCCTCGGATGCTTGAATTTGTGAGTTCAAACCTCAGCTGAGTCATGCCAAAGGCATAATAAAAGGGTACTAACAGTTGCCTTGCTAGAGGCACTCAGCATTAAGAGGTTAGTGTTTGGACTGGTCAGCCTGCTGTCAGTATAATCAGCACAGTGACTGAGTGGGACATCATGTTACATGTCTGCAGCATGATGCCCCAGTGCTAGATATCACTGTAAACTGCCAAACTGCTGACATCGTAACAATAAGACTGAAAAATTGTTAAAGCTTCATTACAAATCCAAATCACATACATACACACTTTGTAATTAGTGAAAATTGTAATTACTGTACTCATATACTATTTGTATGACGAGTTGTGACAACATGCTGTACCAAGAACATAAATATAAAATCTTTATTACCATATATGCTTGCATATAAGTCATATCCAACTGCTGACAACATGGACCCTAATCTGCAATAACTGTTTGTATAATGTGCCATCAGATCAGGGTCTGTGTTTGTTTTTCTGATTAGTCCTAACAAACTGCATAGACTTAGATCTGCTAGTGCATTTTGTGATGGCAGATCTGGGTCTGTGTAGTTTGAAGTTGGATCCAATTTATAAGTGAATATATACAGTATAATTGACTATTCAAGTCATTAATTTCATTTTGTTGTTCAATACACCTGTCACTAAGATGCTTATTTAATCATTGGCATGGAATTATTTACTGTGTTGAGATTTCAGTTAAACTTTAGTGTGAGTGTGAATGAAATAATCATTGTCATTTCATTTGTAATAAATAGCCATTCAAGCCCCAAGATTATAAAATGTATTGTCCCCGTATTCATTAAACTTTAAAACAATGTTGATAGCTTACACATTAATAAATTGGGGCCTTGAGTGGCAGAGTGGTCTAAAGCACTATCCATTACGGATCACTACCATCTCACCTCTGTCTGCGTGGGTTCAAGTCTCAGATTTTGCCAATGTGGGTATGTGTGGAAGCTTGCCAGTAGCTTCTCATAGGTCGGCGGTTCTTATGTTTTTTTTCCCCCCAGTTCTTTTTCCACATTAATACTGGCCACCATGTATAGCCTATCGTGTGCTGAAAAATGGCATTAAACCTTACAACAATAATAACAACAAATTAATAAATTGCAAAACTTACAAGAGATGTTAAATTAGAAGTAAATTTGGATGCAGATGTCTGTTAATTATGTAATCATGTCAAATCCAGTTTTAAACAATATAGACCCTGATCTGATATTTTATAATGCACCAGCAAATCAGGGTCTGTTTTTTTTTTCTTCCAACTTATTACTCCTCACAAACTGCATATACACAGATCTATAAATGCATTATGCAATGGCCAGTATGGGTCTGTGCAGTAGGGGACCTGACACCCATACCAAAAAGTTAACTTCTGATTGTTTAAAGTAGTTTGAAATGAATAAATCTGAAGACAAATTAATGAAACTGAGGTTTAGTGGGATTATGTTTTGTAATCTTGGGGACATGATTAATCATTAGATTATTGATTAATGAAAATATTTTCCTCACTGATGTTTACTTCACACTAGAAAATTTAGATAATTTATTGTTTTTAGGCACTTTTATTTTATTGGCTAGAAACCTGAGCAATTGTAGAGTTAGTATTTATATGTTTCTACTGTATTATGGTTTTCTCCAGTATGTTCTATAATTTGTTTACAGCTTACTTAATAAAAGCACAGTAAAGTTTTGGAATACATATCTTACATATAAGCACAGATCTAGTATATATAATATGTTGAATCAAATCTTATGAGTTCGGTGTACTGGTAAATCAAGAAGTGACATTACCTTTTATAATGCTGGTTAATTTTCATCAACCTGGAATCTCCTTTGCATAAACTCAGTGGTACACATAATCTTGAATGATCCTTAAATTCCCGGATTGTTGTGGATATAAACTCTTGTTGAAGAAAATTATGGATTCATTAGTCTTTGATATTAAATGTAGACATGTAATCATTCAAAGCTTAAAGCATAGAAGTTAACAAGCTGATAGATTTTGCCTTCATATAAAGCTGCCATTTTGCCAGGACACTTCAGTTTATAGTATATAAAGCCAGCATGTATGTGCTTTTATCATATTGTTACTAATAGATGTCTGCATAGCATCAAGATTATTTTAACTATTTTTTTATATGTTCATTAATAAACCTAGAACTAGTCCAACCATTGACATAAAAAATTTACGTTCAGTGGTGCTGGACTGGTTTTGCATTTAAGCTTAATTTGGGTCAGCTTTGAATTAGAAATTTTGCATGAATGAATGAATAGTAAAATGTTCTTAATTACAATTTATGTCTATCTTTACATGAAAATTGGGTTGTACTAACCTTTAATTTCTTCAAATAGTCATATTTAGAAAACTCTTTGAGTTTTAACTCTTTAACTTTTTTCTTCAAAATTTCCTTTATTATTCCAAATAACGTTGAAAACAACCCATTTTTGGAGACAAATCATATAATAATGATCTTTTAATTTATATCATAAAAAATACAAGATTTCATGACTGATTGTAACTAATTTGCAGATGTTTATTTATTACCTGCAAGCACCCATACAAATGGTAAACAAGTTTATTAATTATGCTGCATAACTGTAACTGGATTAGTATTACTCTATATTGTAAACCTTGTGGAAGCTGTATGTTTCATAGAGCGAGGTCTGTTCCATAAAGCATCTTTTAAAAGACTGATATTTTGACATTAAAAACTTTGGTCACAAAGGTCAAAATTTCATTGAAGCTAGAACATTTATGCAGTACAGCAGGCTACCCATTGAGCCTTAGAAAAAGAGAACAAGAAACAGACAACTCTCTATATCCTTTAAGGAAGAGAAACCAAGAATGAGTGGATGTGTTGAGCCACCCAGAATGAGAGACAAGGTTGCATTAAACATGGAAATTAAATGTAATTCATGAAACAGTATATTCACAAAATATTTTTGCTCCATGCACAGGGGTTTGCCCTGTGTATAGATCCTAATTGTCAGTCACATGTTATCTACCCCATATGTTCTTTTCCAGGCTGTGATTTTTCAGCAGGTTTCCATGGCTGGAGCATGAAGACTCTTAAAGGAGTTGTGACTGAAGCAGGGGCACATCTTGAGAAACTTATGTCTCAGCAGGAGGACACTGGTAATATGTTTTCCTTGTGTGTGTGTGTGTGTGTGTGTGTGAGAGAGAGAGAGAGAGAGACAGAGAGAGACAGAGAGAGAGAATTTGATATCTCTAATATATATATTGCATTAAACCTGGGAGTTAAATGTAATTCATAAAACAGTATATTCTAAAACAGTATATTCTAAAACAGTATATTCACAAAATATTTTTGCTCCATGCTCCATGCACAGAGGTTTGTGGTTTTGAATGAGCAATAATTATCAGGGGCAGATCCAGAAGTATTAACACATTGATCCCTGGAGGTTTTTGCTGTTTTTGCATGAAATGCGAGTAGGAAACACATTTTGGGGACTATTTCTGAATACATCATAATACATCGACTTCCATGCAGTTTTCCATTAGCTTAATGTATAGTTATGTTAAAAACATTGTTTTCCATTGGTTATTTTGCTTGTGCATGAGCAGAAGTGGCAAAGTTAGTTTTCTTTTCTTTCTTTTCCATATGGAGACCACTCTATATTCCAAATGCCAACCTTATCCTACTTTTTGCACAGGTTCACTTGTCTGTGTGCAGTTCTGACCAGTCTGCCTTAGATTTGAGGCCAAAAAATCTAAAATCTGGAAACAAAATCGGCATATTTCGAGTGAAAAAGCCTGGTCCAAAAGATTAGGTTTTTCTTTCTGTATTCTGTGTTCTGCTGTTAAATTTACTTAATATGTTTACATTGATTTGTAGATGAACTGTTTTCTGCAGAGGAAATAGAGAAACATGAAGCTGTAGATCAAGAGCAAGGTTAGTGTTGTTTTTTTTATTGACCCTACATGGCTAAGTAGAGATAATTTTTTTTACTGACTCAACAGGGCTACATAGCCATTATTGTGCAATAGAAATGTATTTTGCTTTATAAGCATATGATATTCCTCACTTATAATGTCAGAAAAGTAGTCTTATCAGAAAGTTTTTTTTAATTATAGATCTCTCTCAGATGTAAGTAATATTTTCATTATAAAATTAGATAGGTGGAACTGGATTTTAAATATCTAAATTTTTTTATTTAAAATCATATATTTTCTTTTTGAATTAATGTGACAAAATAGATTCATGTTATTTGAAAAAATATGAATAATACCGGTACTGTAAAATCATTTGAAAATCTTATAAATAAAATCAGGTTGTCAAGATTTCGCTGCAGCTGTGGTTTTCCATCAAATTCATTTTTACAATGCTGTATGGAGCAATGATAGTTAAGCTGGTAGAATGTCAGATTTGTTAATCCGAAAGGTCAAATTTGAGACCCAGAAAGGCCAGTCCATCTCAGCAGCCTTGATGTTACCTTTTGAATGGCACTTAGATTACATTTCTTCAGTATGATATTGCCACTAATGTGTTATAATTAGAAATCAACAAAATAAGAAGGTATAATTGATAATGTTGATTTGAGTCTTTTGATGTTAAATTTAATGAGCAATGATCATAACACTGTTCTTCCTTTCTTTTAGTCAAATTGCTTTCAATCAATTTTCAAATTGCTTTCAATCAATTTTCTGTCTAAACTAAGAATACCATACATATAGCACATATTGTTACAGCTTATTCATTTATATCTAATTTATAGACATTACACAAAATTCTCAATTTTACAAAAGAGGCGAATTTGTAACATGTTCAACTGATTATAGTATGGTGCCATTTCAAATAATCTGTGTGAGAGAAGTCACATTGACTAGCACAACAACTGTTTACTTTATGGAGACCTGGATATCATGCTGACTCAAGTTGGACGTAAGTTTGTCTCTAAGCATTTAGCTTTTGTCATTTGGATAATATATGTGATAATAATAGCCAGTTATAATCAAAGTGACCAAACCTGACAATTAATGAATACACAGCTTTAAGGATAGCTGGATTACACTCCTCTTTTGAAAATTAGATAGTTTATTGGCATTTGGAACAAATATCAGTGTGTTGAATTTAGAAATCAACATATCTGTTTAAGACTTCCATCTGTAAACCCTAATATGTGTTTGCTCATGAATGATACAGTTGAAAGTTTTTGCTGGCCATGTTAAAGAGGTGGATGTGCTAGAGAGGTAATTTTGAACACAATTTCATCAACACCAAATGATTCTGGACATAAAATGTAACCAGGCTGCCATTTGTGGTGGGTGGTTATATAGTAATTATCATGTTTATTGATCTATCCATCCATCCATCCATCCATCCATTCATCCATCCATCCATCCATCCATCCATCCATTGTTCTATCTATTCATTTTTCTATCTTTCTATCCTTCAGCTTAACCTAGTTAACCATTAGTTAGCCTGATAAGAGGTCCAAAGACAACATAGCACCAGATCCAACTTTATAATTTGTTGCTTTGCTTGTGAAACAAAAATCAGTGCATAATCCACTTTGATTTATATCCTCTTTCTTTACAGAAGTATTTGTTGACTCTCATAATAAGATATTGAGAATGGAAGAGAAGGCCTTAGTTACTGCTCTTCGAGACACATTCTTGCCACGGATGGCTGGCCGAGATGCTAGTGTTTTTGTGACCCTCGTGACAGATGTGTGGCCACATGTTGATATTCCAATGATGTTTGGAGGAGAAGAAGAAGGTCTCAAAAAAACACCAGATTCCCAATTGTCAGGCTCCAAGGAAAGTTCAGGCAGAGTTAAGACTGCCAAAAGTGTGGAATCAAGCAAGTCTGTTAGAGGTAGGTCACTGTTCTTACATGATAATGATGGTGGTGGTGGTTTTGTGGATAAGTTAAAATGTAAGTTGCAAGCAGCGAGGTTATTTTGAAATGGTCTATTCATCCATTCATATAACCAGCTGTCAGTAAATTCATCCATGCAGAGAAGCTCATATGAATGTGCAAAGATCACTTGATATAGACAAAGGTGATTTTGTCGGCAAATTTACATGAACATATATGGTACATGATTCTGTTAGAATTTCATACCATTACATACATGTTTCCATTTTTTAAAATTAATTGTTTTAACTTTTTTGCTTAGTAATTTTTATGAAAACTTGGTTAGGATGATTACTAAAAAAATTAATTGGCAGAGGCAAAATAAATTTGGAAATGTGTTTGTATGCATATATGGGTGACTTAAGTAGACGTTTGCCCCATTACAGCATCATTTCCACTGATATTAAGGTTTGCATTAAAAGCTTAACCATAGAAAGTTTTGTCATATTTTATTGTGATTTGTTTCTGTTGCTTATACTTCCAAAATTTCTAGTTGACCTTGTTTACTTTATTTAAAATGCAATAATAATAAATTGGTGTGTTAAAAGTATAGTACTCATAAGGTATATGATTGTTGAGTTTTAATTAAACAGTTTATAAAAGGTTACCAAACCTTCAATTCTGTCATTGAGAATTTACTGTTGTTAAGATAAGACCATTAATTAGGAGGAGTTATTGCCCATGTCTTATTGTTATTAATACAGAAATGTGTCAAAAATAAAAATCCATATTTCATATCTAAATATTATCATAACTGTTTTTGTAATCATTTAAATATTTTCCATTTTAGCACATTTTTCTGTAAATGTTAACATTCAATCTTCATCCATATTTTCAGTGAAATTAAAATCCTTACAAAAGACAATGCTGTTATGAAGAACAATTATATAAAGAAAATATGCATGTTTCTAACCAAGAATTGTTGTCAAAGTCAGAAATCGAATTTTCCATTATAAAAATCCTCTTTTTAATTGAAGATGTTTGTTACAGTTCGTTGCAGTTACTTATTGAAACTTTCTCTATTTTCTGTTTAAAGAAAAATTATTATATTTGAAGAAAGATAGATTGGACATGACAGAAATATTTTCCTTAAAGTTAAAATATACTCTTATTTTTTCCCTTAGCACACCGACTTGGTAAGGCTGAGCTAGTGTTCCTGATTTAGAATGACACATTTTTGTTGAATGAAGTGTTTTGTTTATGTGCCACCTTGCTGGTGTTTTCAGGTGTTAATAAATTGGCATTTCATGATTATTTAAGGCCCAACTTTCAGATACTAGAGCACAATAGTAATCATCATTATTTGTCTGTCCAAATGTCCATTCACACTTCTTGTGACCATTATAGCTTTGTAACCCTTAGAGATAATTTAATGCTCTTAAGTGAATTGTCTGTTCCCCATGATTATCCATCAATATTATATGTCCACTACAACAAATCTTTGCAACCATCATAGCCTGAAAGTCATTCCATGCAATCTGATGCAGTTTAATGTGTACATTGTCTCATAAACCTAGATGTACCTTTAATATGGTTTGTCTCATCAATTCCATTTTGAATGGAGTTACAACCCTTGACAATTAATTTCACATTTTGACATGGGATATTACTTATTTCCAGCCCTGCAACTCTTAAACGTAACTGGGTGGCATTTGGTAGGTGTCTAGCCTATTGTGTGTAGACATGCTTTTTGAAGGTTTTGTCCTTTCAGGTCCAATTATTTTTGAAGTTATTGCCCTTTCTCCATGCGTATTACATCTTCAGTACAGCATATTCTTGCAGCCAGCACAAATCAACAATTATTCAACATACATTATATCATTACATTCAGTTATTCTAGATCTTCGATTGATCTCACATATGTACAGAGATTAGAAATATCTGATCATTTTGTCATATTTTTGGGGAATGAATTTGAATTTTCTTGGTTACTTTATACTAGGAGAAACTTCCTGGCATTTATATGGCAAGTATTATATATATATATATATATATATATATATATATATATATATATATATATATATATATATATATATATATATATATATATATATATATATATCTTTTCTTATTAATATATCAATTTATTTCTTTATTTTTTTTGGGTAGAAGTATCAATGCTCAGACTTGATACATGTATGAATGTAAACAATGCTGACCACATTTAAGTACCAGATGATGTAGAATGCCATGACTGTTGTGTATATTCATTGTACACTGTCAGTCACAAAACATTCATCTTTATGTTTGTGTCCAGTTTTATTTGTTCAGAGAACATTTTAATCATATTAAAATCTTGCCAGAGATGTACTTAAGTATCACTTTTGAAAATATATATTAATCTTTGACATACACTGTAACCCCCCCCTCCAAATGTATTAATCAAAAATGTACAAAAATTGCACACACTATGGTTACAGTACTCCCTCATTATAATTCTGATTGCTCAATCAATGGAGTAGATAACCTTATAATGAAACTACCTTATAATGCAGTATACATTACTACCACTTAATGACTTTACTTATCTTATAACAGGAATGATTTAACAAAGTGCCTTACAATGAGGGAGTTTTCTATATCTAAACATTTTCTTGTTCAGCTTATGGCCATATTTGTCAAGGTCAAGGGCATTCACTTTGAACATTATCAGATTTGATCAAACCTAAGCTAGGATTTAGGAATCCGAGCATGCAATAACAGCTTTATATTTCCCATTACAGCTGTAAAATATGGTCAAGATTATCAGATTATCAGATAACTGGTCTATTATTTTGCATTCCAGGTGACCAGCTTCGTTTCCACAATTGTATATGTATGGATTGAAGATAGGAAACATAAATTTGAATCCATCTTCTAGTTTGAAACACACAAATTCTGTACACACTATCCTATCCCCAGTGGTCATCTTTGTCTACATTCATGTCTCATAATGAGTAATATAACAAATAGTTCTGATAAATATAAATGAAGTTAGTATTGCTCAGCCAGGAGTTAATTATATTTGCAACGATATGTGAAATTTTAATACCACAATCCTGCCTTAAAATTGCATTTGTATTTATGAAATATTCCAAACTTTTAGTTGCAATGAAAATCAGCTTTCTTTAGAAATCAACATATGTTATTTGCCATTCTTTGGGACATGACTACTATTGCAGTCATAGAAATCAGCATATGATATTTGCCTTCTGTGAAGCATGCTTAGTTATGCCTCTCATGAAAATCAACATATTATATTTTTGCCCTTCTCTGAGATATACCCAGTTGTGCCAGTCATAGAAATTCAGCATATGATATTTTCTCTTCTATGAAGCATGTCCAGTTGTGCCAATCATAGAAATCAGAATATGATATTTGCCTTTCTATGAGGTATGTCCAGTTGTGAACAACATGGGTACTTCTTGTCTGGTTATTATGTGATATTATAAAATCTGAATAATGACTGTATTTGCTTATATTTTTTACGTGATTGAAGGGTATGTACACTGAATAATTACTGTTGTTGTTATAGGGTTTAACACAATTTTTCAGCACAAAATAGGCTAAACATGGCAGCCAGTATTAATGGTGAAGGAAGAACCTGGGAAAACCCCTGGAAAGAACCACCGACCCATGAGAAGCTACTGGCAAGCTTTCTCACATACCCACATTGGTTGAGCCTGAGATTCGAACCCACACAAACAGAAATAAGATGGCAGTGATCCATAATGGTGAGAGCTTTAAACTACTCTGCCACTCAGGGCCCTGAATAATGACAGTATATTTGGTTATTTTTTCATGATTGAAAGGCATGCATGCTGAATAATGACTTTATATTCTTGCATTCTTTATGCAAGTGAAGGCACGAGTGCTTATTTTATATTTATGGACCACATTTACAGCCAGTTACATAGGAAACTGATTAGAGAAAGAAAGAGATAGCAAAAAATAACAATTGTTACAAACACTAGGTACTGTAAATAGATAAATAGGCAGCCTATGTTTTAAACTGATCAATGAAAGAAATGAGATAGCAAAAAATAGCAATTAGGGAATACTGTATCATATACCTCATTATAAGGTGCTCTCACTGTAGGGCAGTATTACTCCATGACTTCCATGGACAACACTATAATGAAAGTATATTGTAAGATTCAGATGGAACTTAATTTTGCATAGTTCAAGTCCCACTTGGTAAACAGGACACAAATTGTGTCCACAGATGGAATATACTCTAGCCCAGTTGATCTATGTTGTGGTGGTCCACAGGGGTCTGTTCTTGGACCAGTTCACTTCATTCTGTACACTCAGATGCTCTCAAGTGTGATAGATCATCACCCACTGTCTTACCAATTGTACGCTGATGACACCCAAATATACAAGTCTAGCCACCCAACTGAAGTTGATGCTACCATCCAAGGTTAAAGAGGTGCGTTTCTGATGTGAAATCATGGATGGATGGATGACATGTAACAAGTTGCAGATGAATGATGATAAAACTGAGGCCATTCTGATCACAAGACGAAGACATTCTCATTCACATCCTTTACGTCAAACAATAAATATCAGCAACACCAACATTAAATTGACACAGTCAGTACAAAAACTAGGTGTTAATCTGGTCAGTACTATCACATTGCACCAGCATGTCATGAACATATACAAGGCTGCATATCTTGAGCTGAGATGCATCAGCTCCATTTGCAAATATCTTTTTATGATTTTACCGACACAGTTCCAATTCTTATGATATAAAATATATCACTATAATTTACTCCTGGCTAAAACAATGGTGACTTTTTTTTCACTTATCTCTGTTCACTGCATCATAAATTAATACAGACCCCTATTCAACATCTGTTATTCTGTTTGCCAGTATGTAATTAGCATAAATTTTTTGTTAAGGTCATATATAACTGCAAGTAACATCGATATTGTTCTATTGATTAGTCCTAACAAACTGCATAGACCCAGATAAATCAGCAGATTATATGGTGGCAGGTCTGTGTCTATGCTGTTTGCTATTAGATCTTATTTATGTGAGTACTTGTGGTAATAATGTACAGCCAACTTCAGCCTACATACACCTAACTCTGTCATCAATTGATTTTCAGGCATACCAGGAATTAAGCTATTTATTTAAAATCCTAGATAGAATAACTGTGTAGACCCTAATTTATCAGTGCAGTATACGTTGACAAATCAGTGTCAATGCTCTTTCCAGTTGGCTGAAGATTATACAGTCAAGCAAATATTGAAAACTTCCTATACCTCACTTATAAGTCAAGTCAAACTGCAAACAACAAAGATCTTGATTTACCATAGCATAAAGCACATGTGGATCAAGGTCTATACTGTTTGTTCTACTGGTTATTTCTAACAAAGTGCACATACCCAGATCTGCTGGTACATTATGTGATGGCAGATCAGGGTGTGTACATTTTGCAGTTTGATTCATCTTATAAATGAGTATATATGGTAGTTACTGTGGACTATTCTAACTCCATTTATTCTACTTAGACTGAAAGCTAGATCTTATTGAATTAACTCAAAGACATTCCTACCTACTGACAACTTTGGCTTTTTTTACTTTAAACTTGCAACTGGGTTTATTTGCACTTCATTTTTCCATACATGCACATTAAAATCATATAATCATCTGGTGCTAGTCCTTAGGCCTGCTACAGGTTGCTTTGTTATACTGTCACTTCTGATGAGGTTGGGATGTATAGAAACCCCCATGTCTGATGTCCTGCTGTCCATTACACACTCATGGGAATGGAACCAATCCCAGAGAATTAAGTGGTATATTTGTATTAGCAACTTTTTTCACCATTCCTCTAGTTTGTGATGACAAATTGTTGTTCAGGTTTCTTTACACAGGGAAAGCTAATTAAACATATAGCTTTGCAGATTTTTTTCCTCTTTTTTTTTTCTTCAGTTTATCGATACCTTTATTTTTCTTTAAATAAATCATTCTGTACCATCTGATGAAGGGAACAGTATATATTTTCCTCATTTACATATTGTAATATATTTGTTGGTACACAATATGATAATTGTATCAAGGAGAATTGATATGCAATGAAAAATCATGTATTTGTTGTCGTAGAAACCATAAAGCATAATAACCCAGGGAACAGTATTACATTCCTATGATATTTATACTCATGTAAAAGTAAAGTTCAGTTGAAATCAGTATTGACTATGTTCTGCAGATGCATAATGTCCTGGCAGATCAGGGTCTGTTTAGCTTGTTCTACTGAGACTGAGATCACTGATGCATTATGGGATAGCAGTACTGAGCCTTTTCAGTTTTTTGTTGATTTCACTTATAAGCATGTACTTTATGTAGAGTCACTTATAAGCTGAGTGAACTGCAAACAACAAAAGATCATGATATGCCATAACATAATGCGTCTGCAGATTAGAGTCTCTATTGTTTGTTCTACAGACTTTTTCACCCAAAATATGTAACAAAAAGAATATCTACGTATTTTAGCTTGTATATATAAATATTTCACTCAAGGGGTGGAAATCTTTTGTATTGTCCATTCAGTCTTTACCACTTGTGACAATACCATGTTTTCACTTCAGTCGTGCAATATTTTCCTGGATCTACTGGGAAAAAGCCCCAACAGATATATTCTGTCACTCCCATAGCAAGATTTAATTGGGTAGAGTTTTAAGATATTATATACAATTCTAATGCCATAATTAAACACCTAAAATCAATGTTGTTATTTTTTTAAATCTCGTTGGAAAAAATTAGATGAATGTACTTTTGTAATATACATTTGTGCACATTATCTGGAATTTACTACAGTTTGATTCAGCTTTTGTTCTTAGTATATGATTAACACATTGATGGATATTTTATATTTTGTTTGTACAGTTATGTCATTTGAATGTGGGAAAATTTATGTTTGCTACTTAGAAAAAATTGGATGCTATTTAGAGGTTTTTCAATTTCAGTAGTTTTGTTGCTATCATTTTTTCGTATCTTGTGATATTGTAGGTTTATTTGCAGCGGTAGATTTAGGAAATATTACACAACTTGTGTGGTGATAATATATGGTATACAATAAATTGGAGATTGTTACTGTGTTTACTTGTTATTGATATGAGAACTATTGTCATTTTTGTATCAAATAAAGTAATAGTTTAAAGAAATTTGAAAACAAATTTACTTGCATTTGGGGATAAGTGCCAAAAAATGAGGTATTGTATTGAAAAAAAATTCTTCACTTTCTTTTCTTCAAAATGGTAACATTTTTAACCTTCTTGTTTAAGAATCTTTGTACTAAAAATTAGAGAAATTGAGAACCTTCATTTTTTAAAAATGTTTTGGGAAAAGAGATGACTGGATTGTTTTTTTGCTTGTTTGTTGCTTTTATTTTGATAATAAAAATTAATTTTCAGCTACAAATATTAGACTGATAGCATTCATATAAAATAATCTTTTTGTACAGAATCGATAAACCTTAACACGCCTGTGGTAACATTGGCACATGCCACTGCTGATCGTTTTGTCCCAGTCACTGACCCGAGCCAAAAGCAGGTACTAGAAGATATACAGGATGCTATTGCTGTGGCAACCAGTGACCTTGGCCTTCTTCCAGGGGTCAACTTCCAAGCAAGAGTTGCACAACTGGCTCAGCTTAATGCAGCTCATCAAACAGTAAGAGCACACACACACACACACACGCATGCACGCACGCACGCACGCACATACACACACACATTTTCAGGTAATCATTATTTTGAAATACAATTTTATTTTTATTTTGTATATACTTGTCATAATGATGCTTATGAATTAATATTTATTCCCAAAAATTAAAGATTTTAAAAAATATTAGAATTTCTTGAATGAATAATGCATGCGTTCCCATAATTAATGTATGCTGGCCATTTGTATCGGAAACACTATAATAAATCTGGCTCTTTCCTTGATCCTTAATTCATTCTTAAGAGCATTGCTGTGTGGGACATGTTGCAAGTTTTTAACATTTGCAACTACATATGTACATGTGTGATATAAGATTGTATTTTACAGGATAACTGTAAAATACAAAATGGTTTCATAAACAATAGATAGATGACATTATGTGACAATGGTATTGGCAAGGCTGAGCATAAAACCAAGCACTTATAATTCACTTCTGTACAAGTATAATATTAAGAAACACTTGTAAACCACTTGCCCATATGTAATAATCTATCTAAATTTTAGATTTTTGTTGTTGGACCTGCTGGCTGTGGTAAGAGTGAGTGTATCAAGACATTTGCTGTGGCAGAAAGGGAACGAGGGAAGACCATCAGTGTGCAGACTGTCTTTTCAAAGGCTGTAGAGTCCGAGGAACTGATGGGATATCCAGATCCAAAGACAAAGTAATAGCGAAGCTTCAGAAAATGAAACATTTAATTATTTTATCACAATTGTACATATACTGTGCTTTCTGATTAGCATAATGTTAGCATTTGTGCTCGTAAAGTTCCCAGTATATTGTGAGACATTTTGATACAGTTTTTATTTCATTGCTGTCTGTGTGATCTAGTGTCACAGAAAATTACATTTACTGCTAAAATTTTCTAAAGTGTATTAAGAATGGGATTAACAGTCTTGTATTTAGATCAGTAATAATATGATTCTAGTGTTGCAGATAGCAGATTATTGCCAAAGAATCTGCAAATATTCATTTATCAACAGTACAACAGCAATTAACAATCTCTAATTAACTGTTACAAGACATTTCCTCTTTTTTCATGTCTTATTGGACTATCTTTGTTTCTACAAGTGAAAATATTTGATCAGCTAACTATGTGTATATTTATAGTTCAGAAGAATTGCAGATTTTTCATATTGGCAAAACAATGATCTTTATGACCTGCAGAATCTCTTAATAGCCCGAGGTCTCACATAGCTGCCTTGACAGTGACCAGATATAAAACTGTTCTTAAAATATGTAAATTAATGAAAATATTTATGTTCTGAGAGGAGACAGTGAGTTGAAAACCCTTCTTATACATATCTTCAGTGATAAATATATCATAAGATACAAGGTACATATACTAAACACAAGAAATTGAAGTTTCTCAGCTATCTCTTGATTTTTCCTAATGGTATTTGGATTTATAGTGACACTTTTCAGTAATCTAGGCCCATGTTTTTGTGGGGAAAATATACCAATACAATGAACTATTGCACATGTTTTAGAGTTAAACCAATTAAACGTTAGGAACATCAAAATTCTGTGACTTTTTGACTCATTAGACTGGATTACAACTTGATTGATTCTATGTAACACCAAAGTAAAAATATTTGCATGTAGTTTTGTAAGTATGTGATACCTTTTTAGAGGCAAAATATTGATAACTTACATTTAAAAGAAATATTTTAAGCGTCTCTGCTGTTGTCTGCGAATTCTTGTACAATGCATACCATTTATCAAATTATAAAGTCCAATCTGTTGGGGCAACAGTTAGTTGTTGATATTTAATTGATGTCATGACGTAGTAAATGTTGAACTCTTTTGGCTATTCAGCAATCTCTTTATTGACATTTACTTTGAGTAACTGACTAGAAATGGAGGTTTGACTAAAACGGATTATTTGTAAAAGAAACATTTGTGGATATTGCAGAGAATCCTGACTATCATGGAGTGTAAGACTACATCAGACTGGACGAAATATGACAACATTTTAACATTATCTGTCTCTCAGGGTCTAATTCACAATGTGTGATATCTTAGTTAAAAGAACGATTTCTCTGCAATTACCATAACACCTAGATTACTGAAAGGTGTCACTGTAAATATGAATACGATTAAGAAATCATGGGTTACATTGTAATTTCTAGTTACATACCTCTTTCAGAATATATTTATCTAACAGGATATGTATTAAAATAATTTTGAACCCACTGTCTTTGTACTAACATAATTTAATATTTTCATGACTATGACCCATTTAAATATCAGGCTTGGTGTCTGTTAGTGATAAAGTATGTAGCATAATGGAAATGAGTACTGGAGTACTGTGTTGAGTAACTTGCAAGTAACTCATCCTTGGGATGAGTGATTGAATTAAAAATATACTAAGCCGTATGGATGGCTTCCATTTGAGTTCTGGAATAAGGATTTGGATCATGGTCATTATAGCTTAAAGAAAAATAGGTTTTGCAGAGAATTTTGTATTCTGAGCAATTTTCTTTACAAGCTTTGTGGGTGTTTTGCATTTAAGTTAATAAAGAAATAATTAGATTCTTGGGTCTTAAGGCTAGAGTTCATTTTCATGGAAAGTATAATAAGAAAATAAATGTTTCTGCACAGTTACTTTAGTTCAAGACTACATACATTAACCAGAAGTTGACGTCATTGGTTCATATGAAGTCTGTTTAAAGTACACTTATTGACTCATGTATTCATATGCACAAAAAGTTTTCAGATGTCATTGGTACTAGATTGTTTAAAAATGTCGAATATGACATAAGTCACTTTTGTTCATTTTTGAACAAGCTGTAATCATCATAGATAAATTATATCTAACTGTGCATTACCCATCTTGTAACTTGTGAGGAAGCAAAACTGAATGAATGTGACATTAATTTAAAATTTCAACCTTCTTGCAGGCTGATTTCTTAGTTTTTACAAATTTGTTTATTTCAGAGAATGGAAGGAAGGCCTGTTTGCCACTCTGCTAAGGAAATTCTGTGTTCCATTGCCAGCGCAGAGTTATGCTGTCAAGGTTAAGCCACTTATGAAGATTATGCAGGTGGATGGAGAGGTAATAGAGGAATAAGAAAAAATTCTTTTCATGTAAAAGAATAAGAAGATGATTTTTTAAAATGATTTTCATTTTGATGTACCCTTTACTTGCATTTGGTGGCAATCTTGATTATGATGTGCTGTACTTCTCTACCTCTGCCTGTCCCAGGAATTTGATTGACACAATTTTACAAAAACAATTTCATTTAGACAAATAAGATTTATCCATCTCTAAATGATTTGGTTAGATTGTCATGCCACTAAAGGTTTCTTTGTGCAAATTTGTTAGGTTTTCTTACAAAATTGCCCAAAATTCTCTTGACATAGACAAATGAAATTTGATAGTAAGCATAATTTTTATGTACCTAACGTGACTAGATTTTCATGACACTAAAATAAATAAAATTCTTTTTTTAACATAAATGATTGAAAGGCTATTTTGATTTTGTTTTTGTATGACAGAAGAATGTTTTTTTTTTAAATTTAAAGTGAAATAGTCCAGAATAGTAATAACTGAAGGAAGTTCAAAGTTACAAACATAATATTACATCATACCTGTGATTGCTTCATATTCAAACTATCAAAGATATTTCAAAGAGATATTTAGCTGAACATGTTGTTTAAATCAACAAAAAAACTTTTATTCTCGATTATATCAAAGATCATGGTTGAAGTTGTACATCCAAAGAACATGTACAATGTTATGCAATGCATAATTTCTGTACATGCACTAAGTAATTTGTTCTATCTTCAGGCTGACCCAGCCCAGATGGAGTTGCTACAATCAGTCCTTGACAGTGGTGGATCTGTTGTCCTTGGAAACAATGAGAGGATTGTCATTCCAGATACACTACGCTTTATGTGGGAGGTGAGATTGATACATAGTTAAAATTAATCTGTGGTGTGCCATATTGTGCCTATTTATTCTGTGGTGTGCCATATTGTGCCTATTTATTCTGTGGTGTGCCATATTGTGCCTATTTATTCTGTGGTGTGGAGCATTCAGCTAAAATCAGTACTGACAGCTAAGTCATGTGTACTCATTTGTATTAGCTATCAAAATTAAATTAACTTCATGTACTATAAATATGTTTTTAGAAGTAATTGACAGAGGCAGACATCCAAAAAATATATTCATGAATTAAAAGATATATAAATTTGTACATAGTTATTTAAATACATAGATACATACATACATACATACATACATACATACATACATACATACATACATAAATACATACATACATACATACATACATACCAATCTACATAAATAGACAGGTAGAGTCACAGGATGATAAATAATGACAAAAATCATTGAATGTTCTCAGCAAAATATTACCATTGTTCATTTGTGGCTTTATGCTATTTTCACTGCAGAAAAAAGAAATTACAAATAACTATTCTTCTTGAACTTAAGGTTTGCATACCCAAGCTAATGTTCATTTTCAAATTAAAATGCCCACTATTAAACATATCTTACCATTCAGATGGAGTCATTGACCCATATCAGCCCATCTTTGATGTCTAGTGTGGGAATTTTGGTCATGTCAGCAGTGGATGTGGGCTGGAAGCTGATGTTGGTCCGGTGGCTTGAGCACCGCTCGGAAGAGGATAAGGAACTTCTGACAGGGTTCTGCGATGTGTATTTGGACAAGGTGATCAAGTACCTGGAGGAATGTACCAAGCCTAGCATGTTTGCTACCTCCAAGTCGGGCAATCCTCAATTCAAGAGGGTCATGTCCCACAGTATTGAGAACATGGTCAGCACCTTCTGTGTTCTGCTGGAGGTATGTATTTTGTTATTGTTGCTTGTTTATTTATTTACTGGCTTTAGCTTTTTAGTTAGTATTATTTCTCAAAACTAATTAATTAATCACAAACTGCACTCACCTGCACTCACCTGTCAATTAATTACTGCTTGGTCAAAATTCTAATCAAACCTTGAGCAATTGGTGTGAATGAATGCTTATGCAACTAAATTTGTAGTCAAAGCATTCTGGAGCACATCCCTAGATTTTATCTTATTCCGACAAGTAGATAGGTTTTTGATGAATAACATTTGGTCAGAACTTTGCCATTTCTGTCCTGTGTGAATAAAATGCTGAAAAATTACATAAATCTGTATTCTGATTTTATTCTTTTTTGAAATAGTTTGATTTAATTTGTCAAACTTTGCCGTTTCTGTCCTGGGTATATAAAATGTTGAAAATATACTAAAATCTCCATTCTGATTTTATTTAAATTTTGCTTTCTTAGAAATTGTGAAGAATTGTGAAGGTGGCAAGAAATCAGTGCTAAGAGTTCTGGTCATGAAAAATAAAATAATTTCTTTTTTTCTTTATGATAGATATATCTAAGCCAGATCTGTTTTAATCATGCTTTTCATATTCATTAATTACAGACTTTGACAAACCCCTACTTAGAGCTGAGTGATGTGGAATTTGAGAGGTATTTCAACTTTGCCTGTATCTGGGCTTTTGGTGGATCTCTAGGCGTGGAATATAGGGAGCCTTTCAGTCAGTGGTGGCGAGAGCAGTTTGAACAGCACATCACTTATCCAGATGATGGCACGGTAAGGAAAGAAACAAATTGAAATAATTTGTTCCTTTTAAATAAAAATTTCATCACATGATGTCATTGACATGAAATTTCATTTTCTCCAGCATGACAAGATATCAGTATCATTGACATGAAATTTCATTTTGTCCAGCATAACAAGACATCAGTATCATGACATTGACTTGAGATTTCATTTTGTTCAGCCTGACAAGGCATCAATATCATGACATTAACATGCATTTTAATTTTGTCCAGCCTGTCAAGACATCAGTATCATGACATTGACATGATAATTAATTTTGTCCAGCCTGACAAGACATCAATATCATGACATTGACTTGAGATTTCATTTTGTCCAGCCTGACAAGACATCAGTATCATTGACTTGAGATTTCATTTTGTCCAGCCTGACAAGACATCAGTATCATTGACTTGAGATTTCATTTTGTCCAGCCTGACAAGACATCAGTATCACTTTTCTGCGAGTGGCAATGACATCAACATCAAGACTGTGTGTTTTTGAAGTTTTTGCATGTCAGTTACACTGCTGTTAATCATAGCACAATTTGCATGTGAGACAATGTTTTCTTTTATTGGAAGCATGGGATATCCAAAATAACATCATGACATTATACAATGTAAAGGTATAGTGTTTGATGCATCCAAATGTCTTTTAAAACTATGTCACTATTATAACACTAATTTGCCACTTATTATTATGCCATTTTAACTGTTTGGTTGTCTTTTTCTTTCTCAGGTATTTGACTATGTTGTGGATAGTGAAAGCCATGCGTTTGTCAAGTGGTCTGAAGCCCTTCCAACATTTAGCGGTACACCACATAACGGTATTCCACCTGACGCTTTTGTCCATACTGTGCAAATAGAGGTATATACTAATGTACTTACTTTCATTTATATAGTTTTGCAATCATAGTACACAGATGAAAGTAGTTCTTTGCACTTGTAGCATCCATGCAGTTATAATGATTATTACAGTAGTAGAGGTAGTGATAGTTTAAATACAATGCAAACATGAAGATGTCTTTATATATGGGAAATCTGTCTATAAGAGACCAGACTTTTAAACCCTTGCTTTTAGGTTCAACTACTAATTTCATATTTAATGTAAATAATACCTATCTATAAAAGTCAACTCTAACAAACAACACTTATAAATCCCTATATTTATGTTTGCCTGCCAATTTCCTATCTACTGTAAAGGATACTTATATAAAAGGCAACACTTATAAATCCTTATATTTAAGTTCACCCACCAATTTCATATTTACTGTAAAAGATACTTTTATTTTTTAAAAAGATGACACTTATATTTGCCAATATTGAAGTTCACAAGCCAATTCCATATCTAATGTATAGGATACCTCTCTATAAAAGATGACACATAAACTCCTACTTTTTGGTTCATGTACCAATTTCGTCTCTAATGTGAAGAATATCTATCCACAAATGACAGCATATATATATATATATATATATATATATATATATATATATATATATATATATATATATATATATACAGTGGAACCCCGCTATAACGCGCCCCGCCATAACGCGAATTCGGATATAACGCGGTCGTAGCATGGCTCCCGAAATTTCGTATATTCATTCACACATGGAGAAAAAAAATTCGGAGAAAAGTAAAAAAAAAAAACACAAGAAATTAACTTCATTTTGGGCATGAGATTAGTTGTGACTTTTAAAATAATATGATCGTGGCATGGTTCCTGAATATTGAAATTCATTTACGTGTATTTTTATCGGACCGTGAAAATATTTGTTTAACATACGAGAAATAGTGTGTAAAACGTTTATTATAATTTGGTGGAAGAATTCGCGTATGACTATTAATAATAAACGATCGGAACTTAACAATTTATCCAGGTTCTTTAAGTGATTTTGGAGAAGTGATCGTGTATGAATTCTAAAATAATACGATATATATAACGTACGAGAAATAGTGTGTACAACGCTTGGCTTCTGAAATTTATCAATTTGAACAGGTTGTGGTGAAGCTCCGTATTCTACTCTAGAAGAGAAAACTGGTTTCATTAGGTTTTTGAATTGTTAAGCCGAAGTAAACATTATCGGAAGTGTTACTTATTACGGATCCATGAGTAATGCCAGTAAATCGTCTTTGTGATTGTCTTCCATGAATTCTGTATACAGTCGTTGCTCAAACAATAGCCGACATGGACTTCTTATTTAACTGCAATCACAGCCAAGCAGCAGACAAAGCTGTGATTGATACAAGAGTCGCATAATTTAATAAACATCAAAGGACGAAAGCCGCCAACATGTATGCTGTGCTTGGCGGTGTGATCAAACAACAAACAGTTGAAAGTAAATAATATCCACTTTATTATCTGTAAATTAAAAGGGTATGAAATTGTACATCCGTTCAGCTTAATTTTGTTTTATATAAAAAGTGATTCGTAACCATTGCAGGCCTTCATTGCTTAGTTATCGAGCTTTATCCGTGTATGTTGTTTGCTTATATAAAAAAATATTTTACTGTTATGGAAAAGCAAGTTCAAAAACGCAAGTCATTTTCTGCTAAAGAGAAACTGTATGCCCTAAATCTGAAATAAAAGTTATTTGCACGCTGAAATCATGCATTGATTGTTAATTATTCTTGCAGTTGTCGCATATGATAAAATTTTAGCGGTATGAAATTTGTACAGACACCGTATGTAGACCCGGGAATAGCTGCATGCAATGACCGTACGATATCAGACAGCAAGTAAATGGTTTCAATATTTTGTTCATCCTATATTTTACACGATGAATTCAGACTATTACAAAATTATTGAATATTTTAAATCTGTACGATTTTCAATGAAATTACATCCATTATGGATGAACTGCATGCCATGATGGCACGGTAGCTTACGGTATTGATACACTTTTCATGATATAGCTATAGTCTGGTATTATCGGTCAATCTGTATTATCGTTCGAACAAATAAAAATTAGTAAATGTTTTTAATGCACAGTAATAACCTATAAATATATTAGCCATCAATTATTTTGAATATATCATCATTAATGCATTCCAGTTAATATTCATCTGATGATAAGCAGACTTTTGATAATTGTACATGTATACACGTATATGTTCTCGGAAAAAAAGTTAAATATTGCAAAACCCCGCATTAACGCGACCCCGCTTTTAACGCGATCCGATTTTATGGACCCCGATCATCGCGTTATAGCGGGGTTCCACTGTATATATTTATATATATATGCTTAATGGCACATCAGTATAATAATGACAATGGTACCAGTTAAGTTAAGTTAAGTTGTAAAAATTAATTGTTATAAGAAACATACATATTCTTAGGTTGACCTACTCATTCTATAAGGACATTATCTCAAGATCCTCAAAGTGATCTTTATAAACCAGATTCCGTATAAATGTAATTTTAGGTGTCAATAATTATAACTTTGCAAGTAGGTCAGTATGCTTCAAAAACTGGTATTAATTATTATAATAATGCCTGGTATATCATTTTTCATCAGCTCTTGAAAATTAAGAAGCAAAATGCATTACAAGAAGAACATTATGTTTTAAAGTGTAAATCCTTATAGTTCAAATGTTCATATGATTATTACATTTTTCAGAACATAATATTTAATTTGATCTTCACTTGAGATAATGCCTTGTTATCTGAGTCATTTATCACCAAACTAAACTATAAATTGATCTGTCCTGTTGTATCTCACAGCAAATCACTCATCTCCTGGGTCTGCTGACTGATGCTGGGCGACCGGTCATTTTGGTTGGAGAGAATGGATGTGGCAAAACTGCCATTATTAATGACCGTATCCGAACCGTGTGTTCTGGCGAGGTGGCAGAGGTGCTGGCCCTCACACTCCAGGCCAACAGGTTAAGTAAATTCCTTTATTTTTTATTATTAATACCGCCCAAAGCAAATAAATCATGGAACTGTTAGTATGTTCATAGCAGATATTTCAGTATTCATACTTTTGTTATAAGAAAAATTTCAAGGTTTACTCTAATTATGTCCATGTTTTCCTGTGTCTGATGCCCTGATCCAGATTATGCAATAATAAATGGTCACTTATTTAACCCTTTAGCTACTACAGCTCTTGTGCAGTTTCATTAATTCTGAGTGCTACTGTATTTACCCTATGTTTTCAGACATGGTATATTTTTGGATATCAATTTAAAAAAAAAGTATAATACATATATTTAAGTGCCTTGCAAGTTTTTGCATGTTTCACCACTATAATTTTTTTCTACAATTTATGTTTTGAGACACAATCTAGGAAGATCTATGTCATTTTTTAATGTAAAATTCACAGTTTGTTGTTAATTTAACTGTTACAAAGTTTGCTTTATTTGGTCGCCAATTATTTAATGTGATCATGAACTTCCATGAACTAATATACTTTAAAATTCATTAGTATGTATGCTTGTATGTATGTTTGTATGTATGTATGTATGTATGTATGTATGTATGTATGTATGTATGTATGTATGTATGTATGTATGTATGTATGTATGTATGTATGTATGTATGTATGTATGTATGTATTTAGTGTAGTGTAGTGTAGTGTAGTGTATTGTTTGTATCAATGAATGAATGTATGTATGTATGTATGTATGTATGTATGTATGTATGTATGTATGTATGTATGCATGCATGCATGTATGTATGTATGTATGTATGTATGTATGGGTTTTTATATGTATGTATATGTATGTATGTGGATTGATATATAGATAAACATTTCTAAATTAAGCTTTACACTGTAAATAGCAGTATCAAAGAATGAAAAGAAATATGATTTAATGCTGTAATATATTTAAATGTATTATTCAGTTTTAAGTAGCTTGTCCATTGTTTTAGTCCTCAGGCAAAAAGCATTCAAATTCTGTGTCATTGTCATAATCCATATTGTTTTAATTTTTTGTAATTTCTGATCAGTGCATTTTTACTTCTGCTCAGTTTCCACACACCTTGAAAGATTCCATTATCATTGTGTGGTTTTGCTTCAATGTGTCCATGGCATTTACAACCTAGTCCAATACAGTCTCTTTGCTGACTATCATGATTTGTCTGTTACTGCTTTCATCAGATGAATTTAATGCATTCGTAACATCCCTGAGTTATTCTCTCCAGTTATGGCAGACAGGTTTTTTGATGCTCACATCAAGAGGTTGCAACTTGGCTGTACAGCCTCCTGCTATTATTGCCGGCACAACATTTCTGCACCACAACTGTCCATAACTAATAGAGATCGTTCTCTTTTGGTGAATGGCAAATAGATTTCTTCACTCCATTGCAGCATTAGTATTTTGTCCATCCTTTCTTTCTCTTAAAGTACATCAGTGTCTCATCCATGTTAATAATAAATTTATCGTCAAACTCATCCTCCTCATGTCTATCCATCACAAACTTGTGGAACGATGCAATCTTTTCTTTCAAATCCTTGGGTAAACATTGGGCAAGAGAGATCATGCTTCTGAGCACAAATCCAAGTCTTTTCATGAAACTCTCTCCCCAGGAACAACTGGCATGGAATTTGCTCACTGTAAATACAAGCTCCTTGGCATAGATAGATATTCCCTGAACACTGACTGGAATTGACAAGTCATGCTGAGAAAGCACCAATTGAGCTATCTTATCATCCATAGCTTGTCCATATGAAATGAGTCGTTCACACTTAGGCAAATGTCTGTTTAAGTTCAGATCTGCAGTAAAGTAAATTTTCATTCAGGTACTCACTGTTTATTTTGGAATCTTGAATTTTTCCATTGTAGGTCTAATTTCCAGAAGTTTTGAATTGTTAACAATATTTTGAGGTTTTTAAATGTATAATGTATATAGTGACCACGTACAAAACCGGGTGGAGCACTCGCGGGTTCAAAATAATCAGACTCATCATCTAGAGCAGCTTTCATTGTAGTCTTTTCTTGTTGTGATGTATCCTCAGAATCATTTAGGTTGCTTTTGTGGACGCTTGGTACAACGTGTGCTCTTTTAATGAAATCCAGATGGCTGCTTTTTTTCTGAACACACCTGTCAAAATAAATCACACAAATTATATTATTAACAATTATCACCTAGACAACTTGAAATCTTAGACATGCATAAAAACAATCTTTGAGCAATCAATTGTTTCAAGTCAGCTTGTCTCATTTTGAAGCTACCCTCAGCTAGATGCAACACTGGGGTTTCGAGTACTGCTGAACTATACACATATAAGTGACACTGGGGTAGTAAATGAGGCTTATTGACACTGCATATATGCATCAATGGGGTTTAGGAGCTATTACTAGTGATGCTTAGATGTGGAAGTCATGGCTAAAGGGTTAATTAAGGTAGTTAATTTTCTTTGGGTTCTTTGGTTTTATCTTCCAGGATCAATATTTTCCACCCGTCTATAATTAAGAAACACTTGATAATATGAAATTGGCAGAGCCAAAGAGAAAAATGTCTGAACTGACTGAAGCACTCCATGCACTGACTAAGTGCATCTCAATAAAGTAATAAATCAAGGAGGAAGAAAACAATAATATTGTATTACATCATGGAAATCTTTTGCATAGTGTCATGTATGCATTCTTCTCCTATGCTAAAAGTGTTTTTGCTTTAGATGAAATATTAAATTTTTTAATGGATATGGATAATAAATTAAAGTCATGAAATTTTGTATGGAATGATGATGTTGTCTTTGTTTTCATTGATTTTATTTATTTGAATTTTGCATTTCCTTCTTAAGTACTCCTCGGGAGAAAATCATGTGAAAAACTACTAATAAAATAATAATACTAATAAAACATTGAAAACAAAGGTTTGTCAACAGAATCACTACAAAGATGATACACATTACCATAAAAGCTTGTTTTGTAAGCAGGAATCTTTGTCTCTACTCTCACTGCACTTGAATATAGATATACTAGCTTTTCAAAAGTTTGAACTGAACTATTTTTCAATTTATTATATTTTTAAAGTTAATATCTGTCAATTAGCAAAGACTTGAAAATGTATTGGACTTTTTCTTTAATAATCAAACGGATCAGGTTGTTTTTTTTACCAAATACTGGCATAATTGTAACCTGACTGAGTCTTTTGACATGATCAACTGTATTTCAGAATCATGAATACATGTAATTCTATTGGAATAAAACTTTTACTAATTAATTGCTTTTGAGCCTCCATATTCCACACATAAAAAAAATTATAAGAAAATGGCAAGCTTTCTACTTTGCATCATGATTAATTTATAACTTACAAATATGTTCCTGACAGTGGTTAAAATAGGAAAAATAGCATTCAATAGCAGACTTCATTGTTTTGTACAGATTCACTAATGCTCGCCTTCTCTATGACCGTCTGGACGAAAGATTGGAGTGGAAACATGGCCGTACATATGTACCTAAAGGAAACAAGAAACTTCTGTGCTTTGTGGATGATATCAATCTGTCACAGGTAACAGGATCAAAGAATCAACATATGGTTTTCATAGGCCTTGATTTTATTCATTTAGGTTTAATATCAAACTATAATTTTCTCTAGAACCCTCTGAGAACATGTACCACTGTATAGAATAGACTAACCCTAAAAATATAATTTTGCTAAAAATTGGATGAAAATTATTTGTTTTTTGTGTGTGTATATATACACTCCTGCATATTTGCCAGATGTGTATTGATAGTTTTATACAATGAAATAAATTCAACAAGATCTTTCATCATCTAGTCTCTAATGAGTGCAAAATATGTACAAGTATTGACTTCAGACCCCATACTGAAATATTAAGAGCAGCAAAGACAGCATCTAATTAAGATTATTCTACTGTCTAGTGGATTTTAAATACAGAAACTCAGTGGGCTTTTTTAAAAAATGTCTGTCTAATGTTGTAATTATGTAAATATGGGCACACTTGTGTGCATTGTGTGATGAGTGCTAAGCCTGCCAGATATGTTTTACATTATTAGTGTATTACATGCCTTAAAGAAAATATGTCTTTTTCTTAAAATGTTGGATTTCTGTCAGCTTATGGGGTAGATAATTTATTCTCAATCATACAATAATGATTGTGTAGCGTTCATAATAGACACAAATTTTGAGTCTCAAAAATTACACAATACTGGGATAATGGCAGATATGTGTTAATACTCTTGCTATTTTTTTAAAATTTCAATATCTATGATCCTCTTTAATGGATTTCAGTGTACACATGTTAATATTTAAAATTTTGTTTTTATATTATTTTTTTGACTGGCACTCTATATTTTCTTCCTTGAACTTTGTTTTTTTTGACATTAGGAAATCTACAACATTCAAAATTCTCATTTCCAACTTCTTGTAAGTGTTATGAAGAATATTACATCTGTAATATTTAATCTTATTTGGAATCTTTAAGGTGGACAAATGGGGACATCAGACAGCAATAGAGTTGGTTAGAGAGCATATTGATGATGGAGGCTTCTACAACCAGGACAGTCATGCCTGGAGATATGTAAAAAATGTCACCTACATCAGCAGCATCAACTGCAATAACACAGCAAATGTGCCAAAACTCAGCCACAGATTCCTCAGACACTTTTCAATCTTTGCTGTCCCTTATCCAGGGTAAGTATTTGTAGTCTAACACTGCCTTTTTGTTTCATCTTTGTCATTTTGTTTCCTTTTTATACATTCATCATAAGCCAGGCTTATTATGTTATGACATTGTCTGTCCCTATACTTACACTTGCCCGCCTGGCATATATTGTTTGTAATGGTTGGAGTTATTTTCATAAAACTTCTGCCTCAAGGTCAAAGTCAAGGCATGAAGAAAGTAATTTGTTGATTTTTTGCCTCGTCCAAAGTATAACTGTTGAACTACAGAAGATGTTTTGATGAAACTTTGTCCATATATATATCATGACTAGTTGGTAAGTAATTTATCATAGCCAAGGCTCCTTCCTTATGGTCAAGTTAATGGATATTGAAATTGTATGATTTGTGTCTTTGTCTGAAGCATAATGTTTTAAACACTGAAGAAATATTTTATCAAACTTTTGCCCAAATCATGACTAGGTGGTATGTTTACCATAGCCATATCCCTGCCTTAAGGTCAAGGTTACTGCAAAGGAGAATGTGTACTGGTAATATGTCACATATTTCCTTATTTGGAGGATGAGGTTTAAACTAATGAAAATAACACAGTGAAACTTTGTCCAATTATGAATCATATTTAGACCACATTTTGCTTACTATAGCTATGTTCCATACCTCATTATTAAATCACAGCAAGGAAAAGTATAACTCTTATATGTATCCTTATATAGAATATAACTTTTGAACCATTTTAAATATTGTAATTAGTAATATATAATGACTAGTCATTGTATCACATACTGTATCCACACACCCTGCATGAATGTATGTCACGTCAATCAAAATATAAATCTGTGACCTAAAACCTTGTATATCACTTTTTGAACCAATGAATAATGAAACTTTAGCCTATTACATCAGTTGTCTTGACAGTCTTTTTGCCTGCATTCATATAAATCCTGTCAGATATTTAGATGAAATTTTATGAGGTCCACATCTTATTATACAGTAATCAAATCTCTAGCTCAAAGGTCAAGGTCATTGATGGAGAAAGGGCACAAGGCATTACATAATGTGGTTCAGATTAGGGTCTGGGTTGTTTATTTTACTGATTGCTACAAAGGAGCTGCAATTGACCTAGATCTCCTGATGCTTTATGTGACAGCAGATTTGGATCTATGCAGTTCAAAATTGGATTTATCTTTATGGTGCCTTGATCCTCTGAGACAGTTACCTGAATGATTTTAATTTGTTGTCTAAAGTAATTTAAATATCCTTTTCAGAAGCCACGATCTTCAGACAATTTTCACCACTCTGCTTCACACTCACTTTGTGGCACCAGAAACATCTGGAAGTGGAGGCATTGCTGCCAGCTCAGCACACCATTTGGGAATCCATGATGAAAAGGCAAGTGCCAAATTTCATGACCATCTAGCTTCTTGCTGAAACCTAGATTATTTTTTTTACAAATGTCATGAATCAACAAATGTTTTCTAGAGCTAAAATTTTGTTAATTTGTAATAGGATTTAAATTGTATTATTTTTTAAATGAAATTTAAGAAAAAGAATGAATCAAAACCAGATATAGCATTTTCCCAGAAAAATTAAATAACTTTATAAATTTCATATTTTTTTATACTGAAAGTTACCTGAAGCATTAAAGAGCATACATTAAACCCTTCTCATTGAAGTCAGATTCAGTCTGCTGTGTTTATATATTATGGATAATCTGTTTCTGTTATTACATAAGTAACCTGTTTTGATATTCAGGGAGGACAAACTGTACATGAGGAAGAAGAGGCTATGAAAAAATTGCTGTACAATATTGTCAAGGTCAATATTGAATTGCAAGATCGTCTTCGTACCATGTTTCTTCCAACTGCCCAGAGGTGCCACTATATCTTCACCTTGCGTGACTTGGCTACAATTTTCAGGTAGAATTACATCTTTAGGATTCAGTAACATTTAATTTCTATTTTTGATTGAAGGGAATAAAGATGATTAAATTTTATCATTTGCCATTAATTCATTTGCTGTTAAATTAATATTAATTTTGTACAAGGACTTTGTAAGTATGATGGTACATATCATGTCGTACCAAATCAAAGCTAGGCACAGTTGAAGATCCAATGCCTTGCCCATGATGTTTGTTTTATTAACTTTTAAATGCAATTTAACCTATCTATGGTCTTACCTAATTCATACCTTAATCTCATGTTGCATGAAAATTGAATGATAGACATAATTGTGCAACACTACAGAGAATGTTGTTCCTTTCTGTCTAAATATCAGATACACATGATTGCAGCATTTCAGTATTTAAGTGAATGATTTATAATGTAAAGGCATACATATTACTTTAAGTTGTTTTATAAATATGTCTTGATATAACTGTAAATTAAATGTTCTTTCTTGCAGAAATCTGTGCCTTTCCCTGCAACCCAATGCCAGCAAGAAATCATTGCTGTTGCTCTGGCAACATGAATGTTACTGGATATACAGCCACAGGATGGTGAGTGAGGTGGACACACGAAGATTCCGCCAGGCTCTAATCACTGCCATGAAAAAAGAGTTTGCTGATGATGAACAGGTAAGAAATGAAACGGAAATTTTAAAAAAATTAATTTAAGATTGTGAAATAATTCTGTGTTTAACTTCTGCAGTGTTTTTATTTCCATTATTTCATTTTCCAGTAGCTTACTGGGCTGTTGTTTATGCAGTATTTACACTGTAAATAATGACACATTGGCAGATAGACCCTCTAAAATGTAGCAAGTACCCCACTTTGATGCAGTTATATTTATTTCTGATTCTCTATTACAATCTCCGATTTTATCACTGTCATGGGTCAGATGTGGTTTATCTTACACTGGGTGTCATATCTTTAAACAAATGTTATCCTAATTAAGTGTAATGAATTGAATTATAGACTCTCAGGTTTACCATGTGTGTTACTCAGATACTATGGTGAGCAGATTTGTGTTTTTTTTTTAAGAACACAAACATTCAAAAATGAGTGTTGGTACTGGAAATTGATAATCACATGTTAAAGACAAAAACAAAGACTTAATTCACCCCAGGCCTTATGGAATGTCTACAAAGACAAATGACATTCTTGACCACTATAATGAAGACTTTATCAAGAATTCTTATTTGGACATTAATGAAATCGTACGGTTTTTCACAGATGAAGAGACAATAGGAATCTTTGAATTAACTATGTCCTTGACTGTTCCCCTTGAATAAAGAATGATTAATCATAATGGGGATTTACATGATTTTGGCACTGAAATGGTAGTAGTGGCATGCACTTTCGTCTAGTTTAAATTCTGTAGCATATGATAATGCTTGCATGACCTGTAGATTTTAGGAATCCAATAGCAAGACTCATTATTTTTTGTTTAGAACAAACCCTCCTGTGGTTGTTACTATAAAGAATACTTAGCAGTGTTGAAAAACAAATTTTGCCACAAAATTATGGCCACTGTTTGTGTTCTTCAGGTTGTTGCTTATGATGGTGCATTCATACCGGTATATTAAAATTGATTCTTAAATAATGATTGTGGTCACAAATGACAGATGGGCACTCATAGCAGAGGTCACTCAAGACAAGTTTTACTATACACATATATGATTATAGTGAAAGAATTTCAGATCTAAAAATTCAGGACCCCTGTCCACAAATTTCAAATGAAAGTTCAGTTTAATTTTTCATAAGATCTCACTGCATCTAGTTGTGTTCACTGAGATGTGATATAAGGAGGAACTTGATGCAAATTTGTTATATTTTGTACAAAATGTTATAAAAGCATAGATCACAAAATTACTTATGTCCATCTTCTTTAAAAGCATAATTTATCTAAGTGAAACAAGAAACTATTCTGGTCTGGAATATTAAAGCATAGAAAATTCTAACATTAATTGAATACTAAAGACTTCCACACTCACAGCATGTAGCTTTCTTTTATCTCAGACTTCAAAAGATTTGAAACAGCTGAATCCTAAAATCCATTTTGAATCCATTTGGATTGAACAAAAAAACTGTATAATCTTTCTATAATCAACTGTGAGGTCCCCTGGAATTACTTCATTTAAATATAGTTTCATTTCAAATGTAGAATAAATGCATATCTAACAATATACTTTAATCAGCTCTTTTCTTTATATTGTGCATCTGGAAATGTTTTCAATCGGAGTTGTTATAAATGGACCCTATTTTGTCTTTTTTTTTCTTCTTCATTCTGTTGAAGAAAAGAAACATTTTACAGCCAATAGTATTTCTACACAAAAATTAATTCTTCAGGTCCAAGTGGTGATTCGCACACGCCAGCCACTCTTTAGTAACTTGATTGAGCAGGACAGTGGAATCGTGACAGCAGGAATGATTGACACTCGTCAAAGTACAAAGGTCTCCGAGGAGGATGCCAAGACAGACCTGTACAAACCTTTCTTCAATGCTCAAGATGTAAAGGAACTGATGATGAAGGGGGTGGATGAGTACAACAAAATACACCCCCGTATCAGGATAGCCCTCTACAAGGTAGGTGTATATATTTCTTGGTATTAGAATTGTATTAGTTTGGCTGTAAAACAGGCCAAAAAATGCTTTCTTGAGGAAGTATTGATTATCTACTCATTTCCAGGATCTTTTCTTAAAGCTGAAAACAAATTATGAACTGCAATCATTTAACACAGCTATAAGTTATAGCTGTTATAAAGTTATAACATGTAGAATTGATATTATTTTCATCAGACAGACTGTATGTGATTGTGACTTACTGACATGATAAATAATGAAAACATTTAATATGTAGGGTTAGTTTCATGGTTGGGCAGTAGCTGAGCATTCTTTGCATATGTTACCATAATTTCTTATTTACATATGAGATTTAGACCACCCATTTGTTTTCTCCTACATTATTTATATCAGTAGTAATTTTGTAACATACAAACATGGAAAACTATGTTGCATACCTTGAACTGAAAATGATGAAATGCATGGAAACATTCTTGATCTCTGGACTAAACATTTAGGGGAGAAGGAATTATTAAATCAAGATAAATACTTAACCTATTTACTGCCATAAGTATAGTGTTAGATTCATTGAGTAATTTGTTTTCAAATGAGACTTACGATATCTTTTGTTTTCTTTCAGTCTGTCATTGCCCAGGTATGTCGACTTGCTAGAACTATTGCTTCCCCACACGAGTGTGGGCACTGTGTCTTAGTCGCAGAGGGCTGTCCAGGTCGTTGTGACACCATTGCCAGGTTGGCTGCTCACTTGTGTGGCTACATGGTGTACCAGATAAACCCCACCCCTGGGACTACAGCCAATGACTACAAGATGGAACAGTTCAAGGCAGACCTGGTTCAGGGATATACAAGAGCTGGAACTAAGGTTAATTGACCTCTTTAATTATCTTCAGAGATTTGTTTCCTTTGCACAATAATTCATGCTGAATATAATTGCCTGATGTGTAGTTTGTATTCATATTTAGCAGTACAGTACTCACTGACTAAATACCATTCATGTATTTGCAATATTTAAATAATGCATAGCAATACAGTACTCACTGACTAAATGCCATTCATGTATTTGCCATATTTAAATTATTTAAATATTGTAGGAGGAAACACTTAAATATTGTATAGCAATACAGTACTCACTGACTAAATGACATTCATGTATTTGCCATATTTAAATATTGTATAGCAATATAGTACTCACTGACTAAATGCCATTCATGTATTTGCCATATTTAAATAATGCATATCAATACAGTACTCACTGACTAAATTCCATTCATGTATTTGCAATATTTAAATAATGCATAGCAATACAGTACTCACTGACTAAATGCCATTCATGTATTTGCCATATTTAAATTATTTAAATATTGTAGGAGGAAACATTTAAATATTGTATAGAAATACAGTACTCGCTGACTAAATGCCATTCATGTATTTGCCATATTTAAATTATTTAAATATTGTAGGAGGAAACATTTAAATATTGTATAGCAATACAGTACTCGCTGACTAAATGCCATTCATGTACACCATAAAAATGGATTGCCTTATAGAGGAATGTTCCTTTTACTGAGGTACTTCATGCATAATGTTACTACAGTAAAACCATTTTTAAGAGACAGTTCCTTCTGAAAACAAAATGTGGGATGGTTCAGGTGGTCTCATGTACATGTCCAGTATTCAAGGTTGATATTCAACTGGTCTTAAGAAAGAAAAATACCCACAATTACTGTCCATATATTTTGCATGTTTCATACCTCTTGTTAAAATATTATTGCATTCATGTAAAAAATGAACGATATAACATGAAAGATACATTGACCATGAACTTAATTATATTTCTTACATATATTGGCATTATGGCATTTAAATTGAAAATATAACTATAAGATATCACTTGATAAATTTACTTCTAGTCAAAAGCCAAAACTTAAGTCACCTATGACCTAGTTATAAATAGATGAGCTCAGTAAACAAGGATGTAACAGATGTACTAACTTAAAGGTGAACAGATGACAAGATGTTTGGCATGTTCAGTCTTGTATGCAGATTTGAATAAAAATAAAAACAAAGAATACAGACTTTACAATAACTCTGTAATTAACCCATTAGGATAAGGCAAATAACATCATAGGAGAGAAAAACAATGAATGCTTTCATTCTGGTCATTACATATAACTCCCCAGAAGTTTAGCATTGACCAATGTGCAGTGAGAAAGCAGACTAAAAGATCTGACCTCTTATTATAGTCTTATTAGCTTTGTATGGGTTTTCACAACAGGTAACAACAGTATTAACCATTGAACTGAATATATCAATACATGATTGCTAATCCTTTAAAGACAGGCTAAGTACATAAGTCTGGTTTAAGGTCTTTGACATACAACTTTACCTTATAAATCTAATGAATCTTGTAACCAAACTAAACATTTTCTATCATTTTTTGCCATCTTGGTTTGTACCAATTTGCACCCTGTCTACTCAGCAATCATGATTACAAATGTTAAAATAAAAGTTTGTAGTATTTATATCGGTATTTATGATCAGAGTATTAAAAGAAAAGTTCTGCCAAAAGCAACGGTCACTGGTCATGTTTAGCAGTCGATTGTCCTTTAGACAGTAAAAATAATCCATGCAGGTTGATTTTAGCAGTCACTCTGAGCAGGGGTCAGTCAAATCAAGTTTCACTCTATTAAATAATGAAATGGGATCAATGACTAAAATCACATAATAAAAGCAACAGCATTATACTGGGGTTCTTTATAATGAGTGAGTATAATATTATTTTTTATCTTTGTAAAATTAGCACTCAATGACAAATTGCATATACCTAGATATACAGTCATATAATGTTCCAGTTGATCATGGTTTACACATTTTATCTGAAATTGGTAATAACTGTAGAATGAAGAGCATGGACCCTGATCTTCATGGTCTCTGCTTTTTTTTTTTTTGAAATATATTTGAGGAATTACGGTAAATTGGAAAGTTGTGTGTCAGATTTGGATTCTGTGTTGTATTATCTATTGATTACTCATAACAAGATGCATAGACCCAGATCTGCCAGGGAATTTATAAGACAACATATCTGAGTCTATGCAGTTCACTTTTGGACCCAATTTATACTTGGGTATATATGGGTGCTGTAACAAATAAAAATGAAGCTATCAATGTGTACATACTTTGACAGGGAGAGAAGGTGTTGTTACTGTTGCATGAAGAGGAACTACTTGATGAAGATTTCCTGGTGTTCCTGATTGAGTTCATCGTTTCCGGGTCAATCAGCCATCTGTTCAGCTATGAAGAGCAAACAACCATCATCAATTCCATCAGAACTGAGGTCACCCAGGCAGGGCTCACCTACACACGTGATGTTGCATGGAATTTCTTCCTAAAGTGAGTGGAACAGAGTGTCATTTTTAGGATCAAGATCATCAATCTTGATAATTCCGATGACTTTAGGATACTTTGAAAATCATTTGTTTTTGTGAGCATCATTTTGTGAGGTTCATTTGAGTGGCAAAAGTTTTATTGTTATCAGGACTAACTAAACAATGCTTAGATAAATCTGTGAAGGAGGTCTAACCATCTTCAAAGGTGAATTGCTGTATTCTTATTCTGGTTCAGTTTTTTATTTGTTGTTTGTAGCAAGAATTCACAAATTCACAAAATTATATACCCACAAGTAGGAATAAATTGACATTATGCTAACTAAGGACCAGTTCTTGCCTGATATCAGTTCTTGGCATAGCGTTAATATGACCCTAATTTCTCATTAATGGACACACATTTGCTTTTTATTTGCACCTTTAAAGTATATCATTTTGTGATGTAATTTCATAGGTATGCACAGTAAGTAAAACTATTCACTGTTCATTAGATGTTAGTGACATTTTAGTCATATTTGTCAGTAAAGTCCATTTATCTATTACTGGCCACAAAATCTTGATTGCAAAGCCTGTGAACTAGTTTTGATGAATTGTGCTGAATTTTGATAAAACACTTATCATGGCCTGACCTTTGAGTATGCTTATCATGATCTAAGGAGTTATCTTGAGTTGTGTACCTTTTCAAAAGATATTTTACTGTTGTTGTTTGCTATGTAAAATGTATCAAGGGATGCAACGGTTAGACAAGTGTAAATTATTTAATCAAATCATTATGTTTAATCAAGAAATACAACATTCTTATCTTTATTGTTATCTTAATTTTCCATCTGCAATCATATTTTTTAGAACTGTGAAGAACAATTTCCGTGTATGCCTAATTGCTGGAGATGGTGGCAGAAGCTTTCAGAGACGCTGTAGAGAGTATCCCTCCTTCACCAAAAATGTTAACTTCTTGTGGTTTCCACACTGGTCCAAAGTTCAGCTGGTGGAAAATGCTGTGTACCATCTCAACAGTAAGTTTTCGCATGCTGAGAGTTATCTTATTATTTCCCACTCCCCCAATGTCTCTCTGTCTGTCCTAAACTGTCTCTTTGTTCAATGTTACCATTGAAACAAACTTGAACATAAGTAGTATGTAATGCCATTTAAGGGAGCCATTGAGTGTGTATGACCAAATAGTGAGACCACCATATGTTGTTGTTCTAGGGTTTAATGTCATTTTTCAGCACATGATAGGCTATACATGGCGGCCAGTATTATTGTTGGAGGAAGAACCCGGGAAAACCCCCGAAAAGAACCACCGACCCATGAGAAGGTACTGACAAGCTTTTGCACATAACTACATTAGCTGAATCTTAGATTCGAACCCATGCAGACAGAGGTGAGATGGCAGTGATCAATAATGAAGAGAGCTTTAGACCACTTGGCCACTCATGGCCCCAAGACCACCATATAATGAAATACAGTGTATATATATATGCACTATTACATAATTAAATGGAATCCATGAACTGAGGGTCATTATAGTGGGGGCATGATATTCTTGGTACTAGCAAACAATTTTCATTTCCAGAACATAATTCCTAAACCATTGAAGTTACTTGAACCAACTTGGTATACACATCAGAAGCAAGTTATGTAGAGATACCTTTTAATAGTTTCAATTTTCAGTATTCAACATTTTGTACACTATCATGAAAACAAATTGCAATGTAAGTAATTCATTTGATAACACTTTTATTTTGAGAGCCGATTTCCAAAACCTTTAGGATATATTTAAGAAATGTATATTTACTTATGGTTCAGATGCGCCATTTGCTATTTACAACTCTTCTGTTTCAGAAGTTTTCAAATTTATGTCCACTTGTCTTTCATTTCATCCAATCATCCATTATCCATGCTTTCATTTCAAAAGCAAATCCTCTAAGCAGTTTAAAATTTATTTGTGAAATATGGTACACTTACTACACTAGTGGTGTAGTTTTGTTTTTGGCTTTATTATTTTTAATATTTTTTAATGTTTTCATTCAATTCTAGGTCAATCCATTCATTTACACTTCAGTTTGCAGATCAAAACTCCAAATTGATTTTAGATATCTGAATGAAACTTTTACATATATTCTAAATGTACTTTTCGCCTTGATAAATTCCGCATTTTCAATATTTATTATGTTTTTGTCCACCAGGATCTCCATACATTCATCTGTCATTCACACTTTTGTTTTGGTCACATGTACCATCTGCCAATAAAATGGCTTTTAAAACTGGAATGGAAGAACATTATATCCCCAACTCTCCATCCTTCATGGGATGGATGTAGTGTTGTTATATCTTTATGTAAACATTTTTGTTTATGGTTATGTAAACATTTTTTGTTTATGGAACAAAATTAACAAGCTGTTCATTACATTTTATAAACCATACATGGTACTCGTATTAGGCAAGTTGCATAGAAATGTCAATATGCTAGTCATAATTATCTGTGATTAATATTTTTATGTTGCCATGGAAACAATGCAGCATTAGTTTTATACAGATTGAGAGTAGTGGACCATAGGATGCTAGTATCATATACAAAATTTAGAGTTCTGGACCATAGGGTATTTTCAATAAGAGTCTTATGTAAGTGGCAGACCAAGTGGGGGACCATTGGACCATAATGTAATTTCAGTAATATTCTATGTATTTGAGGGATCATATTTCAGCTAGAGTCTTTGTAAGTGGGGGACCATAGGTATTTCTAGTTAGAGTCCTTATGCAAGTGGGAGACTATAGGGTAATGTCAGTAAGAGTCTTTATGTATGAGGGGGACCATAGGGTAATTTCGGTAAAAGTCTTTATATAAAAGGGGGACCATAGGGTAATTTCAGTAAAAGTCTTTACGTACGAGGGGGACCATAGGGCAATTTCAGTAAAAGTCTTTATATAAAAGTGGGACCATAGGTTAATTTCAGTAAAAGTCTTTATGTAAGAGGGGGACCATAGGGTAATTTCAGTAATAGTCTTTATATAAAAGGGGGACCATAGGTTAATTTCGGTAAAAGTCTTTATGTAAGAAGGGGACCATAGGGTAATTTCAGTAATAGTCTTTATATACAAGTGTGACCATAGGTTAATTTAAGTAAAAGTCTTTATGTAAGAGGGGGACCATAGAATAATTTCAGTAATAGTCTTTATATACAAATGTGACCATATAGTTAAGTTCAGTAGGAGTCTTTGAATAAGAGGGGTACCAAAGGGTATTTCAGTTAGAGTTTTTATGCAAGAGAGGGGCCCCTTGGTAATTTCAGCTGGAATCTTGATGTAAGTAGGGAACCACAGGGTAATTTCAGTAAGGGTCTTTATGTAAGAGGGGGACTGGGGGATATATCATCTCTGGATGACTCTTGTTATTCTCAGCAGTTGGACACCTTTTGAAATAAGAATGCAGCATTTAAATATTATATTTACACAATGTAAGTCCACCATCGTCCCCCCCCCCTTCCCCATTTTTTCAAACATGTGACAAATTTTTATTAGAGGTAGGTATGACATAAAATAATAAGTCTGCAGTTACTTAATTTTATTATGCAGGCCCCCATGGTCTTACACACAGTTTGTAAACTATTTTAGTAAGGATTTATTGTGTTGTGTATAGTTGCTGTAGCACTGTACAATATATAGTTTTTAATAAGCAAATCAGATAAGACGTTTTACATTATGGAGTAATCTTGCTGTATGTAAATCATGCAGTTGTTGGTCATGTAGTTTTGACCAACTTCACTTTAATAAAATAATTATGCTTATACTGGATTTGCAGATTAAAAAAAATACCATATTGTTACAAGTTTAGGCTCTGATAAACAATGGTAACAAAGAAAAAGCAAAAACAAGAAGCTTTATAAAATTTCACAAATAATTTATTTCTCTGGAAGAGGATTGTGAAAATGGAAAAAAAACCTTAGTTTTAAGAATCAGATCCCAAAAAGTCCAAGAATAATTCACAAATTAAATTACAAAAGTCCTAATGATGGGATGTTCTAATAGATTCAAGTTCAAGTCCATTTGGAAAATCCAAGATGGAAGACAATGATGTATGCTGAAGTCTGTTTTGTGTTTATCTAAAGTTCCTAGTAGAATCACAAGATTTAACACCCTGGTGTTGGAAATCCAAATAAGATTTTGATAAACCGTCTTTGTCTAAGAATTTTGTATGAGCCCATCAAATATTTCCAGAGACACAAATTAATCCTTTAAAATCCAACTGAACTGAAGAATTGTTTACATAGATTCAAAAACTTGGCTACAACAAAAGAAAATGACTTAATATTTGGAAATGCCCAGAACTATTTTTCACTAAAATAGTGATTATATCGTATTCTAGTACAGAGTTTTAAAAAAAATCCCCAATTTTCAAAATCACAAAGGGGAATGATGAGTCACGTGTTCACTTATATCACATATTCCTAACATGACCTTGACGAGAACCAGTCATTACCACTCCAAGAATAAAATTTTGTTTACTTCTTCACTAGTCTGATCTTGACCTTGACAACAACCAATCAAATTAAAATAAAAATGAAACTTGTTTACATTGCTGCCACTAGCTTTGAATCAAGACAATTCAGGTCAACTGATTTTCTGAAGAAAAACAACATCATCTCTAGTGAATAAATTTACATTACAATAACATGTAATGAAAAATAAAAAAGAATTTAAAACTGACAAAGATATTAAATTAAAACAAATATATAGCAAATCAGATATACGTAGCGATATATACTGGCAAATAAGTTGGATCCTACTGTAAACTGCATAGGCCCAGATCTGCTTTCACATAATACACTGACAGATCAGTAGAAGAAACAGCATAGACCCTGATCTGCTTTCACATAATACACTGACAGATCAGTAGAAGAAACAGCATAGACCCTGATCTACTGGTGCATTATGCAATGGCAAAGCAGAGTCTATCTTTTTTGCAGTTGACTCTGACTTAGAATTGATTACATATGGTACAACAAAAATTTCTTGGTATATGTTGTCAGAGATATAGCATCGCACTAATTTTTTTTATCAGTTGGGCAAATTAAAAGTTCTTTAAACTTTAAAAATACTGTGCATTATACTGACAATTAGATAATGATTCTTCATCACTCTCTTTTTTTTTTATCTCCATCAGATGTGGAGTGGATGACAGATATCCAGAGAGAGAACATAGCCCACATGTTGGCCTCCATGCATCTTGTATTAAGACAGCAGGACGGTCAGGAGAGAGACTCTGGGGAATACCGACATGTTACCAATACTGTATATGAGAAATTTGTGGAGAGGTAATTACATGTATATTGTTTTCTACCAGCTCATGTACTTTCAGACTGAGTGCAATACTTGACCCAAACTAAATTTGATACTTCAGGTCTTGATACAATTTTTGCCGTATTTTGCAGCATTAAAGGCTTAACTATTAGAGTTTCTGACTGGATCCAACTTTATCTTAAACATCTGTATTTGTGGACTTGACTGTCAAATGAGCTCAAATGACTGATTCCTAACATGCCTTGATAGACATCTGAAATTTTGTACTAGTAATTATAACATACAGTTATGTGGTCATTAAAATTTTTCTAGTTCTTTAAACATGCTATAGGCTTAAAGACTAAGATAAAATTTATGAACGCTTATCTGATGGACGTACCACAACCCTATAATTAAACAATTGCTCCAAGGGTTCACACTATAGACATTATAGTGAATTTTATTGGCTTTCCTTAATAAACGTTGACATTTTTATGACCATCATTTAAATGGGATGAGATAAAGCCAAATATCTTGAAACTGCTACTATGTAAAATACATTACATTAAATCAAAGTCCCAGAAAAAGGGATGGCACATAATATATGTGGAAAAAAATTAAAGTTTAACTAGATGTCCATTGATTCTGTGTTGATAAATATAGATTGAAACTGTTATAAGAGGTAACTTAATAATCCATTACAGGTTCATTTCCATTGCTAATGAACGTTACCTTGAGATAAATGAAACACATAGGGCAGTAACTCTATCACTACAGCAGATCCATAGAGAGAATGAAGTTTCCAGCAAGCTGCGAAAGCAACTTGAGCATGAGATGATTGTTCTTGAAGAAAGGAAAGCTGTAAGTTTTTAAGTCATTTACTCGAAGATAATCTCCAATACATGTACTACCACATTTACCTTTCAAATAGCCTTTGTTACATATATTACATGTAATATATTACCCTATTTACTTAAAATTGCTGATGTTTCATATGTTAGCATATTTATCTAAAAAATCACCTATGTTACATGTATTACTACTTTACCTACAGTCTACTTCATATATATATATATATATATATATATATATATATATATATATATATATATATATATATATATATATATATATATATATATATATATATATATATATATATATATATATATATAACCATATTTACCTTTTTATTCTGAGCTTCCTGCATGTGACATTTTCTGCATATCAGTTCGGTAGATTTCAGAATTTTGTATCAGATTATCTTTTAAACTGTCTAGTAGATTTAATTGGATAGACATAAATGTTATCTGCTTTTAGTGGATTGAAAACCAAATAAGAGCATTGTTTGCCTCCTACAAATATTTTGAGCTTTTCTGTCCCAGTGGTGGACCTGGGTAACAATGTGTTCTGTCTTTATATGCCGGCATGAAAATTTCTGTGCAGTCTCTGAGTTTGGAAACATAATTTTAGCCAGTTTAATAAAATGATCTGCAGTGAAACATCTTAAATTGTGCTCTGACACAAATGTTTGAAACAAAGTTTCTATAAGTACCACTTTGTCTACTTTTGATTCAGTCTCAAACAAGTCATTCAGAGTGGGTGTATTTGTTACAGAAGAATCATAGCTCCTATGTGATGATGTCTGCCAATGCCTGGTGATATCATTTCTTCTTCCATGTACTATTTTAAAACCCACTTTGCATGAAAAACACAATGTAAACACAACATATCTTTGCTACTCACCTGCACACACGTAAACTCTAATTTCCAAGCATTGGTGAGCTTGTTGTAATATACAGTGGCTAGTGATTTTATAGTATGAAGAGAAATTGCAGCACTGCCACATTAATTGAGGGAGACAAAATAAGAGCTACCCTTAAATATTCCGTTTAACAAAATAAAAATGCTCACTACTTGTACAAGAATTACAAAATTACTTTTTTGTGAGCCTCTACTTTTTATATCCTTTAGAGGTCAGCTGATTTGTCATCTATGGATCAACATTGATCATTTTGTTACTTATAACTGGAAAAAAAACATTCTGCCCATTTCTTTATCCCTCCGAATTTCAACAGCAGGTTAACTAATTTACAGCGTCTTGTGTATACATGTTATTCATTGAACAATATTTTTAATTTTACTACCCTGCATGCATAATTGCACTAATTGTTGCATAGGTGAAGTAAACCCTGTCTCAAGTAGACTTATTCTGGATGGATTCTATAATGTGTTGATAAAACATAAAAATACTACTTTTTAAATTTCTTTCTTCAACATCTTCAAAAATTTTTGTATTAATAAAGGCATTAGATTTTAACTATTAAAAGGTATATAAAGACTGACTTTAAAACTGTAATTTTTCTCAACCCTACTTGGTACAATCACATATGGTGTGCATCCAGATGGAAAAAAAACCTCTGCTATACAAGTGTATATTGCACTACAACGTCAAGCAGTATGTTGTGTATTCTATTAATGATTTTACAAGAACATTTTACACCTTTATCTGCTGATATATTATCCAACATCAGATTTGAGTCCACAATTTTACAGTTTCACATCCATTATTCACAAGTAAATACATTCCTTCAAAAACATCTGTATTTATCTAATTTATAATCCCATTCATGGTAAAAAGCCCACTTCCACTTTTAAAAAGTTTTGCGGGTATTGACTACATATATCTTTTGTTTGATAATAAGATCACCTGCTGTATCTGGAATCATCATTGGCGGAATAAAGTTTATATTATCCAGAAAAAGAAAATGAGGATTTTGTTTCATGTGTCAGGATCTTCTAACATAAAGTTGATTATGATGTGTCATGATGTACATGACGTATCATCTGAAACTAAATTTAATTTACTTTGCAAAATGAAGTATAAAATAGCTCCCAATCAAATTTGTACTTAAAATTTGTAAGTAAGACCTAATTTTGTTTATTGCACAGTAAGCAAAATGTGATAGTAGAACATTAATGAAGTCTATTAGTACACATAGGGATAGAAGGTTTTTTTTGAGTTTGCAAAATTATGAAATCTCTTGCCCATTTAACCATAAATATACAACAATAAGAATATCAGTGCTCATTGTGCCAGTGATTGAACTTCTTCTTCTTCTTGGTAGTCTCTCGAGTCGAGGAAGACAAGTTGTGCACTTTCCTTCAGCGATGGACGCGCATGTGACTCCGGAGTCCAAATTCCGATACACACATGCGATTGCAGGTGGGGCATGGGACACCGGTGGTTGTTGGTATCTGGGTTACATTTTTGTGGCGTCTCTCACGGGTTGCAGCAAGATGCTGGCGACGGTCGGCCTCAAAGGAGGAACAGGCTTTTCTGGTCAGGGCTCGCCAATGCTTTCTGTCTGAGGCAGCGAGCTCGAGCTGGCGTGGATGAAGGTCTGCCCACTTGATGTTTGTCTTGAGGTTGTCTTTGTACCTCTTGCGAGGGCGGCCTTGGTTTCGGTTCCCCAGGAATAGCTCGCCATAGAACAACTGCTTTGGGATTCTGCTTTGATCCATGCGGATGACATGGCCAGTCCATCGAAGCTGGGCCTGGATTATTTTGGCTTCGATGCTTGTTGTGTTGGCTCTATCAAGGACTTCCAGGTTGGTGATTCGGTCCTGCCACTTGATCCGCATGATGGATCTCAGGGAGCGCTGGTGGAATTGTTCTAACTGTCTGATGTGCCTTCTGTAGAGTGTCCACGTTTCACAGCCATATAATAGAGACGTGAGGACAACTGCATTGTACACCTTCAGCTTTGTTGACAGACGTATGTCCTTGTGCTGCAAGACCTTGGTTCGGAGTCGTCCTAGTGCTTGACTGGCTTTTTGGGTCCTCGCAGTGATCTCTTTGTCCAGAGAGCCATCACTAGATATTGTGCTGCCAAGGTATTTGAAACTGTCCACATTCTTCAGCTGCGTGTCGCCAATGGTGATACAGGGTTGCGAATGGACAGTGTTTGGGGCGGGCTGGAAGATGACTTCTGTCTTTCCTAGACTAATTGTAAGTCCAAATAGGTTGGAGGCTTCAGAGAATCTGTCCACGATTGCTTGTAGGTGAGTCTCTTCATGGGCCATGAGGGCGCAGTCATCTGCAAAGAGTGCATCAATGATGAGTCTTTCTAGTGTCTTGGTTTTTGCAGCTAGGCGACGGAGATCAAACACTGATCCATCCAGGCGATACCTAATGTAGATGCCAGTGTCAATGTCCCGTATGGCATGGAGTAGTACCTGTGTGAAGAAGAGGTTGAAGAGTACTGGAGCGAGTACACAACCCTGTTTGACACCATTAGATATGGGGAATTTCTCTGAGGGTTCACCATCTGAGAGAATCTCTCCATTCATGTCAATGTGGAGGAGCCGGATGAGGTTGGTAAACTTTTGAGGACAACCAAGTTTCTTGAGTACTACCCACAGTGCATCTCTGTTGACTGTATCGAAAGCCTTTGTCAGATCCACGAAGACAGCGTATAGATTCATGTTCTGCTCAAGGCACTTCTCTTGGACTTGTCTCACTGCGAAGATCATGTCAACGGTGCTGCGGTCTGGGCGAAAACCACACTGAGACTCGGGGAGGTTATTTTCTGACACTGCTGCAATAAGCCTGTTGAGCAAGATGCGAGCAAGTATTTTTCCAGCAACGGAAAGCAGGGAGATGCCTCTGTAGTTACTGCAGTCCATACGTGTGCCTTTGTTTTTATAGAGGGTCACAATTGATGCATCACGGAGGTCGTCTGGCATCTCTTCTTCCGTCCAGATGCTGATTAGCACGTCATAGAGTGCCTCCAGAGACTGCTTACTGAGAGTCTTGTACACCTCCGCTGGGATACCATCCTTTCCAGGTGCCTTGCCACAGTTTGTTTGTTTAATGGCCCTTCTCAATTCCTCCATCTTTGGCGGAATATCCAGTTGGTTGAGCATTGGCTGTTGGGGTATTTGGTCAAGAACAGATTGGCTGACTGATGAGGGCAGGTTTAGGAGCTGATTAAAGTGCTCTTTCCATCTTTCCTTAATGCCATTCTTGTCTTTTATTAGTGTACTGCCATCTGCAGCAAGTAAGGGCGTAGAGCTTGACTTTGTGTGGCTGAAAATTGACTTGATGGCGTTGAAGAACTCTTTGGAGTTGTTAGTGTCGGCATAGCTTTGCACTTCCTCAGCTTTCTTTTCCCACCAATGGTCATGCATCTTGCGGATTTCTCTCTGAGCCTCAGCCTGATAGGATTTGAAGCGATCTTTTTTGGGGATGGAGTTTGTGTCATTCTGCCAGTCCATAAAAGCTTTATTTTTTCTGGCAAGCAGATCTTCAATGGCAGCATTGTTCTCATCAAACCAGTCTTGATGGATTCGCTTCTTTGGACCCATGGTTGCCATAGCTGTTTCTCTTATTATGTCCCTGAGCTTGTTCCATTTTTCAGAGGCGTTTCCACATAACGGTCCGTTTGTTGACAGCCTGTCATCTAGTCTCTTCTGGAAATCGAGCTGGGTGGAAGGCTGCTGCAGTTTGACAATGTTGAGGGCTGTGCGCACAAGCTTAGGACGTCTTAGGTGGTGAGGGGCAATGAGCAGCTGTAGGGTAGTTCTGACAAGTCTGTGGTCTGTCCAGCATTCTGCTCCTCGCATGGCCTTGGTGATTTGGACATCCTTGGCATCACGCTGGCGTACTATTACATAGTCAATTAAGTGCCATTGGCGAGATCTGGGGTGCATCCAGGTGTTCTTGTGTTTGTCCGCCATTCTGAACATTGAGTTTGTGATTAGGAGGTTAAATTCTGTGCATTTGCTGAGTAGGAGCAGGCCATTGCTGTTCATTCTGCCGACACCGTGCTTGCCAAGCACACCTTTCCATCGAACATAGTCGCAGCCAACACGGGCATTGAAGTCCCCCAGTAGTATGATCTTGTCGTCAAACACATTAACCTATTTCCTAGAATTACTCTCCTTTGTATGTAAATATGCTGCCCTCATATTGTGTATACACAGTGCAGCACTTCTCTGACACTGACACAGTGGTCCTTGAGGCTTCAATGTTTAGCACAGATGTACATCACATTTTCTGTTATGAATGGTTCTTATGAAAATTAAGTCGTTAAAATGAGTTCATCAGAGATGTTAGTTGGGAGTCTGCATTTAGCAGATGGCATGATGCAGGTATAACTTTTATTGTGTTTTTGGCATTTGAGGCATTGACATTAAGATTCTGTACTGTAAGGTTTTGAAGTCATATGCATTGGAATCACTTCATACATGGATAAGGACTGTATTCTCAAACACCTGTATGTGTATGATTGTGTTGTAGAATACCAATCAGGAGTATTCCTAATTTTCATCACATGTCTGTTGTCTTATACCACAAAATATCAAAATAGTGTTTTAATTGGTGCATGTATAATATCACAGTTGTTTGCTGTTATTCTTTACCTTTAATTTTAGTAGTTATTTAACATATCTGTTTTTAATCCCATTTCCAAATTTATGACATTTTTATGTGTAAACAAAACATTACATTCTGTGTCTTCTAAATTCTTGTTCTGTACCATCTGGGTGTGATTTTGTTTACATCCCATGCTTTGTAGTTTGGTATGTGCATAAGAAATAATTATTCATTATGCATCAGTGATGGAAAGGAATATTTCACTTTTGGGATCAGATATCTGCATCAGACTCAAGGCTTTGCCTCATATCAAATTAAAATTTCTGACCCCAAGGTGGCTTTGCCTAAATAATTCTGACCCAAATGTAGAATTTTTCTGTCCTTCACTAATAGTTATAAATGATTTTATTATTTTATGAACCATTACTTAATACCAGTCGCACAGGTTTCCCATACCTAATGGGTTACACAGGTTTTCCATACCTAATGGGTTACACAGGTTTCCTATACCTAATGGGTTACACAGGTTTTCCCTGCCTAATGGATTACACAGGTTTCCCATGCCTAATGGGTTATACATGTTTTCCATACCTAATGGGTTACACAGGTTTTCCATGCCTAATGGGTTACACAGGTTTTTCATGCCTAATGGGTTACACAGGTTTCCCATGCCTAATGGGTTACACAGGTTTTCCATGCCTAATGGGTTACACAAGTTTCCCATACCTAATGGGTTACACAGGTTTTCCATACCTAATGGGTTACACAGGTTTCCTGTACCTAATGGGTTACACAGGTTTTCCATGCCTAATGGGTTACACAGGTTTTCCATACCTAATGGGTTACACAGGTTTCCCATACCTAATGGGTAAAATTCTAAACTATATTAAGCTTGCATTTTCTTTAAAATCAAGATATCTGAAGTGCAGATTCTGCTAAAGGGAGGTAAAGTAAGAATTCTAGAGGAAAAGCAGAAAATTCCAAATGTGAGAGTTTCTTCTTTTATCTACATTTGGGATAAAAAAATTAAATTAGCTGAAGAAATTTTCAATTTTTCTAGATGCCTAAAATTAAAAGAATTTTTTTATGATAAATCAAGCAGCAACTCTAATTGTGAATCAGATTCTTTCAATTCAAAAAATATGGGTTATTTCAATAAAAACAAATCATCTTTTACACCACCTAGTGGACGTGACTCCCATTTAGATTTTTACATTGAAGTTATCACACAAGAAATATTACACAATATTCCTCATAAGCGAGGTTATAGTAATATTTCTAAGAAAGAAATGGAGTCTTTACATAATTTAATTAAAGACGAGAGTATTGTTATTAAAAAGGCTGATAAATCAAATAATATTATTATTATGAATCAGGAAGACTATGTTAAAGAAGTTGAACGTCAATTAAATGATGAAAAGTACTATCAAAAAGTCGATAAAGACCCTTCATTAGAAATTAAATCTAAAATTTCCACATGCATTGATGAAATATCTAAGAATAATAGTTCCGTATATGAAGAATTTGATACTTTTCCTCTCAAAATACATACACCTCAGTTCTACATATTGCCCAAAACTCATAAATTTCCTGATCATACATTACCTTTAAATTATCCAGGATGACCAATTATATCAGGTTGTAATTCATATACAGAGAACTTATCCAAATTTATAGATAGTATTTTGCAGCCTTTAATGAAATCGCTTCCTTCATATATCAAAGATACTACCGATTTCATAAAAGAGTTGAAGTCTATTCCACAACTATCTCATAATTCCCTCCTTGTATCTTTAGATGTTACATCATTGTATACAAACATACCGCATGCAGATGGTATTAAGGCGTGTAAATATTTTCTTGACAACACTCTTAATAATAACAGACTATCGAGTGAAGATATTTGTAAAATAATAACTCTTATCTTGGAAAATAATAATTTCCAATTTAATGGTACTAATTACATTCAAATAATGGGTACGGCAATGGGTAGTTCTATGGCTCCTTCATACGCTTCCCTTTTCATGGGTAAATTAGAAAAAGATTTTCTTGAAAACGAGAATTTTAAGCCCACTGTTTGGCTAAGATTTTTAGATGATATATTTATGATCTGGAACCACTCAGAAGAAAATCAGCAGCAGAGAGGGCGAACCCTACAACGTTTTTAGACAAAATTTTGATTGAATCCTTAAAACGAGCCTTCCTACGATCTCATTTTAACCAAAAAAACTGTCTCAGGGGCAAACCCTACAACGTTTTCAGACAAAAAATTGATTGAAATCTTAACGAGCCTTCCTACGAAATCTCATTTTAACTAAAAAAATGAAAACGGAGACTTTTACGATTTTTTAATCAATTTTGGTCGCAACTTGTTGTCATCGCCCTCTCTGCTGCTATGGGTTAACAAAAATAATAAATGATTTTAACCGAATATTTGATCCAGTCCGATACGATATCGTGTCCGAGGATCATGCAAATTTATTGTTGCGAATCCGTACGGGGTTGACTGAGCATGACTAAAGAAGTTTTTAAATTGATTGAAGTCCATATCAGAACACCATGTCTGCCATATATTTCTAAGAGTATGAGTATCAACTCCGTTGAATACAGCAAGAATATTGCAGTTATCTCTGATAACTTTTGGAACCTGAGTGTAGCGTTGAGTGACATATATCACGTCAGTGTTTTTATGCCTACCTCTGGAAAAGATCCTAGCAGGATTTTTTTGTTTATCTAACATTATATCGTCGTATACGACTAAATTGTTAATATCTCCATCAATATCATCAATGCTCGGTGCTTCATCGATATCGGTTATAAACTCAATAATACCCTCTCCGGATTTTTCTAACGCGCTGTCGTTAAAATCTTTTAGCACTTCATAACATCGTTGATCATCTACGCTAGGGGCAATTAAATACAACTTATCCCACTTCATCCATCTCATTATGAAATTGAGTAACAATTGCGTTTTACCGGATCCAGATGGCCCGATTATAATCATCCGGATAGAGTTTGGTAGCGCTGCATGATGCTTAACTGGTTCTCTTGTTTTAGTCGCTGAAAAATCAATTATATCCATATCTCTATACATAAATTATGGATCTATATTGTGTGAAGTGTAAAACGCGTACTGGCACAGATGACGTGACAACGATTACAACCAGAAATAACCGATCAGCGCTTTCTGGTAAATGCGTGCAATGTGGTACAAAGAAATTTAGATTTGTGTCTATGAGATCTGATTTTAAAAAAAACGAGGAGGTGATATCGCAGCCAAATTGGCAAAGCTCCCTGGAACCCCATGGGCAAAGTACCCCGGAGAAAAGCACCTTCCAGGATATAGCTACTGTGGACCGGGAACCATACTTGATATCAGACTCAATAATCAAAATCAGCCCCGACCCGGTGAAGAACCAATAAACGCCATTGATAAGGCCTGTCACCTTCATGATGTTGCTTATAAAAGCAGCAATCTGCAACACAGACATCTCGCGGATGTGAAATTAATTCATGCGTTAAATGCTATTCCTGATAAATCCTTCAAAGAAAAATTGGCTTCATTTTTGATAAAATCGGCTATGAAAAGTAAATTGATGTTAGGTGCCGGTAATTAATAATATGGAATCAATTTATTATTCCCCAAGAGGATACTGGAGGGGTAAATCAGCAGTCCATAAACTCGCTAGCGCTGCAAAAGTGAAAAAAACCACTGCGGCTAATTGGTTATCCAAACAGGCACTATGGCAAATTTATCTACCACTGCCTAAACAAATTCAATTCTCGCATTTTGATGTGACCGCTCCTAATGAAGTTCATCAGGCTGATATATTATTTCTGCCACATGATCGTGGTTACAAATACGCTTTAACCACTGAAGTCGCTTCTGCATTTGAAAGGATTTATCGACGAGGTCCTCTGCACTGGCCAAATCTATTGCAGGTTGATCCTGGCAAGGAATTTCAGGGTGCAGTGTTATCTACAATGAAACATCATAATGTCACCATACAACGAGGGCATACTGCGCTACATCGCGATCAGGCCATTGTAGAACGATTTAATCGGACGATTGCTGAGCGGTTATTTGGATATCAATATGCAAAAGAATTCATCCAAGAAAAAAGATCCCGTGAATGGGTTAAAAGATTACCATCTGTGATTACTGCACTGAATAACGAGATTACTAGAACAATCAACATGAAACCTATCAACACGATTAAAAAGAAGTCAATACCTGAAAAACCACAAAAAGATTTCAAAGAACCAATTCTTGGTAGTAATGTCATTGTGAGGTACTTATACGAACCAGGAGAGCTTGAAGGGGGTAGAAAAAGGGCTACTGATCCTATTTGGAGTGTTACTGCACACAAGATATCTAGTATAACACGATCAACTGGTAGACCTCCAGTCTATAAACTGGATTCAACTGCCCCTCAGCGGGGTTTTACTCGACAACAACTACAGGTAATTCCCGAGGATACTCAATTGCCACCGCATGGTCTTAACTAGCACCGTTGCGTCTATTGCACTCAAGACAAGTCAACATCACATTGTTTCTGACATGACCGAGATTGTTATTTTTTCTGTCTACGGTGAATTGGCGAGGATCCTTATCCGAATACTGCCAATGCATTATACAATTGCAACTCGCGCAGTGATTATTCTGTTGTTTCTTCAAAGTGATTATTAATTCAGCATCAATATCAAATTCTCGTTGTTTTTTTTTGTCCTGTTGTTTGTAACCGGAGAGTTTTTTATCAATAATTTTAACATCAATATCATTTATTGTGGTGTCATTATCATCGAAAACAATTCTTCGAAGTTGATTTATTTTTCGTACTCTGGATACTGCGAGATAGACTAAATTCGACCATTCGATGTGATTATCCACCATCCAAACAATTGTATCCGATATAGTCAATCCCTGTGAAGAATGTATTGTTGCTGCGTATCCTAGCGTCCACGGGGATTTATTAGCACGCAATGCATCTTCAACAACATTGATATCAACCAGCACAATATCATTTAATACGAGAATTTGTTTTTCACTCTGTCCTGGAATATCAACTTGAATATTCTGTTTTCGTGTATCCGATGGCCTATAACAAAGGGGTACTGGAAGCGTTGCAAATTTTTCTTTATGCAATTCAAATAACTTCATCTGAAGTGTGTCCCTGACTATTTTTCTACTTGCAATTATCAAATCATTTGGTCTCCATGTTTCCCAGAAATCATTCATTGGAGTTTCTGAAATCACTTCACGCGCTATTTCGCATTGGATTCTATCCGGTTGTAATCTAATTAGCGCTTTGAATTCTCGTAATCGTTCATCAATTGATCTATAATCAGTGGTAATTTCTTCATAATAGTCTACAAAACCCCTTAGCCATTCATGTGGAGATGCACCGACAAATGGTGGTGGTTGGCCGTGATCACCGCACATGACGACTTTTGTGTTTTTGTTTAACAACCACTCGAGAAATGTTTGTAATACATCTAATGACACTGTGCATATTTCATCCCAAATTATGATTTCAGGAATGAATTTATCACCCATACGCTCAGGAGTCCATTTGTCACCCTTCCATCGAAAGAAACTATGGTAAGTACAGGCATTTACCCCTCGCTGTATCATCTCTCTGGCGAGTCTGTGAGTCGGTGTTAGCACAATCATGGTTGACCGACGAAATAATTCAATTGCACGAGTTGTCTTTCCTGACCCACCACAACCGTTTAAATAAACTGTCTTGTATCTACATACTGGATCAGATACCGGTGGTGCATTAGAAAATTCTGATTGAATTTCAATACGGTTACAACAAAGATATTTATCATCCATGGCAACGTCTGCGGATTCACAATACTCATGTAGCATCTCCTTTTTAAATCGCCAACGCCCCCAATTTTCTTCGGGATCTGTGAATTTAGCTACAGCTGATTTGTACTTATTGTGTATATACATCGAATCAGTGGCCACTCTAACCGCGGTATTAGGAAATCTATTTATCATCGAAAATAGATTAATAGAAGCATAGGCTAGCATAGATGATCTTAAATGTGTATACTGGGAATTATATCCATCACAGTAGGTAACAACCGTACCTAATTTCTCACCATTGGATAGAAAAGCATCCTTACGGGATACAAGTTTTCCCTGTTTCATTAAATCCGTTACAATAAAATCGTATTCAGCGACGTCTATGATCAACCGCGAAGAATATTTTGCGTTGTCGGATCTTCCACCCTGGGTAAATTTACCGATTATTCTTCGTCCAAAATCTTTTGCTTGTTCTTTTTTACTTTCAAATAACTTCTTAGACAAATTCATGATTTTTTCTTCATTGAAATCAGGGAATTGTTTTTGCTGTTCGCTGATTATACGATCTAAATTGGGTTGTGGTAGCCAAACTTCTTTCTGAGCTCGATAGCATATAATAGCCTCGGAAACAATCAACGATATTAGCATACCACAATCAATCATATATCTCAATAGCACTATTGGCATCCAGTGTTTTTCAGATAGGTGTCTACCGAGCCAAACATAACTACACGGATGTAACCCTGTAGCTAATTCGAATGATATCACACGAGCGAATCCGGTTAAATCAAAATCAGGCAATGGTCCATTAATCGCAACACGAGTCATTTCATGCGTGGGGTGTCCAAATCGTTTGAAGTACTCAGCACATTCCCCATATCCGAGAAAACTTCCGGGATAACACGCGGATATATCAATTGAAATCATACCATCACGTGAGTATTTCGTATTCCACAGTCCTCCATGACCAAATTCGACGCAACTCAATTTAACATCCTCGAGAAAATCACTTCGTGTTGGACGCCATGAGTTTTTTTCTCTTGCGAAGTGAGCTACCACTGATGGAATAGTAAAACTATCCGTGAGTAGTTTTTCATGGGAATTCTCCGGTGAAAAATCACTAGCGATTTTTCTCATTCTGTTATCTAATTCTTCAACGCGATATAATTCGCCATTTGGTCTTACAAATTGATCAAATCCTATTTCGGGATCTTCATCATTTCTAAGTAACCACACTGACACAGGATCATCTTTACACAACGCATGAATAGCATCGAATAATTTCTCTTCATAGAAAACATCCCCGACGAACTCCTTAGGGATATATTTCACGGTTCGTTCTCGTGGAAATACTGTTACCGCAGGTGTCCACGCGTGTTTGTTATGATCAATAATCTGTATTGGCGCTCCATTTTTGTTATATTTCGGTTCGTATAAAACCTCTCCGGTTATCGTCATAACGGTTATTGGAAATCTTAATGATGTTTCTAATTTAGCTATATCAGAAATCTTTGCACCATGCTGTTTCACTGTCAGTTCCCATTCGGTTATTTTCCTACGTCGCAGATCAGTTAGTTTATTTCCTCGGGATGCATTTGTGAAGTGTTCCATTACCCGTGTTGCCACGCAATTCAGTGAACTAGAATATTTCATAGGAGCTAGTTTTGCGATATCGGGTTTATCATTTAACGGATATATCCCATAAACCATTGCTGTTACGGGATAAGATCTTTCGTAGTATGGTTTGTCAATGCCGGTTAGAATTCCTGGTTTGGAATCTCTGCTCACAATGACAGCTTTTTTATTCTTGAGGATTAGTTCAAATTTATCCCTAATAATCCATTTGTCATCGACTTCGATAATGAATTTTATTCGGAAAAAATACCTTTTTTCCCCAACACGTGAAATTATCACTGCTGCTTTTTCATCATTCATGGTAGCGTCAACAACACCATCAATTCGAAATGTTGACCAACAATAAGATGCTCCATCACGCTTGAATTCATTAAAACAGTCTCTGATGGCTTTATCAAGAATTGTATTCTTTGGTGTATTAGAAACTATATCGAGATTGAATTGAGCATCTTTCCAGGGTAATCTCTTGGACGTTTTTTTTGGTTTATCGAGATTAAATTTAGGATTAATCTTCAATAATCTCTTAAACTCTTTCATGTTTCCGTCTATTAAACGTTTTTTTGGTTTATCGAGATTAAATTTAGGATTAATTTTGTTACGTTTTTTGGGTTTATTGAGATTAAATTTAGGATTAATCTTCAATAATCTCTTAAACTCTTTCATGTTTCCGTCTCTTGGACGTTTTTTGGGTTTATCGAGATTAAATTTAGGATTAATCTTCAATAATCTCTTAAACTCTTTCATGTTTCCGTCTCTTGGACGTTTTTTTGGTTTATCGAGATTAAATTTAGGATTAATCTTCAATAATCTCTTAAACTCTTTCATGTTTCCGTCTCTTGGACGTTTTTTGGGTTTATCGAGATTAAATTTAGGATTAATCTTCAATAATCTCTTAAACTCTTTCATGTTTCCGTCTCTTGGACGTTTTTTTGGTTTATCGAGATTAAATTTAGGATTAATCTTCAATAATCTCTTAAATTCCTTATCAGTATTGAATTCAGCATTTTTCGAAGGCGTTCTCCTTAACTCCCTCATGCTATAATTAAAACAAGCATTTAAATGAAAGATTTATATATAATGAATCACTGTAAGTGGCTTATGATTGGATCAACAACCCCGTGTAACAAATCATGCAGAAATGAGTTCTGTGGGTATCATATGCAAAGCTTTCGTCGTGGAAGCCTTGGCCCGTTACCCTGCATACGATGTGGGGTTGGGGTTAGGGGAAAATCTCAGTTGTGTTTGAATTGCGGTGGAAAGCGATACAGGGAGTTGAAGCGTTATTATGATAAAAGAATAAAAAATGGACAATCAATCAGAAATTATGACCCTGAAAAAGTCCCTGACACTGACAACGTCCCTGACAAAATCGAAAGGTTTATCATTAAACCAAACAATGAATTAGACAAATAGTATTTAGTATACGAATGAACCAAGAATTCAGACCACACCCAGTGATTACAAATTATGAAGCATCCAGTGATGGTGTTGTAAGACACTGTAGACTGAAGAAACCAGTTGGTTCTGACAATGGTGGAGGATATTTGAAGTTTGGCGCTGGAAGGAAATTTTATTACTGCCATCGTTTCGTGTACGAGTGTTTTTATGGATTGATCGAGGATGATTTAGTTATTGATCACAAGGATTCTAATCCAAAGAATAATTCTTTATCAAATCTAGAAGCCGTTACTCAAAGTGAGAATACCAAACGAGGGAAGACTGGCACTTGCAAAACGGTTGGGAAGAGACCCGTAAAATCTTTTAATACGATAACTAACGAAGAAAAAATATTTCAATCGATAGCTAGCGCCGGAAGGCATTTCGATATTTGTGGACCCTCAGTACGAAAAGTTGCAGAGGGGATTTATCGATCTGCGATTTCAAAAGGGACTGGACAGAAAATTCGATTTAGTTATGTCTAATGCGTCATATTTTTCATTTAGAAATATGTCATTGTTATAGAATATGAATTCTGAAAATATGAATAGCATTATATCCGAGATTTCAAAATTGAAAAGTTGGGATATTGAACTATCGGATGGGTTAAATCCTGATCAAATCATGTCTGATTTTCAGGATATTGAATACGGAGTTAACAACAATAAATATATGCTGCCAAAGCAATACGCGCTCATCAAAAGAATTCAGAATTCTATTCGGGACTCTCTTGCATTCTCCAGTGACGTAAGTGTGTTCGCTCCGTTATATACTATCGTAGAACGAATACGAAAAGAATTAGGTAACGAATACGAATTGAAAAAGGAGGTTAATTCTAAAATTAGAAACCTACGGGCGTTAATTCAAGAAAATGAACAATTTTGATTGACCATTTATCATTATTTGATTGTGACCGTCCCTCATAAAGATTTTAATTTTTTTTTAGCATTTTTTGATTGACAATGTCAAAAACAGTGAAAATATTTCACACTGAATAAAAATTGATGGACGGTTCAGATTGATCAATGGAAAAGTGGGGAAAGTGTGATATTATTTATTTTTATAAGGATTTCCACACTTTCCCCATCAATGATAGAGATGTTAAAACACTTCCACGATGGTGTTAGGTCGGATTGAAAAATTGTTTTGCAATTGAAAAATTGTTTCTGATTTCAAATAATGGTCAATGAAGCATTAACAACCCGATTGGCTCGTGAATGACTGGATGCAATCAGGAGATTTGTACCAATTCGTGACTCTGTACGGAATAAACTGCAACAACGACAACAAGCGCAGACTGACTTTTCTGTGTCAAGTGAACAACTGTTTACTCCGATAACAAGTGCGACCAAAGATGTGAAAACGTTAACTGAAGCAGCGATATACGGAGATATTCCTGAACGAGAACGAGCAAAGAAGGCGCCGCTGCTTGATACGCTTGAAAAGATAGCAGCAGAGACCGGACAAACACGCGCAGGGATACAACAGTTATCCAGTGATATAAAAACTCAGCGCGAGTATGAACGATTAGCTGATATTGATGATTTTGCGCCTGAAACTCAAAGAGTTTCCACACCTGAACCACAACCTGTTGATGTCGTCACCCCAAGAGGTATTCCCTTTATAGACAAATTCACCGAAGAAGCTATAACAGAAATCAAACAACCTCAATTAATAAAACTCGAAGATTATGCGGACTTTGGCGTTTTCGCTGCCCAAAAACATTATTCAAGGAGAGAGTTTTTAAAAGACGAGTATAAAAAAAACACAATTAAACGAGACGACTGGGTAGATTGGTTATATAAAATAAACAAGGATATTACTGGTAATTTGAAAAAGGATACAATTGAGTACAGAACTTTTAAAGCAGGAGTTGATAGTTATGGTATACAAAAACAACAAGGTCGAGGCCGACAAAGGCAATTACTTGATGATAGTGAGGGCGCAACTGGTACAACTGAGAAAACAAGCGGAAAAGGATATTCGATTGGAAATCCAAAGGATTTCAACGCTGGAGTCTTTGACTCTACCATGACATGTCCTGGTAGTGTTCTCAGTGATATATCACGGTTAGAGGTTCTCATCGGAGGGTTCCGAGCTGGAAATAACTCTCCGGAAATAATTAATGAAGCAGCTGATATCTGTAGACAGTTATTTCAAGGCGGTATCATGGATATCAGCACATATCGAGATTTCATTGGCGAGTTAGTGGAAAGTGGGTATCATAGTGACTGAATTGAAAAGTCAATTGATTAGATAAATAACAATTGAAAAATTGTTTCTGATTTCAAATAATGATCATACACTACAATCATGATAAACCAACCCCCGTCTACGTAGTTAATTCACGGTTTCCAGTTTATAGAGCATACTACGGAGATGGTTTAGGTAATACCATTGCAGGGTTATTTGCGAGAATGGCTCCAAAAGTGATGCCGTTGGCTAAACAATTAGGAATGAAAGCAATTGATGTTATTCGTGATAAGGGTATTGGTGCTGTTGGAGATCTTGCGGGAAAAGCGTTTTCAACTGCGAAGAATAAATTAACATCATTAGTGAAATCACGGATGAAATCCAAAGGATTTTCAAAACCGTTACCGTCTACAGCGGAAATGCCTGTGAGTGTTAGTAGAATTATAAATAACGCAGTAGATGAAAAATTAGCGTCGATGGCTTTAAACCCCGACCAAAGCAATATTGTAAATATGATAGCAGGAAGTGGCTTTAAAAAACTACGACGATGAAAATGGAAAATCGTGATTTAGACTCTGATAAATAGAATAAAATGTTCAAAAGGTCACCTGATCCAGCGTTTGATATAGATGCCCCAGTTCGCAAGGATGATTCTGTACGCGATTATCAATATTACGCCTATCATGCAATAGACCCAAATAGTCGAGCAAGAATCGATCTTCAAGTCCATGATACCAGTAAATACTTTTTGCCTTGTGAAGCGTTTATTGAAATCGAAGGTGAACTTGTAACAGCTGTTGATACTCCTGCTGTACCAGCACCGTATCCAGCTGGTACTCAAGTCGGTTTTGTCAATAATGGTATCATGGCGTTATTTGAGAGTGCAAAATATCTCATTGATGGAAAAGAAATTGAGGCGATAGATCGCGATGTTGATGTGGCTACAACAATAATCGGGTTAGCGAGATATTCTGATGATTATACAAGATCAGCAGGACCTTCTATGATGTTTGCAAAGGATAATAAAAATACCGCTGGAGGAAATCAATTTGTTGTAAGACGACCAAAGAATAATGCTGGTAATGCTAATATTGATGCCGAGGATATGATTATAAACAATGATCCCCAGTACAATCTAGGAGCTGCAACACGTATTTCAATGTTGGAGGGGCGGCGTAAATCATTTTCATGCGCGATTCCACTGCATCACATATTTGGATTCTGTAGAAACGTCAGAAAAGTTATTTATGGAGCGAAGCATACAGTATCGCTTGTACGAAAGAGTGATGATAGTGACGCAATCTGGAGGATTCCAGCGGATGCTGCAAATCCAAATGCTGATGCCGGTAAAGTCAATTTAACAAAAATATCATTGTGGATGCCAGTGTTGACTCCAGCAATTACCGCAGAAGAACGATTACTATCATTTATGGACCAAGGAGGAAAATCATTACTAAGTTGGCTAACCGTGAGTACAGATGTTAAACAATCAAATATCAACGGGTTATTCACTTGGAACCTAGCATCAAAACAAGGTGTTGCTGCGCCACGTCATATATTTATTGCGTTACAAGATAACGCACGAGTTGGCAATCAACTCTTCAGCCATATGATATTTGATCAATTAGGTGTGAAAGACGTCTCACTGAGAATAAACGGCCAGCAGGAACCATCTGAAGATATACAACTTAATTACACAGAAAATCATATTGCACGCGTGTATCATAGGTTGTTGTCATTTATGGCACGCGACCAAAATGTCGATACTGGTCTGCAAATATCACAATACGACTTTAAAAATCTATATCCAATCTATTACTTCTCACTGGAACATCTCGATTTGATGAGACAATCTGTTGTTGATATACATTTTAGAGCTAATGTGACTCGTGGTGCTATTGCTGATTATAGAGCGGTTGCTGTCATTCTCAGCAACAAATCAATGTTACTTGAAGGTGTTGGAGGAAGAATGAGAGTGGTAGATGCACCAGTGGAAAACATGTAATTGAAATTGTAAACGATTTAGAATCAATCAATTATGTATAATGTCATATAGTAATATTAGTGTTGCGTTAACTCCTGGTCAAATCAAAAAATTGCAATCGGAATCAGCTAAAAAATGTGGAACCACAATCACGTTGAAACCCAACCAAATGACTGGTGGTGCAAATAAACTATCGCTGACAACTCGTCAGGTGAAACATTTCAATGATGCACTAGTAGCAAAAAAGGGTGTTCAGATTACTCTCTCTGCGGCTGCTATCAAAAATATGATTAAAACAGGCGGTATATTTCCGTTGTTAGCTGCGATTCCAGCATTGATTGCAGCAGCAGCCCCAGCGGTGGCTAAAGCGGCAGCGTTAGGAGCCGTTGGTACTGCAGCAGGAATGGCACTAAAGAAGGCAACTGGGAAAGGATATAAAAAAAAGGGAAAGGGTCTAAGACTACCAGGAACCCCGTATTCGTGGTACAGCGGAAAGGGTCTAAGACTAGGACCGGTTTATTAATTGGAGAGTCTTTGACTCAGGAACCTATGGTTCCCATGTCCAATTTTGATTTACTCGATGCTGCTAAAAAACTCGCGATTAAAAACTTCAGAGGTGTCTTTATGAAAGATCAATTACCACATCAACCAAACAGCGTTGAAACCGGAATCATTAATTTAGATAACAGCACCGGACCTGGAACTCACTGGGTTGCATACGCTATTGATCCACGTGGGATTGTCTATTTTGATTCATATGGATTAGCCCCACCAAAAGAGTTTATGCGTTATATAAAAACCCTTCCAATGAAGACTTGGTATTCTACGCTACCAACACAAACGATGATTGACCCACCAATATGTGGCAGCGAAGTATTAAATGTCCTTAACGCTATTTCTAACTCCTTGAGTAACCCAAGCGGAAAACCACCACATGTTGTCGTGAATGAATACACTAGTAATCGCTGGAGAAAATCGAAGATTTTTCAACGAAGTCGTCAAAAACTATTTTAGAGAGAGAAAGAGTTTTACAATAACATGATTGATATTTGGGGGAGATCTTTGAAACCCAAACCCGATGACACTGCGACAGGTGATATAAAAAAAAAAATTAAAGATGAAATCGCTGAGACGTTAAATTTAGTAAATGTTGACCCGAACGAAATAGTTGTATTTCAAGACAAACAGGGTAAATTGAAATCCAGTGATGTGTCATTGAATGACATTTTGATACGGCAGCGCGACGCCGCTGAAAACTCTATTGCGCTGTATTCCAACGACGGACGACTTAAAGCCAGTAATATATCCGCGGATGACATTTTAAAACGGCAGCAAGACGCCACTGAAAACTCTATTGCGTTGTATTCCAGCGACGGACGACTTAAACCAGGTGCACTTGTGTCTACGATCACTGATAAGATTGCTACCCATGACAATGAGTTGGATAATTCTCTGTTAGAACTAGCAACACTTCAATGTAAAATTGAAGAACACGGAAAACAGTTTTCAGTTTTTCGTAAAAATATCATCGAGAAATTTATTGGAACCCCGTTGGATAAAATAGAAATAAAACTCCCGGATATTAAAAAATCCATCGATGAGACGAAAACCTTCATCGAAGCCATCAAAGGTGATTTTTCGAGGATGATAACAATCATTGAAAAAACAAAAATTCCTCATGAGAAAACCAACAACGTAGTATACACAATCCAACACGGATCATTTGCGTGGACACCTACAAACAACAAATTAGATATCACTGCAACCGTTAAAGGTATTTATCGATTAACACTAGTAACACCATTGACTCAATTTAATATATCATCGTCGAGTTCATCCGGGGTCAACAATACGATTTCAACGATCATCGACAAGGATACAACTGAAAAGTTCACTATAACAGCTACTGATAAAAATTTGATTAGGGTTTCAGCAACCTGGTATGTGGAATTCGTAGCGGATTTAAGTAAATAACTAAATTGAAAGGAAAATCCTTCGGATTTCACAATTGAAAACACTAGTGTTTTTAAAATAAAAATGATTTCATCAACGCAATGTCGCTATTATCAGGTCAGAGAATTTCAGACTAGACTCAAAACCCTCACTGAGGAGTGAGTATCAAATAAAAATGAAAAAATACCGATGAAGAATCACCGCAATTGATGTTATTGTGTACTCGGTGTCAAGCGTTCTCACTGGCGCCGGAATAATACTTGCATCGGTTATAATGATTGCTCCGGTCGTAGTTCCAATTTGCATTTCTGCGGTGGCTACAATCGCGGGTATATCAACCGGGATAGCAAAAAAGATATCATCATGCAGCCAGAGTAAACTGCAGGATTACTTAATTCAATTTCATATTGCATCAACCGCATATTCGCAGTTATCCCTGATGATATCGTCGTCACTCGATAATACAATTATATCAGATAGTGAATTCTCAGCGATGGTCAGTATTTTTGATTCCACGATATCAAAATTAGAGCGACAACATGAATATAATAACAATGACAACACCGATGGAATTGGAAAACACGAACCCGAAAACCAAAATGATCTCAATAATCTCAACCATACCAGATTGTGAGTTCTCAGTGATGGTCAGTATTTATGATTCCGCGGTGTTAAAATTAGAGTGACAACAACAGTATAGCAACGATGACAACACCGATGGAATTACTTCAACAAATAGTGGAGAACACGAACCCAGTACAAACAAGCATGATATCAATAACATCAACGAAACCCGAGTTTAGTGTGAATTTCCCTAGCCCAGTCCCCGTGAAGGAGATAGCGCTAGCAAAACTACGAGTGTATCACAGTTGGCCTAATATCAGATCAAAATCATTTGGTGGTCAACAACCGAATAATTCACTGGTATTTGCGAATAAGAATAAAGACGACGGAACCCCAGACTGGAACGTCGTTTCGATACCAACAGGGTCATACCAAATCAATAATGAATTCGCGCATAGAATAAAATCGATTACTGGAGTAGAGTCAAAAATCGCTATAACAGTTCATGAACCGACGCTATCATCCGCAATTGAGATAAACACAGAAGGATACGTCGTAGATATCTATCAAAGTTCTATTAGAACCGTACTAGGATGGCCTGAATTACCACCAGGGGGGAAAACCGTTGATTTACCAGAACCACAAAAAACTGATTATATCACCGACGTGATAAAACCCGATAATCCAATAAGGAGTTATAAAGATCACAGAATTACTATAGATTTTTTTGGTATCGAATACCGATCAAGTGGAAACGAGAAGCCAGGGGAGAGAATAGAGGGACATCATTTTGTTGACGAACCTAAAATCGTTAAAAATTTCACAGCAATGAATAATGATTTTTCACTGTTGTTAATATCTTTTAAATCCGGCTCTCTCACCCGAGATGAATTTATCAGCGTCGTAGAAACATGCAACAAAATTATCGACGATATGGAAGTATTTAACCTAAAAATTATTCAGGGTATATTAGATGACGATAATCCCTTATCGAGAACAGAATTTGCATCAGAATATAAAATCCCCGTGAAGGATATTCCAACATTCAAACTACCGGGATATAACGTACCGGAACTAAAAAAAATTCTCAGTGACACCATCGATGTTGGTTTTAAAATAATTCATGATGCATGGAAAAAAACAGCATCACAGGAAATAAAAATCCTCAAACATAATAATGATCCAGATGGTGGCGGTAGGCATATCGCTCCGTTCAACGTGAATATATCCTCAGTGATTGCGCTCAATTTAGTATGTGATGTTATCGAAGGAAGCTATCAAATTAATCTCGAACGATCAAATCAAGCTCAGCAAGGATATATTCTTTATTCGTTTGCACCAACAGCTCCTCCAGGATTTTTAATAATTGAGTCTCCGGTTAATCCAGTCTATATGCGGTGTCATAATGATTCGCTAACAAGAATTAATTTCAAACTCACAGATCAGTCCAATAATCTAATTGATCTACAAGAGGAGGTGTTAGCGATTAGTCTGTTTGTGAGATCCTAAAGACTTGATCAAATCATTTATTATTTTTGTTAACCCATAGCAGCAGAGAGGGCGATGACAACAAGTTGCGACCAAAATTGATTAAAAAATCGTAAAAGTCTCCGTTTTCATTTTTTTAGTTAAAATGAGATTTCGTAGGAAGGCTCGTTAAGATTTCAATCAATTTTTTGTCTGAAAACGTTGTAGGGTTTGCCCCTGAGACATTTTTTTTGGTTAAAATGAGATCGTAGGAAGGCTCGTTTTAAGGATTCAATCAAAATTTTGTCTAAA